>JAWNLU010000472.1:0-1485871 GCA_035042165.1 Drosophila kuntzei | reverse complement strand
GTTAATTGAGTGAAAATGTTAATTGAGAGAAAATGTTAATTGAGTGAAAATGTTAATTGAGTGTAAAATGTTAATTGAGTGAAAATGTTAATTGAGTGAAATTGTTAATTGAGTGAAAAGGTCAAAATTAAGCGAAAAATATGACCTTGAAATAATGCTGCTCAAATTAAATATCCACCTGCTGCTGATTTCTGTTCGCCTGGTATTTTTGCAAAATTTCCAGTTCCAGCGAGCCGTTGCAAGCTCACATTCATAGACGCATACTTACACACGTACATTAATCTGTAATCCGTAGAAAATCCAAAATACCAGCTAAAATACCAGGCGCGCAGAAATGAGCAGAAAGCAAATAAACTTTTTTGCGCCATATTAAAATTGAGTGAAAATATGACCTTGAATTTTTCTGCTGCTCAAATGAAAAATTCACCTGCTGCTGATTTCTGTTCGCCTGGTATTTTTACAGAATTTCAGGTTGCCGGGAGCTGTTGCAAGCTCACATTCATAGACGCATACAAACTCATACACGTACATCAATCTGTAGTCCCTGGAAAAGCCAAAATACCAGCTGAAATACCAGGCGAACAGAAATGAGTAGGAAGCAACCAAATTTTTAATATGACCTTGAGTTGCTGACCTGAGTGAAATTCTTTGAGCGACAGATAAATTTAAATTTTTAGATTTAACGACCTACTGTAATTTCTGTTTGCCTGGTATTTTTTGAGTTTCCTTTAGTTTGTTCCTGAAATTAAGTTTCCCCATCTGAAAATAAAGCCCTTTCCGTAAATAAGAAGAATAGTTTAATATTTCAATTTTAAATTCATTTTATTCTTAAAATCCTATCTTTAAGAAGTAACATTGGTATTTAATTTCTATGCTTATCTTTTGATACTTAAGCATAAAGATAAAATATTTTACTGTTAGCATTAAATATAATATTAATAAATAAAACCATAAAATTACATATAATTTCTATTTGAAATGTAAGTGCAATTTTTGAATATATAGGCAATAAATATAAAAGTCATAATTAAAAGTACACAAGTATTACAAAATTTGATTTTTGACGCTTTTTTTTAAATGATTAAATTTTTATACTGATCTATAGCGTTTTTCTGGGCTTTCAGTTATTTATTTTTTATACCTCAGACATAAGCGTTTTTCGTTTCAGTTCGTAATTCAAATTTAATATTCATTTAATTTTTAAAATAATGTTTAGTAAATTTGTATTTTAATTTTTTCACACTTAATTTTCTTTATGCAGACAACTTTTAGTCGTGAATAAATAAATAAATCTTAACAGTTTTGGTAATTTTAGTCTTAAGGAGTAACCATGAAATACAATTTCTATGCTTATCTACTGATATATTTATTTTAATATTATATAAGCATTAAACTTAAATTCTTAATTCATAAAAGTATTACAAGATTTAATGACTGGATGCTGGCCGAGTTCTATTATACTCTAATGCCGCTAGAGACATTCCCTGTGGAATGCGCATTTTCATCCGCAATGTAAATTTATGCATGATTTTACGTCTAAATTCGTTCTGCATTAAAATTTATGTTAATTTTTGAAATTTTTTGAAAATCGAATTTTTTCGAAAATTTACAGTGTATACCCCTTTATCTTTTTTGATTTTTTCGAAAAATTTGGAAGTTTCAAAATGAACAAAATTTAAATGCAGATCGAATTTAGATGTAAAATCATCAACAAATTTACATTGCTCATGAAAATTTATTGTTTTTTGACAAAGTTATGGCAGTTCAAAGTAATCAAAATAATGTTTAATGGAAATAATAGAAATTTGTATAATTTCGAATTGCTATAACTTTGTCAAAACTTGATCAATTTACATGCGCAATGTAAATTTATGAATGATTTTACGTATAAATTCGTTCTGCATTAAAATTTATGTTAATTTTGAAAATTTTTGAAAATCGAATTTTTTGGAAAATTTACAGTGTTACCCCTTTATCTTTTTTGATTTTTTCGAAAAATTTTGAAGTTTCAAATTGAACAAAATTTAAATGCAGAATGAATTTAGATGTAAAATCATGAGCAAATTTTCACTGCTTATGAAAATTTATTGATTTTTGACAAAGTTATGTCTGTTCAAAGTAATCAAAAAAATGTTTAATGAAAATAAAAGAAATTTGTATAACTTCGAACTCCCATAACAATTATAAATTTCCATTCGAAATGTAAATTTATGCATGATTTTACGTCTAAATTCGTTCTGCATTTAAATTTATGTTAAACATTTTTAATATTTCCATCCTTACTTCTTTACATTATTTCAAAATACCAGTCGAAAATTGCATTTTAATGTGAGCAGCAGAAAGTCAAGGTCCTATTTTCATAAATAATAAGTTATCAATAAATATTAATATATCAATATAAAAAGTTTAATTTTATTATCAATTTAATTTATTTATGTTTAACTTATTATTTGAACTTTTATCCAACAAATTGTTTAACCAAATTTTTAAGAAAGATCTTCAATTATCAAAATAGATCATTAAAACCAACACCATTTAAGGTAATCAGCGGATTACTTTACATAATTCTCAAATGCCTCTTGTTCCGCCTGCTCCTCGTCCATAGTTTCCACAGTCGGAGTGGGAACCAAGTCAGGACTTGCAGTGCTTTCTTCTGTTACATTTTGAGGTCCACCGGTTTCCCAGATCTGCATCACCTCTAGTAATTTGGGCTGGGCGATGCGTCTGGAACTGATGCCCCAGACCATGTCGACATGGTTGAATTTCTTACTGGGATACATGTGATTCACCACGACATTGGGAAGTCGCTTGGCCAATCGGTGAACATCCTCAAGAGCGGCAAGGAAATCATTCTGGGCATAATACAAGCCAACTGGCGCTGTTATGCGCTCCAAGGCATAATCCGGAGGTGTACTGCGTCCATAGATCCTTTGGTTATCCTTGCCAAAATCGTACTGACAAAATCGATTCGATTCACGGAGTTGGAGATAATGCTTAACCTGTTTGGCACTGCAGCCGGCGGGTAATTGACCCAGGATCACAGGCAGCATAGTCTAAAGAGTGGAAGGATTAAGATAACTCCAGATAGATTCACTTGGTTACTCACCCTGTTGAGCTCGGCCGGATTCTTGCCCAGAATCTGCCCCACGTAGTAGAGGCACGTTTGCAGTCGGATCGCGGATGACATGCACTGGGTGAGGACCAGATCCGTGTGGGGCAGCAGCTCAAAGTTGTCCCCAACGATTTTCAAGCTGGAACTTGCCACAGAATGCAGAGGTGTCTTTATGTGTGTCGTGAAGACCACGGGAGCAAGAGCCTGCATCACATGCACCTTCTCATTGTAATCCGTTCGACTCGAGGCCATCACAAAGAAGGAAGTGGTGCCTTGGGAGTGGCCAATATAACTAAGCTTCTTATAGCCCGTCTTGGCCAGCACGGCGTCAATCATGGCCGGCAGATCGTACATGCCAATCTCATGCCAGGAGAAACCCCAATAAGCCTTATCCGTATTGGGATTCAACTTGACGTGACTGCGTGAGTAGCGATTCCCCCTCGCATTGCCCATCCAGACATCGTAGCCAGCATCGTAGAGAAAGTAACCCAATCCGCTCTGTGGACCCATTATAATCCAAGTGGAGGAGCTGTCCTGCAGTCCATGCATGAGGAGTACAGGCTTTGCTCCAGGTCTTGCAATGCGATGCATGTTGAGTATATATTTATCCTCTGTGGTCACCACATGCCTCTCCGCCGGATACTTGTACTTGACCAGCAATTGCAGCTGAAAATATGATCAAAATTCGATAAATTGAGATCAGGTTGAATGTTTTTATTACTCACCGTGGTGAGAGATGCATCCTCAATGGAGTTGGCTGGGAAATTATCCTCCATGTAACCAGCTGTACTTGCCGTCCAGTGTAAACTGAGGCAGAACAGTCCCAGCAATCGCCTCCATTTGCTGCTCTCCAGTGACATGTCGAATGATCAACTGAACACCACAATCCCAATCACAACCACAATTCAGTGACTGAGGAGAGAGGATCAATTAGTTGCGCCAGCTCCAAAGCTTATCGGGATCTCATCGCATTAAATAATTCCCATGTTTCAGGTAATTTCCACTACAGGTGCAAAGTTCAATCAGGGGAAAGGGAAGGGGACTTTTAATTACCCAATCGAAGCAATCAGTTGACGAGGGAGAAACGACAGACGTTCCGTGCCAGACAGTCTGTGAGTCAGTCAGTCAATCAGATTGATAGAAATATGTTGTTTTCTGAAATGGAAATAGAAACTGGAAAATGAAATGAAATGAAAATTCAAGCTGAATTCGACTAATCAAATTTCACAGCGGCTTTTCAAACTGTTTGCCAGATTGATTGAAAAATTAAATTTTTAATTCAGTTGCGGCCGGTGCACTCTTCAAATCAGTTGCCTCCAAAGTCAAACTTGGATTTTAGGGGTAGTCCTCTTTTTAATTCACTTCCAAAAGGTATATCAGTTATTCATAAAAAGCAGACTAAAAAAAGATTTTCAAATAATTGAGTAAATTATAAATAAATTATTAACTAAAAATTAGTTTTAAGTAACTATTTTAAATGCGTCGTAATATTGTGCAAAAATTAAAAAATGGTTTAAAGAAGCTTTAATAAAACCATTAAAAAATGTAGTGAAAGATACGATAAGTAAATATAGTTTATATTTAATGAAATTGAAATTGGTTTTCAAAATTGCAATGAATATAATATGAAAAGTTAACATTAATAGATTTGTTGAAAAGTTCTTTACTAATTTATTAAATATCCAAAATGTTAACATATTTAAATTGTCTTCAGCTGTAAGAGTATTAAATCTTCGATAAACTGAAAGTATTTGTTCTTTCTTGTTTGTTTTGCTTTCTTTCTTTATTGGTGGGCATTGGAGTGCTGTCCATTCAGCAAACATGGAAAACGCTTTCGATTCACATTGAGCGCTTCGTTCCATTGCCTGTGTCATCGTTTTTTACAATTGATTGGCAAAAATTGATTTCAGCTTTTGCATAAAATATTTGGCTGCCTTTATTTGCGCCAACTGCTGCCCTTGTAGCCTGACAGTCTGACAGACTGACAAAGCGGCATAGAACGGTTCCGACTCCGACTCCGATACCAATTTCCAATCCTGAATGAATCCCTAGCTAGGCCCAGAGGCTTCCGTGTGGCTCAGACGGCTGGCCAACATTTCGACATTTGACAAATAACTTAATTCGACGCTGTCACCACATGCCAGCCAGAGTGGGAGAGAAAGAGAGTAGGTAAGGATAAGAGGGAGAGGGAGAGGGAGGAGATGGGAGAGTGAGAGAGTGTCCTGCCAACAGTTGACAAGCCGTCACCCTCATCCTCGTTCCAGCTTTGACTGTAGGCGTAGTTGTTGTTGGTGGAAGCTGCCTGGCAACGAATCAATTGGCAACATGTTAAGCCTTAAGTTCACATTTCATACTCGAACAGCAGTTAAATTTAACAACTAACATTGAAAATTCATTTAAGCATTTATAAATATATTTTATGTTCTTAAATTTAAAATAACTTTGTTATTAGATATTATAAGATATTATAAATATGTATTTTCAGCTAGTTTTTTAGAATTTTAATATAATCGTAATTAAATACAATATACATATATAAAGTAATTTAAATGTGCTTAAATTAAAGCTAAATAATTCAACAAAAGTATTGAAAATATTTCTAAGATTTAATTAAATCATTTTACTTTCGTCTGAGCTATTTATCCCGTTGCACTTTTGACCTACTTTGGAGCATGTTAACAAATTGCCAGCCAGTTAAATTGCCAGGCCAGGCAATTCCCTTGGCCGACAGGGCAATCAAAGTCAACCCGTTGAACACTTTGAAGCATGGCGCGTGCCGTGACAATTAGCTAGTCTCTATTTTGAGACCAAGTGCCAATCAGAGGGAAATCAGTGTTGACTACACGAATTGCCACAGAATGTTGCAACCAGGCTGCCCCAAGCTGGCCAAAAAAGAAAACCGGCTTAGACCTTTAGCTGAAAAGTGGGCGGCTATTAAAATGAGACCAATCGATTGGCCAGCCCTTTATGCTATTGTTTTAGCTAGAAGTTAGTTCAGGGAGCAGCAGTTGCTCTTTAAATGCCTCAGACTGAGACTGAGATCCAGTTCGATGGGTTCAGCTCGTTAGGAGTCTTAAAATTAGTCTGTTGAGCATCTGTTGTCGCCAGATTATGATCAGCATTGTTTAGTCGTAGCATTTAGACTGCCACTTGGCCATTAGTTGCAGCAGTTGCACCAGGGGGGGCTACCTTCCTCCCTCTCCTTTCTCTAACCATCATTAGCCACGCACGTGACTTTTAATCACGCGCGCATAAAATTGAATGCGAAATCACAGACAACCAAGTTGCAAACCAAACCAAAAGCAGAATCCATAAAACAACGCCTGGCCAATTTATAGAGGCGCTGGCCTGGTTTATAGCTTTGCCAAACTTTGACTTTGTCTAGCTCATTATAAATACAAGTTCCTCTTATACCCTTACAAAAAAGTAGCAATGTTGGGTTTATTACATGTGTTACAGTATGTTTATTGGTGTAAACATATCAATATTCTTGAAACTATATTTTAAATATATTTAATCAACGCTTTCCTATGAATATATATATTATCTTTATATTTTATCTTATCTATCTTTTTTTTAAAACGATTAAAATTTGTAACCGTAACAGAAACAAAGTTTTTCCGTTGTACCGAAGCCCACAAACCGAAACTCTTTAAGCCGAAGTAACCGTTTAGTAACCGATTCATTTAGAAGGGTTAATTTTGGTTCTGGCCGTCGCAGCTACTGAGAAACTTTTATAACTTCGAACATTCATAAATTTGTCAATAGTCAATCAATTTCCATGTGACATGTAAATTTGAACAAGATTTTACCTCTAAATTCGTTCTGCATTTAAATTTTGTTCATTTTCAAAAATTTTTGAAAATCGAAATTTTTTGAAAATTTACAGTGTTACCCCTTTATCTTTTTTGATTTTTTCGAAAAAATTTGATGTTTCAAATTGAACAAAATTTAAATGCAGAACGAATATAAATATAAAATCATGATAAAATTTACATGGCGCATGATAATTAATTGAGTTTTGACATAGTTATGGCAGTTCGAAGTTATTAAAAATCAGTAAAATCAAAATAGTCGAAATTTTAATTCCATTCCCGTAACCAGATAACATTATTTTCCAGGCTAATTAAAGCATTAAGTCTTTTTTCATGTAAAGCAGTTAATAACACTTCTTATTTTGGTCCTCCAAAAACCTTAATTCCTTTTTTTGTTTGAACCGAAATTTCTTAAAATTAATTGTCACATTTTGAGAGTATTTCAACTTCATGTTTAACATTTTTGCTGTCTTATTAGCAAGTGAAAAACTGCGCTAAGTTTGAATTTTTTTTAGGGAAGTTGAGACCTTGGAAAGGGGCCAAAAGTTGGAGCTGCTTAAACTGCTAGGCGTAGACGAACTTTACGACTTGGCCAAAGTCTGCAGTCCCCCTTGTTGGCCAAAGCAGAACGTTTTGTCTGCCCAGCGCGGCACTTGACTTTAACCTTTTCAAGTTGTGCCTCTGTTCCTCTCGACTGTCTGTCTGTCTGTCTGTCTGCCACGTTTGGGGGCAGCCATATTGCGTTTGATTCAGATGCAGAGACAGAAGACAGAGGACAGCAAGGACTTGACTCCTTGCCAACTGGCAGACTCTCCTGAACTTGGGAGTTGGAGTCATGTTATTATGCTTTCGGAATCGCCCATTGCCAATTACAATGCGTTTGGCCGGCCTGTCAGCCTCACTCAATGCCCACTGTACCATTTGCCAGTTGCCACTTGCTGCTTGCCTTTTTCCACTTACCACTTACCACTTTCTAGTCTCAGTTCTCAGTTCTGGGCAGTCTGCACTTTGTTGTAATTACTTTTGCCTCGCTTTGTGTGCACGTGGCACATTTTGTGCTCCAACTGGAGATGGAGTCGAGATTCTGGAGGCAAACTCAGGGTCAGGGTCTTTACATTTGTCTAGCTTTAAGATTCGCTTTTAATTTGCCCAACTGCCAACTGACAATTTCAGCAAACAAACAACAAATTAAAATACTTAATGCCGCAATCACAATAACATTTAAGTTGATTAATTTTGAAATTTAATTCAATTTCGCACTCAACGAACTTATATTAACTAACAACAAATGCGTTGAAAAATACACATATTTATAAATCGCTGGCCATAAATTTCGCAGTATTTTTAAATGGTCCAAAAGCCTGTTGACATGGTCCACTGAAGAGACGTGCTGACTGCCTGTTAATATTATCAATGAAATACAACAAAAATTTATTATGCGCTTTCATTAATTACGTCATTATTTGCGTATTGTCGCCAGCCCGTGGGGCAAAGGGGGAATTAAGGGAATGATAAGAAGGGGAACTGGAGGGATGTAATGCAATGCAGCATTATCTGTGATTTTTAATGACAGCAAAGTCCTTTGTGTGCTCCGGAGCGAGGAGTTGTGTGATCCTGTTCAATGCATCCTTGCAACCGCTGATTGCTGCCCCATCAATAAAATCAACGAGTGATAAAGGATTACGCACAATAACAGAGAGAGAGACAGAGACAGAGAGAGAGATAGAGAAAGAGAAAGGACAATGACAATGTCCTGGCAATTGATTAATTTATGGAACATGAGAAGACGTCCAACTGCGTGTGACAATGATATTAATGTAAAACTCAACTTTAAATTACACTACTCATCAAAACTGCGCTGTGAGATATATTCAATCATTTAAAATTTAATTCAATTTAATTAATTTACCTTAAGTATCAAGTGAGCATTATTGAGAATTATTTAAAATAAATTTAATAGTATTTTAAAGCACTCAAGTTTGTTGCACAGTGTCGACTTGTAGTGCTTGATGATTTTGTGCATTTGTTAAAGATACCACATTAATTAATTTAATATTATCTTGTAATACAGCACTGAGGACAATAAATTAATTGAATTAAGCAGCCTTTCATTGCAAACTTTACTAATGCAAAAGCATTTAATTAATATGCAATTAATTAGCATCTGATTTATGTAAATATCAAAATCAATGTAATGATTTGTACAACGATTTTGAATGTTGAGTTATGATAAATGAGTTGTAATAATATACTTAATTAAATTTCATGCTTGCCTTTTACTTAACTTATTTAAATACATTACTATTTATCTACAGCTACAAGACTTGAGAAAACTAAGGTAGGTTTATCTTTCCTTATGCATTTATTAAAGTTAAATTTCCTTTTTATAGTTTTCTTTAACTTTTTGCTCACTTCACTTAACTTAAATGCTTTGCTTTACTATTTTACTCATTAACCTTCACATAATACCCTTGTCTCTGGCATAATCCTTAATTTGCCTGCCACCTCACTGAGATCCATTTGGTATTTAAGTGCCCCCCACACTTAAGAGGACTACATTAAACTCACTTTTCCCCCCTATAAAAGTGTTATGGCTTGAGGGAAACAAAAGCTTTCTCATTTCTGCATCGCATGACCAAATGATGGTGAGCCCGAATCCCATTTCATTATCAATAAGGGAACTCCAGCATGGCAAACACTACACTACACACTCGTATAAATAAAGAGGACTTTCAGCTGGCAAAAAATAAATGTATTTTAGTCCTTTTCATTACGATAATGAAATATTTCAAGAGCAGTTTATGTGGATTACTTGGTTAAATGTGAGAGGCGCATGCAAAAGTGGCTGCCACTAGCCCATCCAATGTATGATGCCATAAACATGGTGTAAAACCCCATGACAGGCAACACACACACACACACACACACACACACACTCACACACAGGACATACAGGACATGCGTGTAAATATAGACTCCCAAGCAAAGCCGCAACTTCAACTCCCTTTGCCAACTTGTAACTGCCGCAGTTTCTGCACGCCAAGAAAGGCAAAGGCATAATTATGGCATTATCACACACGCACACACACACACACACGCACACACACACGCACACACTGGTGCACACTAACGATAATCAATTGAGAAATGTTTATAATGAAGTGGCGCGACCAAAGTCCTGGCACAATGCCCAATGTTTCGCAGTTGCCGCCCGCTAAGCACTTCATTTTCCCATTTTCCAGCCATTTATCGTACCGTCTATATATGTATGTATGTATGTATGTGTGTGTGTGGGTGGGCGTGTCATGCAAAAATGGCAAACCAGCAATAAACTCATCCACTCAGACCGCCCAAACGGCTCATTGATACCATGTGCTAAGTACATATACCGCTGGCCAGAGATAAACACCGTCAACACGCACAACCAGGCTGACCACAGGACCTCCCCCTTATCCCCCTGTATCCATCACCCCCCTCTACTGACCCCCATCCAATGTTCAGTGTTCACCATTCGCGCTTTCATGACAACGTCCATCATAATTCATGAAGCGACTTACCATAGGGAACTAGTGCTGAAAACGTAGCTGAGCAGGGAATGGGGTTTATCGGTGAGGCCCTGCACAGTCCATTGTAATGAAATTAGCATAACACACAAGACAAAGTTACTCATTGTGCGATAATTGAGTTTAAGGTGGCAGCTTTAAAAGCTCCAATTGGAAATGCACTCAACGAAATAATTATAAAGAACTTAAAACGTTGATAAATGAGAGAAAACTGTAACTAACAAATTATATTTAATTTTATAATAATAAATTATTAAATATAAATTAAATCTATTATATAATATATAAAAAATAATTTAACAACAAAGATTGTTTACCTTTAATTTTATGCACAAGACTTTCATTTATTGAAAGGAACTTTTTATCATCTTAATAAAGTAATAAAAATAAATATATATTAGCAATGTTTAATAAATATATTTGAAATATTAATACTGCTTATTAATATACTATTAAACATTTTTTAAAAATAAAAGAATGAATAATAAACTTTTACGAATTTAATTTCTTTCAAAATAACGATTAAATATTCTTGATATTTGAATGTAAATCATTCTTAAATATACGTAATAAAAGTATTTCTTGAAATAATCATCTGTGAACTATGGAAACAACAAACTGATTTTTTCTTTGTTGACAACATTTGAAATCTGCAAATAAATTTATAGTATTTTCTTTGAGTATACTCATGGTAAATGACAGGAGTTGGCCACAGTTAACGGAAACAGGGCACAGCTTCGTCAGCTTAGTTCACAAACTGTGGAAGCCTTTTAGGGGCAGAAGCTCAGTGAAACTCCCATTGACACTGCAAATAAACTGCAACAATAGCAACTGGCAGCACCTCGGGCTGATACCATTTGTAGGTGAATGTTGAGCACTGCTTAGTGAATACTGAGTATACTCAGTAGCGAGTACCTGCCGAGTAACTATACGTATTCCCATTGTGTCATTGGTTGGGTACATTGCACCCTTCATTCAGCCAGCTGTGGCAACCCATTTTCAACTGAGACTCCTTCATTTAATTTATGCCAAGAGCAATCGCAATCGCAATGGCAATGCCAATGCTGAGGTTTAAGCCCGATGAGCCCTTATAAATGAGCTGACGTTTCACGCAGCGAGTTCAAAGTGCAATAAACTTGGCTCATGCTTTACTTTTATTGTTTACAAAAATATATATATATATAAATATTTTATTATATAATGTTATCATAGCGAAAGGTGAACTGCAAAAGTTGAACAAAAGTTTTGGATTAAAGAGAGCATAAATTAAATTACAGCTTAGAGATTAGAATATGAAAATTCTTTAAAGGCCACCAAAGTAAAATCAGTGAACAATGGAATTTCCGATTATTATTTAAAATTATTTTAAAGACAATCTTAAAGTAGAGACAACTAAGAGAGTCTATACTTTTTATGACAAGAGAAATCACGAAAAATGTATCATTTAATTTGAAAATAAAATTTGAAAATTATTTTGCCATCAAGTTTGGTGAATTAAACTTCAACTCAATTTAAACTTGAAACTGTCATTAAAATGCATTTAAGTCAGGGATTAAAATCCTAACCGAAATCGTTATCTTTAACAGATGAAAACCGATTGAAATTTGTAACCGTAACCGAAAATATTGTCTTCCGCTGTACCGAAATAACCGTTTAGTAACCGGTCTGGACTTTACAGCTACTGAGCAACTTTTATAACTTTGAACTGCGATAACTTTGTCAAAAGCCAATCAATTTCCATGCGCAATGTAAATTTGAGCAAGATTTTAATTCTAAATTCGTTCAGCATTTAAATTTTTCGTCATTTTTGAAATTTTTGAAAATCGTTTTTTTTGGAAAATTTACAGTGTTACCCCTTTATCTATTTTGATTTTTTCGAAAAAATTTGAAGTTTCAAATTAAACAAAATTTAAATGCAGAATGAATTTAGATGTAAAATCATGAACAAATTTACACTGCGCATGAAACTTTATTGATTTTTGACAAAGTTATGGCAGTTCAAAGTAATCAAAAAAATGTTTAATGAAAATAATATAAATTTGTATAACTTCGAACTTCCATAACTTTGTCAAAACTTAATCAATTTCCACGCGCAATGTAAATTTATGCATAATTTTACGTCTAAATTCGTTCTGCATTAAAATTTATGTTAATTTTTAACATTTTTGAAAATCGAATTTTTTCGATAATTTACAGTGTTACCCCTTTATCTTTTTTGTTTTTTTCGAAAAATTTAAAATTTTCAAATTGAAAATAATTTAAATGCAGAACGAATTTAGAGGTAAAATTATGCATAAATTTACATTGCGCGTGGAAATTGATTAAGTTTTGACAAAGTTATGACAGTTCAAATTTATTAAAATTCATTACATTACACTGGATTATTCCAGTAACCAGATAACATTATTTTCCAGGCTAAAAAGTCTTTTTTCATGTAAAACAATGAATAAAACTTCATATTGTGGTCAACCGAAAATCTTAATTTTTATTTTTTTGAACCGAAACCATACCGTTATTTTTAAACCGAAACTTATAAAAAACCATTAACCATTACCGATATTTCAAGATCTTACATAACCGATAACCGAAAACCTTAATTCGAGCATAACCGAAACCGTAACTGAAACCGATATTCGATTCGGTTTTAATCCCTGATTTAAATAACCATTTAAGATATTTGTGGTATCATCAACTAGAATTATTTCGCATATTTGACATCGATTGCAACGCTTAGCCTTATCTAAAGTTTTCACCTCCCATTCACCTCCTCAAGGCGTTATCAAAGCTTTTGGCTGCCTTTGACAAGACGTTTTGTCGAGCAGCTAAAGAACTTCAATACAACGCCAGGCTGGGCCAAGTATCACTTAAAGGCATTTTCGTTTGTTGTTTTTCATTCGAAAGCAGAATTCGAAGAATGCAGCCAAGTTTTCAGCGAGTCATTTTCCTTTTTCTTTTTTCATTCATTCTTTCCTTGGGAGTTTTAATTTTTCTTGCTTTTCCTTTTATGTGTGATGTTCGTTCTTTTGCAGTGCACTTTCAATTTGTGTGTACATAAATTTCGAAATGGACTTCTCATGTTTTGGAGTCGCGACAGCCCAGAGAGAAATCCATGGGGAAAGAAATGGTGTGCGGAAACAAGTGGCCATGACGGCCAGTTTCAACCAGCTCCGACAACAACAACTGCCAGATAGTGTTGCAAAAAGGGAACTGCATAAATAACCAAGACAAAAAACAAAAGACTTGGCAAAAAATAAGCGCCAATCGAATGGCGAGTTCGTCCTTGTCGCAATGCCAAAATTTACGACTTCTACGGAAAATTTCCACGCATAAATTGAGCAAGTTAAAAAATTCCTAAAATAACAAAGAAAAATTCCGTTTGTAATATCGCATTTGTTGAATTTGTTTTAATTGGAAAACTTAAAGCATTTCCATTAAGTATTTACCATTTAGCATTTGAAAAGGCGACACACTTTCGGGCTGGGCAATTTGATTGTGTGGCGATTTCCGCCTTCAATGGACCGTAAAATTACAGCAAAAGCAGCAACAGAGAATGTTCAAGAGAATGTCAAAGATTGAAGAGAGAAGAGGGAGGAAAAAGTCATGTTAATGTTGATAACAATAAGAGTCAAAGGCAAGAGCAAAAGTTCAAGTTAAAGTTGGATTTCATCGAAGCGTTCTGCCTGAATGCAAAGAGCTCTTTCAACTTTGGGTGTGGATATTACATAGAGTTGTAAGAGACGCTTCGAAGCGTTTCTTTAATGCAGTTCTCACACTTTTGACCCTCAGAGGGGGTAAGGGAAGGTAAGTGCTTCAAGCGTGACAAAAACAATTCGAACAACAAATTTGACACAATATTCCAAGTGTGTGAATGCATTAGGAAGTGTATAACAACATCAAAAAAGGCAATCGATTTTTACTATTATTTTATATTAATTTACTGACAGACAACCATTTAATAGTATTCAAAAATTGGTACATTTTAACATAATAAGAAGTATTTAATTATTAAAACATTAACACTAAAAAGTAAAAATATAAAATAAAAGATTATTTTAACTATTTATAAGTTGTAACAAGGAACGAACTTTTTAAGTGCAGAAAATTATACAATATTATAGAAAATAAAAGACACTCTTTATTAATGACATCGCAATCCATTTTTGCGTAGAAAAATATTGTTAATTTTATGGATGACCAAAATGAAATGTAACAGAGCATGAAATGCAATTACCACAGATTATATAGCAATTTGTACGAGTAATATGTATGATGTTGATGAAAGGGAAAACAACGTGGCTGAAACAAAATCATCATTTATTTATTAGGATGCTCTGTCACTTGTTCAGCGATTTCTGTCAATGCCATTCTATAATATTTTCCTTCCTCCCATTCCATTTGTGTGTTAAATTGCCTCTTAGTGGCGATTCCAGACGCTGTAATGTTAAGCCCAGCATATGTACGTATATGTTTGTGATCCGGCGTCATCATTACCATTTTCTCTCATCGTCATATCAACACACAGACACACCGACACACACGCATACATATGGCATGTCTTTATGACTTTCTCGCAAATGATAAGAAAAGTTTTTGTAGCATAAACCGAGCATATCCCCGAGAGCAGGAGATGTCCATGTCAAAACATATGGCATATTGCCAGGCAAAACATTTAATGGTCTGCAAAATGGCCAGTGCCTGGGATAGGGATAGGGATAGGGATAGGAATAGGAATAGGAATACGAGAGAGGCAACATGAGGACATTAAAAGTTGCTTAACCTTCATTAGGCGTCCTATACCAACTGGCAGTGAAATGAAATTTAATATGTGTCATGACTTGGGGCTGTGTCCTCGGCATCGGATTGGGTTGCGCAATAAACGCGGCTGTCAGTGGAGCTTAATATCCCATTTGTGCATGGCTGCCATGCCGGCTGCACTGCATCCTAATGATATGCTCGAAAAAATTACGAATCACCGCAAAAGTTGGCAAACAATCAGACTGAGAATGAGATGCCGTGCAGCTTTAATCAGCAAAGGGCCAAACTCAATTTCCCAGCTTGTTTCACGCGACGTTAGATCTGTCTACACTCTTCATTTTTCCTTCTTCCTTCTTACTTATCCTCGACTCCTACATCCTGCTGTTGGCGTTAATGCGGCGACATGGCATTATCCTTTCATTTTGCCTGCTCCTTTTTTGCCGACACTCTGTGTGTATTCTGATAATCGAATTTGTTCAAACAAGCGAGCAGCATAAGTTTGCCAAGAAAGCAGCCGAGGCAGAAATACAAGCAGCTTTCACAGGATAACACAATGCACAGGATGCACTTCCAGCAATTAACATGAACAAGTACAAATAAAGCAGATGAAAGATATTCCAACTAGCAACAGTTTTTAATGAAAGCTCATGAAAGCTCATACAAAGCTCTTTTTAGCTTCCACTAAACAAGAAACATCGATCTCGCAATTTAAAAACACAGAGATCTGTATCCAGCTTGAGTTTTAAAGCTCCTTAAAAAGCGTTTTTGATCCACCAGCATGAAATTGAAATTCCCTTTCAATACTCGTTGATTAAAAATAGTTTTTAAGCAGCTTTATCTTAAGCTTTTATCGTTGGAGCTTTCTTTCCATGACGCTTCTTTTTCGATGCCTTCGATCCAGCTAATTCTTGATTGTATGATGGCTGAACCTGAGAATTAAACTGCGATTGAATGATCAGTAACAAAAAGCACATTAAGTTTTTATGTGAGTTCTCACAATGCGATCAATCTGCGCCTGTCTCTCAGCTCTCTTCAGTTCTTGGACCTCCTCAACACGTCTTTCCATAAATGCAATTTTATCCTCAATATTCTTGTAGTCATCAACTGCTTTGATCAGTTGAAAGGTGGTTCTAAGATTCTTATCTTCCCAGTTGGAGAGTTCCGTTGATAGCTTATTTGAGAAAATGGTTATACGGTTTTGATAGTTCTATAAATATTAAATGTAAATCGATCATTAGAGTGATGAAATACAATCTATGATCACCTCAATGAGAATATTGTAGATGATAATTGCTTGATTCGTAGATTGTTGATCGTCTTCCATCTGTTGTTTGATTTCCTTGATTTGACTGCGAAGCTTCTCAACGACCATGTTGTCCTTGAGGATCTGCATCTCCGTCATGGTAGCATAATAGTCTCGAACGTATCTCCATTGGATGGGAAGAAGAACAGTGGCTGTCATGGAATGTCTTCTACAATCCTTGACCAGATTTCTTCTGTGTCGACGCCACCAATCGTTGGAGACTTTACGTGAACTCTTGGCAATAAAATGAAAGTCTTTCTTTGAAATCTTCAGATTCTTATCCAGTTGTTCGCCAATATTGAGAAGCTGCTGCTGATCCCAGACTATGGTCAGCATTGCCTTGTATCCCCTATTGCGAAATGTCTCTGTGTAGAAGAACTTGTAGTAGCGGATTATCTCCCCGATATCTGTGCTGAATTTTGCCCAGTCTATCGACTCTTCACTGTGGTTCAGTTGGAACACATCGAGATAGAGAGAATCGGGCAGCATGCAACGTTTGAAGAACGCATCCATAGACCATTTGAATAGCATATTTGGCAGACTATTCAATTCGATATCTCCCCAATGCAATGAGATTCTCTCCATGATTCGCAGTCGATTAATGACGCGTGAGAACATTAAGTACAACGAGGATCGTTTCATCGATTCCATCAGCTCATCGTGCTGATCTGTCCGACCCGACAGCACACTGAACTTGAAAGACGATGCTGTGAAGTCCTTCGATTGTCCTCGATCCATCAGTCGTGTTGCTTTGATTAAAGTGGGGGCTTTCTTAATGAAGCTACTCAGCGATATTGTCTCAGATAAACGAGCAGGCAATATGTGCTCAGGATCTGATGAATCTGTGCTCGATTCTGTGCTCAATTTCTCATATTCAGGTAGATTCAGTTCTGCAAACACTTTCCGCAGAAACTCATCACGACACATGGCGGGATCATATTCGGGATCTATTGGCATTAACATCTTATAGCGTCGCTCCATTTCCACCTCACGGTTTATCTGCATCAGATCTGTGGTGTCGTTGGAGACACCTCCAAGTTCTGAATGGGGCATCTTTAAAATTGCAATATTATTAAAAGCTGAAAACAATTAGTAACAAATCAAAAAACAAGAACAAAAAAAACATGAACTAAAAACAAGAAAATAAAATGTGTATTAAAGGAAAATAACTAAATATAATATAATAAGTAAATAAACAGATCATATCATAACAATGAAAACATAAACAATGCCAACTAATATGACACACGCCAATATTAAATGCCATTTAAAATCTAGTTGGTAATTATTATATTGGTTCATAATGAAGTTTTCAATGATTAGAAATCCTTTTAGATGGGTTTTATTTATTATAAAATAGTAAGTAAATATGTAAATATATTAATGAAATAAATATAAGAAATCAATATAATTTTCATATTCGTTTAATTCTTTCTCACTGTATAACTCAGATCGCAAACAAATTATATAAGAGGTTTGTGAAAGATTTCCGCTAAATAATTTCAACTATTTATAGTATTAAAGTTTATTTTATATTTATATTATATTTTATATGTTTATATTTATATGTTTTTATCAAAATATGTACATTTATGTAAAGAATAAAAACAAAGTTTAATAACAAGTAAGATCGTTATTGTTGTATCACCGACTATATAATACCCTGTACTAAATTTAAATATGTACATATTAATTGTTCTTGAAAAATCTAAATTGCAAGGATCTACAAATTAAGTTTAACTAATCTTGATGCGATTACGTAATATGACTGATAATTAAAAAATAATATTGTTCACTCTTGAATAGATTATTTTTAAATATACAAAATGCACTCGTATACTCTACGAGTACCGATAACATTAAATTGAGTTAAGAAAAAACAATCTTAATCCATTCAACATGGTTGTCTTTTTTATATAACACTGATATGCAACTGGCAATAGCTGAGAATGCATTTTCAATCAATTTCAGAGTGAAATTCGATATTAGATACGGCCAGCTAACAGTTACGACATCATTCATATATAAGGGGCGTCGGATTATCGCTCCAGACAGTGGTAAAAGGAGCTCGAGATGGGACCGTTGCTCTGTTTGGCGCTTATAGCGCTCAGTGGGATTGGAATATTGGCCCATTCCTTCGAACCGCGATTAATTTGCATCAGTAAGCAGCAAAACCTGATAAGACAACAGACGTATATCAAACGACAACTGACTAGGTTCCAATATCAAGTTAAATCTCTACGCACTAACTGTCAGCTGGAGGTACCGGATATTCTAGGTAATCAACTATAACGATTCCAAATTTAATAATCCTCATATATACAATTATCCTCAGGACTTCAACCGGAACCCGATAAACCCAGTGAACCAAATAATAATCCCAAAGGACCCAACGGACCCAACGGACCCAGTGGTCCAAAAAATCCCAATGACTCCACTGGATCCAACATTCCCGGAGTTCCCCCCAATAGCAACGATATAAACAACCCTCCATCGGGGACTCCTGGTACAAGCACTAAGCCCACCGGTCCCGGCGATTCAACCAATCCTCCATCAGTACCTTCTGGTGCCGGACCCGGAAATCCCCCTCCCGATGGACCCAGTAATTCTGGTGGAAAGCCAGCATATCCCGGTCCAGGAAATGAAAGTCCAGTAAATCCACCAGGCGACAAACCCCTTGTTCCCGGTGGTCCAGGATATCCCGGCCCCGGTCCCGGTCCCGATCCCAATGGTTCAGTAAATTCTGGTCCAGGTCCCGGTCCTAAGGGTCCAGGAAATCAAAGTCCCGGTCCATTTGGTCCAGGAAATCAAAGTCCCGGTCCATTTGGTCCAGGAAATCAAAGTCCCGGTCCAGTATATCCACCAGGCGACAAACCCTTTGTTCCCGGTGGTCCAGGATATCCCGGCCCCGGTCCCGGTCCCGATCCCAATGGTTCAGTAAATTCTGGTCCAGGTCCCGGTCCTAAGGGTCCAGGAAATCAAAGTCCCGGTCCATTTGGTCCAGGAAATCAAAGTCCCGGTCCATTTGGTCCAGGAAATCAAAGTCCCGGTCCCGGTCCAGGATATCCCATTGGAGAGATACCCTTTGATCCCGTTGGTACAGGACATCTCGGTCCCGGTCCATTTGGTCCAGGAAATCAAAGTCCCGGTCCCGGTCCAGGATATCCCATTGGAGAGATACCCTTTGATCCCGTTGGTACAGGACATCTCGGTCCCGGTCCATTTGGTCCAGGAAATCAAAGTCCCGGTCCCGGTCCAGGATATCCCGGTCCAGGATATCCCGGTTCAGGATATCCCGGTCCAGGATATCCCGGTCCAGGATATCCCGGTCCTGGTGGTCAAGAATATCCCGGTGGGTCCTTTGTTCCAAATCTACCAGGTTTTCCCGAATACTACCCCCCCTATAACACCCCCGGGTGGCCGGGTGGATTTATTCCAACCCTTCGCTACAATGTGACTATCGACAGTCCGATGATTGTTTATCCACCTGAGACTACAAGCAGTATAACAGAAGTGACCACTTCAATTTTATCAGCAACGCCGATCTATGAATATTACCTTACACTGAAGGATGTTACAGAAGATGCCAAGATGACGACGGTAAGTTCATACTATATCTAATATCGGATAAGGGAATTGAATTGATGTAGAAAAGTAGAAGTACATATTTTAATAATGACTATACTTTTCACCTACAGGTAATGTTAATCAAGAAATATGGCTACCCCGTGGAAACACACTTTGTGACCACCCAGGACAACTACGTCCTTTGCCTTCATCGCATACCTCGACCAGGGGCACCAGTTATTCTACTGGTCCACGGCCTGATGTCCAGTTCAGCCACTTGGGTGCAGATGGGACCCTCGAACGGATTGGCCTACAAGCTGTATCAACAGGGCTACGATGTCTGGTTGTTGAACACTCGCGGCAATCTCTACTCCAAGGAACACAAAAATCCCAATATCAAGCCACAAGAGTATTGGCAATTCTCGTTCCATGAAATTGGCATCTACGATCTGCCAGCGACAATTGATATGATCATTACAATATCGACACAGCCAAGGATTCAATATATTGGACATTCGCAGGGTAGCACCGCCTTCTTTGTGATGTGCAGTGAGTTGCCTCAATATGCTGAAAAGATCATTCTCATGCAGGCGCTTTCTCCGACGGTTTTCATGCAGAACACACAGAGTCCGGTTCTTAGATTCTTGAGTCTCTTCAAGGGAAAATTCGGAGTAAGTAATGAGAGGAAGAGTGAAAGAGAGAGAGAAATAGAGTGGTTGATCAATATCCTATATCCTATATCCTGTTGTATTTTAGGTTCTTCTCAATTTGCTGGGTGGTCTCGAGATCTCCAAGAACAATAATCTGATTGCCCAATTCCGGAATCACATTTGCTCCGCCAATGTTGGAAGCCAAATCTGTATGATCTTTGACTATGTGATGTGTGGCTTTGGTTGGACTGAGTTCAACGCTGTGAGTACCAATTATAAAACGAGTTATTCGATAATATTCACATTGATGCCTTTTAGAATCTAACACAATTGGTCGTGGGACATTCCTCTCAAGGCGCATCCAGTGTTCAAATCTATCATTATGCCCAGTTGTTGAGTGGACCGAAATTCCATCGCTTCGATAAGGGAGCTCTGCTCAATCATATGCAATATAAGGAAGTCGATCCACCATCGTATAATCTGACCAAATGCTCTTGCCCAGTAGCGGTCCATTATTCCGAAGATGATTGGCTCGCCGGTTCCAAGGATGTGCAGACACTAACGTCACGTCTGCCCAACCTCATCGACAACTCGTATATTGTTCAAAAGGGATTCAGCCACTATGATTACCTGCTCTCTCGGAATGTCAATAGACTCGTTTATGGACGTGTTCTTAGCAACTGTCTTACGAATAGAATAACCGTAACTAGACAGACACAGACACAGACCATTGTTGCTCCTGTTGTTTATCGTTATGTATAAAAAAGATATATAGATATGTATATATAAGAAATATATTCAATAAATCGGTTGAGGGTTAATAATTATATGTATATAAAAACGTGATAAATTTGTTGTTATCAAATATGCATCGTGTAAAGTCTTGAATATTGATATTTATGATAATTCCCTTACAAAATTTTGTATCTCTAGTTCTTAGAGTAAGTTCAGAAATTTATTCCAGCTATTTTCATTATGCTACCACTCTACATTTCCATTTATGTGTTTTACCATTTCTAATATATTTCAAAATTGAAATCAGCAGGACGATATAAGTATGTTAATCAAAATTGTTAAAATACCGGAAGCGAACATTTTTATTACCACTTTCTTAAATAATAGCTTCTGCTTTTCTAATATCGCTCGACTATTTCAGACTTCAAAAAAGAATATAATAATAATATTTCGTTAATTAAGCATTAAATTAAGTTAAATTTTTAAATATATTTGAAGTTTTTGAATTAAATAATTTAGTTTATAAAAAAGTCAAGGATAAATGAAAGCAATTAAAGTATTTTTTTTGTATTACATTTAATCAAGGTTCGAATCCAAATCGATCCACCGAACCGAATCTTTTTTAAAATTTTGACAGTTTGCAACTTTGGTAATAAATCTACTTTGAAATATTCTCCAAAATTATACCATTTTCGACTATATATATATATATTACTTGTCATTTTGATGATATTGTGAAATTCCAAACATTTTTATTTCCTTCGTCTAATAATTGTTAAATTGCAAAAAAAAAATCTTATTGAATTTGTTTTTCTTCTTCAAGAATAATTTGCACAATTTTGGTTTATTCGCAAAAGACGAAAGCGCTACAGGCTGTGGAAATTTCTTGGGGAAAATCAATGCACACAAGGATTTGCATATTCGGAAGCGAGGCGTTTCATAAATTAAACATCCAGCACGCATATTTACACGCCGCAAGGCTCAGATTTAAATTAAGTTTGCAATTGAAATGGCGCGAAAAGTGAAGGACCAAGACAAGGACAACGCCATGGCTGATGTCCTGACTTTAAATTGCTCACGTGTGTGACACAATTTGGGACACACAGCCCCCAATTCCAATCCCAATTCTGAGCTTCGGGCTGACAACGACAATGGCGGAAGCGGAAGTGCAAATGTGAAAAATGTGCGCAGAGCGAACAAAACAGTTGAATGTGTTGGGGAGAGAGGAGAGTTGCGTGGCCGAGGAGAGCGGGGATTGGGGAGTTAACGTAACGCTTAACAGCTGGCACGTACGCGCTGCCACGCCCACGCAAAGACCGCGGGGCAAACAATTTGGAAAGCCCACACAATTCAACCTGTCCCCCCTTGCAACGTACACAACGTACACATGTAGGCTTCACTTGCGTCTTCACATCCGTATCCGTATCCATCTGCGACTCCGACTCCGACTCCGAATCCAACTACGGCTATCAACGTCACGGGTCTCGCCATAAGCCTCAACTGCCATGCGTACGTGTGTTATTTAATGCTTATCTTTATCCTTTTCCCATTAGTGTTATTGATGTTGGCAGTCGTCGTTTCAATCCCCATTCACATCTTTCTCTCTCTTTCTCTCCGTCTCTCTCTCTCTCTCTGTGGCACCTGTGCGTGGCGCCTCGATAAACCTGGCCGGCAGCTAAACGCTGACAATTGATGCCAGAAGATGGCAAAAACCTGGCACAAAATCACGCGCTAAACATTATTTTAATGCCTTGAGGCAAGTCACATATGTACTATCATGTGTGGTGTCTGTGCTCCACTCTATAAAGCAGTTTGTCGAAAACATTTAAAGCTCTGTCCCGTTTAGAGGCCTCCATCCCTGGCATCTCTGACATCCCTGGCATCAACTGACATTTATAAATGCTGAACTTGCCGCCGGAGCAGCGGGTGATGCCCTTGAAGGAAGAAGCCTTTCGAATTCAAATGATGGTAAATTATGGCGCCAGCTGCTTTATAATAAAAAAGAGAAGAAACTGAATAAATACTTGGATCAGCCAAGGGCGAAAAGTGATTCCCCACCAGGAAAATGGCAACAAGATTCACAGATAACCAAGGTGAAATATCTTTGAGTTAAGGGGGAAGTCGTTACATTAAAGCATATTAAATCTATGAATTTAAAGCTAGCAATAATGGGACTTATTTCAATGTATGAATGTAAAAAATATATTACATTTATTAAATTACAAATAAAGCAGCTCATTTATTTCATAAATTATAAAATTTTATTCCCATTTCATTACTTTCTAGCACTTTTCTTTTCTGTTTGGGATCAAATGAGTTTTTTCTGTACTTTCGATACAATATAACATTTTTCAGAGCTCTTCATCTCTTCAATATAAAAAAACTTTTGATTCTGTAAAGAATTTCAAAAATAATGTCCTCTAAAAAGATATTTTCTTTAGTTTTATAATTTTATAAACTTAACTAAATTAATTATAATTATATGTTTTTAAATATTTTTATATTAACATTTTACTGTGTTCATTTTTTGTATTCTTTTGTTTTATAATTTTATAAATAAGTAATTTAACTAAAATAATTATAATTATACATTTTTCGAATATTTTGATATTAAATAAATCTTGAAAAATTTATATATTTTCTGTTAATATTTAATATAAGATATCTTTAATTTAGATTTAGTAATTAAGAAATATTAGTTTTTTGTAGTTTAAGTAATTTATTTTGATTTTGAAATTAAAATTTCTAATGTTGATGTAAATATGTCGTTTAATATTATCCAGATAATTACTTAGGCAGTCTATTAAATAAATTAAACTGAACACATTCAACATAAGTAAAGTTTAATTTTAACTGTCAAAATTAAAAGCATTAATCAATGACAACCCTGTGAATTACAGAGTTTTAATTGAATTATGCTTGATATCGATAAGCGTTATGAGAAGCATTTGACAGTTTGTAAAATGAGTAGTTGGTTTTGTCAGTAATAAAATAAAATCAAAGACAGCTTTGATAAATCTATCGCGTGGTCGTGTTTTATTATGTATTTTTCGATTGGTGGAGCAACTTTTCACACATTTTAAACACCAATTCAAACAAATTCAAATGTATTGTTAAATGTTAAGCGGTCGAACCAATTCACGCGGCCCAAAGTGTATAGAAACCATTCCGATTCGACGACAAAACCGAGTTCTTTATTTTCTATGTAAAGCGTCGAAAAGCCGACAAGATCAAGCTCAACACTCCGCCGGCAAGACGACAGCAGAAAACCACTTTTTAACGCAAAAAAAAAGCCATTAAACAGTACGAAAAATAATGTTAGCACGCAAATATCAACTGTGTCCACGTGCGCCGCCAATCCACGAGAGGATTGCACTCCAGTGTG
This sequence comes from Drosophila kuntzei, assembly GCA_035042165.1. Taxonomy (NCBI): domain Eukaryota; kingdom Metazoa; phylum Arthropoda; class Insecta; order Diptera; family Drosophilidae; genus Drosophila; species Drosophila kuntzei. The sequence continues at coordinate 1,460,986 of JAWNLU010000472.1, read as the reverse complement.
CCAAGAATATCAGCAAATTGGCAGCTGCCTTGCCAAAGCCTCGCACTCGGACCGGACATCTGCCCGTGCTTGTGGAGCTACGGAACACGGATGAGGATGTCGTCTATAGATACCAGGTGAATTTGCCCCCCAGTTGTGTTGACCGAGATCACCAGCAGATGAATACGGATGAGGCGAAGGCATTGAGCCAACAATTAAATTTACCCTGCCTCGTCCATGATCGCAGCTCAATTCCCCAGGACATTGTACCGCTGACAACAGAGACAGAGATGGGAATGGAGAGAGAGAGGGAGATGGATGCCCCACAGCTGGTCATGATGCAGGATGCCGTCCATGTGGTGCACGATTGTCCCGGTCCGGATCCCTATGCAGCTGCCAGGGAAACCATTTCGACTTTCCAAAATTGTGCTTATGCAATTGAGGCATCAAAGATGACACGAGATCATTTCATGTCCACGTTGCACGAACAGCAGCCGAGTCCAATGGAATTCACCGTCTTGTGGGCAGACAAGCCAAATGAGGAGCAGGAGAATCCAATCGAAATGTCCCCCCAGGATATTTCCTCTCAGTTTGCAGCTGTTGAGAATAATGTGAAGCACGCTCGCAATGGATACAACTTGCAACATCAACAACAACAACAGCAACAGGAGCAACAACTGATGCCACATCAACCTAAACATGATCAGCAGCCTCAACAGAAGCTTCTTAATGGTTACAAGCATCCTCGCAAGTCCACCAGAGTGATTAATCCTACTCCGATTAACAATGATTCCAACATCTTGTTGTATCAGCCAAAGCGAGCTGGGAACAGTTTTGGATTGTCTCCTCATCAGAATGGTTACACTATTCAGAGTGCCCAAAATGTTGTCTCTGTTCCCAATGCCCCGAATGGCTACAATCTTCCATTTGGCCAAAATATTCCAAATGGTTATAATCAGACAAATCAATTTGTTTACTGTGATCCCCAGGAATACGCTCGTCAACAGTCGGAGCAGAGGGAATACTTCAATATAATCAATGGCAATCAACAGCAGCAAATGCGACCGATCTTTGGACATTTATCATCTGAGAATCCATTCGAATATCAACGGGAGTTGCAGATGAGACCGAATCTGGAACACGAACTGGAAAATCAGAAACTTATCGAGCAACAAAAATTCAAGCGCATTTTAGCAGGTGAGTGAAAGTTAAATTAATTTTAAATGTTAGGTAATAAAAATAGTAATTAATAAATAACAAATAATAACAAATAAATTAAAAATAATAAGTAATAAATAACCATTAATAAATAAATATAAAATAAAAAAAATAATAAATAATAAAAAAAATAATAAGTAATAAATAATAAATAATAAAACATAAATAATAATTAAAAATATCAAATAATAAATAATAAGTTATAAGACATAAATAATAATTAATAAAAATTAAATAATTAATAAGAAATAATAAGTGATGAGTAATAATTAATAAAATAACATTTAATACATATTAACATTTAAAAATAATAATAACTTCTTAATGCCATTTCCAATTCTCTATCCAGACTCCCTGCTGACATCGCAGACGCCTCCGGAACTGCAATCGATGTTCCATTGGGACTGCTGTCATCTGTGCCACACGGCAATGAGGACAATGCGCAATGCCTTGGACCATTACTTGTCAAGGACGCACCAGCGCCGGGTGGACTCCTGGCTAATTCGTTATAGCTTCGTGAAGGGTAACCTATCGGAGGATATGTTACGACATTTGCGCAGCTCCGGCCCAGCTGTCTTGCACTGTGATCTCTGTGATCTGAAGCTGACATCGGTGATTCATGCACGTCAGCATTTCTACGGACGTCGGCATCGGCTCGTGGAGCGGCATATTAGTAAGCCCAATGGTGAGGGTTACTACGACAAGACGGGGCGCTGGGTGCGTACCAATGACAAGTGGCTGATGTGCAAGCTTTGTGACGTCATTGTCACCTCGGAGTCTCAGCTGGCCATTCACATGGCCGGTGTGCGTCATCGCAAGCGGGAGCGTTCCACATGTCCAACTTCTTTAGCGGAACCATATGATGGCAGTCATGTTTATCGCATCAATCCTAACGGATCGCTTGCCCCACTGAATCCCCTGGGGTACTATATGTACGCCGGGTGTGGCAAGCAGGATGTACGCAAGTTTAACGATCTGAATGCCGCATATTATTGTGAGGTATGCAACATCACGCTCAACCATCTGAAGTCGGTCAAACAACACGAGGAGGGGCGTACACATCGAAAGAGGCTGGAAAGGGTCACGCAGGCGGAGTATGTGTGAATTACGTCAATTACGTCTTCGTTCTCGTCTCCTTTCGCATCACCATCATATTAATTTCAATAATCATTTGAAACTGCAACTGAAGCTGAAGTAAGGCCCAACAACTCCCCCCTGTAACTGGCCGTGTACTGTGCCGTATTATTTACAATTTATTTTTGAACTATATAACTTTTTAATATGTTGTATAAATAGTATTTCGTATAATATATATATATATATATGTATATATATAGTACCTTCATATAAAAGTTGTCTAAATATGTGTTCACTCACAAAGCGTGTTCAAGTAAGTTGACTGGCTTTTAATTGATAATATCTGCCTAAGCTAGCTATTAAATTAATTAAAATATTTTTGGCAGAAAATTAAGTATCTCTTTTATAAATTCCATATTTATTTTTCATGCGCTTACATCTTAAATTTACTTTATTTAATAATTTTCAAGTCTACTTTGCGTTGCTAAAAAAATCATTGCATACTTTTGTGCTGCACTGAAAATGTAGCGCAACCAAATGTTGCTAAGCGCCATGCTTAATGTTGCTAAGCATATGTTGCTTGACTGACAGCGTGTTGCCAGCGCAGCTGCTACTGTTAAACAAACTATTAATGCTATGTATATTTAATATTTAAATATAATTAAAAGAAAATAACAGCACTCATTTGTCATTAAGAGCTCTAAAACTTTGGCTGCATTAATGAGGCGACACTTGCCGCAACGTTGCATGCCACACTGTCTGGTTTCTTTGCTTTTAATTGCTCGAGCTGCTTATTCAGCGACACGTTGTCCGTTGTTCATTGCCTGTTGCCATTTGCAATTTGCCATTTGCCATTTGCCTGGTGCCCAGACGAGAATCGCATAAAATCTGTACAGGAATCGTCGGGATGCGTCGAGACAGAGCGAGGACCATAAAAACGGAGTTATCTCTGGATAAATATCAAAAGTGCCCCAGTCCAATGGTGTCAGTCAGGCTGCGGTGTCTAGACAAAACATGGCATTAAATAAATAAATAAATCGCAGCAACAGCAACGGCAACAGCAACAATAATAATAACAACATTGGTAACAATGTCAGCGCATCGACAAACCGCAAAAACGGAAGCGACTTCGCACAATTTATGGCCATGTTTTGGGCGAGTGTGAAGAAAAAATTGCTGCACATGGCCAATGAAGGTCAATAGCAGGCGTTGAGCGTGTGAAATTGTAGGCGTGGCCAGTCAGCCTAGTCAGCTGCAACCAGACGTGTGCGAACATGTTCACATGTGCACTCGATAAAGTCCTGCCATATATAAATATATATATATATATACTATATGTTTGTTTATCTGGCCGTCTGGCTGTCGCTTCTGGCTGGCAAATGTTGGCGGGGAGGGGATTGCAGGGGAGTTGTTGGGGGAGGGTCAGGTCAAAGCATGTTTTCGCATAAATTAAACTTCTTATCTGCTGTAAAACATTTGACGCCATTGTCGTTGTTGTTGCAGTCAGGAAATGTATTCGCACTCGTATTAACAGGCAACAGACACTGCAACAGCAACAGCAACAACAACAACGATAACAATATCAATAAAGTGGAGAAGAAAAATGTCGCAAAATAAATAAAATAGGAAGGAAATGACAGTTTATCGATGATATAGTTAATGATATTGCCAATGCAATCGGAATGCGATGCCACATGCATCATTCGAGGTTTATGAGCTTCGCATGATGTGGAGGATTTTTATAAGCTTAAAGCTTACTTTTAAAAGGAAAACCTCAATACGAACAAAATAATACCAATAAAAGAATTAAATGAAAAACAATACAATAAAACAGAGGTAACAGAGGTAACAGAGGGTAGCTGCTACCACCACCATCACCATTTATTTATAAATGAATTTTAAATTTATTAAATATCCATTTTTGACTAAAAGTTGATTTAAAAGCAGGGATTAAAACATTAACCGAAACCGTAACCTTTAACCGGTAATAACAGATTGAAATTTGAAACCGTAACCGAAAAATATTTTTCCGCTGTACCGAAACCCATAAACCGAAACTCTTTAAGCCGAAATAACCGTTTAGTAATCGATTGATTTATAAGGGTTAATTTCGGTACTGGCCGTCACAGGTACTGATAACTTTGAACTGCCATAACTTTGTCAAAAGTCAATTAATTTTCATGCGGAATGTAAATTTGAGCATGATTTTACCTCCAAATTCGTTCTGCATTTAAATATTGTTCATTTTGAAAATTCGAATTTTTTCGAAAAAATCAAAAAAGATAAAGGGGTAACACTGCAAAATTTCGAAAAAATTCGATTTTCAAAAATTTTCTTAAATGAAAAAAATTTAAATGCAGACCGAATTTGGAGGTAAAATTATGCTCAAATTTACATTCCGCATAAAAATTGATTGTCTTTTGATAAAGTTATGGCGGTTCTAAGTTATCAAAGTTCAGTAAAATCAAAATAATCCAAATTTTCAAACCAAATGAACCAAATTTATATGAGATCAATTTATAATAAAATCGACATTACACTGGATCATTCCAGTCACCAGATAACATTATTTTCCAGGCTAAAAAGAGCATTAAACGGTTACGAAACCGATACTCCAAGATTTTGCATAACCGAAAACCTTAATTCGGTCATAACCGAAACCGTAACTGAAACCGATATTCGTTTCGGTTTTAATCCCTGAAAATTAACTTCAAAATAATTATAATTGGCATTCGCAATAGATTGCAGTGCCACATTTAATTTAAGCTTCAAATTTATCTTAATTGCAGCATAATTATCCCACTTACCAAGGTTCTTGCAACAAGCTATGAAATTTGAAATTTACATTTATTTCTATTTGCAACTCGTCCTTGCGTCACAATACAAACTGCGAGCTGAGTTTGTTTACAACTGTGTAAACAAATTAATTATGCAACTGTGGCCTGTGTTTCCTCCCCTCCCCTGTCTCCCCCCCCCGGCAATCTGTATTAACCCCCGCGCTCTTAATAGAATTGCTTTTTTGGCATTTGGCAAAATGGGCGCTTGACGCGCTCAGGCCGAAGAAAATTTATGCGTGGCAAACCAAAACACATCCTCCAGGCACACAGCCTGCCGCAAAATGCTCATTTGCATGCCCCACAGATACATCCATTCAGATTCAGATACAGATACATCTACTAATACAAATGCAGCATGCATTTGTGTGTGTAATTAACATAATTTTGGCACAACATTCACTCAGCCATAATTTTCAGCTAATTTTCATGCAACTTTTTGTTGCACAGTCGCAGTTGTTGTTGTTATTGTTGTCTATGTTGTTAATGTGCCTGCTGCATAATAATAATAACTTCAATATTTTTTCTTTATATATTTTTTGGTTTTTTTTTTTATATTATACTTCAGTTTATGACACATTATGTGATCTCGAAATGTTTAGCAATACTGTCAGCTGTCAAAACTTGTCTAATAAACATTTCTTTTCACTCTCTCCATTTGCAAGTCGTCTTTATAACGAGTATGCCAATTATGAGTCTACAATATATTATATCCATATATGTACATATATGCATTATATAGGGTGTGTTTTGGGTTGGAGGTCCCAAAAGGTTTAAAGCGTGTGAATTGTTTGCTTTGCGCTTTATTATATAAAATGCTTTTAACGTTTTTAATTGTTACGTCTTAGACATGTTTCTTGTTGTTGTTGCTGTTTTGTATGTCACCTGAACGTGTTTGGCCTGTCAAGTACTTAACGAGTTATACTTTAAGGTATAAACAATTTTGGCAGCAGCGCGTGAAAGTCGTTCATTTATAACTTTTTTGACCATTAGAATCTGACTTAAAGCAATAGTTTAAAAATATTAGATAGTTTATTAAATTGTCAGACAGTTACTATGAGAATTATTAAATATTTATTTACATTTATATTCATAAAACTTTAACGCGATTTGCTAAATTTTATATATTTTTTAGAAACGTTTATCTAAGAAAACTTCTTTGGCATTTTTTATATTTTATTATAATTTAAGTAACATATTCAAACTTTTCATTATACATATATATAAATTATTTTTGATGTACATAATTTATAAGTGAAACAATGTTAAATCTGTACAATAAAAAGCTTTAATTGCAACCTTCTTCTTTAAGAAATCGACTTGCCTTCAATCTACTTGCCTTGAACTGAATCACATCCATCATTCCAAGCATTTCTGGGACTCTCCCACAATATTTTTGCTGCATCATCAAAATTCGAAAAACAAGAAGAAAAAAAGTAAATAAATAAATAAAGAGAAGAAATTGAGCTGAAGACGTTGATTAGAATTTTGCCAGTTGTGGCAAGTGCTGCATAAATACAAATATAAACATATCTGACAACAAGTCCAACGGGGCCAACACACATGACAAAAATCACAACAGTAGCAACAAAAATCGCAGATAAACAGTCAACTGGGATATATGTCAATCGAACGAATTGAAGCAACAACAAATAAACAAAAACACGCAACTGGCTTGAAAAATGTGTTTAATGTTTTGCTTATATTGCAACAAATATAAACAGGAACAGAGCGCGCCACAAGCAGCAGCAACAACATCAACAACAACAACATCAACCACATGAAACGCCTCCATGACACATTTACCAACATTTTGTTGTTGCTTTTGAATGACAAATCTTGCAGAGTTGTTGTTGTTGTTGTTGCTGTTGTTTGTGGTAAGCCCCGTTCGTGATGTTGTTGCAATTGTTGCTGTTGCTGTTGCATAGAAAACCAAATACATAAACAACGCCACCGGCTCAGTTGCTGTCTCTTGTCTCGTGATTTTTTGCCTATAGTTTTTTTCCATTTAAGCCAAAAAAGTTGCTCAAAATATTACAGAAAACCAAAGAAATTTAAATACTCTAACAGATTAATAATTTAATGTATTTTAGTTTAATTCAAAACAGAATTTAAAGAGGCGTAAACTAGTTAAAATATATTTAATTAAATAATTATTTTAAATAGGTAATTCATTTAATTTAAAATGCAGTATAAATTGTTAAAAACTACGTATCGGATTCCTGTTCATGTATATATTTAAAAGATTTGTTGGAAGTCATCTCTAGTAATGCAATATGATGAAAGCATTCATAATTAACCACAGGCAATTGAAGTTACATGAGCATCTGGTTAATAGCGTAGACAAATCGCATGGGCAAGTCGTAATACCCTGTAATAAAATAGTATTGAAAACCACTTTCGATGTCGCCTACTGCACCATTAGCAGATTTTTGTTCGGTTTCGGAAAAAACATTTGCGGTTGAATCACGAAAGGAAAAATGCGGAGCCGGCTACGTTGAATGCTTATATAATATTTGCCACAGTGCTAAATAAAGATGGAGAGAGAGAGAGAGGGAGAGAGAGAGGGAGAATTGGAGAGTGGTTGAAAGATGGGAGAGGCCTCTCGACTGCAAGTAGCATTAAATTGGCATGCGCTTTGAAATTTCTTACCAAATATTGATGACAGTTAGTGCAATAACAACATTTGCAACAACAACAGCAACAGCTGATGAAAATGTTTGCAGAGTTTAGAAATGTTTTATATAATCATTATTAAGTATACGCCGCATTGGAGAGGCTGCTCGGTTTGCTCACACTTCACGCCACATAACAATCATCATATCATTTCAATCCGCGTAAATAATAAAGCCACAGAAACTGTAAAAACAGAAACTACCGCATTACGCAGCCACAGGCCACACGATGATGACGCCCCTATCATTGTTGTTGTTGTTGTTGTTGTTGTTGCCACTGTTGCCGCTTGATTATAGTTGTTGTTTAGTTTGCGTAGGCGCGCGCAACATGTGGCAAGTGCGGCAATTAAATGACGCTTAAGCGACGCCTTAATGGCAACTCTAAGCCACGTTTGTTGGGACCGGGTTAAGCACAAAGCTGAAACAATAATTAGTTGGTCGAAATTTAAAGTATTTAAGGTTTCTGCAGGGATTTGATAATTGATATAAATGATGCTATTTAGAAAAGGTTTCTTAGGATAGTTAAGAGTACAAAGTTAATCATTTATAATTTGTATCTTTTAACTCAAAAGCTTTGTAAATATTATTCAGTTGTGCTTGAGTTGTTTGTGATTTTAAATGCTTATGAGAAGGCGTATTCAGCTTGTCAATTTAACACTCAAGCAACACAATAAACATTGGCGTATGAAAATTCAAGTAACCTGGCCGAAAAGTGTGTCAACTGGTTAAAAGGCAAACAACAAAGAGCGACTTGCATCCTGACAAGGTCAAGAGAGGATTTACTGGTAAAAAGACCAACATCTCTCCATCTCTCTCTATATTTCCCTTCATCTCTCTTGCTCTTTTACGCTTACAATAAATTTCAGTGTCACGCTGCGTTTAAGCCTGGAACTTAAAAGACGACAAACAAAAACAACTGAGCCAAAAGTTGCCACAGCAGAAAGCAGTCAGATAATAAATCTGTTACAACAACAACAAATGACAACAGCAACAACAACAACATGCGCCTTCTGACCTTGAGTCGTGGCATTAAATTGCAACACTTTTTGGCTGTTCCCAATAACTGAAAACAAAAATAAAAACAAAAGACTCAAAACTGCCGGCAGTTTTGCGTGTTATTGTTATTGGCCGTTGTTGCTGCGTAAAATGTTGCAAGAATCTTTGCAACACATACAATTTAAGTCGACTATGCAATACCCTGTCTATACACAATACCTAGATAATTAGTCTCTATCATCTTTTTCATCAGTAAAGTTGTAAAAATATACCCGTTTTTCCAGTAGATTAAACTTAAAATAGAAGTGATTAAAATTAAGTTTCTTGTATTATTTTCTTTATCTTAATGATTTTAAAGTTACAGGATATCAACCGGTTTTACAACCTCTGAATCCATTCGACTCTTGGTTCAATTTACTAAAAAAAAATATTTGATTAATTTCATTTATTTTCTAATTCTTAAAATATTCTAAATTTATTTGAAGATTTAAATATGACTTATTTTTACTCGATGTCTCAAATAGTTGTGAACCGAACCTTTTATTTAAGAAAGTGAAAGAAAGAAATAATTTCATAGGTTCGGTTCAGAACCGGTTTGCAATCTTGGTTTGTAATATTATTCTTTTCTCACTGATTTCATGGCTACAGGATATCATTAAGGATTTAATTAAGCACTAAAGATGTAAGCTCTGTAGTCAGATATATTTGTAAAACTAAATAGACTATATTCTTAAATTTTACAGGGTATTAAATATAATTACAGTTAGTGCAACTGCAGCAATTGCGAGTAATAATTATTTTTACAATTGCGAGTAGTAATTATTTCTACGGCTACAAATTGAACAAAGAGGCGTTTCAATAAATGGCAAATGGAGCTCGGCAAAGTTGAGATTCCGCTTTAGTTGACGACCCTGCTCCTGGCCACCAAATTGGTGGCCCGTGCTCGTGACATTCTTGGCAAGTGCAAGACATTGTCCATTCTGGGGTAATGCAATGTGCAATTTTCAAGTTGCCTTGCATTGAGTTAGTTGCCTTGTGTTTCAATGTTGTAAGAATACATGTAAAAATGCTGATTGGATTTATGATTAATGTTTATGTGGCTCGTCATTGAGAGTCAGCTGAGTGTAGCCCTGACAAATTGGCCTGGCCAAGGCTAACGACAGATCATAGCCGGGAAATATAATCATCATCAGCAGCAGCACGATGATAATCATGATTATTATTGCAAAATCTTTGTTGCACGTTGCGACGTCACACAGAGATGTGTCTGATAAGTTGCAATATACTCGTATTCATTTGCTAACAAATGGGGCAAAGATTGGCAATCTTGAATGCGTATGATTGAGACAAAGAAAGTAAGTAAGTAAGAAAAATAAAAAACGCATCAACATTTTGCTCGTATTTCCAAAATGAAAACGTAACCAGGTGCCTACCCCAACAAACGACTCCAACTGAATCCCAATGCAGACAAATACAGACACTCAGATAGTCGGATAGTCAGATAGTCAGGCAAGCAGGTAAGCAGTCAGGTAGGCAGTCAGGCAATTGGACATTTCAGCCCATTTCAACAGCCGCTGGCTTTTTTGGGGTGCAGTGGGGCGTGCCATTGCTGCGGAGCATGAGCTTGAGCTGGAGCGGGAGGTTTGTGCAAATGCAATTACCTTGGCAGCGACGGCAGCAAACGTAACACCAAACACTGAAACAGAGTCAGTAAGACGACAACAATAACAACAGTAACAACGTATCAACGACTAACGGCACGAACCGAAAACCCACACGAATCGAGCTGAGAAAAAAACGAAAGACTTAGGCAGCAAACTTGCTTGGCACGCGCTGCAGAAAAAGTAACAACAACAACAACAACATTGGCTAACGTCACGTTGCCAGCAGACAAAACAAACCTACAACATGATAATATAATAGATCTGCGTAGAGTCTGAGAGAGATAATCGAAGCAACCAACCGTGCGTATGTGTGTGTGTGTGTGTGTGTGTGTGTCACTTGGGGGCGTCAAACATGTTCGGTCCGTTAAAACATGCGGGCTAATTTCATGAGCTGGGCTAAACAGCCGAACTAGATCATCAGTTTTATGGATATAATAATTAAAATGATACCACTTGTGACCATGAAGTGCTAACAAAGCAATTAAAAATGGCTTTTATTGATTTATCAACTGAACTACAAAATAAAAACTACTTTAGAAACATTTTTAATATTGTAAAAACATTTTATAAATTAAAAGAAAATAAATAGATTTTTATTCAAAATAATAATTAATCACTTAAGATTTATTTAAAAAAATTATTGTTGGGATCTGTTAAGTTTTTCATTCCTTTTGTTCTTGGTACTGAAATTATTATTTGATTTTAAAACATTCTTTAGAATTTTTACTCACTTCCAAAAGAGTCTTATAATATTATATTTTATACATGCTATATATATTTTTTAAAAATTAAGTATTTTTAGGATACTCTCATCCTTTCTTCTCCTGTATAATCATTTACTAGTGAGTTCAGCTTTTCAGTTTCAATGATAATTTACTGCATACTAATTTTATATATTGCTTAAATTAATTATTTAATTATATTCCGGAAACTAATTATCCAATTAAAGCTTAACTTGATTTGTAATCTTGATAAACAATTTGAATTATTTGCTCTTTCACACCTTGAGTTTCCTTTTCGATAGCATTTCTTTGGCAAATAAATAAGCACTTGCAATTACGAATGCGTTTGCCAAATTGCAGTATCATCCATCATTCAGGCAACGTGAGCCACAGATACAACATTGATTCGATCAGACTGCAACAAGTTGGCATCGAGCTAACAGCTGAGTTGTTGGCCTGGCCCAAACCAAGCCAGACTGGCGGCTTGTGGCCAACGTTTGAGTCAGTTGAGTAACGAAGCTCCAGCGAATCGGTTGGCAAGTAAAATTCAAAGCTCGTAGCGTCAACAGCGCGTGCGCGTGAATCCGACTCATAAAGCGATCGTAGATAAAGCGAACTGAATACAACAAAGGATAACAATAAAAATAGCGATATCGTGACTGTGTGATAAAGCCAGTGATATAATTATAATAATAATATTATATTTAAACAAAAAAATAGTGTCGAAAGTGAAGCTTTTTAGTGGGGGGTTATAAAGCAACGTAATCGTTACGCTTTGTTGCAAGCAACTGTTGCATTGCCAATTTGTCGAGTGATCGCCGTGTGTGTGTGTGAGTGTCTGTGTCTCTTTCTCTTTCTCCCCATCTCTCTCTCTCCCTCTCTCTCTCTCTGTGAGATGTGGCCAAGTTGTCGAGCGTGTGCGTCGCTGCTGTTGCATTGCCTTGGGGCATTGCTCGTCTGTGGCAGCGCCGACGCCTTTACCATCTTGTCGCCCTTCAGCTACAGCTCGTTGAGTTTCAAGAACCTGCTGAATAGTGTCCTACTATCGAGTAATGCCAACTTGGCTGGCGGTGGCCGTAATCTCAAGTCCGATGTGCTCGAGGATGCCTCACTGATAACCGTAAGTATTAAAGTTGGCCCAAAATAAAATAAATAAACAGCAGCAACAATTTTCACAATTACCGTGGACACCTTGACTGACCTCATAGCTGGCAACAAAGTTGTTAGCATTGACATTTGTTATTGTAACAGTTGTTACCTGTTATTATTGTTAGTTTTGTTACCTTTGTTACCGGTTCAGTTTTTTCTCAGTGCGCTTTGTGGCTACTACAACTTGATCTCTTATGATTTTGGTTCAAACTATTTTTCTATGTTAAATAAATTTACACTTTTTCCCACTTTGTGTGTTCGTTCGTTAAAAGAAAGTTTACACACTAATTTTTTCTGTTTCTGTTTCTGTTTCATTTCATTTTATTTTTGGTATTTCATTTTCTGCAGTTCGTTGACTTCTGTCTCGACAAATTTGTTTCACTAACAGAACTTTATTAGACCCAACTAGAAGTCGCCCTAATCATGTTCAAACACGTCAAGCACTCGCTCTGAATTTATTGGCAACATGCAACGGACACGTTGCAAGTTCTTTCACATCCACATTGCCACTATTTTTTACGTTTATGATCATCTAACGTGAGTGAAGCCCATCAGCTGCAGACTTTTCACTTCGAATTGGACATTTGGTTGTTGCCAATTTTTTATTCGCTTTTTATGGTGTTGCTGCTAATTTTTTAGCGAGTGACTAACTGAGCTTCAAAACACAAATAACGAGGTTCAAGAGAAGTGAAAAAATGTGGAGAAAAATATGAATGCATTTCTTGGAGTTTGACATATGAAGATTGTCAGACAGGCAAAATATTAAAAATAGACTATAGGGTATTAATTCAAGTATATACATACACTTCGAATACTTAATTTAATAAAAAAATTCAAGATTCTAATTTTCACTTGGAATAAACACACTATAAATAAAATATGATATTATAAATTAGCATATGTTTGATAAATTATTCTATTTGACTTAAGAAATACATGACATGTTTTGATAAAGTTGTATTCCTAGCGGGGATTAAAGCCATAACCTTTAACCGATGAAAACCGATTAAAATTTGTAAACGTAACTGAAACCGTAACCGAAAATATATTTTTACACTGTACCGAAACACATAAGCCGAATCTATTTTAACCGAAATATCCGTTTAGTAACCGATTCATTTATAAGGGTTAATTTCGGTTCTGGCCGTCGCAGCTATTGAGCAACTTTGATAACTTTGAACTGCCACAACTTTGTCAAAACTCAATCAATTTCCATGCGCAATGTAAATTTGAGCATGATATTACCTCTAAATTCGTTCTGCATTTAAATTTAGTTTAATTTTAAACATTTTTGAAAATCGGATTTTTTCGAAAATTTACAGTGTTACCCCTTTATCTTTTTTGTTTTTTTCGAAAAATTTAAAATTTTCAAATTGAACAAAATTTAAATGCAGAACGAATTTAGAGGTAAAATCATGCAGAAATTTACATTGCGCATGGAAATTGATTGACTTTTGACAAAGATATGACAGTTCAAAGTTATTAAAAATCATTACATTACATTTCAGTATAAAATGAAATTAATTTATTAAAATTGTAGTCTTATATTTTAAATTTGAATTTTTATAATTTGGAGAAATAATTCTACAACCAAGAGCTATAAAACAAAATAACTAGTAATTTAAAAATAAGTATTTTTAGGCATGAATAATGCAATCCATAATCTACATCTCATGGCTAAAACGTAAATAAAAATGAAGAAAAATGTTGTAGTCTGTTGACCTTGAAGCCCTGCCAAACAGTTAGTTGGCCCAGTTCACGTTGCTGCAATTAGATTAATTCATTTGACTTTCAGTTCACATAATTATTACAAATGCAAGAGACGTTTCTTGTTTCTATTAAGTGGATTTTTCACAAAGGTCAGACGAAGTGAAAAATTTGCATTTGATGATAAATTGAATATTCACACAATTGTAGGTGATGTTTTCATTTTTGTTTTCGTTTTCTTTTTTTTGGCAGTTGAACAACAGATTGTCAAGGTAAATAAAACTGAAGATTACCACATAACCTTTAAAGGTGGAGTTAGCATTGCCATCAAATTCGATAATGCTTAATAATGACAACCGGACGAAAATTGACAAAGCCAATAAACTCGCCAGAAATACATAAATAAATAAAATGAAAAAAAAAAATAAATTATTAACAACACGTTAAGCAGCAACAAATTACCAGCAAGAGTAAAAAGTGTGGTTTTTTGACATTTGTTAGATGGAAAAGAGGTGCAGCAAGGGGTGGACAGAGGGTGTTTCTGTTACGTGATAACGTAATGTGCATTATGCGAATTACGTGCGTCTCAAAGCTGACAGAGAGAGAGAAAGATAGAAAGAGAGATATACGAGCATTGTCAACCGAGTAACGATATTAAACAGAAAACAGAAACTGAAATTTTAACTGAAACTGAATCTTATGCAAAGTCATGGCTGGTCTTTCAAATGCGGCCAACAAACTAACTGAACCGAAAGCAAACCGAACCAAACGAAAAGTCTTCAACATTTTCTGCACGTTGCCAATTGCATAATCGGCGCATTCAGAGGGGAGAGACACCTTTAATGGCAGCAATAACAAATTGGAAATTGTCAACACACACACACACACACACACACACATGAACAATAATCAACATGCAATTAGGCTAACCTGTCGACTGGCTGACTGACTTTGAAATATGGGTTAGGAGCTCTCGTTGCACGTGCCCCAACAACACTTACCGTGGTTAACCAACGAGATCTTTTCGGAACTCTGGAATAATGCCAGACCCTATGCCATGTCTCAGTCTCTACACATCACAACAATAAGGAAATGCGATTGCAATACGTTTTTTTTTTATTTTGTATTATTTCTTTTATTCATTTCTTATTTTTTTCGTAAGGTTTTGCTTTACTTTTTGGCATTTGCTTTTGTTTGGCATTTACTTCAGTTTCAGTTTTAGTCTGTTTATATTTTTTGTTTTGGGCTTTGGCAGTGCCTTAATTTGAATTTGAAGAGTTTCCGCATTGTTTTTGCACGCCAAAAGATTTGTAAATCGTTGTCATCAACTTGATTACGTCGGTTTGACAAATCGACAGGCAAAATGTGTCTCAATTGACAGCAGCAAAAAGGCGAAAAAGAAACCGAAATGCAAATAAAAATAAAAATAAAAACAAAGCAATGAAGAATGTGATTACTTAAGTGCAAAGTTAATAGGAGAATTTGGCAGTTCTATAGCCTACATATAAGCTTTAATTGGTAACTCAAGTTAACACCAATTAAATTACTATAATAAGGCAGAACAATTTATGTGTAATTCTCTTAGTGAGTTACGATAAAAGCTTAAAGTTGATGCATTAAAAGATGAGAATTTATAATAAGATAAATTTATTTATAATATAAAGAAGAACATAATTTATAGAGCAATTCAAATGAGTTCCATGTTATCATTATCTATGCTCCACAATCGAATTGATTGAGAGATGGCAACAAAAGTTCAAATGTGATTAACCTTTGGTTTTTGATGTCATTAAATTGATGTCAGGCCACCAAATGCAAACCAGGTAAAGTCTTCATCACAAACACACATATTATTATGAATATATGTATAAGCGAATAAAGAAGTATAAGAAAAACTGGTTTAAAACTGCGTCGAGACGCTTCGAATTGAGCTGCCGGGCAATTATAATGAGGATGATTATGTTGGAAGCTGAAGTGCCGACAAGTCAATATCAAGGTCAGTTACAAATCGAGTGGTGTTCATATCGATTGATATTGATTGAAAACAAAAGTGGTGCTGTTTCCTTGTGGTTGTGAATCAAACAGATCGCAACTCCAAAAAAATCAAAAGTGTTTTATGCAAATGAACAGCGCAGTCCATAAACAAATTCAAAATACAAATACGTTGACATCAACAAAATTTGCATTGGAATTACAAAAACACAAATAACAACAATGATAATGACAACAATAACAACAACAACAACAAAAGCGTTAACAACCACACCTCACACACATTGACAATTAGCAGGGACACAAACCACACTAACTCACACAGACAACCACTCGAATTTAGTGGGTCATGATGAGACTGAAAACTAAAAGATTATGCATTAGGTGCTAATGAAGTTTTTGCTATATGGGAAAAAAAGTAACACACAGAAAAATATTCAGTTAGTGGAACGGTAAAATTCGTAAGCAAACAAACCATAAACAATAGCAACAATTCAGACTTTTAAGTAAATATATGTAATAATTTTCAGTTTGACAGATGTTCCCTCAGTATTCCATTTATCGAGCTCTTTTTTGTGATTTATTCGCATTTATTTAATTATTGTTTTAGCTACATTTATGACTCTATTGATTCATTTACTTTGCTTTTTCATTTATCTTTTAGTTTTCTGTAATTATTTTTCGTTTGTCAAATTGGGTCAACAATAAATATTTGAGTTTATTTTGTGCAATATTTTGAGAGTACATGTATTTATATTATTTAATGACAATTTGTTGATGCAGAAAAATGTTTTATTAATTTGAAAAGCGACAGGGTGAATTGATTTTGTTATCACAAAGATTTATCAATAAATAAAACAATGGAATGTCAATGGCCCAAGATTAAAGCGCTAAAAACTTGTCCAAAATGTAGGTAATTTAATTGGCTGGTTAAATACGAAAATGCAAGTGCTAAACAATGTTCATTTTTTAAATGATTTCCAACACAAACACACAGTCAAGTTTTGCTGTTTATATAAGCCATAAAATTAATGGGCTGCAATTTGCAGATTTTATCTGTAGGCAGAAGAGGAACCAACAAAATGCCAGTTGTTGCATTTTTGATTGCCACACATTTGCGTAGATTTCAACACCTTTTGGACGTTTCACAACACTGGCCACTGGCTTGCTGCTTGGCTGTGGGAATAGCCCGAGTTGAAAGATGCGACTGCAACTTGGCAATACGTTTTCGCATATATGTTTTAACATTGTGTTGCCTCCGCCTTGCGGCTTAAACAAATATTGGCTGTGCCATTTTGGCCGGCCGCAAAAGTGTGTCAAGCCGGTATTTGCCAAGAAAAACAAAGGCTGGCTGTGTGACAGTGTGTGTGACAGTGTGACCAGCTTTTGAAAGCACTCAGCTCTGGTCAATCTTTTATTCTTTGTATTTTCAAAGCAAACAAAGCAAATTGCATAACAATTGCCGCTAGGAAATTGCCAAAAAGAAAACTCTAATTTATGCCCCAAAACAACATTGGCAAGAGCATGGAAAAGAGGAAAAAAAAAGAAGGAAAATATTTCAGTGGCTCAGGCAACGTACCACTTCCTCATGTTGGCCAACCAGCCGGCAAAGTCAGTTGGCCAATGCAATTGTTTACACTTATTAAACGTTGTTTTTATTTTCGTTGCAGCTGTTGTTGTTGTTGTTTCTCTCTTACTACTGTTGTGGCTATTTCGATTCGCTGCCAAGGTTAATTAAAATGCCAAACAGATTCAATTGCTTCTCTCTCTCTTTCTTCTCTCTCTCTCTCTGCCTCTCACATTTGTGTAATCGCGTGTTTATAGATTTTTCAACTATTGTTTTATAAGACAACAATTATTTCGGCACCCGCACAATTACAACGATTGTATAACGATTGAAAAACTTATCAAAATTATCACGAAACATTAAAGTCTATGAACTGCCGGAAAAATTAAACATATTCGTACTCATTATTTGTATGCTGTCATACACGGCGTATGCGCAATACGTGACTCCACTGCCAGCTGCGTCAGCTAAAATTCTAAAGCATCATCATCATTGTCATAATTTATAGTTTTTGTTGATTTTCAATATTATTATGATAATCTTTTTTTAGCTCTTTATTTTATATGCGGTGTTAATAAAGAAATTTTTTATGGCACGCGCAATCGAAACTTTTTTATATGCAAACTGTGCTTGGCAATACAAATAGTTATGAAAATATTAATGGATATTTCAGGTAGCATTTTAATACGTAGATAGAGGCTATAAAATATGCTATATAATAGTTTTAATGATAATATTCCACTCGGTTTCAAACATCTTTAAATTAATAACCGTGGAGTTACAAAATTGTAACCATAACTTAAATATTCATGTTTCCTGCTTCATTTCAATATTTTCATTAGAAAGTCCCAATACATTTGGTTTCCTACATTAATTTTTTCCTGTAAATATATATTCTTTAAAATTATAAATTTCTATATTTTATGCCCATATTTTGTGTAGTAATTTTCATTGCGACAATTTTATTAGCTGTTTATTAAATACCAAACCAATTATTTGACTAAATTCTTCTCTAGGGTCACAAGAATATTCGCTTGAAAGTGTCTGCAGCTTGTTTAACTTGTTGATGCCACAAATTAAAATTCATTAGCCCAAATTGCTGTGGTTAGAGCCCAGACGATGTCGTCGCCTGGCCAGGCCCAAACCAAGGTGGGGCACCTACACCTGCACCGCAGAGTTATGCAAATTGGATGAGCGAAAAAAGGGGTGGGGGGGAAGGGGGTGTGGCTGCAACTCAATTTCACACTGTCATGATTTGCACTTGCCACAGACAAATTCTTCTATTTTTCACCCTCTCTCGCTGTTTGGTCTCTTTGAACAGCCGAAATTAATACGCAAATACGGATATCCATCGGAGACACATACAGTGGTAACCAAGGATGGATATATACTGGAAATGCATCGCATACCAAAGAAGGGGGCACAACCTGTGCTCCTCATGCATGGAATATTGGATACCTCTGCCACCTGGGTGCTAATGGGTCCCAAGTCCGGATTGGGTGAGTGCATACACAAATATGATTTCAAATATCTTTATTTATTGAAATTGAACTCTAGGCTATATGCTCTCCGATCTGGGCTATGATGTCTGGATGGGCAACTCGCGAGGCAATCGTTATTCGAAGAATCACACGAGTCTAAACAGTGACTATCAGGAGTTTTGGGACTTTACATTCCATGAGATGGGCAAATACGATCTGCCGGCCAATATTGACTACATACTGAGTAAAACGGGATACGAGCAGCTCCATTATATTGGCCACTCTCAGGGCACGGCCATCTTCTGGGTTCTGTGCTCCGAGCAACCTGCCTACTCCCAAAAAATCACCTCGATGCATGCTCTGGCGCCCATTGCCTACATCCACGATATGAAGAGTCCCCTCTTTCGCACCCTCGTCCTCTTCCTCGACTTTCTGACGGTGAGTTACCAATACTACCAACAATTCGATCCACCAATTTTGACTGTGTGTTATTTTTTTATTTGGATTACAGGCTGCCACGCGAATGCTGCGCATCACGGAATTCATGCCGAACACCAAATTCCTGGTGGACCACAGTCAGGTTGTTTGCCACGACAATGCCATGACGCAGGATGTCTGCTCGAATATCCTGTTTTTAGTCGCCGGCTACAATTCCGAACAGCTGAACAAGGTAATGTGGCAGGGATAACACACATGCTGACTGGCTGGCACTTTGGCACTCTGTATGCCACAAATGTTTGCGGCAAATGATTTGAATTTATCCACACACACTTTCTGCTTGTTGTTGCCCCAGCTGCCAATATCCCATCTGATTGTCTGATTGTCTTCATTGAGTTGCCACTTCATTTGTGTAACCACTTTAATGATTTAACTTTGTTTATATGCCGATCAGATTGGGTGTGTTAGCCAAAAATCAGGATGGTTTCCATGGCAGCTCAATAACTCTGGGAAGACTTAAAAGGTTCCTATGTAGAATTAACAACTGAAAGTTTAGGGATTAAATGAGGTAGTTAAAAGGATGTCTTAACTCTACTTAGCATTATTTTCGGCAAACAACATACCTGAGGAATACTTCAAAAGAGAATAAAGATAACAAAAGACATATAGTTGAGAAAGTGTTAATTAAATAAATAAATATTTAAGAAAACCCTTTTTTTACGGCATAATACAGATTCAGATTCATTCCAAAGGAACTAGATAAACAGAAAAACTTTTCCTAATGAAATACTTCTGCCAATAGATAATAGATATAGCGAAAGACTCTGTCAGGGATTGGAAGAATCTTGATAGAGTTTTCTTCAAATAACAAAAACAGAGAAAGGATAATTTTTACATACAAATTACGATCTAGTCAACAATTACAAAATTTGAAAAGTTTAAGCTTTTCTTCACTTTTGTATAACTTAAAGATTAAGGTTCCTAAAGAGTTTCTCAGACTTGCTGAGAGCTCTATTATTTTTTTCATTTCTCAGATTCCCTACCTCACTTATTAAAGCTTTAAATGCTTTAGTTAACCCCTTAGGAAGTTTATCTATTAATGCCCACAAATGACCGCTTCGATTTGAAGTTATGACCCACAAAATGGATTCGTCGAAGCTTAAATTGCATGCACAACATGAACAAGCAGGTGTATGGCATGGTTATGGTGTTATTATCTGTTTATAATGCCATTGACTAGCTTCACAGCGCCCTTGTTATTACAATTGTTGTTGCTGTCGCTGGGGAATATGAGCATAATTAACTGACACAAGCGAATGTTGAACGTTGAACAACGAACAACGAACAGCGAACATCGAAACGCCAAACAGGCGACAATGCATGCAAATTAGGAGCGTTTTCGACCTAATCTGACCCTGCCACTAGAAATGGGTGGCACGGGTCGTATACGCAACTTGCACAGGTCGTATACATAATTTCACAACGAGCCGAAAATGATGACTTTAAACAGGTTAAAGTTGAGGATTAGGCAACTTAATAGCTTATCCTATGAGAATGATTAAGCAAACTTATATTAAATTAAATTAAAGCAGAAAAAGAATAATTTGAAAATAATATTAAAATCAGGGATTAAAACCTTAACCGAAACCGTAACCTTTAACCGATGAAAACCGATTGAAATTTGTAACCGTAGCTGAAACCGTAACCGAAAAACCGAAACCCATAAACCGAAACTCCTTAAACCGAAATAACCGTTTAGTAACCGATTCATTTATAAGGGTTAGTTTCGGTTCTGGCCATCGCAGGTACTGAGCAACTTTGATAACTTTGAACTGCCATAAAATTGTCAAAAGTCAATCAATTTGCATGTGCAATGTGAATTTGAGCATGATTTTACCTCTAAATTCGTTCTGCATTTAAATTTTGTTCATTTTCAAAAATTCAAAAGTTTCGAAATATTTTGAAAAATGATAAGGGGTAACACTGTAAAATTTCGAAAAAATTCGAAATTTTCAAAACTTTCAAATCGAACAAAATTTAAATGCAAAACGAATTTAGAGGGAAAATCATTCTCAAATTTACATTCCGCATGAAAATTTATGGACTTTTGACAAAGTTATGGCAGTTGGAAGTTATTAAAAATCAGTAAAATCAAAATAATCGAAACTTTCAAACCAAATGAATCAAATTTATGTGAGATCAATTTATTATAAAATCGACATTACACTGAACTATTTCAGTAACCAGATAACAATATTTTCCAGGCTAATAAGAGCATTAAGTATTTTTTCATGTTAAGCAATAAATGACGCTTCTTATTTTGGTCAACCGAAAACCATAATTTTTAGTGTTTTTGTGAACCGAAACCGTACCGGTATTTTTAAGCCGAAACATATTAAAAACCGATACTCTAAGAATTTGCATAACCGATAGCCGAAAACCTTAATTCGAGCATAACCGAAACCGTGACGGAAACCGATATTCGTTCCGGTTTTATTCCCTGATTAAAATAATGTTTGAATTTATATTACAAAATTTAATTTCGACTCTTATATTCGATTTATATTTTTAAAATAGAAATCAAGAAACTTCAACTTTTATTTAAACTTTAAAAATCATAACAAAATTTATTATTTTGAACAAATTGCAATTGAATTTGCATTATCTGAAAATTATAGTTATTTTGAATTTGTAAACATATATTTGGGCTTAATTGATTTAATCTCCTTACTCTTAATTGCCATTAAAGTAGGTTTTTAACGTAATTAATTAAATATTTATAATCTCCTTAGACGATGCTGCCTGTGATGTTGAGTCATACACCTTCCGGTGCCTCGATCAAGCAGCTGGAACACTTTGGACAGCTGATGAAATCGGGACATTTTCGTAAATTCGATCGAGGATATTTGAGAAATCAACTGGAATACAATCGAATGACACCTCCAGACTATGACTTGTCACGAGTCAAGGTGCCAGTTGCCTTATATTATTCGGTGAATGATCTGCTCGTGTCGACAACAGGCGTTGATCGACTGGCCAGAGAGTTGCCCAATGTGATAGATAAGTATCTGGTGCCGATGGAGCGATTCAATCATTTGGACTTCCTTTGGGCCATCGATGTGAAGCCGTTGGTCTACAATCGTCTGGTGCGTAATATAAGACGCGTGGAGAATCATCGGGCCAAGTTAACAGCGAACTTGGCCAGTTATTTGGCCATGCAACTGCAGCGTCAGCATCTGCAGAATCAAATACAGTTGCAGGCAACATTACAGTCAACCTTGCCACCAAATGTACATATGCCACATAGACTCGAACAGGAGCTAACACTAACAACAACAATCACACCGACAACAACAATGCAGGCAACGGCAACAACCATGGAGGATGTTGTGGATGCCACAACAAGCACATCCGAAATGGAAGCGTGACGTGTCTGAGGGCAAGAATTCTCGAGGTTTTCTCTCTGGTGTAATTTCATTTGACTGTGATGACATTTTAACAATTTACGCTCTGATCCCAGCGTTTGAGATGGCGTTGCAACTGCAACGTTGCAACAACATCAACTCAGGCACGCCCAGCATCCAATCACAATATTATTATAATATTATTAACTAGGCGCACAACACGAAGTACCATCATCCGATAACGATCATCCGAAATATAATCTTCAACTTAAATCAAATAAATCCCATTTACCATTTACATATCACTAAGTTCCATCTATGCTGCCCAGTTTGAAAATGTTTTATTTATGTTTCGTGTACAAATTTATGAATAACTGTAATGTTTATGTATTTTTAATAAACGTATTTTAAGAATATCATAATTAAAGTTCATTATTAACGAGGAGAATAATTTTAGTAATGTTTTTAATAACATAAATAAGAAAAAGGTTTTTGAACTTCAATTATAGATGGTAAAATATGATTTCTATTGAAGACACGGAAGATATATAATATATTACCTCAGACCAAGAAATGAAACACTAATGCTGTCTTTAGAAATTTGTTTACTTTAAGTGCCATCTTCGCCACGGAGTCATCCAGACTAAGTTAGAGCTGATGAAGTAGGAAATATTTCTTATGAACTCCCAAGCATCTCCCCCTTGCTTTTTATACTAGCTCTAAGTTGGTTGGAAACGAAACTTAATTCCGGAACCGCTCACAATAGTTTGTGCAGCTTAAAAGTATGCAATTGTTTTGGGCACATCGGCATTTAAATTGAAATATTTAACAGTGTGTTGCAAAATCTTAAATGACAATAATATATTTAATATTTGCTTTTAATAAGCAAGGTATTAGGAATTAATTGCGACTCTAAAATCGGATTTATCTTAAACTTTAATGGCTTTTTTAAAAAAACGTGATGTGTGATTCATATGAGTATGTCTCGTAGCTATATTTAAGTACTGCTAGTAGATCTACTAAGATAAATAAGCTACATATCAAAGCACATTAAATTCGGCATACATGTGAGAATATCAATAAAAATATTTGCACATACGAATTTCTGTTGATGTTCATGGAACTTGCAGTGTTGTCTCAATACAATATTTAAAAAAATTAAAGTAATGCAATATTATCGTTTTTGCTTGTTTTTATATTTTACAAATTGTATTTAATCAATTTTATTAATGATTTAATTTTGAACTATAGCGAAACAGCTGGGAAACTCAATTCCGGAACAACCTACAATAGTTGGTTCAGCTCAAAAATAAAGTTTCAGTTAATATTCATACAAAATTGCATGTTTATTTGTAAGAAATAAAATAATAATAAAAAATAATAATTAATAATAATTTTTAATATGTATAGTATATGAGTGCTGATCAATTATTTTCGATAATGATGCGCTTAAGAAACTTCTAGTGCTTGCCTCGAATACGCACATACATATATCTAAAAGTATGTATATATTTAATATTTCAGCCTTAAAGTAGGCAACAAAAATTATCGCGCGATTTCAACGCGTTTAAAACCGCAAGGGAACTGACGCGCGCGACGTGACGATTTGACAGCTGCAGCTGGGAAATGAAAACCGCAGGATATTCAACATGGCATTGGGACAAACAGCGAGACGTTTAATTGCAACTTAAAACGAAGGACATTTCGACAGTCAGCGCGAAAAGTTGATCTGCCGCATCAGGAGGCGCCACAGGCAGTCGCTGTCTTTAACTTGCAACAGTTGCGCATTTCTGTGGCAGGTTTAAGCTGCACAGCAAACGAATTGCCATCATTTGTCGTTGTCCTTTGGGCGACATTTGCAAAGGATTCTCTATCCCTCCGTCCGTCTGTGCAACGTGCACAGTGCAACATCTGATTGTTGCCACATTCAACTCGTATACAGGCAAATAGCGTAAGCAAACCTACCTGGCGCATTGTAGTTAAATAAACATGCAAACAGCAATGTTACAAAGTCGAAACTCTTTTCATTTTCATTTTCATTTTATCTGCGGGCTGCTTGGCAACTCTGTCCGACAGCAACTGCAGCTAAATGAAATATATTGACTTTACGAATGTCTCTCTCTCTGTGTGTGTGTGTGTGTGTGTGTGTGTGTTTGCCAGTGTTGACAACTATCCGAGGTCTCTGCGACACAAATTGCTTCCGTTCCAGACCGAAATTCCGTAATATTGTGAGCTAAACGAGAAAAGTTCAACAATCAAAAGAAACCGCAGGAAAGAAATAAATAAATGGAAGTAGTTTCATGATATTGCATCTTTCAAACACATCTGACAGATAACAATAACAATACAGTTAGATCTGGAAGATTTTTTCGTAGTTTGACCTGCCTCTATACTCAAGAAATTCTTTGTTATTTATTAAATTATTCTAAGAACCATATAAAAAGAAATATTTAGTAACTATATTAATTTACATTTCTCACTGTATATTTATTGACTTTTAACTGTAGTTGTAATTTACACAACTGACACACATTTAAGTTTAATTATTTTAGCTGCCAGAGTTGCCAGGGTTGCCTACATGTTGACGTATTGCCTCTAAATAACTTTTAAAATTAGCTTCGTTTCGTTTCGTTTTGTTTTACTTTCTGTCCCTTTTAATCTTGCTCACACTAGCTCTCTTTGTATATATTTCTCTCTATCTCTTTCTCCCACTCCTTCTCTCTCTCTCTCTTTCTCTTTTGCTCTTTTATGTGGTCTGTCAATTTCTGTCCGCATTCTGTTCTTTCACTCTGACTCCAATATGTTGCTTTCTCACTCTATCACACCCTCTCTTTCTGCTTACTTTCTCTCATTCTCCCATTCTCTGTGCTCTGCGTAAACAAGGCATTAAGTACAACAAAATAATTAAAGTCAATTAGTGGTCCTTGCCATGGCATATTGCCAGAAGTCCTTGCCTTGGCTTTCAGCTCTAGTTGACTTAGTTTGCCATATAATGATATTGTACAAGTCCTGCCTTCCTTCCCCCTCCCTTTCTCCTCAACGCCACCTCTTTCTTAAACTCCTACAGTTTGTAGTCTGCTGTCATTAACGTCATAGATACAGATACATGTGTTTATTTCGCGTAGATACAGATAGAGATACATATACAGCTAAGGAACTAAACATCATAATTTGCCCGCATTTAATTAAATTGAATATGTCAACAGATAATAGATAAACTTAAAGTTTTAAGCGCATCGAAAATAAAAGAAGAAGTAAAAAGAAGAAGATAAAAATACTATTAGAAAAATATAATTATTTTTTATATTTACTTATTCTTAATATTTGCAACTTTTTAAAGCAAAAACTTCACTGATTTCATGTGAGTTCATCAAGTAAAAGCTTCTTTTAATGGAGGCAGTTGATGTTAATTCTTTGATCTGAAGTTTCATCAGCATTACAATGGCTTTCCATTAACTGTAGCATTTTAATCAGTGGGATTAATGTCCATAAATTCATGAACTGCCATCACAGTTAAGCAGTCAACAGACTTTTCATCCATTTTACATTATCCTTATGTACTGGTAATTGAATTACCAACAAAAGCTATCCCCCAAACAGTTTTAACAATAAATACATGTACATATACATTTATTTTTACAATTTTAATACTCTTTTTTTTGCTCTGCGATTTTCCAACATGAAAAACTTTTTCAAGTGGCAAGTGAATTGCATTTTTAGGAACAGTTGCAAGTTTCAAGTTGTTTGGTAAATTTGTTGCACGAGTATTTGGAACTCAAGTGCCACTTGATGGCCAACAATGATGCTGGCTAATATAAAATACAAGAGTGGACATTGTTTTCAAAAGGAAGGGCAGGCAATTGTTTTTCAATCGATTCAACTGATTGTCAAAGCTAATTTAACCGAGTGGGCCTTAGAAAACAAAGGGTAAATATACTTGTAATTGTTGTAAAGGATATCAGAAAATTAAGAGTTTAAGTTTTAAAGTATTATAGCTTTATTAACTTATTTATTTACTTTCTTTCTCTTATTCTGTATGTTTATCACTCTGTATCTCTGTCTCCTTCAGCGTATTTACAAACTGCACAATTCTACTTCTCTAATTTAATATAACAATCTAATTATTTAGAGAATATTCGTTTTGTTTTTCTAACGCACTAATACACAGTTAAGCACACAAACTGATACATACGGTTTAAAGGTATTACAGTAGTTGAAACTTTTCTAAAATAAACCAAATTTAAACTCAGCTTAATGAGAACAGAAAACATTACTCAACATTATCCTAAAAATTTAAGTTTAAACTGAGCGAGCAAAAGTTAAATTGCCATTTTAATTTTAAATTACATGATATTCTAAGTTACATAAACTTTTAAAAGTCTTAATTTATCTTCTTTAATAAATAAAATCGATTTTATCAAAGTGACAGCAATTGCCACAAAAAGCATCATCTATTCTATTCCATAATTAGCTGATATCTGACCACAGAACTGACCAAAACTGTCCGTTAAAACTTGACCAACTCCATAAATATTTTGGTATAGCCAAAAACATTGGGAAATTTTTGTGTCAACTCGACAGAAAATGTTTGAACAATAATTCCAGAACTAACAACAACAATGCGATTCGCCATTATAATAATAATAATAATAATAACTAGCAACTATTGAGCGACATTGTGTGTTTGGTTTTTGTTGAGCTCAGCGGAAAATTGGCACCCAAAAAGGCGAGGAAATGTTTTTGTCCAGGAGGCGTATCCTAGTGTGTGTGTGTGTGTGTGGGCGTGTGTGTGTGTGGGCGTGTCCATTGTACAATTGCGATATGATTTATGCACAATGAGCAGTTGAACTTTTGCTGGTCGTTGATTTTTACGATCCACGCGATAAGGACTAACGAGCAAAGTTGTGAGAAAGAAATTTTGGTGACGCTTAATCGCAGCAAATGAAGAGGTCCTGGATAACAGGACTAACAGTATTTGTCATCACTCAGGTAGCTGGCGAGTAAATACAGTCAACACCTTTTAGTCAACGCCAGAAACTTCAATAACATCATTAAAATGCGCAGCCAGCGAATGAGGAAGAAAGGACGAGCAATCACTTAAATTGAGGAGCCAGTGGCTGGAAGGACACTCAGAAATGTCTAGCACTTGGCTGGCGTCCAATATAAATATGACTTATAAAATGTCCAAAAGGGACTTTGGCAAGCAAATTAGTTTGTTCAACTGAAGGAGCTGCAGGAAGGATAACAGGAAGGATACCTACCAAAAATTTTGTAAATTTTGCGCGTAATTTGAAATATTTATGGAAAACTTGGCAGCCATTGTTGGCAATGATGAATTGTTTATTGACTGCGTTTAAGTGCTAACAAAATATTAATCATACGCAACGTGCGCGCCACACAGCACAAAGCCATTAGGCAGACCCAGCAGCCAAAAGTGGCAAGTGGCAAGTGATGAGTGGCAAGTGGCAAGTGGCAAGTGGCAAGTGGAAAGCATTTAAGTAGCAGTCAAATCAAAGTTGACGCAACGAAAACATTTTCAATTTACTCAAGCAAAATGTAATTTAAATACAAATTTGAGGCTAAGTACCCTGAAGTAACCTCAGGCACCGCTTCCCGATCATCAATTGGCATCTTCAAGTGCTCCACATTTCGATGAAAGCCAGTAATTTCTCCTGCCCATCAGCCCCTTCCATTAGTTCCCAGTTTCCCAGTTCTGGCCGTAGCTGGAAAATCATTAGGCCAAGATTGAGCTAACACACTTCGTATGCAAATTTGTTTTTGCCAAAATGTAATTTTCAATATGCGAACCTAAGATGCTTTGATCTGATGCCCATCGCCAGTTTATTGCCTAACGATTATAGTCGCTTCATTGCAAATTCCTACAAATTACTTTAAATGGGATTGGTATTCGAAATAGAAATGCAAGTTTCATTTGGATTTCTATCTATTACATTTTATAGAGACATAAAAGCGAGTGTTATTTTGAATAAGTGCGTCAATTCAAAGTGTTTTATTCTTCTCTTTTGTAAATTACTTTTAAAGCAATTTGAGAAACAATTAAGTAAATAAAAATGTACAAAGGGAATAAGTCAAACAAAACTTTCTCAGTTTACAATTGCGGAAACTCTGTAATTATTTATTTACTGGAATTTGAGCTAGTTTTTAATCTATGACTAAGCTGTGTATAAATAGCTTTGTTTGCCAAGGAAAGATTTATTGTAGATTTAAAGGTTGAAGATTAAATAATTAGTAAACGATTTAGATGAGAGTTACATATGTTGTCGATTACTATGCATATTATAAAAATGCTATACGAGCTGACTCAGAACTTTCCTGGGTATTTATTGTACTCTCAAGGTAATTTGTATAATAAATTATATATCATACCGGAAATATCACATTAAATGGGGCAAGCTATAAAATCAATTATTAATGCACTGTATTTAATTGTTCAATATAATTTAATTTGATAACAAGAAATTAAATTATTTATTTAATGCATTATGAATTCATTATGAATTTATCAGACTTAAAATAAAATTTACTTTAATTTCTGAATCTATCTAGATTAACGAAAAAAATTGTTTTAATTAGATTTAGAATATTTAAAGTCAAGTATAAATTATTGTGTATTTTATTGCTCATGTTCAGATTACTGCCTTTCTTGTATATTTACTCAACAGAAGGCTGACGATGAATAAGGGCTGAGATTGCAATTATTTGAATTTCCGAGTAAACCAGAAGGCAGCTTTAATTCCACAGACGATCCCATTTAAAGGGAATTCCAGGGTCTGTTTAAAGGAAACGCACCCAAATAATACTTTAATAATTATTGGAAATGTAATTAACAATCCCACAATCAAAAACTGTTAAAAGCTACTTTGTAAAATTAAAATCTGATAAATGTGCTTGAAACGCAGACGATCAAATGGCAATCAATAAAAGAGAGACAGAAAGAGAAAGAGAGAGAGGGAGAGATAAAACAAATCGTTGGGTAACTGAAGACAATGAGTATCAAGAGCTGAGCCGGTTTATAGACGACAGGTAATCAATAACAGGTGAGTACGCTGAAAGTGAAATTGAGTGACCGGGAAGCGCTATTAAAAGATGTTTTTGCCCGGCGCCAAACTGGGCCAAGTGTGCAAAAACAACAACAATAAAAGCAACTACAAGAGGCGTAACTAAAAACGCTTGTAATTCATTCAAGTTCAGCTGCAGGTCTACTGAGAAAAAGGCAGTTGGCAACGCAGATACAGCTAAGTTACCAGCAACCGGAGAGAGACTGAGACTGAGACAGAGACAGAGTCTGGGCCAGGCCAAGAGACAAGAGCCGGCTCTGCTAACCGTTTCAAAGTGTGTGGTGCAAAAAATCGGTGGGTTTTTTGTCGATTTATAAGCGCGCGTTGAAACTGCAAACGGTTTAGTTCCTCGCCGTAAACATAACTAGTCACAACACACAGCGGAAGCAGCCAATTCAGAGAATCAGTTAACAAAGTAACCAGTTAACCAGCTGAGAGAGAGAAGAGAGAGCGAAACGGAGCTAAGTTTAAATCAGGAGCAAGTTTTCTCTTCACGATCAAAGGCCAACGGGGGCAAAGTGAACGTAATAAAAGACCGCCAAACAAGTCTTTTATTATTAAAAAAAAAATAATAATTCTTGTTGTTGCTCTGGTTGTTGTTGTTGTTGATTGTCACAGCCGCTGCCCTCGCATTCCAATTCAAAAATGTCGCGCATGCCAATGATCGCAGTCGCAGCGACGCCGCTGCTTCTGCTGACGCTGCTGCTGCTGCAGACGTCGACAGCAACCGCAGCGACAGAGGAGACAACATCATTTGGGGATATCGATGAAAGCACGGTGACCATTAAAGTGGATTCAGATCTCATTTTAACCACAGAGGATAACATACAGGAATTCACCCACCTGCCGGATAATGGACAGACAACCACTGAGGAACCACTGCCGGAATCGGTTCTTTTGCAACTGGAAAGGGAACGGACTGAGATGGAACATCAGCAACAACTCAATGAGACGAGAGCAGCAGCCACAACAATTAAGAATATATTGGAAAATCTAATAGAAAGAACCACAACACCAGCAACAACCGGAGAGGAAACCACAACGATAGAAAATGAAAGGAATATTTTGTATTCTAGACCAAATTTGAATTTGGAAATGAATGAGGATCAAACAAAAGCTTCGATGGAAACCACAACATACTTGCCACAATTCGAGGCAACCGCAACGCCTGTTGACAATCAGGGATTCTACGTCAACACGGATAAATACGAATCGCAGAGTGAGGGAGGCACCACCAATGTACCACTGGAGGAGGAGTACAGATTTACCAGTGGACCACTTCCGGTGGATGTGGAGAAATATGGCACAGAAGATTCACTCGTAGATGAAACCACATGGATGCAAAACCTAGAGGAAATTCTTGAATCCACTCCGGCAACAGAAGAAGTAATCTCAGAAACTACGCCAGCACCGGAAGAGAGCACCACTAGCACCACACCACAGGCGATTATTGCCACCACTGAGAAACCCATAGATATTGTTCAATTGCTACGGATGATGAACTCCGATGTGGTTACCACAAAGATCATGCCGGAATCAACAACCACCGAGGAGCCATTGATTGAGTCAAGTACGGAGAGCAGCACCACCAAGTTGGCTGAAGAGACCACAATTGCACCATCCAAACAGCAGTCGACGCTTGAAGCAATCGTTATGACCACATTTAGGGTACCTGATGCAACCACAACTGTAGAAAGCAGCACCACCAAATTTATTGATGAATTGCCAGAAACCACAACTGAGCCACCAAAAGCCGCTGTGACGTCAACAACCACTAATGCTCCCGAAACCACCAGCACAACTTTGGCAAGCAGCAGCACCACCAGCATCACAGAAGACATTGCTGAAACCACAATTGAACCACCCAAACAACAGTCAATGCTGTTAGCAATATTAAAGACAACAACTCATAGTGTGCCTGAAACAACGACAACTTTAGAAACCACCACCAGCACCACTAGCACCACTAGCACCACCAGCACCACCAGCACCACCAGCACCACCACAGAGGCCATTCCCATTGTGGCAACGAGAGAGCCACGTGTCGAACGCATCTTTAATTCGGATGGAGTTGAGGTGCTTTATGGTTACTCATCGGTGGTGCGAACGAATGGCGTTTAAAGCTGCACCACTTGCCAATTACCAAAAATTACCTTGTCAAGGTCAACTTGCCATACAAATCTAATTTTTCGAAGAAGCAGCAAAAGTTTCAAATTCTAAACGAGCTAAATATTTAAATATTGTGATAAACCGAAACGAAAGAGATGAAATGAAAATAGAAATGAAAATGAAAATAAAACAACAACTGAAAAAGAAACGAAATATTAATAATATTGTGCAAAATGTTGTGTGGCTAGAGAAACGATTTTTTAAATTATAAATAAAACATGAATTACTGAATTACAATAAAACATTTCGTATTTGTTTTACATTTTTGCAGTTTGCGCAAAAGAAAAAAATATACACAAATTGTTGATCCACAAATGGGTTCGGCGGGTATTTGTATTTGTAAATAAAAGTGGCATAATATTGAACCACCGCATAGAGGGTCGAGTGGGGCAAGGTGGAAGCTGAAATGCGCTACCGACTCAAGAGACTTAAGAGAAGTAAACAAACAAAAAAATGTGAATATGAGTTGCTTAGAGGTGTGGCAACCAGTCTGTAGTAAATATCTACTATTAACGCACTTAACGAAACTAACTAACTAGTTTCCAAAACCACCAAAAAATACTAAAACCCAACGAAACCAAGAAACTTGTTTCATATTCCCCAACATATTTAAAATAGAATAGAATTGAGGCCTTATTTATGATTTCATAATTCTTAACTTGGGATAAAAATAAAATAATAAGGAAACGTTACGAATCATTAAAAATCAAATCGGAACTCATAACTTGGTATAGAAAAAAATAGCATATTATTTATGATTTGATATTTCAAAACGAGATTTCGAGATTACAGAAAAAATTTAGCGAACCACCAAAAAGTAATAAATAAATTTGTGTAAATTTACACTAAAGATTTTATTCGAAAAAAAATTAGAAATAAGTTATGATTTTACATTTCGAAATTTAATTTAAAAAAATGTAAGAGAATCTTAAGGCAATTTAATGAGCAATTAAAAAAACTTATCAAAACAATCGATATATTAGGCTTTAAAGCAGAAATGTCACGAATTCCTAAACTTATGAATCATTTGATGATGAGCAAATCAAAAAGGTGTATCAGAAGGTGATAAACTTAAAGATACCCTAGGGATGTTTTTAGAAAAAGATAAGTACATTTGATAAACCTCCATTATTTCGGCTATGAGTATTTAAAATAATTATTAAGTGTTTCAATTGATTTTAAAGGGTATCTTAGTGTAGTTCACATTTAAAATGCAATTGCAAAGCATTCAATCCAACAACTGCCCACCTGCGTTCAAAACCGGCATTAGCCGTACATTTTTGGGCTTTTATGTTCCGGCATGAGCAGACAGCGAGATAGACAAACAAAGAGAGAGAGAGAGAGAGGGAGAGGGAAAGAGAGAGAGGGAGACACGTGGATGGTGACTAGTCCATGAAATCGATCGAATCCATCGATCTGGTTTGGCGACAACAAATTGTGGTTTATTCATTCATCGATGTGGTTGGTGATTAGGTGGGTTTTCAAGAGGGTTTTGGGTTTAGCAATGATTATCACGTATCCATAAAACTAAATACAAATAAATAAAAGCAACTCACTTATTTCCATGTGAACTTGGCTATAAGGCGCTAAAATGCATGTTAA
This sequence comes from Drosophila kuntzei, assembly GCA_035042165.1. NCBI lineage: Eukaryota > Metazoa > Arthropoda > Insecta > Diptera > Drosophilidae > Drosophila > Drosophila kuntzei. The sequence goes on along the minus strand of JAWNLU010000472.1, from coordinate 1,427,233 downwards.
ATACGGGCTATATTGAAAAGTGATTGAAGGTTTCGCCAATGCGGGTTTTTTTTTGTTGTCTGAGATACGAGTGCATAACTGTGAAGTTAGTCATGGATGTGGAAACAAGCTGAACTTGATCAAATAAATATTTAGAATATCTGTAATACGATTTGTCTGCTTGGCGAATGAAAAAACAGAGAGAGCGACTTAATCAGATTCAGCGAAATTTAAGACTATATTACATCAGTGTAAACCAGCACTTTTTTAATGACACTTAGATGGAGAAACTTACTTAGAATATATCCATGTATTTCCATGGATAGCTGATTAATAAGGTAACTTCTTTTTTAGCATAGTGTTAAAATTATCTCTGTGTTTTTAATATACATAAAATCAACTTTTGGTTATTGGCAATTAAAATCTTTGTAGCATAGTGTAAATATAAAAGCCTAAAGTCACCAATCGTAATATTAAAGCTTTCAGATAAGCTTTTACAACAATATCATCCACACCCAAAAGTCTACTACACTATGTTATATAGATTGTGTAGCTTTTTCAAGTTTTCAACTTCCTACACTTGACAGAGACCAGTTTCTAATTAGAAACATTGTGTTAAACGATATGATCGATATAATCGTTGCACTAAAGCTGCGCTGTGTACTAATTTTAAGTATTAGATAAAAAGTTCCCCCCCATAAACATGTCAAAAAACCAGTCCGTCGATTCGCTGATCCGTGCGATTCTTGCCATTATAGATTGGTATAAAAGCAAGTGACGATCTTGCAGTTATCATCAAAAACTTTAACGATGAAGTTCTTCGTATTGTTCGCTTTCTTGCTCTTCGCCTTGGCCGCCGTCCAGGCAGCTCCAGGACCTCGTCGCCAGAATAACGGTGGTGGATATGGTGGTGGCGGTGGCGGTGGTCAATCATCTGCCGTAGCAAGTGCCAGTGCTACCGCAGAAGCAATCGGAAAAGGAAATTCAAATGCCAGTGCACAAGCCAGCGCAGTTGCCAATTCCCAAAGTGGAAACAACTACCACTAAAATCCTTAACCTGATGTCGGACCACACACAATAAACCTTGTTCTTCTTACCATTATTAAACGAAATCTTTTCTTTCAAACTAAATAGATCATATTATTTAACTGTTTGGGAAAAAGATAACGAATATTTCTTATCAATATGGGGATTTCAGATATTCTGACAGTTAATTTATTTCATTCACTCGAGTTAAACTGAAAATCTATCTCTATAAGATCTTGATAGTCCACGTCGACTGTGGTGTCAACTTAGATACGCATTTATACAAAACATTTATATACATTTATTTATTCATTTTTTATATGAATAAAATTATATTTCTTAGTTTCGTGTTTCTTAAAAAGTCGCATACGTATATTATCAAAACATTAAACTACGATTGATATGAAAATTTAGAACTCGTTTGATGATAATGTATGCATTTTATGAATTTGTAGAACATTGTTTTGATTTCATTTCAATACTAGATCTTTAGAGAAGTCATAACTATACTTAATACTACAAGTAATTAATATTAATATAACCATCATTGAAACTGCATATCAGATGAAAAAATAAGTATACGTAATAAAAAATGATTGTTTATTAAATTTTAGCCCGTTAAACAACTGTGATTAAGTAATATCTAGATAATACTATGAACTTTATTAAAAAAATAATATTTAAAACACAGGAAATAAATGTGGGCCCGTTTTGCCCTCTTTTCAATACAAAATATCAAAATTAACATATTAACTTTCTGACGAATCCACTGAAAAAGTAAATCAATTGACGTCAGTCATACCTACTAATTAAATCAAAAATATTAACCAGTGCTGCAAAACATTTCTCTGCTGCACATTTGGGCCACTTGGGGATTTGTTTATGGTTTGGCAATAAAAAATAAAATTATAAAATGAAATGAAATGAAACAAAAAGAAACTTTCCTTGCAATAAACATTTGTTTATCTTTGAAATATATCAATTTGCATTAAAGGTGGCAGAAAGGAAAGTTTGAACCATACAAAAATACAGCGCTATTAAAGGTAATTCAGATTTACATAGACTGGAGATGAATAACTGAATCAATTTAAATTTATTTCCTTTATTCAACAAATGGATATAGTCGCAATAAAATACTTATTAGCCCAATGGTCTATTCTTTTCTGTTCTTAATGCAATGTTTTTAATAATCTTATGCAAATTTCCATTTTACAGACTTTAGGGTACTTTTTTTTTAATAAACAAATTCGAATTTATTATGAATTTTGAAGAAAGTTATCATGCAAATATTGTCAGATAGCGGTTCCAATTCAAGTTAAATTCAGATAACAACTGATTAAAATAATTTGTGCGGTAGCGAAAACAAAAAAAAAATAACAAATAAAATTGAAAAGAAATTTGCAATTTTGGGCAACAGCTGACGTATCAAGAACAGGTTTATAATTTTTTTTTTCTTCTTTTATTTTGTGTATCGAAATTTACTGATTAGATTTGTTTAAGCAATTTGCATAATTAGCGGGGGGGATACCATCTTAGTAAACAATAGGTCCATTTAATATCAAAATAAACATTTGGGATTTGAATAAGATTCTAATAACAAACATGCGCGGCTTTCGAAACAAAATAAATTTAACAAGATTTGGCAAGGTTACAGTTATTTACCTTACATATTTATTACTCTATCTGAAAAGTGTTATAACTGTTATAATCATCTCATCTTAAATTTAATAAAACTAGTTTAACAGTTTTGCATTTTAGATTTTATTAAATTTTGCGGCTACGGAAAATAACAAAATTCAATAAATATGCTTTCAACTTGTTTCCTATTTAATAACATTACATTAAAGTTATTTATGTTTTTTTTTGATTTGTTGTTGGACTTTAAAATATACGTTTAATTTTTTGTAATTAGATTTCTGCAAAAATTTGAAGACTCGATTTAGAAATGAAATCATTTGGGCATCAACTGTGAAAGTTTCCAATTTATTTGGGAATACTCAACAGCTGAATGATTTGGTTGAGAGAATTCACACCCCATTGATAATGAATGTTTATTTTGTATACATACTATATTGGTAAAAATAAAAGTCATAAAAATATTGAATGCTAAAAAAGGGGAAGTCTACTATGCAAATCTTATTAGAAAAGAAAACATTATTCACGCATTTGTTACCTTCATATCAGATAAATACAATTATTAAATAGTCAACATGTCGAAAGTAAATAGTTAAACGCATAATTTTAAATTTGACCAGTATATTTTATTAATAAATTATGAAAGACTTAATTACAGATTTATTTGCCAGCTTTAGAAGAGGCTGATGCACTGGACGAGGCACTTGCTGAACCACCACCTCTTCCATTGGAATTGGCAACGGCACTTGAAGCGGCATTTGCATTGGCTGCACCACCGAGGCGACCGGCGGCCTCAGCGATAGCTTGAGAGTTGGCATTGGCATTGGCACCACCGCGTCCTCCTCCATTGGCAATGGCTTCGGAGCCAGCATTGGCATTGGCACCACCTTGACCGAAGCCACCAGCTCCCTTAGCGATGGCAGATGCATCAGAATTTGCAGTGGCCGAACCTCCATTACCTCTACGATTGTTTTGTGGTGCAGCCAAGGCGACAGCCAGGATGATGCTCAATACAATCAAGACCTTCATAATGTTGCTTGTCCGAACCCTGTCAAGATACTCAATGAACTCCGTTGTTGGTCTCACCTTTTATAACACCGAACCAAGGTTCCAACAACATCTGAAGTTAACAGGACAACAACAATGTAAACCAAAAAACAGACACTATCAATTAGCATATATGTATATGTATAGGCTAAAATCAGAAATGTAGATAAACATTTGTGAACTGAATTATGATAGGCATTAGGGCCTCAAATCGAAACTGACGAAAGTGTGCGAATTTGAATTTGAATTTCTCTCAAACCGGTTGTAGACTACTTACATATTTCTACATATTAATTGATATTATTACGATATTTCCATCATTCCGCTTTGAATACCCTGTAGCTTTTTAAAATATCTAACATGTCGGATTTTATACAGTTCTGTTTCGGACTGTCTCAAAATTGGGTGTTTGGATGTTGTGAGTATAAGCTCAAAATGATCTTATTATTATCACAACTTAAAGGGAATATTTTGTCATATGAATTTGTTTGCCTTTCGAATTTTGGCAAAAATAATTTTAAGATATTGTTAAGCAGTAAAAAGAAATTTGCAATATTTGTATATCAAAAATATTATAATTTTCAAATTCATTTTTCATAATATTGTACTATAAAATGGTATTTCATGTTTTTTTTTCAAAATTTGATTACTTTAATCAACTTCAAAAGACAGAAAGTCCCTAGAAATTAAATATTTTCGTCTTAAAATATGCTTAGACTTGGGAAAGTTGGACTGAACATTTTTAAAAATCAAATCATCCTAATTGAACACGAATAATGCAAATCTGTTAAAAATAATATTTATTTTATTTATAAAGAAATAATATTTAAAACCAAGGATTAAAACCGAATCGAATATCGGTTTCAGTTACGGTTATCGGCTATACAAAATCTTGGAGTATCGGTTTCGTAACGGTTATCGGTTTTTTGTAAGTTTCGGTTTAAAAATACCGGTATGGTTTCGGATCACAAAAAAGAAAAATTTAAGTTTTCTGATGACCAAAATAAGAAACGTTATTCATTGTTTTAGATGAAAAATGGCTTAATGCTCTTATTAGCCTGGAAAATAATGTTATCTGGTTACTGGAATGGTCCAGCGTAATGTCGATTTTATTATAATTTGATCTCATATAAATTTGGTTTGAAAATTTCGATTATTTTAATTTTACTGATTTTTAATAACTTCGGACTGCCATAACTTTGTCAAAACTCAATCAATTTCCATGCGCAATGTAAATTTGAGCATGATTTTACACATAAATACGTTCTGCATTTAAATTTTTTTCATTTTAAAAATTTGAAATTTTTCGAAAAAATCAAAAAAGACAAAGGGGTAACACTGCAAATTTTCAAAAAAATTCGATTTTCAAAAATTTTTGAAAATGAACAAAATTTAAATGCAGAACGAATTTAGAGGTAAGATCTTGTTCAAATTTATATGACACATGGAAATTGATTGAGTTTTGACAAAGTTATGGCAGTTCAAAGATATCAAAGTTGCTCAGTAGCTGCGACTGCCAGAACCGAAATTAACCCTTATAAATGAATCGGTTACTAAACGGTTATTTCGGTTTAAACAGTTTCAGTTTATGGGTTTCGGAACAGCGGAAAACATTTCTTTCGGTTACGGTTTCAGTTACGGTTACAAATTTCAATCGGTTTTTATCGGTTAAAGGTTACGGTTTCGGTTAAGGTTTTATTCACTGTTTAAAACACAATTCAATTATTTTTAAATTATATATTTATTTTTTAATAAATTACAAACAACTAAATGATTCTTGGTTTACTTTCGAGCAAAAGAGGATGCGGATGCATTGGACGTGGCAGAAGCTAGACCACCGCCATTGGATGAGGAGTTGGCTATAGCAGAGGCTTTGGCATCAGCGGAACCACCGAAACCACCGAATCCACCACCGTTAGCAACGGCATTGGAGTTAGCATTGGCATTCGCACCACCAAATCCTGGACCACCGAATCCACCAAAACCATCAGCATTTGCATTGGCATTGGCATTGGCATCGGCATTCGCACCACCAAATCCTGGTCCACCGAAACCACCACCGTTAGCCACAGCACTGGCATTGGCATCAGCATTTGCGTTACCTCCAGGAGCGCCGGGACCTCCGGGGAACTGATTATATCCGCCATATCCTGGTCCACCACCAAAACCGCCAAAGCCACCGCCGGGCCTGCCACCGAAACCACCGCCAGGCCTTCCGCCGAAACCACCGCCAGGTCTTCCACCGAAACCTCCAAAGCCTGGTCCTCCATAGCCACCATATCCACCTGGTCCGCCAAATCCACCAAAACCGCCTTGTCCGCCATAGCCTCCATTTCCACCTTGTCCGCCATATCCTCCATATCCACCATAATCCCCAGGTGCAGCACCTTCAGCCTGGGCATTGGCATCGGCCTGAGCGGTGGCATCCCCACCAGAGTGGTGCCTCCTTGGAGCAGCCGAGGCCACAGCGAGAATAACGCTGAGTACGACAAGGAACTTCATGATGCTACTTGTCCGAACTGTATGGAATCACAAAACAGACTTATGGATCTGTTGTCAAAATCTTCGTTTTTATAATACCTAACGCTAAGCAAACAAAATTGGACGAAAACCAGACGTAAACCAGACAACATCATTACGTTTAGAGGCTCAACAAACCGAAGATTAAATACTCTTGTTAAGTTTTTTTAAACAAGCTACAATGTAGCTATAATTAATTTTTGATATAGTACATCTTTCTGATTGGAGTTCAAGTTTCACATTTAATATGATAAGCTGAAATACCCAGAAAAAGGGTATCAAATAATATACGAATAATCAATTAGCATATATGATATGTATATTCGAAAAGCAGACAAAACATTTGCTCATTGAATTATGACAAAATTATGTCTCTGATTATGATTACAAACTAGTTAAATTATTGGGAAGTCTGGAGCTTAGGAGTGTGTGCGAATCTTTAGGTTTAAACATGAGCTTGACCCATGCTAGATTTCTCCAAAATGGTTATAGATACTAAATACTTACTTACATATATATTAATACATCTGTCAGATATTTCATATTCCTTTGCTGGATGCTAATTGGCGTCTTTTAAAATGTAGTCATATTTAATATCAGTTTTCATAACATAAGACTGTAAAAGTTAAAAAAAAAACGTAGTTCAAGATCTTAATAATCATTTGAGGTCTAAGCCGTATCACCGGTTTTTCCTGTAATTCGGCGAATCCAGGAACTTATAAGATCTACACACAAAGCTATCTTTAAATTTATGTTAAGGGCAAAGTTCTTCCGTATTTGTATTCAAATATATCATTAAGTTAATCCATCTACGTAATAGGGAAATAGTCAAAGTGTCACATCACACTGACTTTTGTATAGGATACAAAATATTTGAAGATAAAAATAAGTTAAGTTCACATGCATCGAAAATAATGATCGAATACATTTTTGATTAACATTTAACAGATCGCCAATTCAAAATAAGTCCTTCTGATTAAGATTCCATCCCTCTATCAAATTCCCAATTTTCAACCCACTTTAATTTATCACTGCTCTACTTATTTCCGGGGTATGCTCTAGTCGAGCATTCTCAAATTTTTTCATATATAGAAATATCACACATTATGTGAATATCAAGTCAATTATAATTAAATGATATACAAAGTATATTCCATAAGAAAAATTTGATTTCGATTTGTTATTGACATTCGATTTTTATTCAATTGATTCAGATTGTATATGAGATTTGATCGTGGGGCTTAACCGAGGAAGCCAGTACTACCACCCTGTGCAGTAGCACTGGAAGATGCGCTTGCACTGGCAGATCCACCGCCACCGCCGCCGCCACCGAATCCGCCACCAGGACGACCTCCAAATCCAGGGCCACCTCCAAATCCAGGGCCACCTCCAAATCCAGGGCCACCTCCAAATCCGGGGCCACCATGTCCACCGCCTCCATGACCATGACCTCCGTGGCCGCCTCCAAATCCACCGTGTCCACCTCCAAATCCACCGTGTCCACCGCCTCCATGACCGCCACCGAATCCAGGGCCGCCTCCAAATCCACCGTGTCCACCGCCTCCATGACCGCCACCGAATCCAGGGCCGCCTCCAAAACCTCCGCCACCTTGTGCTAGTGCAGTTGCAGCGGCGTTGGCATTGGCGTTGGCACCACCGAAACCACCATACTGAGGAGCCGCTGAGGCAACAGCCACCAGGACTGCGAGAGCGATAAACAGTTTCATAGTTAAGCTTCGAGTTGACTTGACAAACTTAACCAAATGACTGACCAGCGGCTGCTTTTATACAAATCTGTCCCAGGTCTAATCTGCCCAGACTCCCCCATCAACCAGTTATTTAAATAGAGAGAGAGAGAGAGAGAGAGAGAGAAAGAAATTTTGGTGATATACCAAAACACCCAAAAAATTCTAAGATTTTGTTAGTCTGTTTATATTTTATCCATAATATAATATAACAACAACATTATAAAAAGCAACAACAATACCTAAATGATCACACAATGCAAATTAGAATTATCAATTAGTTGGATGCAACACATAAATAAAAAAAACCACTTTTAAGCATTCAGTCAAACTTGATGCAAATTCAGTTGGCAAATCTGATTGTGAAGTCGCCGCTTCAGTTTGATAACAAGAGCGAGGGTTCGAATCCCACTCTTGCCAAGGAAAAACATAGGAAAGGAATATTTATAAAAATAATATAACATACCAAAAAAAATTTATTTGTATATAAAAAAAAAGGTTTCAAAGTTTAAAAAAACCACCTGCCTTATTTTTTTATTTTGGGCTTGAGACTGTTTGGTCTAAAAATAAGAACTTATTATTTAAAATGTTCTTAAAATCAATATGTGTTTTCTAACTTTAAGAATTTTATGTTCTCGAGGCATTTTTTAGACCAAAATTATTAGTTCTGAGACCAAAATCTTGATTTTAGAACATTTTTTTTATCAGTGTACCGATCGTTATCATCATCATCAGCATTATAATCTTGAGTTATTCTTCGATATGCTTTGGCTATGGATATTAAGGAAAACACTATACAAATAACATTATACAAAATTTATAACAATTAATAAAATGTTAATTTTCACGTTGAATTTAGGAAAAGTATTTAAAATTTAACGTTTTTCACTTTATCGGACTTAAATTCAGCTCAAATTAAATTCAATCCGCAAAATTAGTTCAGAATGATATTAAAACGGCTTAAAGATATTCACTTCCGAAAAATCGGAAAATAAAAACCGTTCAGTTAATTTGGATTTCTAGCAAGTCTTAAATATTCGAAAACTATTGAAATGTAATTAAATATATTTTAAATCAATACAACAGAAACTATAAATAGTATTCAATAGGGGGATTTTTATTTTTGCTTCCATGAACCATCTAAAAAAAATAGTCCAAAAAGCCAAATAAGACAACTCTATTAAACTTTTGGGTTTGTTTATCTTAAAGCAAACTCAGAGTTATTAATTTGCCGGTTTTCTTTTTAATCAACATTAATTTAAAGTTATGTCTCTGGTTACGATTCCAAATTAGTCAATTTATTGGGAAGTCTGGAGCTTAGGAGTGTGTGCAAATCTTTAGGTTTAAACATGAGCTTGACCGATGCTGGATTTCTTCTAACTGGTTATATACACACTTACTAACATACTAATACATCTCTCAGATATTTCATATTTCTCTGCTGCTCAAAAAACTTGCATGCTGGATGCTAATTGGCGTCTTTCAAAATGTAGTTATTTTTAATAACAGTTCTCATAACAGAAGACTACAGAAATTGTAAAAAAAAAACGTATTTCAAGATCATAGTGCTATCACTATACTACTATATATACATATAAATGTATACAAATAATTATTCTCAAATGATTGGCATATTTTGTTTGAGGTCTAAGCCGCATCACCGGTTTTTCCTGTAATTCGGTGACTCCAGGAACCTTATAAGGTCTACACACAAAGCTATTTTACAAATTTATGTTAAGGGCAAAGTTCTTCCGTATTTGTATTCAAATATATTATTAAGTTAATCCATAATAAGGAAATAGTCAAAGTGTCACATCACACTGACTTTTTTAGAGGATACAAAATATTTGAAGATAAAAATAAGTTAAGTTCACAAGCATCGAAAATAATGAACGAATACATTTTTGATTAACATTTAACAGATCGCTTATCCCTCTATCAAATTCCCAATTTTCAACCCACTTTAATTTATTACTGCTCTACTTATTTCCGGGGTATGCTCTAGTCGAGCATTCTCAAATTTTTTCATATATAGAAATATCACACATTATGTGAATATCAAGTCAATTATAATTAAATGATATACAAAGTATATTCTATAAGAAAAATTTGATTTAGATTTTTTATTGACATTCGATTTTTATTCAATTGATTCAGAAATATGAGATTTGATCGTGGGGCTTAACCGCGGAAGCCACTACTACCACCCTGTGCAGTAGCACTGGAAGATGCGCTGGCATTTGCAGCACCACCACCGCGACCACCACCCTGTGCAGTAGCACTGGAAGATGCGCTTGCAGAGGCAGATCCACCGCCACCGCCGCCGCCACCGAAACCGCCGCCAGGACGACCTCCAAATCCAGGTCCACCTCCAAATCCAGGGCCACCTCCAAATCCAGGACCACCGTGTCCACCGCCTCCACGACCGCCACCGTTACCGAATCCAGGACGTCCTCCAAAACCTCCACCACCACCACCTAATGCTTGTGCAGTTGCATCGGCATTGGCATTGGCGTTGGCACCACCACCACCACCGAAACGCTGAGGAGCCGCTGAGGCAACAGCCACCAGGACTGCGAGAGCGATAAACAGTTTCATAGTTAAGCTTCGAGTTGACTTAACAAACTTAACCAAATGACTGACCAGCGGCTGCTTTTATACAAATCTGTCCCAGGTCTAATCTGCCCAGACTCCCCCATCAACCAGTTATTAAAATTGAGAGAGAGAGAGACGGAGAGAGATGGAGAGAAAGAGAGAGAGAGAAATATTGTAAGAAAAAAGATTATCATCACATTTTGGTGATATACCAAAACACACAAACAATTCTAAGGTTTTATTAGTTTTTTTAACGTCACAAACTGAATATTTTATCCATCGAATAACAACAACAATAATAGAAAAGGCAACAACAACAACATGAGACGCTAAATGATCACACAAAGCAAATTAGTATTATCAATTAGTTGGCCCATAAACAAAAAAAAACGTAGACGGCATGTGTCCTATACTCTACACCCAGGCTAACAGTTTCTATAACCGGTTTGATCGTTATAATCAACATTATCATCAGTATTATAATCATTTTTATTTTTCATGTTGGTCGTGCCTCTTATTCCTGATAGTTATGGATATTAAGAAATAGACTATACAAATATACAGGCCTGTTTCGGTTTTCACTTTATATTTCATAGTGATTAAAAACAAATTTTAATATTCACCTTGAATTTAGGCAAAGTATATACAATTTATCGTCTTTCACTTTATCGGACTTAAATAAAAATATAATTAAATAATTTTTAAATAAATACTACAGAAATTGAAGATAGTATTCAATAGGGGGAAAAGAAACTAGTTCAAAGAGTCAAATAAGACAACTCTATCAAAGTTTTGGGTTTGTTTATCTTAAAGCAAACTCAGAGTTAATAACTCTGATAATCATTTGCCGGTTTTCTTTTTCATCAGCAGCCTCATTATCAATTCAAATTTTAAAATCATAGGCATATTAATGAATAATGAAATAACAAAAGTCTACTTTTTGGTTCGTTAACAAAACATGCTAGGATTTGAGTTTAACTTAATTACCATCCCCAAAATATGCAACATGAAATTTTGAATGCAGAACTCAGAAAGCATTTATCATAAATTATATAATGAATTTGAATTCAATATAAATATAATAAAAATGTAAACGATGTGTAATAATAATAAATGTAAGGAATAAATATAATTTTGTTAATTTTAGCTTTTTGTCAAAATAAGTTATTGACTTGGATTAAAATCAGTTCTACCTTTTTAATCCTTTAAATGAATGATAGTATTCGGATCAGATAGTTTTTATCCAAAATCGCAAAATGTAAATTTCAATAATTTAAAGATCAGTTTAACTGATTTATTGGAACTAGATAATAAAATAATTGTTTGGAATAAGATTGAAATTAATTCAATTAAGTATGCATACCAGAAGAATATCATTCAATAAACTTCATCCAAATTCTTTTCCGCTCTCAATTTTAACTGTAAAGGATTAAAGTGTCGTATATATACTATCAGAGATAATTCTGCAAGTTCCCTAAACATCAACTGAAATTCGTATGTGCGAATATTTTTATTGTTATTCTCACATATATGGCGAATTTAACGGGCTTCTTATGCATCCCTCATAGAATATGAATTGTTACTCATCCACAACAATATCAGTATAAATAAACCTGAAATATAAACATAAAGCCAGTCTCTCTACACAGCCAGTAAAATGAGCTATAACTTTTGTTTAGTTTTAAGCTACATAAACAATGAACCAAATTTTAATTTTCTTATTTTATTGTTTTTTTTTTTAATTTTCAGACTTTTTTAATAATTAAACTTAAGTTTTTGTAATCTCGTTTCGGTGCACCAGGCGCCGATTCAGGTAGCTTAACCACGGAAGCCGCCGCCGCCACCAGCAGCAGAAGCTGCGGCAGACGCGGAGGCTGATGCAGCACCACCACGACCACCACCAGCGGCAGATGCACTAGATGAGGCTGAAGCAGAGGCAGAACCACCGCCGCCACCAAAGCCGCCGCCGCCACCGCGGTATGGGTTGCCACCGAAGCCGCCACCGCCGAATCCAGGACGTCCACCGAAGCCGCCACCACCGTATGGGTTGCCACCGAAGCCACCACCGCCGAATCCAGGACGTCCACCGAAGCCGCCACCACCGTATGGGTTGCCACCGAAGCCACCACCGCCGAATCCAGGACGTCCACCAAAGCCGCCACCACCGTATGGGTTGCCACCGAAGCCAAATTGTGGCGATGCCGCCGCGACGGCAAACAACAGAGCAATCACAATGAAAGTCTTCATATTATTCGGACTGATCGATAAAAAGTGTTGTACACTCAAAGCAGGTAACAGATCAACTGATGGATCTATACACAACCTTCCACACTATTTATACAAGGTGCGTAGGAACTTAGAGCAATCGGAATCGTCTCTGTTTGCTGTGATCAATTGGAATCCCGAGCTAAGTTCGGCATCTCAAAACCATTGACCGGTTTTCGTTGCTTTTATTTCTAATTATCAACTTCGGCTTCATTAGTAACATCATTATCATTTCAAATAAGACGATCATCGACTTTCGTTTGTCACTTGACCGGGTGAATCCCAGTCCGAAAACAACTTAAGAGGTTTAAACACATAATTATATACAACATAATGGTATTATTAGAGTCTGTAGTCTGTACTTATAAACACCAAATTTGAATGGGTATGTTTTGAATATTGTTTTTTGTTGTGATTATAAGATGATCTGGTCTTCCTACCTTACTCAATTCCCTCCCCCTCCCTGAATTTCCAGCAAAACAGAATAAATCTCGTATTTGCCATTTGGATATTCTAATCAACAGACATGTTCATCTTGAAGAGTTTATTCGCCTCTATTCGGCTCACAAAGCGGTTTCGATGGCGTCGTTACAAAACAAACAAAAAAAAAGATCTGAATCATAGACAAATTAAAAAAAATAAATAAAAAACAAATTAATTATATTTGAGAGCTAACCATGTGTAAATTCTCCTTATAAATGCAAGGGAACGAGGGAACAGATTTCGTGCCTAAGAGATGTGTTCGTGCGGTGTCGTGTCACGTTAACAAAGTAAATATTACTAAAATGATAATAAAAAAATATAAATTCTTACTTGTATTATTGATGGATAAATTGAATTTGATTCCTATTTAAAAAAAAAAAAATACAAAATTTATTTCCCCTTATACCTTCAATATTTTCCTATTAAGTTAACTCATTCATAATCGATATATATACAGTACTCAATTGAATAGTACTACTAGTATTACTTAACTTTAGCTACGAGTAATATTCATAGTGAAATCACACAACACATATGTACATATGACAGAGTCTCTTTCTATTCATAAATGATAATCAAGATAATCGAGATAGAGAATTGGAGAGAGAGACAGAGATAAATAGAGAACTTGAAAGCCAACAAGAGAGTTGAGTGTATTATAAATTTTAGCTATAATAACTGAATAAAAGATGAAATTCCTAACAAAAAATTGACACTACGTTTGATAGATTATGATAAATAATAGAATTAAATATAAAAAATGGTAACTGCAATTTAATATGTGCAATTAAGACTTGAAATATGTATTATGCAATTGTCAATTAAGAAATGTCTACGTGAACAGCCAATATAAATTATTCTAGAATACAATTAACTGGCCAAACCAGTTTAAATGTCGTCATGGCGCAAATGCTCTTCGAAATATCACACGTGAGTACCCAAGTTCAAGATCTATTCAAGTGCGACTCATCAACATCATCGCCAAAGGGGTTTTCCATATCACAGATGTATGAAAATATTATTATGAAAATTGATATTGGTGAATTTTTGGTTAAATGTTAGATAAACATTTATTTGTCGACAACGTGTCGTATACACAATTAGCATCTAATTGAAGGGGAAGTCCGCCGGAAAACATTCAATGTCGCGGGCTTTCAAATATTTGAACTGTTTGCTCACATAACCAGGGCTATTAAGCAAAATTGTATAATGAAAACACTTAATTGAAATGTTTTTTTCGAATTGAAATAAAACTAAAATATAATCAAAATTCAAGCTAATTTCACCTTTTTCAATTTTGCCAAATAGTCTATCTATGTATTTATTTATGCAGGCGGACAAACAAATATCAGCATATTGAAGCTCACATAATTGTTTCATACAGAAACCGGTTGGATAGTCTTTATTTTTGTTATTGCTTTTACCTTTTATTTCATTATTTATATTGCTAAATTAATTGTGCTTTATTTCTCATCTTTTGTTTTGTTCACTAATTTATATAAGCCTCTGGTCATTTTCATATTTCTTGTTTTGCGTTTCAGTTTTTATTGATCTATTAGTACTACAAAATTTGATATACGATGTTATTATTATAATTGCGTTGTTGAAATTTAATAGTTTTGTTAGTTTAAAATTTGATTTCAACGAGAGAATTTTTCGTTAGTAGAAAAACGTCAATAAATTTAAAGTAAATGTTGATTAAGTATCACAATTAATTGCTAAAATATTCCACATCAGAAGAAAACAGTTTGTCTACTTTAACAGTCATTTTGTGACCAGTCTACAGGGTAGCTCTTAGTCGAAAAATTATTATTCAAAATGTGCAAATTAATCAGTTCGTTTATACACAAAATACATTTTTTATCTCTTACAAATAAACACGAAATTGTGTATGAATATTAGCTGAAACTAATTTTCTAAATCAAACGCAAATTTCAAACCAACATTTTATGTATATTAAATTTATGTTGAAAAAGGTCGAGAGTGCAGGCTTTTATAATAAACCGCATTTAATTGAAAGTATTCGCTCATATTAAAAGCAATCAAATTCAAATAATTCATAGAAGTAATTTTATCGCATTAGCCACCAGGGCAACCACTGGCTGCCATCGAACAGGAACAGGAACCAGGAAGAATGCCAAACTAATAAACGCCCTGTTAATTATGTAAACTAAACGGTGGCAGCGACACAATCTGGCACAAAATGCAATATTTTGAATTTAGACTAGCGTTAATTGTTATTGGCCATTTTAGAGGTTCTGTTTTTCTCTCAATCGACAGTGCAATTCAATTGAATTATCCGCCTGTTTAACAACGGAACAAACTATTCAATTATGCTGCCGATGGGCTAATGAACAAAGCGCCATCAAACAACATACGCGTTATGCGATACACTGTTGAATTATTTAATTTTAATTAAAATTCTGATATTGCCCGTCGCATGCTAAAAACAATTGCATACTTTTGGGCTGCACCAACTATTGTGGGTTGTTCCGGAATTCAGTTTCTAAGCTGTTTCGCTATAGTTCAAAATTAAATCATTAATAAAATTGAGTAAATACAATTTGTAAAAAATAAAAACAAGTATTATAAGTATGTAAAGTTACTTACAATGACGATAATATTGCATTATTTTATTTTTTATTTTAAAATATTGTAGTTAAAGGAAATAAAAAATAAAATCTGTTGAGTGGAAGACACAATATTTTCATATATTATTATTACAAATATTATTTGCTATAATAAATTTAAAAAGTAATAATTTCGATTCTCACAGTTCCATTTAATATTTCACTTATGTACAAAAACTCAAATCATACTTTTTTAATCAATAAATAAATTATTTTAATAAAATAAAATATTAATATTTTAGTATTTTCAAGCGAGCTAAAAGTATTGTTACACATTTATTATAAATTCACTTTAAATATTTCCCAGCCATAATTGTTATTAAGTATTTTACTGATAATAAACACAACTTATTCAAACTGTTGTCAACGTTTGAAAACTTTTTAAAAAGTTTTTGAGATGAACGGGGACATATCGAATATTGAATTTACATTTACATTTACATTTATTTTATGGCCTAACATAAATTGCAACAAACAAAGAATTGCCATTATGTCAATTCGACAATGGCAGTGGCAGCAACAACAATTGTTGCAATCATACAAATGGCAGCAGCAACAAGCAACACAAAGTGGCAGCAACAGCAGCAGCAACAGCAGCAGTCGACAGTGTGGCAAGCCGCCAGCAAAAGGCAAAAGGAACAGCAGGAGCTACTGAAGCATTTGATGGCCTAAAGGGGGCAGTGGAGTTAAGGTTGCAGTTAGCCCTCTGACATCGCCATTGCGTGGTGCACTTCCGTTTTATGCTGCCAAGTGCACCACAGGGGTTCATTGTCCTTGTGCAAATTGGTCTGAGTTTATTGCCAATGGCTGTTTGGAGCAGACGTTGTCCGACCAGTTGAACAGCTGCTGCTCCAAGCTGTCTTTCTCTCTGTCTCTGAATGGGATGTCTGGGATGTCCGGGATACCCGCCAGTTGCTGGGCAATAAAACTGCACTTTGAGGCAAGGCACAAAAGTTTGCTTAAGATTTCAATTTGTTGCTACTCGTGGAAGCTGCCGCCGCATTGTGTGTGTGCAACAATTTGCAATAGTTAAATTGCCACAGCGTGCAAACTTTGCCCCTAATGATAAATGTTTGGTAAATGCCACATAGACTGCAATTGAGTCGTGGTTGCATTTCCAGCGCCATTTCAAAGATTTATATGACCAAGTATGTTATCAATGTCTTCAGACCCTTTAAGTGCTCTCTCCCCCTCCATTTAAGCAAAACTTTGCCAACGAATTGCCAGAAACTAAAAGTTCTTTGCATAAATCTGATAATGTTGCCGCTTGCCACTTACATATGCAAAGCCTTTACCTCAAGGACAACACGTGACTTTCAGACTTTTCAACTTTCCCCCCAAGTTATGAAATATTCACCGAACAACTTCTGACTGTCAGCTGTCGCAGTTTTATGACGAAACTCTGACAATTTCACTTAATGAAATTAAAGAGCAACTCTTTTACGACATACTTAAAGATTATGATATGATATGCTATCTAGAAATTGCTATCCATTCGATCTGGTTAACATTTTAATACACAAAGTTACCTAATTAAGCTTGGCCCCAATTAAAATGAGGTAAACCGAATTTTTAAATACCCTACACCAAGTCCTATATCATACCGAATTAAATAAATAATTTTATTTCAATTTATCTATCATATATTTTCTAAGGATACAACTTTATCTATCAATTAAAATGAGGTAACCCGAATTTTTAAATACCCTACACCAAGTCCTATATCATACCGACTTAAATAATTTTATTTCAATTTATCTATCATATATTTTCTAAGGATACAACTTTATCTATCATTGTGTATGGTACTATATCCAATAATTGTCATTTTCTTTATCTGAGTTATTGGTTACCACTCTACTTATCAAATTTCATACCTCTGATTTACGGACGCATCTTATCATATGAAATTTGGAACCGATTTGTTGAGTCTGTTTTATTGTTTTACCTTTTTCTCAATGACAACATCAGAGTTAGTTACTCTTCACTCCACTTACCAAATTTTATAACTCTTGTGTCTATTTTCTCGAAGATATTATCGTAAATATTCATTCAACTTATTATTCATATCTTTAGTTATTCGAAATTGACTTGCTTAGCTTGTTTACTACAATTACTCAACTTTATAAGACAACAATTATTAATCATGTTTATGAGTACGGAGTACAGAAATGTTTATGATCCATACTTATTCAATTAACTCAGACCAGGTAATTGTAGTTCTATCGTTCGTTATGCAATTAATTCATAAAACGGTTATAAAAGTTTTGGTTTATTTCAAACATTTTTATTGGTTTTGTCTTATGGACTTGGGAATACTCTTTCGTTTTTTGAGGTTGGATTTTTTTCGGAAATTACGAAACTATTGAGAGGTTGGAGCTTAAAACTAACGGCCATAGCTGCCTGCAGAGGCTGTTGCGGATGCTGAGGAACTGGCACCACCTTTGCCGTAGCCGCCACCACCATAGCCTCCGCCACCGTGACCGCCGCCTCCATGACCGCCGCCTCCATGGCCGCCACCTCCGTGACCGCCGCCTCCGAAGCCACCGCCTCCGTAGCCACCACCTCCATGTTTACCACCTCCAATGCTGCCTCCAAGTCCGGTTCCAAGTCCTGCGCCTCCGCCAATGAATGGTCCGCCAATGCCTCCGCCGTGTCCACCACCACCTGCTCCACCGAAACCACCGCCTCCATGACCACCGCCTCCATGGCCACCACCTGCTGATCCACCGCCGAAACCGCCGCCTCCATGACCACCACCTGATGATCCGCCACCGAAACCACCGCCTCCAAGACCTCCGCCTCCGAAACCGCCGCCTCCATGGCCACCACCAGCTGATCCACCACCAAAACCACCGCTTCCAAGGCCACCGCCGCCTCCATGGCCACCTCCTGCTGATCCACCGCCGAAACCGCCGCCTCCATGGCCACCACCAGCTGATCCGCCACCGAAACCACCGCCTCCATGGCCACCACCAGCTGATCCGCCACCGAAACCACCGCCTCCATGGCCACCTCCTGCTGATCCACCGCCGAAACCACCGCCTCCAAGGCCACCGCCGCCTCCATGGCCACCGCCGCCTCCAAGGCCACCGCCGCCTCCATGGCCTCCACCGCCAATTAAACCACCTCCTCCATGACCACCAGCGCCTGCACTAGAGCCTGCAGAGGATGAAGCGCCGCCTCCTGAGCCGCCAAATCCGCCACCTCCACCGCCGCCTCCTAGATCCAGTCCAAGACCAGAGCCGCCACCGCCGCCGCCGTGTTTGCCGCCACCGAGGCCACCACCGAGACCACCTCCAAGTCCCAGGCCACCACCTCCGCCTAGTCCAAGTCCTAGACCACCACCGCCGCCTAAGCCTCCACCACCGCCATGGCCGCCACCACCGAATCCTCCGTCACCACCGCCACCGCCATATTTACCGCCCGCACCGGCAGTGGAACTAGCCGACGCAGATGCGGTGGCCGAAGAGCTGGCACCACCACCGCCACCACCGTAGCCGCCTGCCGAGGCGAGGGCCACACAAACGCTGAGCACAATAAACAATCTCATCGGAACTTTGGCTACCGACTGACTGCGACCCTTAGAGAACGTTCCGCTTTTATAAGATGCCGCAGCAAAGTGTAAAGAAATCTAAAACTAAAAACAAATCACAAAAATACAAATAAAATAGAAAAAATAAAAACAAAACAATATTTAAAAAAAATCTAAATACAATCAAGCAAACAAAGTGAAACTGGGAATCGGGCAACGCGGCGTTTAACAAGCAAATACAAAACGCTAGTCACGTTTTGCAAACCGGGATCGATGTCGGGTCAGTCGGAGTAGAATTCTGATAATTAACCCACGGAGAGAGGTAACAACAACCGCAGCAACCACAGCAGCCACAACAACCACATTGGTCATAAACAATAATAAGACATTTATCATCATTTAAATATAATATTATACATTGTCTACGATTCAGGCGAATTATACTCTAGACAAAACGAGAAATCATACAAACAATTTATACCAGACGGATGATCCAACAGATCTTAAGTGAAATCTGAGTTAGGAGTACTTAAATTTCTTCCTAGCTAATGACTGGCATCATTAAAAAGAGTATCACATTTCGGTTCAAGTGAGAAATCTAGTTCTCAATTAATCTCTTTCCTTTTATAAAAATGTTTGTTTTTTGGGTTGGTTGTAAAAAATAACAATTTATAACTGCTAATTGATTTTGTGATTGATCTTAAACATTAGCCAAATTAATGAGCATTTCAAATATATTTTTTCCATAATAATATATTTAGAAATAGATAATTTTTTAATTTCTTAACAATTACAATTTTTGGAAAGTTTATAAGGGTTAAAGTTTATTTCAAAGAAGTCAGGATTTTTTTCCTCAGAAACTGTAGCCTTGAAAGAGAATACAATAGATTATAAAGATTAAATAACAAAAGTTATAAGTTAAAAGGGTTCCATATTTAAAGAAGTCTGGAATCTTTTTCCTCAGAAAGAGAATACAATAGATCATAAAGATCACATCACAAAAGTTTCCCATCATACACATAAATTAAAGCAAGTGATTCAGATACTTCACGTTTCACATGAATAAATTCGAAAAACCCAATATATAATTATTCGATTAAAATGCAGCACGTTTAGAGCATTCGAAATTCGTTATATACTTCTTATTCTTTTCTCATATAGTCGTAATTTGTTTATATAAATTAACCTTTCAACGTCATCGGAAATAGCTGTGTTGATGTGTTGAGATTAGAAATTCAATATGTTTTACATCAATAATAGTTTAGCTATAGTTAGTACTTGGAAGTGCCTGATTATGAAAGTAATTAGAACTCATTTAATAGACAGCAATATAGCTCAGAATCAATCGTTTGTAATGAGATTAAAACTAATTGATAAGAATATTTTAAAATAATTTTCTAAAGCAAATGTAAAGTAAAATTTGTAATAGTTGAGAAAGTATTGACAACTTTTCAAGATAATTGTATAAATTATAATGAAGTATTTGTAAGTCAAAACTGCATCATCAGACTGAAACCTTAAGTAATCCGTAACCTTTAACCGGTGAAAACCAATTGAAATTTGTAACCGTAACTGAAACCGTAACCGAAAATAAATTTTTCCGCTGTACCGAATCCCATAAACCGAAACTCTTTAAACCGAAGTAACCGTTTAGTAACCGATTCATTTATAAGGGTTAATTTCGGTTCAGGCCGTCGCATCTACTGAGCAACTTTGATAACTTTGAACTGCCATAACTTTGTCAAAACTCAATCAATTTCCATGCGCAATGTAAATTTGAGCATGATATTACCTCTAAATTCGTTCTGCATTTAAATTTTGTTCATTTTGAATATTTGAAATTTTCGAAATTTTTCGAAAAATGATAAGGGGTAACACTGTAAAATTTCTAAAAAATTCAAAATTTTCGAATTTGTGAATTGATTGTAAATTTAAATGCAGAACGAATTTAGAGGTAAAATCCTGACCAAATTTACATTGCGCATGGAAATTGATTGACTTTTGACAAAGTTATGACAATTCGAAGTTATTAAAAATCAGTAAAATCAAAATAATCGGAATGCTCAAACCAAATTTATATGAGGTCAAATTATGATAAAATCGACATTACGCAGAACCATTCCAGTAACCAGAAAACATTATTTTTCGGGATAAAAAGAGCATTAGGTCTTTTAACATGTAAAACAATGAATAATGCTTTTTATTTTATTCAACCGATAGCCTTAATTTTTTGTATATTGTGAACCGAAACCATACCGGTATTTTTAAACCGAAACTTACAAAAAAAAAGATAACCGTTACGAAACCGATACTCCCAGATTTTGCATAACCGATAACCGAAAACCTTAATTCGAGCAAAACCGAAACCTTAACTGAAATCGATATTCGTTTCGGTTTTAATCCCTGCTTTAAATAGAATGTCTGGTGCTTTGGGAGAGTTTTTCAGTAGTAAATGGAAGCACAGTTTTCACGCCTTGTACACAGCTTTTCACTTAGTTGGTTGGCCGGGTAAACTGAAATGCAAATGTCAAGACTTGGTGGCCTGAAAGCATAAGCAGCTCGAGGAAGTCAGTCAGAAAACAAGAGCCACAACACAACAACGAGAGCAACAGCAACACAAACAGCAACAACGACAGCAACAACGACAGCAACAACGACAGCAACAGCAACAGCTGCTGTTGAGAAAATGGCATGTGCATAAGAAAATAGAAATTTTCCTCAAGGAAATCTGCTTAGAAATGCATGTATTTGTTTTTGTTGTTGTTGTTGCTGTTGCTGATGCTGCTGTAAAAATCTGCTACAGTTTCTGGGCCAAGTCATTGTCTGCCAAAAGGAAAAACACTTGACTTCCGTTTCCGGTCGAAGCCCACACAGCTTTTGCATATTTAAACTCGTACAATTTTATGCAAATATATATTCCATATTTAAAGCTATATAAGAAAAGCAAATAAATAAATAAATATTAAATATAAAGCTCTACACGTAATCCTGCTACCAGGTCGCTTCTCCTCCTCTCCGCTCTCTTTTTCGTCGTTGTCTTAGGTCACGGCCCAGATCCCTGACCAGATCCTCGGCATCAGAATCCTTGCCCTGTGGCAACTTGCCCAGCACTTGCAACATGCGGTTGTAAAGCTGCTTTCGCACATCAGTGGCCCAAAGGAAATCCATGTGATTAAATTCCTTCATGGGCACTAGATATTTTCCAGTCACATTTCCCAAGTCGTCGCACATGGACTCCACATCATGCGGATGACACAACAAATCATTGCTCGAATAATACACAAATGTTGGCACCGTCACCAGGCTGAGATTATAGCGTGGAGGCAGATGCTCCCTATACAACACCATATTCTTGTTGGAACTGTAGCTATAAGGCGCAAATCTACCACTTTTGATGATCTGTATAAAGTGCTTCACCTGCTTGGCCGCCACACCGGCGGGATAATGGCCCAGAACAACCGGAAACATTTTCTAAAAAAAATACAAATATGATTAACTAAGAGGAATTTTGGGTATTTCGGTTCAACTCACCCTATTAAACTCATTCCAATTGCGTCCCACAATGCCGAAAACCGCCTCGATGCAGAGACGCTCTGTCTCCTCGGTCATGCGACAGAGAAATCTGAATTCTCCATTAAACATCTCTGTAATAGCGCTTCCAACGAGGCTCTTTAATGAATTAAAAGAAATAAATAATTCTTATTATTTTTGTAAGACTTAAAAAAAAAACAGAATATCACTTAAGAAAATTAATGATAGAAAAAAATAACTAAAAACTATTAAATTTATATCAGAAAAAAATACATTCAAAGTACAAAAAATATTAATAAAATCTAGCTCAATAATATTAGAATCAAGTAGCTTTGATTTCTCTTAATCCATTAAAATTATGTATTCAAAGGGAAGGTACTAGAAGATTCTAATTAAATGCAAGGGCAAAAAATGTGTTAAAGACAAAATAAATAAAATAATTATTGAAAAAACAAGATTTGAAAATAAATTATTTTTGATTTTTGATTTTCGTTATCTTAATTATTTTTTCCCAATTTTAATTCTCTTATTAAATTTGTTTTTGAATTTTGGTATTCTAATAATTATTTCCTAATTAAAAGATCATTTCCCATCTTTCTCATTATTAGTACTATGTGTTCAAATTCTTTAAGGAAATAGAGAAGTATTAAAGGAATTCTCTGCTACTCACGTTAAAGTACAAGCTGATGGCACGTATATAAGGATGATCTTCGGTTTCCTTGGCATAAACTGCCGGAGCCATGGCCTGCATAGAGATGACTTTCTCATTATACGCCGGTCGCATGGAGCACATGACAAAGAAGGCCGTGCAGCCCTGAGAATGTCCAGCATATTGTAGCTTCTTATAGCCAGTTGCCTTAAGAACATAATCGATCATCGCTGGCAGATCATACATGCCAATTTCATGCCAACTGAAGTCCCAGAATTTGGATTCATCTGGATCGAGAGTTGTGTGATTTCGGGAGTAACGATTTCCCCGTGCATTTCCCAGCCAGACGTCATATTTGTGGTCGGCCAGTAAGTAGCCTGTAAGAAAAGGGAAGAGATTTGTGGTAATCACTTGGTCCGGCCATTAATCACACTGGACATGTTGCAGACGCACTCACCCAGACTCACATTTGGGCCCATGACAACGAAACCCGCTGAGCTATCAACGAGTCCATGTTGAAGGAGAAAGGGTTGGGCACCCTGATTCCTTATGCGATGCATTGTTAGAATGTAACCATCCTCGGTGGTCACATGATGCACTTCCGCCTGGTAGCCATACTTGGCAATTAATTTATCCTGTTGATGAAATGTGTAAATTGTTGCAATCTCTGGTTGGTCATTAATCTTCGTACCACAGTTAGGTTTGAGTCTTGCTTGATGTTTTTACGTTGCAACTTCTCCTCGGCAGTCTCATCCTCAATGCTCTCCTCTTCCTCCTCCTCGTCCTCCTCCTCATCCTCCTCGCCGCCAATAAGCTGCGCCTGCGTCCTACTTATAAGCAGACACAATCCCAAAGCCAACAACCATCGACTGCCCATTATTATTATTTAATTGAACTTCAATGTAAATCGTATTGAATGCAAAGTGAAATTCGTTAATTTAATTTCAGGTTCAGTTTAAGTTTAAGTTACAAAATTTATTTTCTTTTTCTTTTGGTGTCTTCACTTTCTGGTCAACTTGAACGATGCACGTCGCGGCCTCAACTGAAACTGAAACCGAATCCGAAACCCGGCGACGCGTTTCGAACTTCCGCGCTTACAAAGAATGCCGAAAACTTTCGATCAGCAAACAACAACATCCATACAACAACAAATTAACAACAATGATAATCACAATATGCGTAGTGTTGTGCTTTTGTTTTTGTTTTCTTCGTCTTATGCTTTGTGCTTTAAATATACCCTGTAAATGAAAGAGCTACAAGTTGAGGATGAAGCTATGGAGAAGATTTTCTACAGATCAAGTCTTATAGAGATCTATTATGTATGTTATTCATATATCTATATCTAATTATATATATATTTATTAAGTCTGTAAGCCGCGAACATGAATCGAACCAATTTCTTAAATAAAGTAAATAAAAAATTAAAATAAAAATGTTATGCTTTTCTAATATTGTGTAACTATTTGAGATTTCGAATAAAAATAAGTCATACATAAGTCATAAGTCAAATCAATTATTTTCAAAGTTTGAATTTTTTTAAATATTTTAAAAGGTTTAAAAAAATTAAATTAATAAAAATATTTTTTTGGAGTAAATTGAATCAACGATCGAACCCAAACCTTGTTCATTTATCAAAATTTTGGTGGCTTGCAGCCTTGATATTTATATCTACACTTACTTACATCTACATTTTAAAGGGTATCAATTAGTCGGGCTCACTCGTCCCTTACTTATGTTTTGTTTTGAAACAGTTAATTAAAGTGACAGAGAGGTAAAAAGAAAGGGAAAGGGTAGGCAAGAAATGCATCAAAATGCGTAGGGAGTTGCTATCAATAAAGAACAATGTACATAAAAAAGATAACTACAGTGTAGCCTCGTTGAGTGTGTCTCCACCCAAAAATTGGGCTCGATCCAATGTAGGTTAAATTGATGTGTAATTTTGTAATTTTACAATGTTTAGCAGACATTGTGTAAGCTGTGTTGATAAATGCGAAAGTATTATACAGGGTGTTCAAGATGTAAAGTAGGAACAACAATGATTTAAATTAAATATTGTACAACGAAATTTATTACAAGTCTGCTACAGATATAAATGTCAATTTAATCATTGGGGAAACTGTTATTATTTATATATAAATTGTAAATATGAAATTTTCTACAAATTCTTATTTTGGTTTATAATCTAAAGTCACCGAAAATTAAACCATGACAGAGTATTTATAAAATAAATGCAATTTTAAATGTTGTCAAAAATTTTTATATTTTAATTAAATTATAGATTAATTTAAAAAAATTGAAACATTTAAAATGATTTCAAAAGAAAAAAATTACATTCAAATTACAATTTTATTGTCTTATTATTAAAATTAAAAGATGCGATTTTACTGTTAATCACTCAAAGCGAAATTTAATAAAATTAACGAAAAATATTAAGAAATAGAAAATAATATTTATTTTTACATTTGTTGTGCATATTAACTAATAGTAATAAATTAAGAAATTGGCCTATTGTTTGCGGTAGCATTTGACCAAATTTAAAGCGAAATGACTTAATAACCTTTATGGTTGTCATCGGCGTCTATTGTGGGTCAAACAGACAACGGGGCAACAACAACAAAAGAAGAAGAAAACAAATAAACAAACAAATTTGTTGTCCGTTTGCCTTTTGAGTGGGCAATCAAAAGAAAGTAAAAGTGTTGGACCCAGACAGCAGTTTGTCACATATTTGTTGTTGTTGTTGTACACTTAAGCTTTTAGTATTCAGTTTTTTATTTTATTTTAAATATCTTTTTTATGGTTTGGGCAACGGCGAACCGATTACATAATTGTCATTTGGCCGGCTGCCAAGACAAATAAAATAAAACATTTCGCTTGCCTCGCACTTTTAATGAGCTTCAATGGGCGTCTTTGATGTGAGCTTTGGGGGAACCCAATTACTTAGTTAGCACCACCTGCTGCCCCACTTCCTCATTCAATTACGTACGGCAATTTGCCGTCAAGAAACTTTTCCATTAGCTCGATCAGTTTGTCATTAACCAGCGACTTGACCTCTGAAGAAAGCAGGAAATCAAAATGATTGAACTTTGCGGATGCAATTCGACGTACACTCCGCACCGAGCTCAACATTCTGGCATAGATATCATGTACGCCCTGGGGCGTGGCAATGGCATCCGTCTCCCCAAAGTACAGTATAATCGGGACACTGATCTGGCTAAGATTGTAGGACAATGCCTCGATGCCATGATAGACTTGCATATTCTCAATCGGTCCATAATCATAGGCAATAAAGTCTCCCGATTTCCAGATCTGCTGTAAATGTTAAAATGTTAAATGTAGTTAAAGATGTCAAGTAACTATATAAAGAGAAGAGATCTATAAATTGGAAAATGACATTAATATGGTAGATTTGATTTACCTTTTTATTACTTTGAGAACTGCCTACTAAATTCTTTGTATAATATTCACAGAGTTCCTTTTTTTTGCGACACATCTTTCGCAATTCACCGGGTGGAAATAGTTCAAATTTATTCGCCTTCTGCCGTTTCTATTACAAGATATCAAATTTCAGAAATAATTGAGTTGTTTGTAGATAATTAGTCAAATTATTTGTAGACAATACTTAGATACTTAGTCTAGATACAGTGTTAAAAATATGAAAATAAATAGAATCTCTTGAATTTTGCTTTACATTTAGTCTGATACTTTTATATTTAAACGCACAACGAAAGTAAGAAAATACACAGATGCTGATAAGAAAATTCTAAGCGATGAGTTGATAAACTGAATTCTTATCTACGATAGTAAAAATTCCATGAGTTTGTGTTCGATTATCAAGAATTGTTAGTTAAAAATAAATGAGAGAGCATAACATTCCTTTCCTAAATAAGTTATTCGTAATATGGTAATTCATAATCTGTAGTCATTTATTCTAAAGAATTATAATAATGTATAATAATTATTATTATAAGCAAATAGAATAACACAACATTTGTTTCTACAGATATGGTTTTTGATTTTCATTTTACGATTAAATTTCTGATTCTTTATTCAATTACTTAACAAATAAGTATTATTTTTGTTAATTATTTAAAAGATTATTAATGACAATTTTTATAAATAAAAGACATTATCAGCTGTTATTATAAAACAAATAAATAAACTTAATGATTATATTATATGTTGAGTACTTTAATTAAAAATACGAAATAAATGTAATTTTCGGACTTATGAAATAATAAAATATATTTATCAGAATACATTTTTTTAAATAAATTTAATTTGTTAGTTTTCCTGAACGACTAAACGTCGTTCTCTCTCGAGCGAAGAGTAAAAGTGAAATTTTCTAAATCTATGGAGAGCCTTAAAAAAAGAGACATTTTAATAGAGTAATCTGTTCTTAAGTCCAATGCTGATTTCATGCTCATATTCTTATGTGTACCAATGGTCATATCATTAAATCAGTATAATTTAGTCTTTGGGACAAAATGAACGTGGCAGCATCAGAAAAAATAATAAGAGATGAAGGAAACAATCCTTTGTACATTTCTGAACTACCCAGGAATGTGCGCCAGGAGCTTTGTGAGCATTTGGATTCCCTGAATGTGTGGAGAAAGTTGGCGACTTACGTACAATTGAATTCCGAAGATGTGCACTACATACAAAATCAGAGCTTCTTGGGCCGATCTCCTGCCGATGAATTCCTTCACACTTGGGGCGGTCAATATCATCACACAATTCGTTCGCTCTTTGCTCTATTATATAATAATAGACTGCCAAATGCTATGTCGATTATCAAAGATAATGTGCCTGTTGATTTCCACAAATATATACAGAAATGTGAAGAGATTATTAGAGACAAGTGTGAATCACCGAATACCGAAATTATAAGAGAAACTGCCCATATGTTGTTGGAAATCGATTATAAAGTATTGGCTGAAGCAACCAACAACTGGAGTCCTGAAAATAAACTGGGCCAAGGTGGATTTGGCGAAGTCTACAAAGGAGAGTTTAAAGGTTTCGATGTGGCCATTAAAGCTATGAACTACAAGAGTGAGCATGAGAATAAAAGAAAACAGGATCTGGAGCAGAGCTATAACGAGTTGAAATGCTTGAATACCCTGCGTCATGATAATCTTCTGGCCCTCTATGGATACAGCATCAAGGGACCGAAGCCCTGTCTAGTGTATCAACTGATGAAGGGCGGTTCACTGGACTCCAGACTAAGGACGGACAGTTCTAAGCCGCGCTTGACTTGGCAACAGCGATTGTCAATAGCATTGGGCACTGCCAAAGGCATCTATTATCTCCACACGGCGGATACAACTCCATTCATACACGGAGACATTAAGCCCGAAAATATACTGCTAGACCAAAGTCTACAGCCGAAGATTGGAGATTTCGGATTGACCCGTGAAGGTCCCAAGTCCATAAAAGAGGTCATGAAAGTGAATCGACTCATTGGCACAAGAATCTATTTGCCACCAGATTATATTAGATCCAAAAATCTAAGCACCGGTCTGGACGTCTACAGCTTTGGCGTTGTATTATTAGAAGTGTTCGCTGGCCGCCTAATGAACAAATGTGATAATAAGAAGGATGCGCCAATTCTGCTTAGACATCTTAAAGAAAGATGCAAGAAATCGTGTGAAAATAGCTTTGAGATCTTTGATAATCAACTTGTGACACCCATTGGAGAGGAATTGAATAAATGCTTGTGTGCCTTAGAAGTCGGGGTCAAATGTGCTGCATCCAGATCGGAGAATAGACCATCTATGGAAGAGGTTGTCATGAGATTCAAAACATTCAGCAGCGATTAATAAATGTGCATTTCCAAAAGTTGTTCAAATAAATATTATTATAAATGTTTAAAATGTAAAACTTGTAAAGTTATTCAAATTCAATGAGAGATTTAAACCAGGGTTGGGCAGCCGAATTCAGCTAGTGAGCTCTATAACAAACGAAACTTGTGCTCTCATAAATTATAGCAAAATTATCGCATGAACATTTTTACACTGAGAGAAATGAAAAATTATCTTGTACATCGATTGCTAACTAATCTGCGAGAAGAAGAAAGCATCGATATGTCAAGACTAAAAATTAAATAAATAAGAAAAATCTCAGTCGAGAACCAAATATTATTTTAATTAGAATTAATATTTTGATTGCAAGACCACCTTTAAAAAAATGCATTAATTATAAAGAAAAATTCTCAATATAAAAACCAAAATCTTAATTAAACCTTCTTTTGACTAGAAGCAAATATTATAAATAATAAACATATTATCTTGATAGTAAGACTAATTATAATTATATTTTTTTAATATATATTTTATTCTTAAAATTTAAATATTTTGTTTTATTTTAAAAATAAAATATATGATAAATATTTACTTATATTTTTTGATTATTTGGTTCCAATCAAAAGCGGTTATAATAAAGATAATTATAATACAATTTTAAAAATTCAATATTAAAGATAAATAATTTTGATTTTTTAAATCGTACGCATCCCTGACTTAAATGAACCACAGCGGATTTGGCTGCTCAATCGCCATCAGGCTATCAGAGAATTCTAAACAGAGAGAGAGAGAGTGATAATTTCAGACACTCTGTAGGGGGTTATCATTTATTTTTGAACCGCACTGTGATTAGAAAACACAGTCGCTGTCTCCAGGTCTGTGCACAGAGAGCATCATCCACGATGATGTCAGGCGATGTGAAGATACTTATCAGCTGTCAGCCTTCAGTCTCTCCATGATGTTCAAACTAAGCAGCCGACTGCAACCTCATAAGGTGCTGCCATTTGGCTGGCAGGGATTACGCCACGCCTCCACGGAGGGAGAGCGAACAGCTCTCTATGATTTCCATGTGCGAAATGGAGGCAAGATTGTCAACTTTGGAGGCTATGCATTGCCCGTGCAGTATACGGATCAGAGTATCATTGCCTCCCATCTGTATACGAGGAGTGTCGGTTCCATTTTCGATGTGTCGCACATGTTGCAGACCTTTGTGAGGGGCAAGGATGCGGCTGCTTGTCTGGAATCCATCTGCACCGCTGACATTCTGGACATGCCCGAGGGAAGCGGAAGCTTGACTGTGTTTACCAATGATCAGGGTGGCATTTTGGATGATCTGATTGTGAACAAGGTCAATGGGAAGGAGCTCTATGTGGTCTCCAATGCGGCAATGAAGCAACAGGACATGAATATCATGGAATCAGCTGTGGTAAGTAATTCAGCATGGAATCCCTGATTATCCCTAATTAACAATGGATTATTCCCTATAGTCTCACTTCAAATCCCAAGGCAAAGATGTTTCTATTGAGTTTCTCACCCCCTCGGATCAGTCACTGATTGCAGTGCAAGGTCCCCAGGTGGCCAAGGAACTGGCAAAGTTATTGACACAGCCAAAATCCTTTGATCAGCTGTACTTCATGCATTCTGCGATCTTTGAGCTGGCGGGGATTAGCAATGTGCGCATCACTCGCTGTGGCTACACCGGTGAGGATGGAGTGGAGATTTCTGTGCCCTCCACACAGGTGGAATCTCTGACAGCAGCCCTACTCGCTGGTGGTCAGCTGAAGCTCGCTGGCCTTGGGGCAAGAGACTCACTTCGCCTGGAGGCTGGTCTCTGTCTCTATGGCAGCGACATCGATGCACAGACAACGCCCGTGGAAGCAGCACTTTCCTGGTTGGTGGCCAAGCGACGTCGCAGCACCGCCGACTTCCCTGGAGCTCAACAGATTCTCAAGCAGCTGAAGGAAGGCGTCCAGCGACGTCGCATTGGACTGCAAATGCTGGGTGTGAAGCCTCCTCCAGCTCGAGCCGGCGTTGTCATCTACAGTGAGGGACAACAGGTGGGTCAGTTGACCAGCGGATGTCCCAGTCCCAGCACGGGACGGAACATAGCCATGGGTTATGTGCAGGAACATCTTAAGAAACCCGGCACACAAGTCCAGCTCAAGGTTCGCGAGAAATTCTATGAAGCTGAGATTACACGAATGCCCTTCGTAAAAGCCAACTACTTTAATAAGCCCAAGCAATAAAATCAAAGAAAAAAGTAAATGAAATACCCTAATATTATTTAATAATTTCCCTGTAACTTTTAAGATTTTTCGAAAATACCTAAAAGAGATGCTTTGAAATTTTGTAAAATAAAGAGAAAAGTAAATGAAATACTCTAATATTATATAATAATTTTCCTAAACCTTTTAAGCTTTTTGGAAAATACATAAAGAGATGCGTTGAAATTTTGTAAATTTCCGAAATTGCTGAAATACGTGTTGATTTGCTTATGGCATAAATCTGTCAAAAATAGTTGAAGTCTTATCAGTTAAAGACAAAAAAATAGATAGCTTGCAAAAGTTTTTAGCTTGTTTTTCTACTATACGTGAATTTCTTTTCAAATCTACAAACAGATTTTTAAAACAATTTCAATCCAGGGATTAAAACCTTAACCTTTAACCGGTGAAAACCAATTGAATTTTGTAACCGTAACTGAAACCGTAACCGATAATAATTTTTTCCACTGTACCGAAACCCATAAACCGAAACTCCTTAAGCCGAAATAACCGTTTAGGAACCGATTCATTTATAAGGGTTAATTTCGGTTCTGGCCGTCGCAGCTACTGAGCAACTTGGATAATTTTGAACTGCCATAACTTTGTCAAAACTCAATCAATTTTCATGCGCAATGTAAATTTGAGAATGATTTTACCTCTAAATTCGATCTGCATTTGAATATTGTTCATTTTGAAAATTCGAAATTTTCGAGATTTTTCAAAAAATGTTAAGGGGTAACACTGTAAAATTTCTAAAAAATTCAATATTTTCAAAACTTTCAAATCCAAAAAAATTTAAATGCAGAACGAATTTAGAGGTGAAATCATGCTCAAATTTACATTGCGCATGGAAATTGATTAAATTTTGACAAAGTTATGTCAGTTCGAAGTTATTAAAAATGAGTAAAATCAGAATAATCGAAATTTTCAAACCAAATTTATATGAGGTCAAATTATAATAAAATCGACATTACGCTGGACCATTCCAGTAACCAGATAACATTATTTTCCAGGCTAATGCTTTATTAAGTCTTTTTCCAAGATTTTGCATAACCGATAACCGAAAACCTTAATTCGAGCATAACCGAAACCGTAAGTGAAACCGATATTCGTTTCGGTTTTAATCCCTGTTTCAATCTCAACAGAAAATTATCTTTTTATTTATAATAAACTTGAAACTTTTTCACCACAGTTTTATAGGAGGTTTTCCAATTCGAAGGATACATTTATCCATGTCTATTAAACAAATCTTTAAATTGCAACAATAGTTTTTAAACAGTTATGCCACTTCATAGATTTAATTCATTTCTCGCAAAAATCTTTAAACCAAATCGAAAAGATTATTTAAATAAAAACTGTTTTCAAAACTTCATTAAAGAGAAATCAAGAAAAACTCAATAATTTTTGCTTAGTTTAAAAATGAGTAGTTCTAAAAATAATTAGCTACACTTTTGGTGTATAATTTTGTGTATATTTCCCTTCAAGTGCTGACCATTGATAACAGTGATTAGACATCCCTTTGGTATAATGATAATTACCTTGACAAACTTCATGATGGCACGCACGTGTGTGTGATCGAAACGCACCTGACGATGGAGCCGTGCTAGAGGTGCCATTGCCTGCATGAGGAGGATGTGTTGATTGAATCGCGGATGCAGCGAGCACAACACGAGGAAAGCATTAAAGGCCTGTAATAAATAAAGTATGGGACTGGTAACAGTTTAGGGGCAAAAACTCAGTTAGATGAGTTGCTTACCTGCGAATGTCCAATTAGTAAAACTTGCTGTGCTTCCAGCGATTGTTGAGCTGCCTCCTCGCCCAGTTTCTCCTCCTCTTCCCCCTCTTTGTGGCGTCCCTCGCGCGCTGTAAGCTCCACAATGTGGTCAATTATCGCGGGTAAATCGTATGCGCCATGCTCGTGAAAACTGTAGCGCCAGAATTCAGTCATGACATCGGTCAGCTGGAGATGATGTCTGCCATAGGGCGACATGCCACGCAGATTCACTAGCCACACATCGTACTTCCGTTGATGCAACTGAAATGCTGCAGCACACACGTGACACCCAAAAGTTCCGATACATCCGAAACTTACCTAGACTCTTCTCTGGTCCCAGGCAAACCCAGCCCAGGGATGAGCCCAACAGTCCGTGCACCAGCAACACGGGACGTGCCCCAACTTGTGGCAGACGCTGCAACTGCAGCTGGTAGCCATCGACGGTGGTCACATTGTGCTGCTCATGGCTGTAGTTCGATTGTTGCAACCAGTCAAGCTGCAAGCGAGACGACAGCAGAAAGACCCTTCAGTACCCCCCTCTCTCTCTCTCTCTCTCTCTCATCACTTACCGTTGTCCACTTGTTCCGCTCCTCGGACTGGACACAGGTCAGGCTAATCACAATGACGATGGCCCCTCCAATGATGCAGCGCGTCAACCTGACAAATTCACGCATTTTCCCAGCCTCAACTGGCCATTGTTTTCATACCTGAGTGGGGGCATATACCGTAGCTAATTGCCCAGTCGATGATAATCTTTGTGCTTCACTGATCTACACTGCACAACAAAAGCAATAAAATGTTTCATCATTGAAATGTTACAAATAGTTTTGAAACTGAGCCAAAATACCTGTAAAGTTATTAAGGAAAATTGCAATTAATTTACAGCAAATCTATTTAAACAATAGCTTACAATACAGTCATTTTCAGGGGTGTTCCAGAAATGTAAACCAACCGAAAACAATCATAAACCCATAAATATTTGGTTGATCTTCGGTTGTCTTTAAGTAACCAAGCATCGAATAGAAACATTTTAGAAAGAAAGTTGGACTGTTAAGCCATAATTATAATTTAATAAGTTAAAAATTAAAAGTTTTAGTTTAGTTTTATTAGTATTATTGGTGTTCGCATTACTTTCTGTTATAAATCTTGAAAAAGAATTTACATAATAGAAATTTTAAATTAGAATTTTATTATGATTAGGAGTAAGAGGTTAATTTTTAAGTTACCGATAAAAACGTACAAATTGTTTTAATTTTATTTTACTACTTTTGTGTTTTTGCTTTAATGTTATTTTACTTTTACATTTAAAATAATTTTTATTTTATTTTATTACTTTTATGTTTTAGCTTTAACGTTTACTCAGTTTTATTTATATCTTTATTTATTGAATATTTGAATATTTTTTAATTTTATATAAATCTCTAAAAATAAGTATTTAGAGTGTAATTGTTTAATTTGCTAGTTTGATATGAATATTCTACAAAATGTTGCCAGTTAAAAAAATTCCCCATTAAAGCTCAACTTCACATCCCACTTGTATTCCATATGCTTGTCTGAGCAGCAGTACATAAATTTACATGTTTATACCCTGTAGTCATAGAATAATTAAAATGAGGTATATTAAAAATAATACAAATTTCAGTAAAATACAACAGAAAATAGCTCTTGTTCTCAGCTGAGTTAATTTAAGACTATGAAAATCAGAACAAGTCGAGTATGAGTAACTGTCAGTCGAGCATACTCTTAATTTTAAGTCAATTCTCGTGTGGCAGCAACCACAATGAAATTAATTTCAGATTGCGCTCGACACGACAAATGCAACAAAAGTAAATTGTTTAATTGCAGCTTTATTAAATTTAATAAAAATGCATATGAACGCAGACACGACACGCCCACTTACATACTCATACATTCATTCGTATTACCGCCTCCCAAAATTGGGTAGACATTCACAGATGATGCCCAGGGAAACGGAGTCGACGGGCACTCGGGGTACCCGTTAATCGACTGCACTTTTGCATCCTGTTCACTGCGCAGACCATAACAGGAGGCAGCTGCTCCGGCTCTTCCTCTGCCACAGTTCCTCATCCAGCTCCTGCTGGAGTTCCTGTGCAGCATATGCCACTGGAAGCACCCTTTTGTGTGTGGCCAGTATGCTGATGGGCATTGCGTGTCCTTTGTTGCCGCAGACAGGCAGACATACAGTGGGCAAATGAGCTGATTTAGCGCAAAGAAATTAATAACTTAATAAAAAATTAATATATTCTTCAATATGATAATTTTTCTTTAAATTATATGAAATTGACAACAAAAAATTTAATATCTCAATAACTTGCAAAAACTTGCGGCTCATTTTCGGAAATTCACATAAGATAGAAATCTTAAAAGCAATTAGCAAAGAAGTTTAATACATGCAAAAATTTAATCCTTAGAGGAATCACAATAATGGGTTATAATTTCATTTTATTTAAGTTCTTAACTTCAATTTAACATTTATTTAAATAGATTTTGAAATCTCTATTACCTTAGTAATCGATCTCAAAACAAATTTAGCACCAATATATGTTTTAAAATTTGAATTAATCTCCCACTGTGAGGTAGTTGGCATTACTCGATTTCCTTTCATTTCGCTGCTTCGCCAACTTCTCTTCCTCCAATAAAGTTGTTTCCCATTTAATTTGGCATTTCGCATCGTCTTTTTTTTTTTTGGCTTTTCATAATTTTAATAAAGTTCACAGGGATTTCATATTTGGGCGTGACGACTGTGCAGTCAATTGTTATCTCTCCGGCGATAAGTAAATATGGGAATGCAGCTGCAATTGGCGACTCTGCCTCTGAGTGCTTCGTGTTTGTGTTGATTTTCATATTTCCCTGCCAGTTTTTCCCTTTTATAAAAAACGAATAAATGCAGTGCAACTCGTTCTCTTACTCGTATCACTCACTGAAAGATAGGCCCAACGACCAGGACTTAATTGTAAAAGGTTTCCTGTATATCTATATAGATGTACATATACTCGCATGTTGTGGTCCTCGGCATAATTTAATCAATTTTATTTAAGCTTTCCATTAAACCCTTTTTAATTGCAATTCATTCACTGCACATTAAGAACAAACAGATCCTATCAATTGCAGACTCTCAATGCATCTTATTAACTTCATCCGATAACTACAATATTGATGTTATTAAAAGTTCACGAGGTAGCTGGATATAAAACTACTTTACAGGAATAACTAATTACTTAGACTTATTCGAAAAGTTGTTTAAGAACAAAGTAATTTAATTTATAATCGATTTCAGAATGATTAACAGGATTATTTAAGAAATAAGCCAAATGAATTTTTAACTACAATATTTATTATTCATATTGCAGCTGTTTTTTGTTTTCTTTGAATAACTCCTCATGGTCTCAGAAAATAGCTTAAGAATCAATTGAGATATCCCAGATATCTCTCACTAATCTCTCAGTCTTTTGACTCCCTTAATCATACTTATATGTAAGTCATGCATTAGGATATTACATCATGTAGAAAGAGCTAAACAAAAAATGAAACAGAAAGAAACAAATGTCAACAATATTTATCTATTTTCGTGAGCTCTAATGACATTTTTTACGCCTCATAAAACATCAGCCATAAAAACATCGCCAAAATCTCGAACTGTTTTTTATTTTGGCCTAAACGTCATGTCAATAATGGCACAAAGGTGAAACGAATGACAGTTACAACAACAGCAACAATTTCGATGCTAAGCGCATGATAGGAAAAACATTACGTCAAAGTAAATAGCATTGAAGTAAACAAGTTCAGCGACAAATCAAAAAAAGAAGTACCCAAAATACGGAGTCTCAAACCACATGAATTGAAAAATAATAAAGAAAATTGTGCACAGGCAAAAGTCAATCAGTGGCATTTGTTGTTATTATTATCATTGCATTTGTTGCTGTTGTTATTGTTGTTGAAAGAGCATTGGAAACAGTCGAAAATAATAAAAGGTAGACGAATACAAATAAGAGTATCGAGTGAAAAGAATAGAAAGCTCAAGAAATGAGTAGAGACACTTTGTGTTATTAAATGTGAGACAGACAGAGAAATCAAACGCCTGACAGCAGTCTCTCTGCCAACAATGGCGATGACGACGCTTCCGTTTCCGCTCTTCGGTGACAAAAAATAGCAAAGAATAAAAATAAACGCAACAAGACAAAAGCTTCTTCAAAGAGTTGCCGAAGTCGTAATTCTCTCATATATTGTTGGGATTTCTTTATTATTTGTTTGAGAAATATAAATGTTATTATCTGTTAAATTAAAAATGCATTATATTATATTATGTTTAGTTTCAATTATAAAATGATTTGGTTTTAATATAACTTATTTGAGTTATATTAAAGAATGCCAGCTTAAATGACCAACTACTTTTCTAGATATATTTTGTTATTATTGCTTAATTCAGAGAATATATAGGTATATAAACCACTAAACCACTTAATCATTTTTTCGTTTCAGCTTTTAATTTATATTTATTATTAATTTAATTATTAATTTTTAATTTAATTTTTATTTACACTTAATTTTTCCTTTTGCCGACCGCTTTTAGTCGTGAATAAATAAATAAATAAATAAATATAATAAAATTAAAATACTTTGTGTAAATTTTAACATTAATAAACAAATCTGTGTATACATTTTAAAGATATATTTTTTAAATTAAAAGTGAAACTGATTTAAAATATGTGAAATATAAATACAAACTAAAATACTATTTATTGTTTTTATAAGGCATATTTATAATTTAAAAAATGCACTGCTTTATGTATTTCATGATAAAGCAGAGATACCCTTTGCAAGTGTATAAAAGAAAAACTTGACTGGGAAAAATGCAAACAAACCGCGCGCCAAATGCACGGAATCAATGTAATTGACGAACAGACTGAATGAGTGAATGAATCGCAGCGTTTATTGTGGCCACACAGCTCCCCACAGCAACAGCAACAACAACAGCAACAACAACAGCAACAACAACAGCAACAACGACAACAACAACATCGGGAACAGACAAAGAACAACCCCACCCAGTGGTGAAGTTTACCACCTCGATGGGTAGGTAGGCATGCAAAGCTCACGCTTTGTTTGTCTTTCAACTCAATTGCACGGCAAGTCGACAACTTGTTGGGATATATTCCTCTTCTTCTTTTTTTTTATTATTTATTTTGAAGGGTCGAATTGGTGAAGAAAGGAAGGGGAGGGTGGTAAGGGAGTTGGTTTTCCGCCTATATGATTTTTTATTATTTCCTATGGTTTGATGTGATTGCTTTTGAAATGTTTGCGTGCCATTTGTTGACAGTAAACGCCGCTTAATGATTTCATTTTGTTATAAATAGGATTTTCGGAGTAGCACACGAAAATTATTGAGGTAGAACTAAGCAGGAATAGCTTAAGGAAACTTGCTCATCAATGAATGTCAAAATATAAATTGAATGAGAAATTTGTATGTTATTTAATAGTTGTAACTATATTAAAGATTGAACACTTAACATATGTACAAGCTATGATTGATGTCTTAACAGTGTTGTTATCCATACAGTCATTATGTATTATTCAACACTAAACCACTGTCAATATTTTGGCAGGCTATTACCAAACACTCAACTCTTCTTCCACCGTTTAAGCCACCGTTTTTGACATTCATCACTTGAGTTAATGGCAAACAACCGCCACGAAATGTTGACTCTGAGCTAATGGGAATTAGGAAATGGGCTCAATGCTGGTCACGAGATGTCCTGTCGCATTATGTACGGCTTTTGAATCAACACATGGGGATACCAGAAATTTTCATGCGAAATTAAAGACTTAACAGCAAATTTCACAACAAGCTCGCTAAACACTCGTCGGTCGCCACAACAAGGGCAAAGTTTTCACATTTTTGTTTAACATTTTCGAACTTCTATTCTATTTTTATTTTTCGTTCCTTTTGCTTCATCTTCTTGTATGCATAATGGAATTAGTTAAATTTCTCTTTGCAGCTTTTCACAAGACTGCAAAACTTTCGCTGAACTTGCGCCAAAAAGTTTTGCTGCTGCTTTCTTCTCAATTCTATTTTGAATGTTATGCGTTTCTGATGACGTTGTATTCGTAATTCGAACTCAGACCCGGAATCGCACTCGTAGACCCGTTTCCGTTTCGCTGTTAATGGCACCCAAGTTGCAACTTGGCAACAACTTTTTACTTAGAACAATGTTGACGACAATCACTCGATTTTAATTAAAATATTTATGAATTTGTCTTTCAAAAAAGAATGCAGCAAAGTGATCGACTAGCAAGTATCCTATTGTTCATTTTAAATTTATTGAATTATTTATTCAATTTATAATTTAATAAAAAAGCGCAAATTACATTTAAAATTTTAATAAAATATTTAAAAAATATATTAAAATATCATCAAAGAAAAATTATATTTCTTCTTCCCTCTGTCATTGTAATATGCCCTTTAGGAAAAATTTATAAAGGGTATAGAATCAGAAGAGGGTCATTTTATCTTGATCACAGCCGAGACAATGGACACCCAGAACGATGAGTCATCATTGCTTGGAAAAGGGAGAGGGAAGGTGTGCAAATTGAGTCAATCACAGCTCACAGTTGGAATTATTCAGCTGTTCAATTGACTTTCTAATTAAAAAACCATAAAGTTCCACACGCAAGGCACAAGAGAGAATAATAAACAACTGCAAGTAATAACATTTTTAATTATATTTGTGGTGAGAATTTTCGGGTTTATCTGATGTTATGTGGAATGATTTTTAAGCACTTAGCAAAGAGGATTGATGTGTGAAACGTGATGACTTTGCAGATGGGTAAGCAATTTATTGGACACTCTTCCTACTTAGTTTGGGATTGGCAAACTATATTCGTCTTTTTTACAATTGCGAATTGTCTATGAAAAAAACGCTGTAGAAATCATTTTAAACTCAGATTTTACAATTAATTATAATACTCACATCTGTAGAATCATTAAATTATTTTGCATATTTTGCAATCGAGTTGTACAATTAATTCAAGCCCTCGGCTTGATTGCCGTCAATTGTTGCCAATCCGGGTTTCATAACCAGCAACAAAAGCGAAACTTATCTAACTCTTTACTTAAATCAACAATTGATTGTGCCTTATAATTAGTAAAGACTTTAAAAATTGTTTGGAAATACAAGCCGATCAATTAAGTGAATCTTCAGACACACAAACACTTGTCAAATAACGAGGAAAGCCCCTTTTTATTCTCTGAGAACTTACAATTATTAATTAATTTTAGTTGTAAATATTAGACATAAAAAGGCAATGTTGTTTCTTATGCAAATTAATATAATTTCTAAGAATATTATGGACAAGTTTGGGAGCTTGGGAACAACAGCAACAAGAACATATACAGTAACAACGCCAGTAGCAACATCAGTAAAAGCAGTAACAGTAACAACAGTTGTACCTGTACCTGCAACAATGACAGCCACATCGACAGCAACAACAAGAAACAGCAATTGCAATGACAACAGCAACATGAGCGGGAACAATAAAAATATACAACAACTGAAACTACAATTTTACCCAGAGCAACAATAACGACAACAGCATCAACAACAATTGCAACGACAACTTCAGCATCGACTACTGCAATAAAAGAAGCAGCAACATACTATAACAACCCTAGCAGCAAGTTTGTAAAAATATATTCATAATAAAAATCATTCTGAATATTTATACAACAACAGATGGAGTAAAAGTTTATACAAAATAACTAATACTTTTTTATATACAAATTGACAAGTTGTTAAAAACGTTTCTCAATTTGCATACTATCTATAAAGCCTATAAGAATTTGTCATAGTAAAATGTGGAGTTAGTAAAAACTATTCAACTATTTCAAGCAATAATAATATACAAGTATTTACGGCCTATATAAAATACCATATGAATAACTCAACTAGCTAAGTTAGGAGCTGCTAGCATTGGAAAGTCGACATTTGAATTTCTTAAAGCGCCTTAAACGATTCTTATACCCTATAAACTTTAAGTATTATTGAATAATGAATGAATGAAAATTAATTCTCATAAAAGACATTTTTTCTTTAAAATCAGGTAAACGTAAACAATATTTGTGTAAGAGCATAACTTACTTTAACTAAAAAATATAGATATAGTAATTAAAAATTGCAAAAACTTTCTAGAGAACAAACCGTAGAATTCATTCACAATGTCGATAATATTTTTAAAATTATAGAAATTAACCAGACAGACTTTAATTTAAATAAATAATTGCGTAAATGTGAAGTTTATTATAGGGTATGTATGCTGTTGAGCTTCTCTTCGTCGATCACTCGCGACTTCAACGTTCTCACTTGTTTCTTTTTTATTATTTGGTTTCAATTCAGTTCCAACTTGTGCTCGGTTGCCTGCTTTATGCCTTTTCATTATTGATGACTTAATTCCAGTTGATTTATTGAGGCCACAAACAACCGGTCAGAAGGGTAGACAGTCGTGCCCAAATCGAGAGACCGTACGCCATTTTGTATGCACACGTAGAGCTTTTTGCCTCCTTATGTGGCATGTAGTACACGGACACGAATACCACTACAAGTGAGAGAGGGGTACGATATGTAAGTGTACTCGAGAGTGTGCACATCTGTGTCGAATGGCAAGAAATTGCACGTGTTTAATAAATAAGCCAAGTTAATGTTGTGTATAACATGGCAGTCATAGCTAATCGAAGTGCTAACGGGAACATGCAACAATATTAAGCAAAACACAACATTTATAAACACTAAATACTACAATAACAAGATAATTATTGTGAAATCTAAGCATGATGTTACATGAAAATATTAAGTTACAAGTTGGTTATTCTATCTATTATGAGTAGCATATATACTTTATTTTGTATTCTGTAAATTTGCCTTTACTCTACATTTATTTATATTCGACTTTCTTTTTTAATTTTGTTCAATGTATTTTCAATTTAAAAATCAGTGTAAACTTAAGTATACTTATAATATCTCTAATTTTGCAATTAAAACGAAAAAATTACAGTACTAAGCAATAGTTCTACTTTCAATGGAATTAAATCAAGATAAATATAATTTTTTGTTTGATATTCAAGTATATTAAAATATGTTAATTAAACAATGAAATGTTTTACAATTTTTTGTAATATATAAGCTAGTCTAAGAGCATTCCAACACACACAACAAATAACTCTTCACTTTGTGCACGATTACACAATATCAATATTATTATGTGTACTTATTTATTTTTTTTATATTTTACAAAGTCCAATTAATTGTATGTCATTACCACAAATCTGTTGAAAGCAAAATGCATGAAATGAAAGCCACAAAAATGAAACGAAATCAACAAATACGCGTTTAACCGAGCTGAATGCAACACTAAACCCCAAACAAATGTCAAATATTTATGTTTATTGGAATGGGCATCACATTTACATGCCACAAAGATTTGTTGTTGCCCAGGCAATTGCGGACCAAAGTATGCAGCAAATGTGCATTGAAACGATCCAAAAACCTGTGAGCTCATTTCCCCCGACTAATGTCAGTCCCCCTCTCCTTTCTGTCCCCCCACTGAGGCATCCATTCATTTGGCTAAACCTTGCAACGTTATCGCTGCCCTTTCAATTCATGGCCCATACCAAATGCATCACTTATAGCAACCTAAATGAGTGTATGTATGTGTGTGTTTAGGGTGTGTATGACTGTGTGTGTGTGAACACTAATGTCCAATGATTAAATTTTAATTACCGTGCGCAAATCGAGTTTGTGTTTGTTGCTGCTGTTGCATTTTTCAAGTTGCTGCCATTTTGATCCAAATGTATCTGTATCTCTATCAATAGCTGCAAGTGTGTGAGTATTTGTGAGTATCTGTGTGTGTGCAACTGTATTCGAATGTATAGCTGCTCGTTTTTCATGCTCTCTATTGATCTATGCAGGACATTGCCGCCGGTTAGCATGTTCCAACTTGGCTAACTTCATTAACAGTTTCAATATTATTTTGTCCACAGTGCAGGGGCCATTTCAATGGACATTTCAAACTAACGAGTATACGGACTTAGCTATGTAGGTGTGTGTGTGAGAGTGTATTTTTCTGATGGGTGAGTGTGAGTTTTAAGAGGTTGAAAAAGTTAACAGAAGGACAAACTAAAGGTCTCTGAAAAAATTCTAAAAAAAGAACACAAAAAAGATACCATAGAAATACTCTATGTATAATATTTCCCTTAACATCATAGGAATATTAATCAGTAACAGTAACGCATATGATTTTAACATAGAAATTATTTGTTAATTTATCTTTAAATTACATATTAAATAATTTTTTAAATAAATTAAATTTCAACTTTATTTTGAAAATAAAAGTTTAAGATAATAGTTTTATTATAATATCTAAGCCTATATTCAAATTAAATTATTTCAAAATATTTTTAATTTAAAATTGATTGAAAATAAAAGTTTTTCCGCTTTCCAGGAAACCCTCATTCAAATTTAGTCCTGAAAATGTCCATACTTAGAGCATTTCTTAGTCGAGCATGCCTTGTTTTATGCAAAACTTTAATACGTTTTTATTCTTAACAGACAATTACGAAAAATCTCATTCAGATTTGCAGGCCAGGCGAACTTTTATTATCTAACAACAAATCTCATGTTGACCCTTGAAATTAACCGGGAACTGGAGTGAGAAATGGAGATGGAGTCGAACCTGGAGTTGGAGCTGGAACAGAAGCACGTTGTGTTCGTTATTCATTCCGCTGAACATATGTGCATACGAGTACGTATTTATATCCCTCGGGATTGGAAAGAAGGAGGCGTTTGAGCCATTGACCATTGCCAGGGGGACAGTAAAATGGATGGCAATTAACTTTATAACATTTGCTAGGCCCATGTGCATTGGTATTGTTGTTACCAACCTTGTTGTTGTTGTTGCTGTTGTTGTTGTTCTTGTTGTTGTGGGTAATGCGCGCCAGTTGATTAATTGGAAATTGCGGTTAATGGAGGGCAGATCAGACGGAAATGACAATCGACAATGAGGCGGAGCAGACAGAAACACACATGACAAAAGTTGCAGAGTCTAGACTTTTAATTAGAGTAGGCTCTGTGCAGCGCCTAAAAGTATGCAATGTCATATGCTAAAGTTTTCCCAGCAAACTTTTGCCACTTGTTATTGAATTTTTCTTTACGTTTTCTATTTTCTTTTCTTTCATTCTCTTTTTTTGGATGCTGCTGACAAAAGTTGACAGATTTGCAGCGGAAAATTAACAAGTTCCGTGCCCAAAAAGAAGCGACAAAAAATGAGAAACTTTATCCTGCAGCAAATCGTG
Organism: Drosophila kuntzei; assembly: GCA_035042165.1. Classification (NCBI taxonomy): domain Eukaryota; kingdom Metazoa; phylum Arthropoda; class Insecta; order Diptera; family Drosophilidae; genus Drosophila; species Drosophila kuntzei. The sequence continues at coordinate 1,382,398 of JAWNLU010000472.1, read as the reverse complement.
TTAAGAAGTCGTAAACTTTGCAATGCTAAAAATGTGCTAAAATCTATGTACACGAGCTATTTGCCCAAACTGCGTACAACACGGCAGCTCAACAATTTTGCGAAGGCATGAAAAGGGGGCGTGGCTGATTGGGGGTGTGCCGGAAGTGGCAGCAGCAAAACTTAAAAACTCCCAGACGACGGCGACATTTTTATGCCATTTTCTGGGACAACAGAAAGGACTCCAACTACATTTTAAAACTCCTGCCTGCAGTTGAGTTTCCTGATGCTAACTTCCAGTTGTTTGCACTGCAGACACATATTTCTCAATGTGTGGCCTGGCTGAGGGCAATGTGCTTAAAATCATCCAACTTTCAAGCGTGTAATTATGTTTATTAAAATGTTTGCCCTACAGCTACACAAACTAATTGTATAATTAAATTGCATATTACATTTATTTTTATATTATAAAGGTATGCGTATTATATGTAAAAAAATATCACAATTTTTTGCTCATTTTAATTATATATTAAATATCAATTACTTAACTTGTGGTTATTATGAAAAATAACATTTATTTATGAGTTGTAAATGAATGTTAACATATTAGATTAAAATTATTATTTAAAAAAAAATACAATATATATATATATTTATGCAAATTTTCACAAAACTTAAATGAAGACAACCACTTTTATATAAATTGCCATTTAAAATTAAATTTGCATACTAATAATTTATAGCTGACTGGATATCTGATTGATTAATAATCAAAAATTAATTAATTACTTTGAGTTTCCTCAGTAGTTTAAATTTATAAAATAGGGAAGGAAATGGATGGACAATTTTACTTCTAAAATGAATAGATCATTTTAGTTAGTGGTTTTATTTCTCTTAATACATTTTGACTAGTATTATTTATGAAACTTTACAACCTTTAACTTTATATACAGAAATAAAATTCCTATAAATTTTGTATTTTTATATTTATGCCAAGTTCACACCAGATACATATATGATTCGGGAATTTAGTCCTTGAACAGCTCCCCATCGACTAATCAACCATTTAAATTCAATTCATGCTTCGAGCCTTTAGCTCAGCTGCCGTTTGGCCCCAGCCAATTATCAGTTGTGATTTTGAGAGTTGAAATTTTAATAAAAACACAGACAGAACCCCCGACATCGACACCTCCAACAAGAGTCCCGTTGACCCCAATAAATTCAACAGGCCATTGAAAAGCGTCCGACAGCAGCAATTGTGGTTATAGTATATTTTGTGTGGTCTTTGGTCTTTGGATTGGGTATGGGGCTTGGGGTTCAGCAAAGGTTTAAAACACGACGCCTGTTGATTTATTCAAAGGGATTGCGGCCACATAACGTTAGTTATTCCTGATCTGCTGCTCGTTAGCATTTTTAAGACAGCATATGTTTTTTCAAGCTAAGGTGCGCCACATTCTTTGTAAGCCCCAAGACAAACGAGCTAATTTTCAGCCAGAATGAAAGGATAACGACGACGATGGGAATGTTCTCTTTGTGCCCATAATAAATTGCACATATGTGAAATTTATATGCATTTTTATACAGACATAAGCGCAAACAAGACCAGTCCTTGGCCATGGTTTCAATGCCGTTTACCATAAATCTATCGGCTCGTCGCATTATTACTCATACGCACTGTGCGCACCCCCTAAATATACATATATCAAGGCATTAAGTTGGCAGCATATTTGTTGTACTCGTTGCCATTTTATTCGTACCAAATCACATATATCAATTCACAATAGACGAAGCAGAGCTTAAAGGAATTTTAAGGAAGAAAGCTTTTAGGCAGTCAATTTAAAGAAATAAAAATTCTAAAATAAAGATAAAAATGTGTTTATTTAAAAATTGACTACTAAGAATTTAATTAAGTAAATTATCATTAGCATAAGAAATTCAATATATTTAAAATATATAAAATAGCTATAAACCAGGGATTAAAACCGAAACGAATATCGGATTCAGTTACGGTTTCGGTTATGCTCGAATTAAGGTTTTCGGTTATCGGTTATGCAAAATCTTGGAGTATCGGATTCGTAACGGTTATCGGTTTACTATAATTTGACCTCATATAAATTTGGTTCATTTGGATTAAAAATATCGAATATTTTGATTTTTAATAACTTCGAACTGCTATAACTTTGTCAAAAGTCAATCAATTTCCATGCGCAATGTAAATTTGAGCATGATTTTACATCTAAATTCGTTCTGCATTTTGAAAATTTCTTATCATTTTTCGAGAAATTTCAAAAATTTCGAATTTTTAAAATGAACAAAATTTAAATGCATAACCAATTTAGAGGTAAAATCATGCTCAAATTTACATTGCGCATACAAATTGATTGACTTTTGACAAAGTTATGGCACTTCAAAGTTGCTAATTACCTGCGACGGCCAGAACCGAAATTTACCCTTATAAATGAATCGGTTACTAAACGGTTATTTTGGTCTAAGGAGTTTAGGTTTGTGGGTTGCGGTACAGCGGAAAAATTTTTTTTCGGTTACGGTTTCAGTTACGGTTACAAATTTCAATCGGTTTTTACCGGTTAAAGGTTACGGTTTCGGTTAAGGTTTTAATCCCTGCTATAAACATAACCATATTTCTCACGTATTTATATTAATTTAGCAAATGGTGATTTTTAAAATACTAAATTATATTAAAAATTTCATTACAATTTCATGCACAAACTGTTGCATCTGGGTCGAAATTGTGGAGATATTCATTTGAGGAACCGCAGCGATTGTAGGTTAATTGAATATGTGTGCCACTTTGTGGCACTGACTCGGTCATAAAATCCCAGAGCGTCAATCAAAACAACTCGTCTTGCAACTGACGCTGTGTTGTGTTGTGTTGTGTTGTGACTTCACCTGTGTGTACGCCCATAAGTAGACTACAATATTCCTGACATCCACACACATGTTGTGCACATCTCGAGGCTAATTTAAAGTTTGTTGGGCTACACTTGAAGCACTACAAGCGATTCGAGCTCAACTCTTAGCCTTTTGGTGACTGGTGTAGCGTGACTTGGAATTTATGAACTCCATTTCGCATGTACGCCATTGTAAAGATTAATTGCCACAGCCATCTCCCTCTCACTCTTTCAATTCCATTCTCTCCCTCTCTTTCTCTGTTTCTCTTTGCGGTGCAATGTTTTTCATAGCGGATTGCTGTTATCATTCAACAACAGGCAATGTTGGGTTCGTTAGTAGCACTCGTCGCAGTTCCTGTGATGGTTTTTGCTAGAACGAACATAGAGACTCCCAAAGAAATGACATCGACATGCAGCAGAGTTATGAGCTCAGCACACGCTAAGCTTTAAGCTTAACGAGCTCCGATTGAATACAAACTGTTTAAGGAATTGCAAAATAAATAACATTAACGAGAGAAAAATATACAACAATAAATTAATTATAGTAGCTGAAATTAGAATTGCAAGCTTATTTTAATAATTAAATAAAGCAACTTAAAGCTTTTAAACTTATAAATTTGTATTCATGCAATCTCTTATATAATTTTTGATAAATTATTTATATAAAATAAACATGTTTCATGATTCATTTTTTATGTGCTTCGATTTATAAAGCTTTCAACTCTAGCTGACCAGCTTTTATGTGCTTTTAAGAATTACTATGCCACTTACGTTATTAAAAATTCATTTTCATTCCTATTAAGCTGAAAACTTTTTAAAAATATATTCCAATACATTCTTGTCACTTGAAACTTGTATGATTGATGTTGTGGCTGGTTAGGTACACTGACCACATTAAGTATGATTACCAGCCAACTAAATGAGCCACAATCCTTGGCCAGCAATTGCACAAGTTGTAAACAGAACTCAGCAATAGTTTGACTTAAGCTTTCAGTCTGTTTTCCATTCACTTTACAGTATTTTAATTGGGATTTTATTGATTGAAATGCATTACGTTCTAGTATTGTGAGGCACTGCACTTGCCCCATTAAGGACTATGCTCGTTAGTCCTTTAAATCCGGTCTGCTGCATACAAAAATCATGCCAACTTCATGAGAAGTCAATGAACGTTGTTTGGTACAATAACACAATTATTTACATTATTTTATTTCTTCCATTTAATGATTATTGCTTTGCCTTTCAATGGGTTTTTCCTGCAATTGTTTTACAGCATAACTTTTGGTCTTGTATGCTCTGTTGCTATTTTCTTTCCTTTTTTTTCTGTGTTTTTCCTTTGCTTTTGCCATTTTCCCCAGTTCACTTTGTGCACTTCGACTGCAATACAAATTATGCCTCTAACGTTTTCAGATTTTGCCATAAAAAATGTGTTGACATTAAGATGGGAATGGGAGGAAAAGGGGATAGGCACAAAGTTCAGAGATATCATAAGTCATGTTTCGCAATTTATGGCATTTATCGAAGTTTCAAACTGGCAATACTGATGCTCAAAGCCAGAATCAAATTGAAAACTGTTGGGGAAAAGAACCCTTCCAAAATCAGAAATTAAAGTGAAGCGAGTTCAAATGGTTTAGTCGAGTTTGCTATACTAAAAGATACCCTGTGACTAGAATTATATAAATTTCAATCCGTGATAATACATACATGGTACATAATCTGTAATTGGAGTGAATGAGGAGTTAATTAATATTAACCATAAATATTTATAAATGATAACTAATCCAAAAAAAAAAATATTTAATATTAACAAATATTTTCATAAATTAATCTTCAAAATAAATATAAAAATTAACAAATAATTTCATAAATTAATCTTCAAAATTAATTTAAAAACTTATAAAAAGAAAATGAATATCAACTATTAGATATACGATACTATGGATTTTACTATGGATAAGTTAAAGACTCTTGCAAAAGCCGGCGACTAATGAACTTTCACATCTAGGGGAATTTTCTAGCTTGACAGCTGTAATATATGATAGCAATTTTTGTTGACCAAATTGAAAGTCATGACAACAGAGGGACAAATGAAAATATCACCATAGCTTTGTCTTCCCCCTTTATTCGTCAACGTAATGCAAAATTCATTTCGAAAAATTGCCAACGTTGACCAATTAGAATTAAAAGCAACCAACACCTGTGTCAACAGGCACACGTGTCTCTTGCCGCCCAAAGTGCCCCATGGGGGCATGTCGTGGGGCAGGATGAAATAGGACAATCAATCATGCAGCTTGGCTGGCGATTTCAATCTAAATGCTAAGTGCATGCGAAACTTTTGATAAATCTACTCACCTGGAGGGAATTCTAGGCTTCCTACACACACATACAATTAATAAAGTGCGCTTACTTAATGAAAACCTTAATTTTCATTAATGAAAAACAAGCTATAGTCAACTTGCCTGCAATGCAAATAATTTAATGTCTTTAATTAAAAGCTGCTGAAAAGTTGCAGCTGAAAAACAGTATTTACATCCACACACACACACACACACACACACACAGTGCTAATGAAATTAAGTAGAAAATGAAATAGTTTTTCACTTGGCTCAAAAGTCAGCCCAGGCAGCTGCCAAGCTGAGAAGCTGCATTTTCAACTTTTCCCGGCGCTTTTCTTGGGCTTTCTGTTTGTTTTCTTTGCGTGTAAATGAGCTCAAATTTGTTGAACAAATAGTGTGTGCTTTAGGGCGTGGCCAGCGTAGGGCGGAGCTCAGAGAACATGAGCTATGGCATTAAGCATGTATGGCATGAGTGTACACTGCAAGAAATATTGCTCACATTTGCCTATGAGAATTGAATAATTTATGTTGCAATAATAATCTGCGGTTCTAATGTGTTACACTGCTAAAAATAAATGTTGCTCTATATGTTTAAAAAAAAACATTTAAATAAAATAAAATATAGATTAAAACAATAATAATAAAAGGAAAATATTTCGAAATATGGAAATGTATGATGAAATTAAATTGTTAATCATTTATTTTTAATTAAATTAAATTATATTCATAATTTTTATTCATAATCATATGAGAATTTAATAATTTATGTTGCAATAATAAACTTCGGTTCTAATGTGTTACACTGTAAATATAAATGTTGGTTTATTGGTTTTAAAAAAAAATAATTTAATTAATATAAAATATTGATATAGATATTGATATACATTAAAACCCTAAAAATTAAAGGAAAATGTTTGAAAATATAGAAAAGTAGATGAAATTTAATTTTAAATCATTTATTTTAAAAATCTTTAAGTTATATTCAATTTTTTTAACCATAATCATATGAGAATTTAATAATTTATATTGCAATAATAGACTGCGGTTCTAACGTGTTACACTGCAAAAAATAAATGTTGCTTTGGATCTTTATTTAAAAAAAATAATTTAAATAAAATATAATATTGATATATATGATAACGTAACAATAAATGGGAAAAGTTTTTGTCAAAATAGAAAAGTAGAATGAAGTTTAATTGTTAATCATTTATTTTCAATTATTTAAATTATATTCATAAAATATCAGTCATTGCCACTAATTTCTTGCTGTGTATTTAAAGCATGCAAATCTGAAGCCACGAAAAACAATGGGCAAATTAGATATGCGCATATGTTTGTCCAAAAAGTGCACGGGGTAACACGAGTTGCAACTGCAACTGCAACTTGTGCAGCTGCTTCGCATTCTCATTCCCGAATTTGGGTCGGAGACACCACAAGGACAACCACGAAGCTGAAGTGATTGCAAACAGGGTGCAAATGCAGAGCATAAAACTAAAACCAACAACTGGTTAAGGGAAGTGAAGTGAAGTGAAGTTGCAGCCGGAAACGGAAGTACCAGGCATTGTAAGAACAAGACAAGCTCAGTCAAGTGGAAAGCTGTATAGTTGGAGAGCCCGACTTGATAGCTGGCAAGTGAGTGGGCCCAGAAGGAGAAACCAGGCTAATGCTGCTGGTGCAGCATCAGCTCAAAGCCTCAAGCATGCTTGAGATGCAAAGTAAATGCAAAACCACAGCAAATTATGTTGAGAGAGGGAGATTGTAGGGAATCGGATGCAGAGGCCACGACTAGTCGAGTTTAAGCAAATGGCTGCAGTGCACGATAAGACCCCACCAAGAGCAGCAAGAGCACCAAGAGCAGCAACAGCAGCTCAAGTGATTTTCCCAGAGTGTGCCTTGAGCAGGTGTCTGTTTAACCATTATGTTTAGTTGCAGGCAATTTGTTTTTACCATTTTCCCAAGCAAACGAAAAGCGAGCATTTTTAAGCAGCTACAAAATGCATGAGCCGAAACACACTACACTTCAGGCTGCAACTACACTATGCATCAAATAATATTAAAAAAAAGGTACAAAACAATAAAATAATATTTTTATTTATTTCAAGTCGACTAAATTAATTAACTTTATATGATAACGAAATTATTGCCATTAAAAATGGTTTATTTTTCGTTAGTTTTAATTGTTTTTTAAATTAATTAACTAAAAAATAGCTGTTTTTTAACTTGATATTAATTTTCTAAAATTCCATTTGTTTTCTGTAAAATAATTTAATTTTATCCAAGTTATAATTTTGTAATTTTTGCTCAAAGTATAAAATTCTCTTCTAATTTCTGTCTTTAAAATTGAACTACAAAAATCATTTAATTTTCGAAAAATAATTCCAAGCTGATGAACTGATAAGTTGCATAGTTTACCAGTTTCCCCCTTGGAGGCTTAAATTAAACAGATCGATTTAATTTTTGTAGAGATCCTTGAATATGACTCTGGTGCCGACCGATTAAAAGTGCTTCCATATTTCCCGACTAATTTATAATCCAATAAATTAACTTCAGGATCACAGAAAGAATTACTATAAATTAAAAAAATAATATTGATCAACGAGTTTAATTTATCGAAAACCCATTCAAGTGACCTCTATAAATTTAAACTATTTTCAATTTGTTTGTTGCATAGTGTAGTCTTAGGGCGCTCCCTGAAGTGCACACAAGACCAGAAGCTGATTAAGTTGCCGCCAACTAAAATAGCTTTATTAACAAGAACAACCTGAGCAATAGCAGCAAGAGGAGAATAAAGAGAAGAAACAGAAGATGCTGTGGAAACCATCACTCAGAGCTCGTCATGTCCGATCAGAGTATAACGATACTTGGAAGGTCCCAGATAAATGAATGTGGAATTCGAAGGCTTCTCATTTTCCGCCTTCGTAGTATTTGTAATATTCAGCTTGAGATTTAAATTATGACTATTAAAGTTGTCGACAAACTGCTTGAGATGTCCAGGTATATACATGTCCTTGAAGTTAGGATATGGATACATTAGTTTAAGGGAATCAATGGCAATTATGGGCAGATCCCGATGTGTTTTTCCCATGTGATGCACGGAATGTTCAAATTTCAATCCATCGACGGTAACAAAATTAAACTGATCGCAATCGGTCAATTGCATTTCGACAATGGACTTGAAATCCTTCACCGAATTCATATCGTTCGGCATGTGGAAGAGCACCAAGAGTGGAAGTCTCTGCTCAATTATTTCCTCAACATTGCTAAAGTCCACCTCTCGAACTAAGGGAACACACTTCTTCAAGAGCCACGCCTCCAGTTCGGATTTATTTGCCGTATCGCCCACAAAGATTTCATCTGTAGCATGAGTTCGTGCTGTATCCGGACGATAGACTATAGTCGGCATATGTTGCGTACACGACACGTTGGTCAGCTTTGGACCAACTCTTTGATAGAAATCACAGTCGTGTTTGTAACGCTCTGCAAGCTGTTCAAAGATTCCCAATTCCGGTTTCTTGCGATTGTCGAAGAATCCAATTACCGAACGTCTCTTCACATTGATCATTTCCAGCTGTTCCATGTCATTAAATCTTTTAATCGCAAATTTAAACTGCTTTTTCACATACTCCACAAGGGCCTCAACCGAACGCTTTCCCCGATACTCTCGACGCAATGGATGACCACGATAAAATATACGCAACGTGGGAAACTTGGTGATGGTACAGAGATTCGATAGCTCCACTTCGCTCATACAATCCACGCGACCCAAACGCACCTTTGCCGACTTTGGAAGATCCTCGGCCAACCTAATGGCCGCCGTCTCAAAGATCGGCGCCAATCGAGCACTGAAGTGACACCAATCCGCATAGAAGTTGATAAAGACCACATCATTCGCTTGCAATGTGCTATTAAAGTTCGATTTGGTCAACTGCAATACATGCGGTTCTATTGGCGATGAGGTTGATGATGATATTGTCGATAACTCCAGTTGCGCCATCAAAAACTGCGGAAGCATCAGCAACAACTTTAACCACATTCTCGTTCAACAAATTTTAACAATGTAAATTATTTGACAATTAATTAAGTGTCAACGTATAAAATGTTTGAAATTCCTAACCCTAAAATCCTAGAAAAGAACACTTTTCAAAAAAGGGGGAAACTAATAAAAAAAATTAGCTAAAAGATGCGTCGATTCCTTTTTGTTGTAGATCTTTAATCAACAGGAAATTTATCGATTTCCTACAAAAAAGTTTCGTACATAACCTCACAATCTTTAAAGGCCCATTTTCCACTTGAGGACTTAAGCAATTTAAAATCGCTGAAATACGCATAGTTTTATTTTTAGTGTAGATCTTAGATCACACGAAAAATTGGAACATCCCAAAAAAATGTTGTTCTATTATAAACATACATTAAAACAGTAATTTTCAACAAAAGGTCTTAAATTTTCGGGGATAACTGAAATCTCTTCCGATTCATTTTCGTTTCGATCGGACGAAACATTACAAAAATATTTAAGAAGTGTTTTGAATATAATCCTGAAATTTGGGGGTGAATAATCAAAAAAAACTCAGAGATATGAGACGCTTAAAAAAATGATGTGAGGAACATCTTTCCAAGGAGAGAATTAAATCATAAAGGAACATATTTTGAATAACAAGTATTTCCTAACTCAATTAGAGTTAAGGATTAAGTACATATTCCTACCTTTCCAATTTAAAGCCACTTTCACTTTTAGTTTCCAGACCCCAATATATTATATTTGATGAGCTTCTCAGTCTATTAGCGTTTGATTTATACAAGTTAATTAACACGTTCGTTGGGCAAAAACCAATGTTGTGAGCAACATTGAATACAAAACACAGATAAAAAAGGAAAGAGAGAGAGAGAGAGAAAATGACATATGGACGGATGGCTTTACCTATGTCAACAGCCAGACAAAAAGCACAATTAAACCCTTTGAAAAGGCGCAGACAAAGCAGCAAATACAAACAATGCAGCAGGCAGATGCCAATGCCAATGCCGATGGGGTTCGTGTTGAAAGGGCTGTGAAGGTCAAGCCACAGCAACCCTCTCAATATACAGAGATGGGATTGAGTCACCTCAGGCCTTGTGTGAACTCTAGATTTATTGGATATTGTCGCATAAAGTCACATGGATTTTGCACAACATTTTATCGCCAGACTCAAAGATAAACGCCATAAACAATTGTCTGGAAGCAACTGAAATTGCTGGCAATAAAGTCATGCTCCGAGAGGTCATGTCGTGTGGGGGGGGGAGAAAAGCAAACAATATTTAGACTTTTCTTAAGTAAATTATTGCAAAAATCGACGAGGAAACCGACGGAAGCTCAAATGGGCGCAAAAATGTCATTAAAAGGCAGCCAGAACATTGCCTGGATTGAGAATCCTTTTGGGTGGAGTGCGGGCAAGTTGTTGTTTCCGTTTCCGTCATGTTGAGGTCCTTTTGAAATGTTGACGACAGCCAACAACAAGAGAAACACCAGCAGGAGCTGCTCTAGAACGACAAGAACAACATTCTCATTCCCATTGCCATTCAATCTCATCCTTAAAGTCGCACTCGCCATTCCAGCCACAACTGGAGTCTGGATGAGAGCTGCCTTCATCATCTCATTTGTGATTTGTGGAGTTGCAGCTGCAAATATTTGTTTAGCCCTTTTGCAACCAGGCAACGATTACCAGAGAGATCTGAGAGCTCTGCAGTCCCAGCTATTTGTTTATTTTCATTGGACTTTTGTCGAGCTCTAACGTGAAGCATTTAACCCTTTTAATGTCAATGACTATCAAAATTGCGAGATTACGGATCAGTTTAAGCGGTTAGCTTAAAGATAACGATGCAAAATAAAGTTGCTAAACTTCTTCTTGAAATGATAATGAATGTATGGAAGTTACATTTTATTATTGTTATACGACATCTTATTTTTCTAGCTATTAATCTGTAATAACCGAATCACAATTTCAAATATCTTTCATTGCAGAAATCAATTTATATTTATCAACTTATTCAACAGCATGAAAAGAATCTCAACTGCCAACAGGCAGAACTTATCATATTCTCAATAGAATAGAATAATTTCCATAAAGCATTTGAAATAGCCAATAAACCGAAGGACTCAAGCCATTTAAAAGTCAATTCACAAAAGCGCTGTCAAAGCAACATCAGCAAATCCATCTCTATAGTATGACTTTCTCATTCTTTTTCCCTCCCTTTCTCTGCTAGGGAATAGCTCATAATTCTCGCGGTTGCCTTTAGATTGAATTTGTGCAATGGATGCGTCTTTTTTGATGATAAATGCGCTTGCCACAAAACGATTTGTTGCGCATACTTTGCCGCGAAATTTATGCGAATTTGTAATGCAATTCATAAGCCGCAATGTTGCAGCAATGCAGAGTTTACAGAGTTGCAATTTATTGTGGCGCAGAGTTGTCAATGCAAGCAAATAAATTGGATTTGGCTTTGTATCCTTACAAAATCCCCTTTATATGTTAATCAGCAGTCATTTGTCAACTGAATGCAATTGAGTTGAAATACCACAAATGCAAGTTTATAATTAATTTATTTTTTATCATATTAAAATTGCTCAATAAACTTTAAAAGTATGCCAAATGAATTTGAGACTCATGTTAAGTTCGAAACATGCTCAAAAATGTCATAATTATAACTCAACTTATTCAAACTTTGAGAAACTCGACTTCCGGCCATGACTTAGCGCCATCTACTGTAGACAAGTTAAATTATTGACTTGCTCTGCCGCCATTTTGAAGCTGCACACTTTACCGTTGCCGTTGTGTTTGCTTTGTCATTTAGTCAGTCATTCAGTCTGTCAGTCTGTCAATGTTGCCGTCACTAAACGCCTCACTTGGCATTTTTGCTAGTGACGACGGTGACGGTGACGGTGACTACGACGGTGACTGCGACGTCAGCATCGTTGGGCGCATTAAAACAATTTTGTTAATTAAGTAGGAAAAATTGTTAGTTTATTTACTCATCAACTTTGCAAGTTCCCATACCAAGCACACACATTCTCACTCACTACTTCCCTCTCTCTTATTATCTCTCTCTCTCTATTTCTGCTCATTCCTTTGGCAAGTTTTTTGCCTAGCGAGGCAAGTTTACAGTTTGCTTTGTGCGATGCCGCTCAAAAATTCTCAAGTGCACAATTAATTAGTAAAGTTGGCAGCTCCGACCGAGAAAAGCAGTCGGAAAAGCAAAGCAAAGCAAAGCGCCAAGCTCATGGAATTTATAGCCCGTTTTGATTAGACTTAAGAATAGTATGGCAAGCTTCCGCCTCATGGCCCACGACTTGGCTAACTAACTAAGTAGCTAAGCTCGATGTCGATTTTATGAGAAGGAGGCGTCAAATTGAAAATTGATTGGAAACTGCATAAGTAATGAAAGTGATTTTCAGAACAATCAATTGATTTCAATTTCTGCTATTGTCAAGTCTACAATCGAGTTCAATTGGATTGGATAGCAGTTTTCTAGGCACTCAAGTGGCAAGTTGATGGCTCTACGAGTATAATAGAAATATAATATAAATGAAAAGGAGCCTACTTAATGGAAAAGAAAATGATTTTAAAGTACTTAATAAAATCAATAAACGATTTAATTTGAATTAAATTAGTCGGTGCATTATATATGGAATACTTTAAAAATATATTCACTAATTGCACAATTAAGTTTCCTTTGTAAAAAATATGTAAACTATTGGACTTCAATATTCAGTTAGTAATTTTTGTTTGATTGATATTCAGGTTTTCTTTGAAATCGTATGTAAATATTTATGTATATTGTGCAGATATATTTATGTATAGAACCTGCAGGGTATCATCTAGTCACGCATACACATTTCAAGCATTAACTAAATAAAATCCAATTATCTAACAACAAATTCAGCCTTAACATGCCGTTTTAAAGCTCTCTGTTAACTTACAGTGACTTAACATGCAGCAACTAACAGCTGGCGCCATCTGTGGTGTGTTCGCTGAACTACAACATTCAAAATAACCGTCGCTCTGAGTTTACGCTCTTGCTTACTGCCTTTTACTTTTGCTTTCTATTGACTGCAGCTTGAAAATAAATAATATTTTAAATATTTATGCGATAGACAAAGCGAAATAAACTAATTAAAAATGTTAGACTCAAATATAAGTAAATATAGTCACGGTTTATTAATTTGTTAACTGTGTAATTAGCCGATACATACTTTGTTGCATACTAGGGAAAATACCTCAAACTGGTGTTGTTATTAAACTTGATTGTTTATTAGCAATATGAATCATCATATACAAATATTATATTAAAGGAAGCATAACCACATTTTACTTTAATATTATTTTATATTTGTCTAATCTTCGAAAGTACTTATGGTAATCTTATAGGTTTTAGTAGAGTTTGTTGATTGTTTAACTAATTGGCTTTTCAATACTTTAAGACAAGCTACTTTTCTCTCAATTAGGAAGGCAATACCACACATAAATAAAGTACTACTTATAATCTCATACTTGAAGTGGCAAACAAAGTAGTTCAATATCATTGCGACTTGTGGCAGAGTCGACTATATCTTATGCAATCTTCTATTATACTACAATATCATGAACAATGCAAATAAAAGCAACAAAAACAGCATAAGCCAAGTGGAAATGCTGTGGTAAATCATGTTGCAACAGATTGGCTGATATCTGCCACCACAATAACAACATGCGCCAAACCAAAACAAGATATAATGAAAAACTTCAGCTAAGTCAAGGTGAAAAATTGTATACTCTACAACAAATATTAGATAAATAAATAAAGCAATTTTAGCGATTGGAAGCTTCAAAAGCTCATAGTAATTACTAATCATACTGAGTTTTTTAGACAAAAGTTCACTAATATAAGTGTCATTACTTTATGACTTCTAAATTGTTGATATAGTTTAAGTACCCAACGATTTAGTGTAAATACCGCAGCAGTTTGGCCGCTTGGTGTCCCACAGTAATTGAGCGCATTTCTTTTCATCTCACTGCATTTTCAGTTTCATTTTCATTTCTATTTCCCTAGCATATATCAGAGACAACACGTTTTATCCACACTCTTTGACTTTAGCCCTTTTTTTATATTTTATTTGTAGTGTTATAGGCCAGGTCAGACAGACACGCGACCCAAGAGTTCATTACTTTCAATCAGCTGCATTAGCTTCCCTACGATTGTTTATTTAATTTGTGCTCTCGCTTAAGCAGTTAACTGGAAAACCGCAATGAAAAACGCAGCTATTTATAGTGCTGGTAGACGAGAAAAACATTATTTTCATTCGTTTGTCTTACACACAACTATTTGCTACCGTGTTTTGATAGATAGACTCGTATGCGGAAAATTAAATAGATTTTAAAGAATGAAGCTTTAATTTCATGAAAGTTGATTGAGCAAGGTTTGAAGGCGATACAATAGAAATTGGATTGATTACGTTGTATGCAGTTAGCCAAGTAATTGGCAAACTGTTTCAGGAATTAGGCCAAAACGCTTTGCAGTAAGCATGACTTGATTATTAAAATGAATAACATTGGCCTTATTAACCCGTTAAAAAATACATCAATAAATAATTATAGTTCTTGCTTTCTATTATACTTATTTTCAATATAAATATATAAGCATTTATTTAAAAGCAATTAAAACAATTATGTTTATTACAAAATAGAAAAACAAATGAAATGTATAAATGAATACTGTATAGCAAGTTAAAAAATGTATTCAAGGATTGAAGATCTCATATCATTTATGGTCCCACTAAATTGGATTATTCCCATATTTCATTATTTAAGTTCAATAAGCTGTCCAACTTATCATGAAAGTCAATTAGCAACATTATTTACTTGGCCTTAAATGCCATTTCGACGACAACATTTATCAGAGTTTATTCAATGTAGATTCGATTGGATTTTAACTGCAATGAGTAATGCAAACTTTGACTCAAAGGTGGACGATCAAGCTAAAGATAAAGATAAAAGATTTGGAAAAGAGCCTGCAGGTGGTTTTTTGTGTTTGGCAATAGCCTAAAACATTTGTCTGGCTCCAACAATTTATAATAGATTTTTGCATTGTGAAACGCAGCTCTGGCAGGCTGGGCAACCATATGGAAATGGGGTTTCGGTGACACGCAACCGACAATAGACATGAGCACGAGCCAAAAACCAAAACAGAGACTAAGATTTAGACTCAGACTGAGATGAAAACTCAGACTGAGATGAAAACTGAGTAAGTATGTCTAAAAAAAACACTCTAAGCACTGCAATGTCAAACGGGGCTGGGGTCTCTGACTCCAAACAAGCCAAATGAGCATTTTGGTTTAAGCAGTTGGCAGCATTTTGGCTTTTATCTGCTTACAGCAGCGACAACGAGCTCATTCAATTAACCAGACGCGTTCCATTTGCCTCGCTGTATTTTTTGTTTTTGGGTCTTATCGACCTCAGTACGTATACGTGATATTAATGCAAATTCTTTGCACTTTCTACCAATAATGTCCAGTTCTCTGTTGTTATTGTTGTTGTTGTTGTTGTCGCTTTCCCTCATTCAACTGGCAAAAGGTTGTAGCTAAAATCCATGTGATAATATACCTGTATCTGCATTAGCCATATGTGACTTGTGTGTGTGTTTTTCATTAGCCAAATTCAACTTGGAGGCATTGCAATTCTTATTGCGCAACGGCAACTTCGATATCAATCCATTCAATTGTCATTTATTGCGCATGGAAACGTGTCCCATGGAATATATTGGATTTCAGCTATTTACCAGGTGAGTTGATAAATTTAATTCAAGTGCTGTTTATTTTTAATTAAGTTATCAGATGGGATATAAGTTTTTATCAAAACAGGTTCTTTGAATTTTTGATTTAATTGTAATAAAATACCAAATGTTTATATAACCATAGAAGGCCAACTAAAAATCATATTTGCTTTTACTTGACCTTTACATTTTATGTTCATAGCATAAGCTTTTAAAAAATATATTACTTTCGCATTGCCCCAAGCTTCCGCTTTTCCATTGTTAGTCTAAAATTATCTCTTCAACTGTTGCAGCAATGTACATATTTAAAAGTCTACAAAATAAAGTAAAATAAGCCAAGGTATTATTTTTAGCTACCTTGACTACAGTTACCACGTTGAAATACGAGTAGTTAGTCCAGTATTTCAAAAGACAATTTTTCCTTTTACCCATAAATCTCTGCCTAACGTCATCAATAACTTGCAAGTAAATCTTTCACTTTAGCTGCGCCCTCGTTGCTTAGTTTGGCCTTTAATATATGTATTACATTTTTCACTCCATATTAAAAATAGCATATGTTACGACAATCCATTGTAAAAGTTGGAAAACCATTTATGTGGTGCACAGCATGAAGTGGCGACATGCACAGATTGCTTGAAAAGATTTTTGGTAACACAAATCGTATGATTAAATTATAATTCAAGCGAATATTTCGATTAATAAGCGTTATCAAATCGAAAGACTTAAGCAACGAACTCGAATATTGATACACATATTGTCTAAAACTTTCGTTACAATCTTTCATAACAATTTAAGCACAGACCAAAAAACTAATCACACCAAAGTGAGTGTACGCATTTAAAACAATCTATAACTACGCCCATTTACATAATATCGTGTTGGAAAAGTGTGAGAAAGAGTTGCAAAAACAACGACAAGGCGGCGGCAACGTCGATCAATGCGAATAACGAAACCAAAATCAAAATATGAATGAAAATAGATTGCAAGTGCGATGAACTTGCGATACCCTAACTCTGGGTTTCAACTTTAAGTTAAGTTATTGATTATAAAATATCCAATTATATCTCAAACTTATTTTACAAATATGAAAATAAAATATTACAAAACCTGTAATTATAATACAGTTTGATTAAAAAAAATTAAAAAGTATTAATCTTAAATTTGTTTTTAAAAAGTCTAAAATTTATATATGAAGAACTTTATAAGTTTAAAAAATCAAGGAAAAAAATAAAACTATTGAGAAAATAATAATATTTTTTTAAATAAATTGAACTCAGGATTGAACCACAACTTCTCTAAAATTTTGGTGTCTAACAGCCTTGAATCTGAATATGGCAAACCCGCTGACAATGACTAAAGTATCCGCCCTCAGTTAGAGTATAGAAAATCTGTGCAACATTGCGTGTTCCGTCGCATTTGGCGGCGAGTTTTCATCGGAGCAAAAAACAACGCCAGGCATAAAGTATACGCGTCTGCGCCGCCAAGGTAAAGTCAAGGCAACAGGTTGGTGCAACTGCGGCAGCAACGGCAACGGCAACTGCAGCAGCGACGTCGACGGCGCAATTCTTGAGGCAGTTGTTGCAACGTTGTTGCTGCTGCATTTTCTTTGTATTCAGCGCATTCGAAGCGCATCGCGCAAATGGGCAAGACGTTAACAGCCTTCACCTTGAATTTAAAAGGATAAATAATAGCAGCAAATGTGCAAAAATATTATAAAAATAAAACAACATTTTTTAATTAAGCCAATTAATGAAATAACGAAGGATTTGAAGAAATTGTGTTAAAGTTTTAGTGGTATAATGACTTTTGTTACTCGAATATTCAATTAAATTAAAAAAAATAATTATGACAATTAAATAAACCAAATATACCAACAATAAATATAAACAATGTGGAATAAAAATATTTATATTAATGAAAATCGATAAAGAAAAACTGAATTAAAATACTGAAAATATATATATTGGTTAAACAAAAGTTTTACTTCATATCAAGTGAAAAATTAATTAAATATATTATAAATGTAAATAATCGCATAAAATTTAAAATAAAAACGAATACATATGTTGAAAAAACAATTAACTGCACTTGGTTCAATCGTGAAAATCAAATTGAACTTGAAATGAAGTTTCTAATTGTAATCTGCCTTTTAACGCTAATTTCCAAAGGTACAACAATAACAACAACAACAAATACAACAACTACAGCAACAAAATGTTGACAAAAGTTTCGCTCACGATCTTTCAACTCTTGCAGATGTGAAAAGTCTGCTGCTAAATCAAATGGATTGGAAAAATCTGCTAAACAGCGGAGCATTGGATTTGAATGTCTTGCGCTGTTTTCTGCGCGATAAAAACTTTTGCCCCAGTCCCTATATCGAGCATCGACTGTATGCACCGTAAGTTCGTGAATTGAGGTTCCGCATTTCGCGTTGACAGCCAATTAAAGTTGTGTGATAATCTGCATAACGTATCTAATTTATGTTCCAAACTCAAGTCCTAGACACAAAGACGTTTTGTGCTAAAAAATTGTTGTTTGTCTGCCTATTTGGTTTTTTTTTTTTGGGAGAAAGTGTGAGAAATTAAACCATCGGGCTTGGTCATCTGGTCATGGAATTCACTTATTGACTTGGTTAGTGTGTCAGCTACCAAAATGCTTATGAAAAAACTTGTGCAACCACAAGGATACGCATTAATTTAAAAGATGCAATTAATGGGCGGGCAACTTGTTTTCAGCGTCGACAAATTGACCCACTTAAAAGATGGCTCGCTCGTTCAGGCCAGCCCGCGGCTCAGACACTGCCAACTCAGAAAAGCGGTCGAAAATGACATCAATTTCAATTGTAAATTAAAACATTTTCCAAATACCGATTCGCAAGTCGTTCAACTTGTCCTCTGTTGGAACAACTGATCAAGTCCAAGTCACAGTCCCATTTGGTAGACTGATATCGCCTTCTTTGGCTGACCAATATTTAAAAAGTTGCTGTAATAGATACGTGTTGCTAGATTACGTTATGATGTCAAGTTTACGCTAGAAAACTTGTTCTTTTCACTTGGGATGGTGTACTCCTTTCCTTTTGAACTTCTTCACAATTTACACACTCCCACATGGTGACAGGTGAATGCATTTCTTACATTAAAAGTTATTTACTTAGCTCCCATAATTCTAATAAAATGCAAGTTTTAAGAAGCCAACAATTTAAAATGGAGAACAAACATTAATTGAGAACACAAAAATTACAAAAAAATTCAACTCTTTTCTAATCTATACCCACGTTTTCTGATACATATTAAATTTTAAAATCTAGCATTTTCTTAAACTGTTTTTTAGAGGGTAAACTTTTGTGTTTGATAATTTCTGGAGAATATAAGAATCGATTTTAAAAAAGCTTTACCCTATCTCAAAGCTAATGTTTTTATTAATCATTTTGAATTAAAAAATTTATATTTTTAAAATTCTGTAAAAATTCGAAAGGAAAAACCTGTAAAAATAATTATCGAATCGCAGTATTTTCCTTATACAACTTTCTCTGTTTGAAAAAAAATAAAAGAAATGGAGCAAAAAAATTGATTGAACTACTTCGAAATCAATTGACAACATTCCAATTACAAACAGTTGACAACAGGAACAAATGATTGAATTATAAGAGGCTTTTTTAAGCATTAACATTAAGTTATGGATATTTACTGAACCATGAACATTTGTACTTTTCATATCCGTATTGTAGGCGTATTGTCAGTTTAAGTATCTATTAAATGCATTTACCTGATATTTGCATGTTTATAAAACCTCAAATTGATTTTGTTTATTGCAGTAATGGTCCGCGAAGTGGCCTGCCGTTAAGCATCCAAAATCCGTTGACCCTGTACAAGGGCGGGTTCAGCAAGCAGCGCGAGACGGTTTTCATAGTGCATGGATTCAATGGAACCGCGATTGACAAGCATCTGCAGTTTCTGCGGGATGGTTAGTGAGTATGAAATGACGCAATTGCCAAATGCTTTTTTTAACTTACGCCTTTAACTTTAGCATATTTGACGCGTGACTTTAATGTGATCACTGTGGATTGGCGACCGCTAACACGATATCCATGTTATCTCCACTCGCTTATCAATACGCGTCTGACGGCACAGTGTACGGCTCAGGTGTATTCATTTCTCACGCATTATGGCGCCACGCGTGAGAAAATCACCTGTGTAGGACATTCGCTGGGCGCGCACATCTGTGGAATGATTAGCAACCATTTGACCAAGAAACAGTATCGCATTATCGGTTTGGATCCAGCACGACCACTTATCGAGCGCAAGAAAAGCAATCGATTTCGGTTATCGATTGATGATGCAAGTGTCATTCAAGTGCTTCACACAAACGCGGGCTATTTGGGTCAGGAGGATAATACGGGCCATTTAAATTATTGTATAAATGGCGGTCGAATACAGCCCTTTTGCAAAGGGAATCTTATTAGTGAGTTTACACTTATTTATATCAAATTACGTATTTAAATTAACCACACACACAGGACGCTGTCGCTGTTCCCATTTTCTAAGCATTTGTTATCTGGCCACGGCAACGTTAAAGAACAGCAAGTTTATGGGCGTGCCCTGTCCAAATGGCTGTGTAAATCTAAAAGGTCCCAAGCGTCTGCCAGTTAATAGCAGAATTAATCCGTTTGAGTTTAACTCCCTGCTGCGAGAATACAAAATAGGGAACGACGCGCCCGACGGGTGAGTATACATTGTAATTTAAAATATCAATTAAACCGAAATTAAATTACTGGTATTTGTTAACTGTTTTCAGCGCACGTGGCTGTATTTGCATTGATGTGCCGTATGCCAAGAACTGTCCTTTTACAGATGCGTAGTAGTATTTACACGTTTTAGTTGTAATTATCTCTGTAGACTTAAAATAATAAACTTTAAACGAAGTTTGAAATTGCGTTAAATTCACTTTATCAGCAGGGGTAACTCTGGTTGAGTTATATGCATATCGATAGGTAATATCGATATTTCATTGCCTGAATGAATCATCTACAAAACAACTATCGATAGTGACTGAAAATGTTAGTATCCCATCTCTAAGAGACTGCAATAATAAAAATAAATACAGAAATTATAATTTTTAAATTTAATTCTATAAAATTGTATTAAAATGGGATGTGATGGTGGCACTATACCTAGACGGGATGAACTTGTGCGCGTAAAGCAGAAACCTGAGCAGGTAAAGCGTTTTCAGCAGACTTTCGGTTTTCTTTTATACTTAAGATTTGCTTGCAGAAAGACAAAGATGCTGAGCGTGAGTTTCGTTGGCTGCACTGTGCGCTGACCCAACAGCGATTGCAGGAGCCCATTGTCATGTGTACCATGGGACGCCTCTACTCCAAGCAGAGTGTCATTGAGCGTCTGTTGGAAAAGGAGAAAATGCCAGAGACTTCAGTTCACGTGCGCACCATGAAGGACATCAGGACATTGCAGTTGACAGCAAATCCTGCATTCACCGATGAGGATAAAACCGAGGGACTGCTGGACACACGTCATGCGCCTTATATATGCAAACTTATTGGTCTCGAGATGTCGGGCAAGTTTCGCTTTGTCGCACTTTGGAGCTGCGGCTGCGTCATGTCGGAGCGTGCTCTAAAGCAAATCAAAGGGAACACAGCAAGCACTTGTCCACTGTGCCAGTTGCCTTACAGCGTCGAGGATGTCATTGTGCTCAACGGCACTGAGGAGGACTTGGAGATGATGAAAGTCAAGTGTGAAATGCGCGCAGCCAAGCGCAAGTCCGCCAAGAAGGACAAAAAGGAATCGAAGAAAGCAGAAACGTGCGTCAAATCAGATCCCGCTGTTGAGACTGCCTCCACTGCCGTCAAGGAAGAGCAACCCTCCACCAGCAGCAGCAGCAGCACCAGCAATGGCCACAAATTGAAAGCTGTGGCTAATCCCAAACGCTTGGGAGCCGTCAATGCAATGCAAGATCCAGAAATGAAGCGTCTAAAAACGGATTTCAGCGTGGCCAAAGATCCCAAGGCTAGCGATGTCTACAAATCGCTGTTCACCAGCCACAAGACCGACAAGGAACAAGAGCGCGCTCACTGGATCACCTACAATCCCTTCTACAATTAATTTAGTAAATAACTTTAGTTTGCTGTACGTTTCCAATCACTATATATAGTTTGTAGTTCTACTGGGACAACTCAGTAGCTGATATTTCATTGTATAAATATTACTTCAAGACAAATTAAACAAACGATTTAAATATGTACCGCGCTTCATATCAGAAGGGCTTCCTAACGATACTTTATAGCGTGGGCAGCTCCCCACTGGACAATTGGTCCACATTTGTAAGTAGAATATGCGGATCTTGCAGTCTTCTAATATTTCGGATCTTTCACAGACCAAAAATGGTTATATTAAACGCATTTATGATGAAGATATCAAATCTTTGGTGCTGGAAATTATGGGATCCAATGTCTCCACCACATTTATACACTGTCCAAGCGATTGCAAGGCCGAGTTGGGCATTAAATTGCCATTTTTAGTGCTTCTCATTAAGAATATGCATAAATATTTTTGTTTTGAGGTTAAGGTGAGTTATTAAAATCTATTTTCTTAAGATAATGTTTAACTTTAAGATTGGTTATGCAGATTCAGGATGATCAGCGATTCATGCGTCGCTTTCGCGTGTCCAACTTCCAGAGCAAGACCTCAGTGAAACCATTTTGCACGGCCATGCCCATGGGCATGTCACCTGGATGGAATCAAATCCAATTCAATTTGGCCGATTTTACGCGTCGTGCCTACGGCTCGAATTACTTGGAGACTGTTTCCCTGCAGGTGCATGCCAATGTCCGCATCAGACGCATCTATTTCACAGACAAACTCTACACGGAAGCCGAACTACCCAACGATTATAAGCTGCTCGGCAAACCCAAGGATCTGAAGAAGGAGAAACAATTTAAGGCACCACCCACAGCACGTCCACCATCGCCACTGAACACTGGACGATCCGAGGGACCAACCAAACAAGTTGAAATGGAAACAACGGCGCTGGAAACCGAGACGGAAATGGACACTGGCGGACCGGATGTCAAAGGAGATGCGGGACAGGAAGTTGAGTCGGGTCCAGTTACCAATGAGGAGCCAGCTGGACAGACCGAGGCCACAGAGGATGCCTATTATTAAGTTTACTTTCATACACATCTCGTTTGTTTTATGTTAAATGTTATATAGAATTTCAACTAGAGGGAGGCGTGGCTGAGTAACAACTAAATTAAAAGTCATAGACAAAATAGATGGAATATTAATAAAGCTAAACTCGATTCGCAACTCTCTTAATGAATTACTGAATATTTTTAAGTCTTTAGTAAATAATAATAAAAAATACTTTTATCAATAACTTTAACTGACTCTACATTACTTTATTGTAATTTTCAATGTATTGAAACCGGAAATTATTAGACATTCACTTAACAACAAATGGGCATAATTTATAGACATAATAGTTTATTTATTGCAAGACTCTTGACTTAAAACAAATTTGTTTCTTTGTTAAATTACGTCGTCTAAATTTTGCTAATAGGTAACCTTAAAAACGTATGCTTTTTGGCCAGCAGTTTTCGTTTCGTTTTCTATTGGATCAGCTAGGATGCGATAGCTTCATTGGCCATGCTTAACATATCCGCATCGATATTCTTTAGCGCATTGTTATATTCTGTAATCTCCAGTGCCTCCCATTCAGCCTTGAATGCCGCCTTGGGATCCTGGGGCATTGTCATGGCAGCTCCGGTCATTGCATCGGCCTGGGCTTGAGTCTGATCCGCATGGTTATTCTCGCCAAGCACAAGGGTGTAAATGGAGCGCAGACCAAAAACGTTCAGGAAATACCAAGAGGCTGACGATACCCAGGCGGCGTCCAGTGAAGCCAGTTCCACGCCACGCTGCAACATCGGTTTGAAGCGGAGTGTGAGGGGAAATGGAACTTTGGTGGTCACAAAACCGGAGAACATCCAATTGATCCAGCCACCAATAACAACCATGGGCAGCACATTAATGAAGTTGCCTTTAACCATATCCGTAAGCATTGCCGAAGAGTTCTGTGCGACCGGCGCGCGTTTCTGGGTCTTGAAATATCCCGTCTCCTCGTTGTTGAAGAAGTTCTTCCTCATGGAGAACGACTGCGCACTCAGATACTTTCCATTCTCGCGCAGCAATCGAGCGCGTATCATGGCTTGACTGTGAAAACATAGAGACAACAAATAACATCAAATTGTAGATTCACTATTAACAAACTTATCTTCGGCACTCCGGAAATTTGGTGCCCCGGCGGACAGGCAGACGGACAGAGCGATATAAAATCAGCTTGCCACGCTGTCTGTCACTCCAAATGAATTATAATACCCTCTATACACCCCTATAACAATTGCACATTGCTCACCTGTCCATTATTTGGGTCATTTCAGCCTTCTTCTGTGTGGATATCAGAATGGATACATAATGGCGCACAATGCCGACTAGAAATGTGATGAGTACGATGGGTAGAAACACCCAAACACGTATATCGGGATCTATGAGCAGCTCCGTCATATTTTCGGACCTTTGTCTAATTTATGTGAAGTAAATTTTTTATCAATTAAGATTTTTTCAGGCACCCCGTTGAGGGCTGCTCGGTGATAGAGATGTACGTGTACTACAAATTAATGTTATCGGCAATCAATCATGACCGACTGTTATCGAGAATAACTCTTGTCACTGATAATAACTGAAAATTAATCTTTCAGTGATGACTCTCAATTATTTATTATTGTTAAAAACAATTTGAACAAATTCTGATATTGTGTTTTGACTGAATAAGCAAAGTAACAAGTCCACAGTCCGATAAGATGATTATCGATTTCTACGGCTTCCAAAAAATGGATACCTCAATGAAACAGCTGTTCAAACTAGAGATGAGCAATGTGGTCACAGTGACAACTGTGACTGCTACAAAAAAATATCAGTTACCGTAACAATGCATTTGGCGTTCACTTTGTTCTGACACTTTATTTTTATTTTACAGTTGATTACAAAATATAGTTAACTTAGATTCTAGTTCTTGTTCTTAATGTAATGCTTATGTTTTAGGTATATTTTTGTTGGAAGTCGTTGGTTCCTTGCCGTCATATATGATGTTTTCATAGAAGAATTTTCGGTTCACTCGGCATTGTGGACCGCATCGGGTTGAGCCGCAATTGCCGCACTCCGACCAACATCCGCAGCAATCCTCGTTCGTACAGTCGCAAACATCTGCACCAGTTCTTCTTACATTTCCGTATTCATCATAGGCGCTGTTTTTCTTTTCATAAAAGCAACCTCTCTTCTTTCCTCTCCGCTTTGATTTTTCAGCTTCGGTGTTTGCAATATCTTCAGATGTTTCCCCAACTTTGCGTTGCGGACGTTGACGTAAGCTACGTGCGCTCATCTTAATGTTTTTTGAATAGAAAATATAATCTCGGCTCACTGTTGTCCTTATTCTAAAAAACGCTTCAAAAAGCGCAGATTAATTCAATAAATCAACAACAAATAACTAGGGGTGGGTGGGTGTTGGAAGTAAATATCGATATTGCCATCGGTAAAAATATTACATCGAAGACATCACTTTGTAATAAAGAACGAAAATATCCCATAGAATATCGAAAAGGTCGATATTAATTAGATTAATCCAAGAAATAATAAAACTGTTGCTTAATTAAATCTTATCACATCTACATTTAAATCGTTTCGCAGTATCGATATTGCCAAATCGATACCCATCCCTACTTATGACTTTTATCCACTCAAGTGTGACCAGACTTGCATTTATGATTGGTTCATCATATGACCAAAAATCAAATAACTTGGACGCCAGTAAAATTGCATAGCCTAATTAAAGTGCAAATAATAGAAGTAATGGAGGCCAAAGCCGATTCTCCAGCGACCCCAGCAAATGCAACGCCAGCTGCAGAGGCTGCCAAGGAAAGCAGCGCTGCGGTTGCCGCTGCCAGCAACAGTGCACAAGCGACAACAACAACTTCGGCGGGAACCGCAGCAGCAGCAGCAGCAACAACAGCCAATAATTCCAGTGCCAATGGAGGATCAGGAACAGTAGCAGCAGCGGCGTCGGCCACATCAGTCAGCAACGCACAACAGCCACCGCCGGCAAAGAAACCCAACCCAGCTGCTCCACCTGCAACACGCGCCGATCCAAGTGCGCTGCCAACGCGCCAATATCTGGATCAAACTGTGGCGCCGGTTTTACTTCACGGACTGCAGGCGTTGGCACGCGAACGTCCCACGGATCCCATACAGTTTCTGGCGTCGTATTTGCTGAAGCACAGCAATGGTTGTGAGGAAGCCCCTGAAGCCAGTACTTAGATTTAGTTTATTCTAATCCCGTCCCTTTATTCCTCTTACGTTGTCGTCCTAGCGTTGTAAGTGATAAGTCCTTAATAAATGTTTAAAATTACATACAAATATAATAAAAAGCAATGTCGCCACTAATTCAATTGTAAGCATTATCATTACGTTTACATTATCATTAATAAATTAATGATAATGAAATCGATAGCATTGAAAAAATAATGCTAATGGAAGGAAATTCAATTAGAATTGAATAAATCTAAATATAGTGAACATTTTTGTCTTGGCTTTAAATATTTATAATGAATTAATTTCTTAATCATTGATAATCATAGACGATAGATCCCTTTTTTTAACAATTAAATGTAGAACTATGAAGATATGTTTTATAGTTAATTTTTTAATAATAATAATAGTAAAAATGTAATTTTCAATTATGCTGTGATGGGATAACCCCAGGGATCCAGCTTATTGTTGAGCAACAGCAATGAGGCATCTGCAATCTTGGTGAGCAGCTCGGCCAGCTTGTGTTTGGTATACACCTTGTACAACTGACGTCGCTCATCGGAAATCTCGTCCGCCAAGCGAACGCATCCAGCATAATCTCTCGATTTCAGCATGACCTCGTGCAGGAGAAGCGCAATCTCAGGCAGGCAAATGGAACGTAGCTTCTCCATTTGCAGCTGTCGATGCTCCCAGTGCAAAATTGCAGCATTCTCCGGTTCCTTGGCAATGAAGGGATCGTTGAGCCAACCCTTTTCGGGAAACAGCAGCACATTGAACAGTGCATCCGTGGTAGCTGGAAATGATAAATGATTAGACAATAAGAAAGATTCCTTATTTCCTCTCTTACCCTTTGATTGCTCCTTGACCTTCTGCTCCCAGCGAGACAATTCGGTGCGATAGGTTTGCTCCTTGTGCTCCGCATTCATGCGTTCCGTGAAATTATCCTGGCTGTGTCCCGATTTCTGTGAGGTGCTTTGTTGTGGTGCTTGAGGTCGCGTCTGCTGCAGACGTGTCCACTCATTGAAGCTGTCCACGCCGGAGAGGTAGACGTTATAGCAGAGATACTCTTTGAGGCTGCATTCCTCACGTGGCGGCAAGTTGTCGAGGTCGCCGTAGATCTTGACCAGCTGGTTGATCACATCGCCGGGCACCATGGCAAACACTTGACGCACACACTCGATCTTATTGCTGGCCAGATATTGACGCATCATGGCATTGGCCTGCCAGAGAAGCTCACCCCGTTGCTCGACCAGATGGATGAGATATTCCAGTGATTGAATCTTGCGCTTGTCCATGGCAGAAATCTCTCCAGTGTGTGGTTCTCCCAGAGCGCTGGGTGCATTGTTTCCCAGTCGAATGCTCTCCACGGTATTTCGTGTGATTTGCTCCACATCGAGACCAGCTTGGAGTGCCGCCTCCAGGGCCAATTCTCGGGCTCGCTTCTGATCGATCTGTGTGAGGAACTTGGAGTAAAGTTGTACCTGTAGCTTGTTGGGCAAACCGGCGGCATAATAGGCAATGGCTTGAGGTTCTCCACGTTGGATTAACGCCTCCACGTAGGCGGCAATGATGCGTTCCGCCTGCTGCTGTTGCGTCTGATGCTCGATGCGTCCAATCTGTCGCATAAATAACACAATGTGAGCCATAAAGCGGAGTTGATGCGCCGGCAACTGGGATTCTTTGGGAGCAGTGTCCAGCCAGCGGCACATGTGCTGCAACAGTTCACCACAGGTGTCTAGGATCAGATGCTGCTGGATGACACCTAGTTGACTCTGGGCATAGTCCCGCACAGCCACATCCTTGGCCACGCTTAGCTCATCAAAGATCTGCTCCAGCGTCATCTTGCCATTCCAATACTCCTCCGGCATGGGCTGAAATCGTTTCAGGCAACATCCTCGAATCTCGCTCTCCACTCTTATGTCGATCTGCACCTTTATATACGCCCAGAGCAAATCGTGCCAGTTGCTGTGGAGCAGGGATTTTAGTGCACCCAAATGGCCACAGAATATGCCCGCCGTGGCACGAGTATATTCATCATATTTCTTGGAGTCCGCCAGCAACCAGGCGCAACGTTTCCAGATATCACGACGGGGATTTCCCTCAATGGGCAGCTTCTCGTTCTCCGTCTGACCGCTGACATGCTGCTCATAATTGGGATCCTCGTGCAGTCGCCAGCCCTCCAGGATGGCAGCACGCCACGTCTGTCCGTAGTGCTTGCAGAGCTTCAGCGCCTCATCGATCTGTCCATTGCGTATGGCCGCAAAGATGGCACGTCCCAATCGCATGTTATCCTCCATGTCGAGGGCGTGGAGGGGTTTCTGTTCGCGCACTGGAGCATCCGGATCGAGCTGCTTGCAAATCTCGCGACCACGTCCAAAGGCCGCACCCTGCAGGTTCTCCAGCTGAAAGAGTGTATTCTCCCAGGCCATCATGCGATCGTGACTCTGCAAGGCATTCGCCTGCTCCCGCTGGTCGTAGCACTTCTCCAGCCAATCCACAACCAGCTGATATTCCCGCAGATGGGCATTAATGGAATACAGCTGCTGGATGACCTAAATAATCAAGTGGAATCATTATATAGTTTAATTAGATTAAAGTAGTCTTTACTCACCTCCTTTTCGCTGCCACCTAGCATGGGCCCGTCCTGCATCTCATCATCCGCCTGTGTGTCCGTCTGCAGCAACAGACGATCGTAGTAGAGAGCGTGCAAGAGGCGCCAGGTGTTGATCTCCTGCTTTAACCAGTTGACGCTCGTCTCACGCTGCTTGGCGCCTTGAGTGCCGCCCATGCCACGTTCAATTTCCAACTCCAGTTGCTCCACAACCTGACGACAGGCCTGTGCCAACTGTTGCACCACATCGAGGGTCTCGTTGCTATTGCCGTGCGATTGGAGCACCTCATGGAAATGGGCAAACAGAATGTCAACCTTGCCCCGTCCACGATCCGCATCATCCATGTTGTCCAGCATAACTGATGTATCGCCACTAACGCTGCTCACATCATTCACATTCGCTGTGCGGTTCTGCAAACGACTCAAGAGTCCCAAAGCTCCGGCGCTGCTGTTTTTAAGCATCTCCTGCTCCTCCGGCAGCAGCGTCATCGACAAGTCGTGTGTTCGACTGTTTCCAGTGCTATTTAAAGGCGGACGCAGCAATCCGCAACGTCGGGACTGGAAGGGACTGTCCATTGCTTGTGTGTCAACAATAATTTCTCGTATTAAATGTATTGAGTTTTATATTTCTGCTCTGCACGCGACAAAAATGCCGGGACTCTCACTTGCAATATTATCCAGCACTATATTCAGCTCGTTTTGCAACACTTAACAAGCAAGGTATGCACCTCATTTATTTGTCTGACAAATTAAAGTAATGTACCATAAAATGTCAATTATGCAAATGTAAGCAATTAATCACAATAAATTAAAACTAAAAACATTTACGAATTAATGATATACATTATAATTTGCATGATAAATATAATTAAAAATTCGATATATCGATTACCCGAATCTATCGAAATGCCAAACAGCGTACTTGCCTCAAGAAGAGTGTCATGCAAAAAGTGCAGCGCAACTGTGCTTGAACGTGTATGCACCGCTCAATAAAAGTAAGCGTCGTTTTTATTATTTTGTTGTAACAATTAAAGGACGTTTTTTTTTAGTAATGTAATGCTTATATTTCGTGAAACTGGCAGTGCCCAGCTAATAAACAGTGGAAATGAAAAAAGTATTAAATAAAACTATGAAGAGGAGGCAAAAGTCCAATTGTTAGACATTCGCTCAATCTGAACATTGTGTAAATAAATGTATTACAACTGTAAACCTGAATTTTACTGTAGTGCAGTCAGTGCAAGCGTTAAATAACCACATGTATAGTTTATATGGAAACCATAGAGTCTTTAAATGGCATCTAGCTACAATTGTTAATACACAAATCAATATAAAAATCATAATTACAAATAACAAACACACAACAAAAGGTAAGAACCGGAAATTGATTTTTACCCACATACCTATTTACATATGCATGTATGTACATATGTATGTATGTACATACTTATTTATGTATGCATGTGTATTATGTGAATACCTATGTGTGTGTGCATGTATGCATACATATATATATATGTATATGTATATGTACTTAGTACAAATAATGCTTTTACTTTGACTGAAACTAGCATAGTGTGCCAGAGAGAGACAGTGTGTAGCAGTGTGAGAGAGAGAGAGAGAGGGAGGGAGAAGGGGGAAATGTGAACAAAACAAATAAAAAACTGAATGTTAATTTCCTCAGAGTGAGTTCATTTTTTCTATAGTTGCAACAGGATGTGTGGCAAGCAGGTGCAAAATCTAGAAATAACTAATCTTGAAGATTATAGTATAATCCTTGGATTTAACATTGTTTTTCCTTGATAAGGATTGCCGCTTAGGAAGGAGGAGTGGGGGGTATTAATATATAGTCCTCCTTAATTCATCTATTTATAGAAAAAGTGAATGTATCTATGAATACAAGAAAAATACATAATTTTATTGCAAACCGGTTCGGGAGTGTTACACAGTCAGATCTCTTAAGGTTCGGAAATTCTTCATATTAAATTATAATTTAGTGATAGTTTTATTATTATAATTTTACTGGAGACTCCGTCTCTTAAAATATTGAAATGGTTTATAGCTTAGTCTAAATATTAAAAATTTCATTCATTAAAGTTCTGATATTTTCAGATTAACTGATTTAATTTAAGATTGAATATTAAATGTAGTTATTTTTTTAAATTTAATTACAGAATCAATTTCTATGATATATGTAGTCTAATCATAAAGAACTTCATACAGTAAAGCTGAATTTTATTTTGTTGAAGATTCTGAATTTAGTTCAAAAATTTGGTATATACTGAGAACTTTATTCATTTAACCTGATTTAATTAAAAATTGGAGATGTATTTTAAATATCATCTTGAAAAATTGAACTACAGTCTCAATCTTTTGGAGATTTGAGACGTATACTATAGATTAAAGAGAGTTTTATTTTCTAGAAATGATTATGTGCTGAAATTTGGGAATATACTTGGTATAAACATTGAGAACTTGCTGCAGTTCAAGATTAAAGACAGTTTCTTTTTGAGAAAATGGAATATCTTGAAGAATCTGAGCTGATTTCTTTTCGACTTAATTTAATATTTAATATTTTTAAAGAAAATTGTATGTTGATAAATGTGTGTTAATTGCAGCCTTAATCCAATAACCGAAGATACAAATACAATGGCCGTGCAGCTGAAGAATGCGTATCATCATCTGCCGCTGACCATAACTCCGATATTATGTCAGCCGCTGTTGACGCCGACGCCGACGCCACCGAAGGCGGAGCCACCAGATTTGACGTTCCATTGCATGTGCTGTGCCGAGTACTTTGTGCATCCCCTGTCCCTGTATCAGCACATGAACAGCAAGCATCCGAATGAGACGACACCACAGCAACAGCAGCAACAACAACAGCAGCAGGAGGAGGAGGCGGAGGCGGCAGAGGATGATAGCACGGATTATAGCTGGATATTTGAGCCGGTTTGTGAGCTGGAAGTGGCAGCAGAAGCGACATCACAAATGCGCAGTGATGGGGACAGCGATTCGGATGCGGATGCGGATGCCGATGCAGATGAGGATGCGGATCAGGAGGCGGCGGAGGGAAGCGATGCTGAAAGTGATAATGACAGCGACAGCAGCAGCAGCAGTAGCAGCAACAGCAACAGCACCACCACCAGCTCCAGCAGCACCACCAGCAGCAGTGGTGCAAATACCCAACAGAGCCTGGAGAATGGCGCCTATGTGGAGGTGTCATCCACACATCCCATGCGTGGTCTTTTGCCTGGGACACAGCCCAACGAATATCAATTGCAAACCGCAGATCCACTTGAATCCACATCGATTATATTGCTGCAGCCATCGCTGAGCATAACTCCAGTGGCATCCGCACCACAAATTGCACCACCACAATTGCAACAGTTTGCCCCGCTGCTCAGCCTGGAACCGGCGCCGATTAAGCGACGTCGTGGCAGACGCAGCAAGGCGAATGTCGTCTCGGATCCGCAGAGTGCAGCTTCAGCCGTTGCCCAGTTGAGTGCGAATGGTCAGAAATGCTTTCAATGCACACACTGTGAGGCATCGTTTCCCAATGCCGGTGATCTGTCCAAGCACGTCCGTTCGCACATCTCCAATAAGCCATTTCAGTGTTCCATCTGCCAGAAGACCTTCACCCACATTGGCAGCCTCAACACGCACATCCGCATCCACAGCGGGGAGAAGCCCTACAAGTGTGAGCTCTGTCCCAAGGCATTCACGCAGTCCAGCAGCCTGATGGTTCACATGCGCTCCCATGCGGTACGAAAGCCACATCAGTGCCTGCAGTGCGACAAGGGATTCATCAACTACAGTTCCCTGCTGCTGCATCAGAAGACGCACTCGGCGCCGGTGGAGAGCTTTGTGTGTCCGGAATGTGAGCGGGAGTTCAAGGCGGAGGCATTGCTCGACGAGCACATGAGGATGCACACCCAGGAGCTGGTCTATCAGTGCGCCATTTGTCGACAGGCATTCCGGGCCAGCTCGGAGCTGGTGCAGCACATGAAGTGCCATATGGGTGAGAAGCCCTTCACCTGCTCCATCTGCGATCGGTCGTTCACACAGTCGGGCAGCCTCAACATCCACATGCGGATTCACACGGGCGAGAAGCCCTTCCAGTGCAAGCTCTGTGACAAGTGCTTCACCCAGGCCTCCAGTTTGAGTGTCCACATGAAGATCCATGCCGGCGAGAAGCCATTCCCATGCCACATCTGTGGCAAGGCCTACAGCCAGCAGGCCTATCTCAACAAACACATTCAGGCGCATGCCATGGACGCCACTCCAGCTCGACAGATGCCTCCTTGTCCAGTTGTGAGTCCGCCAAAGGAGACGCTCGTCTGCATTGTCTGCGGTGCTCTCCATGCGGATGCCACTGCTCTGGCTCTCCATGTGACGCGGGAGCACACTGCACTGTTGGACAACATGAAGCAGGCAACGTTACCGATAGCTCCTCTGGCCACTGGCAAATGCAGCGTCGTGGAGCGTCAGGCGCAACAACAAGCGTACATGCAACGTGTGCAGTCGATGTTGCAACAAATGAATCAACAGCAACAGCAGCTGCCAGCGATGGACTCTGCCGGCGAGGATGAAGAGGACCTCGACGAGGATGAGCTGGACGAGGACGATGATGGGCACTTGGATGAGACAACGGAACAAAACGAGTCACAGCAAATGGCAAACGATGAGGGCATTGATGATCACATTGATGCTGATGAGGAAGAGGATGAAATTGATGATGATGATGAGATTGATGAGATTGATGAGATTGATGATGAGGATGATGATGAACAGCAGCTGATTACAGATGCGGATATGTATTACGATATGCCTGGTGATTTTGCCGACATGGAAGTGGGCTGCGAGGAGGAAGTCTGCGCTGATTTTATTGAGAACGATGATTATGCTGCCGAGGAGGAAGTCTACACAGAGCATGTCTAGAGATTCCCAGCAAATTCAATATGGATTTATTATTAAATTATAATTTTAAGCATTGTTCTCTATACGTTTCTTTTTTTTTTGGCCATAGTTCTTATTACTTATGATATTCAAAAACACATTATCATTTTAAACTGAACACATTTGTCAAGTTCAATTCTCAGAGCTCCAATATTTATAGTCTATAGTATTTTTTAGTTTATACTGCCACGATCTTCCCTCTTTCCTCTTGGCATATCACACTCTATATATCTTTATATATATATTTATCCTTAAGGTTATCTCAGTTGGAGCTCTGAGCATTGGACTTGTCCATTCGAATGCACCACTCTAAATGGTATTATAATTTTAGTATTAAGCTACTCACTGTATGCTGATCCTTTATGAAATGCAACCACAATATCTCAAATTGTGGAACTACATTTCCCACCTCACCTCTCCCATAAGAAAACTGAAATTATTGCATTTTATTAAAACTGCTCATTTCAGCGCGAGCCTTGAAGAGATTACATTAATCGTTACCATAAAATTAAACTGTGTCAATTATTTAAACTTAGAGTCGAGGATTGGGGAATGGAAATTATTTATTTATGCAAATATGGACAATAATATTCACAGGATTTCTTAGACAATCCTTAAAACCACACACGACACGACTTGTAATGAAATCAAAAATGAGTCCAAACTCTTAACAATTTTTATATAGGTAATACTTATTAGATGGTATTACTCGATTCCACAGCATCCTTGTTTTTAATGACTTCAAACGGTCGCAACTTTGTCAAAAATTGACCAAATTTTCTGTGTGCAGTTTCAATTTTATAAACTTTTGACCTCTAATTTAATTCTACATCAAATTTGGAAAATTTAATTTTTTTCCATCCCTGTACAATTTTTTAAAAACTTCAATCAGTCTTAACTTTTTCAAAACTTAACCGATTTCTATGGGAAATGTCAATTTTATTATGATTTAACGTCTAAATTGATTCTGCATCTAAAATTGTTGTATTTTGGAAAAATTTGAATTATAATTGAATATTTATATTATAATCTTACCTCTCTGAATTTTGGAGATACTCCTTACATTACAGATTGTAAGATTATAATCTAAATTTTCAAAAATAATTGAAATTTGAATAATTGAAAATGTCACAGAATCCAACTGCAATTTGTATAACAAATCAATGTATTATATTTAATTTTTTGAAAAATGTACAATGCATAACAAATATTTAAAGTCTCGTGAAAGTCATGGATGCGCCATGTCCTGGCTCATGGGCATCCGTGGTCTCTGTTTCGGCAATGCCAAACATACCCGCTAAAAGGCAACCACCAGCCATCATATCATCCGGTTCGAGTTTTTCGGGTGGTGCGATGAGTATATCGTCGCCTTGGTAGACATTTGGCAAACGGAGTATCCAATAGGCGCTTTGCGAGAGGCGTGGCAGTATGTTGCAGCCCAGGGTGAAGGTGTACTTCCCCACGAGCACCTTGGGATCGAGAATGATGTTAACGGGCGCCTTGGGTGTGACGACATGGATGCGCATCAATTGGGCCAGATAGGAGGTCTGTCCACGACACGGACATGGGAAATACAGCGGCATATTATTGTTGACCACCTTGGTGCTGGTGTCGCGTTCAATGTCGGCACCACCGCGGAGCACACGATCCGGACTGCACATCATGAAGCGATGGCCACGTGAACACTCGTACTCGAAGCCCACGAAGATCTTGAGGGCCAAGCGATCGCCGTGTTTCCGATAGCGTTGGGTCTTCTTATTGTGCTGCTGTTGCTGTTGCGGATGCTTGTGCGGCTGGACGAGACGCACATGGACATCCCAGGGCAGTAGGAAGTTGGCACCCGACAGAAATCCACTTTGAAAGTGCTCCTGCAATCCCGTATTATGACTGTAAATGGAACTGGGACCGACGCAGGCCAGCGACCAGCTTGGAAACAACGGCAACAATTCACAACCACTCGACATGTGCACGAGTCCGGGCAGATATTCCGTGGTGGAGACCAGTTCCTGGCACTGCGCATCCGACAGCGTATCCGATAAACTCTCATTGACGGCGGCATTGTTGTCATTCTCCTCGTTGCGCTCCTTGAGCTGCAGGATCAGCTCGTTTTCAGAGTTCCCACTGGAGGTGCCACTGCTGGTGCTGTTGCTCCGGCTGCCTAGGCTGCTGCACTGCTGGGAACTGACCTCCGGTGAGTCCACCTCTTCCTCATGCAGTGAATCACCAAATCCAGCAATGGACATGTTCAAATCCGAGCCATAAGTGGCAGACAATGGCTGTGAGCAGCCGTTGTTTAATGTGTGCTCCGGTTTCTGGAGTGCCTGCTCCGTTGCATTGACTGGCTGGGAGTACGGATCACCAGCAGCATCCAGGTTAAGCTCCTGCTCTTCCCCAGCTGCTGCAGGTTCATCCCGACACTTGGCCGCCTGCAACAGCAGTGGAAATGCTGCTTCAAAGGCTGCAGCTCTGTAATCGCTTGAGGATGGTGTAAAGACGGGGAACTGGAACTTCTTGACCTTGACACATAAACTGCACATTCCAGCCATGTACTCGTAGTACTCGTAGTTGGCCTGACGCAACGTAAAGGGATCCTCTCGCCTGCCTTGAGTACGTCCACAATTGCAACTGGAAATGTGGACAACTCCACTGCAATGCTTGTCATGCGGCATATCCTTGGGCTGGGTGCAAGGATGTCCACGCAGACTGAGCTGTTCACACTGTTGTCTGCCATCGTGCCAGAACTTTAGGCAGACATCGCTGAGCTTGACCAGCGCTGCCTCTGCATACGGACCGCGTCCCTCATCCTCCAGTACCAGGTTGGCATCCGCGAGCAGCTGCTTGTGGGTCGCCAAGCCATAAATTGCCGGCGCCGCATGTTTATAGGCAGAGATGCCCTTCTTCAAACCCATTTCGGAGAGATGCGACCAGAATCTGCATAGGAATTATAAAGTTAATCTTAGTTGGAAAGTATAATCAAATTTTCTACTTCTTCTCATAGTTTAGACTCTCCTCCAAGTTCTGCAGATAGGCGTGCTGTTGAGAAGTGGAGATTAAAGATCAGTTGTACTTGATCAGTTGGATTACCACTTACATAAGCCACATTGCTGGTGGTGCAGTTGACATCCTGGACATTCTCTATGAGCAGATTGTACATGATGGCCATGCAATTGTGCCAATCCTTGGCGCTGAGCAGCTGGAATTGTGATGAATGCGACAGCTGCTTGAAGGAGCCTTCGTCGAAGACACCATCGAGTGCATCCTGCACGTGTCGTTGCAGAAATTTCCACACTGTATGGTTTTCTTTATAGATCTGCTCCTCGGACTCGCGCGCCTCATATGAATCGCCAAAAGGTTTAACAAACCCTTCGAATGGAGCCAATGCAAGAATTTCCAAATCCTCCTCTTCCTCTTTGGCATCCGGTTTGTGCATGGTCAAGTGAAGAGCTTCAATAGCCTGCAGCAAAAGATCCGGACGCAGTTCTTCATACGCATTGTAGAAGACAAACTGTTTGTTGTTGGGCAGAGCGAGAAGGGAACTCACAGCACTGTTGGTTACAATGTTGTGTTGTCGGAGCAGTTCATAGATGCGATCCTCGGTTTGAAATTCATAGGCGGAAATGCATTCGCGTGTCTTCTCCTCATCCTCTGGATAGTTCTCAAAGAGGAAAAGCATACGTGGCGTGCAGAGACGTACTCGTTCCCTCAGCAACTGTCCGGCGATGGTTTCTCGCAGCATCTGTGGCAGAAATTCCATCACATGCTGCTCCCGCACATACTTCAGCAGCTGGCAGATGGTCACCAATGTGGGATCAAATGATTGTGCCGTCTCCACGTAAACCAAAATGTGGCAAACGTGCAGCGCTAGCAACATGTTGCGTATGAAACGACATCGCATCTGCTCGTAGAAGCTGTCAAAGTCAAAGGATTTCTGCTGCTGGAGCAACAGCTGCCCCATCACAGCCTCATCGTAGGTGGTCTGAAAGTGCAGCAGCAGCGTGTTAGTGCCCGGCTTGTAGTAACATTGTATTTGTCCATCTGCCGGCTCCTGCTCCACATCTGGCTCCATGGCAAATGCGCACATTTTGTTCGCTTGCGCGCATTTGGAGCGCCCAATGACGCCCACGATAACCAGCGAGTGTTTGAGTTCCGACAGCAGAGCCCTATTTAATATATATTAAAACTTAACTTTACTCCATTTCCTTGTTCCCACTTACGACACATGCTCCGGTATATCGGGATATTTCCAGGTGTAATAATTTTTATAGCTCATTTTTTCGCATGCACACAAAACAAAAACAAACACAGACGTAAACAATTTGAGATGGCAGAAATATCGATACACTCACCATATGTTTCATTCGTGTTATGTCGATAACGATAACTATCGATTATGAGCTGTTGCTCAAGCCGCCGTTTGTTATCGTTATTTGATTTAAATTTACCACTGAAATAAAACAACAAATATCGTTTGTCTAAAGCAATAAAATTTTATTGTAAACTTTTGCCATTTATAAATATTATTCAGCATACCTTACAGCTTTGCCATATGCCATAGCGTGTGTGTATTTTCTGTCAATTTCATGTTTTTTACTTGAATGGTTTTATTAATGTTAAATGAGAGTCAAGTGCATGATTAAGTATAATGTATAATGTTTAAATTTCGAGCTATATAATGTTCAATTAAATATGTCTGCGTGTTTTTGGCTAAATGAGCACCTAAAATGATGTAAGTGTTTAATATTATACTTTTGTTTATTATGCAAAGAGCATTTTGAAAGTGTCTACTAATATTCTTATGTGTGTTCATAATTAATAGATTATCATAGAATAGTGCATTATCCGTTCCGTCAGAGACTTAAGTTGAGTTAATTATTAATGTATTAATGTGCTAAAATGGTTTATAAAATGTATGTTTTCTTTTTGCCATATTGAGCACATTTAAAATACTTTTATGTTAGATTTCAATTGCTGGAAAATTACTAGAATCTACTACAAAGAATGTCGTGGAGTTAAGAACTTGAATGCTTTCTCAAGGTATTTACATATAATTTGATTAGAAATGTAGTTTATAATGATGTTTGTTGTATTTGTTAAGAGTGTTTGATATTTGTATGACATTTTATTTACAGTTAATATCATGAATTATGAAATTCTTTGTGCTTTCATTAATTGTCTATGTACTGTAATATTGCAACTGTCGGCTCTGTGGAATCTCTCGGAAAGTTCCTTTCCTATATTAGAGAATAGAAACTAAAACTATTAATTTAATAATTTTTATTGCCAGGTTTACATGTTTTCTTATATTGTGTTTCATTAACTTTCTTGAACAATCATTTTCCATATCAGTTCTTGTTGTTTCCTTTTATTTATTTTAGTTATAAACGGTTTCATTCGCAACATTCTTACTCCACGTTTTGGCAGTGAACCTGAGCTTTCTTCTTTATTTTCGTGATCAATAAACTTTACACAAACATTTCCTTTAAATATGTATCTTTTACACAATTTGTAAGTGTTTTATTCAAATCATCGATAGGGTGCAGCTACAATATTTAAGCACATATGTATGTAAATATTATGATAGTCAATTTATAATGATTTCATTCAAATAAATACAATTAAGCACACATATGCAAAGTACAATTTGCAACAACCAGAGTGTTTTATTTATGTTTCTATTTATCATTTGTTTTAACTACACACGCTTTTTTGTTTTCCAGTTTCAGGCCATTTTTAATAGGTATTTTATGTTTTATTCTTTTGTTTATTTATGAAATATCATCACAAAATTGATGAAGTTATGATTTAAATTTTCTTATGGCTAACGATGAATTTTAATCGGTGTGTTATCTGTTATTGTTAAGTTTTTAAATTAAATTAGCAACGGAAATACAAAAAAAAAAATTATAAAAATTCATTGATAATGTTAAATAATAATTTGTATAAATTTTATTCTTTGTTCTCGTGTGGATCTTAAAGCAGCTAAACTTAAAGTTAATTGTATTTCGCTTGCATATTATATGTAAGTATATGTTTGTATGTATATATTGTTTATGTTTATCATTAATGATTTTATTTATATTTTTATGAATCCAGCGATTTACAGCGTTTTTGCCCGATCCAAAAGATCACTGATGAATTTCGATATGTCCGATTGCGGGCGTTTGCAGACTGACAGTAATCTCTACACGAAGAAGAAAGAAACTTGAGTAAGAAATAATTCCGATAGGTAAGAGGATTAAGGTAGACTTACAATAAGATGAGATCTTCTTATGTCATCTGTGTCCATGTCTAAGATTTCATCAATATCCACATCGATGGCCTCATTCTGTGAACAAATATATTAAATGTTGAAGCTGTCTATTAAAATAATTGAGTTAATTAAACTTACTGGTGGATCAAAGAGCTTCTGGAGCTCATCGTAGAGCCACATCTCGACAGCCAGTCGCTTCCGGATCAGGCTCATCTGATGTGAACCGTATTTGGCGGTAAGAAACTTTTCACGTCGCTCCTTGACCTCTGCCCCCTTCTCATTGAAGTTGACTCGGAGATTTGTTCGATTCGGCGAGCGTTCGCAATCATTCATTTGCTCCAAGCCGCACTGCATCTTCCCAGTTGTTGTTGTTGTAGTTGTTGGGTGTTTATTATTAATTAACGCTGCAGCGTTTATTGAACTTGCAACAGTTTGTGCGGCAGCCACAATTAATTCGTGTTACTGTAATTGAAAGTAAGCACAAAATTGGTTTATTTTAAAATAATAAAATACAAATGATAGACTCTTTATAATATAATTTAGCTAAATGTAATATTATGTAATTGAATGCCAAGCGGAATTCAACTTTCCTCATGCGTCATACTTGTGGCATGTTCAAGTTGCAATGCCCACTTCGAATTCCAGTTATTAATGCCCATTTGGCCTAAAGGCATTTTCAAATTCCCTCGCCTCTGACTCACTTAAGAGATGCCTCCACTTAGAATAAGAGATGGGGAGAGAGGCTTTGGCCTGACTCTTTTATCTGCTTCTGGGCCATAAAATCTTTGGCTCTGATTCATGCCTCATGTTGCTGTTGTTTGTTGTTTGTTGTTGCAGCTGTTGCTGTTTTTATCTATGGACAAGATTTGTCATGCAAACAGCAAAAAGGGAATAATTGCTCACATGACACTCTCCTGACCCCTCAGAGGACCCATCAACGTCCCTATTCACGTTCCACAGTTAATTAAATTAATGTGTAATGCATACAACGAAATATCCTCAGATTCACATTTCGCTTTGCGTCACACGACATTTGACTTTTCACCACACACACACACTCACACACACAAGTTTGTCAACTAATCAGTAAAACTTGAAGATAAAAATAAAAGTCCATCATTGATGAAGATAAATGAGAGTAGAGTCAAAAAACTAATCAATTTCTATCTAATTGAAATTTACAGGGTATTGCACTCGCGTACACTCATTTAGTTTAATCGAGAATAAATTTCATTAGCCTAATGAAAATTAAATATTAATAGAGACTCTCACTGCAACATTAGTACGAATAATTCAATAATTTACACATTTTAAGCAAATCAAATTCTAAGAACGAATAAATTATTAATGATTTCATAAATATTTTGTTTTAAGTTCTTGCTATTTTGTATTTCCTCAAAATCTACCTTTTCACGTGTGAAGATTAACCCGAAATAAATATTTGGTTTACAATTGTTTACAAATTTAAATAAAGTTTCTGAGAAAAGCAGTTAAGCAGGTTAAGATTAAATATTTGATTTAAAAACTAAAGGAAATATACTAAGATATTCTGAAGGAAATTCTACCAAGGGAAGATATTTATTTATTTATTTTATATTAAAAATGATATACTAGATTTTATTAAATTCGTAATTCGCAATCTACTTTTAATAAAGATCTAATAGAAGTATAAAGAAAAATTTAAGCTTACCTAAAGAGAAGTCAAATTGGAAATACCCACAGTACACTTATTTACTTGTCTACAGGGTATAGTCTAGTCTATGTCTCATTTAGTATTCCATCTATATTTTCGGTAAATGTCAATTTTAATTTTTGATTGAACATGCAATGAGGAAATTGGTCAGTTGAAGTTAATTGATTCGTGGTGCATTTGAAATGCAATTTGCTGTCCAAATTGACAGCGTCTGATGTTGGTTCTTGGGTGGTACTATAATTTGAGGCTAGTCACATTTCCTTTCACAACGAATTAGCCAGCAAGCAAAACGAGATGAGCAACAAGGCTAAGAAGAAGCAGAAGAAGAAGCAGAATGTAAGCACGGGCTAAATTGAATCAAATCAAAGTTGTTGGCCAAAGGCAAACTCCAAGCTATACATGTGAAAATAACTATGTGCCCCATCCCGGAAGTTTCCGCAACGTTGCACATCAGTATCAGGTGATGAGGGGCAAGAAGCGGGGGAGGGGAGTGAGAAAACTGCGGCGTCTGTCGACAGTTACAATGTTGTTACAATTTTAATTTTTTTTTTTTCGTAGTTACCTAGCAATTGTTGTGCATGCAACGTGTTGCATGTTATTGTTGCGGGCATTTCAACATTATATTTATGCAAAGTTTTTATGTTGTTGCCACAACCTTAGATGTGGCAAGCAATAATAATAAAGGAAGGTACAAGCACGTTACACATGCCAACTACCTCGTAATCTAATGGAAAACGAAGTCAACGGTTCAACTTCATTTTTTGTTTTGTTTATTAAGTTTGGGAAACGCGAAAATTCCACAGATACTTGCAACTTTCCTATGCAAAGTATTTTCCCCAAGATCCCACAATTATGGGCCAAGTTAAGCGACGTTTTAAGCTACGAGGCACGAACATGGCTGGTGCCTGAGAACAGCCATAAATACCTTATAAGTGCTATCATATCATGTCAACAGACTATCAGCTGGGGTACGAGTATTACCACTAGGCCAGCGGATCTGCAATTAGGCCTGCTGTAAGGCTATTTCCGGTATTAAACCAAAAGAAATACTTGAAGGAGAAAGAAAAAACAACAAGAAGAAAGAAAGCCAAGTACACTGATAAAAAAATGTTCGAATATTAAGATTTTGGTTTCAGAACTAAGAATTTTGGTCTAAAAAATGCGTCGAGAACATAAAATTCTTAAATTTAGAAAACAATCTTGATTTTAAGAACATTTCAAATAAGAATAAGTGCTTAGTTTAACAGTCTTAAATTATTTATTATTTTTATTTT
Source organism: Drosophila kuntzei (assembly GCA_035042165.1). Taxonomy (NCBI): domain Eukaryota; kingdom Metazoa; phylum Arthropoda; class Insecta; order Diptera; family Drosophilidae; genus Drosophila; species Drosophila kuntzei. Next base: position 1,339,245 of record JAWNLU010000472.1, on the reverse strand, counting down.
TTTTTTGATATTTATACTTTTTTTTTTATAATTTTTTTCTTATAAATATTCCGACTATATATTTTTTCCTTGGCTAGAGCGGGTTTCGATCCACGCCACGGTGCCATTATTATCTTCATATTAAATATGACATATTTATATTTTCTTATCAATTTAAGATTTTTAATTCTTATATTAAGAATTGCGAATTTTTAGATTAATATTCTCAGTTTTATTAATTTGGTCTTAAAATGGTCTTATTTCTGAATATTCTGAATATTCTTGATTTTAGAAGTTGGTCTTTTTTTCAGTGTATTTGTCCAACAAGCAAACTGGCCAAAAGGTCTCAACTGTCTCATATTACATTCCTTGTCTTTCTTTGTGACAAGTTAAACGTCAGTTTCATAATTGCTTATGACTCTTAAATAAATCTGGTATCAGATTTCGCCACACACACACACACACACACACACACACAACACACATAACGAGCCCCCCAATTGAATGGTGTGAAAAAGACAGCAATACCGAGAAGTGAACGCAAAACTCAGCTAAACTCAACAACATTGTTATTTTTAGTTAATGGCTGGAACAATTTTTATATTTTCTTTTTTTTTAGATTTTTTTTAGATGCGGAAATCTTTGGCGCAACTGTTGAAAATGTTTCGCTTGCCACAACAAAAATTGAATGCAAGCAAAACTATTTCAATATTTGACGGTTTGCAATTTCAATTTCACACCAATAAAATCAAACTTTGGCCGTGAATGGAAATTCGAAATGAGTTTACCACGTTTGCTTTGATGTGTGACTGAAATTGAGTTTGGCTTTGAGACTAGAATTGTGCGTGGGTTCAGTTATATGGTATACTATATATACATGTCTATAACACGGGGTGTTGGTGCCAGGTTCGTGACGTCCCTGTTGCCATTGACATTTTCGACGCGTGTTACTTTTGTTTTATTTTTCCTTTTCTTTTTATAAGTATGAGTGTGCATAGAAACATATGTTCCCAATTCATTTTTGGGGTCAGAGCTGGCAAATGTCACGGCAAAAATTGATCTATAATATTTTATAAATAAATAATACCAATATTTAATATTTGCCATATTTCGAAATGTCAATTAAGAGTATGTGTAAATAAATGTCATTTGAACAGTTCAAAATGGGTAAAGGAACTCAGTCAAAGGATTTTCAAATATGATTTTATTTATAAATTCAGTATATTAAAATATAGTATATAAAAATTGGTTTAAATGCTAATAGTTATATCATTTTATTGCATTCTTTTTTATTATGAATATTTTACTTTTTTATTTCTAAAATTTACACGTTTTTTTTTTATCTAAATTAGAAATTGAACTGTCAGCAGCTGTTGGTTTTCCCCCAAACTTATCAACTGCATAAAAACTTAGTCAGCCACACACCTTAAATCCTATCAGTTCAATAAATCAATGACCACCATTCATGGGATCATAAATAAACAGAGTTTGTTAGACTAGAATATGCTCTGTATTTACAAACAACATGCCTAAAAATTAAAAATGATTTCGAAACATAAAAGAAAATTAATCTTTATTATTTGTTATTAACAAGAGTTCATTAAATTTCATGAAATTCTAAAATTATAACTATAAGAATTGGAATACAATTATCAAAATATTTATACATGATTTTTTTTTTAAATCCCATGATTATAACCGATATACTGATTGTAATGAAACTGAGAAATGACTTGTTAAAAAAATTAAAAACTCGTATTTTCTATTATACTTATAAGCTAATTATCGTTGAAAAGTATAACTCCAATGTTTCATATTCGTTAAGTTAATTATAATGCCCTTTCATATTCAATCAGTTTAGGCTAATCAAATTTTATTTAACTTTGACAAAAAGACGAGCACATAAAAGCACAAAACACGAGCCAATTAACAAAACGCAAATTTGATGAGCCATCATATTCAAAAAAAAATATTAAAAAAAGAGCAGAGCGACTTCCAAAAAAAATAAAAAAACAAATCTGTAACGATTGCTTCTATCTAATTGATTTTTAAGCATCGCCAAATCTGAACACTAGGGGGCGCCCTGAAGTGGCACAACATTTGTGTGTGTGTTTGTTTGTTTGTGTTTTTGCCCCCCCGCAGCCCATTTATGGAAAAATGCAAATCACATGCTTCATATTCGAGAAGTGGCGCAATTGACGTTAAGACCTTTTACGACTTCGATTTGGCCAGTTTTACTTTTTGGTCAGGCGCCTAGTTTCAAGATTTATGCGCAAGGCTTACAGCAGAAAAAGTATGCTAATTTTCAAGGAAATTACTACAGACGCTTAATTATAGACAGTCCATATTAATAGCTTTATGCATTTATGGCGTTTGTCTTTAATAAAACAGTTCATTAAAAGAACATGAGAGTGAGAAAATTGATCGATTTAAATATATGTATGTATGTTATTAATTACAGCAAACAATGTTTTAAAAACTACATTAATATTGTGAGTTATTTCTTTAATTTATTATTTCTAATCTGATCTTTTCAGGAATACTGCTGAAATTTTATAGAACTAATTCTTTTATTTGCTGGAGCAGACTTCTTTATTGCGAAGCTTAATTTAACGAGAATTTCAAACACAGATTCTTAATTAATTTGGCGAATTCTTTAAAGTTCATTATAAAAAAGTTCGACTACAACACAACAAATTTAACTTATTAACTATAGAACTTGCCATGTCTTCTCTATTATTTATTTTTTATGTTTAAATAAGTAGCACACTTTACAACCACAACAAAAGCTATAAAAATAGGAGTCGAATTTTAGTTGAGCAATTTTTGTGATTTATTTCCGGATTGCGTTTTTGTTTAAATTCTCCACGCTTGTTGCTTTTCGAAAAGATATTTTCCAAGTGTTTTTTTGAATGTCTGCCAAAATTGTTTTGGTGCATGCGACGAATTTCGCTCATCATTTCAACATTTCGTGTTATTTAATGGTCTTTACGAGTTTATGGAATTTTATATATATTTTTTTTATTTACGAAGCAGAAGTTCTAAAATTGGGCTAATGACTGCGGTTTGAGATTTTGATTGAAATCGAGTCGCAGCCAAAAGATAGAACTGAAATCTAAACCGAAATTTAACACAGCATTTTTATTGCTGCGGAAAAAAACCCGAGCATCGATTTACATAAACAAAATCAAATATACAAAAGAAATGCAAATAGCCAAAGAAAAAGAAAGATAGAGAGTGAGAGAGAGAGAGAGTGAGAGTAAGAGGGAGATGGCTGTAAAGATATGTATCGCAGAGAGGTGTAGACGAATAAATATGATAAGGCATTGAAAATGAGTTCATTAAGTCAAAAAGGCAATGGAGCTCAAAGCCAAACTGAGCGTGGCATTAACCCATATTGAAACGAAATGCGCTAAAACCAGTTACAGCTCATATCGAGAAAAATAAAAATAAAATAAAAATATATAAAGAAAGAGAGGCAGAGAGAGTGTGAGAAAGAGAGGAGCTGTTAGCGGACTAAGTTGAAACGAGGAATTCACATTGATTTTGAAATTCGAAATTCATTCATTGAGCAAGTTTCGAGTTTCCACAGGGGAGTTTTATTGTATTATCTTCTTCTTTGTTTTGTTTGGAGAAAAGTGAAATGTGACGCGTCTATGCTAAAATAAGACCCAGAAATGTGGGGACTTCAGACAAATATCTAGCTTTATGTATGCAAATGTTTATGATTGGCGGCGGCAGCAACCAAACAAAAAATCTGAGAAATTTAAAGGCCTAGTGAGTTTTCACTGGAAACTGTGGACTTTGATGACCCTGGGAATAGATGCATTAGGTACTTTAGACTTTAAGTCAGCCCTTGGCTGTGTCTATTAATATAGCTTAATAGTCGCATTATTCATACGTCGACTTATCAGGCAGACAAAACAACAGAATTATTACTATAAATTTTATTATATTCGAATTACAGCAGCTGCCTCATTGCATAAATAATTCGAATACAAAAAAATAGAAAATGTACAACAATCAGCTGATAACCCGCAGCTGTCACGATCTCAGACTATACAAAATTTCCATAAATATTCATAAATTTCAATAATAATATTTGTTTGAACAACGCAATTTGGCAGATTGAACATTTTCAATGCCAATTGATTTCTTTTCTTTCCTCACACCTCCCCAATCATGATTGATTGATTGACGCGCATTCTATAGCCAATCTATAACCTATCTCTAAATGCTATGCTAATTCTCAGTCATTTTCGCAAATTAAACGTGAATATATTTAAATTAATCAGCAGACACACAAATGAAAATCAAAGACAACTGAATCTATTAATCAACATCGGGCGATAACAAATAGATCTTTCTTGTACTGGATGTCAACGTACTCCCCAAATTCAGATATAATTCCACAATCATCGCCAATTCAAATGAGCTAACAAAACTTGACATTTATGAGTATAAATAAAAATATAATTTATAAATGGCATAAAATTTAAATGAGCAATATCAGTTATAAATTGAGTTCATTAGTGACTCAAACTAAAAGTCGAAGATTAAATACCCTATATTATTTCTAGTTAACTATAATTGTTTCTTAATTAAATTAGTATTTATATCTATTAAATTCATATTAAAAGTCATCCGTCTATATTTAAAATTTACCTTTTAACCTTTTCGGATATCAATAACACCATTCAAAATGTTTTTCAAGGGTATAAAAATGACATGAAATATAAAATTAAATTCCAATAATTAAAACCAACGCTGAGTGCTTTTCAACAATGAAATTAACTGATATACGAGTTAAAATAAATAGCTAAAAGTAAACCCCTATTGACAACTGAAATTAATGATTAATTCTGTGACCCATTTTGTGACTTTTTTCTCTCTCTTGGTAATTTTTACAGCTAGCGCCAGTTTGAACTTATTTAAGCCCGTATTTCCGGCATCTTTCATCCCACACACAGAATGAAAACAACAAAACTTCAGAGTAATAAATTTAATTAAATAACCCCAAGAAAACGTGGCAAAATTCTATAGAAAAATTTCCACAATCAGCAGAAATTCAATATAATACTTCATATAGAATACAATAAGTAAAAGTCTTCAATCAGACATTTTGCAATCTCGTCGGCAATCGTGACTCAGTTGAGTTGCCGTTTTGGGTTTCGGTTCGGTTCGGTTCGATTTCGGAAACGCTGTAAACGCCAATTTTGTGTTATTCAAAAGTTAATTTACCTTATTGTTTATTCATTTCACAGCGTTCTTTTGGGCCCCCCTACTTGCTTTCAAAAAATTCTGCGCACATTAAAATAAAAAATGTAAGAAACCAAAGTTAAATGAGGTTACGCCGCAAAAGAAAAAAAGAGACTTATGGATAAATAATTACAAGTGAAAACACCTACAAGATACACGATCTGTGTGGAGTCAAGTAGCCAGGCCAATAGACAGTCAGTTAGCCAAGTTAAGTGACAATGGCCGGACCGTTGAGTTTGTTGACCCCAGAGGAGGGGAGAGATACCGTGTATGGCCAGAACTAATGGAGTCATATTCAAATGTTTGCGGGCCAATGGCCAATGGCCAATGGCCAAAATGAAGTGTCATGCCAAAGTTATATAATGTGTATATAATTTAGTTGGCCAAAAAGTTTTTCAACCATATTTTGGTTCTAAGTAAACATTTAGCTCTATGCCTTGACATCGAGAAAAAGGAAAACGGAAAACAAATCGTTTTTCCAGCCAATTTTTCGTATTTGTTGGTTAATTTATTGTTTGCGCAATAATTTTGTTGCTTTGTTTTTATGTCGCACCAGATTGCGTCATGGGGCATGAAAACAAACATCGCTATAGGTAGAGGTGTGTGAGAGTTCCCGGTATATAAGTATATGACCATTGTGTGCAATATTAGACATACATAAAAACTCATGAGATGGAATCTCTGTTGTGAGTGAGTGAGGAGAACAAGTGCCTAGTTTATAAATAGATGGATTTTGTCATTGAGCTATGGATTGGCCGACATTTCTGCGAGACTGTCAACTTGGCATATGAGAAAATTTGGCACCTAAAACGTAAGCAAACAATTTGAGGACAGGAAATAATTAAAAAGCGGGTGTACAAGTCTCTTGGCTGCCCTGTAATCAATTTTGGAATAAAGTGAAAGTAATTTGTAACAATTTAAACCAGGGATTAAAACCGAAACGAATATCGGTTTCAGTTACGGTTTCGGTTATGCTCGAATTAAGGTTTTCGGTTATCGGTTATGCAAAATCTTGGAGTATCGGTTTCGTAACGGTTATCGGTTTTTTGTAAGTTTCGGTTTAAAAATACCGGTATGGTTTCGGTTCACAAAAAAAAGAAAAATTGAAGTTTTCGGTTGACCAAAAAAAGAAACGTTATTCATTGTTTTAGATGAAAAATTTGATCTCATATAAATTTGGTTTGAAAATTTCGATTAGTTTGATTTTACTGATTTTTAATAACTTCGAACTGCCATAACTTTGTCAAAACTTCATCAATTTCCATGCGCAATGTTAATTTGGTCATGATTTTACCTTTAAATTCGTTCTGCATTTAAATTTTTTTCATTTTAAAATTTTTAAATTTTTTGAAAAAATCAAAAAAGACAAAGGGGTAACACTGTAAATTTTCAAAAAAATTCGAATTTCAAAAAATTTTCAAAATGAACAAAATTTAAATGCAAAACGAATTTAGAGGTAAGATCATGACCAAATTTACATTGCGCATGGAAATTGATGGAGTTTTGACAAAGTTATGGCAGTTCAAAGATATCAAAGATGCTCAGTCGCGTCGACGGCCAGAACCGAAATTAACCCTTATAAATGAATTGGTTACTAAACGGTTATTTCGGTTTAAAGAGTTTCGGTTTATGGGTTTCGGAACAGCGGAAAACATTTTTTTTCGGTTACGGTTACAAATTTCAATCGGTCTTTATCGGTTAAAGGTTACGGTTTTGGTTAAAGTTTTAATCCCTGATTTAAACAAATTGCAAAGTTATAAATTGATAAGTGAAAACGTTGTAATTTATTATTAAGTTATTTATTTTTTAGTAGTACTCTCTATTTAACTTTCGTATAAACAATTAGACACTACTCAAAGATTTCTAGTTAAACGTATATTTTAAACCCATTTCCTTTTCTTGATAAAATTGAAAAATAAAAGATGTGTTTACCAATGATCAAAGCTCAAAAGACAAACAAATATACCGAGAAACCGTCGATGCTTATCTGGGAAATGCACACATTTCATTTCCTTATACACAACGATCTGGAACCCCCGATAGAAGGCACTATTTACACAACTTATCAGGAACTGTGCAGCAGCAAAAGTATTTTATCAAAGTCAAAGTTCTTGAGTTCGAAGCCAATCGATAATATAAACAGAACTCAGAGCCCAAACTACACGCACTCACAATTCAAAGTCAAAGTCATACAATGGAATTGGTACGATAGAGAAGAGGCTAAAGAAGGAGGAGGAGTAGGCGGTGGGATAGAGGGAGAGATTGAAGGTCTGTTGGGTCTATCAAAATTGAAGGCGATAGTCGCACAACGTGTTGTACATACTATAGATGAATGCATTGAGCGCAAGCCGAAAGGCAATCAAAGAAAAACTAGCATGAGCTCGTTTAAAAGATACCCTGTATAAATATATTTAAAATATTGACTTATTTTCTTATGATATTTTATTCTATTTTTATTATGTATATATTTTCTTCTACTTCAAATTAAGATAGATATATTGACATTAATATTTAAGAAAATATTAATTTTCATAGTTTAAAGACATATCATTTATTATTTCCCGAGCGTCTATAGGATATTCCAATAAATGCCGTTGGGGTGCATAAAAATTGAAAAATGGTATCTCATATTCGTAATCTACGGTCAATTATAAGATTTTTTCACCAAGAAAACATAGCTCAAAAATAAATTTCATAAGAAGGTGATATTTTCGAGCGATCTTTCCTTTCCTAAATGATATAGTGAACCGATTTGAACCAAATTGCCAGAATATGCATTTGGTTTGGTCCTCGATCTGTATAAATGTATATATCATAAATATTGGCTTATTTTCTTCTAATATTTTTTTCAATTTCTATTTTTTATATAATTTCTCCTATTTAAACTTAAGATAAATATATATTTACATTAATATTTAAAAAAATTTTAATTCTGCTAATTTAAAGACACCTCTTTTATTATTTCCATTTCATCTATAGGATATTCTGATATGTGTATGTACAATATGAACGATTTCTATAAATAAAAACGTTTGTGATAAATAATGCAATAGAAATTGTGCGGGTCTCTCATTGAACTTAGCGAGTGGGTGAGGAGAGCAGTGAAGGGAAGAGTGGGGGGTTGAGTTCTCTTGCAGGGGGACGTATGTTCATCATAAGTTGTGACCAGCAAATCACGAGAAACACGCAAAATGCACGCAGCGGGACGTCAAGTTGCTCTGCTCGGCTTTAGCTGTTTATTTATTTATTAATGCGCAAAGTTTCACACACACACACACACACACACACACATATGTATGTTTATATATGTATGTATATAGTATAACAGCAATTGTTGGCCGCCTGGCAATGATGGAGGCCATAAAGGCGTCAACCACACACTCATACATTCAGTCACATATATTATATATGTATGTATAGCATGTGAATGCGGTTTATGAGTGTATTTGACTTGACTCGATTAGCAACAAAAGATGCAATGAGCTGCAAATATTGATAGAATGCAAGCGATTCCTCTATCAATATGTCCATATGCCACTTTACCACTTGGCTGCTCTATAAGTGTTATTTTATAGCTACACAATCACATTACGTATACGCCCCGTCAGCCTGGCGCAATAGTCACACTAGGTTAGAGTTCAATGAATCGTCCGACTGTCTGTGATTGCATCTTGTTGTGTTTCTAGTTGTACTTGTTGTTGTTCTTCTTGTTCTTGTGGCTTTTTGATGAATTTCATTGTTGATAAGCATGGATTTGTTGATTCTCTGTGGATATCTATCAGTTGTTGATGCAGTTGGAACAGTTGGCTTTCTTCACATTTGATTTATGTACATACTTCTTTTGCATATCCCGAAATTGTAGCTTATTTGTGATATATACAATGGAATATATTTGACAAGCTTCCAAAGCAAATATTGGTAAAAGAGATGGACAGGAAATATGTATCTCTGTATTTATTTAGACTATTTTAAGTATTGGGAAACTATGCGTTAAAATTGTTTAAAAGATTATCGCACAGAGTTTCCAAACTTCTAATAATCAATTATTTTCTGACATATTAAATTTATATTTTTTTGTTTCTTAATCAATTATTTTTAGACATACATATGTATTAAAATTGTATTTTTACTTTCTTAATATTTATTAGAATGTATTATTTACTTTGAGCCACATTTTTGTATTTTATCAATACTTTATCTAAATAAATTTAATTTTTTAAGACCTAACCATTTCTTAGACTGGAAATTTAAATATAATAAATTTAAAGTTTACCAAATTGCCTGAATAGAATGCCATATAATTAAAGTAAAGCAGGTAAGAGAACAAAGAAGTGTGAATCAAACAATTGCTGCATATCAAAAATCAATCAATAAAAATCAAATATAATTCATATAAATTGTATGCATTATGCGATTTCAATAAACGTTCCCATAGCCAAATAGACTGACCACAAATGTGGCCCCTTCTCATTTGTATTTATGTCTTGCAACGTTTCTAATTATAAGCGCAACGAAATGATTTTTATTTATTATTTTTTTCCTCTTTATATATATATATTTTTTTTTTGTTGGTATCTACCCTTCTATTTGCTACACATTCGGTGCGGTATTTACTTTTCACATTGTCTCAAAGATTGTGTAAGCGTGTGTGTTTGTGTTTCAATCTTAACGAGTTTGCCGCCGTGTCTTACATTTCCGTTAAGAAAGATATCAGGCCAAAACAGCATTTTGGGCCTAACGATATGCCAAACACGTCGCAGCTGCTTATTAATCTTTTTGACGAAATCGCCTCATGGAACATGCTCACATTTCCAGACCTTACGTTTGGCACTTTTCTCAGATTTCTTAATTTTTTCGCTTTGTTTTCCCATCTATCTATTTTTGTCTTTGTCTCGGCCTGGGGATGTTTGCCAATTCTGCTCTCTGACTGTTGTTTAATTTGAAATTAATTTATTGCCATTTAGCGTTCAACATTTTGGAAGCGTCATAATTAATGCTTATTTCGGATATATTTCATGGCCGAAGGTCGCGGTTTGTTGTTCTAAAAACCATACAAAAGATTATCTTTAAAGCTGCAAAAGTAACAAAAAATATCTAAAATAGACAGATATCTTTCAATCGATTTTTAAATACGTTTCACAACAATAGGAGGCGACCACTTGGAGCACTTGGAAGCTCGGAGTCTGGAGGATGAGGTCAATTCGAGCTACAATTCAATACGGTTTGTATTTTACCTTGGTTATGGCGTGTGTAATGACTTTGAGATACATTTGTATCTGTACGTAGCACCCTGTATGCTATCGATTAAGAAGACAAAGCAGACGACGCAACAACAATAACGAAAAACAACAACAAAATATGTAAACATGTCAGAATCAAACTCGTGTGTCCAATACTTAATGTATCTTGTGCATCGTATCTTTTATTCTTTGTTTTTTTTTCTCTCTTTTCTTGTCTTTTTTTTTGCTGTTGTTGTTTTTACTGTTGTTGCAACTGCAGCGAGTGATTAGACACAAGCAGTGGCAAATGTTATGGCAGCAATAAAACCAGGTTACAAAATGCAGTCCAGACACAACATAAAACTCACAAACGACACACTTAAAAATCAGCACAGAAGCCCATGAAGAGAGAGAGAAAGAGAAAGAGAGAGAGAGGGAGAAATAGTAATAGTATCAATTAAGCAAGCGAATTGGCAGTAAATTCTTCATAGCTGCAAAAAAAAAGTGAGTTTACTATTGATAAAAAGTCAATTAAATTGAGTTATGTCTGTAACACAATCCAGTCAACAACTAAACTTGTCAACGTTGCACATTTCCATCTATTCATCTTTTAAGAAAGTTAAACAGCTTTAGCAATTTCCCTAATTTTTGTTATACAATGGAAACTACCGAAAAACTTCTCAGTTATTTGTTAAACAAAATGTACATGTTGTCACTGGAATTGTCATTTACTTGGCTCAAAGACAATTGCATTCAAAACTTTGAAAAATACGAGCTTAACATAAAACATCTGTATTTGACTTTTAGACAGTTTTTGAACATTTCTTGTAGAGAAAACTTTAGCAATTCTAAGTTTTAGTAACGAATTTTATTTTAACAGTTAACAGGGTCTATAAGAACTCATCATAAATTGGATAATTTTATTACTGTGTAAAAAGATCGTAATTCAATGATAACCCATTAAAAAAAATTAGCAATAATATAAATTTCTGAGAACTTGTTGTAAAGAAAAAACCTTTTGTAAAGATAATTATTAATATGAAACTTTTTTGATAAATTAAGCCGTCTAAAACGTTTATTTTTTAAATCTCCTACTAGTTTCCCATTTATTGGAAATATTAGTTTGATTAAAATTTTGTTTAATTTCCTGACTTGTTAGTTTATTTTCCTTTTTGCACTATAAAAGTGGTTTCTCTCTCGGTTTCATCTTTTCAAAGAGTTCAAATAAGTGGAAAAATTCTGTTACCCAAAGAATATAAGTTTTGTGCTCGTTTTAGTCTCGTTCTACTGTAGAGAAAAACAAACTAGCATCGTTTTTTAATTTTAGTATTTGATTTGTTGCTCATCTAATGCTGCAGGCAACTAAATTCTTCACTTCCCCTTCTCCCAAATCGAGTGCGACTGGAACTGAAATTGCCACTGCCGCTTCAAGCTCCGAGTTGGAGTTGTAGTTTGAATCGGAGTCGAAATCGGAATCGGAGTCGGGGTCCGACTGGGCCTGAAGCGTGAAGCGCAGTTGCGTTTTCGTTACGTTTGGCTGCATGCGTACGGCATGCGAACTGGAGGGCAGTCAGCCCAGAGACGACGCGACGTCGACCACCCTCCCTGCCAATAAATAAATAGTATAATAAAAATAAAAAGAGAGAAGAATGGGCTTTATACAATATGAAGTTGTAAATATGTAGGAGCTGGGGAAATAAACGAGCTAGCCACTGCATAAAATTCCACAGCTCGACACGCACACAGAGAGCCATCATATGGAGTTTGTGGCAACTTCTGTGCCGCAATGTCTGGTCTGTTTGTAAAGTAACTGGGCAGGTGGCTGGATGGGCGCGCACGCTTCTGGCCAGCTTCTATCTTGGCCTGGTCTGTTCAGGTCTGGCCGGAACGCTTGACCGGCTGATGAGGCTGTCTGTCGACTCGACTGACTGGCCAACAACTTGTACAGATATTGAAATATTTTCCGGTTCTAGGCAACACATAAAGAAAGTGCAGACAGCCCCAGGCAAAAACTGCTACTCACATAAATTTCGAAAAAAAAAAAACAAAGCCATTAACTTATAATTAATAATAATGTTTATGCATATTTATTTACATTAGGTTTTTCGCAGTTTTCCAATGAATCCACAAAATTTAATTGATGTTTATTTTGTTTTTATTGAATTGGAAATTGTTGTTTCTTTCTTTCACTTGATGTGATTTTTAATTATATATTTTTTTGCTTTTGGCTGGCAGTTTTAGGATTTTCCACTTTTCTGCGGCTACTTTCTGCTCAATGAAATTTTCATTTGCACGAGAGCACAATGAGGGCGCACCGTGTGGAGCTATGAGCTACAAACAAAATGCACAACCGCACACACAACTTACACTCTGTTAGAAGCACACACGGAGACACATACAGATATACAGGTAGACGCGACACGAGACAAAGTGTTTGCTTAACTGTTTTTGTTTATCAAAGCTTGTTAAAGCGGCTAAAGTCAATCGAGCAACGAATGAAACGCGCAAACGGTTAGCACCATGAGAAGCCTGAAACTGAACTGAACTCAACGGAACGCATTCTGTTGCGAGATACACAAAAATGTTAACTGCCGGCATGTTCACTAACAGTCAAAGAGATTGAGAGCGATTGAGAGAGTGAGCGAGAGCTGCAGCTCTGTTAACATACAAGAGTCTGTTAACTTGTGGGCTGTGGGATGTGGGTTGTGGGCTGTGCGCGTTGATTGACTGTTGATTTGTGGGCTTTCCATGGTGCGATTAATGATGATGGTTCAGCGGATGGCCGCACAATATGTTGAGCTTCGCTGATCTGGCTGAGTTCTTCTTGTTGTTATTATTTTTTTTTTGTTGTTTTGCTGATGCTGCTGATACCAATAATCACAATACGCTTGAGGCGAAGAACTCTCACTGTGAGATCCAATTTGCGTTTTGAGTTAAGCAATAAATTTGAAACTTTAGTTTCATTTCGTTGTATTTATTTATATCACAAACTCAGACTTAATCGTGACGTTGTCTTAGTCATGGTTCAGTCAAAAGCTTCTCTAATTTAATTATCAAATTTAGTGTGGAAAACGTCTGGGAAGAAATACGTTAAGTAGTCGAATTGGAGGTGTTTAACAACAGAAGAATGTAGGTAAATCAAATGAATATAATGATGTACATTGTACAATATTTACTTAAATTTAAATTCAAAGAAAACATGTAATTAAGATCGTTTTTGTAAGCTCAACATATTATTTGTTCTCTTTCAACATATTTTCATGAAATTGAGGCCAACATTCTAAAAGAAATTCAGTTCTAATTGCATGGAACCCGTATTTTCCACTTGTTCCGTTGTCCCTTGCATCGATCTACCACTGTACAAGTATCCCATAGCGTTAAATGTCACGCTGTTGAGCATTGGCAATGGCCATGGCCACGCTTAGAATGCCAACAACAAAAGACGCCGCCAATTTGCAGCAAAAACAAAGCCTATGCAAACGGGTCAAAGCTACCGTTGAAGTTGAGAGAGGAGTGGAGGGTATTTAGGTATGTGTTGCCCACTGCGGGTTGTCTGCAGCAATTAACATTGCAATTGGTCCTAACAGAACTATGTTAGTGAGTTAACAGCGTGAGAGCAGAGACTGTTAAGCGATTGAGCGCACAAACAACTTTTGCTGCCAACTTAAGGCACGCGTCAATATCAATAACAAAATCGGTATTAGCTGATAGATGGATATGGATATCATTGGCTAAGTTTTCACAAATGTGACAGACGTCAGTCAAAACTGTCAGCGGAAGCGTTTAAGAAAATCGATAAATATATATACTTGCACAACATTTGCCGTTTTGTTGTCTTGGTCTTGACTTTAAGTTTTAATGAGCTGTCGGTTTGCTCTGTCAACCATTTCTTTTTCATTATTATTATTTTTTCTTTATACTTAGCATCTACTTATGAACATATATATCTACTTTTATACTTAAGCTATGTGCCTTTGCCATTAAGCATTAAGCATTTGGCATTTAGCATTGTTTAAGTTAAAGCTACCGTTGCCATTGTTGTTGCCATTCTCTTTTTCTTCTTCTTTTGTTTTTTGGCTCGCAACTAATCAAATATTTATGCCCTGGCTTTTTATCCAGCTCTCTGGTTGAATAATGTAGAGCTCTCTATTCGTCATTTTCACTTTTGTTCACTCTTGTGTTGTTTTCCGGGCATAGAAACATTGCATAAGCATCAACATTAACATTGTCAGTGTAACATATTTATGTACGGCCCACGCGACGTATGCGCAATTTTCATAAAATTTAAATATTTAATGCAAATGTTAAGCACCCCAAATCGTTGACCCTTCACCACTGTCCAGACATGTCCTTTATTTGTCTATTTGTTTGTTTTTGTGCCCTGACCGAAGAATCATTGAACTTCTCTCGTTGCCAAGTTCAAGAGTTCAACGCAGTCAACGACAGCATCTGTTGTTATTTTGAACCCAAAGTCAATGTTTTATAAATACCTTGTGTTCTATATGCTTCAAATGGTATATTTCATTTTTTGAGTTTATTCACATTTCAAAATAAATAATATTTTCTTGTATAATATTATTGAATGAATTTTAGTTGTAAATATTTCTAAGATCTAGAATATAGTACTCTTAGCTTTTATTATTTATTATATTATAAGGAAATTATGTATAATAATTAAAATGGTATATTTCCTTTTTTGAGTTTATTCACATTTCAAAGTAAATAGTATTTTCATGTGTTATTAATTGAATTTTATTTGTATTTCTAAGATCTCTTCATACTTAAATCTTTTTTTCTAGAATATAGTACTTTTAGCTTTTATTATTTATTATATTATAAGGGAATTATGTATAATGCTATTGCAGATACTTTCTCAATTCCTTTCTGATTCTTTTGATCAGAGTGAATTTTAATAACATGGAAATTAATCTCAAATGTTAATTGTATAGGGTATCTTGTGGTGTAGCAACTTTAAAGCTGTCACATATTTAACATATTTTCTTGTTTCTATGCTTATAGCTCTTGTTGCGCTTTTACTGTGCGGTTAAGCCATTCTAACCGACAACTACCTCTCAAGTTCCCTTCCCATCGTTTGTGGCACTTGAAGGTTCCTTGACGCGACGTCTCCAATGCTAAAAACACAATGGAAAATTCGCTTTATGCTTTCGCCTGTTGCCACTACCATTAATTCTATTTGGCCCAACCGACAACGTCTGCTCCTTTATGCTCCAAGTTCTCCAAGCCCTTCTGCCAATCTAAACCCCTACTAAAAATTAGTTAGACAGTCGCGACGTTGTCTAAATTTCTTTTTTTCTTTTTATTTTTGGTTTTCGAATATTCTGGCATAATTAATGGTCAGTTTGTCAGTTCATCAGTTTATTATTCTGAGCGAAAGCGTTACGCATAATAATTTGCAATTTATTATTCGATATTTGGCAAGTTCATCATTGGTCGACAAAGGCAAATTTTCATTTCAGTTATTTTCTGTAATTTAACAAAAGATTGGAAATTTTTTTTTAGCTGTAAAGTTGAAGATAAATTTGATTAAATTATGTGAAATCGAAATGGCGATATTCATAGTGATATTTATGAGCATTTGGAATCAGTAAGAAATAATTATTAATACTCTTATTCCTAGATCGATTTTCATGTCATAATATTATTGACGACATAGCAAATTTTTTACATTTTTAATTATATTGCTTAATAATAACTCATAATTTATTTATTTTTTAATTTTTTACTTATTTAGAACATCTTATTCAACTCTTAATTCTTCGAGATCTTCGAAGTTTAACATAATTCCCACACTGCATTTATTTGTTGCTATTTGTTAACAATTTTATTCTCTGTCTATTATTTATTTACGTATTCTCTCACACATTTTGCTGTTATTTCAGGTTTCTTTAAGCTTTTAAATGTTGTCAGAACTTTATAATGTAACTAAGCCCTGAGAGGCATTCCTTAAGTCTTCATTGTGGTTTGCCTAATGTAAATTTGTATTGCTCGGTTTAATTAAAATTAAATCGCGCTATGTTTTCTATGAGCTCCAAAAAGCTAAGCTTTATTTATGAGGCAGCCAATGGCGTAGTTAAGTGTACTTTGAAAAGGGGTTCACTTAAATAAAAGTTGTATATTTATTTGCAAATAATTCACTTTTAATTGGTATTCCTAATGATTTTATAATGGCTGATTTAGTTTAATCCCCCTTTAAATTAGCTTGCTGCCGCCCCTGCTCTAGCCACAAACAACTCTCGCATCTTGTTGCCAATTTGTTGTACTGCTTTTGTCGTGTCTTGTCGCCTGAGACAACATTCATTCAGAGCTCTTTTTTTATTATTGTTATTCATTTTATTTACAAAGTTTTGAATAAGTGAGTGAGTCGGCTTAGATGAATTGTGTTGGCCACTGTTTAGCGGCGACAACAACTACAACAACAACCAACTCCAGATGATAATAAATATTCTGGTTAAGACGAAAACTCGTTTGACTGTGGCAAGGCCGCAGCTTTTTGGGGGATGACAGCTGCTCACCTGGCCCAGGTCTGAATGATGTTGGAGATTCAGAGACAACGACATCTGTCGGTTAATGGAGAGAATGACGACTTCAACCCCGGTCTGAATTCGATTCGGGGTCTGCGGGGGACTTTCTTGGTTTGCTAAAATTTCCATTTCATTAAATGCATGAAATTTACGAGTTTTCGCGTCTTGCACGTGCACATGTTCTTCTCAGTCTTTACGAGCAGCAGGGGAACTCTCGAATTACTTCATGTTATATGTTATTGAACCCTAGCCTGGCCTAGACGTCGTCTCGTCGCGTCCTGGCCAAATGACTTTGAAACAAAAATAATTTCGAATTGGAATTTCAGCATGAATTCGCTTTAGGCTTTAAGGACTGTATGTGGCGACCACAACAACACCAAGCCATCATGCAATTCATAAACTTTTCTCAGAAAATGTCGAGGCAGACAGTAAAAAAAGAGCAGAAAATAAAATAGGAAAATAATTCGTATCCACCAGATACTTGAAATAGTTTCATTTCGTTACATTTTTGTCTTGGCTTTGCTTTATTTCGTTTGGCCTGAACAGACAGGCATTGAACTTAATGCAATTTTTTCAATTTTCCAGCAAAGAAAATCGATAAGAACGCTTTAAAATACGCTCCAAAGTGTTCAGCAGTTTTCCTGCCAAGCAATTAAGTGTAACCTCAATGTTCAACTGGAAAACTAAATGCAAACTGCATGCGGTTGTTGCTGTTGTTTTTGCTATAATCTAAAATGACACGGCACCAAAAAGCTGTTCCAAAAGTATTCCTCTCTTTTCTCTGCACTCCCCCTGAACTTTGCCCCATCGTTGGAATTAAAAGCATTAAAATCGCTCGCCAAACTGAACATGCAATTTAAAGCGCTCGTTTGCTCCTCGTTGCTGTTGTTGTTGTTGTTGTTGTATATTCACACACACACACACACACACTGACAGTGCACTGTCATATACACACAAACAGTTAGCAGTGTCTAACACACTGGCAATTTACCAACATTAGGGGGCGCCCCCTTGAAATATGCAATGCTTTTTTTTCCGTACTCCCAAGCACACGTTTTGCCCACTTTATGGCTCCAAATGCTGCTTTTTTTGTCCTACACTGCCAAGGGGGTTGTTATTGTTGTCGTTGCTGCAGTTATTGCTGTTGTTGTTGTTGTTGCTGTTGTTGTTGGCTTGCCTTTTGTGCAATGTTCGCCTGGGTGTTTTAATAAACGCAGCCAGACTCCATGTGCGGGTAGTTTATGTGTGTGTTTGGGTGGGTGTAAGTGTGTGTGAGTGGGTGTGTTAGCGACCCTTTTATCGCTTTATTTTCATTAACATTTTCAAGTTGTTTCAACTTGAAGTTGTTTTAAAGTTGTCACCATAAACGACGCATGCGTCGCCATTTGCATTGAGAGTGCGCGCTCTGTTAGTTAACAGAGCTCCGTTAGTTAACAGAGCTCTGTTAATGCGCTGTTAGTGGTGCTGTTGCTGTGTGCAATTTAGACGTCTCGTCTCTGATGCTATTTATAGACATTTTTGGCTTATGTTGCGGCTAAAATGTATTTGGGAAAAAGGGTAGGAGACTTCAAATGTACGTACATATTTCGGCGCAGGGTTGGGGTATAAATAAAACCAGGGATAAGAGAATGCTTAGCATATATTAAAATAAACGTATTTTAGATAGATTTTTCGGTAATTTGTATTTGTTTATAATTTTTTTTAAGATATGTTTACTAGCATAAAAATCTTTGCTATTGTATGTATAAGTTCCTGTAAGTATTAATAAGAAAAAGAATAAAAGTATTTATTATAAGTTTTATTAAATTATGTTTATTGAAATTCCACTTTCCAATTTTATGCTTTGTAATTTATTTAAGTTCTTGCAAATTGGAATTATCTTAATAATTAACAAATATAGTATACTATAAATAATAATTAGTTAGACAAATGTAATTAAATTATCTATAAAGAAATAGCTGAAATAAGTATGTATGTGCGTTCCTGGTTTTTACAATTTTCCTGAGTACGTTCGATATTTTCCGAAAATCTATCTACCTACGTGTCTCTAATCTACCCATCAAGTCATCCATTAGTATCTAGAACCACCCTCAATCACAGCTGAATTATTAAAGCCTGCAAAAAGAGCAACAACAAAACAAAAAAGATACGAAAGCTTTTATTGATTTTTATTGTAATATGCTTTCGACATGTTTGCAGTTCAAAAATCTGCTTAAAGGCGGTATGAGAATAGGAAGATGGCAAAGGAAACAAATATCCTGTTATTGTTGTTGTGCTACATTGGCAAGGTCTGCAAGGTTAGGGTTGAAAGGCAAACATAAGGTTAACATATGTTCACTGGAAGTGAGAGCGAATTGAGAGCGAGCTTTAAAGCTTTCATGGGAAGTACCAACTTATCAACAGAGCACAACAAACTAAAGATATTGTTATAAGTATTAAAGAAATAAAAAACAATTTGATAAATAAAAAATGTAAAAATATGTAACATTTAATTTATGTCATAACTGGCATATGAAACCAAAGCTCGACCCTTACAGCTGATGTTAAAAAGCTTGCGAGCTTTTCTTTTAAGGGTTGCTGCTGTTTGATTTTCTTTACGCATTTTCCATTGGTTTACATTCGGGCCAACCTGCTGAGCAAGTTATTTCTAACATTCAAAAAGAATAATAATAATTTTTCGAAAACTAAATAAAGAAACAAACAGTTTCTAAATAATTCAACTTGAATTTTGTGCTCTGCATTGTTGGTGGGAAAGTCGCTGCAAGTTAACAAATTTCAGATACTACGCATTTTTTCGACGAGTAAAAAAAATCAATAAGCGTGTAAATTTTTGTAAACACGCCAAGCCCCCAAAACGTGGCCCCCATCCACCAATAATTCAGTGAGCTGTATCCAAATTAGCCAAGTCAACGGAGCGTCGTGACCGCAAAACCAACGATTGTTACGCTCTTCAAATGTTGTTCAAACAGAAGCTGCAACTGCTGCTGCTGCAGTTGTTGCAACTGCTTGTGGCAGCTGCTGGGCAACCGGAGTTTGCAGCGCCGTCCCATCATCTGACCAAACGCATGGATCTGGAATCGTGCATAGGTGAGTTAGAGATATTCTCAAAGATTCCCACTCATAATACTCCATTTAGGTCACTTTGATGTGCACAAGAACACAATCATACGTACTGGCGAATCTCAGGCTATTGGTGGCAAGTATCTGCAGGGTCTGGAGCTGGACACATTGGAGGAGTGTGAGCGTCTCTGCTGCGAAACGGATGCCTGTGATGTGTACATCTTTGAGCGGAAGGCGGGCGGTTATTGCTACCTCTTTGAGTGCGGTCCGCCCGAGAATTTCCATTGCAAGTTTACACGACACGCGAACTACACGAGTGCCGTGTTGACGCCTCAGGTGCGGAATGCCATGGATGTGGCAAGCACGCCGAGACCGCAGTTGCCGCATATACCCAGCAACAACATATCGCAGCAGGAGTGGGAGCTGAGCAATCTCAAGCTGAAGCCGGAAGTGCAGCGGGACAAGCCCACAATTGTGGTGGTAATGCCAACGGCAAGTGCTGCGTTGCCACTGGGCGTGGCACAGTCTGTCGCAGCAGTTGTGGCACCACCTCAAAGCGGTTCGTACACCGAGATTGACACACATTCATTATGCAAATGCATTCAACACTGTCAATTTTCCACATTTTCCGTTTCCAATTTAGCAGCTCCCGTTGCGCATTGTGGACGCTTTCAGTTCAGTTGCCACTCGGGCGAATGCATCGCTGTTTACAATGCCTGCGATGGAATTCCCCAGTGCGAAGATGGCAGCGACGAGGGACCGGAAGTGAGTTCAACCCTAAACCACACTTTATCGACGGCTCATTAACTATTGTTGACCAACTTTTCAGTGCAATGCCGTTGCCGTTGCCGTTGCCTCGGCTCCCCCCAAAGCCAACAGCAACAATAACGCAGAGCAATATCAATCAGTGCCGCCCATTCAGCAACAATTGCAGTTAGCTCAGCAATCAACAATACAGCAACAACCACAATTACAACAGCAGCAGCAGCAGCAACAACAACAACAACATACTATTGTGCTGGGACCACCACCGCCACCCCCTCCACCACCGCCTAGGGTTAATAATCGAGAGGATGCTGCTGCTTGGGCCAATCGCAAAATGATTGCTGAGACACAGCAGCAGCAACAACAACAGCAGCAGCAACAGCCTCAACCACAAGGCGAGATTTTAAGTACAGGTAAATATGAATATATATTTGGTGTTGTAATATATACATATATATGTTGTAAATATATTTGAGTTGAGTAGTTTTTTTTTAGAAATTCAAACTATAGAATTTAGTTAATTGAAAATATTCTAAACTTTGCTACTTTCAAAATAATAGCTCGTTATCTAGATTAAAATTAATAATGGTGTTAAGTAAAATGAATTTTTATATGTAATATTTTAAATTTAAAATTCAATTGGAATTTTAAAATTGGTTTTCTGATGAAAATAACACTTTTTATAATCCAGGCTATTCCTACTCTGACTTTATTCTAAACTCTATCTAGTTATATACAAAATTTTGAGTACAATTTATGATATATTAGAAACAGGATTAAAATCTCTCATATTTGTTTTTATTATTACCCCAATAATGATCTCCCCTTTATAATCCAACCCATGATTTCAACATAAGTGCAAATTTCTATCGAGTTTTATTAGAAATTATGTAACATAAAACATAATATTTAAAATGGGGACTGTACAACAATTCCTACTTCTTATTACTTTTTTTTATATTAGAAACGGAATCATAAATTTGTATATTTGCTTATAATTGAGTTTATTCATAAGCTTCGTAAGTCCCATCTAATTATATTAATTTTAATGCAAAAAATTACGATACAAATAATACGACAATACCTTTTGAGGAATCTTCTTCCAAGTATATTAAAATTATTAACTATATTTTAGATATTTCTTATTATTTAACTAGATTAAAAAATCCATGTCATAAATTTGAAAACGATCTAGTTGCTTTCACAAAGAATTCGTTAGTAAAGTTGGGGTAAACAATTATTTAAAGACTATAGGAAACGTCTTGTAGCTAGACACAAAGAGCGATTCTTGTCTTGTGTGTGACATTAGCACATAAATTGCCAGGCAAAGTGCACGCAATGTGGCAGCTCCAATTTGAAGCTCCACTTTCAGCTGCTGCTTCAATGGTCAGACGCCAATTGGCTGCGGGCACTTGAGAAGTTGCTGGGAAAATGGCAATTACCCATCAGTTTTCATTGTTGTAATGGGAGTCACGTCAGTCAGAATTGATTTACGAGTGTGTGTTAGTGGGTAGGAGTGTGTATCTGTGTGTATCTGTGTGTGTTGTTGTGGTTTCAGTTACTACTTGTAATTAATTCAATTAACTGTGCGTTTAACCATTTACTTCCTCAACAGATGAGCAGCTGAACAGTCACATATTCAATCACAAAGGCGGCCTGCAACTGCAACAGCAACATCAACAACAGCAACAGCAGCAACCGTCGACTAATGCCCAGGGGCAGGTTCAGGGACAAGCAGCGTCACCTCCTCAATCTCCGCCGCATTCGCAGCTTCAGTTGCCCGTGTACAATAGCAATAATAATAATAATAATAATAATGTTGCACTTGGCGGTGGCTCTTTGTATGGCATGTCGCTGCCACGCACTGGCGTTTATCTGACGCCACCGCAACAGCAGCAACAACAACAGTCGCAAATTGTCAGTGTGCCACAACAATCATCTGTTAACTGGCCACAAGTTGCAGCAGCGCCAGCTCAAATTGCTGTGCAACAACCACAACAGAGCCACGGCTTTGTAGCTGCACCACCATCACCACAGCAATCCATGTTGCCCGTGTTGAATGCAGCGCCAACACATGGCAAGAATCAAGCAGCTGATGAGGATTACGATGACTACGATGACGACAAATCCACTGAGGCGCCCAAAAAGGTGAGATGGCAAAAGACAAGCAATGAGATCCCTAAGATTAACAGAGTTTATTCCTTGGTAGAAACAGCGCAAGCATAAGAAAGCCAAGGCCAAGTCTGGCAAAGATCCCATCGAGCTGGCACTGGAGCAGAATAGTCAACAGCAACAGTTGCCACCGCCTGCTCTCCCTGTGCCCGTTGCTCCGGTGCACGAGCAATACAAGATGATACATGAGAATCTGGCGCTGGAATTCCGTGATCACGATGGTCACTCGGAACGTCCTGGAGGTGCTGTGCTCTCCTTGACGCTGGGTCTGCTGGTCACCGCTGCCCTGGCCATACTCATTGGCTGTCGCATGCGTACAGTGGGACGACGAGCTCGTCGTTTGGGTGGCAAGACGCCTTATTCCCAGGAGGCCGATTTTCTGGTCAATGGCATGTATCTCTAAGGTGTGGGGGGAACGCTCTCTTTGGTGTCTCAGTCTCGTGTGGTGTGGGATTTCTTGCTGTCATTTGTGGACGATGTTCAGCTGTTCCAATTTAGTTAAAAATAATGAATGTCAAACATATTTTATATAAACAATTGTATACATACACATACATATATATATATAACAAATAAAACATAACTTTAAAAAAAATAAAAGAATATGTTTTAAATCAGTTCGAAGACATTTAATTTTTTTAATAATTTCCTTTATTTCGTTTTTATTCAAGTTTGCTCATAAACTCTTAACGTTTATTTTTGTGTATTTTCTTATATTTTCTTTATTGAGTCATTAAAACTACAAAATAATAGGAAGTTTACGTTTTTCTTAATTTTTTGTATGTAGCTTTGTTTTTTTTGTTTTTTTTTATTTATTTTTATGGTTAAAATACGACGCCAATGTCGCAATTGTTGTTGCGCATTTTCCATATACCGTATTTAATTATTTATTAATACACAATTTTTACAGCACGAGAATAGCCAAAGGAAAAATTTGACGCTTACAGATATCACATTAAAACAAAAACTAAATAAAAGTGTTTATAAATAACAAAATGGTTTTTGTAATTTGGAAAATATTTTGTCTTAATTGTTGTATACATATATTGTAATTCGTTTATACATCGAGTCTTTCATTGTTTTTTTTATTTTTTTTATTTTATTTCTATTCATGTTTTGTCAAGAATTTTGTTATTGTGGCCAGTTGTATTAATTGAAAAATTGAATGCCCTGACGATTTGTTGTTGTGTTAATAAGTATATTTACTAAAATAGGCTTTGCTTGTTGTTCTTTGTTAATCGTTTAGCTCCATTTTGACTTAACACTGTACAGATATACTCGTAATGTAAACTAATTGTATTTATAATTATTTATTCATGTAGTTGATTAGTTCATATGCCAATGTGCAGTTAAATGATGCGTTGATTAATGTTTATTATTTCCTGTGGGACTTGTTGTTTGTGTTGTGTTGTGTTGTTTGTCTCGAAAACAGAATGCATTTTTGAACACAGCTTACAAATTGTTTTTACACTTTTTTCGCTTGCACAACTAATTATACAAAATGTCGAGTATGTGTTTGCGTTGTTGTGTGTAATGAAAAATACAAAGAGATTATTATTTTAATATGGTTTTACGGTTCTGTTGTTTGTTGTTTTTCTTTTTTTTTTGCTTTTGTTACTTGAGAGTGTGTTGTTTGTTGTTGTTATGTTAATAGTTAGCGTACTTTAATATATATATTTATAATTTGCGAATTTTCGTTTCTTGTTGCAGCTTGTGGTACGTGTGTAATGCTGAGACTTGCGCATCATGTTGCATACCTGAGGAGAAAAGAAGAGATGGGTTTAGTATTGATAGAAATTCAGGTGTTAAACTAGATAAATAAATGTAATACGAAAATGCAGATTATAGCTAAGATCCTTAAACAAAAACTTTAAGATATTCCACTACTTTACTTATACTATTTTTATTTGCCCTTTTCTACATATAATATATTGAATTGCAATTTATACATTGCTAACTTTACTCACCGCTTTGTCCAAAGACGCGCAATTCGATCGTGCTCTTCACGATTCTGCAAATATTGCGTAGCAATGCTGCCAACCAAAGGATCAGCTGCAAGAAATAACTAATTAGCATGGTTGACATATAGTAAATCAGCAAGTCTACCCACCAGGATTACAATCTGTGAGCAGGGAACAAATCGAGAGTAAAACTTTTGATATGGTCAGCGCTGGCGACCAATTGTCCTTCAATATGTCCAGACAAATGACACCCTGGCTATTGATATTGCAGTGATAGATGCGTGTGCGAAATGTGACTTTGGGCGGTTTAAATGGATACTCGGGCGAGAAGTGTATGTCCAGGAAGAAAACGCCACCCTCATACACGGAACCCGGTGGTCCCAATATGGTGGACACCCATTCATAGAGATTGTCCCCCTTGGGGCCGGCACTGCAGTTGGGCGGCGGATCCAATGTGATTTCAGCCAACTCCTTTTGTATACGCTTGGCCGAGGTGCCCAGTGCTTTGGATATTCTAGGCGTTGACTTCGTATCCTTACGCGGCTCATCGCTTGTTGCCGTCGCCGTTGAGTTGTTGCTGCCGGACGCAGCATTTGCGGCTGCAGTGCCGCCATTCGTGTTGGCTCCTCCACGTCCACGTGCTGGTGTGCCGGCAGCTGTGGATTGATTGCTGGAGGCAGTGCTGCTGGAGGAGCTGGCGCTGGATGTGGCTGCAACGCTGGAACTGGTGGCGCTGCTGCCGGCACCAGATGCCGTTGCTGGAGTTGAAGACATGACGCTGCTTACAGTCTTTTTTGTTCCTTGTCTCAGTTTCTCGGAAGGCTACAAAGAGTGGGAGTAAGATTTATATCAATTGAAGATTATATATGTTTATTATTAAGACTACCAAAATATGTAGTAGTAATGGAACCTTTTAAGAACAGGGTCTAAAAACTATTCAAAAAATCAGTTTTGTTTAATAAATTGGTTCACTTCGCTCAAAACTGAACCATTTAAAGATGAACCACTGAATAAGTAGTTCACCCGATCTGAACCAGATAGGTCAACACTGGCGTGTCTCTTGCGACAGGTCCTTGACCCGTTTCGCAGTGTGACAAAAAACAGAAGCAACAAACAATCTGAAAAATGGAGAGCCCTAAAATCTCATGCCACATTCTATTCATTTAAAGCCCCACCGGATTAAATTTAATCACCGGAGCGCTCTGCCCGTGCTGAGAGAGGCGCAGAGGCAAGCGGCCATTTTGGCAAACGCTGCTGCTGCTGCTGTTGCTGCAGCACACAGAGAGACAGCGGCGGCGACGACAACAGCGACGGCGGCAGCGGTTGGAGTTTGCCATTGGCCATGACAAAGCGTTTGCTGTTTTTGTATATTTGATTCAACGTTTAATTATAGCGTCACACTCAAAAAAGTAAGCATGCATCAATTTGTTGGCTGCACGCGGTTGCAGTTAAAAATCAATCAGCTCAGCGCAGACATTTGCAAAACGCTTTGTTGCTGCTGCTGCTGCCGTCGCGTCGCAGCCGCTCTGCTGCCAATCGTTCGATTGCACAATTTCAAGCAATAACACACTGTCAATTTGAGACAAAGAACTGCACGGGGTTAATTGTACAACACGCACCTTTTTGCAAAAAAATTTGATTACTTTTACGTCGCGAAAACACTGCAAAATTGTTCTGCTCCCTGCTGTCGCGCTCTCTCTCTCACTCTCTCTTCCTCTTTTGCTCTTTCACTCAGTCTCCACTCTTGGCCGCGTTGTTTCGGCTGTTCTTTGTTTGGCGTGCGTTGTCCAAACGCTGTGCACTTTAATATTTAATCGTACCGAATATTATTTCTTGTTGAATTGTAACTTTATTAAATTTTGCACAAATTGTTGTTAGGTTTCGTCGTCGTCGGGCAGGCAGACAAGCGGTCGGCCGCTTTTGATGTTTCTTTTGTTGTCAAATTAATATCGATGCAGTGTCTTGTTATCGATAGTTTGATCAAGCGTGTGCAATATATCGCCGGTAGTGGTTATTGCAAAAATATATATTATCGATATTTTTGGAGCAAAAAAATGTACATTTTATTTAAAACTTATCAGTTTCTAAATACTAATAATAATTGTATTATGTCAAATTTTACTTTGTTTCCATATTTTCGACATCGGCTTTTTTCGATTTGAACACGCGTACAGTGTTATCGGCACCTCCAGAAACAATATATTTAGGATTCGACCAGTCAATATCCAGAACTTTTTCGCCATGTCCAAGCAAATCATATAAAGGCGCCTTGGGACTCCTGCAGTCCCAAAGCTTATTCTGATTATCATACGCTCCGGATACAAACAGAAACTCCTCAGTAGTCGACCACATAACCGCTTGCACCCAAGCATTGTGACCCAGGTATGTATTACGCACCACAGATCCCTCTGAAATAGGGATAAATATAAATATATTAATATGCTAAGCAAATCTTATACGAATTTTTTGAAACCATTTGTTGTTGCTTGCAATATCTTAAACAATCTCACAGATTGTAAATTGTCTTATGCATTCTGACCAAATCTGGTTAAAATCGGAGAATTATATGACATATTAAATAGACGAATATTAAAGAGAGAAGGGTATCAAAAATTCGGCATGCCGAATGTAACCATTCTTATTCTTAAATTTAAAATGCAACCTACGATTTGTACGTGCGTCATACAAGCGCAGATTCTTGTCCGCCGATGCGGTGACAATGAGGTGATTCAATTTGGAATAGCTGGCATCGAATATGGACTTGTTGGTCGATATTTCCGTCTTGATGCCCTCCAGATTAAGATCCCATACTTTAAGCGTATGGTCCCAGCTGCCAGTGAGCAATGTGCTGCCGTCCATCCATTGCACAGCTGAAATGCTCTCCCGATGACCCTGCAGGGTCATTTTTGGCGTCTAAGATGATAGAAAAATATATAAGTTGTATACAAAGTGGTAGATTAATGGCAAAGCTTACTCTAACGCCGCTCTCCTTGGCACGCTTTGAAGTTCCCTCGCCGCTGTCTTCCAATTCGGCAGACCACACTTTAAGCATTGTGTCCCAGGAGCCAGTGGCGAAGCGTTGAGCATCTGGACTCACGCAGACGCTATCAACGCCACGCTCATGGCCCTTGCACACCGAAATGCAATTTACGGCGTTCGAATCAATGTTCCACTGCCATATCATCGCTGTTTGATCCTGTGAAGTGGACACAAAGCGTCCATTTTCATCATCCAATGATATCCAGTCAACAGCTTTGATAGGCGCCGTGTGGCCAGGTATAGTGAGCTTATGTTTTCCCTTCTTTGTCCAGATGTTGATGGTATTATCGTAGCAACCGGTAAGAATCCAATTACCACATGCCTTTACTGCCGACACCCAATCGTCATGGAGCAAACAATCCTGTGGCTCCGGCGCGGGAAAACGCTCCACATACTCAATTTCAATGGCATCCTCAAAGCTGATTGCCTTCTCGCGCAGATGATCACATAATCTTCCACGCAGATACTCATCGAATACAAGAAAATCAAAGTCAACGCCATCGGCGCCTTTATTTTGCAGCAAGGCATTAAGGAATATATTCAACTCGGTAGTTGAAACGCTGCCTTCGATGGCATATGGAACATCCGGCACAGCATAACTAAAAGATTGAGATTATTTTTACTAATAATCAAAGCATCTGTTGTTTCAAACTCACTGTTCTTGTTTGGTTTTGAGGTGTACCTGCACCTGCCCCTCGCCGTTCTCTGCTTCCATGTTCTCGCACACGTGCGTTTCGATGCGGCGTTTTTGTTGGGCTTTGTAGTTAGTGTGCAGTGGCTGAACTGTACAGTTTATTTTTGCTCGTAGGACACACTTGGCCCTGCAGCGTTTATTAGTTTGTATAAAGTTAAATGGGCTTTTGATTTTATTTTTAATATTTATTAAATAAAAATCGCCAAATAATTGTGGTGGCCACAAATAGATTAGTGATGCATAAACACATCGAAAATTTTGTATATCGATATCTTGCTCAGCGATTTCAACCATTCGATTGTTATTTAAGCACTGATTGAACAATACAGCCTTTCTAAGAAGATCAAGTTGTATTATTTAATATTATGATAATAGGAAACTTACATTTTTCAAAACAAATAATGTAAGTTTCAAGCATTAGCGGATAGAAATTGAATAGTGTATTGCCTAGTTATCGATAGATCGATTTCCACTGTTTGTGGTGGCGTACGATAAAATGTTAGGTTGTGGACTGCCAACTTGTCGTAAATGCAAATCGTTATCGTTTTTTGAAATTTGAAATGCAGCGCGAAATATAAATCTACTCTAAGTTGGTAGCTTAAGTATTTACAATTTACAATAAATATAGATGCCGCTTACTTTCAATGTTTAAACATAAATCTGTTGCGTAAACATGCAAAACACCGTAAATATCTAATGTTAATCGTTTAATAATTAATATTGATACGGTGCGCTGTCAAATTCATGCGAAAACGAACATAACAAATGTATGCATTTTGGTGTCAGCTTACGCAAAAAAATAAAACCCATGGTTAGCGAGCAATTTAAAATTTGGCTCTTCATGCCGCGCACAATTGTTAAAGTTTATTAATACTGGCCTGGCCTGGCCTGGCCTGGCGGTCATTAATGAACCAGATAGCAATAATGCCTACAGTTGAGGGGCACCTGATCAACCACTTTTGTCACTTGACTGTGCACTGGAAGTGTGCGTGGAAGGTTAAGCGCCTCTTGACATTTCTGTTGTGCTTTAACCTTCGCAACAAAAGTGGACAAATGCCCAATAATAATAATTTTATTTTATAATTTGCCTGCTCTAAAAATAATCAACTTTTATGGGTCGCCTGGCAAAAAAATAATGAAAACCATGCAATGGTAAGATTAAGCTCTTTTTTTTTTGTTTGTGTTTTGTTTTATTTCGGCTGCTTCGAAAACCAGAAATGAACAAGCGAAATGTTTGCTGATGCCAGCGACTTTCCAGGCACAAAACTTCCAGCGATGGCTCAGCTTATAAAATGCGCGTGGCGCCTGCGCAGCCGAAGCATTACAACAAAGCCCACGCGTCAGGTAAGACATCATCATTATCATCATCGTTGAGTGTGTGAACAAATTACGAAAATACGTACATAGTAAATAAATTGAATACAAATTGTAATTGAACATCGTGCATCTCTTGCAGTAATCCATAAACCATTAAACAATTCACAATGAAATTCTTCGCGCTGTGTTCCCTTTTGGCCATGTTGCTGTTGGCCGAAACTGTGCGTTGCATGCCACAGACACGTGATGGCGCCGCCTACACAAACGAGGCCATTCGACAGGCCCAGCAGACGCTACTTATTCCCAAGGATGCACAGATCCAGAATGTCCAGGAGGGCATCGAGCTGGGCGCCTACGAGCAGATTCCCGGCAATCAGCGCATCAATCTCTTTGATATCCTGGGCGATACTGTGCCCTCGGAGGTGATAAACAATCTGCAATCGCAGGTTGATCAAATTGGACGCAATTAATTAATTCATGTCATAAATCATTTGATTTGGATTTGCATTTTTGTTAAGTTTCACAAAAACATAAACACAAAAAAATCGAAAAAAAAAAACACATAAACAATAAAACACAAACAATTATTTAAGTATTTGAAATTGACTTTTGCTTTTTGTCCCATGCACGTTGAAAGCGAAAGTCTTTGCTCCTCCAAACCAGTTGCTTCCTCTAATCGAAAGTGTTTTTGCTGGAGTCTAATAATATAGAAAAATGACCAAATCGAAGACGAAACCAAAACCAAAACCCAAACCAAAGACTTTCTCCCGCCAAAGATCCCGTGGCGCATACAAAATTAATCCAAAATTTAGCTTGCAGCTCCTCAACCTTGTTACATAAGTTCAAGTAACTTTTCTTTGTTGTTTGTTGTTGTTGATTGTACATTACAGTTCAATATATATGTTTAATGTTGTATTTGTTGCCAGCGGGTAACCTGAGTTGATTTTTGTTGTCTCTGTTGCCGCTGCTGTTGTGGCAACTTTTGATGTTGCTGCTGTGATGCAACAATTGTCGCTGCCGCTGCTGTTGTCGTGATATTTGCTGTGTACGTTTTGTTCATTTAATTTCTTGGTAATTGCCGATGCATGCACTTGCATATTTATTATTGCTGTTGTTGCTATTGTAGGTGTGGCCATTGCGCAATTGTTGCTAGGACAGCTGCAAATCTTCGTATTTCATATTTTGTACCAATATCATCCTCATTTCAAGTTTCTTGAAATTCATATAAAAAAAACACTTTTCATTTATTTTTATTACTATTTATATTCATTTATTGTTATTCGTACACTTGAAAATGAACTTGATACTAAATTTACGCTAGTTAAAGTAATTTTCATTTTGATTTTATTTTTATATTTATGTTTATTGGTTTTATAAAATAATTGTGCAAATATTTAATGCTTTACATAACTAAACTTTTGCGCGCCTAAATAAATTATAGATGATTTTTATTTTATTTTCATTTCCCTTAAACTAACTAACTAAAAAAAAATGACTGCTCTTTTGACACTTTTTCATTAATTAGTTGTGGGCATAGTAATTATTTAAATATCTTGTTATTTATTTATTTATATGATTATTGTAATAGTTTATAAATTATAATTAAAGTAGTTGCTTTAAATTAAAACTTTCAATACTCAGTCTAAACTTAAAAGCTTTTCAAATCGAACAGGACTATATAATTTGCATAAATAGCAGTTATCATTATATGCAATAAATTAAATATTAAATAAAATCATTGTTAAATAAAATGTTTAATTTTCGTTATATGTGGGCGCTTTATGTGTGAGTGTGTGTGTGTGTGTGTGTGTGTGTGGCAATGTGAATAGTGTTTTTTTTTTGTATTTTCTTTTTT
Organism: Drosophila kuntzei; assembly: GCA_035042165.1. NCBI lineage: Eukaryota > Metazoa > Arthropoda > Insecta > Diptera > Drosophilidae > Drosophila > Drosophila kuntzei. The sequence continues at coordinate 1,307,383 of JAWNLU010000472.1, read as the reverse complement.
TTTTTGAACTTTTACTTAAAGTTAGAAAAATGTTTGGTTATTTATATTTATGAGAATAAATAAAAATACAACTAGGCAATTATTTGACACACTTCGGTGCAAATACGAGTAGTTGGGAAAATAAACATACATATATATATATTTATTGCATTTGGGGAGCCCAGCATTTAGTTAATCGGTTTTTCTTCTTCAATCATAGTTGTTCCTTTTTTTTTTTGCATTTATAATTGTTGCTAATTATTAAGCATAATTACTTAACTAAGTTTATATAAATTCAAATTTTAATTCGCATGTCGCTTGAGTGGTTTTTTTGTTTTTTTGTTTTTTTGTTTTTTATGTTTTTGCATTAAAAATGTAATTTGCAGTCTATGGAAATGATCAATTTTTAATGTTTCTCTTCTCGTTTCTTGCTACTTAAACTTAAGACTTTTAGCTCACTTTGCTGTTGAATTTTTTGAAGGCGATTGTTTTGACGTTAATTGCCTATCTACTAGGTATTCGAGCTGTAATTATAATTAAATACTTTAACAATTACCAATTGCTTAAGTAATTATGAAATAAATGAATTTCCAAAGATTCAGTTACTTAAGTAATTGCAATTGAGTAATTGTTGAATTACAGCTCTGTTATGTATTATAGTATGTATATACACCAAAGTTTCTTGTGCTACCTGTTCGATCTCTCAGTATATTCGCTGCAGATAGAGTCTATCGAGTCGTTGACCCAATCCCAATCCCGATCCCAATCCCGATCCCGATCTCTGCTCTACGAAACTCTTTTCGGCCCTTGACGTCGCCTTGTTCTCGCCAGCTGTCTGCTCCTGGCTCTCATCCAGCTTGAGACTCTCAGCATCTGCCTTGGGATCCTGTGCCGTGCTCTGTGCCTGGCCAGCACCTGAGCCCAGTTCATCAATGTCTTGGACTGGCACATAGTTGGCTCTTGGCGTTGTTGGCTCTCTCAACTCTCCGCTGCCGCTGCCATTCTCCAATTCTCCGCTTGTCTCGTTCTCACTTTGATTACGCCTAATCTTGGCCAGCTCGCTGACATTTTGAATTCGCGTCTCGGCGGAACTTTCCTCGGCGCTGTACATCAACGGCACTTGGGATATGGAGGAGCCCTGGGCCAGCATATGATCCGAGGGAGAGGGCAAGGGTTGATAGAGTTCCATGTCGCCACTTCCACTGCCGTTTCCACTGCCACTCGTATCCAGACTGGACTCGGTGACCTGCTTGGTGCGCTTGTTGTCCCGCTCAAAGGCGCTCACAATGCTCCGCTGCTCATCCTTGTTTTCCGCCTCCACAATATCCTCGAGTTCCACCAGCGGAAAGTTGACATCGCGTAGACTGAAATCATCCTCAGGTAGCGATGGATACGCAGGATTGGATTCCACCTGCGGCACTTCATCCTCCTCCATGTGATGCACAGTCTGTGTGGAACTGGAAACTGCAACTGGAGATTCACTGCTGCTGGCAGCCATCAATCCCTCAGTGCTCAACTCCATCTCCGTGGTGCTGTTCTCATAAGTGTTCCCATAGGTGGAACTCATCTCGCTGCTGGCAGTGGGTCCATCTGTGAACAGTTGCCGCTCTGTGGGTCCCTCAGTGGTGGATATAATGTGATAGATATTATCACTGCCCGCTGTGTCCGGTTCCAACTCTGCCACGGCAGCTCCACTGTCCACGAGGGCATCTCTGAAACCATTTTGTATAAATGCCGAGCTCAGTCCCAGGGGCAATGTGTCACCACTTCCCACAGATGCTGGTGGTGCACCCTCGGTGGTGTATTCCCGTTTGATGTTCACCTTGCTGGGATCATTCTCGGCCAGCGGCTGCAATCCATCGGCATTGTAGGTGACCAGCGGCTTCTGTTGTGGTCCGAGTGTATTATAGGCAACTGAGGCAATGAGCTTTAAGCTCTCGCTGCTGTTGACTGGAAGTGCTTTTGGGTTTGTGTCTTGGCTAAGCGCTGAGCTTGACGTTGGTGTTGCTGGCGTGTCGGTTGTTGGCGTTGCTGCTGCTGCTGCTGTTGCTGCTGTCGTGACAATTGCTGCTGTTGTTGCTGTTACTTCGGTTGCTGCTGTACTTTCAGCTGCAATTGTTGTTGTCGCTGCCGTTGCTGTTGTTGTTGTGCTGGCTGCTGTTGTTGGCGCCTCAGTGCTGGCAACTTTGCGTGTGGGAATCGTCTGCTTGACCTTGTGATTGTCATCCGTGATGCGGATTTCCGTCGGCTTGGTTATCTCCTTAATCGTGATATTCCAATTGAAACCAGCTGGTGGTGCAACAGGCGCTCCTTTTGTGGTTGTCGGCGCCACGCTGCTCGTCTCGCCCCCCAACGATGGATTGTTGTCGAGAACTACGCGGCGGGGAGAAGAAACAGGAGCATAAATTATTGAAATTATCTATAATTTGAGTGCATCTCAAGCTACTCAACTCACTTGGGCAATTGTCATACTCCGGACAGCAGCGGCCAGCCACGTATTTCGGCATGCAATCGTCGCGCCGGAAACAGGTTACGGAACTGCACACTATCTCACCACCTGCAACAGTTTAAAAAGGTGTCTTTAATATGGCAATTAATTTGACAGAGAGCTCTCAATTATTCTGTAACTTGGGGTGGTTATAATGACCCCAATTGGCGATATTATCAGAGGATAGTTTTCTTTTAAAGAAATTCACTTTTTGTTGCTAATTTCTTTTAAAATCACATATTCATTAGTTGATAAAATTATACAAATATCTACATATCTACACTGATAAAAAAAATGTTCTAAAATCAAGATTTTGGTCTCAGAACTAAGAGTTTTGGTCTAAAAAATGCGTCGAGAACATAAATTTCTTAAATTTAGAAAACACATCTTGATTTTAAGAACATTTCAAATTAGAATAAGTTCATAATTTAAGACCAAATAGTCTTAAATTCTCAGACCAAAAATAAAAAAATAATTCAGGTGTTTTAAACTTTAAACTTATTTTTTTTTATATTTCTACTTTTTTTGGAATTTTTTTCTTATATAAATATTTTGATTATATGTTTTTTCTTCGTTAGGGCGGGTTTCGATCCCTCCTTTGTTATTGTCATTATTGCATTGTCTTCATATTAAATATGACATTTTTATATTTTTTTGTCAATTTAAGATTTTTAATTCTTATATTAAGAACTGCGAATTTTTAGATTAATATTCTTAGTTTTATTAATTTGGTCTTAAAATGGTCTTATTTGAACAACAAAATATTTAAGATGAATGTTATTGATTTTAGAAGTTGGTCTTTTTTTTCAGTGTATACAGTGGCTTACAGCTTATTTGACCCACTTCATTTTGAACTATGTTTTGTTTTTATTGTTTAATTCAGATATAATATATTTAAAAAAATAAATTAAAAATATTTTTCTTCAGTCTAAGCATTAATTAAAAAACAAATACAAAATCAAACAAATTAAAAAAAATATATAAAATGAATTCAAAAATATAAATTGAATGATAACTTCATTTAAAATTTGTAATATGTAAGAGCTCTGGGTCGAATAAGCTGAGAGCCACTGTACATATGAGCGGTTTATTAGCTTACATATATAAAGTTTAAAGAATAATATTATTAAATTTTATATAAATTTTTTTATTATATTTTGTAGTTATTAGTTAATATTATTGAATAATATTATTTATATTTATTATATTACATTACTTTATATCGAACCATTTCCGCGAAAGTGTTAAGCACAATTTTTTCATATTTATGTTTTATCTGCTTTGAGTGGCAATATTATTAAATCACTTTTACAGAATTTCTTGACGTGCATAGTTTTAATTTTTTACAGAATAGTCACCTACAATATTTTTTTTTACAATTTTGCAATAAAAATGTTAATATTTGAAAAAATTGAATTTTTGCGGCAATGGGTCGATATACAGTCGAGTCTGGAAATAGTGAACGAATTCTTGCAAGGCTTTTTTAATATACTCAGGTTATTTACTATACCAAGATTAAAATAAAGTGTTTTTCTTCATGTTTTCTGCTTGCTGCCCGAAATTTATAATCTTTCGTATTCAAATTTCGGCCGCTATATCCAAACTCCACTGTAGTATAGTACAATCTCAATAAATTTTAGTTGCTTTTTATATTTCATGTCATCGAATTCTTTGTATGTGTCGTACAATACTTTTTGTCTGCATTATAATAAATATTTATGTGAAAACTAATTTGTTGAAGGCTAAAAATTTGGTAGTTATTTATTTAACAAATGAAACTTTTTATTTAATTTTATGAATTGAGAAAATGGTTACTTGTAATTTCTTGCAAAGTGCTTAATATTTAGAAATTCTTCATGTTTAAATTTTTCTACTTTAAGTTTTAATTTTAAAAAAGTATCTCTTGGTCTGTTTTGTATCTTACCTTTGCAGTAGCATACGGTGCAGGGTGTATCCGGATCAACCAATTTATAACCATTCGCATAAGTTTTGCCATCCTTTTCGCAATCTGTGGAATATATGGGAAAAATGAAAGCGGAATTCAAAATGATGCCTCCCATTTGCATAGTGTGTGTGTGTGTGTGTGTGTGTGGGGTGAGGGGAGGGGGAGAGTTGAACTTACCGCATTTATAATCGGGACAACAGTGTCCTGTACGTTGGATGGCACGGCAGCTTGTCTGCTTCTCGCAATGCACCGTCGTCTCGGCCACCCAGAGGCCGTCGAGGAGGCATTGGCCTATAAACAATTGAAAAGCGCATTGTTTGGGTTTTTAGTTTAGCAAAGTGGCACCCAAAAAATTGCGAGAGTGAGATAAACTTCTCTTGGTTAAGCTTACCTTGTGGCTGTTGTTGCTCCACCGGAGATTCGGTGGTGCTGCTGACACCACCATTGAATGTGATGCTACTCGGCGTGACCGCGACCATGACGACTGTGGAGGATGCGCTATTGTTGTTGTTGTTGCCGTTGTTGTTGTTGCTGCTGTTGCTGTCGGTGGGCACTGCGAAAGTGAAGCAACAAGAGGCAAACAGAATGTAATGAGAATCAACAATAGAAACTGAAATGGGAGGCACAACGATCCTTGGCCCCTTGGTACATATTTGAATGAATGACATTTTGATAACAGTTGTTTGTTTTTTCTACTTGTTGTTGTTGTTGTTGTGGTTGCTGTCGCTATTGTTGTTCCTGGTCAAGGTAAAATGCCAACAAAATACGGCAAAAGTTAAATGAGTTTAGTTTTAGTTTGGCTTTCTTCTTTCCCCATTTAGACACTGCTTTCTTTCCTCCCTTATTCTTATTGTCGAGGGCGTGGCAGTTCGGATGTTGTAGGTTTTGTCAGTTGCACTCGATTTTGCCATCTTTTCCCGCATATATGTAATTCTGATTGCTCGTCTGTCACTTGCCACAACTGAGCCCAAGCTCTTAAATTTCATTGGATTTTTGCCTTGAAGGCTTTTCACTTGTCCTTTTGTTTGTTTGTGTTTTCAACAATCTGGCGACATCTCTCTTGCTGTCATTTTGGCCCCATGAAAAATGATTAAATATGCGCTAGCATTAATCATACGCACTGTGTGACACGCACTCGCATTTTTTAACAAGCTTCTTCAATTTTCTCAACTTGCTGCGAGTCTTGTCCCAAAATTGTTTTTCTAGCTGCTTCATTAGACGAATGCTGCTCATTTCCACATATTGTTTTATAGTTTTGTTTTGCTTTCCCTATTACAATTGAGTTTATTTTTAAACCGAAAAACAGACCTTCTGACAAATATATGTTTACTGGCCAGAAATATTCATGTTAAAACAGTAAATCTAATTTTACTGATAAATTGTTTTGGATGGTCAGAAAAAGCAGCTGAAAGTGAAGCAAATTTAACACAATTTGCGTAGAGATAAATTTACTGAAATGTTCAATTTAAGCTCTATTAATTGGTATTTTACACTTGTATAATTACAACATATAACGAATTCATGAGTTCATTTAATTTTAATATATTTTAAATATTGATTAATATTTCCACAACACTTTTAAGGTGATTTTTGGCTACAGGATATAATTAATAATAGCACATACTCCAAATTAGTTTAGTAAAATGATGCATCAAATTGTTCATTGTTCATTATTCTTGTTGTAATTTGACTACTTTGATTACATTATTGATTTATGATCATATTTTCAAACATTTGTAAAATTAATGAACACTTGCTTAAAACTTTTAATGTGAAATCACATATTTGTTTTCTATTTATTCTCATTAACATTTATATTAATTATATATCTCGGCTATTTTAAATTTGAAATTGTGTGAAAATATTGTTTAATTTAGAAAACAATAATTAATTGTTTTTTTACGACAAATAGATATTATTGCAATTAAAATGTTTGTTTAGTGTTGCTACTTTTTTTTATCACTCGATTCATATTCTAAATTCGATTTTATTTCAGTGATTTTTATTTATTTGCATACGCAATTCAATGTTGTTTTTATTAACTTCATTTTCTGTCCAATTCTGGACAATTCTTTGAATTCATTCAGTAGAAATAATATTCAGCTAAAAGTTGCCCACCCTTTGCACGAAATAAATGTAAATTTTAGTTAGAAGACAGTTTAGAATGTGAATTTTAAAATGAAATAAATGAGTCACTCACTCGTTTTATTAGCTCAGTAAGACTATTCCATTTATTGCTTCATTTCTTTTGATATAACATATATTTATTTTCATCTCTTTTTCAGTGTTAACTACGATTATTCCCTGCATTATTTCCTACATAGATTTTTATAATCTGTTTTGTTCTTGAGCTCCTTTCATCTCTCCCTCATCTCTGGTTTCTCAACGTATGTATTTCAAGTCTCGTATTCGTTGTGTTCTTTCTACCTGGTTCCACACACACCCAACTAAATGTTAAAATGATTTTGTGTCTGGGACTTGGCTCGTTTTGTTATGTAACACGCGAAATTTGAAACGTTGCAATTAGTTGAACAGCTTCCCGTTTTCATTGTAGAACGCAACGTTAATTCCACGACTTCCCATTGTAGTTCTCTCTTTTTTATATCTTTCAGATTTTTTCCGTTTTTTTTTTTGTAGTTGCTGATGCTCGACGACGCGTCGCATTTGAGTATTATAGTGTGTGTGTGTGTCTGTGTCTCTGTATTTAGGGTATGTCAGTTGGTTTGTCAGTCTGTCAGTTTTTGGCTGGCCAACACGTTTTAAATGAGCGAAATTATTATGCGCATTATGTAGAACAGTAGCCAAAACAACAATAACAACAATTAAAGAACATTTAGTGGAGTTTGCGCGACTAGCAGTTACCCTAACATTGCTTTATTGTTGAATAAATAAAGCTATTTAAATAAAAAGTTATTTAAATAAAAATGAGACTTGTTAAACAATTTTAAAAAAACTTTCAAAATATATTAAATTAAAAAATAAACACTTTTTAAAAAAGTCCAATGTAAATACATAAATAAATAAAGTTATTTAAATAAAAATGAGTCCTGTTAAACAATTCTAATGAAATTTTCAAAATAAATAGATTAATTTTGTATATTAATAATATAATATAATATATATTATATTATATTCTTATACAAAATCTCTTTAAAAAAGTCCTATTTACATACAAAGAGTATATAAATATTACTATATACTAATATTATTACTTTATATTTTTTGTTTGTTTTTTGATACATTATTTAGCGTGTTTATAATAATAAATAATGTATAAAAAATATATATATTTATATTTATTTTAAAAGACTCTTTAAAAAAGTCATATGTACACACATAGGGTATATAAATAACGCAAAAAATGCTTTGCCACAAGCGTAATTCGAGTCGTGCATGAGATTACGTATACGCCACCGCAAAGATCTTATTTAAGATTTCGCTGGCGCTTCTTTATGATTCTCGCTGTGTATAAGTTGTACTTAAGATTGTCGCCTTTGTCTCTCAGCATCAACAATTTATGGTTGTTGTTTAAAAATTGCATTGGAAATTAGCATTTGATTGTTTGTTTTCCGCAAAAAATTCGTATGCAAATGTGTACGCTGATTCATGGTCATAAATTGCATTGATTTTATAATTTGTGTACCGTTTGTACATATCTTCTTTCTTCCCACTCTCTCTCACTCTCTCTCTCTCTCTCGTTGCGAGTGATAAATGATAAGCGCAATTTGGCTCAATTGTAATGAGCAAACGGGAAACACGCAATAAACAGATGGCAAACAAATGAAAATGGCCTCAAAGATAGCGTTAAACCACACTATTAATAATACTTAGAGGCGGCCCATTGATAAATATGGCAGCAGTTAAAACCAGGCCATAAATGTCTCTAACTACAGCAATAACAAATCATCCAGAGTGGAGAAAAGCTAAATCTAACTTTGAACAATTTCACTTCTGTCAAGTGGCATGTCCTGCGGTTGTCCTGCGTGGGAATTGTCTGTCTATCTGTCTGTCTGTCTGTCAGTCAGTCTAAGAATTGCGCCCTCTCTCTTTGGGCCTACTTCATGAACTACTCAACTTTGGCTTAGAAGGAGACGACTTGCCATTATTAGATTTTTAGCAAGTGGCCTCTTCCCCCTTTTGGGGCCACCCGCAGTGTCAGGGCAAATTTCCTGTTATGGCCACGTCTACTGACTTGGCCCTCGACTTAAGCAGTTTGCGGTTAGTTAGGCAGAGAATCTGTTTTGTTTATGAAGTGCAAGTCGCCTGCTCTGTGAAGCAGGAAAAGCGACTGAAATGAATTTCGTTTGGCTCATAAATTGTAATTGTGATTGCACTGAATGCAGCTGTAATACTTGGAATTTATGTGATGTGAAACCGGCTAAATAATGAACAGACTTCTACACTAACTTGAGTATCTTGACATATCAATTCGTATATATATATCTGTAACTAGAATCGACTCTGCGCCTATTGTTGCCTCAGAATCAACGACGCGTAATTCAGGCAGCTGAAATGTCATTCGAAATTGTTGCTTAAATGGCATTCGAAATAAAAAATACATTATATTAAAGAAAAGACAATGAAAACAATGACAATACAGAGTCATCGTCAGGCAGTCAGACAGTCAGACAAATGACAACAAATGAGCGTTTTGAGTGTTGTCTACTTTTCGTTTTATTTGTTTGTCACACTGAAAAATGATAAATGAGCCGCAAACTCAAGAAGCGGGGGAAACAGCAGAAATTGTAGCTGAGCTGGAGAAAAGCCAGCCCAGAATAAATGCAAGCTCATTGGGCAGCAAAAAAAAGTCAAGTGAACAAATTATACGCTTAAATAGCAGGTGATGTTTAAATATTTAAAGATAGAAATAATTGTTAAACGTTATTTGCTTAAACAATAGCATATGATTTTAATTCTGAGAGCAGAAAATGATTAAATTTTATGTTGTGAGTGTAGTTAACAGTCTGTTATGTTAATGCTAACAGCGAAGTGTAGCTAACAGTCTGTTATGTTAAGGCTAACAGCGAAGTGTAGCTAACAGTCTGTTAAGTTAAGGCTAACGAGTAGTGTCGGTTATGTTAAGTTTAACAGTGTACTTCTAAAATTGTAACATAAAAATGTTTATGTTATTACAAATTAATTTTAAGAATTATTAATATTAATATGAGTTAAAATTATTTTTAAAAATATTTAAATTTTTGAAATACCTGTACAGTTGTTAGCCAATACTTTTTGTCAACTTTTAAAACTCTTTAAACTGTCAAAGCCAAGAGTCTTTCTACCACAAAGTTTATTTACTGTTTTCTGCGTTTTTCGACTTTTATAATGTGTAATTTTGTTGCCTTTACAATTTCCAATAAATGTACATTTTTAATTTCATTTATTTATTATGTTTTGATTTCTACACGACAAAACTTATAAATTAAGATACTAGTCCATTTATTTTTTAAATTTAAAAGCGCAGAAAAATGTATATAAAATTTGTTGTCAAGAGATTACCATATTTTAAATATCTAACAATATAGGAAAATATATGCTTTTATCTGTCTGTCACATACATTTGAAGGCAGCTAAAATACCCCTTGTAAATTGGCTACAGGGTATTTAAAATAAAGCGATAACAATGCGACACGCAAAGGTATTTATTGAGCATTGCTTTACATTTCTCAACTGTCAACGAACACATCAAATAGTCAAAGGCGCAATGTGTGAAATGTTGCAGTGTTGTTGTCATTGTTGTCATTGTTGTTGTTGTTGTTATTATTGCTGGTGTTGTTAGTGGAGCCTAGCTAATTTAAAAGAGCTAAAAACAGTCGCTATTGCATGCATGCAAACATGCCAATGATAGAAAGATACATATGTATCTGTAAGTTTGATTTGTATCTGCCGCTGTTTGCGTGTCTATCCGTCTGTCCGTCTATCTATTTGTCAGTCTATCTGTATATGTACCTGCTCGACATGCTATTTAAATTAATAATGCCGCAGTTTACAATGGCAGACGCCGGCCTTTTGTAGCGGCAAACCGGCGACTGTCATTAGGCATATTAGCAAGCTAATTTAACAGATGCACATAGATGCCCAGATAGATACGTGGATAGATATGTAGATAGATTTATAGTGCACGTGCCACAGAGAATTGCCGCAGACAGCTGCCTAATTGTAGCTATTTGAATAATAATAATACAACACGACAATCGAGTACTTAACATTTCACAACTAAAGTGCATACGATCCATCAAAAATGATTACATCAAAGCGAGTTTCATTTTTACACCAAATTATTAAATAAACAAAAAATAAAGCTCATACGCCATGTAAGACAGACAGACAGACAGACAGACAGACTGACAAATGACAGTAGTATCATATCATTTCTTCATCGACATATCAACAAATTGACAAATTGCATAAGCGTATACAGACTGCTGGCTGACACTGTAACTGTGACCAGCAGCCAATGTGCAAGTTTTGGCTTCGACTTTATTTATCTTTCTGTATCTTTCTGTTGCTGATCGGTGTTAAAGTGTAACACACAACATTAAACAGATGCCGGAGTTGAACGTGACCACAATATAATTACCCGCAGCAAAGTCACATGCGCCACTTGTTGACGCTCTTTTTCTTTTTCTTCTTCTTTTTTTTGCCCACTTTGTTGGTCTTTAAAAGCCAATTTACATGCCCGGTTCGGTTTGGTTTGGTTCGGTTTGGTTCGGTTTGGTTTGGTTCGCCGGTGCCCTCTTTGGCCCACAGAGTAGGCCAAGTTACACAAAAACGGCGTTGAAAGTAAAAGTTTTAACACTTTTCATTTTAGAAGTTAACCTCCCGGCTTGTGTGTATCTCTCTCTCTCTCTCTCTTTCACTCTATCTGCCCCCATCTCTTTCGCTCAGTGTGAAGTGTGTGTAGAGCTGTTTGGCATTATTTGTGGGTCTATTTGCTTTACGTATTAAGCTTGGAGACGTTAAACAAATTATGAAGCGTCAACTGTCAAATGAAAGTAAGTTTTTTTTCCCCTCTTCTTCCTCTACTGTTGTTGTTTTTGTTGTTGGATTTGCTTTTTGTAATTGTTTTGGACATGAAGAGGCAATCGTTATGGAGTTATACCATTTATCATGTTACATGGTATCATGTTTTTCAGGTAGTTTATTTTGATAAGATTTTTTTTATTTTCTTTATTTTTTTTGAGACATTATGACATTAATTAGCTTCTTTTTTATTATATTTGTTTATTCGGGCTTCGTCTTTGAAGTCATAATATGGCATAATATAGTGAACTTGTTGCCAAAGCTATAAAATAATACATATTAAACGGATGAACTAGTTCTGGAGTAATCTTTGGAAATTGCAATGAAAAAATAGATAGATTTTCATAGAATTTTCTTTTAAATTTAAATACTTTAATGAGCTTAAATTTTGGATGAACTGTAAATTTGTAACCTAATTAATTTTAAAATATTTTGTATTTTTGATTCATTTTAAGTGCTAAAGCTTGCAAGTCATGGATAATTAACAATATCGGTTATAATTAATAAGTAATATAAGACATTATTTGACTCTTGCAGAAATCAGCATTTATTAAGCATTTGTTATTTATTATTTTTATTATTTTGTGTTCTTACCAGGGATCAAAACCGAAACGAATATCGATTTCAGTTACGGTTTCGGTTATGCTCTAATTAAGGTTTTCGGTTATCGGTTGTGCAAAATCTTGAAGTATCGGTTTCGTAACGGTTATCGGTTTTTTGTAGGTTTCGGTTTATAAATACCAGTATGGTTTTGGTTCACAAAATAAAAGAAATTAAGAAGCGTTATTCACTGCTTTACATGAAAAAAGATTTAATGCCCTTTTTAGCCTGGAAAATAATGTTATCTGGTTACTGGAAGACAAGGAAAATGTCGATTATTTTGATTTTTCTGAATTTTGAACTTCCATAACTTTGTCAAAACTCAATCAATTTCCATGCGCCATGTAAATGTGTGCATGATTTTATCTCTAAATTCGTTCTGCATTTAAATTTTGTTGATTTTGAAAATTCGAATTTTATCGAAAAAATCAAAAAAGACAAAGGGGTAACACTGTAAATTTTCTAAAAAATTCGATTTTCAAAATTTTTTTAAAAAGATCCAAATTTAAATGCGGAACAAATTTAGAGGTAAAATCATGCTCAAATTTACATTGCGCAAGGAAATTGGATGAATTTTGACAAAGTTATGGCAGTTCAAAGTTGTCAGTACTTGCGACAGCCAGAACCGAAATTAACCTTTATAAATGAATCGGTTACTAAACGGTTATTTCGGTTTAAAGATTTTTAGGTTTGTGGGTTTCGGTACAGCGGAAAACATTTATTCGGTTACGGTTTCGGTTACGGTTACAAATTTCAATCGGTTTTTACCGGTTAAAGGTTTCGGTTAAGGTTTTAATCCCTGGTTCTTACTATGAATCATTTTCAAATCAAATTTATGCTCAAACTAATACTTTAATAAAGTGTAAGTTTCGTTCGAAAAGAATTAGCTTTTATCTTTTTCAAAATTTCATAAATCATAAATCGCTTAAGTTTTCAAACTTAAGTAAATGCAAATGCTAAACTAAACAAATTGTTGACTTATTTTGAGCAAAGAGTCAAGTTTTGGTTGCTTTAAAAAGCATATGAATATGCATATGTGTGCTTACAGTGTGTGTGTGTGTGTGTTTTTGAGACTCTAAGAGCATTATGCTGGTAAATCGAGAAACATGACCAAAAGGATCTAAAACGCACACGTTCTCATTGAAGCCATACGCATGAGCTTAACAAACATGCAACAGAGCTGTGGCAAATGTGAAATAATATTTGTACTCGTGCCACACAGAAGGTGTTCCTCCTTTCTAAACTACCTATCATAATACGTGCTCCATATGCGCCAATAAGCATAATAATGCCTAGACCAAAACCAACAAAATCCGTATGCAAAAACAACAAAAACCACAGCAACAATCGAGTCACAGACAAGGCCAAAGTTGGCCGGGAATTGTTTGGGTTCTTTGGGCCAGGTTAAACGGGCTACTTGCCCAATAACAAATCTGAAAACTTACAAGGGACACTTGCCAAAAATTCGCCAGAGATGTGTCGAGACGAGAGTAAAATTGTGTGTGAAAACGGAAAATGAGTCCCCAAGGAAATTGCCAAAAAAAAAAAAAAAATTATGAACTTCGATGATGAGCTGAACTCTTGTTGGCCGGGCCAAAAACCAGAGCACGCATTTTGTTATTGGCCAAAGCTGTTGCTTTTTGGTCGTTTGGCAATTGTTTGGCTGAAATGGTAGCTTAAAGCGGCTTTAACAGCTCATGAACCGACTCACTGTCTCCTTCCCCTCGCATTCCTTCACCTCTCCCTCTTGTGGCCTAAACAGGCTGACTGTGCTCACTCGTAGATATGACTTTGATGGGGTTGCCAGTTAGTGTAATTGTTGGTCTGCTTCTGGCTCTGTTTGCTTTCCTTTGCATTGACAATTGGCCAAACTGTTGCTGTTTTCACTACCATAGCAAACACACCAAGACTCACACACACAAGTACACACACACATAGTTGCAAGGATGAATGCAGTTTGGGCCAAGCTTCTATTTCAAAAGGTAGCTTCAATTAATTATTGAAAAGTGCCGAAAGAAGAAAAAATTTGAGAAAAATTCTGCTTCAATTTAAGCTTTTTAAATTTTACACAACTATTGATTGATATAACTACTTCCATAATTTTCCTAAATATTTCATTTAAATTAATTAAAAATTTGCCAACTTAATATTTATTTTTATTATTTTAAAGTGATAAATGTAATTTTAAAAAATTTTCTTAATCAGAATTTAAGCTCATGTAATTAAAATTATTTAAATTGTCAGGAATAACAAAAGAATTGTTATATTACAGTCAACATTTTTATAGGCATTTAAAATTGTTGACTTAATTTACTGCATTTATTTTTGCTTAACAAATTTACTTCAACTATTTTCAAATTATTAATTTAATATAGAATAGCTAAAGTAAATTTAAAAAATAGTCAAAATATTGAATATATTTTTAATCAAATTAAGTTTTATATATGTGTGCATTAATATTTGTTTAACTAATTCACTGAAGACTATTTCCAAATTTGTAATTTTCAAATTAACTAAAGTAAATTGGAAAAAAATCAAAATATTGCACACATATTTAATAAAATTAAATTTTATATATGCACTTATATTTGCTTTACTAATTCACTTAAGAATATTTCCACATTTATAATTCTTATAGTAACTAAAGTAAATTTGAAAATAGTCAAAATATTGTATATATTTTTAATAAAACTTAAGATGGTAAGAAAAAACAAAGCCATAAAAAGTACTTTTGTACAAAAACAAATTCCGGATACGCTTGCTTCACTATTTTTTTTTTTGGCGTCAACTTATAAGTATAATTTTTGTTCTTGCCAAACTTTATGTGAGAACGTGACTGTTCGCTCTAAAATATGCAGTCTACAGGGTAAACAACTTTAAATTACAAAAAACAAATAGCACAAAAAGAAAGCAAAATATTTAGACAGCAGCCGGAGAAAATCCCTATTTTAATCCCAATTGTATTGAAGAGCAGAAAGTAAATGTAGAAAAAATCAGCTATCGATTGGGAAGGAAGGAAACTGAAATTAAGCCAGGTAAATACGTTGTTAATGCGAGTAGATTTAACTTTTGCCATTTGCCAGGTAAAGTGCCAAAGTTTGGAGGTACATAAAATCAGTGAACAGTTTTATAAAATTGTAAATGAAATGCGCAGCATTCAATGGAACTGATAAGATAACAACTACGACAGCTGATAATGATAATAAGGTGTGAGTTTTACCTTTATTTTAGTTCCTTTTTTTTGTCTTTTGCCCTCACTCAGTGACCAATGGCGACAATTTGTTGTCGTCTGCTTTTCTTTTTATGACTGCAAAGTGGCGTTAAATTAAAGGATGGTACAGGCGGTGTTGTGGGGGGGCGTGGTCATTTCAACGGTTGGACGACCCGCATTCGCTTTATTTTACGCCGTTTTGATTTTTCCCTTCTCACTCTGCTGGGTTCTGTTTGCTGTCGTCGTAAGACTCCATTAAACAATTCAATTAAGAGCTGAGATTTTGGTGTGGGAAACATGGGACATCTTTAAAATGTCAAGCCTGATAGGCAAGTGGGAAAAGGACAGCGACCAACTGGCTGGGAATTAAAACATTTTATGCAAATTTACATTTTTTCTTCTTTACATATTTATTTTATTTGCTAGCTGCTGACTGTTGACTGCTGTTTGTCCAACGCTTAAAGTATTTACTTTTATTTAATGTATAAAATAAAAGTTGCACGGCGGCAATTAAAAAAGCAGGCACAGAAGTTGCGCCTAAAAGCTGGCAACAGTCAGAAAATTAAGTTGGAAAAAAAAGGCCAAAGCGGAAATTAAAATATTTCCGGTTTGCTGAAGAATTTCTTATGTTATTTTTTGGGGCTTGGGGCGTGGCAGGCTTAGGCGTTGTACTTGATTTTAATGCTAATTGAAGCGTTACAGTTGTTGTAAGTGAAGCTTTAAAAGTCTTGTTGCTCATTGTGAAACAATTAAAATGTTATTAAATTTAAGTCATAGAACACTTGGAAGTTCTGTAACTCTGCAAATAATAAAGCATATTTTAGTTGAAAAATAGAAGTAAGTTTTCTAAGTCCTTTACAATTTCCTACTTTAAAATATGCTAAAGGAGTAACTCATAAAATCCATAAATATCTGAAGTCGCTGTAAGCTGCCTCTTATCATAAATTGTTCTTATCAAAGTATATACTACTTTAAAATATTATTGTGTCGAGTTTTGCGTTCGCTTCAAAATGCCATCAAGTCGTTCTCAATTTTATGACTTCTAATCCTGTCGTTATATTTATCATTGGTCGGGTTTCTATCGCCAGGCCATCTATTTTGTAGCCCAGGACATTGCATATAAATGAACAATAAATAGTTTGAGGGCGTGGCGAGTGTCATAAAAATTGCAATTGGTAGCCAACGTAGCGTATACGCAACATGCAGAAAGCAGAAAGAAGGCATCCTCAGATGCTGGCAGGCGAAGTTCTTAACGCTTTTGTGGCAACTTGATAGCAAAGTTATGACAAGGATTTATGAAGTATGCATTCAAAATGAGCAGCTAGTAGCTGAAGACAACTCACACTTCTCTGGCCATTGACAACATGTGCAACACTTTTAAAGATGCAGCTTTAAAATGCAAACACACACACACACACATGATTCTGTTTGTCGACCCTCAAGACGTTTGTTTTTCCCACGTTATTGAAACAACAACATCAACAATTTTTCGTGTATTTTCTCAGTTGAGCTGCTGTTTGTAGTCTCTCTCTCTCTCTCTCTCTCTCTCTCTCTCTCTCAGTCTGTCTCTGTTTGTTTGTTGTTCCCAATTTTGTTTGCATATACACAATTCCTTAGACACGCCGCCAACACAAAGATGTTGGCAACGTTGTTGCCCACACACATTGTCACATTGCCCGTGGCATTCAACATTCTCCTTGTCTGCCCTCCAATGTGTTACGTGCCACCTTTTTTTTGGTGGCACATACAAATCTGCGACACAGTTGCGTTTGCTCCATTTTATTCCTCACTTCTTTTTACCATATTGGCACCGCCATATGTAAACATATCGTTATTTGCCCATTTACCCCATTCGAAACAACGAACCAACAGACGAGACTCTTACGGCCAGACACTCAATGGATTAAGTTGCCTTGGGAGCTGTTTAGTATCCCTAGTTAATGGGAGATACATGTGGTTGCTCTTGGCCTAAACGGTTCGTCTCCTCTTACAAAGATATCACCTTGATGTTAAGAAATAGTAGAAGAAAAGAGTTGCCAGTTTAATCGGACCAATTAAAAATGGTTTAACTAGGAAATGCCTTTCATTTTAGTTAAGTTGCTCGTTATACTCTGATTTAAGCTTAATTATTATATGAAAGACAGAGAAAAAACGGGTATTAAAAGTAAAGATACCCCATTATTTTATCTAAAGCAGCTAGGATCAAATGGCAGACTACACCTATAAATCCAAAAATATATTCTTAACTAAATATTTTAAAGTAAAATTTAATATCAAAGTCAAAAATATCATTTACAATCTATATTTATCTAAACTAATAGAAAATATACATATATATTTAAATATATATATTTATATTTAACTGAACTATTAAAGTAAATATTAATATCAAAGTCAAAAATATCTCTCAGAATATACATGTTTATTTTTTAACTGAACTATTAGAAAGCTGCCCTAAATAAATCAATATAATGTTATTTATTTATTATTATATTTATATAAATGATCTCTTGTTCCTCACCACTTTTCTCATTTAATTAGTTAAATTATTATCTTTAATTTTTAAGATCTTTTATCCATATACTTGTTCCTAGAAGCTGAAGGAAAAATTATAGTTAAACATATAGTTTATTTGTTTAAATTAATTCAATATTACTTTTATTATTTATGATTTCTCATATGTCTTCAAATCCTTAGAAGTCTGAATGCAATTGAGGCAGATCAAATTAAAGCTTATTTTCTCATTTATTTGAATAAATTAATTTACAATTAATATTTAAGATTTAATATCTATTACTAAGTGTAAACTGTTTCCAAAGGTCACACTAGTGAATTCAATTTTGTATGCTGCAGTTTAACCTCCGTAACCTGAAGGTCCTTTGTCGAGTTATTCGTTGAGAATATCAAAAGCTCTGTTTTACACCACATGAATATAAATCCCGTCTCCGGTTTGTAGTTTGTAGTGTCTGTGGCTCATTATAAAAACCGCGCAGTGTGACAGACACATGATAATATTTTATATACACGATGAGCTCGATTTTCTTTTCATTTTCTTTCCATTTTCATTTTCATTTTCATTTCGGTAATAGCGCTACTCGTTTACTTGACAATTTTCATGTGAACTAGCTACAATTTTTCTTCGTCAGCCTGCGGTGGCACGTGGTGTGGGGCAAAGGGGGTAACGGGGCAACGGGGAAAAAGGATGCAGCAGCAGTGGCAAGTGGCAAGTGGCAGCAACAGAATCAGCCAGGACCTCAACGAACCTGGCTTTGCCTTATGCTTGCTGTGGCTGCCAACTATCAACGAGTGAAAAGATTTCTACAGACACTCAACACACACACACAGAACTCACACACACACACACACATACACACACATGCAGTCGGATCACAATAACAACAACAAAGTGCTTGTAGGGCAGGAACTTAAGCAGGAAACAGGAAAAGCAAGTTCCACCATTTTTGTCTGTGCTACGTGACGTCTTTCTCTTGAGACGTCACAAGATTTATTGTATGCAAGTTATGTGGATGTATTGTTTGCACAACTGTACAAGCTATATATATATATATATATATATATGTGTTTGTGTGTGTGTGTGTGTGTTTTACAAAAATATGCAAATCGGTTTTGCACTGCTGACGACTTCTTTCCCAGAAGCTGAAATGTGTTTAAAATCTGCAAAAATCTGCTTCATTTTTAGCTGGTGTCGATTTTTTTCAAATACCCTGTACTCTTAAAATGAGGGGTATGATTAACTCGTTAGAGAATTATTATGACTTTATGAATATTATATCTAAATTGATAAAATATAGCATAATTAACAAAGCAGTTATTTTTAGTAGATCACGTGGTTCGTTAGTTACAATCGCCGACCTGTCACATTATTAGAATTTCAGTTAGAATTGATTAGAATTTCAGTAAAAAATAACTGGGATCGATTCCCACACTGCCACGTAAAGATCTGTAATAAACATGTCTTGTTTAAATCCTAATATGACACGAAAAATGCTTTACATAATAAATAATGTATCAAAAATATTATTTTCTCAGCAAAAGGAAAATTCTATATTGCTAACAATAAGTATTCCAATAAACATATGTATGTATATTATTTAGTATATTAAATATATTTAAATTTTTGAGTACTTTAAATTTCTTTACAGGGTACTTATTATTTGCGTTCTCTCTTTCAGTTACTTCCCCAGTTATTTTCATTTTGCTGTCACACTTGACAATTGTCCTATGTACAGCTGTTGTTGTATGTGTGTGTTAGGGTGTATAAGTGTGTGTGTGTGTGTGTGATTGTACTAGTTTGTTATTACACTTTGCATATTTTCACCTAGCTACGTGTATTTGATTTGACTTTATCTCCCAATGCTCCGATTATTCTTTTTCCTCCCATTCTTCTATGATCAATTTAAATGCACTTTTCATGACTTGACTTTAACTCAGTTCTCTTTTTCTCTTATTCTCTACTTTCTCTCTTTACTTTACTTTACTTTGAGTGCTTTTTGGTATTGTTTATGTGTTCAGTCCAGAACATAAAAGTGCCATTAAAATGGTCACACAATAACAACAATTACTAACCACGTTTATCCTTTACACTCTTTTAAGAAGACTTTTAACGAGCATTCCCAAAAAATCATTAAATATGTCATGTAGAATGAATTATAACATATATTTCTTTGAATTTGAATATATTTGAATATAACATTATTTAATTATCTACATAATTCTAATTGCATCAATTATTTTCAGATTACATTGTGCTCTATGAAAATCCATTACTTCAAGGTAAATACTTATACTTACTGTATTGAATATTTTCAATATTATCATATTAATCACATCAAGTGATTTAAGTGCTAATTTTAAATAAGGTAAAGCCCTAGATAAATTTAGATTTAAAAATAAATAAACCTCAATAATAGATGACAAATTTTTTAAATTATTTTTAAAAAAGATTAAAAACTTGTTTTCAAAATTATTTTTTAATAATTGGATTTCTAAAATATTATAGAAACTTATCCCTTTTTTAGAGTATTACGATATTTGCCTGAATTAATTTTAGCTATATATTTACTATATGATTATTTTTTGCAATTGCCTTTTTCCTTTCGCACTGCGAATGGCAGCAGGTTGGTTAAAGTAAAAGCCGAGCAGGTAACTGACAGGATTGCTAACGTTTTAACATCTTCTCAACCTTATGAAATAAGCCTTTATGGCTGCAAGCCGCTTAATAGAAAATTAAAAAGGTTGAGCTATAAAAAATTAAAATTAATTTCGTGACGTTTGACCAGAAATGAGAAAAAGAGACTGAAAATCAATTGAGTTCCGGTTGCGAGCACGTAAAGGGTTTTAAAAGCACTTTAAACCTCGGCGTTGTTTAATGTAATTTAATTAGAATTATTATTTAATATGATGAGCCTTTTTTATGAGCATTAAAAACTAGAAGTAACAATTTCTGAGCCGCAAAACTTTTTAAAATGCTGAACTTGGCACGCAAAGTGGACACTCAAATTGCAGTTGAACTGCAGCAGATGACAACGGGACAACGGGACATTGGTGGGGGTTGTTGCATGGCAAACACATTCCAAAACCGCAACAGCCACTTCCGCGAGCTCCACAACTTTCCACATGATCCCCTTCCCCCACTGAAATTCGCCTCCGCTGGGCCAAAAAAAAGAGAGCAACAGCAACGACAGCAAAAATGTTAAAAACTGTTGGTAAACACACAAAGGACAAAAGCACATGTACACACATATATACATACACATACATACATATCTATGTGTGTGTGTGTGTGTGTCGTGTCAAGCGCCTAAATGCAGCTAAGCATTTAAAGCGCTTTTCAAATTTGCGTTTGGGGAAATGTTCAGCGGCTGCTTTTGCGTTTTAGTTGGTTGGTTAATTCTTTTTTAGTGGCCATCGTCGTTGCCTGGCGTTTATTTTGGGTATGAAAACTGTTGCCCTGGATATATGTACTCGTATCTACGTACGAAGAGAGGGGATAGATGTTTTTAGGCTGACACTGAAAGCAGGTAACTTGGGAGCTAATGCTTTGCTAGTGTTAATATTGCCAACGACATGTTCATTTTCATTTTCATCCTCATTTTCATTTTCCCAGTTTAGTTAATTTGTCTTGTCGTCTTGTTGTTATTGTTATTCTTGTTGCCTGTTTTTGGGATACGCGTTTGTGGCTGTGTTAACGCATTGATGGGTATTATCAGCAACTGGGGTTTAAACTGAATGCTCTAATAAACTAGAGCTGGTAACTATTGACAGTCAAAAATGGAATAATTTCGAGCTTTTATTAATGCCATTAAATACAATTTTATAGAATTTATAATGGAAGCATAATAATTTGATAGTATAGGTAAACTGAATATAAATAAAAATAATTTAAATAAATAGATAGAAAATCTATAATTTTGAAATTATGTAAAATATTAATGCATTTTTTTGGCTTTATATTAGTCATTTAATAAACAACATTATTTGTTTGAAACTATAAACTCAAAAACTTTTTACATATTTTTAAGGGTTAGTTTCAAACTATTAAAAATATAATTAAATATTATTTATAGTAAATATTATTTATAATATTTAATAAATATTATATATAATAAAAAAAAAAAAATTTTTAAACGAAATTTATTGATGAATAAAATAAATTATTAGGAATTCTAATTAATTTTTTATTGTCTATAAACTAGTTAAACTATAATAAACTTTCAATGTGGAAGCTGTAAAATCAAAACGTTTTAACACTTTTTACTGGAATAATTTCATATTATTTCTTATATAGTTAAAATTAATCTAATATAATTTTTAGTAAAAGCAAATTAAATTAAAGAATAAGATAATTAAATAAATGTAAAAATAATAAAAATTCTAATGGACTTTAGTTTTATCTTCAAATTAGTCATGTAGTAAATTTTGTCTTCAAATTAGTCATATAATAAAAACACTTTCATTGTTGATGCTGCAAAATCAAAACGTTTTTACACATTTTCATTTTGCGGTCAGCATAACCACATTGAACTCTTGACCTCCAGAGAAGGTAAACAGGCATAAAGGGGAGTCGACACAGTCAGAGCTTGTTGGCTTGTTGCAAAATTGTTAAATAAATCAAAATCCAAAATCACAGACCCTCAAGCCAGCTGCCAAGCAAAGTGCCAATTGCATTGCCAAGCAATTGGAAACGTGGCAAGAGGAAGAACAGGGTGCAACCCACATAAACTTGTTGGGGAAGGGGGACACATGTTATTGATGTGCTTTTAATTGAGGTTTATATGGGTGTGTGTGTGTTGTGTTGTTGCTGTCATTTACAGTATCTGCCTTGGTGTGCAACACACATATGTCTCGTTCCCAAGTCTTTCATTCTTCTGTCTCGTTGCATGTCAAATCATTCAAGTCATAACGAAATTTTATTAGTGCTTCAACAGGACAACAACACTTACCGGCATTCGTACTATGTGCCAGGCAAATCAAAATGGCCAAATTGATGGACCAAAAAATGCCAACAAATCCACCTCCTATTTCTCCTCCTGCTCCTCTTTGGCCATGTCGTCGTCGTCGTCCTCGATGTTGTTGGATATTTTTGGAATTTTTTCCAGGCATTTGCAGATTTGTTTCCTTCGCAATATCGTTATCTGACTGTTGATTGGAAATACCCAAATCCAGATGAAGCCTCAGCTGCTGCGATTGATCCACATATCTCGCTGTGGAACTTGTGTGCATTTTGCTGCTGCTGTAATTGCAATTAAATTGAAATATTCACATAAAATTAGTTTCAAATTCAAACTTTAATACTTTCTGCTGTCATAATCTCTTTTAAGCACACCAAGAGTGTCAAACCAACCAGGCAAGACAATCTTTAATGCACCCCCTTCTTTCTTTCCTCTCTAGGCATAATTTTTATGTAAGTGCTGCAAGTTTGAAAACTTTTTTTTAGTTTTATGCATTTTTCTTAATTTATGCAGACGCTGCCACAGCATCAACAGCAACGTCAAAAGTTTTCATCCTAAAAAATGACCGGAAAAGGGAATTAAAGTTTATGACAAAAGTTTAAGTGGAAAACGGAAAAGGGTCAACTAAGAAATATCTAATTGAAAAAGAATTGATTGATCTCTAGAAAAAATGCTATGAAATGAATTTAAAATATATTAAACAAATGCTGTTTTCATTGTCGTTTGTGACAATAGAACGCTTAATGTTTACTCACATTTTTATTTAAAATATTTTTATTAAATAAATATTTGTTTGCAACGAATTATTTGCAATTATTTCGAGGCTAGCATTTTTTAAAGTATGTAAATTAAATATACATGAGTATTTTATTATATGTTTATAGTTTTGTTAAAACATATTTTCAAAAGGTTTTTGTAAATGTTTAAATATTTAATAACTAACAGATTTATGTTACTGCAAACTTTAATTAATTTTGAAACTTAATTTAAGCAAGATAAAAGCTTAAACAGACCTTCACAAAGATTCGCATAAATTTGAGTTTGTAATTTGGTTGTCAGGAATGAATGAATGGAACCTATTTCAATTTAGGTGGCGTTTCCCAGGTGTCCAGGGATTCCCCGAGTTCAGGCCATGACAGTAGCCATAAAAAGTTGATATTATTTAGATTAATGAACAGCAGACAATATGACAGACAATGTGACACTCACAACGGATTCGCCTGTCAAAATGCGTTTTCAGCTTGAGTGAAAAATGATGTGAATGAATGAATGCACGAACGAATGAATCAATGAATCGTTTGCCCAGTGAAATGTGTTGAAATCCGTGAGTTTGGTCATATCTATCATATTTTAATCGAATATCGTAGAACAATGCAAAAAGCACAGTGCAAATTATTGGTGTACAATTTGAAACAAATTAAACATTAATTAGCATGGCGTGTGCATTCATCTTAATTAATGTTTTTTTACGCTTTAGGTGTTAATAATATATAAGCATATGCTGTTGCTTCTCTGATTGTTTTTCTCCCAAAGTGTTGATTGCCTCCGGACAGCAACAGAAGCCGGGGATAATTACGTGGATTGCAAACACAATGCAATAAAAAAATATTTAACCAATGTGTCAATTGTGGCGTCTAGTAAACATGTTTAAAGTAAGTCTGTAAATAAGTATTTTAAAATAATGCTAATGATATTTGGGGTACAGAAATGCTAATTAGATAGATTTGGTTTAATTAATGTATTTATTATAAATATATCTAATTAATATATATATTTTTTCTGGCTTTGACAAAATTTTTCTAATCAAGTTTAAGAAATTATTGATAATATATTTATTATAGATTTAACCAATATTTAATTTTTTAACTTGCAGAAATAGGTATAGATTAAAATAGATTCTTATGAATGTTCTCTGTTTCTAAATAACTCGTATTTGTTCTGTAAACACTTTAATACATTTTTTCAAAGTATGTCATGAAAATATTCGAAATGAGATTTTAATCTTAACTTCATTGTATTCCATAATTTTATACGAAACAACGTTAAACCTTTTTTTTACAACATTTTTGCTATACGTGTGCTTTTGTATTAAAAAATGTCAAATATATTATAAAATTAGTAGTATATTTTTATGTAATGAAATTTGTTAATCATTATACCTTTGAATTTTTAATCGTTTGTAACTCAAAAGAAATATTTATCCAAGTTTAGTTGTACTGTCATAGACATTTCGATAACATCTAGAACAAATATCAAAATTTTTTACAATAAACCAAATTAGTTTGCTTTAAAGATTTTCTTTATTTTCCGATTTATTTTTCAAAAACTATGCCCAGACAATCAGGTAGAAATAAAAGAATGTGTATAGTTAAATATATAATAATTGTGGTAAATTAAAATAGGACCCGGACCGGCTGCTTATACACTACCCAGCACATTTGGGTTTGAGAAATGCGATGCCCGATTGCGTCGAGGACCTCAGTATTCTTTTGGAAGTAAACCATCAATGCCGGCTTTTAAGAAATATGGTCCTGGCCCGGCGGATTATCAAATTGGGCAGATCACTCGATTTGGCAATGCAAAAGGACTTGAATTTTCAATGCTTCGACGAGGACAACTCAACAAGCCCAACTCTGTGCGTTATGATTGAATGAAATGAGATGTAATGAAATGAATTGTATGAAGGGAAAATAATAGTCTTGTAAAAGTGAGAATATGTAGTTACTACTTATAATTAGATATGAATTAAAGTGCTTTCCATTCAAAATCGATTTCGTGATGAGACATGCAATTATCCAACAGCTGCGGCAACGGATATGTGTCATCCATAATCTGACAATTATCTATTGTCAAATGTTGTCAGAGGAAGGAAGGAAAGAGGAGGGAAGGGTTGAGGAACTGAGCCTGGTCACTAAAGTGACACTCGGCACTTTAAGAGAGTTTAAAGTGCACTTGAGTTGTTTGGCTTTGTGTCTGGGCCATAATGAAGCCGCCACAGCCGTTGTGGCATTAAGTTGCCAAGCTTTTAAGTAACTTACTTTACTGTCTGACTGACTGACCGACCGACCGACCAAGCGAGCGAGTGAGTGAGCTGAGGTTCTAAGCAAAAGCCTGTTATTTTCATGCTTCTTGTAATAATCACACAGTAAACAGGCAACAGCAGACAACCAAGGAACAAAGGGGAAGGAGAGGGATGTAGGCAGGAGGGATGTAGGCAGCCTTTGGCCGTGAGAACGCAACTGAAAGCAAAGAAAGGGCTTCTCTTATTGCTGTTGTCGTTGTTATTGTAGCTGTTTCTGTTGTTGTTGCTGCTGTTGTTGGCCGCAAGTTGTAATTGCAACGTCAACGTAAATGCATAGCACGAGAGAGCATCTGAGGAATTTCACGGATGTGCGATGTGCGATGCGTGCATTTTGCAGATGGTCTGCTTGGAATTGGACACTTGGACTCGGACTTGGACTTGGATTGGACTGAAAACTGGGCGCGCTTGGGCCAAACTGATAAGTGAGCAAGTGACCAGCCAGTGTTGGACATCACGTACGCATTGCACAAACACTCTGACACACACACACACACACACACAAACATACACTGAAAGAAATACTGATAACGGAAAAGTAACTTTATATTTAAAATAACACACATCATCTTTGTAATCATATCTATGGCAGTTTTTAATGTGCTTCGATCATTTTAATTATGCATATTTTATTTCATTTATATTTCGAAAACTTTTACTTTAAATTTAAAAATTTATTTAAGAGATTAAAATAAACTGCAGAATTAATTTTTGAAAAGAAGAAAGAACCACAAAATACTATAAAATTCAGGCTCTTTTTTTTATCGATAGGGACAAGAGATAACTTAACAACATCCACAGAATATTTTTGGTTAAAATATTTAATGTTAAATACCTCTCTCTTATTGCGATTGATAAATATTAACTGAGTTTAATATTATTACGCCCTGTTTATGTTTCTAATTCATCTGAAGGTGTGTTATTCCACACGGTCATATTAATAAAAAATATATATTATTAAATGACTTTAATAAAATAACTATTTAAAAAAAAAGGTATTAAATTTAGATAAAATATGACTGAATTACAAATTAAGTTATTATTAAGAGTCAGTCTACTAGGATATGTACACTGTACGAAAACTTGACAGCATAAAATATAAATGTTAATAAACTGTTTTTTTTTAGCGACCTTTCTTATTGTTTAAATCAACTTAAACTTATAAATTTTGATTTTAAATAATTAATTTAAAATGCGAGTATCTCAGCAAATCTTCGCAGTTGTGTTTTTAGTTATTTCGATGACACTTTGAAAGCTTTTTATTAAATAAGTAGAATGTGACTTCAATTTATTTAATTTTTTAATATATTTTACAAATATATTTCCTATATCGAAATTTAATAAATATGAAAGAAAAAGAAGAGAGGTTATTATGCTAAAAAGTGAACCTACTAGTATATTGATTTAGACTACAATCGACAGCCACTTTTTATCGTTTTGATCTTATAAAAAATCGCTGATTGACTGTCATTAAAAGTGCGCTGTGTCTTTTTCACAGTGCAACGCATTTGATTGCATTTTCGTTGGGACCATCATCTTCTTCCTTCTCATCCACATCCACATCCTCTACTTCATTTTGAACCGCACTTGGAGTTGGCTTGGGGCCAGGCCAGCAGAACCTGAAGATTTATCTGCACGCGTTTATTTTAATGTTACGTTCTGGCATCTTTTCTTTTCTTTTTCTTTTTTTTTTTTTTAGCCTTGGTCTCTGTTTGGTTTGGTTTTCGGTTGGGTTAAGCAGCCGCTTTCAATGCATTGGCCAGTGTCTTTGTCTTTATGGCCAGAACGTCGACGGCTGCTGTTGCTGCTGTTGGCCAACTTCATCATCATCCTGAACGTTGTGGCATGCCAATGGTACGTGGTACGTTGACCGCTTGGAATGTTGATTCATCTGCTTGGCAGCAACTTCTTTTATGACTCCACTTGCTCTTTATGTCAATCAGTAGATGCAGGCAGCATCACCATCACCATCAGCACCAACATCAGAAATGCTGCTCATCGTTTATGGGCCATCATCACAGGAGCAATTCTTGGAGCGGCCTCTGATGCTGATGCTGCTGATGCTGCTGCTGCATTTGGATGTGCTCGTAACTATTTTTAGTGCATATCGCTTTCCTATTCTATTCTTAACTTGTTAGATGCGCAATTTGCAGGCCCTTACACCATAATGGGGCAAATTACCTTTAAGTGCTGCTGTTGCAGTTGCCCTTCTCTGGACTTGGCATTTATAATGCGTTCTTCGTTATTTTTAGCACGATCTTGCAGCCAGACTTGGCATTACATGATCTTACATATAAGCTTAATTATAAGTTTTAGATTGCTGCCAGGCGCATCACATTTAGTTGTAATTGTGCTTGGGCAATTTTAAATGCTACATACATAAGTTAGTTAAGTGCCATAGAATTTAATTGCATATTTAAATAGTAGCTAAACTTAACTTTTGCCTTGTTGACGCCACTCTTCAACTCTTTCATCCAATCAAATCCAAAACAAAATCAATTCCAAGACCACACGCTGCGTATACTTAATATGCTGTTGATCAAGTTCATTAAATGGACTTTGGACTTGAACAATCAAGGAAATTACCTCAAATATTATTTATGTTTGTCGGTTAATTTGACAATCGGCCGCTGGCAATTGATTTGCGGTAGAACCCATTGACGAGCACGCACTGAAAGCCGAAAGGGTCATTTATATTTATATTTATATTTACTATGTATAGACCTGGTCTATGGGAAGGGGCACGAATTGTTGCCTGACCTCACACGTAATTAATTTTTTCCGTCTTGTTTAGATTTTAATTGATTCGCGTAGCTGCTTCATTTGTTATTGATAGACTGTGACAACTACTTACGAGTACTCGTACTCGTACTCGTATTCGTACTCGTATTCATTTATCGTGTAATGCGAATTCCTTAGCTTAGCCTCCCCTTGGTGACGGACCCATCGTTGACCCTCAGAGCACGTGACTCGCTTTCCTGATTTGCCCCACACAAATTTCGCTTTTAACTATTTTTCGACTCTCATTTAATTTTGCTACAATAAAAATTGGCGCGTTTAATTGACCAAAAAACACAATGAAAGTGGAAATAAATTGAAATGAAGAGAATCATTTTTTTATACACAAATTAAATTTAAATAAACTGACCCAATTTTATATAACAGAAATCTAAAGTTAAACAGATTTAAGCTGAAGCTGGAGCTGTGTATAAATTTTTTAAAAACGAATCTCATTTAAGTTTTGTGTAACAACATTCACCTTTTGCTCAGCTCAAATTTAAGCTCCATAAATAATCAAGAAAACTCTCAACTTAAAGCCAAATTTTACGTGTGTCCGAAAAGGCAACAAACCCGAAAATAATTTCATCTTCCTGTTGCTGCTGTTGCTACTCAAAGAAAAAGTAGAGCAATGGCCAACAAAAAAAACTCGTCACGTATACGACAACAGCAACAACAACAGCAATAACAATAACAACAACTAAGTATAATAAAAGTGCATTCACATTTTGAAAGTAAAGCGAGCGAACTTTTAATGTGTTGTCAATGATGGGGGATTGGCAAACGGAGCTCAAGCCACGACTTACAGTCCTTAAAGATACACAGATACATTTGTATCTTAAAGATACATTTGTATCTTAAAGATACATTTATATCTTAAAGATACATTTGTATCTTAAAGATACATTTATATCTTCAAGATACATTTATATCTTAAAGATACATTTATATCTTAAAGATACATTTATATCTTAAAGATACATTTGTATCTTAAAGATACATTTATATCTTAAAGTTACATTTGTATCTGAAAGATACATTTGTATCTGAAAGATACATTTATATCTTAAAGATACATTTATATCTTAAAGATACATTTGTAACTAGCAGCTTTGCTAAGCTAGCGATTTGTCTGTTCCACATTGCTTTACACATGTGCTAGAGAATTCAGCACACAAACTCCAGTCAATTACTTCATTATGCGTTTTTGGGTTCTGAAATTTCCCTGCCTCTCTCTCTTTCTCTCTCTCTCTCTCTGTATATCTCCTTTCCCTCTCTTATTGCCTGCCAGCATTTGCGGTTGATTCCCGTCTCGTCTCGTCGCGTTTGCTGTTGACTGTTGTCTGTTGTCTGCGGGCTGTCGTTTGTCGTCTGTCATCAGGTGAAAGGCAAATAAAATGTCAATTTGTATTGCCAGTTGTGTCCCTTTTTGTGTGCTCGTTGTTTGGATACCTTATTATTCATACGCATATTACACATTCAGATTTTATTCATCCCTCCCACATCGACCGTAGGCAGTCGTCCTTTTTGTGTCAATAATCATTTACATGTTTATCTAATTTGAGCGGATTTGTGGCAGGTTTTATAGCCAATCTTAAAGCTACTCCCAGAATCGATACTGAGGCTGACTTCAAGTTGCAGAATTATTGGTGACAATGTGGGACACACAGATACACACACACACACACACAAACACACTGAGAGTAAGAGATACTTTACTTTAAGTTCGTCTACAGCCAAGGCGAACTCATGAAATGATATAAATTTCCCTTGTTGGTTTTCAGCTGCCGCTGCTAAACGAGTTGATGACCAAGCCACAAAAATTTCAGTAACGTTGTAAATCGAACACCAAACAAAGCAAAAAAATAAACAGAAAATACCCAAAATGCGACCAATGCCAATCGGGCAACTTTGTTGTTGTTGTTTGTGTTATTGTTGTTGTTGTCAGCGACGTCATTGCCATGATGTTATAGCTGCAATTATTGTTATTTCCGTATGGGCAAATTTCATTCTGTCACCCAGTGACAAAAGCAACAATGCAAACATCCCATTCATATATTGTGTGTACATAAAGGGTGTTCCTTGAAATCAGATTCATAAAAATGTTGATTGTTACAACAGCTGCTGAATATAATAAAATAAATCAGTTTTGTTGATAGTAACCAAATTTAATTAAAAATAAGTGTCAAATTTCAACACAGATAATTTTGCAATTCCAAGAAATGTCTCATCAATTTTAACAAGTTTCCCCAATATGAATATCTAAATTTATGTAAAATTGAATTTCTATTTTGTATATTGAAACATTTGCATATTTCCTACTTTAAAAGCTAACAAATTGCTCGGATTGTCTATATGGTGAATTCTTAAAAATAGTTTTAAACTGTTTCCGGTTTATTTTGTGATCGATTTATATTGATCAAACTTGAGGTGAGTTTTGATTAAGCTATAAACTCTATTTAATTTTTGCAGATATAGATAAATACGCTTAAGTTTTGCAGCTTCATAAATTGTTCAAAAGTAAAAGCAACATTTGAGCAAACTTTCAGCATTCTGACTGCAATCTTATCACTGTCTATCTTTTTTATATTTTTGGCTGTGTATCTTTGTATCTTTTTGTTGTGTTTGCGTATCTGACACGTTCTACGCTTGACATTTGTTGAAAGTGTTTGCTGAATAGCTCCCCGCGGACGCCTCTTTGACCAGTTGGGAAACGCCTTCAAAATTTGAGCTTATTTGACACAAAATTTGATGTGAGTTCTTTTTGTTCCCCCTTTGCCACAAAATGCAAATTTGTAAGTGAAGGGAGAGTGGAAGGGTCTTTGTTTACGCTATAACAACTTTTAGGGCCTGAAAAGTTGGGTTGTCTTGTTATGAGTTTAGTTTCCAGCAGATACTTACAACACTTTTGTGCCACTTGCCACTTGCCACTTGGCTACATGAAGCGCAACTATGGCAACAATTTGTAGGCAAAATCAAACAACCAAAAGAATGTTTCTGTATATAACTGCTGAAAAGTTAACTGCAGTTTCTGATTGTCCTCTGCATTCAATTGAGGTCAAATACGGTTGGGAAATTCCCAATTTGTTTTTGCTTATCCCCAGTGGAAAATAGTTGGGAAAATCACAATGAATGCAGCTTAAGGTGACAGTTAAAAGTTGGTTCAGTCCTTCATAATCTTTATGAAAGTTGCTTACGAATTATAAATAATAATGTCAAGAATTATATTTAAAGTTGAGCTATATTTATGGTGAAAGCTTTTAGCTGCTTTTCAAGCTCTTGTTTAGCCTTCTTATATATATTATTATGACTAGTATTAAATTTAAATTTATGTGTACTTCTGAAAGAAAGAATCTTACCTTAAAAATTCTTAAAATTTAACACTAGAGTATCTTTATTCTAAAAGCAAATAATAGATGTCTTTACTTTTTTTATACACAGAAAAAAAGACCAACTTCTAAAATCAAGAACATTCATCTTAAATATTTTGTTCTTAAAATAAGACCATTTCAAGACCAAATTTCTAATACTAAGAATACTAATCTGAAAATTCGCAGTTCTTAATATTAGAATTAAAAATCTTAAATTGTTAAGAAAATATAAATATGTCATATTTAATATGAAGACAATTATGACACCTGGTTAGAGTCGCCGATTCAGTTTGATAACAAAGCCGAGGGCTCCAAGCCCGCACTAGCCAAGGAAAAAACACATAATCGGAATATTTATATAAAAAAAAAATTAACCCAAAAAAAATATAAATATCAACAAAAAAAAAATAAGTTTAAAGCTTAAAACACCTGCCTAATTTTTTTATTTGCGTTGAGAATTTAAGACTTTTGTGAAATGTTCTTAAAATCAAGATGTGTTTTCTAAATTTAAGAATTTTATGTTTTCGACGCATTTTTTTGACCAAAAGTCTTAGTTCTGAGACCAAAATCTTGATTTTAAAACATTTTTTTTATCAGTGTAAGATCTCCATTTTTATCAATACTTATCTTATGATTAAGTGCAGTTGTAGTTTGTGAAAGCATCATCTCAACAACTTTTCAACTTGATTCTCTCGAAGTTTCTACCTTTCGAATCCTTGCGATAACTTTGCCCTCTTTTCTTTCTGTTCTCATTTCCTGTATTAACTGAACTCGAAGTTCGAGTACAGTTAACAGCTGTTCATTGGCCTTTTATCACGATGCCGGAGTCTGTTGTGAATTTCGCACAGTCACTTCTGACGACGGCTTCCACCTCAAGTTCAACATCAACATCGATTAACAAAAACTCACGCCTTAGCGCCAATTTAGCGTTTAGCTTAATGGCCAATCATAAATTGTCAAAATGTGTGTAGACACAACAAAACAAAAATAAAAACAAAAACAACAACAACTATAATGCTCATAAAGTGGAGCCAAAACTAGTACCCCCCTCACAAGTTCAACGCGAACCACTAAACATAACGTATTATTAACGTTTTTATGTATATATTTTGAGATATTGTTGTTGCCGCATGATTAATGCTGGCAATAAATGCGAAAAACCCGGCACAACAAACAATGTGAAATTAAATGCACACAGATGAGTCAAGAAACAAAAAACCAAAAACCAAAAAATAAAACAAAAAAAAACCAAAAAATAAAATTAAATCGGAATCGAAATCGAAATCAAAATCGAGGCTGGACTAACAGCTCAATTGCCGTTTTGTCGATCGATATACAAAAAATTTATAAAATTGAGGCCGCAACGTGCGAAATCAGAAATATATTTTACAGGCTCGCGAATTTCTAAAAACAAATTAATTAAAATTACACGTACGTGCCGAAGGTTGTGGTGGCAACTTCACCGGCTGCTGGCCATTTGGGCCCAATGAATTTTCATGGCTCTTTCGGTTATCATTATTTTTATTGCCATTCTATGAGTGTGTGTGTATGTGTGTGTGTGTGTGTGTGTGTTTCCAATTGTTCGGGTTCAAAACTTGAACAATTCAATGCTGACTAACCAAATGGCGCCGCAAAGTCGCGTAATTAGTTGCGCAATTTGCCCGCTTTTGGTCAGTCAGTAAGTCAATCAGTCAATCAGTCAGTCAGTCAGTCAACTTAGTTAGTATCTTAGCAGGCAGGTGATCTAAGCCGACCTGAGTTGACAGAATTGATAAATTCCAAAAATCATTTGCCAAAAATAACACATCAGTTGTGTTAGCCATTCCAAACATTCATTTATTCATTCATTCATTTATTATTATTAATGCTGATTTTAATTTTATAATTTCAATAAGCAAAATCTGTATATGAAACTGGTTCTGACCAAAGATAAACAACTTGAGAGACACTTGTGAAATTCTCGCTGCGCTTCCAACGCAATTTAGCACTAAAAATTAAAAAGTAAATAAATTTAAATTAAAAACAAAAGAAATCGCCGAGTAAATGCGGCTTTTCTGTTGAAATTCACAATATTTGATCTCGCATCTGTAGCTAAAGCTGTTTTCTCTGCAATGTCGTCAATGGGCCACAGATGCGTCAGCAAAGTTGCCTCAAAGTGTCAACGGAAATGCGATAAAGTTCCCCCAACAACAACAATGTCAATAAGCCGAGCAGATTTTGCAAAGTTCCTAGAGTTGAGAAAAATGTGCGTCAATGCTTGGCTAACACATTATAGTTAACAGAATTTCCCTCGAATTGGGATTTAATTTAGTATTAAAATTGCGATATTACAACCAATCAAATCGATTTTGTTAATAAAAAGATTTAATTTCAAAAAATTTTAATGCATCGCAGAAAGCCAATGAATAATCCGAGATCCCACACAAGGCAATTTCAAGCTGTTGACATAAATTTTATTCAGAATTATGATATAATTTTAACGTATATGTTATATATATTATTTATTCATTTTTTAATACAATTAAAAAGCTTAAATAAATAAGAATCGAATTCTGAGCTTACTCAAAAATTATGTAAGTTTTAAATTTAATTCAAATATTTATTCAACGACATTTTATTTTTCATAATATAACTATAAATGAAATAGGAAATATAACTTTTATTTTTGACTAGAATAAAAGCCTTAAGTTAAATAATTGCAACCTGTTTCAGTTACAAACTAATTAAGAAACTTTAACTACCCTCCAGGCGAGCGAGGCTATTTAAATTTATGGCCAACGAATCCGCTTGTCAATGCTCTATTTAATTTGAATACTATACGAGAGGAAATAAAAATATCAAAATGAAACACAAATCAAATGTATCTCTCTGTGTACATATTGGGAATGGGACTGAGACTGAGACTGGGAACAGTTTTTGGTAGCATCATCGCGTCGTTTATTTTGTTTTCATTAAAACTTTGCATTTATTTGGACAACTGCGACGAATGTCAGTCAGTTCAGTCGGTCAGTCAACAAGTTTTTATACGAGTACATTTATTTACGCAGCAGAATAAATATTTATGCAGGTACTTTAAAAAATGGCAAAATATATAATTCGAGAATACTTATTTAAATATATGCCAATTCATAAGTTTTATAATGATTGCATATTGATTTATGACTTTTACAGAATTAAGAATCCTTACCCACATTAACTTGCTGAGTATCTGGTTGTCTATCATATTAAAAAACAATCTATTTCATAAAAATTCAGCTCTGATGTTCACCAATTTTTTTAAACTTACCTCAAGCTGGGAATACGAAAAAAATATTATTTTTCCTTTGGTTTATTTTTCAAAACTGTTTTTGACGTTTTCCGATTAAATAAAAGATTTCCTGGTAAATCAATAGACGAGAAGAATTTAACAATTCATTATTTATAATCGCATTTAATACGTTTAACAACTGGGTATCAATTTAATTATTTAATGTTTCGACTGTTTTGTTTTGCTTTTATTTTTGGGGGCTGCAGTCAAATTGCATTAATTTTCTTGCTCACATGCTACGAATATTTAATTATGCATTTAATTATAAACATATTTTTGCACGCGCAATTTAACAAAATTTTGCAACAATTGTACGAAATTTGTTGATTTTCTAACGCTATTATGTGGCTGTTGTATGTTTGAGAGTGTATGACATATTAAAATACCCTGTAGGAGATTTCTCAAATATATAAAAAAAAATGTAGTAAATGATTATAAAGTCTGCCAATAGTATAATCAATTATTTTATTTGGTTTATCACATATTTATTTCATTTAATTTAAATATCTGAAAATTATATAAATACTAGGAAATTAATGTCATAAGTTACTTGTTACTTGTACAGAGTATCTACTAGTTGAACAATCTAGACTAAAGCTTAGTTATTTGTTTTTCTTGTATAAGGTAATTGAGATAATAGTGTAAGGTGTGTTGGGGCGAGGGCGTTGTTCACTGGCCGCCGTTTTCAACTTAATTAAAGCCAAACAATATTGCAAATATTGAGGTGGCAATTGGGCATGCATACCATGTATCTGACAGATACTTTTCACAACTACTACGACACAAACGCAGCCGAACCGAAGAGCGTCAAAAGTTTGTCGCGAATTCGCAATGCGAATTCAAATTCAAAACGTTTGCGTTTCATTCATAAAATGCAAAACATATTTTGTTTTTATTTTATTTCATTTTATTTTTACCTTACTAATGTGTCGCCTCTGCACCAGTTTAAATGGGTCCACGTGCCGGACTTGTGGGCCAGGTTGGGTGAGGTTTCTACGGATGGATTGTATTGGATTGTATTGGATTGGGGGCTTTAGCTTTTTGCTTATTGGACTGGCAAATGTGTTCGGTAATGAGCGCTGTTAAAATGCGTTAAATGATTATATTTCTTTTCTTTCTTTCTGTGTTTTCTTTTACACGCTTATTTCTTTTTTTCTTCTTCTCTTCTTTTAGCCTCTTTTGTGTTGTGTGGCTCTTCGAGGCTTGTTCGAGGCGTGTTGCCGATTTGCTTGCCACTTTTGCAGCCAGTTGCCAATTTCTGCGCTCTTTTCATATTTGCCTATGAATGAAGTTTATTTATTGTGGTAACGGCTATTTGTTTCCCATTCGTTTTGCTTTGTTTTTTGTCTGTTTCTACCACTATGCCTCTGCTTCGGATTCTCTTTTGGCCTCTACCTTTGCCCAAAGGCAAAACCCATTTTTGCTTTTTGGTGCGCAGGAAGTTTTATGGCCTGAAACAGGTGGAAGACATCGAGACGTCAGACTTCATAGAAATTTGCAAGCCGCTTTGGCTTCGTTGTTGGCCAGCTAAATGAGTAGCCCAAAAGGGCGGCCAAGTGAAGTGGAAAAGCGGCTACAATTTGGATTTGACAAGGTGAGAACTTAAGAGCAATCCAAAAGTCTTAAGGAAGATTAGTTTCGGATTAGTTTTTGGTGGGAAGCAACTATTGAGATCAAAAGAACTTTCACACTATTCAGTGGATATTTTCCTTAGATTTATAATCAAATAGAATAAATAGTATTATAATTGATTGGGTTTTTCTGGGTTTTCCTCAATGCTTGTAACAAATGTTGGATCAATTATTAATTTTGTATACAAATTTATTAATAATGTAATTGTTAATTTTTAATATAATTTTTATTTAATTTTTTTTACACTTAATTTTCCTTTTGACGTCTGCTTTTAGTCGTGAATAAATAAATAAATAAATAGATTAGACTAGCTGCTCTGCAACTGTTTATTATATTCTTTCAAACAATATTTAATCTTTAACTAAATATTCAAACTCACTTTATAACTATCTTTACTCTCTCCGTTTTGAGCTTATCATTTTAAAACTGTCTCTTTAACTGCTTCTCACTCAAGAACACGTGAAAGATATTTCAAGACATTAAAGTTCTCATATCACATAAAATATTACTAAAGAAACAATAAGAAATCCATGAGTTGAAAGCATTTATGCTTAATCTCACGTAACAGAAATAATTATAAAGCGCCATATCCATCATTCCATCATCATTCTATGCGGAGAGTACAAAAGAATCTTCTTCTTCTACAGTTGCTGAAGAGCCAAAAGTAAATTATCTAAATGGGCTATCCTTAACCTTGAACTTGCCATTTTTTTGCCATTAGCGCAACGGAGTTAATCACTTCAGTCAACTAATTGTATTGCCAAAGTAAGTTCGCAATTTCTAGTCATAATACGTTAAATAACCAAAGCATCAAGAAACGCTTTGTGAAATTGTGCAATTCGAGAAGTCGAAATCTTAACTGAATTCGTAATCGCAGCTGGGATTTTGCACATTTCTTTGGCCAAACAAATGAAGTGTGGCTAAAAAAATATATATTTCAGCTAGTACACAAATACAGTTTGAAATTAACACGCTTGTTATCAGACACAAGCAGGGCAACGAAAATGTAGAGAAAAAACTATATACAGTTAGTCAACAAAGTGT
The DNA here is from genome assembly GCA_035042165.1 of Drosophila kuntzei. Lineage (NCBI taxonomy): Eukaryota > Metazoa > Arthropoda > Insecta > Diptera > Drosophilidae > Drosophila > Drosophila kuntzei. The sequence continues at coordinate 1,269,454 of JAWNLU010000472.1, read as the reverse complement.
TTTGACAAAATTAAAAATTTATAAAATTTGCCTTGCAAAAAATATATATCTTTAAATATTTTTATTTTATTATTCTTGTCTATGACTCTTAAATCAAGTTTATTAAAATTAAAAATAATAATTTTCATCGAATTTAACAATTTTTAAAAATATAAAAATGTGAATTCTTATTTTGTCTGAAGACTTTCTTGACTAACTGTAGGTATGTGTATATTCACAAGCCATAGCTAAAAGTCGGAGACAGCGGCGTTGACACGCGCAACGTTGGCGGCTTCGTGTGTCAATTTGGCATGACATTTGTAGTTGTTGTTGATTGTAGTTGTTGCTGTTGTTGCAATTGTTGCTTTAGGCCAACAACAATGCCATTAAGCTCAATGTTTCATTATCTATACACTCAGCCTACATGGAAAATAATAATAAAAAGCAAAAAAAAAAACAATACAAAACAAAACAACGAGTCCAACAAAAAATATTTGTGACAAGTAGCAATGAACCTTGTAAGGTCTCGGCTGCTGTTCATATTATGCTACTCATACTTGTCGTACTCCTCATAGGTGCACATAATAAATCTTATAAATTTTTAATATATTTTAAGCACTTGTAAAGCGATGACAGACAGCCAGAGACAGCGACAGAAATAGAAATAGAGATCATCAATTCATTTGAAATTTAGATAATATTTATTGCGACTCCTCAAGTGCATTTGAAGTGTGTCAAATACAATGACAATTGTAATTGATGTTCAACTGACCCATTGATAGGGTCAAATATCATTCAATTGCTTGATAATGTTACTATTAATTTTTTAATCAAAACTATCCATATAGTTTTAGTATTTTATTTTTAATTGTCATTAATTTTAAGTAGTGAGAAAAGTAGATAATTAGAAAATAAAGGAGAAATTATAAAATATTTTGGTTTCGTTTATAAAAAAAAATGACTTTAAAGATTCCCATCCTATTAAAGCTTTTATAAATATTTTACTATACATAATTTATATTTTTTATAATAATTGCAACATTTTTAAGATATCAAATAGCTGCATCTGTTCCAAGTCTCATAAACATTAACAGATTCTGGCTCTTGATCAGTTTGATAATGGGATTAAAAATATGTGCAGATATTTACTTTTAAAGTTCGGAAAATATCTGGAAAACTGTGTGAGTTTCATGTTCACATGTATTAAAAAAACTTTCTTGATATTTGTCAACGATTCTATATTTTAAAGATTTATTGCGTGTTTTTTTAATATTAAATTTTAAATAAATATTTATATTTCATTTTCTGAATTAAAATAAATTTGTATAAAAAAAAAAATACTAGACAAAACTTTGTATTTGGTAAAAGAACATTCAAAAATAATATGAATTTAGTTTTTATTTTAAACTTCTGTTCGCCTGAATGCATTTCAATGAATTTTTGAATAATCAATTGAATATTCATTGACACTAAACTGCAGTTACTCCATAAAATTATTTTATAATATATCATAATTTTATTTTTTGTAGTCGCCTCCGACTCTGAGTCCCCCTCCCTGCTCCGAAGCCAACATTGCTGCTAGGCGAATCAATTTATTGTTCAATAATTTCACTCTTGGCAACCAAAATCAACAATCAACAACTTTGCATTAGTTTTGTTGTTGTAGTTGCAATGCATAATAATTGTCGTGTTGTTTGTTGTTACTAACACACAGACAGAAAGACAGACACACTCACACACACACACATACACACGCTATGGGGGCAACAAAATATTTCGCGCTTTTTCGTATGTGGCGCGCAATGGGCTAAAATATTTTCTGATTAACGTACTTAGTTGTAGTTGTTGCTGTGACTGTTGTTGTTGTTGTTGTTGTTAATGCTGCTGCTGCTGTTGTTATTTTTGTTGTTGTTGTTGCTGTTGCTATTGTTGCCGATGGTCGCTTGGTTAGCCCATTGGCTTTAACACGTTTCTTTGCGTTTGCGTTTTCTTTTGCGTTTTGTGTTTTTAGTGCTTTTCCAATTTCTTATTCATTTCATGTCTGCACAACGCGCTCATACACATACACACACACACATTAAACACTTGAACACGCTCAGTATTAACTTAGCGAGTACGCACTGTGGCTGAGCTTTTGATTTTGATTTTTCAACCGCGCCGCCAACGTTGAGCGCTCGAAATCTCGTTACTAACTAAAATAAACGACGCGAGGCGCGCAGCCAAACTGAAAACCAACAACAGCAGCAACAACGGCTAAAACAACAACAACAACAACAGCAGCAGCAGTAACAGCAACTACAACAACAACAACAACAGTAAGAAATAAAATAAACCATACACAACGACGTCGACGTCAGGCGTTTGCGTTTGTGTTGTTGCTGTCGGTAACTAAAACAGACACTCAGCCAAACTAAGTAAGCCCGCTCTCACACACACAAACACAAACAAACACACAGAGAGAGACACAGACACAGATACAGATACAGATAAAGATACAGATACAAATACACATGCATAAATGCTTATGAGCGCGACTTTGGCTCGAGCGCAAGTTCAAGTCGCAATGTTAGCTTGAGCCGGCTGCGACGCCACAAACTAACTAAGTTTGGGCAAATATCTTTTTCTAAAAAGTTTGTAACGTTCTTAGAGTTAGAACATTTTGTTGATGCCAATAAATATACATTTGAAGACATAAGTCTAGTTTTTCTATGTTTAAATATAAAGTTTTGATTTATAAACATTTCGTTCTTAAATGAAGAAGACTTTACGTTAATATATATATTAACTTAAGTTGATATAATTACTAAACAGATAAATTTAGTAATCTTCTGACATTTATTTCTTACTATAAAGTTTATTTCCAGCTTTACTTTTTATCTGAATTAGTGTGAAATTATGAAAATGATCATCAGTTTTATTTTTCTTATAAAATTAAATTTCTATAGATACAATTTACAATTTATCGATGTGCTATATACAAAATTAACTCACCTGTATTACTACCATAATTTTTGTTTTATGTTTAAGATACCATTCTTTTTCGACTTTTCTTACTCAAAAATGTATTTCCAGCATTACTTTCAATCAGAATTAGTCAGAAATTAAATAAAATTATCAGCAAAGTTAAAAAAAATGTAGTAATCTATTGACATTTTTTTCTTACTATAAAGTTTATTTCCAGCTTTACTTTTTAGTATCTGAATTAGTGTGAAATTAAGAAAATGATCATCATCAGTTTTTGAACCAGATCTATTGACATTTATTTCTTTTTATAAAATTTAATTTCTATAGATACAATTTACAATACAAATGACAAATATACAAATTTTCAGTTGCTTCCATATAAAATACAATATTTTACAATAGAGTATTTCTACTTTGTTGTGATGCAGTCAATTTTTTCTGGCTTGTCGACAAGTTCGAAGCGAACTTCAAGCTAAGCTCGTGCAAACTTTAGCCGGCTGTAAAGTAGTTGCTGTTGTTGCTGCTGCCGCTGCTGCAATTGTTGTTGTTGTGGCTATGGCTCAAATTGGCAATGTTGCTGTTGGCGTTGGCAACATGTTGCTTCCGCTCTGTTGTCGCAACAAATTTATTTAATTTACTTTTTTTTTCAGTCTGCTGCTTCGCATTGCTTTTGCATATTTTGCGTTTCGTTTGAGAATTAAAAATTCCAATTTTTTCTCTCTCTGTCTCAATCTTTTTGTTTGTCGTATGTGTTTGTTGTTGCTGCTGTTTCTCCTGCAACAACGTGTGTTATTTTTGTTGTTTTTTGTTTTCCTCTGTTGCCCAGCGGCCGTTGTTGCTGCTGCGCCAACGGCTGCTGCTGTTGTTGCTGTTGCTGTTGATGACGTCTAATTTTGAACCGAACTCGTTTGCTTAGTCACACACGAAATTATGTCAGGAATGTTGGCAGGCGGCGGTTGTTGTTGTTGTCGGTTGTTGTTGTTGCTGGTGTTGTTGTTATTGTTGTTGTTATTATTACTGGCATGCGTTGAAAGTCGGTGATTAATTTTGTGAGAGCAAAAGCCGGTTAGCTTTTTGGTTTACCAGACGCGTGCCAAAGGTGAATTCTTTTGATACCCTGTAAATAAAACAAGTGGGTCTATTGAAGCGCTGAAACAGATAAAGATAATATGCTCGATTCAATTTTATGAAATTTAATAATTATTTTATTTGCTGTAACAATTTTACTTTTACAATCTCGACACAATTTTGATAAATATGTTTAATAAATTTATCTTATAGTCGAAAAACGTTCTTCACTTTTGTTATTTTTCATCGCTTACACTCAAAGCTTCAGAATTTAAAGATGCAATTTGAAGGGTGCACGTGTTGTACAATATTAAAATAATTTGATTAATTTAAGGTAAGTTTGATTAATCATCTATTAAATTTCCAGTTCTAGTTTCCAGGTAAAAAATATCACGCGATTCGGGTTTTTTGAACCCCCTGAAGGCATTGACATTAGCTTAATGTGCTTTTCCTTTTTTTCGTGTTAACTGCAGTATTTTTCTTCAAATTTATTTCTGTATAATCAGCATGTTGTTGTCTTGGCAATCATGTCATTAGCACCACGTTCCCGGTAGCAATTCCAATACTAAGCAAAATTTCTGAAAAAAAACTTACTACCTAGAACAGCAGTTTCCGAGATTTTCAGAGTTTCCAAACTTATAGCTTATAGCAATTATGCCACGCGACTCTACAAATTTCAACAGAATTGAAAATTAAGCAAATTTGTTTTTTTTTAATATTATATTGCAAGGTAATAGCAATTGGTAATAAAATACTTTTGTGAATTATAAATTTTAAATTGAATGCTTATATTAAAATACTGTACTTACATATATTATTCATATAAGCATAGAAATTGTATTTAAAGGTTACTCCCTGAGACTAAAATAACCAAAACCGTGAAGATTTATTTATTTATTTATGCACGACTAAAAACTGTCGGTAAAAAGAAAATTAGGTGTTATAAAATAAAAATAAATATATACTAAAAATTATATTAAAAACTAAATGAATGAGAAAAAAACCATATAAATTTGGTTCATTTGGGGAAATATAAATTGGTTAGCAAATTTATATTATTTACATTAAAAATTTTTTTGATTACTTTGAACTGCAATAACTTTGTCAAAAATCAATCAATTTTCATAAGCAGTGTAAATTTGTTCATAATTTTACATCTTAATTCGTTCTGCATTTAAATTTTGTTCAATTTGAAACTTCAAATTTTTTCGAAAAAATCAAAAAAGATAAAGGGGTAACACTGTAAATTTTCCAAAAAATTCAATTTTCAAAAATTTTCAAAATTAACATAAATTTTAATGCAGAACGAATTAAGACGTAAAATCATGCATAAATTTACATTGCACATGGAAATTGATTAACTTTTGACAAAGTTACATCAGTTCGAAGCTGTTAAAAATCAGTAAAATCAAATTAATCGACATTTTCAAACCAAATTTATATGAGATCAAATTATAATAAAATCGACATTACGCTGGACCATTCCAGTAACCAGATAACATTATTTTCCAGGCTAATAAGAGCATTCGGGCTTTTTTCATTTAAAACATTAAATAACGCTTCTTATTTTGGTCCACAGGGAATGTCTCTACCGCCATTAGGGTATAATCGAACTCAGCCAGCATGCAGGTGTGATATCCAGTCACTAAATCTTGTAATAATTTTATCAATTAAGAATTTTAAGTTTAATGCTTTTATTAAAATACTGTACTTTTATTATTCATATATCAGAAGATAGGTTACTCCTTAAAACTAAAATTACCAAAACTGTTAAGATTTATTTATTTATTTATTCACGACTAAAAGCTGTCGGCAAAAACAAAATTAATGTCGGCAAAAAAAATTAAAATAAAAATGTACTACATATTATATTAAAAATTAAATAAATATTGAATTTGAATTATAAACTAAAACGAAAAAAACGCCAAATAACTGAAAACCCAGAAAATCGCAATAGATTAATATATAAATTTAATCATTAAAAAAAAGCGTAAATATACAAATTTTGTAATAATTGTGTCCTTTTAATTATGATTTATATTTAAATAATGTACTTAAATTTTTCAATAAGAAATTATATGTAATTTTATGGTTTTAATTATTAATTTTATATTTAATGCTAATATTAAAACATTTTATCTTTATTCTCTATATATATTGAAAGATAAGCATAGAAATTATATACCAATGTTAATTCTTAAGGATAGGATTTTAAGAATAAAATGAATTTAAAATTGAAATATTAAACTATTCTTCTTATTTACGGAAAGGGCTTTATTTTCAGATGGGGAAACTTAATTTCAGGAACAAACTAAAGGAAACTCAAAAAATACCAGGCAAACAGAAATTACAGTAGGTCGTTAGAGCAAAAAATTTAAATTTACCTGTCGCTCAAAGAATTTCACTCAGCTCAGCATCTCAAGGTCATATTTTGCCCCAATTAAAATAATATGGATAAAAAAATTTAGTTGCTTTCTACTCATTTCTGTTCTCCTGGTATTTCAGCTGGTATTTTGGCTTTTCTAGGTATTACAGATTGATGTACGTGTGTAAGTATGCGTCTATGAATGTGAGCTTGCAACAGCTACCGGCAACCTGAAATTCTGTAAAAATACCAGGCGAACAGAAATCAGCAGCAGGCTAATTTTTCATTTGAGCAGCAGAAAAATTCAAGGTCATATTTTCACTCAATTTTAATATGACGCAAAAAAGTTTATTTGCTTTCTGCTCATTTCTGCGCGCCTGGTATTTTAGCTGGTATTTTGAATTTTCTACGGATTACAGATTAATGTACGTGTGTAAGTATGCGTCTATGAATGTGAGTTGCAACGGCTCGCTGGAACTGGAAATTTTGCAAAAATACCAGGCGAACAGAAATCAGCAGCAGGTGGATATTTAATTTGAGCAGCAGTATTTCAAGGTCATATTTTTCGCTCAATTTTAAGATTTTCACTCAATTAACATATTAACTCAATTAACACTTTCACTCAATTAACATTTTCACTCAAATAACATTTTCACTCAATTAACATTTTGACCTACTGTAATTTTTGTTCGCCTGGTATTTTTTGAGTTTCTTTAGTTAGTATCTGAAATTTTGTTTGCCCATCTGAAAATAAAGCCCTTTCCGTAAATAAGAAGAATAGTTTAATATTTCAATTTTAAATTCATTTTATTCTTAAAATCCTATCCTTAAGGAGTAACATTGGTATACATACATATAATTTCTATATTTAACTCCAGATATATGAAGAATGTACAATATTTTAATATTAACATTAATTATAAAATGTATAATTAAATGTGTAAAAGTATCACAAAATTTGATTTTTATTTTATTTCGATTTATTTTAACATTTTTGCTCTTTTAATTCTTAAGAAGTAATTAATATATAATTTCCACGTTTTTCTGATGTGGAATATGTACAACAGTTTATGATAATATATAAATACTAGAATTAATTAAAGAGTTTAAAGAAGCCGTTATGAATGGGAAGATTCTGCTCCATGTCTATGAGGCTTATGAATCGTGTCCATTGGTGACTAAATATCACACCTGCATGATGGCCGAGTTTGATTATACCCTAATGCCGGTAGATATATTACCTGTGGACGAAAATAAGAAGCGTTAATCATTGTTTTACATGAAAAAATACTTAATGCTCTTATTTGCCTGGAAAATAATGTGCTGGTCCAGAGTAATGTTGCTTTTATTATAATTTGAGCTCATACAAATTTGGTTCACTGTTACTGTTACTGTTTTTTAACAACTTTGAACTGCCATAACTTTGTCAAAAGTTAATCAATTTCCATGTGCAATGTAAATTTATGCATGATTTTACGTCTAAATTCGTTCTGCATTAAAATTTATGTTAATTTTGAAAATTTTTGAAAATTGAATTTTTTGGAAAATTTACAGTGTCGAAAAAATTTGAAGTTTCAAATTGAACACAATTTAAATGCAGAACGAATTTACATGTAAAATCATGAACAAATTTACACTGCTTATGAAAATTGATTGATTTTTGACAAAGTTATGGCAGTTCAAAGTTATCAAATGTTTCGATATTTCCAAACTTACCTCTTTACATTTTTTTTAAATACTTAAACCTTTACATTTTTTCAAATACTTACCCCTCTACAAGTGATTATTTAAGATCAAGGTCATAGTTTCACATAATTTATTGAGACTCAAATAAAGTTTATTTGCTTTCTGCACATTTCTGTGCGTCTGGTATTTTAGCTGATATTTTGGCTTACTCCAAATTTCAGCATATTAATGCAGAACAACAACAACATTGTTCTGTTTTTGACATATGACAAACTGCCTCCACATGACCGTGAAATATGAGACGACTTTGAGAGATGCGCGCCATAGTAAATCCAAATGTCAATCAGAAGTCAAACCGCGACTGTTCAATAAAATTGCAATTTCCGTATAACCAAATAAAGAAAATCAAAGTAATATATTCAAACAAAACGAGAACCAAACTAAAGTCAGGCGAGGGAACACAACTCAATTTCAGCATTGAAATCAGATATACAAACGAAAAGGCCAGGAATGGATTAGAAACGAATCCGAAACCCAACTGAGGTAACCCTATGGCAACTCTATATATGCCACTACTGAGATGACGATGATGATGTTGGGGGAGCTGTTGCATAAGTCTGTTTCGCGATACGTTTTTTTTTTTTTGTATTTTTTTCTTTGAAATCTTAGCGCATTTCCAACCGCAGAATCAGAGAGACAGACAGTCAAACAGACAGACAGTGAGACAGACAGACAGACAGTCAGACTGTCTAGCTGTTGGTTAGACAATGGAATGTTGGCGCAGCCGCAAATGGAGAATTGATAGTCGTACAAAGAATCTACGTAATTTCTATAGAAGTAAAGAGACTAAGCGAGTGCAGTGTAAACAAACTGCGGAAGCCACAGATGAGGAAAACTGATACAATTTTGGTTTTAGTTTGGCATTGATATTATACGGCTAGCAATAGAATATTAAATAATAGTAATGAAAAATCAGTGGACTATTGAGACTGTCATATACCCTATATAAAATAAATTTTATAGAGAATTTTATTAGTTTTCTCGTTTCATTTCCATTTAAAAACTTACACTTCAGCTAAAAAGATTACTTTCTGAATTATTTGTTTAATAAATTGCATTTTATGCTCAGTTTTTCTTATTTCCATTTTAAAACTTACACTTCATATGAAAGGATTACTTTCTGAATTATTTGTTTAATAAATTGCATTTTATGCTCCGCGAAATTCGCTCAGTCAATTGGCGAGTTCCTTTCAAATTAAGCCGCTTAGCCAACGTCAATGGAGATGCGTTTCCTCTAGGCCAAGACGATTACTTTGTAGAGGCATCTTTTGGCTTTGACTGTTGTAAAATTGAATTTGAATTGGAATTGAAATTGCATTTGATTTAAGCAGATTGTGTTTGATTTATAGCAGTTGTTTTGATTTATTGAAATATATATATTTAAACATTTAGATTTTTAAATTTTGATTTGCTTTGTTTGTACATGAAGTCGAGAGTTTTAATAAACTTGGTGTAGTTTTTTTAGTTTTGATATTTATGTATATATAGTAAACAAAGCGTCAACTTTTAAATAGCATTTACAATTATGACTAAAAGAAATAACAATAGTATATCTTTAAATTGGAATACATATTTATATACCCTTGTATAATTTAATAGGTAACTGTCTTGCCAACTACATTGAAAAAGTTATAATAGATTAACGATCTGCCTGACAAACTAATATATATTTAAGAAATCATATTGCTGAAATAGAAAAGATCAGAAAGAGTTATTGAGTGGATAAAATTTGTGCCGAATTTTAAAATGCATATATTTAGAATTTAGTAACTTTGGCGATCTGCAAGGGTATTTTAATTATATCGTCTTATTTTCTTTTATATTTTCAAATTATTCAAAAATTGCATTTGATTATATTTAATGTGAAATCAAAGTACTTATATTTATGAAATCTATTTAAAGTTGAACTGTTTGCAAATAATTCAATGAATTTACAGAATGAAGCTGAGAAAAATTCTGGGCAAACGGTGGGTATCTTATTTCTCGAATTCGTTATTTAAAGCGCGAAATATAGTATTAATAGACTTGATTTATTGCTTAAGCGTTTCTAACGAATTTCTTTCATAAATAATTATTTTAGTTATTGAACAGCGCTATAATTATTTGACATTATGTTAAATTCTAACCGAAACAGAACTGCGAAATATTTGGTATATAAATAATTCGAATTTGCATTTAATTAATATTAATAATAATGCTTTCTGCATTTACATCACTTTCAATAGTTTCACGCACACTCAATAAATAAGTGTAAAAGCAAACATTTTTTGTTGCGGTTTAAGTAAGAGCTGAGTTACATATTTGAGGAGATGGTATCCTTACTATGGCTGCGATGCCATGCGAATCCTTGCGGTGGCACGTGACTTTGTGTGGATCTCGGCTGTGCGCAGCGTGATGCCAAAGATGTCCTCATGATACCGATTCTCGTCCTGTGTGCAACATAAACATACCGTCGAGAGGAGAGAGAGGCAGAGATGGAGAAATAGAAGGAGAATGTAAGAAACACACACAATAAAAATGTAAACGTCATCATATTTGTGGCTGTCAAAAGGGGGTAAACAAGGAAAGCAGGCAAAACAAACACAGATGTGGAAACATCCATTTACAGGAGTGCTAAGCTAGCAGATACTCTATAAATTCTTTAATGTGAAATGTATAGTTTTATTTTCATAAAATTTAAATCAAGACTTTGTTTAATCATCGAAATAAGTTTGGATTTTTTTCTTAAACAATTTTTCAGTGTACGTCGAGATATATGAAACATCTTTCTACTACAAAATTTATGATATTTTCCATTTTTTCTTATATTAAAATTTTAAGTTTGTTTCCTCTTATATTTACAACAAAATTATATTTTATAGTTAAAAAATTATACGACTGTGGAAGTATGTAACTATTCTAATTTAAGTATTCATTTAATTAAAAAATTAACAGAACAATTGTTTAAAATTTAATCGTTGACATTTTCCAACTTTTTCTCTAACTTTTACATGAACTTCACTACCCCTTTAGTACCATGTCACAGGGTATCTGTAGCAAAGCAGCTGTAACTGTCGTCAAGCGTTTGCATTTTTTATAGAAATATGCATTTATGCAGCAAAAGGAGCTGCAAACAGGCGGCTAAGTGTTGCCCGCAGGTTACCTTCCCCCTTCCTTGCTGAGGTCAAATAAAAGCACTCATACGCCACGTGTGACGAGGGAAACGCCACGCACACAGTTCCTTATGCTGTATGCTGTATGCAGTTAAAGTTTAGTTTATTTAGTTTAAGGATACTTACGCGTAATGTGAGTAAAAATGTCTCAACTTCCGACTCGCTCTTGGCCTCCTTGTTGGCAATGCATTTCCTTTTAAATAAAAAAACAATCAAAAGTGTTATGGTAAGTGAGCGAGTTACTTATAATAGTGAAAGCTGAAAGTCTTTCTATATTGCCGTTGTTGCCTTTGTAAATTAAAGTCTGTCTGATGTTGAATAATTAAACGCACTAATTAGAACAGTTCAGAGAAGTGGGCGTGCTATTCAACTCAGGTAGATTTAACTGCTTGTCGTTTGTTAAGGAATTTCAATTAACATAAACCGCTTAAGATTAGTTACGAACTCAATGAAGAGCATAGAGAGCTACGAGTTCAAATGAATTGATATGAAAAGCACAAGATTTTATGCTCATATGCTATCTATTTGTGTGCAAATCTCCCCCTCACAATAATGCACGTAATCAAGAGTTCGCTTAGGGAAGAAAAAGTAAAACGATGACAAAACGACCACAGAGCATTTGAAAATAAATTCCCTATTGGCAACATTTGCCACGCCCACATACAGCCCACAGCACAAAGGCAATCAAGCTCAAACACTGAAGTGAACTACGGAAACTACTCGTAACTCACCTGATGGTCTGGTAAACATGCTCGGCCATTGTGACATCCCCACAAACATAGACATGTCCCCGCTGCAGTACAATCAAATTGTACAACGAATCAAATTCCTGTTCAATCAGATCCTGTACATATGTCTGCAAAAAGCAAAGCAATAAAAGAGAGAAATGTTGTAAAATGACTGTCAACCAGGTAAAGGAGCAAACGCATGGCTGAAACAAATGTTAGTTTAGGCTAAAAACAATTCGAAATGTGCAAAAAAAATCAATGTCAACAACTCAAAGTGACCACAAATCAAGTTTAATAAATTGTTACACATAAAAATTGAATTTCAGTCCGGAATTTTCAATTTAAAAAAGGATATAAGCACATTCTTATATATTAAATTATTATACTATTTTACAATGTATTATAGCCTTTGTGTTAATAGAAATAAATTTTAAAAAAATTAACATATTTCGAGATTGTATGATTAAAAAGATAAGCTCTTTTTTAAATAACAAATTATAACATATTTAATAAAATGAATTCTATATAGTTTTTTAAGAATTGAAAATAACTAAATAAATAACCAATGAAGTTGGAAACTTAGAAAAAAGAATACTATTAACTTTCAATGTAGTTCATCTAATTTAAATTAAAATATACAAAATAAATATGTTTTGAATTTTATAAGCAAATAAGTAATAATAACATGATAGATTATTACTATTTTGCAATATTTTATTGTCACTAATTTCAATGAAAGGAAATGAATAAACTACGCATTCTCGAAATAGCCGACGTTCTCTTTTGAAATATATATATTATCAGGGATTAAAACCTTAACCGAAACCGTAACCTTTAACCGATAAAAACCGATTGAAATTTGTAACCATCACTAAAACCGTAAACGAAAATAATTTTTTCCGCTGTATCGAAACCCATAAACCGAAACTCTTTAAACCGAAATAACCGTTTAGTAACCGATTCATTTATAAGGGTTAATTTCGGTTCTGGCCCTCGCAGCTACTGAGCAACTTGGATAAGTTTGAACTGCCATAACTTCGTCAAAACTCAATCAATTTCCCTACGCAATGTAAATTTGTGCATGATTTTATTTCTAAATTCGTTCTGCATTTAAATTTTGTTTATTTTGAAAATTCTAAATTTTCCAAATTTTTCGAAAAATGATAAGGGGTAACACTGTAAAATTTCTAAAAAATTCAAAATTTTCGAATCTTGACAATGAAAAAAATTTAAATGCAGATCGAGTTTAGAGGTAAAGTCATGCACAAATTTACATTGCGCATGGAAATCAATGGAGTTTTGACAAAGTTATGGCAGTTCGAAGTTATTAAAAATCAGTAAAAACAAAATAATCGAAATGTTCAAACTAAATGAACCAAATTTATATGAGTTCAAATTATAATAAAATCGACATTACGCACGACTATTCCAGTATCGGTATTTTTAAACCGAAACTTACAAAATAACGATAACCGTTACGAAACCGATATTGAAAGATTTTGCATAACCGATAACAGAAAACCTTAATTCGAGCGTAACCGAAACCGTAACTGAAACCGATATTCGTTTCGGTTTTAACCCCCGATTATTATATATAATTAATTTCAATAGATAAAAGTAAGATATTTTAGCTGTAATTTATGTACTCACCTTGGGTATATCTGACTCTCTGGAGAGTGCGAGGAAGGCGCGATCGAGTATTTGATCCTGCAGTAATTGTGCTTTTTCCTCCGCATACAAATCCACATCACGATTGCGGCAGCCAAAGAAGAGCCAGAGTTTTGGCAATGCTATGGATGTGTCCACCTCACGTAGCACCTGAAACTCCTGCCAGAATGATCTGAATGGAGCAATGCCTGTGCCAGGACCAATGAGCACCACAGGACGACTGCGATCCGAGGGCAAATGGAAGCCCAAAGCGCTGCGTACGAACATGAAGAGTTCGTCGTCGGATCGCAATCCCGCCAAGTAGTTGGAGCAGACACCAAAGCGTTCATCGCCTTGACCATCCTCGCTGCGATATTTGACAATGGCAACGGTCAGATGAATCTCATCACTGACCCGTCGTGGCGAAGAGGAAATGGAGTAGAAACGTGCCTGCAAAGGCGTCAGATTGGCGAGCACCAAGGCAGCCGGAGGTTTACATGAAGGAAACTCCTCGAGTACGTCCAGCAAATGCGGCAAACGCCAGTGACGCCAATCCTCGTAAGCCGATGAATCAGTCACCAGCAGCTCCATTCGCTCCTTGTCCGCAGAGTCCTCACAGAAGCCCGAGAGTAATGTGAGCAACTGCCTCGATGGGGGCGTCGTTAAATCGAAGAAACGCGCCAATAAATTCCTAAAAGTATCGGCTGGAATCTTGTCATGTGGCTCCCAGCATTTGAAGATGCCATTCGATGTTTGCTTCTCCTTGAGCAACTGCAGTTGCAGCACCTCATCGGGATTCTCCACGCCCACCAAACGCTCCAACAGCCCCTCGACCAACTGACTGCGATTTGCCGGAAAGATGCCCACATGATCCCCAGGTTCGTATTCCAAGCCAGGTGCACAGATCTCCAGCAGCATTGTCGTCTTGGCTCCCTCGCTCAGCTTGGTCAGATTATGTGGTTGCGCCTTGATCTTGCAACAGTGCACCTTCTTGTTGTGGTACTTGGAGAGTGCGCTGTCCAGGGAGACTTTGCTCACTGAGGGCACCAGACGCACTGTGTTCACGGTGAGGGATTCATTTTGAAGTGCTAACGATGCATCCGACAGACTCTGGTCCGGATCCAAGCAGAAGGTTTCACAAGCCAGCTACGGAGTGAGAAAATGTAAGGAAGAGAGGGAGAGAGAAGGCAATTAAGACATTAATATATTTAATATTAATATTTTCAACATTTTTGAAACTTTTTAAAAACACATTTATCACTGTTTTTTGAATAAACATTGTTATTGTTTAATGTAAAATTTTATTTATCCAATAATGTAATTATCAATACTAATAAAATTAAGTTTTGAATAGAATTATTTAATGCCAAAAGAAAAATGTTCACTACTTTTATTTCCAATTATAATAAGAAAATATTTAATGAGCACTAGTTATCGGTATAGTGAATGACAAAGGTAAAATTTTCATGATCATCATTTTTCAATTATATAAGCAAATTATTTCATTTGCAGCAGTTTTTTTTAATGATAATGGCATCTTGACTAGCATTACTTTTTTTAATGCTAATGAAATGGCCATTTTATTAACAGCCCTTTTATTAATTTTAAGGAAATGGCATTTATATTAACACTACTTATTTTAATGCGAATAAAATGACAAATGCATTAAAAATTAGGTAACTGAAACTGTCTGTGGGCAGCTTGGCCATATTTTCTGAAATATTGTATTAATTTTTCTCTCACCTTGAACACCTCTGGCGCCCACTTGCGAAACGATTGCTCCTGTCCGCACATCTCATCACCATAGGCAATCTTTAGCAGACGCTCCCCGCCGAGCTCACCGAGAATATTATCCACATACTGACCGAAGGCGCAAAAGTTCGGATAGGCCGAGGAGCCGAGGGCAAAGACGGCAAATCTCACATTCGAGAGCGGTCCAAAGGTCTCATCTGTGAATGTGTCCGAGGTGGAACCACGCAACGAGTCCCAACGGTCGATTTTCTTGACTTGTTGCAGCGGCAGCTTCATAAAGTCCTGCCGTGAGCTGGCCTTCATGAAGGACTTGGATGAGCTGACCCCCATGCTAATGATAGTACCAAGAATATAAAAAAGAGGCCAAAAATAAGTTAGATTGAGATGTTGCGCTGCTTTTTTGCCTGCTCAGCTCAAATAAAATTCACAAAGGCGGCCCAAACAAAAGGCGTGGGATGTGGGGGAAGGGGGCGTGAGGAGTGAAGACGTCTCTTGCCTCTTGTTGTGCAATGATAAATACAAAAGGACACGGCAAAGGAGGCAACAATAAAAGCAACATGCACACACAGATACAAAAGTGACAGCAAAACATTTATTACGCTTGTCATTTAATGTTGGCCAAGAAGAAAAAATTCCAAATAAAACAAGTAGAGCCCCTATAGTTTAGTCTGAATGACAAAGAGATACCCTGGCAAAAGGTCCTTAGGTACAATAACATATTATAACTCTATAAAATAACGAAGCAACCAAACTCCATTCGTTGAAAATTGTACAGGCAATAAATTAATATGTTGAATATGTATAAATAAATGTGTAAATAAAAACGTAATTAAAAATAATGGGTATACCAGAAATACAAACAACCCGAAAAACAACCAAAATCCCTGGCAAACTTTAACTTTCACTTTCAAAATAAAAGTTACGGAATAACTCTTATTTGAATCTTTAAAAAAAAAATACATAAATTAATCTTATTTTTATTTTTTTAAATAAAAAATAAGTGTTATATCGTACATTATAAATAAAAACTAAATTTTAATTTTTATATTGTATTTTTTAAATAAAAATTGAAGATAAGATGTATAGAGTAACTTTTAAGCAGTCGGATTTATTTGGGCCTGTTACAAACACTTGCACAAAACCATTATACCCTTTTCTGTTCATTTTCAATGGCATAATAAGCACAAGGAGGAAGTCTCGCCTTGGACTGTGAATGGATACTGGGAACTGGGAGCTCGACTTGGGTTTATACTTGGACTCTCAACTGGCAAAGCAATTGCTAAAAAGCGTAATCATCCGCTCGTCAGCAGCTCGTCACTAGCAGCAGCAGCAGCAGCAGCAACAACAACAATTGAAACAGCATGTGGGAAATGCCTGCAGCTCCTCGAAAGTTCCCCTCCAATCTCTTCTGCTCCCAGCAAGTGTTGAGTGATGATTCAACAATGAACAGTGGCAGTTTTTAAAGAAACAGAGAACAGAGACTAAAATTTCCCATGCAGCTGGAAAATCCAGCTTAGACAAGGGGCCAGGACTATTCACAGGCAACTGCAGTTGTCCCTTCGTGGTTGGTCCTCCTCTGGGTTCTATGTTCTGAGAGACTTCTGGCCTTGTCCGGGGCCATCTTGATGGCAAATGCGTTTAAAACTATTTGAGCTAGCTGCTCAGTTTGGCTTTGGGTCAAAGTTTATGGCTTTGGCGCGTCGTAAAAACCTGTTGGTTGTTACATAATCAGCTGCAAAGTGCGCTGTAGTCATCCTTCCCGCCCAGGACATCAGCAGAGCTTACAACTCGTAAGAGCTTGTTAACAGAATGTTGCACACAGCTGGCTGGCTTTAAGCCAAATGATGAGCAATTGCATTTGAATTACTCAGAAAATAATATAAAATAAAAGATACAATAAATCTGTTTATTAAAATAAATATATAAATAGAAATAATAAATGGCAATAAGCAGCTTTGTGAATAGGTTTAAGTATTAAGTAATATTTTGTAATATTTCTGAGAGACCAGAGTAATAAATTATATGAAATTTCAACACTTTTTATTTCAAGCCAGATTTACTAGAGAGAGTGCAAGTTAATTAAATGTACTGTCTAAATGTTCTGTAATTTTGTTCGCTTACATTGTGACAGCTATTTGAGCTGCTGACACCACTGTGTCGAGAGCTCAGTTACATCCTTAACCCATGTGCAATTCATCAAGGTAGCAATGCGTTGAGTTGCGAAGCTGCGTGCTGCCTATCAACTTAATCGCAACAGCAACTAACTGAACAACAACAACAACAGCAACAACAACAATGAAATCAGCAAGCAAACAACTAGGTAGACGGACAGACAGACAGAGAGACAGACAGACAAACACACAGTCGGACTGAGAGACAGACAAACGACTCAGCGTTATCCTTGTTTCATCTCGAATATCGCCTGGGGACCAGGACCAGGAGCAGGAGCTGCTACAAGGGTTACCTCTGCATTTGGCAACCCAAAAGTGCAGCTTGGCGTAAAAAGAGTGTCGTAATTTACAGCTATGACGGTAGGTGGCAGGTGGCAACTACTACAACAAAACACACGCAAAAATAAACAAGGCGAAAACACTGAAAGTAGCAAATTCAAGTGAGCCAAGCAACTGGGAAAACTAACAAGTAGGAAAAGTAGGAGAATCGAAATAGGGATTTGAGGGGAGGGGGGGGGGGATAGAGTGTGGCATAATTAAAACGCCAGCAAGCTGTACTGTAAATTGGCTCTTCCTTTTTCCGCTCTCAGCATCATAAATTCGTCGAGTGCCCAAAAGTAGGCAACACTTTTATTTTTATCGCTGTTCACCTTTCACTTGAGTCAAGTGGCCCTCGGACAACTTGTACTCGGAATTATTTTGTGCACTCGAAAAGTGCTGTTGAAAAGTGTTGAAGCGTCGAGTACTTTGATTAATTATACACTGCAAATTCCAAGGCAGTAGTTTGTTTATTTTTATAAATTGTTATTTTTTTAGATAAGTTTTCTTACATTATTTTATCTGAGTACTATATACTATAAGTACGAGTAGATAAGTAGATTTACCAAATTATTTTAAATAAAAAAAAAATTTAACCGATTTTCCATTATTCAGTCTATTTTAATCTAAGAGATATTTAATTCAAATCAAAAAAGGTTTAGACTTTAAAAAATTTACTTAAGACTTTTCAATACAAATTAAGTTAAATTAAATAGTTTATATGCCTATTTTTTAAAAAATATTAAAAATAAAAATTAAGAATCTAATTATATTGTATAAATAAAAACTTTTATAAAATTCGTATTCCGTATTTTCATCAAAATAATTAATTAAGTTTGAATTTAATATACAATTTAATTAAATATTTTAACCATTACTGTTATTTGACATCACTATTGGAGATTATTGAGTAAAATAGCATTTAAATTAATCCAAATATGACTTTTTAGTTCAGTTGACATTTATTGTGATTGCAAACGTCAACATTCTTTTGTCCTTGACTGTTTGCATTATTATTCTACATTTTGTTGCAAGTATTATTGAAGTGTCGTTGCTGGTTCATTATGCAAAGTGAAGTAATTGTGAGTTGATAGGTAGCATCATCATAAAAAACTATTATGACAGCATCTGTGCGTTCCCCTGTTCAACGATGCTGATGATGATGAGGATGCTAATGATTATGATGATGATGATAATAATGTTCTAAATGGATGTATGCTGACTAAGTGCCACTTGTAAGCTCAAGCAGCGGCAGTTGCAGCTTACAGGATGCGGATGCTGCAACCTACACACACACACACACACACACACACACACACACACAACACACACACACACAAACACACACACACACAAATATAAATAGATAAGCAACCTGTGTCCTGGGTGACACTTGAAAGGACACTTACAGGCGTTGATGGCATAATAGACAGCAATTAAGTGAGTCACTTGAGCTGACAAACACACACAGAAGAAAGTCTGAAACCAGGCTAAGAAACACGAACAAGGCCAAAGACTGTCAGTCAAAAAGCAACTTGATGATTGTGCATTTTCTGGTCATAATACACGATTAAACATCGAGTATTTAATGTTTATTCACTCTCCACAACTTCTAATTAATTGAGAAATTGTTCTGCCCACAGAGATCGATGTCTATGTAGAATTTCGTTAAATTTAAATTGCAAATATTGCAATTTGAGTGCAGCTGCAACAAAACTATTTGTAAACTATTAAGCAACTAGTTTGTAAAGTTTTAATGGCAGTCAAAATCTTGCCACTTGCAGTGCAACATGAGACATGAGAAGCAGCAAAGTTGCCACAAAAGTTTTCGCATTCTTGACTTTAAAATGAAATCAATTGAGGCAAACAATTAACAGCCAAGCAATTTCCGAAGCGACAAACGCTCAAAGCACTCAATGAACCGGAAAAGAAGCCAACAAAATCTAAGGAAGCTCACATCAAATCGCCCACAGGCGATGAAATCTCTTCGTGCTCTGTTCATGTTGCTCATACGCAACGTATGCCGAACCCCCCAAAAAAGTAAGCAAATGAAATTCGAGAAGAGATGAGATGAGACAGACTTTGTTAAGCTGCTGAGTGGAATATAATGAAATTGGCAAGGCATTATGGCAAATTATTGAAATATATCTAATTGCCGGGCTAATGAGGAGTCATTTCGCAGCGAGTAAATCAAATATCGCTTGCTAATTAACGCTTTGATTTATTTATGTGCAGTTTTCTAGCGAAAAGACTTCTGATAAATCCAAGCATAATACAATTTGAGATTCTCGTATTCTAAAAGCAATAATAAATCATATTAATTGGTTTATGTTTGGCATCTCAAGTTCTCTCTTTACATAATGAGACGCCCTCAAAGACTTTTACCATTGTTATAATAAAACACAAATTGAATAAACAAGCCTAACAACAACAATAGACATCACACACAAACACACAAGCACACATGTCTGCCGAGTATTAATTTTTTTTAATATATCAAAATACACGGGGGGAGCATTTAAAGTCGCTAAGCGTCCTTTCGCCAAACAGCCGCAGGACATTTTTTTACTGCCGATGCTTATCATATTTTATTGAATTGCCAAATATACCAACACACACAAACACACACACACACACACTGTTGCCGTCGATATGTGTTAGGAGACAACGCATTCTTCATATGAATTTTCAATTTCGTCTTCAAGAACAACGTCCTTGTTTGTGTATAAATTTAGACATGTGCCATTGAATGTTTTATTTGTATGTGTGTGTATTTTGTGTGTGTGAATGTACTAAGTTGTCAAAGCTGTCAAGCGGAAATCCCCTTTACAACATAAAAACGAGATACAACAAATCTATTCAAGCTGGTGGACTAGAAAATACCGCGTACAAATATTTAAAATAACTACAAATAGTATACAAAATTCCAGCTCAAAAATTAAAATAAATATTAACTAAAATTAATAAAAGAAAAACGATTTTATTTATAAATCATATGTATAAGTTGCAATTTCAATCAAAATTTTCTTGAATGTGGAACTTATAAAGATTTTAGCTAAACTCTTTTGTGCATTTGTGTATCTAAAAATATGAACTATTTTGTTTTATTTTAAATATTTACTATTATTAGAGTTATCCCCACTGCATTTGTAGTATAAATAATTATTACAATTACTTCCTTTTTCCTATCCTATTGCTTAACAACTGCGATTTGCTCGAAAGTAATTCTAAAAAATATCAAAAGTAGCTATGCAATTTGTAATACAAATCTGAATCATGATATTTCAGATTTATCTTGTTGTCCGCATGTAGATATAAAGAGGATTTATATCGAGTATTCTCAGTTGCTTTTATTTAACAGTTTTACAAACAAAGGACTTTATTGTATCTTTGTTGTATAGAGTATTACTCATACGCCATGTAGGACTCACACACATACGCCGGAAATATCGAAATAACAAAATTATTGTTATTGTTTGGGGACAGGCAAAGGAAATAGCGCGGATTTGTGTGTTTTCCCAAGCGGCATACACTTAACTCTGTCTGTCTCCCTCTATCTCTTGTCTCTCTCTCTCTTCTTCTACATATGTGTGTGTTTTAAACATAGTTACAACAATAAAATTAACATTAGCCAATTATATATGTGACCCCAAATTATTTTTAAGTCTGCCCCAAAAAATTTAATCAATCAAATATTTAAGAAAAGAAAAAAATTATATTAAAGAAAAATATATATTAAAGAGCAACTTTAGATTGAGGGAAAAATAATTTCTAAATTGCAAATTATTTGTTAGATAATAAAAGGCTAATGTCTTACAAATTATGCAATTCTTGCTTAAAAAGCAATTTACCAGCGACCTTTTGTCTACCCTCATTTATTAAACTGAACCCACAACCGAGCGAAGGGTCAGAAGGGAAAGAACTGTTGCCAATATTGAAAAGCAGGCAGCCAAATTGATTTATATGAAATTTATGCAGAGCCGCCAGTAAGCATAAAAGTGGCCAACAAAGGGACGGGACTAAAGTTAAAGGCATGAAAATTTATTGACTCTCAGCACACTCACCTGGAATCCTGGAGGACGTGCTCTCCCGACTCCTGCACTCGCATTGCATACAAGTCCTGTGAGAAGAGCTGAAAACGCAAAGTTTGTATTTTATGTCATTAGTGCAGAACTCATACATTAATTAGTTAGTCAATTAGGTAGTCATTTAGTTAGATATGGTAGTTAACTAGCCCATGATCAATTGCAATACTAACCTCGCCATTTTCCGGCGGATCTCCGTTGCCAAAGGTCGAGGCAACCACAATTAGCAACGCCTCGTGTTCGATGGAGGATATATCGTAGTCGGACATGCAATATATCTAAATGAATAAACAATTTACTATATTATAGTATCTTTTGTTGTTGGACGAATCACATTCGGTCTAAAAAGCTAAACCAACACTTTTGTGGTCATTAGTGTCTTGACCTGGCCAAAACACGCACACGATACGCTGTCTAGTTTGTCACAGGTGTTTAGCTGCTTATCTAGTTTTCAACGGAAATGAGCAGCTGCTTTTTATGCCAACATCCACACATACACAAACAAACACACACATACACACACACACACATACGAGAGCATCCTTAACTGGACAGTGAGCTGCCAACATTTTTGGTTCACATTTTTGGGGCTTATGCTAATTTGTGTAATGTGACATTTACGTTGGGTCACAGGTTGCAGTTAATTTTAGGACCAGGCCAAAGCATTTTATAATGTCAAATTAAGCTTGTTTCTGTTCAACATGACGTATACTTAATATTCGCATATGTCTGTGGCTATTTTAGTATTTTGCCTATAACTATTATTTAACTATTTATTTAACATCGAATTAAGTTTGTTTCTTTTCAATAAGACGTATACTTAATATTTGCATATGCTGCAACTATTTTTGTAGTTTGCCTATAACTTGAATACTTTGATTAAACTAAAATTGTCTTATTTTTAGCTAGCATATTAAAAGATATTATTTTGTTTAATTTGATTTTCCATTTTTTTTTTTTAACTATTTTCATAAATTATTCAACAATTATTTATTTAACATCAAATTAAGCTTGTTTCTGTTCAACATGACGTATACTTAATATTCGCATATGTCTGTGGCTATTTTTGTAGTTTGTCTATAACTTGGATTTTTTGATAATACTGAAATTGCTTAAATTCGAACTAGCATATTATAAGATATTATCTTATAATTATAATTTTTTCATTATGTTTTTTAATTATTTACAAATATTATTTAAATATTTATTTAACATCAAATTTAGCTTGTTTCTGTTCAACATGACGTATACTTAATCTTCGCATAAGTCTGTTGATATTTTTGTAGTTTGCCTATAACTTGAATACTTTGATTAAACTGAAATTGTTTAATTTTGAACTATAATATTATAAGATATTATTTTGTTAATTTGATTTTTAATTTATGTTTTTTCATAATTTATTCCATTATATATTTAACGTATACTTATTATATTGGTGTAGTAATTTTAATTAAATTGTAACTCACCTGTGCATTAAAGGCATGTCCCAATAGTTCACATAATTGTTTCGCATATTGCTCCGATTTGCCCGTTTCTGTGGCATATAAAACCGTTGCTTTGATGCGTTTCGATAGAGCGCGTCCAAATAATTTCGATGTAAATTTCACAGCCCTGCCAGAAAGAAGAAAGGACACATAGGAAATGTTTGAGTTATTAGATGTGTATATGCTATCTATGCATATTCATGCCATAAAAGACGTATCGCATCAGGAAAGTGAACACTTTAAGCAGAGTCAGCATCAAAGACATCATAACACTATTTAAGGCTTTATAAGGGTACCATAATATAATACACACACACACACACACAAATAGTTTCACATAAGCATACATATAGACTATAAGCACTGCTTGATTGACATGCCATATAATTGGAAAATAGTCTACAAGTATAACACAAATTGCTTAAAAGGCATTTGGGCCACACACACACACACACACACAGAGAGAGAGACACACACATCCACACACATACACGGAGCCTGCCAATAATCAAATGGCTGCAACACTTTTATTGCATAGCATCAAGTTTTCCAACTCGTTGTTCTTAAAGCGCAGACACATCAAATTTTAATGCATAGTGTAAAAATAAGAAACAAACAGAGAAAAAGGAAACAGAAGAGAACAGAACAGAACAACAAACAGAAGGTCCTTCTAACAGAATTTACAGAGTATTTATTTCTGCCTTCCCTTCAGCTCCTCTGTGAGGATTTTTATGCCATTGTTGTTCAGCTGCTGTTCATGACATACACTGAACTACTCATGTATAGAAAGAGACAGACTGAGGGAGTAAAAGAGATGGAGAATTAGGGCTGCTTATAGGCAGTTTAAGTGTAATTCAATATGGCGTCGGAGCTCACATTTCGTTGCATACTTTTATGCGCAACATATAATTTGATTTTCATAAAGTTGTCGATGTCAGCGCTGATTTAATTCCATTTCATCATCAGAGACGAGCAGTCGAGAAACAATTAAACTTAATTATGGCGCTAAAGCTTAATAATTACACATGTATATACATACTTATATGTAAATATGTATAATGCATTTACAATTCATTTAAGCATTGATAAAAAGTTTCCCTCCATCTGCGGAAGTTCTCGTTTTAATATAAAATGTGTGTGCGCATTCGCATAAATAACGATTTCAACATGTTAATTGACAACTTTTTAATGAATTTCATTTTTACCATTTTGCCAGTCGACTCTCAGACCTATATATACTTATATCTATACAGTATGTATCGCAGTTGTTGTTACTTGTTGAGCTAAGAGAGACAGGCAAACTGGCAGCTTCTAGCTACCAGGGCAATTTGCAATAAATTAAAATTAATTAACTTATGGCAATGTGTAAAACGAACAAGTGCGCCAACAACTTCATTAATCTGTAACGATTTAAAGTGCGGTCATTAAATAATTATTATTATTTTTCACTTTGTTGTTTTTTCTTTTTTGCTTCTCTCAGTTTTGTTTTTACAATTCATTAAACAACAATCTGTTTGTGTTTCCATTTTGTTTATTAATGCAATTCATTTTAGCATTTAAAGCTGCACAATTGTGTTTAATTAGTCTATTTTTATTATAGCAAATTGACTCGATTTGTTGGCACTTTCAGCCAAAGGTGAAACAGGTGTTTATTTGATGATTGTTTTAAAAGTTTAAGTGATATTTGAGAACTTATTGCTGTGATTCATTAGACTGTTTAAGCATTTATTTAAAATGCTTTAAAAGACACTTTCATAGACTTCTTTTAACCATAATTATGTAGCATGTGTAAGACACTTTTAAGCCAGCATATGTAAGGAATATCTATTAAAATTTTAGATATAATCAAATTTATTACATAGTAGAATTTACAAGTTAATAATTCTCTGAATTAGCATAACAATTTCAACAGCTTCTTTTAACTAAAAACATATATGGCAGCTAGATAAAGTTAACAAACAATGCCAAGCGGTACACTGATAAAAAAAATGTTCTAAAATCAAGATTTTGGTCTCAGAACTAAGAATTTTGGTCTAAAAAATGCGTCGAGAACATAAAATTCTAAAGTTTAGAAAACACATCTTGATTTTAAGAACATTTCAAATAAGAATAAGTTCTTAATTTAAGACCAAACAGTCTTAAATTGTCAAACCAAAAATAAAAAAAAGGCAGGTGTTTTAAACTTTAAACATATTTTTATTTTTTATTTATATTTATACTTTTTTTTGGATTTATTTTTTTTTATAAGTATTCCGATTATATGTTTTTACCTCGGCTAGAGCGGGTTTTGATCTCTCGCTCTTGTTACCAAACTGAAGCGGCGACTCTAACCAGAGCACCACGGTATCATTATTATCTTCATATTAAATATGACATATTTATATTTTCTTATCAATTTAAGATTTTTAATTCTTATATTAAGAACTGCGAATTTTTAGATTGATATTCTTAGTTTTATTAATTTTTTCTTAATACTTATGGTTTTATTTTAAGAAAAAATATTTAAGATGAATGTTGTTGATTTTGGTTGGTCTTATTTTTCAGTGTAAACATGATGCAATGCATCAAATTTACCAAGCGAGTTGACAACGAGGGGAGAACGAGAAGAAGAACTGACAACCGGAAGCAATAAGCCACAATCCATGTAATCTACTTAAAGGCTAATCCCTGCTGATGCTGTGTCGTGTGACACGCCACACACACACACTCGCACACACACACACACACTCGCACACACACATACAAAAATGGAACGTGAAGGATATCATGAGGCAAAGGTCGCTTAATAGTAAAGTTAATGGCAACTGTAACATCAACAGTCGCATTAAGTACTCGTTGTACACTTGCCTACTTACCGAGCGATTTGTTTAAAATTGAATTTACGTCTTGGCTTTTTGCCTTTGCTTTCGCCGCGTCCCTTTTTCCAGACGTGCGTGCGCCAGGCGGGATCCTGATATTCAAACGAGGGCTTCAGGTAGTACAATGCCATCTCCTGATGAAATACGGGCGTTATCGAGCCAGATAGTGGCGGCACAATCCATATCCAATCTGCTGGGCAGCCATTGCTACGAATAGGAGAGAGAGAAAGGGCATAAGTAAATGAGAGAGATGGGAGAAGGGAAAGATACAAGTAATTTTTATAGTCGCTGCTTTGTTTTGGCTTATTGCCTGTAATTGACATAATGCCAAAGAGTAGCAGTTTCAGCTAATAGCTGACTCAATACTCTCCTCCTCCCTTTATCATTCCCCTCCCCTTCCCCACCCTGTGCTTAATTGAAGCCAACGAGCGAGCTACAGAATTCCAACGCTTATCTTATGGATACGCTTTGTGGGGCATTACAAAATGCAAATTGGCAGTAATTGAAATATGGCCACGTATTTTTAGACAGCCAAGGGCTTAAACGAAAGCGTATTTTCAGCATTGGCTTAAATGTTTCCGTCTAAAAAAGCAATATGTATATTTGGCATTTAATTGAAAGTCACTATTTAAGTCACTTTACTGTGACATTAAAAATAGCTACTAATAATAATAACTTTGTTGTTTAAATTTTGTATATTGCCAGTTCAGCTTTTAATTGATTTATTGCATTATAAACACAACTTTGACAATGCGTTGAAAATAATTCTAACAATAATCCATAGTTAAAATGGCTTAACACATGTCGGAATTTGTTAAGCTATCGGCTTATATAATTTGTAAATGCCATGTCAAGCCAATAAATGTGATAAAAAATAAAATCAAATATGAAAAATTATAAAAATAACTTTGGCTGTGCAAAAATCCGACCACAAGCTGTGCCCAAAGTTCTGACAGATTGTGTTCCATTTATGTGTCTCGCTTGCACTTTACATAAAATGCTGGCGACAGCAAATTGAAAACAATAAATTTATTTCGCACCTGCAAAGAGTGCAGAGTGTAGGGAGTAAACAGGAAGTCAAATAAAACACGTTAGGCCATAAACTTGCGGCTCGGATATGCCGTATGGGCTGAACCCGGCCGGAATAAACATTACGCATATTGCGCATACGCCCCATGTGCGTAACCACAGATCATTGGCCGGAATTTAACTTACCGTAGCTTGGACTCATTCTCGAAATGCTTCATAAAACTCTCGCTGGCCGTATGATGATCCACAATGGTCACATTGCGGCTCTGATATGAATGCAACACCGCAATATTCATTTCCACAACGGCCTTGTCCTTCCACAATGATGTCGGTGTGCGCGTATCCAAATTCATTTTCAGTGCCACCGTCTGTAAGAACATATAATATATAAATTCACATACGTATTTCACTTGTGTAAATTTAATTGAAACTGTGTCCTTCTCTCTCTCTCTCTCTCTCTCTGATTGCTCTGGCACGTTATTAATTTTCGATTACATTTTTGGTTTTTGTGGCTCAAAATTGATAATTGCTCTGGCTATGCCCAGTGGCAACAAGTGGCTACCAAATGGTTTGTTTATGAGCCCATTGCGGTCACTGAGCATCGCCCTTACATCAATTATTGATTTTGCTGCCAGACATACTCAATGTTGAAGCTCTTACAGTGGCTTTGAGATATGCAGAAAATTTCAATACAATATTCAAATAAATAGTATAATTTAAAAATTATTTTTTAAAACAAAATTTTAAATTTTTTAAATTCATATAAAATCATATTTTTAACGATTTTAATGCCAACGACCGAATGTTTAAAATAAATCAATTGAAATTTAAAATAATAAAATTAAAATAAAAAAAAGTAAAAAATTTAAGAATAAGCTTGCAAATTTATATAATCGATCTTCGAAATAAATGTACATATACGTAGTAATTTATTTGATTTATAAGGATATTTTTAATATTATTCTGCCTTCAGCATAATTCAACTTGCATAAAAGATTGATTGAAATTAATAGCATGCAGCTTTCTTTCAATACCATTACTGTTTACTTTATATAAATAAATAAATTTCTATAAATCCCAATTAACCTTAATCCAACAAATATCCTATCGTACATATTAAAATTATTTTGAAAGTAAATCAAAATTAAAATGAATTTATTCCAATGTGCGTGGTCAGTACGTAATGTAAGTGTCCATATAGACCTAAGTGTGTGTGTGTGTGTGTGTGTAAGGTGCCAGGGATGCATTAGTCTAACATAAAATTGAATAATTTTTGGGTGTGTGTGTGTGTGTGTGTGTGTGCTAATGGCAAGTTCGTGTTGAAAACTAATTAAAACAGCAAATTGAAAGTGCAAATTCATCAAAAATTGATGCAGTTCAAATAATCGAATATCAGAATTGAAATCCGTCATGCAACTACAACAATTATATAACCAAGTTGCAGGTTGTTCGTATATGTATTTATGGGTGAATATGGTAATTTAAATGTTGCACCATTCCAGACACATGAATCTGAATTACTTTAATGCGCTTGGGCTGATGTTAAACGGTCTTCCTGGGACACTGAAACACTTTACTCTCTGCACACACAAGCCTCACTTTCACATATCTCGGCACACACAGAAATATTTGCCAGAAAAGCGCTTTACGCCGCCAAAGTAAACGTGATAAAAACAGCAACATAAAGAGAGACAGAGAGAGAGAGAGAGAGAGAGAGGAAGTCCTTATAGAAACGCGCACATTATGTGACATATAATGAAATAAATGCCGGAAAGCTGCAGCATGCGCCGACAAAGACATCAAGGACATTAAGTAAGGACAATGCTAGTGCTATCAATAACACAATTACAATATCGACTTTTTTTTAAGCGGAACTTTTAACACTTTAATGTTGGCAACTTACCTCGAGCATATTGCGACGATTTGTGTCGCATAAATTCCGGCAGCCAATCTCCGTTGACATGTACCAGCCGCTAAATGTGGTGGCCGTAAACTGGATGCCACCCACATCGAACAACATGCCCGATACGGCGGGCAGAGCATACCAACGTAGTCCCAACTCCGTAAACCACTCAAATCTGCAACGAGTTAGAGTTTTGGTTTTTTTTTTTTTTTGTTTGGCTAAATCCGTTAACTGGACAGTACAAATAACTATTACACTCACTTGGGATGACTCAGCGGCACCTCCAATATCAGTTCCATCGGAAATTCAAAGTAGTCGGGATCATGACCATTGGCCGACACCACCAGCGGCAAAATGTCCCATTCGCTGCCTTTGCCCTTCCAGCCCAGTTTAGTGCAGACCTATAATAAACCAAAAAAAAATAAAAAACCCAACAAATATCGAATATCAACACGAGCCCACATAAAAAGTGACATGTGAACAAATATATTGCAAACTTTTGGGCACTTTTGCATATGCAGGATGGAGTCAGGATTCAGCACATCATCTCCTGCCCACACATACAATACATATATTGACAGCTTGTTGTGTGTGTTTCTTTTTTCTTTTTTTGGGTTCTCTTCTTTCATTTTTTACGTATTTAAAATGCGATTTATTACCAACTTTTGTCCTTCGCCCCATCAACATTTACTCGTGTAATTTGTTGTGTTTTTGTGGGTGGAATGTCCAGGGGATATTTAAACTTGTTGGTTTAACAACAGCTCAAAAATATGTGGACCTCACAAGCAATTGATGCGTGTAAATATTGCGATGCCATATATAAATTGATAGGTGGATTACAAGCCATAAATAAACGGCCAGTTTGTCCAATAAAAAAGAGTTACCAACATGACTGTCGATATTGATTCGATTCCATTCGATTCGAAGGGATTTCTATGGGATCAACAGCAGCTGTTCAGCATTGGATTGCTAGGCAACCACTCACAAGTGGCCTATTGAGCTAAATGGCAGTATTTTATTATATCAGTTATGCACACACCTCGCTCAGCTCTTTAAGTTACACTTGGGCTTATGAAAGGTTCAAAATTTCAAACGAATTATAAGAAAATATTAAAGGCTTTAAAATTGAAGAAC
This sequence comes from Drosophila kuntzei, assembly GCA_035042165.1. Taxonomy (NCBI): domain Eukaryota; kingdom Metazoa; phylum Arthropoda; class Insecta; order Diptera; family Drosophilidae; genus Drosophila; species Drosophila kuntzei. The sequence goes on along the minus strand of JAWNLU010000472.1, from coordinate 1,239,071 downwards.
CAATAGTGTGTTATTTGGGTTTAAAATTATCATTCTTCCATTTTCTTAATTTAAATATAATTTTTGGCTCATTTTAAAAAATTATAAATCACTTAATATATTTTGTAGAATTTTCTAACACGAAAAAAAATGTGGGGAAATTTATAAAATGGTTGTACTTAGAAATGTTTAACGACACACTGCATAATCAATAAGACTTAAAAAGTAAATGAAATTTGCTAATCTTCCATCTAAGTATGCTTAAAAATATAATTTATTAATACCAAATAAATATGATATTTATATAAACTTATTAATTAATAGGAAGATGCTATATATTCGTAACTAGCACTAGGATATGTTTATAAATCAAATTATATTCAATTAAATACCTGATTAATTTAATTTATGTAAAAGTTATTAATAAACTTTGAATATTTATTTCACTTTAATCTTCAATAACTATTGAGAATCATATATCATACCTCTGTAAACTCCACATTCATGGGATCGCCAATGATCTTGCCATCTGTCTGCTTATAGCCAGCATATGAAATAAGTTGATTATTCCAGATACGATAATCGTGTCGAGCATCTGTGCGCTGTGGAAATATTGTTATTGCTGATCTGTAAGAAGAATAAACACATACACAAACATTTATAAAGATAAATTAAGCTAAGGAATAGCACACATCCGAATTAAAAGCTCAAACCATAAGCCCAATTACAAGTCAAACAATGCGGGGCTTACAGAACTTTAAGTTCAAAAGTTGTTACAACTTTGGCAGCACAAAAGGAGCATCCAATGTTTACAAAGTCAAAAGTCAAAAGTGTAATAGACAGTCGGGTTTGAGGTGAACATAATTCCAAATATTTGCCAGAGCAGTTTTAGACAACGCTCAACTCATTGCCAATTAGTGGAGGCCATTTAGCCAGAGCCAAATATTCAACTCTATTGGCCAAAACAAATTGTTTGGATTAGCGATTTGGTTGGTGCCAATGAAAATTGGAAATATTTACGCAAAATTCGCAATTGCCATAAACAGCATATTTAAGGACTGCATTCATTTCAAATTATGCCGGGCTTAAAATTGTTGATGTGCTAAATAAGTATGTGAGATCACAAATTTGTATTCACTAATTAGAATAAGCTGATAATTATTCGTTCAAATTTTGTATGTTCATTGGGAAAAAGTGCATTTATAAAATACTACAAAAATTATAAATTACTAAATATGCATCTATATATTGTTTTTATTTCCATCAATTAAGCATTTATGTATATCGGAATTAATTTAAACAATTATTACAGGAGGTATCAATAGAGCACTGAAATAAATTTGTCAGAGATCGAAAATATACAAAAAATTATTCATTCGATATTTATTCTATTCTATTGGCATCTTCCCGCCCCTTTAGCTCTGAATTTTCCAATTAAAACGAATATTTTCAGCTCCAAACGAACAGTCAGAAAGCATAGTTATTTATTGAGTTATAACACAACAATTGGCACTTTGAGCCAAATTGAATTTAAAATATTTTTTTCTGGCACTTTGTGGTATGCTTTGACATTTTGTGACCAATATGGTTTTTGATTTAAATCATTTTTAAAAACTTAACACTTACCTCAGATTGCCTTTATTCGTTGCATATTTGATATGATTGCAAATTGCCTCAAACATTCCACTCGTTGTGGTCACGTAACGACAATCAAACACCTAAAAGTATAAATAAATAAATAATACAACATAAGTCTTTAATTTAAAGTTGGACAGAAATCAATTGACTTTTGGTCAAGTCTTATTAAGCAGTAAATTTTGGCACTTCTACACGACCAGCTGCAATCAAAGCTAAAACTGCAACTGCAACAGCAACTTCAACTTTGCAACGCTCAGTTCGAAAGTTCAAATTAACTAAAATATTCATAGCGTTTACAGACAGAAACAACAGCGAAAAACAAGTGAAAGTTTGCGTGAGCAGTAAGCAAGACTTGCAGATACCCTGTTGCTTTAAAATAATTTTAATTGATTTCATTTAATTAAGAACTTATGTAAATAAATATAGAAAAATACCTAAATAGATACATTACATAAATTTGTAAAATATGTAACAAATAAAATGAAAGTTTGTAAATTAACGAATTATATTGTGCTTATATCAGGGATTAAAACCGAAACGAATATCGGTTTCAGTTACGGTTTCGGTTATGATCGAATTAAGGTTTTCGGTTTTGAAAAATTTTGGAGCATCGGTTTCGTAACGATTATCGGTTTTTTGTAAGTTTCGGTTTAAAAATAACGGTATGGTTTCGGTTCAAAAAAAAAGAAATTAAGGTTTTCGGTTGACCAAAATAAGACGCTTTATCCATTGTTTTACACGAAAAAAGACTTAATGCTCTTTTTAGCCAGGAAAATAATATTATCTGGTTACTGGAATGGTCCAGTGTAATGTCGATTTTATTATAATTTGATCTCATATAAATTTGGCTCATTTGGTTTGAAATTTTGGATTACTTTGATTTTACTGATTTTTAATAACTTTGAACTGCCATAACTTTGCCAAAGCTCAATCAATTTCCATGCGCAATGTAAATTTGAGCATAATTTTTCCTCTAAATTCGTTCTGCATTTACATTTTTTCATTTTAGAAATTTTTTTAAAATCGAATTTTTTCGAAATTTTGCAGTGTTACCCCTTTATCTTTTTTGATTTTTTCGAAAAAATTCGAATTTTCAAAATGAACAAAGTTTAAATGCAGATCGAATTTGGAGGTAAAACAATGCTGAAATTTACACTCCGCATAAAAATTGATTGAATTTTGACTAAGTTATGGCAGTTCAAAGTTGTCAAAGTACCTGCGACGGCCAGAACCGAAATTAACCCTTATAAATGTATAAATCGTTTACTAAACAGTTATTTCGGTTTTAAGAGTTTCGGTTTATGGGTTTCGGTACAGCAAAAAATATTTTTTCGGTTACGGTTTCAGTTAAGGTTACAAATTTCAATCGGTTATTACCGGTTAAAGGTTACGGTTTCGGTTAAGGTTTTAATCCCTGGTTTATATATTAAATTTATTATCTCTATCTTCAAGTATTACTCTTAAAAACTTAATTACTTTATATATTCAGAGCTCTTTACTCTTTCCCTAAACACATTTATACAGATACAGGGTATCTAAATATATGAATCATTTGAGGAAACAAACAATTGGACTACATGAATTTGAAGTGCAACCCAAATTTTCATGCGGCACAAAAAATAGAAAATAGATAAACAGAAAACTGTAAAACTCTAAATGAAATCAGTTGAGTTTAGATCTGGTCTGTAGTGTTCTGTTCTATTTTTGTTCTGTTTGGTTTGGTTTTTGCTTGCAGCACATGGGGCGTATGATAAATGTGAATGTGAAGTAATTCTCATTGTTACGAATGGTCGAGATTGTTGTTTTTTGCGCATTCAGAAAGTACAGAAAAACCCTTTTTCAATTATAACACTTGAATGCACTTTCTAGATTCTCCTATTACCAGTTTTACCTCTCGATTAACAATTGTTTTGGGCATTTTGACACCTTCTCCTGTGGTCTATCAATGAAAAGGTGCGAGTACTTAGGCTTTGGCTTTATGGGATTTCTGTGCAGTCCACTCGAATCTGGCTTCAAATCCCTAAACACTTCTCTATTTCCCAATTCCATTTTAATTTTTTTTCTACTCCCATTTTCTCTGTCTATCGCTTTTTTGGTCAGTTTCATTTGATTTTCTGCTGTGTTTGGTTTTTGTTTGTGTGTCCTAACGGTCGGTTTTTCGTAATTAAGTTGAAAACCCTTTTTCAAGTGGGCTACCCATGTGAACCCATAAACCATTCATTTATGCATGATGCGTGCGTTTAATTTACAGCAAACTTTTGTTTTTCAAGTGTTATTGGATAACTTTTTGGAAAAGTCATGGCGTAAAATGAAATTATCATAGCACAAAGCTGTACAACCGAAAATATTTATGCTGCATCATTTTTAGTGCTAAACAGATTCAAACTACGAGGGGTAAACGATAAGTAATAATAATAATAAGTAGTATCTATGTCACATATGTATATAGTGCTAACTTTAATTTTATATTAATTTATTTATCAATGTGTTCCGTGTATATTGAAATGCATTGATCAAAAATAAACAGCAATATGTTATAAAATAAATAAAAATAAATACGGATTTTTTACAAAACTAAATAAATTAAACAGTACTTAATATTTTATATTATTTATAAATTAGACAGAAATTAGACGCTCTGAAAAATATCTTTTGTCTTCCTTAGGCTGAGAACTTAATAGTCAACCCTCGCTCGCTTATATTTTACACATTTCTTTGAACGTATGTAAAAAGCAAAGAGTCGAGCAGCATTAAATATGTATGCATATACACATGAGTAAAGTAAATACAATTTTGACGCTAAGTGAATTTTCAAGGTGACTACAGTGAGTATGAATTGGATGCTCATATCTGTTTCAAGACTCTCACTAACACACACACACACAAATACACACACATGGAATTCATTGAAGCGTGAATGCAAATTTGTTCACACATTGCTAGGCACATAATGTCATTTTGTAATGCCAACTACTGATCATTATAATACATCCTATATACAAATTTGAATGTATGAATAAATCTCTGTATGGCAGACACCAAAATTTTGTAAATTAAAATTTACGATGATTTGCATTTTAAATTCGTGCTCAGTGCTCGCATTGTCTCACTTTCTCTCGAGAGAGAGACAGATTTGTCTGTCTTGTTTTACGCTTTGTGCCTTTTTTATCGCCTTTTGGGTGCGTATTTTGCATATGCCATTTTGGTTGAAATATACATAAATCTTGAAAAATGTTAGCAGGACATACATACCATATATAGAGATATAGAGAGAGGCAAACAGATTCTGTGATTTGCACGCTGACAAATTTGCTTGACTATTTTGGGTATGTTTTGAAAATTTTTGTAAATTACAGACATTTGCCTAATGTAAGTTAATGAATTGTTGTGCTGATTTCCAGCTAATGGTTATGGCTATAACTGGCCAATATGAATGAGCCAACTAATATAACGCACAATGGTGAATAATTTGAAGAGAGTTGGATAAATACTGCATTTTTGCTGTGAATATTAGATTCCGAATTTTTATGTAATTTATTTTACTTATAAAAAAATGATTAGTAAAATAATTAAATTAAAATAATAATAAAATGAATTATATATAATTTTAAATTTAAGACTGAAAGGTTAAAAAATAAATTTAATTATTAAGAGCTTAAATAACATATCCTTTATTTAAACTCTTAATATTTAAATTTATTTTTTGACTTTTCAGCTTAATATTTAAGAGAGGTCTTGTAACTAGAACTCTTTTATCCCTGCCACAAATATCTATAACAATTTTAAGATAAATAACTAAAGTACATAGATTTAACTTGAAAAATTCCCAGTCATTTATTATAAAATGAAACTCACCTGCAGCTTTGACCATTGGATGCGGCCAATGCAGCGTGAAGAATTGCGCCAGGCTAATTTGGCACCATAAATTAGCTCCGTTTCAGTTAGCTGATAATGTCCCGTTGCCTCAATGCTCTGACGCACCTGTTTCCAGCGAGTGTCGTGCGCTGCGGACGAGGAGCTGCCACAAGGATGCCGCAAATTTGAGGTAGATATATCATTTGGCTGAGTTCATAGCTTACCGCTTTATGGAGGTGAAATACTGATCCAGAAAATCCTTGGCATGCTCAAGTACTAAATCGGATTTGCGTGTTTCCACAGCGGCATTGCCAATGTGCATAATGCTACTCGTACAGGTGGCCTTCGAGCAGGATAATATCTAGAGAGAGAAAATAATGATGATAAATAAATAAGTCATTAAGTTGAGTACCAAAATAAAAAATATGTCAAGAAAAGTTGCCAGCAAGTTGTGACAATTTAATTAAAAATTTAATTGCTTATCTCTTGGTAATTAAATTTTTGATTGCTCATTTCGTTGGCCCTAATTGCAGCATCAAATGAAGATGAATGTTCCAGAGAGACAGACATCGCCATCGCAATAAAAAGGACACCCACAATTTGCTCAGGGGATGAAGGAGTCACAACAATGCAATGGAAATGGAATTAAACCGAAATAGCACACAGGCTATCAAATAAGGCAACTGACAACTTCTCGCCTTAAGCTCAATCTTTAACCTGGCCAACAGCTTAGATGCTTTTTAAACGCCTCCAAAGATTCACGTTGACTACGTTTAAAAAACATTTCACTGTCAATTGCGGATGATGTTTCTTTTTTGCTTTACTTTCACAATCTCTTTTTGTGCTTTTATGACGCATAGCACTGTAATTATACCCTGTAAAAGGTAAGTGTTGAAAGCGTGTATTGCAATTTGAGGAACAAGCTTAATTTGCTTTGCCCGATTATCAAAGTTTTTAAAAACTTTTCTCTTTTGGTTATTCAACATTCTCCAGGATATCTTTAAATTACCCCAAAAATCTTTACCTCTCTTCTTGGATATTATTTAACTTTTAAAAAACTTTTCTAATGATTTAATTTCTCATTTGGATATTCAACATTCTACAGGATATCTTTATATTATCCCAAAAATCTTTACCTCTCTTCTTCTCTATTATCTAAGTACTTAAAAACTTTCCTCTTGATTTTATTTCCCTCTTGGCTATTCAACATTCTCCAGGATATCTTTATATTACCCCAAAAATCTTTACCTCTCTTCTTCTCTATTATCCAAGTTTTTAAAACTTTTCTAATGATTTAAGTTTTTCTTGGCTATTCAACATTCTACAGGATATCTTAAAACTACCACAAAAATCTTTACTTCTCTTCTTCGATATTATCTAAGTTTTTAGAAACTTTTCTATTGATTTAATTTCTCATTTGTATATTCAATATTACCGGATATCGTAAAATTACCCCAAAAATCTATACTTCTCTTCTTCGATATTATCTAAGTGTTTAAAAACTTTTCTATTGATTTTATTTCCTTCTTGGCTATTCAACATTCTACAGGATATCTTAAAATTACCACAAAAATCTTTACTTCTCTTCTTCGATATTTTTTAAGTTTTTAGAAACTTTTCTATTGATTTAATTTCTCATTTGGATATTCAATATTACAGGATATCTTAAAATTACCCCAAAAATCTCCATCTCTTTCTTCTATCGAAAAGTTAAGAAACGTCTTTATTTAGTTGGTTATTCTCCTTTTTTGCTGCAGGGTATCTGCAAGCTGAGCACTGCCGAAGAAAGCTCTCTTCTCTTTTGTTCTGCACCTGCAACGCTCGATTACCTCACTCTACTCTCCCATCCCCTCTGCTCCTACGCACTGATAACTGTGATGTTCTTGTCTTACCTTGGCTTATGGTTTGTTTTCCTTCGACGCTTTAATTTACTCAATGCCAACATCTTCAGGCTTCTTGCTCCTGGCAATTGCAAAGCTACCCGCGGTCATAATTAGTTTGTTTTCACAGTCAGTTGAGCTTTTGAATTGGCTTAAGAAGAGCGAATTGGCCTCATAAAATGCTCAAGTGTTTTTACCTGCTTCTTAGCTTGTCTCTTGTTGTCTCTCTTGACACTGCGACAATTACATTACACATACGCCGTGTAGTCGCACTTTTAAAAACCTTTAAGTTTAGTGTTGAACGTGACGTTTCAAAATTTTTAGTTATTGCCAGTCAGCTGCTTAATTTGATGACTTTAATTTTTTGCTCATATTTTATGAACATTAACTGAATTAAATTTACTTTGCAATTGATAAAAATTAATACTTTTTTTTGCATTTTTCAATTTAATATACTTAATCAAATTTCGTAGAAGTTTTTCGCACTTTCAACAATTATTAATTAATTGCATACTTTTCAAGAGCATTGTGAATTAAATTAGTATTGCAATTAAAATTATAAATTTAATATGTGCAAAAATATTTAATTTGTCAATTATTAAATTTCCTGCCAGTTTTCGCACATTTTTCTGGCAGTCTAAATTTAATTTAATTTTTTCGCTAATATGATAAACATTCAAATGTATTTATATACATATAAATAAATATACAATGTTTGTATACGCATTCTTTTAGACTTAATATATTTTCCTGTGATTTGTCCAATATCTGTAACAAATACTGGAACCATTAGAACTTTTGGAATATTCCTAGAAATGTTTAAAAAAATTTGTTTATTCATTTTATGACATTAATTTATGTAATTTTTTTTTAGCGGTCTTCTGGTGTTTATTTAATATTTAAATTGGAATTCCAAATATATTCCAAATAACCGCACACATATTAAAAAAATATTTACTTTATCCTTTGTTAAATTTTATGATAATTTTCTCAACTTTTTCTGTCAATTCAAACTTAAATGCTTGTAGTTAATTTATAAGCCGCTCACACTCTTCAACCACAATAAACTGCTGCCTTAACTTTGAGCTCAACCACAAGCACAAACATATTTTACTCATGAAGCACAAAAACTGGTAAAAACTTTGGCAATTTTCACTCAACTCAACTGCACAGGACAAATTTATACAGGATGCAAACAGCGATACATGTAACAGCACCACAAACAAACATGTACACACACACACACACACACACACATGCACTTGAACACACATGGCATACATTACAGAATTTATTTGCAACAACTTGCAAGTTATTATTCTAATAAGCAAAACTACCAGCTTGATATGTGGACTTACCTCCCCTGCCACGCCCACACAACTGCACCTCATTATAGGTACACTCGCTGTGTGTGTTTGTGTGTGTTGTTTACAGAGTCCAAAAATTAACTTTCGCTATCAACTTGAAAATATCTCTGAAAGCAAACCGAGAAAAACAGAAGCAGGAAAATGCGGCCAGGACGCATTTCATTTAAACAGATCCTCAGAGTGGCAGATGAAATTGGCTGCCAGCGTCAAATGCAAATAATTACGAGCTGCTGCAGCGTATCCCCCAAATGCCACGCCCACCAACTGGTTAGCTTCCCCCACACACTTTCACACAAAGTTCTCCAAAATTGTTTTATGTAAATATAAACACAAAGCAGCGAAAACGACAACAACGACGACGACGACGGCCGCGAATAAAAGTTGCTACTGCGCCGGAAACGGAAATTGTTGCAGCTGCAGCGCGTCAAATAAATACATATATAAACACACACACACACACAAACACACACTCTACAAAGCGTTTAAAGTTTTGGCGTGCTATTTTCGGGTTTGCCTCGTCTCCAAATACCCCTCACTGTGGATGGTGTTGCATGAACTGAGGATCGACCATGGAAAAGGATGCGGATTTGAGCATTATTTCCCTGGCGTCTTGTTCGCTCCAAATTTGCACTTTTTGTAAGTTTTCCTTTTAATTTTGTTAAATTTATGTGCCTCTAAAAAAACAAAGCAAAGATGCTGCCAAAAACCTTTTTCCGACACAATGAATGTCGAACACACTTTCTTTAAGAAAGTTATTATTAAAATATTATTAAGGCGAAAAGAATTAGAAAAGTGCATTAATAATAATATTTTAAAATGTCAAATTTGCACTTTTTGTAAGTTTTCCTTTAAATTTTGCTAAATTTATGTGCCTCTAAAAAACATTTAAAGATGCTGCCAAAAACCTTTTTGAGACACAATGAATGTCGAATACACTTTCTTTAAGAAAGTTTGCAAAAAAAATCAGTGAAGTGCATTAAAATATTATTAAGGTCATCATTTGATTTTTGCTGCAAAAATTAATTAGAATTTGCACTTTTTGTAAATTTTCCTTTTAATTTTGTTAAATTTATGTGCCTCTAAAAAAAAAGAAAGATGCTGCAAAAAACCTTTTTGAGATACAATGAATGTCGAATACACTTTCTTTAAGAACGTTATTATTCAAATATTATTAAGGCAAAAAGAATCAGTAAAGTGCATTAAAATATTATTATTATTATTAAAATATTATTAATAATAATATTTTAACCTCTTCGAGCTACTTACGAATCGGTTCAATGAATTAAACTTAACATTTTGACTATCTTAAAGCTATTCTAAGAGGGGAGCTACAGTTTTCTCTCCGTTAATAATTCACTTTAATTAATTTGAATAAAATGTATTATCTTTAAAGTTGTTTTATTAGAGAAGAAGAATAATAAATTGTTAATTTTTCATTTTAATGTGAATTTATAATAATTATAACCATTTAAAAATGTATCTTCTAAAGTTACTTACATTTTCCTTTTCCTCTTCTGACTTACTTAATTAAATACTCTACTCTCGCAAAACGAAGTGAGTAACTCACTTGGCAGACCGCAAATTGTAGAGCAATTTAAGTGAATAACTTACAAAATAGAAATTATTTGTAGCTTTTAACTTGTGCTTTTGCGTACACTTTTTACCTATATATATATTACTTTCATCTCTCCCCCTTTTTTCACAACTTTCATCTCACTTTACACAAAGCAAAAATTGCAATTCAAAATTGCAGAAAGAATTACATTTAAATGCAGCAAACAATGCAATTTAAATTTAATTTATGAAGTAAAACAAATAAGTTGCATAGTTGGCTGTTGGCCCTTTACGTAGTTGGCCATAATATTTGGCCAAAATAATGGCAATTTAAAGTCATGGCACATAATAATTTCACACAAGGAATTAAGTAGTGCAAAGTTTGAAACATAATAAACTAGAAAATGAGAGTGCTTAACTAAGGAATACCCTGTGGGAAATATGGCTTAATATACACTCCAATTTGTGTATACAGGGTATAACTGAATGTAACTCATGGGTTAAAACAAAAGCCCCAAAGCACAAACATAAAACTTGTGAAACTGACAACATTGTGGGGCATTAAAACTGTGGCATTTAAATTTAATGCAAATCCTGAGCTGAGGACATCAACTTTAATTGGCTTCAACCGGCTGCTTACATCTATGGAATGGACCTGAAGGGCCTCTTTCACGCGCTTAGTATAATTATCAGGTGGGAAATTTGCATGGCAAGTGGAAAGTGGAAAGTGGCAAGTGGCAAGTTGAGTGTTTTCCCAAAGTAACTAAAGTCGAGGACGCAACTTAAATGAAATGGCAGCAAGAGCAAATATTTTGCATTGCATAATTTTATGCGCGTTTTCGAATTAAAATGCAACTGAAACGAGGTAACAGAGGGAAGAGAGTCAAGAGGGGGCAGTTGGAATTGCAATGCCATGAAATTTGATTGCGAGCTGAAAATAAAAAACGCGAATTCACAGCGTCATTTCCGACGCCTTCTGTCGGCGTCGACGTTGACGCTGACTTAATAAGCAGGGTGACTGCAACTGCAACGGCAACGGCAACGGGAGAATGAAACTGAAAGGGGCAACTGAAAGGGGCAACTACAGGGGGCAGCTTCGGCTAATTGAGGTTAGTTGCCAACTGTAATGCCAACACGTCGACGTCTTTTCCGCTTATGCAATGCGACCAACTACACTTCTGGTCTAATGAGTTTCAAATCGCAGCTGACTCAGATTTTGAATCGCGTTGCCAAATCATGTGCAGCAAATGAATTATGTAACAGATAAACTACATATTTGCAGCAATTTATTTACTAATTAAACTTGACCAGAAATGCAATCTAACATATAATATTTATAGGAAAGTTTCTGAAAGTGATACTAATTTATCTATTTTATTTATATCTATAAACTTCTTAGACATTATTCCAGTTCAATACAAACAATTGCTCTTACAAATATATATTTAAACCAGGGATTAAAACTGAAACGAATTCCGGTTTCCGTTACGGTTTCGGTTATGCTCGAATTAAGGTTTTCGGGTATGCAAAATCTTGGAGTATCGATTTCGTAACGGTTATCGGTTTTTTATAAGTTTCAGCTTAAAAATACCGATATGGTTGCGGTTCACAAAAAAAATAAAAATTAAGTTATTCGGTTGACCAAAATAAGACGCTTTATCTACTGTTTTACATGAAAAAGACTTAATGCTCTTTTTAGCCTGGAAAATAATATTGTCTGGTTACTAGAATGGTCCAGTGTAATGTCGATTTTATTATAATTTGATCTCATATAAATTTGGATCATTTGGTTTGAAAATTTGGATTATTTTGATTTTACTGATTTTTAATAACTTCGAACTCCTATTACTTTGTCAAAACTCAATCAATTTCCATGCGCAATGTAAATTTGATCATAATTTTACCTCTTAATTTGTTCTGCATTTAAATTTTGTTCGATTTGGAAGTTTTGAAAATTTCGAATTTTTTCGAAATTTTGCAGTGATACCCCTTTATCTTTTTTGATTTTTTCGAAAAAATTCGAATTTTCAAAATGAACAATATTTAAATGCAGAACAAATTTGGAGGTAAAATTATGATCAAATTTAGATTGCGCATAAAAATTGATTGACTTTTGACAAAGTTATGGCAGTTCAAACCCTTATTAATGAATCGGTTACTAAACGGTTATTTCGGTTTAAACAGTTTCGGTTTATGGGTTTCGGTACAGCGAAAAAAATTATTTTCGGTTACGGTTTCAGTTACGGTTACAAATTTCAATCGGTTATTACCGGTTAAAGGTTACGGTTTCGGTTAAGGTTTTAATCCCTGTTTTAAATACATATATAAATTCATGTATAATTACTTTTTAAATATAAATTTAATCATATTTTTAAACGTATCCCTTTCATGGATTAAAAGGCTGCTGTCAAAGTTTTGAGACATTAGATTTAAGTTAAGCACAAGTGAAAACTTTGCTTGAACCGTTGACCACAACACAAATTACTAAAAACAACAACGACAGTTTCAACTAAATTTTGCCGCACGAACAAACACACACTCTACACACACACACACACACCCAGACACACACACGCTACGTTAACTAACAAAACACACAGTTGTGTATAATTTTAAGGCACACACACAGAATTTGAAGCTACTTCATTACGAAAAGAGAAAGTAAAGGAAAGGAAAGGAAAGGAAAGGAAGGGGATGCTTTAATCCTGGTCGGACACGCACTTGAACAACTTTTACTTAACAAACTGCAGTAAACGTTAAAATTACAGGCAAACAACCAAAACAACAACGACAGCAACACTAACAACTAACATTCAAACAATTACACGACCATGAGTATTAAATAACTCCTAAAAGTATGCAATGCTTTTTCCCCTCACAGCTGCCAACTTTTTTTACGCGCTGTTTGAGCAGAGACACAAAAAATAGAAAAAAGAACATGCTGTGAATTGTTTTACAGCCTTTTTATTGCACATTCATTCCCCATCTAACAAGGTCATCTCAGGACAGAAATAGTCTTGACTGCAAATACTCTCGACACCACGTGCTACAGCTAATTATGGCCTGGAACTATAAACGTGACTAAAACGTGACTCACCTCGCGTCCCTTGCTGTGCAGTGTATCATACACCTCCGGTCTGCCCTCAATGTTCTTCAGTCGCATTGGCTTGCGCATCAGCAAACTGCGTCCCTCGTCATCCAGGTGCATAAAACTGCATGAAATTTGAGAATATTCAATATACATTGAATGGTTTTATTTTTTATTATTTGATGGGGAAGGTTAATTATGCGTTTGATTGTTAATTGAACTTAAAAACACATTTGTGATAACACATTGTGTGTATATTTAGTATTATTTTATTTAGGACTGTTCTCCTTTAACCCAAGTTTTCAAACTGAAAAACTTATAAATTAAATTTACAAATTTATATTTTAAATTTACAAATTTATAAATTAAATTTGCAAATTAAACTTAAAATTTTTCTCTATCTTGTAATAAAAATTAAAATTGTAACTTAATTTTCATAAAGTACGGTCACACTGTTTAATTTTTCCGAAATTTTTTAATGCAGCACTTTGACAAGAAATTAAATTTCACGTATTTTTAGACCGTAACAACTAATTCTCGAACTGCATTCAGCTTTTATTGATCTGATAAAGATTTTTTGGGATTTCTTCAATAATTGCAGGAAACCAATAAAGGTTTTATTACTCCTTAACTTTTTTAAATCTTTAGTTATAAATTTTATACAATTTTAATAAATATTAAAAAACTTTTGTTGGGTTCCACTTCATTTTCTTATTTTCTATTTCATATTAAATGTTGAATAACTTACTTTAGTTAACTAATTTTAGTTGAAGCTAAATAAAGAAATAAACCATATTTTTGCATATCTCAATTTAACGCTTAATTAACAATCACCTTTGTGTATCAATTCCTGCAGGTGTTTTCTTCACACAATTGATTCCCACACAGTTTCCATAATTCATTAATTTATAGAGCAGGCTATGATAAATATAGGACTCACCTGCCGGCACGCGAACGATAATCCTGTGACATTTTTCTTGGTTGTTGATTTTTGGGTGTTGGCGAAAGTTCACGAGAACTTTTACTGGATGCCGTGCCGCTGCCCGAGGCGCCCGCAGCATTTACACCACCAACACCACCACCACCACCACCACTCGGTCCAGCCTCCAGCTCCACAACGATGCTGGTGTTGGTGCCTCGCCTTTCACGTCCCGGCTGCGGGGATGATGTGGAGATGCTGGTGCGTTTGTGGTGCTTCAAAGGCGTGCCGCCAACGCCGCCAACACCGCCAACACCACTACCGGATGCTCCATCTGAGACTGCGTTTGCGGTCGTGCCTGACGCGCCCCGACTGTGGTCCACTTCATGATTGGAAGCAGAGATGCCCTCAAGATTTTTACTCAAGAGCCCATTGCCATTTAACTGTGGCGTTGCCTGTGCCTTGACTTTGATTTTGTTTTGTTCAGCGACTGTTGTTGCTTTTGGCGTGGGCAACGGCGATTGTTGCTGCTGCTGCTGCTGTTGTTGCTGCTGTTGTTGTTGCACATTTGAAGTACGTTTGATGGTCACAAAGCGCAGGTTCTCAAATATCGATGTGAAATGTTGCGACATGTTGTTTGGCTTTTTCACTTTACTTTTTGCTTGCCTCGTTTATTTAAAATGCAACCTTCTGCAGCACACAAGGTAAACTCGAAGACCTCTCTGGACTTGGCTCTGGCCAACTTTTGATTAAATTCTCCTTTAATAAAAAATAAAAAAATTACAAAACTTTGACTTGCGAACTGACGACGCGTTTAGCCACAATCAATTGGTATCGAGTTGCTGTTGATGTTTGACCTGCTGCAGATTGGAAACTTTAGCCAATATTTGCTAAAAATTGCCAAAAGACGATGGGATATAATCTTGCTGAAAAAAGGCAGAAAAGTTATTTAAATAATCAGAACATTTCTAGTTAGAATTGTACATAAATGTAAATGAAAAGTTTGGAATACTTTTAAATAATCATTATTCATCATTTCAATAATATTTATAGGTTTATACAAAATCTTAAAAAAGAAATTGCAAAAATTTAAACAACTATTTAGCTTGTACTTAATAACAACTTAAATACAATATCAAATTAAAGTTAAAATAAAAAGTGAAACTCATTACAAAATTACCTAAAATTAAATAGAAAATGTATTAATTTATTATAAAATAAATTGCAAATTTATAAACAACTATTTAATTTGTACTTAATAACAGCTTAAATACAATATCAAATTAAAGTTAATATAAAAAGTGAAACATTTTACGAAATTACTTTAAATTAAATAGAAAATGTATTAATTAATTATAAAAGAAATGGCAAAAATATAAGTAACTATTTAATTTGTAATAAATAACAGCTTAAATACAATATCAAATTAAAGTTAATATAAAAAGTGAAACATTTTACGAAATTACTTTAAATTAAATAGAAAATGTATTAATTAATTATAAAAGAAATGGCAAAAATATAAGTAACTATTTAATTTGTAATAAATAACAGCTTAAATACAATATCAAATTAAAGTTAAAATAAAAAGTGAAACACATAACAAAATTACTTTAAATTAAATAGAAAATGTATTAATTTATTATAAAAGAAACTGCAAATTTATAAACCACTATTTAATTTGTAATAAATAACAGCTTAAATACAATATCAAATTAAAGTTAAAATAAAAAGTGAAACACATAACAAAATTACTTTAAATTAAATAGAAAATGTATTTACAAGATTAACTTCCTAGGCTTAAATAAATAATCTCAGCACAGCTTGATTTAACTTTGTTCACAATTTCAGCATCTTCAATAAGTTTAAACTCCTTGACAACCCGTTCAATCGTAATCTATTTATTATAGTCTATTGCTTGAGCTGATCTGCCAATGTCAATCCACATAATTTAAAATAGTAGTTTGCAGTTCAACTTTAAATCCTGCCACATCCTGTGCGTAGACAATGCTCAGCTCATTAACTTTCAAATCAGGCAACATTTACTTACATTTCCAGAGCAACAATTCCCGCAACTATAACTCAGATGAGTCAAGTCACAGCTGATGCCGATTTCCCTTCAGAGACTTTCTAACTTCTGAGTGTTTCATTTGCCTCGGGGCTAGATAAGTGCGCGGTGTTGTCTCTGCCAGCACTTAGTAGCAATTAAAAGTATCTTTATGGCAATTTCCCGCCATGCTGAACAGCGAAAGCCACAAACTAAATTTCCACTCTTACTTTTCTGCTGTGGCTTAATTATGTGCAGCTCAACATAAATTGCTTAATCAAAAAAGCGACTCAGCCTGTGACTCTATGAAAATTCAATTAGTACACCTTTAAATGTTGTTTGATATAGACTCATTTATATGCTTATTTCCTGACGCCTCGCAAGTTTTATTGAAGAGAGATGGAAGACGGGTTTCTACCCTGGCAACAGCTGTGAATCCTTTTGTTTTCGTTAATCTGCATTTGAAAGGCTTGAACCTTAACCTTCACATTAACAACATATTTGAGCACTTTTCACGCCTACTCGACACCAGCTGTTCAAGTTTTCGACACAAACACAAAATATTTCAACAATTTGCCTTTCATTTTGTTAAGTCACTCGCGGCTGCTTCCGTTGTCCCGTTTTCCCAGCTGTTGTCCCAAATACAACATCATCTGTAGGCCAGGTATGTCCGAGGGTCGAGGGTGGTCTAAGTACCAAGTTTTGTGAATATACAAATAAGCAAAAGTCAGTTGGGACTTTTTTGAGTAGATTCATCATTAATGCGCCTGGAGACTCCAATTGAAAGTTCTACTCCTTACTAAGCAAAGCAAAACCAAACTTGCTTTATCAATATATTTATAATTTTTAGATAACTTAACATTAACCGAAACCCTTAACCGATAAAAACCGATTGAAATTTGTAACTGTAACTGAAACCGTAACCGAAAACAAATTTTCCCTTCTGTACCGAAACTTATAACCGAAACTCTTTAACCGAAATTGTTTAGTAACCGATTCATTTATAAGGGTAGATTTCGGCTCTTGCCGTCGCAGGTACTTTGACAACTTTGAACTGCCATAACTTTGTCAAAAGTCAATCAATTTTTATGCGGAATGTAAATTTGAGCATGATTTTACCTCTAAATTCGTTCTGCATTTAAATTTCGTTCATTTTAAAAATTCGAAATTTTTCGAAAAAATCAAAAAAGACAAAAAAGACACTGTAAAATTTCAAAAAAAAATCGATTTTCAAAAATTTTTAAAAATTAACAAAATTGAAGTGCAGAACAAATTTACAGATAAAAATATGCTCAAATTTACATTGCGCATGGAAATTGATTGACTTTTGACAAAGTTATGGGAGTTCGAAGTTATTAAAAATCAGTAAAATCAAAATAATCGAAATTTTTAAACCAAATGAACCAAATTTATATGAGATCAAATTATAATAAAATCGACATTACACTGGACCATTTCAAATTTTCACTTCATTTTATCAATATAATATTAAAATAAAAAAACCAGCTTTGAAGAAAATTCGCATAATTCAACCAATTCTATTTTTATCAAATAAATTTGGTTTATTATTTTACCTAATTTATATCAATCATTACACAATTTCTTTATGTAAATTTTTCACATAATTATTACAACATATATTTTAATGGATTTGTTTGGAAACAGAGATTATAACATTGTTATCCAAACTTTATCGAGATTGATCTAGTGTAGAGTTTATTCTGATATGTCAACCTGATTCAGAATTAATATGTCCTAATATTTTATCCCTCTTGTTGTATGAATGAACAAATGTTTAACCTATGTACTTTTGTGCGATTCCCTCAGGCACCCAGTGTTTGTCTGATCCTATTTTTTGGTAACCAGCAGATGAAAAATTATAATAAAACACACACAACACACGGACAACACAAAAATGATGGCACAGCAATTTGTTGACCGCTGAGTGAATCGGTTGAATGAATCGGTTTCCATTGAACAATATTTAAGTTGGCTTTTGATTTGTGGCTGACTCTGGCATGTGTATACTACGTATGTTATTCCAACTGTTTGCGAGTTTCATAAACATTTGCATGCTGGCATTAAACAAAACGGTTTTGACAACGTTAAATCCTCCTCTTTGAATTTAGGCTCAATGAGCACTCGACATACATTTAAATTCAAATCACAAACACAAGCATTCGCTTTGATTTCCACAACACACAACAAATAAAATCAAATAAAAAAAATAAACACACACTCACACTCACAATCGAATGAAAATGATGAACCGCATTTTGGTTTATTTGGTTTAATTTGTTTCTTTGTTTTTATTGTGTTGGCCACAAAGCGAGTCCATTGTTAGTTGGGCTAATCAATCAATCAATCAATTAATTGATAGGGAAGGTCTATTTTCATTGCTGATAGCCAACAGTTGCTATTATTTTTTTAGCTGTCGGCTATTTTGCCACTTAGTCAAAGTGATTGAATATGGTCAAGTTGCTCCTCAATTGACGTAGTTTGAGTGGGTTTTAGGCTTTTGTTTTCGCTGCATGCTTAAATGGACAGTTGGGCAAGTATGTGATCTTTGAGCCCTTAAATAAGTAAGGCATTCTTTGCAGGAAATAATAGAATTTAGGCTAAATACACTTAAAGGTTAGTCAAACAAAATGAGATTTAAAACAGGCCTAAAGAATGTCTCTAAGACAATAAAAGCGAGTCGTTTAGCATTATTCCTACATCGTTTGCTGGCTAAAACGAAGCTAACTACCAACACATTTAACCACTCATGCTTCAACACGTATGCCACACCACTTGACACTATTAAGTACAACGGCAGCTTTGCTCAATCGTCATTTTAAATCCAATCAATAGCTTTAAAATAAACTCGAATAAAATCAAAGGAAAACCGAAACAAAACGACAAAAGCCTGAATGCTTTTTCGTATTATCTCAAATGACAACACCACAGTAACAGCAAAAAAATAAAATAAAAAACAGAAGAAAGACAAAAAGAAAAGCAAACCAAAACCAACAAGAAATCGCACAATTGGCAAGACAAAGGCTAAAACAGTTGCTGACAAAAAAACAAAAAAAATAAAATAACAAGAAAAGAGTGTATACAAATGCCATGCACAATGCAAAATGAACAGCAAATCGGTTAAGAAAACCCATTTAAATGGTTTGCAGCTAAATAAAAAAAAGTGTAGCATACTTTCGTGCAAAGTGGTAAATGAATAAAGTAAAGTTGTCTCCCCTTTTTTCCCACACATGCCAAAAATGTATAATGCTTGAGTGTCATAAATATAAGCTAGGCTTGAATTTATTTCTTGCTATGCAAATACGCAAATTGTAAAAGCAACTGAACTCAATATTTGCACGATGAAGTGCGGCTGCCATCTAAAATAAATAATCACTTTGTAAGATGCTGTAAAGTGTAGGACTATAGACAGGATAAAGACTACATAGCAAGGAAGCTGGTCATCATATACTATGTATATCCTGTGGTTTCTACCGTGGGGCAAATGAGTTTAGTTTTTGGCATAAAGTTTTTTCATAAGCATTCGAATTTCGTAGTTTATACTTGTTGTGACATGCAATTCATTTAGATAGGTAAAAGCATAACTATTGTGAGTGAAAAGTTGAAACTTTTAATATGAAATTTTTTCACTGTATTTTTTAATATGTGCTGAAGTTTTTTTATAAAAATTATTCATTAATGTTTGAGAAGAAAAGTAATACTCTCTTATATATTATTTCCTTGAAAAACTTTTGATTCATAAAAAACTTTCAAGATAGTAAAAACATTGTCAAAAAATCAAAATTAAAAACAAAAGCAAAGAAAATCTCTTTTTAAAAAATCATTTCACAACTCATAAAATATACTGAATAGTAAAAACTTTTTAATTAAATGCTAGCTCTTTGTTTTCACAAAGTAATTAGTACGTTTTTTGGAATAAATAATAAATGGTGACACTTAAAATTTTATATTATATTTAAAATAAAGAAATACTAACAGATTTCTTTTGAAAATCTTTTGATTCATAAGAAACTTTCCAAATAATTAAAAGTTGACTGACAAAGACTAAACTATATTTAATATTTAAAATGTCTCAATGTTTTTCACCTGACCGACTAACGGACTAACTGAGTAACCCAACAGAATGGAACACGCATTTGACGCAGGTCTCCACGGTATTAACATATGAAAGGATTCCGTGTTAGGGTTCATCCTTTGAAGGTATCCCCTTTTTTTTTGTTATTTACCAAAAGCAGCAAGTACGCATACTTGATGTTGTTTAAAAAAAAAAAAGGAGAAGAAAAGTTATACAAAATAAATATTCGCACTTTGTTTGGCAACACATAAATAAAATTATATATGTACTACTCGCATGCTATGTTATGCATTCTTGGATCATGTCAGTAGCAGCTGCGGCTGTTTTTCCCGTTGCCTGTTGCCTGTTGCCCTTGTCAATATTTATATATTGTTATTTGAAATTGATACGTAAAAGCCAACTGAATACATTCATTATATCCGTCCGAAAAAAAGAGGCGTATTTGGATTGAGTAAGGAAGAAAAAGCAGCAAAGGAATAAATTACATAAATGTGCGCTTATCAAATCAGACAACCAAACACCTTAAATTCAAGTAGATAATATTCAAACCATTTTAAAACTTAATATATAATATTAAAGCCGAATCAAAAAATGTGAATCGCAATGTAATCTTATCACCTAATCTGGAATTTACTAACAGCAGTCTAGAACATAAATTAAAACAAATTTTTAAATAAAAGAAAATCTTTTATATTTTTATTTTATTGGAAAACATCAGAGTTTTTATTGACAAATCTGCACATGGTTATGTTATCAAAAAACGAATTCAATAAAATATACATATATTTATTTAACCTATCTTTATTATAAAATAAATACAAGCTGTCGACTAAAATGGTTATTGTGCCTGTAGTCTATTTGATTACCAATATTTACAAATTACTAACGACGAATTTGGTATTGAAATTTAAATTCAATTAGATCAAGTAAACACTTTTATTTTACACACACAGTTACAGCTAGAAAAATGTATTAAATATTTATAAAATTCTTGCCTCCATCTTTTTGATATGACTTTTACATGCTACTTACACTAACTGACTGGGAAACATCATTAGGGAAATGAATTCCAAAAGTTTTTTGAAGTTAGTTAACAAAGAAAGTCTGCCTCTGCATTTAATGCAAAACTATTTCATTATAATTTTAATATACAAATGGCACTCAAACATTGGAAGAATGAAAAATGTGTGACATTGTGAATGAAGCGACGGGCCGAAAGGAAAAGCGAATGGGCAAATGGTGGCAGATGCTGCTTCAAAAGTGGAGCAAACTTCGTTGAATTGTCTAAAGAGGAACATATTCATGTGAGCACTTGAAGGTATGAGTTTAAAGTGCCTCTTATGCTGAGCTAATTGTTTTTAAATTTATTCAATCGAGTTATAAACAGTACCCAAGTTACATCAAAGTTAATTATTGTTTTAATTAAGACATCAACTCTTTGGCCAGGAATAATTGCCAACTGGTTTTGCTGATACAAATTTACAAAAGACTAATTGTGGCTACAGTTAAGTGCCTGACCCAGACTTAGGGACGCTTGACATTATTATAGATGATTTATTGTATTCGTAATTAATTGACTTCATTTGGAAAAACAATTTTCAGTATTTGATTTGATTGTCACAGCCCTTTTCATAGCCCAATTTAGTCGTCTGGCCAGCTAGTAATTTATTTAATTGCAAATTTAATGATGAAATTGGCAATGGCAGCATTAATCAATTGCCAATTGGATTATGTACACTGTTTGAGTGATTACTCTGAACAAACAACTCGCCAGTTATTGTTTTATACAGAAGAATTTTGTGTTTAATTTACATCCAAATTTTGGAAATATTAAACTAATTCAAGCCTTTGGGCATTGTAAATAAATTTGGCTCACCTTGCGTATACTTAACTTGCTGTAATTGCAACTAAACTTGAGAGACCAGCTAATAAACTACTAAAAAAAATTGGTTGGGATAATAAAGAATTAAATTAATTTAACAAAATAAAAATACTACAAATTTCGTTAAAATTTTTATCAGTGTTAAAAAAAAATTACTTTTTAAATTAATAATTTTACTTATTTTTCTACACTTTCTAATTTACCTTTTCGCTTTTGCTAAACTTTAAAGTTACGTTGAAATTAAATTCTCAATTTTAATTTTAAATAGTAATTTTTTAGTTTCATTTATTCATAAAACAACGCCGTTTAGGCATGTAATATTCTAACATTTATGAATATTTTGTTTTCGTAAATCGTTTTATAATTTTATTTGCATTTTGATTAATATTTTGTATTCACTGCACTCACAAGATTTAGTATTAAGTAAGGTATTTATCTTTTGATTATCATGTTGGTCCACTTTCAGTTCCTAGGTTTTCAGCTCGATCCAACGAACTCAAGCGCCGCGCGGTAACTGAAGCTAAGGCAGCAACGCAGCATCCTTAAATAGCAGTTGCTCCCCCTAGGACCGCGAATCGCCACACGGTCGTCTTCAAAGTCAACAACCACACAGCATCCGTTCACCATTGGTGTAAAGCTTCGTCCCACACACAGAAATTGTTGAAAATCAGCAATGGTTTGCGACTTGGCTAAAAGTTCCTCACTGGAATGTTTGTTTTGACGGCAACGGCAGCAACAAGTGTTCTCCATTTGTTGATATTTAATTCAACACGTGTTTAACCTGTGGGGGAACTACCTGAATAAAAAGTCACTCCGTTTCAGGTAAATATTTATTTTAAAAGCGCGCTTTTTATTTCACTTTTCTCGTGTTGGAGACGCATTTCTTGAATTTAGCAGCTGAAAAATGCGTTGAAATTCTCAATTGATTTCAATTTGTTTTCAACATTCATCAAAATTAAAAGAATTACAACAATAAACCTTAGCTTAAGTGAACAACAAAAAAGTTGTGCTTAAAACTAACCTAATCTATAATAGTTAATAATTACCATACATGCCCCACTTAACAAATTAACCAACATAGCCAATTAATTGCTATTTAATAATTTAATATTTCCATTTGTGAAATATTCAATAATTTCATATATAATACAATTTCTATTCTTTTTTTTTCCATTGATTAAAATTGGAAGAGCTTACTAGTCCCGGGAAGTGGATGTTGACAACGTGATGATAAATTTTGATTCCATCGGAAGTGTGTTGATTTCGTTTTTTAACATTTTGACGCTTTTCCCACGCTGTTGCAATTGTTGTCGTTGTTCTTGTTGTTGATGATGATCTTGGTTGTGATGGTGTTGTTGTTGTATATATACAGGTATACAATAGAGAGACAAGACATTAGTATAACCTTTTTTTTCAATAATTTAAACAAATAACAAACATTAAAGCTATATCTTAAAATTACTTTAAAAGAAATAGGATAAAATAGGGGGAGACAAACAAAACCAAATGTTGGCATTTGTTAAGACTTCTGGAAACACAGTCTTCACGTTTGTTTGTGTATTAAGTGTTATATGTTTGTTGGTTGATGTTGATGTTAATATTATTGTTGTTAATTTGTGTAATAGATTCGATCATACAGGCTAATTGGATTATTTGGGTCTACCTTCACTCTGCTTCAAGCTTAAGTTCTCTCAAATTCAGTTCAGTTAGTTCAGAGTTCATAGTTCACATTATCACTTTGCACTTTTTATAGTTCTTTATGGCATTTAAAGTTTCCAACTAGAGGCTTGATTGTTCTCGTGGATTTTCATTTTCACATTGGATGGAACCTAAAACACTTTCAGCTCCTTCACCCATTGTTATTCAAAACGGATGCTAGACGAATCCAGACACTTAAAGCCTGCGCAGTCCGAACAGGAGAGTCTGATGAAACTCAATCCCGTCTTAGTCACCGGCAACTTGCAGAGTTGAACCTTGAAATTATATTATTCCGCTGACTTGTCCACCGATCCATCTGTTCTTCCAAATGCCGGTCCAGCTTTTGACTTGATGATCCTTCACCCATTTGCCGAGTCGCTGATGACTTTGAGCATTTCCTGCGCTGATAGTTTGACCTATAAAATCGACTTAGATGTCCATTATGCTGTCAAGTGCAGATCATCCATATGAAGAATTCGATGGAGATTTACTTTGCGGCGAGGAACTTTGGCGATTCGTCCAATTGCAGCTGAAGTACTAAACTGAAAGTCCTTGATTACGTGTGAGCCGACGAGATGTTTCTTATTTCATTATTCGACAGGGACGACTTTTAAATTCAAATGTGAATTACGAAATGCGAATTACGCCAAACCGCACTGAGATACATTTGAGGACAAGGGGCAGAATGTATAATCAAAAAGTTCCATTTTCAGGGGCATAATAATGCAGAAGCACTTCCTAAATTATACGCAGGGGCACGCGCACTAATTAATCAGATATTTGTATATACAGAGAGTTGGGAAGGGAAAAGGGCCTATAAAGAAATAGAGAGGTAGCCGCATCGATTCCGTCAGAGCCATGTTCTGCTCGTTGAGCTGAACACTTGTTAAGCGGATATCGAGTGTAGGTATTTAGTTGTGGATTGTTTTTATCGTGGAGCGTTCGCTCACTTGCTTGCCACTTCACATAATGGTTGTAGGTTGAATCAAACGCCAGAAAATGACTCGACTCATTATGTGACTTCAAATGGCAATGGCAGCAGCATTTTTGCAATCTATTTGAGCGCCATCTGCGGCATAAGGTAAACTGAAGGTGTCTAGCCACTCTTTACACTTCTCAGTGCTTTCAAAGGCCAAAACATTTCTGACATTTTCGACGCTAATGTTGGGACGATAACTGCAAGCAAAAATAAATACAACTTTAATAAGAATACATATTAATATTATGGTAAATCTTTAAGTTACTTACGATTTAATAATTATGCGCAGAGCTGCCTTGCGCTCTCGCTCGAGGAACCACTCAATCATGTGGCCGGACATGAGCGGCGCTTTTTTGTACAGATCAAAGAGTTTACAATAGTTGCCCAGCGACCAAGCGGAACGAAATTGTAGAGCATGCGCAATGGCAGGATTCTCGCGCTGATCAGCTGTTATCGAACGCAACACAGTTGTTATGTCTAAAAATAAATAATTATTACAAACAAGACCGACAAATGAAAGAAAAAGTGAAACATACCCAAGGTATTTTTTGTAAATATATAATAGATGATACGATAAGCGGTAAACTCGAGTGAATTGCTGCTGTTGCCCAACTCCAAGTAGAGCATCTTTAGCTGCGTCTGACACTGATTGAACTCTTCATGATCACCCTTTTCCATGGCAATGCGTGCATGCGTCTCATATACCTCAACTGTGAACTTATCTCGTATACCTTGGACCTATAATGCAAATGAGAAATTTACAAACTGTTGACAATGTTTTAGATTTGTGAACAGAGCTGGGAAAAGTGATCTAATCTAGCTAGTAAAGAAGCTTTAAATATTTTAATCACTATTCCCAGCTCTGGTTGTGACTTACAGTCAGATCCTGGCGTATGGACTTCAACTGATCACACGCATAATGATAATCCTGATTCGTTCGCCATTTGCCCTTCACATTGGCCAACGAATGGGTGAGAACCTCCACGGGTCGCACCTCCGATGCAGATGGAGCTTTGGTCAGGCGCAAGAATGACTTTTCTAAATCCCTACATGTGCCTACAATATGCAAATCGAGTAAATCTATGCCCGCTGCACCCGCACCCTCATGATCCTCGTAGAACATGGATGACGATGAACGAGACGCGGCCAGCAATTTCTTCTTGTGCTTGGCCGTGGTGAGACCAAACGGTGAGCTTGCAATTGCGACGACAGATTTCTTAGACGAGCCGCTGCTCGACTGTGAGAAACGTGCCGCACGCTGTTGCAAGCGCGCTGTGTCATCATCAACGGCACCGCCCACCGACGACGAGTGCGTGGCATAAAAATGTGGCGTCTTCTTTTTGCCCCCACTACCAGACGCTGACGCTGTGGCAGCCGCAGCTGCAGCGGCAGCACGCTTATTCCTTTTCATCAACAATTTCTGCTGTTTCTTTGACAAATTCGAATGGATGGGTATATAATCACTGCCCAACGAATCATTTGAGCCTGCCTTGCGGGGAATCTTGCGTGCGGGGGGACTATTTGTGCCGCTGCTCCGCGAACGCGATCGGGATCGGGATCGGGATCGGGAACGAGAATAACGCTTCCTGTTGTTATATTTGGAAGTCGACGATGTCGACGACGTAGGCGAACTGCAAAATACAATTATAATGCTATATTTGGAACAATAAATAATATTGCAGTGAAGCTTACCGCGAACGACTCCTCGAGTAGCGCGACGATTGCTGCTGTTGATGTCCATAGTTTCCGCCATTGCCAAACTTGTTAAAGGCGTTTGCCTTCTGTTTAAATTGATTGACATTTGGCGACTTTTGGTTCAGCTTTTGGGCTGATTGTGAATTTTGCTGTTGCTGCTGCTGATGCTGCTGTTGTTGCTGTTGTTGCTGCTGCTGCTGTTTTTTGTTAAAATAATTGCTGCGTTGGGGTTGTGGTAAGGTTACATTGCTTAGAACCATATCAATGCCATCGCGTTCGCTGTGCACCGTCGGCATGGGCTCATTGTCCCAGTCGCGAGTCCAGAGCTCGTTGCGATTAGCCGCGGCAATTATTTTACCCTTTAAGCATATATCAGTCTGATCCTTATCCAAATCCGTTGTGCACTTGGAATAACAACGTGCCACATACTGATTTAGAGAATCGGGCCACGAATCATTCGAGGTCATTTGGAAGCAACTATTTGGACGCTTAAATGCTGCTGTTGCAGGTTGTGGTTGCTTTGGTTGCTGAGGCTCCAAATCAGCTGCCGGTTGTTGTTGGTGCTGCGGTTGCGGCTGTTGTTGTTGTTGTGGAGGTGCAGCAGGTGCAATTGATGGTACTGATACAATGTTTGGTAAAGGAGGTGGTGGCTTGCTTAGATCAGGAGTAGGCGGTACTGAAGGGGCAGCAAATGGATTGATTGGATAATTGACATTCGTCTGTTCATATCCAGCTGCCTGTTGCTGTTGTTGTTGTTGCTGCTTATTCATGCTGTTATTGTTATTGTTGTTGTTTTTATTATTACGCTTGCGCTTCTTTTTGTTATTATTTGCATTATTATTGTTGTTGTTGTTATTATTAAACATATTAAGTTGTTGCATGGGTTGTTGTTGTTGTTGTTGCTGCTGTTGCAGTTGTTGTTGTTGCTGCTGTTGCAGTTGTTGTTGTTGCTGCTGCTGCAGAGGATTCGGCGCATTTGCCAAACGTTTTTGATTCAAATTCAAATTGAAGCGTATGCCACCAAAATTCTTTTGCTGCTGCTGCTGCTGTTGATTTTTATTATTACCTGACTGCGCAGGCGGTGGAGGGGGTGGCGGTGGTGCCGTGGGTAGCGGTGGTGCCGCCAGGGCATTACTAAAACCAGGCGGTGCATTTGATGAACTGATGGTTGATGTTACCTGCTGCTGTTGTTGCTGTTGCTGATATCGCATATAGTATTGATAATATTGTTGATATTGCTGCTGATAAGCGGCAGCATTATTGCCATGTTGTTGCCACCAGGCGTAGTTACTCCATTGCTGTGCAGCGGCAGAATTTGCTACCTGTTGTTGCTGCTGCTGCTGCTGATGTTGTTGTTGCTGCTGCTGTTGCTGCTGCATCTCTTGCAGCTGGGGTATTAAGGGCGGCGGAGCGCTCATCGCATCGGACATTTTACGCGTTACGTATGGTATGTACGTGTATGTGTGAGCACTTTAACCTTTTGGAACTTACCTTTTATATAAATATTCGTGCTCAGAAATGCCTATGACGCGCCCTTTATGTATTTCATAAAAACTAAAACGAAAAGGGAATGCAAAAATGCCAATTATGGTACAATATACAATTATTTTCGGGTGTGTGTGTTAGCTAGTACGCCATTTTGTTTTTTATGTGCTTACCCAAGATTCTCTCCGTGGCCTATATAATTTAAATTTCACAATAGCCCTTACAAACGCTTGGATATAATAACACACTTGCAAAAACAAACGCGCACAATTCTCTGCTTGCTACACATATAATGAATAAATGTTTCTATTTGCTTTCTACGCACAAAAAAATGTAATTTCTAAAATCACGTTCATACAACGCGTGCTGCTTTGTTTCAGAGACAGGGACGTTCTGTTTTCAGTATTGATTTCATATGACTGTCGATTCATCACCTACAGGGCTGATATCAATACTAATCGATATATTGTGTAACTATCGTTGTGTGATTCATATCGATATTATGACAGCAACAGGGAATGTTTGACTTAAGTAACGAGTACAAATCGCTAATTATCTATCGATATATTAATACTTTTTATTAGCAGCCCTACTAAAAACTGTTCATTCGAATAAAAACGCGCAAACAGTAGTGACGCCAAGTTATAAATCGTATTAAATATTATAATTTTATTGATATTTACAGTAAATTAGTTGAAAATCGGTTTGCAATGGCGCATGTTCGCACGAAGCATGCAACACGAAACCATTTGCCCACTCTAATGAGCAATGTGCCCGAGGAGCACCAGGAGCCCATCAAACAAATGTGCCTGAAAATGATGTCCCACGATGCCTATGGAAAACCGTAAGTAATATCATATCAGATATGCATTTTCAAGTTCGACAAGTTAATTGAACGCCATTCATCAGCTATGAATGGACTTCTCGCGACTTCGATATGGGCGCTCCACTGGGTCGCGGTAAATTCGGACGCGTTTATTTGGCGCGCGAGCGTCACTCGCATTATATGGTTGCCATGAAGGTGATGTTTAAGGAGGAACTGCGCAAGGGCAACGTGCAGCGTCAGGTGCTGCGTGAAATTGAGATACAATCACGCCTCAAGCATCCACATATACTGCGCCTGCTCACCTGGTTCCATGACGAATCGCGCATCTATTTGGCACTGGAAATCGCCTCTGAAGGAGAACTGTTTAAGCATCTACGCTCGGCGCCTAATCATCGATTCGATGAGCCACGTTCGGCTAAATACACCTACCAGGTGGCCAATGCTCTCAACTATTGCCATCTCAACAATGTCATACATCGCGATCTTAAGCCAGAGAATATTCTTCTAACTGGCACTGATGATTTAAAGCTAGCCGACTTCGGTTGGTCCGCTCACACGCCCAACAATAAGCGTAAAACGCTTTGCGGTACCTTGGACTATCTGCCGCCAGAAATGGTGGATGGCATCGCTTATGATGACTCTGTGGATCAGTGGTGCTTGGGCATATTGTGCTACGAGTTTCTAGTGGGCAGTCCACCCTTTGAATCCAA
Organism: Drosophila kuntzei; assembly: GCA_035042165.1. NCBI lineage: Eukaryota > Metazoa > Arthropoda > Insecta > Diptera > Drosophilidae > Drosophila > Drosophila kuntzei. The sequence continues at coordinate 1,209,379 of JAWNLU010000472.1, read as the reverse complement.
CACCACCGAGAATACATATGAAAAAATTAGACGCGTAAATATTCACTATCCATCTCACCTGTCGGCGGGCTCAAAGGAACTCATCTCTGGTGTAAGTAAATACCTATCTCAATCTATAAGACTTACTATAATTTAGTTTTTGATTTGACAACAGTTACTGCGTCGCCAGAATCAAGGACGAATCAGCCTGGTGGATGTTATGACACATCCATGGGTAAAAGATGGCATGGTCAAGCGTGCCGCACAGCTTGAACAGCGTAACATCGAGAGGGGCAAGGAAAACTTGGCAAAGAATTGAATCAAAGGTTTTTTTGAAATGTTCCATTTTAAATTATATTAATAAACATGTTAAGAAGTAATATAATCAAGCTCTAAATCTCCAGGAAATACCAACTTTGTGATTTCCATTAAATGGCGAATTAGCGTCGAAGCCAAAGTAATAATTTCCCTCAACGTTATCGGTAACTTTTATTTGATAAACAAGACCGGCATTGAAATCATCCGAAATTCGAGCTTTAATTAACGCCCTTTCATGAATCTGATATTGACCTCCAACTGTAAATTTTTTCATATCCTTGCCAAAAAGATTAGCTTTGAGGGCCACGCCCCACTTTTCGCCTATACGCTGAAAAACTGATCCACGCACATCCTTAAAGTTCTCCCTGCGCAAAGAATGCAAACATTGGGATATAAACTTTAAAATTGAAACGGAAAAACTTACAATTTGAGTCCATATTCGGTGGTTGCATCGTTGTAGCCTATGCAAAAGGCATGTGTGTCGATTTCCCGCTCTTCAACATTGAACTCCATACGACAGGCAAATACAAAATTTTCTATTGGTTGCAGGAGCAAATATCCCATGAACTTAGGTGACTTCAAAATAGGTATTACCACCTCAGACTTGATGGGCGATCGCTCGTAGCCGGCAAGAAGGTCGATTTTAGGACTAGGACTAAATGGGAATAAAACAAATATAGAATGGGCGATGAGAAAATACCCAATATAATTTCTGATCTACTGAACTTAAAAAATGCTCAACTAAATAAATATTTTTAATTTTATAGAGTGAATGAAAGAAAGTAACCAATAAACAGACAATAGACTTAAGAAATATTTCTAATTTTAGAAATAACAACAATAACCATAATGTATTTTTGAAACAAGAAACCCTATAATTTTGAAATATTCATTTATATCTGCTTTCTTACTAAAATTCCTAAAATATACAACTGAATATTTCTAAACTCCTTCAATTACCTCTGAATTAAAAAATAATAAATAATACTAATTTTGTAGAGGCAGTCGGTCTAGGAATCTTCGAGGTATTAATAATTTGAACAAAGATAGTCTTAGTTCTCAAATACCCCTAGAGAAATTCTGAGAGATAACTTACTTCTCGTGTGGTCCATAGGTTCCCCTCAATAGGGTATAAAGTAATGCTCCGAATGCCTGTGAGCAAGCACCAATCATACCCAAATATCCATTGCTTTGCCAGGCCTGAGTCAAGTTCAGGAAACCGAACTTTTCACGTATACCCACACCTCCCGTAACACTTTTTATATCGGGTTTAGCCTCGCCTATAGAATAAACACTTATCCTATCTGATTTAGTGGAACATTCGAGACGCCAAATCCCAATATCATAGCCTTGAAACAGACACTCCTTGGCCCAACCACCAATGCGAAAATATGTCGGCATTTTAATTTCAAAATCTACGGGTGGGATGAAATTAACAACCCCAACATCGGATTGTTTCCGACTCGGACGTTCTTCCTCTGACATATTTTTCGAACTTGTGTCCTCAGTATTTCTTTTGGGATTTCTACTTTGCCTTCTTTTTTGCATACTATTAAAAACTGACATTTTTATAGACTGTTATTTTGCGATGAGGAATTAAATTATATTTTATTGAAGGTTGTAATTTTGGATTTTCATTTTAAATATTTATGTTTGAAAGCTATGTCAAGGATTACTTTTAAATAAATGGTCGAATTTGTATCATACATACATATGTATATTATTTATAGAAGAACTAGTTAATATAGAGACAGTTTCTTTTACTTTGCAATTGACCTAATCCTATCTTTCTAGAAATCTCTTAAAAATTATCAGCGTAGATCAAGAATATTACAACTAATTTACTTACTTAACGTCACGATGTACATAATTGGCACATAAGAAGGAATAGAGACTCCCACCAATTCCTTTGGTATCCACACCAATCGATCCAAAATATCCATTTGTCTGCCAGGTCTGACTCATATGAAATATGCCAATCTTTTCAATCAGACCCAAGCCCCCTGAGACGGCATTGAGATCCGGATCAGCTTTACCAAAGCTGTACAAGCTCAGGTTTTCCTTGGTTCCAGATAAACAATCGAGTTCCCAAACGCCGAAGTTATAGCCATGACATAAACACTCTTTAGCCAAATTTCCAATGTGAAAAAATGTCAACATGTTCCCTTTCGAAGGTGGAAGTGGTATAAACTCTTTATCGTCTGAACCATTAAGTCCCTTAGAGTATTGATGTCTTTCCGGACTTCCTTGATCATCTTGAGCATTTGCATTGAGTCCTTTAAAGTATTGATGTCTTTCCGGACTTCGTTGATCATCTTGAGCATTTGCATTGAGTCCTTTTGAATATTGACCTTTTTCCGGACTACCTTGATCATTTTGAGCCTTTGCATTTGGTCCTTTGGAATATCGATTTTTTTCCGGAATTCCTTGACTATCTTGAGCCTTTGCATTGAGTCCTTTTGAATATTGAGCTTTTTCCGGACTTCCTTGATCATTTTGAGCCTTTGCATTTGGTCCTTTGGAATATCGATTTTTTTCCGGAATTCCTTGATTATCTTGAGCCTTTGCATTGAGTCCTTTTGAATATTGACCTTTTTCCGGACTTCCTTGATCATTTTGAGCCTTTGCATTTGGTCCTTTGGAATATCGATTTTTTTCCGGAATTCCTTGATTATCTTGAGCCTTTGCATTGAGTCCTTTTGAATATTGACCTTTTTCCGGACTTCCTTGATCATTTTGAGCCTTTGCATTTGGTCCTTTGGAATATCGATTTTTTTCCGGAATTCCTTGATCATCTTGAGCCTTTGCATTGAGTCCTTTGGAATATTGATGTCTTTCCGGACTACCTTGATCATCTTGAACCTTTGCATTGAGTCCTTTTGAATATTGGGCTTTTTCCGGACTTCCTTGATCATTTTGAACCTTTGCATTGAGTCCTTTGGAATATTGAGCTTTTTCCGGACTTCCTTTATCATCTTGAGCCTTTGCATTGAGTCCTTTGGAATATTGATGTCTTTCCAGACTACCGTGATCATCTTGAACCTTTGCATTGAGTCCTTTTGAATATTGAGCTTTTTCCGGACTTCCTTGATCATTTTGAACCTTTGCATTGAGTCCTTTGGAATATTGAGGTCTTCCCGGTTCTTGATTATCTTGAGCCTTTGCATTGAGTCCTTTTGAATATTGAGCTTTTTCCGGACTTACTTGATCATCTTGAACCTTTGCATTTATTCCTTTGGAATATCGATTTTTTTCCGATCTTCCCTGATCATCTTGAACATTTGTATTAATTCCTTTGGAATATTGATGTTTTACCGGACTGCCTTGATTATCTTGAGCCTTTGCATTGAGTCCTTTGGAATATTGAGGTTTTTCCGAACTTCCTTGATCATTTTGAGCCTTTGCATTAGGTCCTTTGGAATATTGATATTTTTCCGGACTGCCTTGATCATCTTGAGCCTTTGCATTTAGTCCTTTGGAATATCGATTTTTTCCCGAACTTCCTTGATCATCTTGAGCCTTTTCATTAAGTCCTTTGGAATATTGACGTTTTTCCGGACTTCCTTGATCAGCTTGAGCCTTTGCATTAAAACCTTTGGAATATAGTGGTTTTTCCGGACTTTCTTGATCATTTTGATCCTTTGCATTGAGTCCTTTGGAATATTGTGGTTTTCCCGGACTTCCTTGATCATCTTGAGCCTTTTCATTAAGTCCTTTGGAATATTGACGTTTTTCCGGACTTCCTTGATCAGCTTGAGCCTTTGCATTAAAACCTTTGGAATATATTGGTTTTTCCGGACTTCCTTGATCATTTTGATCCTTTGCATTGAGTCCTTTTGAATATTGAGGTTTTTCCGGACTTCCTTGATCATTTTGAGCCTTTGCATTGAGACCTTTGGAATATTGAGGTTTTTGCGGACTTCCTTGATCATCTTGAGCCTTTGCATTGAGTCCTTTGGAATATTGAGTTTTTTCCGGACTTCCTTGATCATTTTGAGCCTTTGCATTGAGTCCTTTTGAATATTGAGGTTTTTCCGGACTTCCTTGATCATTTTGAGCCTTTGCATTGAGACCTTTGGAATATTGAGGTTTTTCCGGACTTCCTTGATCATTTTGGGCCTTTGCATTTGGTCCTTTGGAATATCGATTCTTTTCCGATCTTCCCTGATCATCTTGAGCATTTGTATTTATTCCTTTGGAGTATTGCTGTGTTTCTGATCTTGCTTGATCATCTTGAGCCTTTGCATTTCGTCCTTTAGAATATTGAGGTTTTTCCGGACTTCCTTGTTCATTTTGGGCCTTTGCATTGAGTCCTTTTGAATATTGACGATTTTCCAGACTTCCTTGATCATCTTGACCCTTTGCATTGAGTCCTTTGGAATATTGAGTTTTTTCCGGACTTCCTTGATCATTTTGAGCCTTTTCATTGAGTCCTTTGGAATATTGAGGTTTTTCCGGACTTCCTTGATCATTTTGAGCCTTTGCATTGAGACCTTTGGAATATTGAGGTTTTTCACGACTTCCTTGATCATTTTGAGCTTTTGCATTATGTCCTTTGAAATATTGATGTTTATCCGGACTTCCTTGATCATCTTCAGCATTTTCATTACGCGCTTTGAAATATCGATGTCTGTCCCGTCTACCTTGATCATCTTGATCATTTGCAGAGTCTTCGGCGTGCTTTCGTCTTCTTTTAAAAAGCATATTAAAAAATTTCTTTATTTTTAACATTTCACTGTTCTAAATTTGTTTATCTTTGGACTTTTGTTTAAAAGTATTGACCAAATTTAAAAAGTTACTACAGAATTTTGTCTATTCTCATCCGTTCAATGGAAAAACCCAAACTTGGAAGAAAATAAATAATTAAATAAATTATTTTTGAAAAGTTTTGCAAATTTGAAGATTTAAACTGAGTTTGCTAGGAAGCAAAGCAGAATTGATTAAGAATAAGTTGAGAAACGATTCAAGCAGAGTTTTGAAATCGAAAAAATCTTCAAAAAACGATCTTGTCATATAGCCATAATTTAACATAGTATTTCCTCATTTTTAGTCAAAATTCCGTGTAGTTCCACAGTTTAAATGGTATCCCCTTTAGATAAAGTAAAAATATCAAAGTATATAACATTCTAATATTTCGATTTATAGACATATTTGAAAATAATTATAACAGAATGCAAATAAAAATAATGGTGACAAGCAGCGCAAAAACTAAAGAAACAAATTTTGTGGCGATATGGACAACTGTTCCTAGCACTGTAAGGAAAGTCCAACTCCAAACTTGTGGTTTCCATCGGTGATGTTCATGCCATCGATGACCGTCGATATGGACATGGTGATGCCTTCGCGAAGCTTCTGCTGATATCCGAGACCCACTTCAGCTTTGTTGTTGATCTTGGCGCGGATTAGAGCATCGCCCTCCAGATGATATCTCATTCCCAAGCCGATGTTCATTTCGCTCTGCTGCTCTTCACCGCCATCCCCTCCTCCGGTTGACATGGGTTTACCGATCTCAAATCCGAGATCGATTTGTTCATTAGCTTTGTGGAAAAGCGAGAGAAGCCAACCCTCGGCGTTGACTCTGTTGGGATCGTCGTTGAATTATTTTCGAGATCATTTACATTGATGTTGGACTTACAATTCCGAATGGATTGTTGTCGATTCATTGGTCCAGCCCAATCCAAGTTTCCATATCAAGTTGTTATCGTCTATATTGTAATCGAGACAAACACCACCGTAGAATTCCTTATGGGCTAGAACCAACGATCCACCCACAAATGGTTGACCTTTAATAATTCCCCCTTTCCCCAAGATATTGAAGTTATCCTTGGCGAGATCGGCCATCAATTTGGCGGTCTTATCCCTGAGTGATTTATTTATATAATGAATATAGTGTAGTCATTCTATATACTCCATCTGCTTACCCAGAAGATGGTTGAAAACTGGCTTCCGCCATTAACATAAGTCCCTCGGCTAATTTATCTTTTTGCATAATTTGGCCATAGAGCAGATTCTCTGTGTTCCAACGTTCGGTTAGAGTAATACCATAATCCTCGACCTTATATTTGCTTTGCAGCGATCCCATCACCTTGCTGGCATCTTGATTCGCAAATCCAGAGGTAAAAAACTCTAGACCTGAGGTGGTCATCGTTTTGCAATCCAATTGCCATAATCCGGGATGATAACCGACCTTAAACAAGTCTCGAGCCAATTTGCCCAAATCACAATAAATCGGCGGTGCCATGTTTGGCAATCTAAATAGTTTATAGACTTCGAGCGGTTGATATGGTTTCGGAATTTTTAAATTTTTATCAGTTGTGTTGTATCACCGGAATTTCTATTAATATGAATATGATCGAGCTTAGTTTGTTTTTCACACAAGACAATAAATCTATTGAAATGAATTTCAACGTATGCTCAGCTTCCCTTCCATTTTAACAAAGTTAAAATAATTTAAATTCAAAAAATACTCGAAAAATAAATATAGAATTTAAATCCGAAGTCAACTTGCGTATCTTACCATAATCAATCACACATTCCGCAGGTAAATTTGATCAGATTTGATAAATGATTCAAAAATCTAAATAATTTCCAAAGTTTTAGCTAAATCGTACCATGGTTATAGACAAATAAATCAGCGGATCGTGCCATGATCACTCAGGTAAATTAGTTCAGCTTTAAAAAAAATAATAAAAATTAAAATATTCAAAACAGCTCAAGATGAGCATAAATATTAAAACTTGTAAGTTAAAAAGTGACGCAGGTAGATTTGATTTGTGTTTATAAAGATCGTTTAAGATCAAATAACTTTCAAAAAATTTGGAAATCAATTATTTAAATTTAAAGCATCGATTAATTTGCTGTCCAGCTTGAGAGCATCATCGATAAGTGATACTTTTAATTTCGATAGATAGCCAAAACGCTTGAATATATTTTCTTTTGAATTTATTTTTAAATGCACAACGCTCAACGCTCTCTATTCTCATTAGTATTTGATATTTGATTGCATTTCTGATTTGTTGGTGCTTTTCTCACTGGACATTAGTGCAAAAATAACGCAGAGCTTGTTCAACACTTTTGTTTTATGTTTTAATAGGTAAATTATGTATTTCACTGTTTGCCAACAATAAATATGTATGTACTTAGCTATGTACTAAACAAGACGACGTCCAATCGTTCTCGGGCCGCTTTTGTTGGCAAATACTCTGCTAAACATGAAGATTCTAGTGTTGTTGTGTTGTTCTTTTTGTTTCTTCTTATTGTTGTTGTGTTTTATTTGTTGTTACACTTTCATTTTGTTTGTTTATTCTTGTTACTGTTGTTGATGCTGGTGTAGCTTAGTACTGTATGCATTTTTGCTGGCAGCGCATTCAGCTTGAAATCTTGAACTAATTTAGGCTTCCAATTCGAGTCCAACGCCAATCTTGTGGCCACCGGCATTGAAGTTCTTGCCATCAACCAATGTGGAGAGAGTCAAGGTGATGCCATCACGCAACTTCTGTTGATAACCCAAGCCAACCTGGCTGGCATTGTTCACCTTGGCGCGCACGCTGGCATCATCATCCAATTGGTATTTGGCGCCAATGGCGAACTTGGTGTTGCTGGTGCCGCTGGCCCACGACAGCTGAACGCCCACATCCAGTTTGTCCGAAGTGCGTTGGAAGATTGAGCCGCTGAACTCCTGGCCATCATTCCTACAATCCCCCCACAAGAAGTATCGAATTAGAACCATTTTAAATAACTACAAATTGCAATTATATTTTACTTACACAGCTGTGTGGAGGACAAAGTCCTTGGTGGAGTAGCCGAGGGCAAAGTTGTTGGTGGTCATCTTGGATTGTTGTGTATCGAAGGCGGTCTGGTAACCGGCCAACCATCCCTGGTATCCCAGCACTGCAGAGGCGTTGATCAAGGGGCCCTTCAGATCAATGTTGACATCCGAATCGGCCTTGACATTCTCATGTCCGTAGGCAACCTTGAATTTGCCGCTCTTGTTGCCCGACTGTGGCGCAAAGTTGCCCTCCAGCGACAGCTTAAGTCCCTCGAGCATCTGATCCTGGACAGCCACCTCGGTGAAGAGGGTGTTGTCTGTGTTCCATTTCTCCGTCAGGGTAAGGCCATAATCCTTGACCTTGTACTTGGTCTCCAATGAGCCGAAGACCTTGCCCGACTCCTGGTTCGAGTGTCCGGCTGTGTTGAATTCAATGCCCGACGATGTCTTGGTCTTCAGATCCAACTTCCACAGTCCAAAGTTGTAGCCTTTGCTGAAGATATCGCGAGCCTGTTTGCCCAAATCGCTGTATGATGGAGGTGCCATCTGTAAGCGATCAAACGATTTTGATTAATATTATTGAACAAGCGGTCTATACACATATTTATCAACAAACAATTTCATTTATTTAGCACTGAATTGCGCGAAACTTGTGATTAGATTCACAACTCTTATCTAATCGGAGGCATTTCATCAGAACAAATATTACTGTAGTAATAATAATAACAATGAAATTTAAAATTTGCGTAATGTTTAGAATCGGTATAAACAATTATCATAAAGTAAAGTTTTTGGTTTTCTTTCTTCAGAAGAATACAACGACAGTTGGTCAAGAAATTGCTTTTTATTTAAATCGGTTTTTTTTAAATATTTTATTAAGAACCATAAGCAATTACCAAGAAGTTTTTTTTGGGCAAAATAAACTACTTGGTTGACCGTATTTCTCTTTTTGCTGGGTCAAAGTGCATTGAGCTTTTAAAAATAAACAAGAAAGTGAAAGAACTTTACAGAATTTTTGGCTAAATGTCAATTTGCTCTTTCTAAATCAATTGCAATTTCTTTTCAAGGTGGCTCGGCACCACATCTGCAAAAAGTGCCCACATTTGGCAATCAAACTGCACCACTGTAATCTCTCCATCTCATGTTGTGTGTGTGTATGCGTGTGTGTCTGTGTATGGGGGTCAACGCACGTCCGCTGCGATTGCGAGAGTGAGTGAGTGAGTGATACAGAGAGAGAGAGAGAGAGAGAGAGAGAGAGAGAGAGAGAGAGAGAGAGAGAGAGAGCCTGTGACTGATCGTGCAGTTGTGACGCACCGTGTGCCGCAGTCAATTGAAAAACATTTAAAAAAATTTCAACAGCCAGAGATAATTTGAAAGTTTATCAGTAAACTTAATCAGCTCCTACCTCTTTACGTCTCAGTCTCTCTTTTATAACTTGATATGTCCAATACTGTTTACCATGATCAGCCATTTTAATAAATAAATTTAATATTGCTTAAGTTTGTAATGTATGTACTGATGAAATTCAATTGCTTTAACTATAATAATACTTGGCCTACTGTGCAGCATATTTTTGTCTCTGTTTACACTTTGTTATTGCTGCTGCTTCTGCTGTACCGTTAATTACTAGCAGCAAAGCGTTCATTGACCATTTGAGGCACACACACACACACGTAGTAAGTATATATAACTGCACATTGGTTCGCCACTTGACGTCACACATACTAGCGGAAACTGCCTACAGTGGTGGCCATTAAAACGATACAGCTGCTAAGCATCAAAGAAGCGGCAAATTATGAAAAGCAAGACATTTATATTATTGGTCAGATTGGACGGCCGCCAAACGGCGCGGAAATGACCAGCAACAAAAGAAAACTCGACGGTCTGTGAAAATTGGCGCTGTCCCGGCTATAAGATGAAGAATATGATTGGCAAAAACCTGTGAAATGTTGAGCACGAACTAATTCTACCTGTGATGTAATATGGCAGAAAGCATGGAGAAATTACAGTTTTGTGTAGATACACACACACACGCGCATTTAGTAAGTACCTGTCGCATGGAAAATTGACCTTGACACAGTGGGTGATGCGGAAAATCACGCGTGTACATACACACATGCGAAATTAATCTTTATATGCTTCTGAATATGCGTGTCTAGATTGCGTTTACATCTGCGAATTGTGGGCGTGGATCGTTACGCAACACTATCCAGGAACAACAACAAAAACGAATTACAACTAAAAGGTGTCACTAAATCAACGACTTATCGATTTTTCGTGACGTCAGACACCCACCCCTAACTCAAGTAAATTGAAATAATAAATTGCTCTCATTGCTCACATGACCAGCGGCCGAAACAAAGCAAACAAAACAACAACAATAATGCAAATAGGGGGAGCTTCAACAATGTTGAAATTGATAAAACTGCAGATACATCTGACAGATAAAGTAAGAAAGCAGCCATAAGTCAGATTGCGATTTAATCAAAACAAATTTCATCGCTGGCGACTTGTTACGTAACAGAAAAGTGTTCTGTTGCCGGCAGCTGTCGACTGTAAAATTCTGCGCTGGTGTTGGTGTATCTATGTGTGTGTTTCTGCCGGTTTCTTTATTGAAGTGAATGGACACAATGTCTTTATTATCAATTTATTGATATTAAAACAATTTGGCACAAACGGTGAAAACACGCTGCAAACCCTTTGCGCGTGCTTGTATGTGTGCTCGTTCGTATGTATGTATGAATGTGTGTGAGGGCTTCGTGTCTACTTGCAATTTTTTCATTTCGAGGTTATGAAATCACTTGTAACGAAAATCGATTAACACGTTCAGATTTTCATGCACATCTTAAGAGGATAAAACCATGGTACACTTTGATGCTGTCTAAGGTAAGTTTTACTTACTTTTAATGAGTTTAGTTAAGATTTAAAGTAATGCGAAACGCAGGAACAAGACGACCACGACCACACAACGACACCACAAAATTGATTTGCAGCCGAATGTCAGTGTTACCAGCTGCAATGAAGGCAAAAATACTATTTTACCATCATGCAAAAATACTAAAAGAAAGCAAGTACGCAGTTTTGTGCATTTAAATGTAATTAAACCGCGATCAATAAACTAGTAAAAATTTAGTAATACATATTTAAAGGATAAATAAGAAGAGTGTTTATTTTAATAAATGGTCGGGTGGAAACCCATTCTGATTAACTTTTATTAGTGTTATTGTGGATTTTTGTGTGACCAGCATACTAGTCATTTCTCATTTCTTTCATTTGTCGAAAGTATCGATGCTTTTGTGGTATTTTATATTTAGCGCCAAATCGAATAAAATTACAATCTTTTTAACAGTTAACGGTAGTTTGTGCTGACTATTTTAATCAAAATAGTTGAAAAACAGTGATTAATAACTAATTTGTTGACGGAAGGAAGCTAATGTTTAAATGCACGAGGCAGAAACAACGTAGATTTTATTTGTGCTTGGCTATTTTTAGCAACGCCACAAAACTCTCCCAGACACAATTCTTTCTCTCTCTCTCTCTCTCTCACATTTGTTCTCTGTGTACAGAAATCGATCAAATGCATTTGATTAGAATCTTATCTCGCATTTGGGCGGCGTCATGTTGAAAGCGCGTCTGGAACACGACGCAGTCTATGGCCGTTGTCTGGCCACATCGGAGGCAGTGCAGCGAGGTGACATCGTTGTGGAGGAGTTTCCCTTTGCCTACGGTCCGAAGCGAGACAGCGGCATTGTGTGTCTCGCCTGTTATCGATATCTGCAGTTTGGAGAGGACGGCGATGGAGACGGCGATCGCTGCGAGATCTGTGACTGGCCACTGTGTGGAAACTGTGCCGATGACGGGCATCAGGGTGATCATCGAGGAGAATGTGAGGTCTTTGCCATGGCACGTGTCACATTTGCCGGCAACGTCAGCGATGATGGCGTCTGTCCGCAATTGGATTGCATAACACCATTGAGGTTAGTTTGTGGATGCACCCAAGGGGATGGGGGTACATTTGTACCACAAATGGTACATTGGATTATGTACATTCAAAGTCAACGTATTCTTTTAAATATATACATTATTATACTTCACATTAAACATAATATTGGAAACAAACTTTATTTGATTCACACTCATATAATTTGGTTCCTCTAACTCTTAAAGTCTAAGATATGATTATAAATCGACTCGTCTGTTTTTAATATACTGGCTTTATAGGGTTGAATATGTCTCCTTCTCCCTGTTACATACATTTCAAAGAATACAATATACCCTTACACACTTATTGTTTAATTTATAGGTATAAGAATGATGGGCCTTAGTATGTGTATAACAATATGGTACACTTTATTTGAAAATGGTACATTAATTTCTAAAACCTAATCCCAAATAATTTATATACATATACCATACATACATATATAACATACATTCATCTCAAAATTGTTGACACCTTGCAAATAGCCGAATTGAACGTGTGCCAACAACGTGACGTCTAAGGCAGCTGCTCCAATTTCACTGAAATTTTGCCGAAATTCTGCAGAAATGATGACAGGCTGGGAGCGACTCAGTCAGCGCGATGACAGCGATGCCATCAGAGCATCTGCAACTCAATCGCACGGCAGTTAAATGGAGTCACATCTATGGACGCTATTTGATTGCCAATGAGGCGGTGCAGCGTGGTGAGCTCTTAATCCAGGAACTGCCCTTTGCCATTGGTCCCAAGTGCAATGGACGCGTTCTGTGCCTCGCCTGCTATGAGCCCAATATCCAGGAACGTTGCCCCGATTGTGGATGGCCCTTGTGCGTCACTTGCAACAAGGATACAGGGAATCTTCATGGACAGTTGGAGTGCTGCATTCTGCAGTCTTCCAAAGCACGTTTCTATGAGTTGCCCCCAGGCAGTTTGTACTGTCCCCAGCTGGACTGCATCATGCCTCTGAGGTGCATAAAGATAGATGCTGAACTCATGACGAATTTTGCACGTTTTTTGATTTATATGTTTCTATATATATCTTGAAAAATTTGTGGGTGCAGCAAATGTTAACAAATAGATATGTTTCAATTTAAATAATAATATTTTGCATTATTCAAAAAGTTATTAAGTGACGACTGTTGGTTTTTGTTAAACAAGTCATAAATTATTGCAAAATAAGCAATTGTTACTTATTGCTCGTCGACGACGAAGAAGGCGACATACAGACGCCAATTTGCCTAAAATAACGAAAAGAGCTCGGTTAGCCCTCTTATTAACTTTATATTCTTAAAAATCTTGTTCAAAATTTTAATTGGTAAAGAAATTTAGCTCTGCAGTGTTTCCATTTATACGATTTTTACGATCTTCAGATATGTGCTTCCTGTAAATTCTTTCTTTTAATTCCAATATTTTAAAATGTTTCTAAATGTCATTCTGATTAATTCTAAAAAAAGCTTTAAAAAATTAATCATAAATAAAATAATTTTTTAAAGAATTCCAGCTCTACAATATTAAAATTTCAATTAGTTCAATCAAAATTGCAATTTCAAAATTATTTGTACATTCTTGTTAATTCTATTAAAACTTAATCATAATTTAACTTTTTAAAAGATTTCAGTCCTACAATATTTGAAATTTGTATCTCCTTGTTTTTAGTCCTTGAACAGTTCTTAAAATTTATTCCTAATTCCAATTTTAAAAGTATTTCTACAGAGTTTTCCCATTTTATTTCTACCTCTTCCAGATCTTTCTTAGCTTTCAATACTTTAATAACGCTTAAAAGTTAAGCATAATTCCAATTATAAAAATATCTCAACAATTTGTATTTTTCTAATCTCCTCCTTAGAGTTCTGTTGGCCAAGGAGTCGCAGCCGGATCGCTGGCTCAACGAGGTGGCTCCCATGGAGCATCACGAGCAGGTGCGTCGTGAGAATGCAGATGTCTGGCATGCGGATCGGGTGAACATAGCACAATATCTGCGTGGTCCCTGCAAGCTGGGTGAACGTTTCAGCGAGGAGCTCATCATGCAGGTGGTGGGCGTGCTGGAGGTGAACGCTTTCGAGGCACGCACCGCGCAGGGATATCCAATACGTTGTCTGTATCCCTACACGGGCATCCTGGCTCACAATTGTGTGCCCAACACGGCGAGGAGCATTCATCCCAGCGAGGGTTACAAGTGAATCAAAGTTCAAGCACTCCAAAAGTGGTTAATCTTACGCTAATCTCCTTTAGAATTCGCTTGCGTGCAATGGTGGATCTGGAGGCGGATCAACAGCTGCAACACAGCTACACTTACACCTTGGATGGCACCATTCAGAGGCAGACACATCTGCGAGAGGGCAAATACTTTGATTGCAGCTGCGATCGTTGTCTGGATGCCACCGAACTGCAGACGCACTTTTCCAGCCTGAAGTGTGGACAGTGCACGGAGGGTTGGCTCTTGTCCAAGCAGCCAACGGGTAAGAGAAGCAGTCACATCCCAAGAGAAATACTCATGTTCCCTTTTTTCAGTTGTGGACAGCAGCTGGAACTGTTGTGCCTGTGATAACAGTGCAACCAGCGAGGAAGTGCGTCAAATTGTCAGCGCACTCCAAGCGGAAGTAACTGCAGTGCAATCTCTGGAAATGGGCCCAAAGCGGTTGGAGGAAGCGGAGCGTCTGTTGCGCAAATATAAAGCTCTGTTGCATCCATCGCATTACATTGCCACTGGATTGAGGCAGTTGCTCATCGAGATGTATGGACGTGTGAAGGGCTATGAGATGGTGCAGCTCACAGATCAGTTGCTGGAGCGCAAGGCGGAACTCTGCAGAGAAGTCCTACGTGTGCTCAACGTATTTGAGCCGGGATTAAGTCGATCGCGTGCCATGAATCTCTACGAGCTGCATGTGCCCCTCGTGCTGCTGGCCAAGAGTGGCTTCATTGCCAGCCGGCTCAATGGCGGCGAGTTGCGAGGACGTCTCGTGGAGGCCATTGATCTACTAAAGGAGTGCGTGGAGATACTCCAAAACGAGGATCACAGCTCACAGGAGGGTATTCTTTGTGGTGTGGCCAAACAGGCGCTGCAACAGCTTACGGTTAGCGTCGAGGGATTGGGAAACGATCTGGATTAATATATGAGAATGGAAACCAAATCAATTTGTACTTATTCATATGTATATCGTTAGCTTTATTGGAAACTATACATATGTATATGTGTATGGAGTTGAGGATACGGTTTAGTGGCTTCTTTTGAGACCATCGAGAAAGTTGCCTGTTCAATAGAAACAATTCGCTTAAATCTCAATTTGGATTCTCTGTTTTACATAATTGCATATTAAGGCTTTTGTTTGTGACACTGCTGGAATGACACACACAATTTGGATACTTAGAAAACGAGTTTAGATTTATCTCATTTTTGTTATTGTAAATTGAGTACTTATAAATAAATACATAAATTAATAGATTGTTTTGCAATTGTGATTCCAGCATGAATCGAATTGCAATTGATATATGGTTAAACATTACTTTGTAAAATTAAGCAAATAAACAAACAGAAAAAAATTACAATATTTAAAACAATTGTTTACAATCAAACTAAGTACGACTTATAAATAATACGAGCTATTACTGCACACATTATTGCCAGGCGTTAAATGATTATTTTTGTTTTGTTTTCTTTATTTTTTGGTATATGAATTCCTTTGCTCTTAAATGCTTGAATGATATTTTTATGTTTGTTGTTATTTTTTATTACACACAGTTATATATTTCTATATATATATATAGCTAAGTATCTGGTCTACGTATGTATATGAAAAAAATACAGTGTCTTTTTTAAAAAAATATCAAGTATCTGTTTTGAGTATGCTTTCGGCTCGCCACGTGCAATAATTAATTATTAACTAAAGTGTAAAGTGTTAATTAAAGATTGGAATCCTTGCATATAATACATATAAACAAAATAATAAAGTCGGGGTTGAGGATATAGGGTATAGCTGGGTGGGTTGTTTGATATGAATCAAAGTTATAGGTAATTAAAAACTAAAAGAAAATTTGCTGTGTTGGAGCTGACACACGCACTTCTGCCGCATATCGAATATAATCACAAATAGATACAGAAAAGCAAATTGTTGATGAATTTATCACACACACACACGCTATCTAAACATCGTGACTGAGCAGGGGCGTGTCGTGGTAGCGAGAGGCGTGATTGAGGCTGGCGCAGGGCAGAAGCCACAGTGCCGGGTGACCACGTCCAAAGACATCGGCGAGCAGTTGATATTTACGCCGATTGGGCCGATAGGCGCCCTTCTGCTGTATCGCCTCCACCGCCGTCTCATCGTATAGTATGGCATGCAGTTGATCCACCATTATGGCCGTAACAAACAGCCCAAAGAGCGCCGACTCCAGCAGCAAAATGACCGAGTGTATCCTGAGCATAAGAAAAATATGTTGATTAATTGAAAGGGTACTGAATATTTTTGTAAGAATTACAGACACAAAATTAATTTTAAAATTTAAAGAAACCAAAATAAGGAAGCTTTAATTGGGAAATTCTTTTAGCATAAACATTCGGAAATCTATTTTTGGTATTCCTTGGTATTCCAATTCTTTCAAGGAATCAATTAATCTTTGACAATCAGGTGGGACTCTAAGATTTGGACTCACATGCGTAGCTGCGATTCAATGACATTCTGACTGCATTCCGTGCAGGGTGATATCCATGAGCCGAGTATCAGCGCGACGGAATATAGGGATAGGATGCCTACATAGACAAGAAACTGTAGGAAATACTTTTGATTGCGCTCGCCAACGCAATTGTTGATCCACGGACAATGATGATCCATGCGACGTATGCAACGCTTGCAGATGCGACAATGATGAGCACGTGGTGGCCGGTATGTTTCACAGCGGGTGCACACTGTCCATTCGCTGCCGTGGCCATTGCCCGGATTGTGTTTAGTCCCATTGTTGGTTGTGTGCAGGTCGGAGAAGTCCAGACGGTTGGCGGGTAGCGGCACAATGCCTGGATCGGAGAAAACTGCTTTCAAATGGGACATGCCAAGCAGGAAGACAACCGTGTTGAACAGTACGACGTGAAACGGTGCCCAAATGCTGTAAACAATAAATTTGTAATTGCATGACAAACATTTTCCGGATTAACCTCCTCACCTCACTGGCATCGTCGTCAGTATAATCCAACGCATGACCACATAATCCGCATAGATAACAGCTCCATAGGTGACAATCAGGCAGGCAATGCCACAGGGATCGCGAATGAAAACCATGTCAATATTGGTTATTTGTCTATTTTCTTTTGTTTTGTTTTGTGTGTGTGCCCGTAATTGAATTACAAATCGAAGCTGTCTCTGCCTCTGCTTCTGCCCCTTTCCATCTAAAGAGCCTACACTGCAGCTCTGCTGCTGGCAGCAACGTTTAGCACTCAGCACTTGATACTTTCTATTTGGAAATGTCTATGTGAATACCAATTTAATTTAATCTTTCATTTTATGCGTTTGAAAGTCTCGTTCATTTATTTGTTGCTATTTCCCGATTACAAATTTTTCACCCTGAAATTTTTGTGGTGGCCAAACACTGTGCGATTGATCGATTGATCGATAGACTGAATTGATTGTCTTCCCACACACGAAACAACCTGCTGGATGTAAACAGATGTCAGATAAGCAATCAGATGTCTTTCAAATTAAAAAAATATGTAAATATACTTAATTTATATACAATTACAAAAGATATTTAAGAATAAAAGGCAACCAAGAATTTAACTTGAATATAAAAGTGACTTTTGCTATGTAACACGCATACACGATACAACCGTTTGTCGTTTGAGAGAAGTTGTTGGGTGTGTGAACTGCATGGTTGCAGTGACGCTCAGTCCAACGACTGTGGCGGTCGGTCGATAACAATTGAACTGACATGACATCGATATATATTTCACATCGATATCTTCATTAGTCATTTTTTACACAAA
The DNA here is from genome assembly GCA_035042165.1 of Drosophila kuntzei. NCBI lineage: Eukaryota > Metazoa > Arthropoda > Insecta > Diptera > Drosophilidae > Drosophila > Drosophila kuntzei. The sequence goes on along the minus strand of JAWNLU010000472.1, from coordinate 1,191,367 downwards.
AGCAAAGGAAAAACGGTGCAAGTGCTTATTCAGCAATTTTACTGCATTATATTATTTAAATTAATGCAAATTACAAAAATTTCAAGGCGCACTCAAGCAGCAGCAGTGGGCTAACGGCTGCACAATTAGGGAAAAAAGAAATTAAGTCAAGAAATTGTGTGTTTGTTCTGACGTACGAAAATCGATTGCGTTGCAAGAAGAAAACACGACACAAAAGTGCAAGTGCAAACCACACACAATAACAACGAAAACGACGTAATTACTCTTGGGCAGAATTACAACAATCACACAAATAATTAACAGGCAGCTGAGTGCGCGTGTGGTCAAAGAAATGGGCATATTTGGACAATCGTCGCCATTCGACGCAGATGTGGGTAAGTTTTTCCTTCTCTCCTCTCCTCCTCTCTCTCTCTCTCTCTCTCTCTCCTCTCTCTCTCTCTCTCTCTCTCTCTCGCTTGCTCGCGTACTCTCTCTGTCACCCAGGAACAATAACAATTCATACTTGTTATTAGTTGCTCTCTGTTTATCTAATCTTCTTAGCGTACAACAACCCCCCCTCATACCACCCTATAAGACGAGAACAAACAGCAGACACAAAGATTTACACAACACAAAGAAAATGAAATGGAAATCAAATCAAAGTCAAGTCACATGCGTTTCTCTCTCGGGGGATGCTGCGCAGCTGCTGCGTCTGTTCATTGAACTTCTTTTAAAGTTTCGTTTGCTGTCGCTGACCTTGAGTTCAACACCTCCCATTCCCACTCCCCCCCAAAACAGCACAGGGCGCGTAACTAGAAACTCTGCTCATCTTAATTATATTAAGATCTTCTTTGTGTCTTTATTGTTATTTAATGAACTGGTTCACAATACTTGATCTTGAAATCTACATGTGTGTACATATATTTAATTTCTGAGACAATTTAGAGTTATTATTACTGTGAAAAATATGCTGAGCATAAATTGTCGCAAATATATACTTTATTTAAATGGCACGAGGTTCAAAGTGCAATCTTAAATAAATACTTGTTTGCAAACTAAATTTAATCAAAATAAAGGTCGGAGTTTTGTTTATATCTCTTTATAATTTGATTTTTCTTAAATAACCTAGTTTGTTAATGCTGTCTATAGTGTGTATAATTATTCATTTGCTCGTGTTTGCAATTCTTTAATGCAATTTGCGTGATATTCTATTGATTTTCTTTTAATTCTTTGCATTGCTTATCGCTTTTCATAGCTCGCGTCTATTTATGAGTCAGCAATGATTTTTTTTTGTATTTAATTTAATTCTATTTCATTCCATGTCATTGATAAGCAAATAAAGCAACACAAGTCGTTGCTCTGTTTGTCTTTTTTTTCCTGTTACTTTCATAATTGCTGGACTGATAAGTTTTTATGACACTTTTGTATGTTTGGTAATCCACAGAAAAGGCCACCAGCGAGACGAACACGAATGACAATTGGTCCTTTATACTCGATGTCTGCGATAAGGTGACGACCAATCCGCGTTTGGCCAAAGATTGCCTCAAGGCTGTGATGCGACGCATGGGACATCCGGATCCCCATGTGGTTATGCAGGCCATCACACTCCTGGATGCATGTGCCAACAATTGTGGCAAACCCTTCCATCTGGAGGTGGCATCGCGGGATTTTGAGACCGAGTTCCGACGCCTCTTGGGCAAAGCGCAGCCCAAAGTCTCATTGGTAAGTCTAGCAACGTCTGAGGTTTATGAATATCACATTTAACAATTGTATTTTTTCAGAAAATGCGTCAAGTGCTCAAGAATTGGGCTGAGAATGATTTCAAGAGCGATCCGGAACTGAATTTGATACCCACGTTGTATACCAAGTTACGCATTGATGGTTACGACTTTAGTAATCTGAACGATAAGGGAAATGGCAAATCTGCAGCGGCCAAAGCGGCTGCAATTACTTTGGCCAAGGATCCAAATGTGGTCAGCAGCCAGCAGGAGGAAGATGACATTGCCAAGGCAATTGAGCTATCGCTAAAGGAGAACAAGAGCAGCCCGAAACAACAATCAAGTGGCGCCACAGCTGCATCCACCACCAGCAGTGCCTATCCCTCCCTATATCCCTCCTTTGGCGGCGGCAACTCCGTCTCCACGCCAAGCAATGGGAATGGGAATGGAAATGGTAATGGCAACAATGCCACTGCTCCATCTCGTACTGTGCGCGCCTTGTACGACTTTGAGGCGGCCGAGGAGAATGAGTTGACTTTCTTTGCTGGCGAGATAATCCATGTGCAAGATGACAGCGATGCCAATTGGTGGAAGGGCTACAATGATCGTGGTGAGGGCTTGTTTCCCTCCAATTTCGTCACTGCCGATCTGTCTGTGGATCCCGAACGCCTGGACATCAATCAACAACACAAGAACAATGCCCAGAAGCAGGCTGCCGCCGAGGAGGAGGCGTTGTTGTTGCAACAAAAGACTGAAGCGGCTGCCGCACAGCCCGTGGAAATTGATGAGGCCAAAATCGATCGACTGTTGCACTTGCTGCACGAGGCCAATCCCGAGGATCCCTCGCAGGATAGCGAAGAAATGTTGCTGCTGGAACAACAGGTTCATCAAATGGGCCCATTAATTGATGCAGAGTTGGAACGTGTCGATCGCAAGCACGCACAGCTCACACAGCTCTCCACGGATCTGGTGGAGTCCATTAATCTATATCATCGACTCATGCGTGATGATCGTGCAGCTGCTGCACAATTTGGAGGCGCCGGCTTCATGCCCGGCGGTTTTCCAGGTGCTGCGCTTTATGGTGCACCTGGTTATCCCAGTGCTGGTGGCTTTCCACCTGGCCAAGCCTATCCAGGCATGCACTCGATGCCCTATGCGCCGCCACAGTCGACCAATGCGCCACCGCCCACAACGGCAACAGCTACTCCGGCGGGCTATCCTGGACAAGTGCCCATGCCATATCAGAATGGACATGCGCCGCAGTTGAACTGTAAGTGATATTATTATTACCTTTTATCTTTTATTAACTTTCTTTGTCTTCGCCTGCAGCATTGCCGCCTCATCTGACCCAATCGCCGGCTGTTGCCGTATCCGCGCCATCACATCCCAGTCATCCCCAGCCCATCTACAATGTCCAGCCCACAGCAGTCAATCCTCAGCAACAGCCACCCACAAACTATCATATGCCGATGCCTGCGGAGCAGCAGCAGCAACTTCAACAGCAGCAGCAGCAGCAACAGTTGCCACCCAATCTTCCACCGCAATTTGCCGCCGTGCCACCTGCAGCCACACAAATCCAACAGCAGCCGCCACCACATGCCTACATGTCGCCGCAGCATCAACAGCAAATTCCACAACAACATCAACAACAACAGCAGCAGCAGCAGCAACAGGCGCCACTGCCACAGGCTTATTTGCCGGCAGGTGTCACAGCGCAGCCGCCACAGTTTTATGCACCAAATGGAGCTCCTCCAGTAACACAGAGTTATATGCCGCCACAGCAACAACAACAGCAACAGCAGCCACAACAACCAACTCAACAACAACAACCACCACACAATCACAACGATCAATTTAGTCAGCTGCATCAACAGATGGCAGCCATGTCGATGGCGCATCTTGGAGGCATGCCACAAACGGCAACAACGGCGCCTGGATATCATATGCAAAACGATGCCGTCAAGAACAACATTCCTATCTATCAGCAGCAGCGGTAAAACCGCATTAACTTTAATTTACTCCCAAAATTTATTCACATAAAATCGATATAATCCTTAATGAAATTTGGTTTCAATTTTGAATATTTATTCATTTGTTGAGTTTTTGAGTTTTGTTTTGTAATCGTGGCATTGCAGTTCTTTAATCATTTGCCAAACTACTTATTAACATTGAAATTGAAAATTTTTGTTTTATCTTTTCTTTCGGTCAAATTTCTGTTAAAATTTAATAACTATTTAATAATTGGGCAAACATTTGAATAAGCGTCAAGAACTAAGTTTTTAAAATAAGTGCGAAGCGAAGAAAAGCAAACAAAACGTTTTAATTCTATTTATACTATATATATTATATAATACCATATAAATATTCTATATATATTATGTATGAATCGATATTGAGCAAGGAGAAGGAGAAGAAAACATACACAGAGAATGAGAAAGAGAATGTCGTAGCATGAAAGAGAAATTCACTATCACTATTATGTATTATGTTTATTGTACTATTATAATTATATGATGATAAAATTAACAAGCAAAACGAATCACATTCATTATGCAAACCTTACGAAAAACATTAAAAGTTGATCAGCTTCTAATGCTGATTAAAACAATAATAATAAACTGTAGTATTAATGTTTCTTTTGTTAACGTTTAATTTAATATTCGTCGTCAATCTTGTCCAGCATGACCAGACGCATTTGGAGTAGCTCTCTTCGGTGTTGAGATTCCATTGCTGTGAGATTGGGTGCATTTTACCAACGTATAGAGATCTTTGTAGTTGCGAAGAATTTTAATGGACTCTGCTGGCATTTCGTGTGTTTGGCACGCCAGACTTATAAGGACTGTTTCGACCAGCTGCCAATTTGAATTTGTTACACAACTTGTCGCAGTTCAGAAGTTTTCGAATAACTCAAATAGTAATAATTAATTACTTTAGGTTCTCTCGAGAGAAAAAAACATAGATAAAAGTAAAAAAAGTAAGATAAATTTAGTTTAACAAATTAGTTTATATTCATAAACATCCCAAGAAAAGGTCTAGGCTGTATTCGAAAGCTAATAAAATATTAGCTTAGCTTCTGTTAAATAGTCTGCAATAAAATGTATTATTCCTTAAAAAGTAATAGACACAATTTGTTCATATAATATCATTCTCATTAACATTATATTAATTAAAAAAAATAATTAATTTAAAAGTTTAAGACCAGGGATTAAAACCTTAACCGAAACCGTAACCTTTAACCGATAAAAACCGATTGAAATTTGTAACCGTAACTGAAACCGTAACCGAAAACATTTTTTTTTGCTGTACCGAAACCCATTACCGAAACTCTTTAAAGAGTTAATTTCGGCAACTTTGATTTCTTTGAACTGCCATAACTTTGTCAAAACTCTATTAATTTCCATGCGCAGTGTAATTTTTTTCATGATCTTACATCTAAATTCGTTCTGTATTTAAATTTTGTTCATTTTGACACTTCAAATTTTTTCGAAAAAATCAAAAAAGACAAAGGGGTAACACTGCAAAATTTCGAAAAAATTCAAAATTTTCAAAACTTTCAAATCGAACAAAATATAAATGCAGAACGAATTTAGAGGTAAAATTATGCTCAAATTTACATTGCGCATGGAAATTGATTGACTTTAGACAAAGTTATGGGAGTTCAAAGTTGTTAAAAATCAGTAAAATCAAAATAATCGAAATTTTCAAACTAAATGAACCAAATTTATATGAGATCAAATTATAATAAAATCGACATTACACTGGACCATTCCATGAACGAGATAACATTTTTTTCCAGACTAAAAAGAGCATTAAGTCTTTTTTCAATAAAACAATGAATGACGCTTCTTATTTTATTCAACCGAAAACCATAATTTATATTTTTTTTGTGAACCGAAACCAAACCGGTATTTTTAAACAAAAACTTACAAGAAACCGATAACAGTTACGAAACCAATACTCCAAGATTTAGCATAACTGATAACCGAAAACCTTAATTCGAGCATAACCGAAACCGTAACTGAAACCGATATTCGTTTCGGTTTTTATCCCTGTTTTGAACTGATCTAAATTTTCTGTAGTTTCAATTAGATTTCATTCAGCCATAAAATGTACTATTTATTAAACAGTAAGTTATACAATTTTCTGATATGACATCCTTCAATATTACAAATCATTTATTTAAATTGCAAAACTAATAATATCCACCTTAAGCTTCCGCTATTTTCTCTTTTAGGAACAAATTTAAAACGTTAACGTCTTTTTTTTGCATTGAATGCTTTTTTTTAGCATTGAATGAATGAATAAAGAGACTCATATTCGATTCTGAAGTTTCCTTGACATCTGAAAATCTGAAAATGCATTTCTATTTTTCGTAGCAATATTTGTCATATGCTAATGTGACACCCAAAAGTATGCTGAATTTTTTGCAAATTCTTTTGCTGTGAAGAAGGAAAATAACCTGTCGAAATATTGGTATCTCTAGTTGGTGTATCTGTCTTTCTGTCCAGATGTAAATAGAAAATGTCAATAAAATAGGAAAATATTTGTTAAGCTTTGCAGATTTTGTGCAAATGCTCGAGCAACAATAACAAACAGAAACAGAAACAGATGCGAAACTTGGGCAGATTTTGTGAAACACTTGCATAGAAATTTCATAATTTAATTGATTTTTCTGGCCTTGACACACACACACACACATTTAGTTGGCACGCCCCTTTTTTAGCCGTTAGTTGTGTGCAGTGTTTGTTGAGCTGCAGTTTCCGTTGTCGTCAACTTTGATGTTGTTGCCATTTCGATTTGATTATATTCAACCCGCCGGTTATTTGCATTTGACGTGCTGCGCTTCGTTGCATACTCGGCATTGTCGGAATCATCGCATTAATCACAAACAAAGGGCGCAACTGGCTCAAGGACAGGGCCACGTTGCTCATACGCCACCGCACCGCATCGTTTAATTTTTTGTTTTTATTTTGATATTCTTTAATATGTTTGCCTTTGTTACTTTTTCTTCGCATTCTGTTCTCCTTTTCCTTTTTTTTATTTTGACACTTGCGAGCCGCTCTTCGGCCCATTTGCAATAAAATCAAATGATGCGGGCATCGTAAAGCTGCACGTCGCGTTTTCTATCGTCGTAAAAGTATACGCGGCATGGCGTATACGTTATGTACGAGTATTGTGCTCGTACTTTTCAGCTCGCGCTTTACAGCCGTGCAAATCCCTTTCACAAAACAAAAATCCATGTTGCTCAGCTGTCAGCCGGTCGCTGCCAACCGACATTTGTGGCTTTTAAAGCGGCATAAATGATTTTAACGTGTCTCGCGCGCTCGCTAAAAATATTTTCTGCGCCATGTGCAAAAAAGAGAGCACAAAACATAAAAAAAAAATCACACAGCAGAAAATATTTGTGACGAAAAAAAAATGGAAAATAGAAATGGAAATGAAAAGCCGATCAGAAAATATTTATGACCATTGGCTTTCATATTTATTCAATGGCCCATTTTTTGGCGATAAGTCGCAAATAGTTTCTGATTTTTCTTTTCTGGGAATATTTGTTTTTATAAAAAAGTGTAGGCAAAGTTTGTGCAACTCGAAAATGTCGCTAGACCGAAAGTTTATGACGTAGACCTGCAGTTAGTAAACATTACCGATTTCTTTTGTATTTTTTTCTTTACTTTTCTCATTTCTTGTTACCCTTTACGACCACAAACTGCAATTTGAGCTGTCAATTTAAGCCAATTTCTCAGCTTTGATACTCTCTTTTCTGCGGGTATTTTAAGCTTGTTCTCAAATTCGTAATGCTTTGTTTACTTAGTTGGAAAACTGTCTACAGCTGTTTATTATCATTAGTATGTCTGTAGGATTCAATCAGAATGCAACTCTCAAGAGTTAGATTAAGAAAGTCACCTTAAATTATAATAAGTATTTGCTATTTAAAGGTTTTCGACAAATCATAAAATGCTTACTTTAAACACTTTCAGAGTATTTCACTGTCGATTTTTCAATGCATTCGTTTATCGATATTTGCTGACTATTATTTTTGAAGTGGTAGCAATTCTTAGAGCATATGTTGCTGGCAGAAGGAATGAGTGAAGGACTATTTATAACTGCAGCTTCCCTTTGTATTTTACGCAAGGTCACACTGCATGTAATAGTTCACATACGCCATTTTGTCTCCGGATGCAGCGCCATTTTGGAATGTGGCAGCCATTAGCTTGCACAAAAATTTTGTATTTGCAATTGTTTTTGGCATTTCACATTTAATAATGTTTAATAGCTATTTTAAAGGTTTTGCTTAGTTGTTTAACATTATCGAGAATTTATATAAGTATGTTAAATAAATTTTGTGGTTTCTGCTTCGCACTGTGCACAAATTTATCGCATTTTCATGCATTTTAATTGCAACGATTAAGGTTAAGCGCCTTGTTTCAAGGATATTTTATGGTTAACATAGCATTCAAATTCATATTCACATATTTATAGTTATTTATTTGACTATTTTTTTGCGAATGTTGTGCACATTTTGCGGTAATTCGTTGGTTTTTCTGATAAGAGCTAATAATTAAATACGCATAATAAGGCAACAACTATGCAGAGGCAAAATGTGGTTCAATTGCATATGTCAGCAGGTATTAGGTCGAATTTTGGTATGTAGGTTAAACAAATATATTTTCAGCTTTGTTTTTAATTAACATATTTTTGGCAAAGCAACTTGAGTACATTAAGTTGTGCAAACATCCTGAAAACGGATTAGCCTTAGATAAAAAGAAGGTTGATTCTTAAACAAAGGATAAGAATTTGCTTATCTAAATCTTTTCGTTTGTTTTTTGGACTAAAGCGAACACTGAATTATGAATTATGAATTACATAATTCAATTTCATATAAATTTAATGAGCTACTTTTAATTGCCAATATATTTATATTGAATATTATTTAAACAAAGTTTCATTGTTATAAATGAATTAGTCTAACAAAAAATACAATTATCACCATTTAGTAAATATTTTGCAACATTTTATAATTTGTATTCTATAAAAAATTATAAAATATACTCAATTCAAAGGGAAAGTTATTAAAATTATGCCTGTATATGTATGTTTTAATTAGCGAGCTACGACTGTAATAATAACATAGGAAAATAAAGGAGCTAATTGAATATTCAAAGGATTTAATTACAAAATGTTATGCATATGAAATGCGTGTCTGTGTAATCGGCTTACTAAAATAAACAATAAATTTGGTATACACTCTGTGAGGCTTAAAATAAGTAATAAATAGTCAAATGTGTTACATGTAAATAGTAAATAATAAATAAATCAAAATTTTTCTTTCGATTATCATAGAGAAGCCATAAAATATGGTAATTATATTTCACACTCATTCGTGTTAGAATTAAATGTGTTTACGGTTTTATGATCTACATTTGCACAAACACACACAGATAAACACTCTCTTACACACCACTTAACAGGTCTAAGAGCGAATTATAATTATTAAAAATTGTGTAGAGTTTTGAAAGCCATTTTATATAATTGGCTTTATGCGTTGCGTTGCCGGAAAAGCAGCCAACAATATGTTCATAACTATTGCATTTGGAATATTGTACAAAATGTGCAGATAAATCACATCCAAAATGTGATAAGTACAATACATAAATAGAACAATAATATAGAAATTATATTAATTATTTAAATAAAATTGAATGCCGAATTTCTCTGTCTTTGCGACTTTCACACAATTCGTTTGTTCGCGTTCGCTGAACACATTTTCAATTAACGGCAAATCGCACAGTTAATACATTCCCCCCTCCTCTATGAACACACATTTAAACATACACATGGCTTTGATTTGTTTAATTAAATTACACTCAGACAAAGCCTTCAATCATTCACAGTTTTCCAATCATTCATTGGCTCATTCACGCGCAACGCAAACAAATGTCAATACTTCAATATGTATGAGTAAGTGTTTCTCCGTGTGTGTGTGTGTGTGTGTGTTTATTTGTGTAAGTGTGTGTGCGTGTGTGTATTGGCTAGAAGAGGAACTACATGTACACTACAGTCTAGTATTTATATAGTGCTCACACTTCAAGCACTCACATATTCACGATATGTATGCCTACGTTGAGTTATTCAGCTTTAGCTGCAAGTGCAAATCGTGCGTTCAATCTGTGTGTAAGTTATACTCTACTAAAGAGTATATTGCTTATGTCATACAAATTCTTAAACATCTTTTTTTTAGATATTTGTGCATATATGAATATTATTCTCTATCTCTTTGTAATTGTTTTTTAAATAATTAGATATAATTCTCAATATAATTTATTCTGGTGAGCATATAAAATTGACATATTATAATCTTATGAATATATATAATATATGAATATTATTCTCTATCTCTTTGTAATTGTTTTTACAACTAATTTAATATAATTTTCAATATATTTTATTCTGAACAGCATATTAAATTGGCATATTATAATCTTAGTAGCTTACTCACTTTCCTACTTTTTTCTTGACTCTAAAATGGTAATTTTAATAGAGAAGTAGTTTGGTTTCTAAAGAAGAATTTTTAATAGAAAATTCATATTAATTTGTTGATCATTTTTAAAGAAAATTGATTTACAAAAAAGATTAAACTTTTTTTAAATCATGGAAAGTTGAACAGCTTAGATATTTTATATTCATAACTGCCCAGAAATTTTTTAAATGAAAATTTTTAAAATAAAATATAATTATTTTTGGCTTCACATATTTCTTTTTTGGTTATAAAAAGTTTTAAAAAGATACTTAAAAAAATGGTATTTAATTAAAAACAAATGAGAAATACTATGTTAATTTATTTTATCTTAATCAATAAAATAAGGGTATTTAAATAGCAGTGCGTTGGGAACTAGCATGTTTTCAAGTATTGCTATCCGGTCTGTATTTGCTATTGGCCATACAGAATTTGCCATGATTGAGTGAGCATTGAGTGTGCATCGAAATGTTAATTAATGTCGGTTGATAGAGATGGAGACCGTAAAGCCAATGAAAGGAATAGTAAATGAAAAGTGTAAAAAAAATGTCAACTATAAAATGTAATTGTAAGTACGAGTATTCGCCATCTCTTTAGTAGCTTCATTTAAGGTTTAGTTTACCTAATTATCAACTCTTATAAATGTCGGGTTGAGTTGAGCAAGTTCTTTGTGCCAATTTTCGCTTTCATTTTCCATGAGTCAAAAATGGAAGTGGGGGACAGTTTTCCACTTTCTACATAAGTATAGACTTAGTAGTTCAATAAAACTTTCGCTTAAGTGCAGCTCATCCACAATGTGAAGCGTTAAACATATTTACACGCTAACTTGGCTGGCACTTTGGCTAAGTAAGTAAGTTCTCAAATTGACACATTTTTTTCTCCCAAGATAGAACAATGGAAAGTCATTAGGGATTGATGCACAAAAGGAATTTTCTGGCAACATGCTTTCCGCATTATTGAAAACTTACCCGTAAGCAGGCGCTGCAATTAACAATGCCAGCAACAACAGCAACAACAATAATAACAACAACAAAAACTGCAGTTACAACAACAACAGCCACAACAACAACATCAGTTAGTTTCAGCTGATGCCAAACGAAGTGAATTTTATGCCAGCGGGACTTGGAGCACATGCAACTTGTATGCAAATTGCATGTTGAGTCCTGGACTCACACTCAAAGCACAAGGATAAAAAAGATAAATTACTTTTAAAGTGCGCAGGCTACGTTGAGGCTGAGTTTTCCTTTGGGACTAACTCTTCATTGGCCCAAATGCAAATCGCCTGCTGAGCGTTTGCCTATTTTTGGCATCCTGATGACTTTCTGATTTGCTTTCGAAACAACATCTTTTTTTTTTTTTTGTATTTTGTATTTTGTTGGCAAGTTTTTCGAGTATTTTCGTATATTTTCTAGTCTTTCTCAAATTTGTTGTTTTTTTTTTTGGCTTTGAGGCGTTTTTTGTTGCCAGCTTGTTTATTATTTGTTAATTGAAATGTTACAAAAAAGTTACGCATGCTCGCAAATATTGAAGGCCGTGGGGCAAAGGCGTGTGGCAAGTGGCAAGTGGCAACAGTGTGGCAAGTAGCCTGATTGAGGCTGTTGCAGCTTCATTTGTTGCTCCCACATCTAATGTCTAAATCATTGCAAGCCATCAAAACTTGGCAACCAGCACAAAAGCGGTAAAACCGAAAGCAATAACCGAGCTAAAAAGTTGTACCTTTTTTAGAAAGTCGACATTTCAATGCTCTATCATCTTATTAATAAATTAAGGAAGCTTTGTGTTGCTGAGTTGGTAATTAAAATTTAATTAAACTAATAAAAAATTAAATAAATTGCATTTTAGATTGTTGTTCAAAATTTTCTATTGAATTTGTAATACCTTTCGGTACTATAGAGCAGCACAGAATTAGGAAAGGCAAACAGACAGGCCAAGTTATTAGGCAAGCTCCGATTTAGTGCTGAGGTTAACATTTTGCCAAGGTGTGGCTCGCAACGCTACCAAAAAAGTTGGCAAAAAAAATATCGCAGAGGGCAGCAAAAAAGTCAAAGAGTAAACTAAGTGCAGAAACAGTTGCAGGTGACTGTTCTGTGTATCTGAATCTGTGTCTGTGTCCTGTGTATCCTGCCTGTCCTGTCCTGGCTGTCCTGGCTGCTCCGGCTGTGGGTTTTGTGCTGTTTCGGTTTGTGTAACTATTTTCTATTCATTTATGCATTTTGGCAATAAAAATTTAATTTTTTGCTTAACTAAGTGAAACGAAAAGGTTAAAAGCAGCACCGCAATACCAAACGGATATCATGAAGAAGCAACAGCAGGAACCAGCGACCAGCCAGGACACTGAAAGCGGCATTTTATCTTGGGTGCTGCTTCTCTCTCTCTCTCTCTCTCTCTGCCTGTCTGTCTGTTTGTCCGGCAGTCTGTCTTTACCATTGCCTAGATAACATTTCCGTCTGTCTGCCGCTTTTTGTATAGTTCGTTTGCTGTTCCCTGTTGTTCCTGTTCCTGTTCTTCTCTGCTCGCTTCTTGTTGTTGCTTTTGTTTGTTTGCAAACATTTTTTAAATTGTTTGCTGTAATTTGTTTCCGGCCAACGGCAAATGGCTGCTGCGCCATTTTGTGGACAACCTCAGCCCTTTACTACCATCCCATTGACCTTCCCTAACCGCCCTGCAACCCGCACTACACTCTGTCGGCTCAATATTTGCAGCTTTTACTCGTTTTATTATTAAAAAATTATAATTTTAATGCTCGTCTGTGTTTTACATATCTCTATTTTATTTTTTCTTTTGGATATTTATTGTGATTTTTTTTTCGGTTTGTATATCACGTTTGTCCCCTTCTGACGGGACGGCAGGCCACATCTGTTGCCATGTTTTGCTTTTGACCCTATCCCGTATCCCAGTTACAACTCCAACTCCAATTAGTTGTGTACTGCGTCTCTGCATGTCCCTTTTACATTTATTAGTTTGACTTTTTGCCAAGGATTTATAGTTCGTCCAACAAAACAGACAAAACAAAAATTTATATCATATTTTGCAGCTGTTGTTGGCGTTTGCAAAAAATGTTTTTTGCATTCGAAATTCACTAAAAAAATGACTTAAAATTTAAATGACAGCTGTTGAATTTTGTTTTTTAAATTTTCTGTGAATTTCGCGGATGATTTTATTGCTCAATTATTGATATTTATTTTAAATTGCATAAATTAATTTGCTCGTCCATTGAAAATTAAGTTATATGTATTTATTAAATGAAAAATTGAGTTAAATTTTTAATAAATATTTTATGAATAATCTCTACATCACTGAACAATTAATTTAGCGAACTTTTAAACTCGATTAGAGAATATTTTCAGAGTCCTGACAGGTTGGCAATTAATTAAAAAATTATTTGAGTTATCGTTTAAAAAGAATAATAATTCAAAAACATGTAAATTATGTTTAGACACAATTAAATTAAATTAAATTAAATGAAATGAAATTATAATATTAGTTTGCTGAGCTTAACAAATTGCATTAAAACTGTATAAATATTATTATTATTTTTAAATGTTTCTTTCATTGAATTTGTGTGACTAATCTAAATATTGATGTCACTTGCAGCTTAACGACATTTGCGTTGAGCAAATAAAAGTTTGCCAATGCTCGAACGTCATGCCACGTGCAACATTTGAAACCATTCGAAAGTCACGTAGCACATCAGATAGCCAGATATTAAAACCAAGTTAAACATTAAACATTCCCATGGCTGCAACATTATATTGAGATGCTAAAATCGTTGAATTCCAAATAATTTACGCTGATTTGTTTGCAGCATGAAATTGAATTTTCAGCTCCAAAGTTATTCAACTTTATTAGTGAGCGTGATCAACTAGCCGATACCCTGTAAAGAAGTCTTTATTAAAATGTATATTCTTTAGAAAGAAACTAATTCAGTTTCACTGATAAAAAAATTTTCTAAAATCAAGATTTTTGTCTCAGAACTAAGAGTTTTGGTCTAAAAAATGCGTTGGTAACATAAAGTTCTTAAATTTAGAAAACACATCTTGATTTTAAGAACATTTAAAATAAGAATAAGTTCTTAATTTAAGACCAAACAGTCTTAAATTCTCAAAACAAAAATAAAAGATAATAATAAATATTCCGATTATATGTTTTTTTCTTGGCTAGAGCGGGTTCCGATCCCTCGTCTTGGTATCTAACTGAAGCGGCGACTCTAACCAGAGAGCCACGGTGTCTTTATTGTCTTCATATTAAATATGACATATTTATATTTTTTTTATCAATTTAAGATATTTAATTCTTATATTTAGAACTGCGAATTTTCAGATTAATATTCTTAGTTTTATTAATTTGGTCTTAAAATGGTCTTATTTTAGTAACAAAATATTTAAGATGAATGTTCTTGATATTTTAAGTTGATCTTTTTTTCAGTGTATATGCGTGTTTCTGATGGGTTAGCTGTATATTTAAAGCTTATTGACGCAGTTCGAATTAATTACGAGTGTAATCTGTCACACGTCAGCAATATTGAATCAGCTATTCGGCAATATCCGACTAAGAAAGACTTCGGGCCCATATAGTCACGTAGTTGGCCAAGATAGAAGCGCACAGTTGACTTTGAAGCTTCAAAACGTTCAAACGGGCTCTGAACTGCAAAATAAATTTGAAAAGTTTTGCGATCAATTAAAAGAAAAGTTAAAATTAAGGAAATAAATCAAAAAATAATGGATAATTTAGGCTTTAAGCTGTTGATCCTCAGTGGAATCTGCTTGACATTAGTACAACTGGAATTTGTGGGATTCCCCATGCAGTTTGAGGACAATAATCTGTTTGAAAAGCAGGAGGATGACTTGGATTTAACACATGTAAACTGGAGATTGATGATTCCATTGTTGTTGCAGCGACAACAGCTCCGTTTGTGTGTCTCCATTTATCAATACGATCAGGAGTTGTTGGCGGGAACACCCTGTGAAAGGATGATGGACAGTGGACTCATGGCATACTGTGATATTGGAAGTGTTGAGGATCTAAGCATGACAATGCGAGATGCATTTGGTGGCATGCTCTTTGATACGCTGCAGAGATGCCGTCCCGGCTTGGAAATCTTTGGAGTGCGTTGCAGGCGACGTGCCTGAGAGATTGAGGACAGAAATGGAGCTTGAGTGAATTGCTAATTCAGTTTTCTTAGTCGTCATCATCAACACTGGATGTCGTTGTTGCTGTTGTTGCTGTTGCTGTTGATGTTGCTGTCGTTGTCTCTGTTTGTGTCCCTTGTCATTTCAATGTGTCAATAAAAATGCGATGTGGGTGAAGGCCTCGCCTCGCCTGGCCGGGCATGAGCATGAGGAGGCAGGCGGGCAATGGCGGAGGCGGGCACACCAGAGTCCTTGCTTAGAGGCATCATGACAAATGACGATTATAATTTGTAAAATTTGCACCCAGCTTGTTATCCCTCGTCAGAGGAGCTGGCCGACCAGCCCCAGTTTTGGCCTAGTTTTTCGCTTTCAGATTCAGTTAGTCTATTGCAATTGTTGTTGCAATTAGCAGAGACAGCAATGTTGCCAGTCCAAAGAGGAGGAGGTGGAAGAAGCATAAGCACTACGATGGCCAGCTGAAAAACTGATGGCTTCATTTTTCCATTAAACACTGTAAATGGAAAATTGCAACGAACAGTACAAAACAGATAGCAAAGGCATTTTGTAGTTGTTGTTGTAGTTGTTGCTGTTGCTCTTGTTGTTCTTGTTGTTCTTGTTGGCAATTACCGGGCAATGGGCGAAGCATTTAGCTTGAAATGATGACCATCATGAGTTTTCATTTTTAACAGTTTTGTTTCGCTCGTTCTGTTTGTTTCTCTAGCTATTTTCTGCTTAATTTGTGTGCCGATGTGCTAAAACACCTCAGCATCAATCTTTATATATGTAAATCAAAAATTGTAGCATACTTTTCAGCTGAGGTATTAAATGTCTGCCTCGACCCGAAAATGCTGCCTCGGCTTTATGCAAAATGTATGGGGAAATTGCCTAAAATGATTGCATCTGGTTGTGATGGGAGATTGGGTGTATGCTCTATTTTATATTTTCTATTTTCAGATAATCAATATCAATAAACAGATTGCTGAAAATAGAACTTGCAATTTGCCAGTTGGAAATTAGATACTTTGTATTTCGACTCTCTACAAATATTTCATTCCACATTGGGATATTAAATAAATACCAAATGGGAGTCTAGAATGCTTCTAAAAAGTATTTCGACAGTCTATGAATACTTGTGTCAATCTATAAAATTTAAACATTATTAATTATATTTTTAATTGAGTTAATTGCCTTTTTAATTGTCATTTTTCAATTTACGGAATTTTGCTGTCTATTTTAATTTATGTTATGATACATATCTTATACATATATTGAATCATTATTAATTCCATTAAAATTAAAAAAAAGTAAATTAATTCAAAACTTTTTCATTTAAAAATTAAATAAAATGCTAAATAGGATTTTAAATGGTTCCAAAAAGTGTTTTGATTTATATATAATACTTATTTCAATTAAATTTCAGTAAATTGCTCTTTAAATGTAATTTTCTAATTTATAGGCTTTTGATATTTGTAATTCCAGTTTTAAACGTATTTCAATCTATTATATTTTGATTTCTAGAATGTTCAATCGTTATAAATTATATTTCCGATACAGCAAATTGCATATTGAATTGATAGGAATAGCTAAGTTTATTTTAATTTTACTTAGATTATTCGTTTACATAACGTCCGTTGTTATCTGAAATTCGAAATCCGCTTCAAGCTGTACGAAGCTGTAGTGGGACCTTGTAATGTAAATTAATGAATTGTTTAAAGTACTTGGAATATTTACGCTCAAAGCAAGAAAGAAAGATGTTTTAACAGAGAGATGGGACCAAAAAGGTTGAGGGTTGGGGGTTGGGATCAGCCCGAAGCTCGACTCTGGACTGACCAATGAATATGCAAACGACCCGCTGTCGCAACAGTCTAGAAATTCGTTATTCCGCGGCGAAAGGTCAAAGGGCGGACACGTCGAACGGTCATTAAGGCAGTGAGCACATTGAGCCCGATTTTTGTTGTTGCAACAGCAGCAACAACAACAACAAGAACAACAACAACAACAATAGTAATGGCAACAGCTTGTGCTGTTAGTTACTTACTTACTTTTTTCAACAGTGTGCAGCCTTTGCCTCCTGAAATATGCATAAGCAAACCAAACGGAGCGCACTCAGTTCTCCCATTTCCCCTCTAGTCCCTTTTCCTCAGGACTCTGCCACCAGCTGTGTTCAGTTGCTGCGTCTTTCGATGCAGTTCCGTAGGAGTTCACTTCCGTTTTTTGGTTCTACTCGGTAATTAAATTTTCCGCGGAATTCTTTGCATTTTCATCTTTGATTTTGCGATGCCCTCTGCCCTTTGCCGTCTTTGATTTGCATTAGGAAAAAAGCGAAAAATCTATTAACTTGCACTCGACACTGGCAATAATTTATGCAGCAATGCCTTTGGTATTCTTTGAACATCAATTGCTTCAAGGCAGGGCTGCAAATCGATTTTATATAGACTGACTTTGCCATTAAATTGCTGAGAATGTTAAAAAATGTGGTCCAATTGGGTTTTAAACTAATTGAGTTCAAAGATATTCGAGATCTTTAATCTACAACTCATATATAGATATATATATATATAGATAAATGTAGAAATTTGCAATTAAATCTGAGTGTAATCCAACATTTTAAAGAACGTTCAGTTCTATAATTCTAGGCTTCTTTATAAAAATAAATCTTTTACATTCTACATTGTTTTTAAATTTTCGCTGATTTTTTAAAATTAAATTATTTTATTAAGGTATCTTATTTAATATAATGAGTTTATCATTTAAATATAAGTCGAGTCATTCAAAATAAAATTTAAATATAATTTAATATGCTCATATATTATATTATAAAAAAATTTGAACTTTATATAATTTTTTTTTCTACCGTTAAATTTTTTTTTAACATTTATTATATAAAGAAACTATGTAATTATGACAGCCCTGGCATTGAAGCTAAAACTACTATCAGAGTTATTTAAACACTTTGTACTATGTATATTGTTTCTCATGGATTCTGACAGCAATCGGAGCAGGCAATTGATTGCATTATCGAGGAAAAGACAATGGGATGACTGAGGGAAGAAGAAGAACGAGAGTTTGGTGCTATATAAAAATCGAGAATGGCAACAAACTTAAGTGCCATATGAGAGAGAGATATGTGTACTTCAAGGCTCATTTATGGCCCTTCGTGCTGGTCAGTTTTATGCATTTTCCCACACAAAGACAGAGAGAGAGAGAGAGAGAGAGGAGGGAGAAAGAGAGAGGATATTGTCAGGCATTTTGCCACGTTGTTTACTTTGTGTATAAACGAGTGCCACTTACTTATTTTGTGCCACATAATGAGCACTCCTGATGGCCGCTTATAAATTATATAACCCACAAAAGCACACACTCGCACACACTTTCACACACACACACACCGCACACACTCGCTTAAATAAACTCACCGCACACCCACGCAATTTGATTTGTATGGCTTTTCAATTTGTGCTCTGCAGCTATCTGCTCCTTTTTTTTTATTTTTTTATTTTTTGTGTATTTTCCTTTTTCTTTTATTTCCTTTTTCGTTGTTTTTTTCATCTCATTTTTTTTTGCTTGTGTTGCATTTGCCATTGTATAAATTTTTGGTATTTGCGCCAATTTCATTCCAAATTGAGCGCTGGCCACAGTCGTTTATTTTTAATGCACCCGGCAACGAAACCAACGAAGCAATATGCCCGCAATTGGTAGATGGAAAAAGGGGGGAAGTTTACGGGACTAGGAAGCTGTAGAACTAGATTCTTTTTTTTTTCCTACTGCTGCTTTTAGTTGCATTACTTTCGCTTTAGACATTAGAATAGAGTATAATAACTTTCAGATTAGCTTTCAGTGCAAAGCGATTTCATATAAATAAATATAAATTCAAATAAAAATGTAATTCATCAGGAAGTTGTTTAAAATCCAAGAAACTATCCAACAATTTAAATATTTAACTTAGTATAAAATCGATAATTCTTGTCAATATTTGTTGCATTTTTATCAAATATATCTTTTATAAATATTTGAATATCAAATGTAGCTATCAATTCCCATTTCAAGTTAAGATTTTCTTGTGTTTCATTGCAAGCAACTGAAAACAAGTTCGTTTTGAATGTCTTCACCTGGGGATAGGGCATAAATATGTCGCTATTTCTCAGTATACAGCATTCCCATCCTGCATTTCTTTTCTTTCTATTATTTGCAGTGCATTTTGGACATTGTGCTGTAGAATGCCAAACACTCGGCGCTCACAGGACACTCAGGCGATTGCCGGTGGCGAGGAGGGAAGCTGGTCAGGTGGGCAGGAGGGGAAGCCAAGTGCGCTTAAGATTTATGGCTTATGCCGTGGGACATTGTTTGTGGTTGGAGCACGACAACAACAACAACAACAACAGCAACAACAAGGAATTGCTTTAGCCATCAAATACAATCAATTTGATTGCCTCTTATTTTTCTTGTATGCTGGAAATTTAATGCGATTTTGATTTCTTATTATTATTAAACTATTGCACTGCAATTAGGCAATTAGCTAATGTGCGCCTTGGGGAAGGCACGGAAAACTCCCCTGGGAATGCTTTAGGTTCAAATCAAGGTTCGTGTAAAGTTGCCCTCGCATAAATAAAGCATTCAATATCCGGCGACGGAAGTTTCAATAAGCCAAAGGATATGAGCTCAAATGACTGTCCAAAAAAAAAAAATAAAAAAATGAAGGAAAGCTAAGAAAAACGTTGCAGATCCTTCGGCACTTTTTATGTTGCCCGCTTTTTGGGCGTGTCAGCGAACTATTCATGTGTAAAGCGGTGTGTGTGTGTGTGTGTGTGTGTGTGCGTGTGTGTGTGAGTGTGTGGCAAGTTTAAATTAGTTGCGCGTCGGCCATTTTGCATAAATCATTTCCTGTTTTGTGCCAAAGATAAAAGCGAACGAAAGACAACGACGAATGATGACGGCAACAATTTAAAAGCAAAAGAAACCAACACAAAGCAGACAAAAACACATCAGGACAAAAGTCAGACAGAATTGAGGGGATCCAGCAACAATAACATAAAATTAGCATTTTTTATTACTTTTAGTTTTTGCGCTTTTTCGTTGCCTTGGCCAACATTTGCATAAGTTGAAAAGCTACTAAGTAATATTGCGCATACGACATGTATACAAGTCTGAAATTGTAATGCTACATATAGTACATTTATATGTAAGTATATGTATAAGAAATCAACTTATTTGTAATTGTATTGCCAAATACAAATATCAACTTTTTCTTTCTTTTCTTATATGTTGTTTGATCAAATGAAAGTCATCGAAAAGTTTGAAATCAACAACATAACTTGGAACTCAATTTTTATTATTAAATATATGCATGTACGTATATTAAGTATTTACAAATCATTCCTATGTAGATATCTTGACCTAATTTCACAAATTTATATCAATCTGCATATAAATTTTAAATCTTCTCAAGAACTGCAAATATTTAAAAAAATATGATAAAATATTAAATATATACAGGCAACAAATTACAGGCTAAATTTCATATAATAGTCGTAAGCATTACCAAAATTTAATCTTTTTATTATTTCACCCCAATTATTTAGTCTGATTTATGCGCAAATATTACAAATTTTCTTATTTGCAAAGCATTAAATTCTCGAAACTTATATACATAGGATATCTGTAAAGATTTGAACAAGAAACTGTTGAAATATTTCAACTGATATAATTTAACAATCATGACAGTAGCTGTCTCTTTGCTCTGCTGCAAACCATCAATATACGAGAATATATCGAAGGATGCGTGAAAGCTTTAAAGCTTACAGCATCGTATATAAAATTCGCCTCGAACAAATTGAATTTGGCAAATGCAGCGCATTTGTTTCGATTTTCCATTGATTGAGAGAGAATACAAAATTTTCTCGTTATCATTTGTATTATGGTTGTTGCTTCTGTTGTATGTTGAATACTTGTAAGATCTTATATGTTTATTGCTAAACAAAAGGCAAAGTCAAGAAACTGGTCACATCTGCATATATTTCCATGGTTTTTCCCTCCTTTTTTGGCACAACACATGAGATGAAATAAATTTTATGTACATTTACTTACGTCTGCAAACAATGAGCATCCTCTGACGTCCGTGACGTGACTTAGTCCGACTTGCTCGGTTGGTTGGTCGGTCGGTCGGTCAGTCAGTTGGCTCTGTCTCTGACTCTGGTTCGTAGTCTGATTGTAAGTCTTGCCTTTGTCTGACTCTGTTCAGTCGCAACTCCTTCCCTCCCACTCCAATCCTCTCCTTCCACAGATCTGAGTTCAACCAGCTGCGCTGTTTGGTCAACGGCAAGTGCAACGTTTCAAGTTTCAATGCTCAGAGAGTAGCCAGAAGCCAAAAGCCAGCAGCATAATACAGTTTTGGATTTCACTAAAAATACATAAGTATGCATATACACTTATACATATACATATATGTACACATACATAGACACTGGACTGATGCATATTTATATTACAGACTGTGCGAAAGTGAAACATGTCCTGTGGCCATTGTGGCCAAGATATTTTAGACCTCTCTCTCAGTTGGCATTTACACATGTACTGTTTCCTGTTTTTGGTTTTACGTACTTATAAAATGAAGTGTTCCATAAAACATTTTCTGCTTAAATTATAAATATTTTAAAACATTTTTTGAGGCGTAAAGTTAAGCAAGGAATTTTATTCTGCAAAATAAGAAGTGTTTGATAAGAGAGATACTATGGAATTTATTTTTGGACACTGTATACAGTTTTTATTATTATAGATACATTATTATTATAGACACATTATTACACATTATGTTTTAATTTTTATTTGTTTTTAAAATAATTAAATTCTAATCTGTCTACTTTGATAGGAAATTAAATTTTAAATATTTTAAAACATTTTTTGAGGCGTAAAGTTAAGTAAAGAATTTTATTCTGCAAAATAAGAAGTGTTTGATAAGAGATATAGTATGGAAATTTATTTTCGGGAACAGTATGAAATTTTTATTATTATAGATTCATTATTAAAATTACTTATTAAATGGAAAGTGTATTTGCACGATGTTGTAAATTTTTGCTTTGTTTTTAAATTGTTTCTTAAATTCTAATCTGTCTTATTTGGTGAAAAATAGAGTTTTGAATATATTCATAAGCACAGTATATATTTGATATTACCAAATATGTAATCTATATAATTATTGAATTAATTTTTCGATAAGAGCATTAAAGACTTCTTACTTAAAGAGTTTGTTTATGTTAAATTTGAGTTGAGATCTAATCAAGGAAACATTAATATTCTGTAATTAACAATCATACATTATATTAAAATATCCATATAAATATTGTATACAATTAATAAGCTTCAATTAATTGCTCAAATTGAGATCGAGAACTTTACGAGGACATTGTATTTGTTAGTAATGGTTCCTTTGACTTGATATTTGTCTGATTGGTTGCTTACTAAATACCTTTAACAGGAATGTGGTCCAAAATGAAATGCAATTTGTGGTTGACACTGGCAAGAGTTAAATGGTTGGCATTGCAGCTGTGATCAGAGCGTAGTACTCGTTTATTGCAGCAACAGGAACAGCAACAGCAACAGTCGTACAAACCGCCGGCAACATCCATGTGACAGCTGCCTAATGAAGCCGCCAAGTTGCAAGTGGCAGTGGCAGTGAGAAGTGGCAAGTGGCAAGTGACAGACGGCAAGTCGAGCAGAGATGACTGACAAATAGGACGTGACCAGCAGACAACCAGTTGCCAGTTGCCAGTTGAAGTTGCCAATTACGTTGTAATATTATTCGAGGCATGTTATGTTGCAAGGTGTTTATCGCACCTTTTATTCGGGTACTACATAAAAATTATGAACGTGTCGCATTAAAATTAAGTCATAATGCACTCGCGTCTGCATTTTAATGACTTTGCCACATTGTCAATAAAATGGCAACTACTCGTACAATGTCCGCAATAATTTGTTGTTTTTGTTGTCGCATAAAATTCGACACTTAACCTGAAAGCAAAACGGGCAGCAGCGATTGTTGGGCTCATAAATTGGGCTCCATCATTGAGCATTTGGCACTGGCCATAAACTTGGCAACAAAATAAACAATTTGTGCGCAAATGTTTAATAAATTGCGTTAAGCTTGCGATGCGATGCGATGTGATGCATAACGTGGCGTATGCGTAATATTGTTGTAGCGTTTTCTGGAAATTAACACGCATAAGAGCGCACTTAATTTGTCACTAAATGGTTTTGGTAGCAAAATACCAGACTCATGTGGCATGCAACATGTTGAGCGCTTAAATTGAAAATTACAAAAACCAGAAGCGAGCACGCAAAACAAGAGAGATGTGGACAAGAGATACAGAGAGTGAGACAGAGAGTGAGACAGAGAGAGAGAGAGAGAGAGAGAGAGAGAGAGAGAGAGAGAGAGAGAGAGAGTAAGACTTATGTCAGCTACATTTCGTTTGGTTGGCAATCCCCTCTTTCCATCGCCTTGAAGTATGCTTCATTGCCTGTGTAACCGCAGCAGCGTGTGATGTGGGCGGAGATGGCTGGGTGGGTGTGGCATGTGGCAAGTAGCGGGTGTGCGTGGCACCGTCACCGACGTCGACGTCGACGTTGCTGTTGCCGCATTTGTTGACGACGCATATGAAAATTTTCGCAAAATTTATTGCCATGCTTAAGCAACGTGCGTATGAAATAATATACAGACATGCCATCCAACAACAACAGCAACAACAACAAACAACACTAAGAGAAGGAGAAACAATAACAACAATTACAATGACTACAACAACAATGCGGAACATTCGGTGCCGTTTGCGGTGCTGAATTTTAAAATGCTCTTTAAACATTGTGCTCAAAACTGATGGCTGCGATTTGTTTTCTGTTGACAATCCTGTATAAGGATAAATATAGACAAGGAGGAAATCGGGAAGAGGAAAACTTGTTGTAAGCAGAGCAGCTACTTAAAGTTATGATGCTTTAAAGCATGTCCATGGCTATAAAAAATATTTGAGCACATAAATCAACTTACACAAATTTTGTATCTCCATTGTCATTACAGCATAAGATATTGATATAATAGATAAATGAGTGTAGATAATAGATAAGCATCTGTTGATTTTCTTCATTTCATTTTCATTCATTTCCAAAATTATTCTTTTGTCGTTTATCAACATTTGACATGGGCAACAGCTTATAGTTATTGTTTGCTCAACAAATCACAATATCTGACTGTTAGATACCCTCAAAAGTACTCATACCCTTCATTTGCTATCCGAGTACATTTCTGTGTACTTTGAGATGTATCTGTATCTCGATATGTACAATTTGAAGAACATATGTTCATAATTTACTGCCGCTGTCACTGTTGACAACAATGTTCCTTCCTTTTGACATACTGCTGCTTTTTTTCTTCACTTAATCTTATCTCTTATTATGAAATACTCGTAAACAGATAAACGTGTACTGAATGGTTTCCTAAGTTACGAATATTTCTTTTTTTGTCTTATCTATTATTAACTAGCGGAAGTAAAGAGCCTATGGTATAAACGTGATCATGAACTTTCGAAGTTATTAAATGAAATGTGGGAGATGTGTTTTCGATTATGATTTAATTTGTAGATGGCTTTTGTAATTCAATTAAATTCAATAAAAATATAATCTTATGATGTTATAATTTCGGAAGTTAATCAGTTTTCAGGCGAAATGTTTTCCTGAATATATTTTAGTAATTTATCTATTATTTTGAATAATATAATAATAATAAAAATATATGATAACAATTGTAATAATTTCTTAAAATTTATCTTTATTAAAATCTACATTGCACAAAGTTATTATACTAAAAATGTGCAATGTTTTCCTGAATACATATATTGTAGTAATTACTCTAGATGCATCTATTATTTGTAATAATTTAATAATAATAAAAATATATAATAACAATTGTAATACTTTACTAAATTTGACCTTCATTGGAATCTACAAAGTTATTAGTTATACTATAAATGTGCAATTGATTGAAGTCTTACAATTATAATAAGTTTGCAAATGCATAAATTGAATTTCGAGCCATTTGTGTCTGATATTAAATGAAAAGATGACAATGCAATCATTCAATTAAATTATTATATTACCAATAAAGCACTTAAGACTCTCTCTCTTTCAATGAGCCTCATCAATAACAATTGCAATGCCAAAATTTCTACTAATTTGCTGAACGAGATGCCACTCAACATGAACATGAAGAAGAAGTTGAAGATGATGAATTTTGAAGGTCGATTATGAGGATGGTACCCCTTTCTCTCAATTTCTCTCTACCCCTTTCTACCCTGTCCCCTCTCGTTGTTTGATTATGATAAATGGTGGACGGCAGCAAAGCATATTCTACAATGTGCTGAAAAATAGAATGAAGCGATAATGAGGAGTTATTAATATCAACTCGCGACTTATTTAGTGACTAACAATGGACGTCCAAACAAAATTATGCAAAGTTCTCCCCGTCATTGACAACGACTTGCAGTCCAAGATGAAGTCGGTATACCGAGTATCTATTGCCGTCTTACTGTCTTAACCCGTTTTTTGTTGTTGGGTCTTTGAAAATAAAAAATAAGCCGAAACTGGGCGCTCTTCAAAGTGTCAAGAAAACAAATGACGGTCAATTTCTTTCGTTTTTGTATTTTTCGTTATTTTGGTTTGCTTTTCATTTTTTTATATTTTTATTTTCGTCCCAAAGTGTCTGTTTGCCATACAGTGAAGAAAGATACTTGGCCAAGTTTTAGTTGGCGAGTGGCAAGTGTTAAACTTTTCTCATACGCAACGTTGCCGCCACTTGACAGGCTTGAAGGACGCACCGAAGCTTAAGGCAAATATCCCTCAACGACAGGTTGGTAACTTGAGAACATAAAAGGGATTTGGGCCTTCTCGTATACTCGTTGTCTACCCATAAAAGAATAAAATGAAGCCTATTATAATGTAAAGCTTGCCAGTATTAGATTTAAATGTTAAAATGAATGAATGAAAGAGAATATTGTAAATCCAAGTATTTAAAATTTAGAGTTTAATTTGTTACCTCAGTTGTAATTATAATTATATAATTAAAGTTGGCTATGCTAAAAATAATATTAATGTATCAAGTTTAACTACTTTTCAGTAATGTATTTAGTATTTTAGAAAGGTTTTGCATGTTCACTTTAGTTTACAGGGTATCACTTAGACTATAGTCACTTCCAAGTGTTTCTTTTTATAATTTCCCTGTCAGATCTAATGACAAAAATCAATACACATAGATAACGGCCTTCTGGCTTCTCACGTTTTCTCCACATAATTTCTGCTCTGTTTTCCCTGTCTCTTTCGTCTCCCTGTCGGACAGTGTAATCTGCTTAGTGTCCTTTAATGGCAGGACCAACTTTAATTGAGCTAATCTACAATTTATGCATCATTAATTGTGTTTAGATGTTGTCGTTATTTCTGGTTTTTGCGATCAACAACAAAATGAGCTGCATAAAAAAATATATTGAAGCTCGCAAATTGAATTTATTATTTTAAATCGATTTTTGAAGCTGATAATTATGAAATAAATAAATTGATTAGTATTTAAAATTGTTATAGTTATTTTAGAATTTTATTAATATACAGCAAAGTGATTTGAACATGATATTAAATGTCTGTATATTTATTATTCACTTAAATGGTTGTAAATAACATTTGAAGAGTATTTTGGACGACTGCATTTAAGAGCCTTGGTAGCAATTTATTTTCGACGATCACATTTTGCTGACACGTGAAAACAAAAGAAAAGAGAAACTTGAATCTCGAGTGGAAAATATTTATAAAAATATATATTGCAAAAATTGAAATTAATTAAATTCCATGTCAATTCAAGCCATGTCCCAATTTCTATTGCGAAAAATATTCTAGGCCTTTTCAATTTGCCTGCCAAGCAGAAATGGCAGCAACACAACCTGGCAGACACGCTGAGCACACACAAAAATGGCAATAAAATATGGTCAGTGTGATAAGAGCGATAAGGAAACTATGCCAATGCCGGTTCTAGCTGAATGTATCCTCGTAGCAAGGCCAACAATAGGCCAAACATG
Organism: Drosophila kuntzei; assembly: GCA_035042165.1. NCBI lineage: Eukaryota > Metazoa > Arthropoda > Insecta > Diptera > Drosophilidae > Drosophila > Drosophila kuntzei. The sequence goes on along the minus strand of JAWNLU010000472.1, from coordinate 1,163,925 downwards.
GCCAACAAGAAGACAACACAACAACAACCGTAACATAAATCAAAACAAATTGCAAAGAAAAATGTGCGCAATAAAAAAATGGTTACAAAAATTGGTATTAAAATAGATGCGCTGACAATAAAGATGGAATAACAATGGATTCTCGCAACTGGGAGAGGAACCGGTGGCAGCTACTCATCAACATGGCCATGGCCAATGCGAGGCGACACGGTTCAAACAACACGCAGGCAAATGAATCATCCCAAGGATGAGGAGAATCAAGAGCAGGATAAGCAGTTGGAGTTCGAACTGGAGTTGGAGTTGGAGTTGGTCATAATGTTGCTCAATCATGTAAAACATGGGCAATTAGCAGCCAAGCACAGCACAGACGGTTCTCCAAAGATAATGCAAAGCGTTCTATTGGGACATGGCTTGAATTGGCTTGGGGGACGGAGCGGTGAAAGGGGGACAAGGGGGCGTGGCATGACAGTCAATTGGCTGCCATTTCCATTTAGCTTTCCCAGGCATATTGAATTTCACTTTGGTAATTTACGTAATTGCGCAACAGAATTATGCCGCACTGTGTGATGAGGCGGGAGGGCGGGGAGGGAATTGAGGGGTATAGCCACATACATAATTGCAATTATTATTAGTTGTTCTTGTTATTGCTGTAGCTGTAGCTGTCGTTGTGGTTGTGAGCGTGTGAATCGTCGCACTCCTCGTTACAAAGTTCTTGCGCCATTTTAGTGAAAAGCGGATTGAGACAGAGATGTTTGATATGTGTGAGTAAATATGTATATGTGTGTGTGTGTGTGTATATATCTATCTGTCGTTCTAGTCGCATTGCAGACAATTACGCTGTAAGGCAGTTAGACAGCTTGATATGCAGACGTAAGAACAGATAAGATAGTCATTATTTGCGACCTGGTAACACTTGATTACAAAAGAAATGTTTCACTGGAAGAAACGGAAATAAACTTGGATTAAAGAAAATGTTTTTTTCAAGGCTGCAAACTAGCTAAATATTAGGTTCAGTTCGCGAACCCCTTTAGTAAAATAAATTAATTTGATTGATTTAATTTTATTTTCTGAATTTTTTGACAATTAAAATTTTTATTAGAAAAATTCGACGTTAAAAAATAATCTAAATTTTTGTGAAGATTTAAATATAACTTTTTTTTTCAAAGTCTCAAATAATTACGCAATATTAGAAAAGCAAATAATTTATGTAATTATTAAATTTTATTATATTATATTTTATACAGAAATCAAGGTTTAATAATCTAATTTAATAAAAATAAAAAATCATGTGGAAAATTAGAAAAAATTTGACTTGTAAAGTGTCTAGTTCAAAGCTCTACCAGATTTCAAACTTGCATAACTTTGTCAAAACAATCCCGATTTTCAAGCGGAATGTCTTTTGATCATTATTTGATCTCTAAATTGAATCATAAATTTAATGAAAAATAATCATATTAAGAAAATTTTTTATTTTCGTCTTTGTCTTTTCGGAAAAAATATTTTTTTCAAAATTTAGAATCCATAGTTTTCACTTTTAATCAAATAAATATTATATTTTATCATCCTTGGCAACCCGACTTGCCGTAAGAACGATTTACTGTCCCAAAATAATTCTTCATTGTGTCTATTGCTTAAAACTTTTAAGTGTGCATAAAAAAGTTGAAATGTGAGTTTAAATATGTTTGGTAAATTTTATATTCAGAAGATTAAATTTAAAACTGTGTTGTGCAGTGTAACTGAGGTAAATGAATGGGCGGAAGATTACTTACATACCCAGTGTTGCCTGGCATTTCAAAATTGAGACTTTAAATATAGAATTGCAGATATGTGAAGAGTTATATAATATTTAAAGTACTACTCTGAGTAAATTCTTAGAAATAAAACGAAATTGAGAAAAAGAAAACAACATTCATTGGGAAAAGCAATTTGTATGGAATCGTTGTGACCTTAAACGATTAAATTTAAAGAGCTTTCAATAAGAAGGTCAGACCTATTTTTGATTGTCTACAACATTCAAATTGTGTTCATTGACTTTGCCGGGAAGACAATCAAGCTGATGTTGTCAAAGGAAAGAAATCGCACCCAGTGGATAGACAAAAGTGCGTGACTTTCAGCTCAATGGACTCAGCTCAGTAGGGTAGATATATAATATAAGTAGAAATGGACTTGTTCTATTCAGTCTGTGCCTTGTCATTGACTGGAGATTCGAAAGACGGCAGTCAGCATAATTTGCATTTACAATTGTCTGAGCTGCTTGTTAATACTGTTTGGTCACAGACTGGTCAGTCAGTTAGTCACTCAGTCAGTCAGTCAGTTAGTCATTCAGTCAGTTAGTCAACCAAATACGAGTAGTCAAAGACTAATCCACAGTCGCTCAAGGGAATTTAATTAATTTAATTAAAGTAAAACCAATGGCTTTGTTTATACTTTTACAATATATAAAATGCAACTCCATCTTACGATTAGTGCTATGCATCCAAAGCATCTTTGTCTGGAATGCTTAACCCAAAACGAAGTAAGTAACAATAAATATATACAGTGTACACTGTACAGTATGCAAACTATTTCCATTTGTCCCTCTCTGTGGTCCGGCAATGTCAATAAAAGTTGAAGTTTTGCGTTTATTTGGTTTTGCCGACAGTCAGATAAATGTAAATTAAGTTGTGTGCTAAGTTGCAGCAACTTGCAACTTGCAACTGGCAACTGGCAACAATTTGCAGCAGATTCTTAAATGTATTCATTCGCAATTCGCTTGAATGCATTCAAATAACTTTGATTGAATGGCCAACAAAAAGACAGACGATCAGACGATTCATTTGCATGACCATAAAAATCCATCTATTTAAGCATCATCTAAATTGCAGTTTATTGCAATTGAAATGCTGTGAACATTTTTGGTGAAATTGTGGCTGAAATTCCAATAGACATCATTGAACTGTTGACTGTTACGCTCATAAGTAGATAAAGTAATAAAATGATGGTTTATGTGGCGCGTTTTCCTGTGTTTGTGACGCGTCCGCAAAGGAAATTCAATAAATTTAAAGCGCAAATATTGCGATCTGGCAACTCTATCGTTGCGCCAGAGTTGACACTGTCGATGGGTAGCATTATTCAATTTATGCACTCAACGATAGAGTCAACACGCACGGCGTCGACGTGGCCACAGTTACCGCAGCGGCAACAGTGCGTATACGCAATTTAATTTGCAACATTTCTTTCAACTCGATTCCACAAACTCTCTCTCTCTCTCTCTCTCTCGTCTCTCTGATAGCATTTGTGTACTCTGTGTGAAAAATGAGCGGAAATGAGATTGCTGTGGCTTTAATTTTGTTCAGAGTGCGAACCATTAAAGTAGATTTAAGCTGGCGATGCCTGAACATTTCAGATACTTTTGGGGTTATTCAGCTCAGTATATATAAAGCCTTGGCTCGGCAGGCCTTTGTAGAAAGCTTGGAAGCTGGGAAGTCGTTCAAATATTTGTTGTATTCAAATTTTATTGCTAAACGTCAAACTATAGATTCCACACCAAAATTACATATTTTAAAATATTTAACTAGTTTATTTAGAATTCGTTGGACAAACTGATTGCCTGCAATGCACAGTCTGCCCCAAATTTTTGCCCGTCAATTAAATGCCGGTGTGGTCTTGACCCAAGAGCTGAACATGAAAATATTCAAGTATGAGACGCTCAATCGTGAACAATCCGAGCTGGATGATGAGATTATTAAAATTCGCAAGAAACAGGATAATATTGAGGACAATCTTGCCGAAGCTCTGGCCGAAGAGGAGTTCCAACGCTGCCAGAATGGTCAACTTTTGGGCACACCCAGCGAGGAGGAGCTATTGGACATTTTCAAACAGCATCTCAGTCGTGTCATTGACAAACTGGCTTCCAAATACGAGCGCAAAATCTATCTAGAGATGGACCTGCGAAAGATGAAGACAGCCATCGAAAAGGACATTGTGACAGCTAATGAGGAGACAGCTGCTGCTAATAAAGATTCCTTCTAAATGTGATGCCACTTTTACATGGATTTTAACATTTGTATTGCATTTACTACGAAAGAAAACCAATCATTTCACAGGCAAAGCTCAAAATCATGTTCGGGAGGAATCTTTACACAACAACTACCAATCTATTATTGGGAAATAAGCATACAAATATTTAATGACTTTGATTCAAGTCGCAACCTGATTGCAGCTATACTTGGAATTTTTAAATTATATTGTTTGAGTTAAAGCTACACTTTTTACACATCCATATTGTCTCGGAGATTGCTGCTTCCCAAAGTCTGTGTTGGTTTTCGGATTCAGAAAATGTAAAAAAATTAAAAAAATAAAAATAAATAAAATAAAGAAAATTTAAAAATATTGATTTCATTTCTTTTGTCTGTTATGATAATCCAAGTTAACTTGAAAGAGTCTTTTCTGAAACTTTTAAGAAGAATTTCACAAGAATTGCGTATTTTTAGGCTAAGAATATTTGAAATATTTTATTAAAATTGTAAAGAATCAGTAAGATTCTTTGTGTTTATATACTCTCAGCTGATGACTGAAAATTATTCAGCTTATTATTCTTAAATATGAGGGTCATGACAGATCCCTTGACTTTTCATTCAGCATTGTCCCTTTTTTTGTGTGTCACTTTTGTTAGTATCATTCATATGCAAATGACACTCGAACCGCCCAAAAATTGCAATGAATTTAAATTGCCCATAAGTGTGAAGACAGAGAGAGAAGATAGTGCGAGAGAAAGAGCTTGTAAATAAGCAAAGATCTGGAAGGGAAAAATGCAGACGCGTGTTTTAATTAATAAGGCCACGACGATGGCATCATTTGCTGTTTGAGCCCTTAGATTTTTTTTGCTGCACGAATTTCCCAACGGCATTTGTCTAATGCAAAAACAACACACACACACACACACACACACACACAATAATAAAAGGCGAACAGTTGAGCTGGCACGAAACACACAATATAAAAAAAAAAAATTCAAAAAAATGATGAAATGAAACAAAAGAGAAATAGAGATATCTCATTATGGACAAAGCAGGCCAAACGAGCAGTGCCACGTTGAACACATTCTCTCACACACACACACACAGACAGACACATAAGAAATGAAATGAAAAAATTATGCGAAAAGAAGACCATTATTTAGGCCTAGCTGTAGTTTGGCCCCCAACTGTATGTATGTATATTTATGAATTTGTTTACAACGAGCGACTGGACAACTGGAAAATGTATGTAAAAAAATGTTCCATGTTACCCTGTATAAATACCCTGTATGCACGCTTAACAGCATTAAAGGTCTGCTTGAACTTGCTCTTTTGTCCAGCTGTTGGATATATTTCATTCGGATCGAGTTCATAAATAACAATTGTGCAACTGACACTCATAGAGAAAACCATATTTTCTATCTATATTAAATACGTCAAATATATAATACTTTTAATTTTTAAAATTTTAATTTATTTTATTATTTAATTTTGCAAATTTTTATTAAATTTATTAACTGACAAATTTATAAAATTCTAGTCAAATTCTATTTATTTATTGAATGTTAAAAAATGGTTTTAAAGCAACTACTTTTACTTAACATTTGATAAAAAAACATAAACGACTTTTTAACAACCTATCTATTTAATTTATATTGCAATTCGAAAAAAATATTTTGACTATCTAAATTTTATATATCTATTCTCTGTCTCCTTTTTCAGATTTAAGTTCTAATTGGTTGTATAATCTACAGACATATTTAAAGAGATTTAAAGTATACTGGACTTGAGTACAGGGTATCTTTTAGTCATTAATTTTAGTTTATAACATTCCTCTATATATTGCATTGTTCTTTCTTGTCTCGCAGAAGACGCGTGCGAAAAATAATCAGAACATAATAAGCAGCTCTTCAAGAGGCGCAAACAAATGAGCCATATAATGATATTTCTTAGGACCCCATTGTACTCGAACTGCGTACGATTTACATACTATATATTGTCAGGTTTGTTTCTTTCGGGTTTTTTGTTCGTTTCGTGTTTTCCCGCTGTGAAAATTAAGCAATTTTCCAACATCTGATGAGAGTTGGCTTTCCTTCATTTCCATGTAGTTCAAAAACATTTTTTGTAGCTTCATCGGCTTTGCACACTTTTAGGTTATCATCGTCATAGCACAAAGCCGGATTACAAAAAGGATTTGTGGCTCTTTACAAGGCATTACAACTAGTATTTCTATCTTTCTTTCTTTCATTTTTTGTTTTTTAATAGAATACAAAGCAACAGTCGCCGCGGGGGCAGGATGCTTATAGAGGCTACACGGTCCGGGGCAGCCTATCGTCATGCAAATCGCCTGGCAATTTGGCTGAGTAACTCGACCATCAAAAGATGGTCAGCCAGAGATTAGGTCACCCCATTGTTGGCCTTGTTCATTGCTTTAATTTTGCTTTGTTCAAGCAAATATTTACACTGCAGACGAGTTGTTTTTAATAAGTTAGTTGCAGCCTCTCCAAATTCAGGTCTACTTTTCACCGAGTGCTCGCATAATTAAAAATGTACACATATGCCTCTTACCTGTGCTACATAATAGTCCGTCTCATCCCCCCCCTTGTTCTGTCTTACCCGGACCACACGTCGTATGTGTGCTGCGTAAGTTTTATGATGTGCGCAGGCAAAACATTATTTGCTCTGGCTCGTGAAAGTTAAAAGCCGCTAGTAAATTGCACATCATTATTACGAGCTAGTGGGAAATAATGCTTAAACAAGACTACAATGTGGTATATTTACTCCCCAAGCACATAGTCCGCAATCGAACAATAAAGTAGTTAGTTTACCTGAGTGGAAAACTCTTTTTAATTGCAGATTGTAAAGAAGGCGAGTTATAAAAATGAATCATTATTACAAGTTTTCTCTATTCAATACATAGTTTATACATACATGTATTTAATATTTTAATTAAAAGGTAATAAAATATAGGAAGAGTGTTAGACTCTAGACAGCTCGAGGCTAGTTTAGTCTCAATAGAAAACAAAGTGAAAGCAAATTGGATATTTTTAGCAATTCGTAATTAAATATTTTACCGAGAAATTATGTTATATGAATAGTTACTAAGTGTCTGTGTCCTGCGGCAAAGATATTATAAGATTGGAGAAACAGTTCCTAAAAAGTCTACAGAGTTTCGGTAGAATTGAATCAATTAAACCTAAGAGTATGGGTTATCGCTTTTCATTACCCGTTTCATTTTACAATATGCAACAACCTAATTAAGCAACATTTAACTGAATATTTAACTAAACAACCAGATACAGTTACACATAAAAGTATACGTATGCATTTAAACAGCTTAAATAGATTTTGTCACTTTACTTGCGTATTGCAATTGAATTGCAGTATGCAAATTCAATTTAAAGCGCATTACAATCTATAAACGGAGTAATTCGATTTGAAACAGCAAACACACATGTTGCATGCTACATTGGTGCATGTGGCAAGCTGCCATTTGGAAAAAAATCTGTTGGAATATTGTCGAAATCAGCAGCGGCATGTTGAAAAACAAAAATAAAATTCATATGCGCAAATACATTTGTAGAAATTTATTTAAATATCTAACCAATTTGCTTGACAAATATCCAGGCCATGTGGAATTTCACACACTCGCACACACACAAGCACAACAGACCATGACCCTTATCAATGTAATATGTGACGATTTCAAAGTTGGCAATATTGGAAAAAAGAAAATAAATGAAGAAACGTTGAGCATTTGATGTTTTTGCATTGATTACAAAATGGTTTTTATTGAACATTGGCGCCGTCGTCATATTTAGTTTTAATACTCTCTAACTACAAAACGAAAGGGTATCAATAGTGTTATATCGCTGTGAGTATAACAGTATTACAGTTTGTTATTATAAAAGTAGTTTTTTCAGCTTCAACAAGAAGTTATCTAATTTATTGAAATTGTGTTAATAAATTGTGAAAGTTCAGTTTATCGTACAGAGTATCTCATAGTCGTGTACTCCCATCTAGAGCAATTCTCATTTGTTTTTAGTTCGCATTTTGGCACAACGTTTTTCTGTATAATTGGAGTCCCGGAGACCGAAACTAAAAAGCGCGCAACTGTTGTTATTGACGTGATCCTGAAGCTTGAATATTTTTGCAGGAAATGTTGATTTAATGCATTCGGTTTTGAAAATCAATTATAAAGGTTAACCAATTGCTGGCTTTTAATATTAATTGCTAGCACAAACGCTGTGAGCATTGCAAAAACATCGACTTTTAATTAATTCGCATTTTTAGCTAGACTAATGAAAGAATTCCAGCAGTTTCAGGTAAATTCCTACCGCTTCCTCATATTGTTGTCATTCTGTGGTTAACTTGGAGAATTTGATTAACACTGTTTAATGTTAATTAAAATAGTTTCATCTGTATTTTTATTCTGTTTGATTATTGTTTAAATCCATTTTAATTAAATATTGCGAGCGTTTAATTAATGAATCTATTATTTAAGTTTTTAAATTTATTTAAAATTTTCCTTTGTATGGCAGTCATTTTTTTAATAGATATTTTTATTAGTTTAGCTTCCTCATTCAGCTTCATGTTGAATTTATATTAAAGCATTTTTTATTGTTGTCTGTGACCCATGTGTTAAATAAAAAAATATATTCTCTCGATTTTAATGATATTTGTCGGTCATTGTATTGATGAAATGTGACTTTCAATTCATATAGTTATTCACGTTTTAAATGCCCTTTTTATATCCCTTTTAATCTATACGTATCTATGAAACGCTCTCCAATCCAGTTTAATTAAATTCTCTGAAAGTTGCAGTTGAATTGCAGAGAGAAAGAGAAGGAGATGGAGAAGGAGAGAAATGCAGCAATGCTTTTGACAGCTGTCAACAAATCCAATGATACTAAAAAGGAGAATTTCATTACGAGTGATAAGTTAGAGACCTTGAAATATGCGTAGTGCATGAACTACTAAGCTCCACCAAACCCAAAATGTTCCATAATTTATGGGCGTGAACTTTGCTGAATTTTTGGGCGATGGGCGGTGGGCGGTGGGCGTGGTTAAAGCACTTACCGCGTTCGCTGATTGCGCGTGACATATTCGTCAGCAGTTTTGCATTCAGTTTTCGTTCAGGAACTGGACAAACTGGAGAGCTCTAAAGTGCATCCAGCCAAAAGCCTGACTGTCCATAGGCATCAATTTAATGCTGGACATTGGTCAGCCTTCAATCAACATGGACATACGTATAATAAACTCAATTAGCGTTTGTACAAGCTTTTAGCCAAACTAAGTTATTGTTGTCCCTACATGGAACCATATGTTTATACATACATTCTGACCAAGGCCATTATTATTTTATTTTTTTATTTTTATATTTTTCTGACATGCTTTTGTTTTCAATATTAAAGAGGCAAATGTGTGTGAAAATAAAACACAATTTAATGTCACAATAATCTTAAGTGATTGTTAACTAACATGCTTATAAAAATGCCTAAAAAGAGAATTTCAGAAATCAGAAAATAAATAAATTCCACGAACTCAATACGTTTATCAATGACAATTTTTTATATACACTGATAAAAAAATGTTCTTAAATCCAGATTTTGGTCTCAGAACTAAGAATTTTTGTCTAAAAAATGCGTCGAGAACATAAAATTCTTAAATTTGGAAAACACATCTTGATTTTAGGAACATTTCAAATAAGAATAAGTTCTTAATTTAAGGCTAAACAAACTTAAATTCTCAAACCAAAAATAAAAAAATATGGCAAGTTTTTTAATCTTTGAATTTTTTTTATGTATGTTTTTTTTGATTTATTTTATTTTTATATAAATATTCCGATTATATGATTTTACCTTGGCTAGAACGGGTTTCGATCCCTCCTCTTGTTATTATTGCCATTACTTTCTTCATATTAAATATGACATATTTTAAGAACAAAATAATTAAGTTTGTCTTTTTTTTCCAGTGTATTAACTAAATTAGATTAATATTTGTTTCTCCCAAGTGTATTCAGTATTCGTCATTCGAAAGCAATGTTTGGTTATTATTATAATTCTGGTTGTTGTTGTGGTAGGCGTTGCAATCAAATGCACTTGAATTAGGCAACATGAGAGACGCCCTCAAATATAAATGTATAATAAGTATCAAATTTGTCAGCATTACTCATCCCCTTCATTATAACTCGTATTTCAAATCAAACCCAAATCATGGTCTTTTGTTAGGTCAGTTAAAATATGCGTTTTGTGAGGCCGCAAATACCAGAAATCAATTAGTATATTAGCTGAGTATGAGTTGGAGTGTGTGTCTGTGTGTGTGTGTGTGTGTGTGTGTGTGTGTAGTAAACTGATATATGTATGTGTTGATGCTTGCTAATTAAGCTGCCAACATATTAGTCGGTTGATTTTGGGGTTATATATATATATATATTATTAAGTTTCAATTGATTGGCATTTGGTCAGAGCTGACAGATTTAATTTCGATTGTTATATTCATGCAACTGTTCTACAAGTATCTTATTAAAATTGTCAGCAGTTGAATATCATAAGTTGTTAAACAAACTCGCATAATTTAATAACCTCGCAACTCTCATATGAAGTATTTTTAATCCAGCTTGTTTACATTCAATTAATGTATTAAAATTTCGGAAGCAAACAAACTGTTAAATAACTTTGTAGGTGGCTTTGTGTTCTGTACGAAAATTGAGTTTTCTTTTACATATTACAGCCACTCGACTGTGGCATAAACTGTTAATCAATATACATGCTGTTTTTCGCCTTTTCGACGCCCTCATCCTGGCGTCTTTGAGGTCGATTGCCTTCTGAAGGGAACCGGATCTTTGGGCTCGTCGTGAAACACCGAAACGCGCCTTAAAGTATGCCAGGCATTTTAATTAAAACCCGTTTCTCCTGCACTCATGGTAAAAAAAAAAAAAAAAAAAGAGAGGAGAAGTAAAACAATAAAGGGGAGGGGTGTTACAGCCAAGCGCTTTAACTCAACTTAATGGCAAATGCTGTCGTGCTCGATTACCCAGCCCGCCCCCCTCTTCCCTCCCCTCCCCTCCCCTCCCCGCAACTGTTGCAGCACTTGAAAACTTTTGCGCTTGTCATGTGCAACCTGTCCAACTATGGCAGAGTCCTTCTGCCAGCTCCTTCATCCTTCGTCCTACAGCCTAAAGGCTACAAATCCAACACAATGCACATGTTGCTGAAGCCGTTTTCTCTCACCCAATTTCCATCCGCCCCGTTTGCCAGCCTGCCATTTTCCAGGCGATGCAATGCAATGGCAACGAGTGCGAGCGGAAATGGAAAATCAAATAGAACAACTCATAATGGCAAGAAATGAAAGGAAAGCAACGGAAAGGAAAGGAAAGAAAAGGAAATGCATGCGAAGGAATGTAATGGGAATTGGGAGACGAAACTGCATGGCATGAAATGGAATGGAATGGAATGGAACTAGGCTCAAATTCATTGGCCATGGTTTGAGGCGAGGCAATGGCAATTTTCTTGAAACATTTCTTTCTGCCCATGATTGTTTTTGTTGTTCTTCTTGTTGTTGTTGTTGTTGTTGTTGTTGGCAGTCAGAGTGTCCACTTGCGTGTGTGTGTGTGTGTGTGTGTGTGTGTGCGGCAAGTATTCGAATTGTCTGTTGTGTGGCACTCAATTACACTTTCGTTGTCACTAAAAAATCTTCAACGAGAGGCCAAGTGCAAGCTTTGCATATGTCGCAATCTGAATGAGTTTGTGTGTGTGTGAATGTATGTGTGTGTGTGTGTGTGGGAGTGTGTGTGTGTGTGTGTGTGTGTGTGTGTGTGTGTGTGTGTCCTTTGTCCGCTTGTCGGTACTGACACTTGACGTAGATAACTTTGGAGAGCGAATGCTACGGATGTCTTAGGTGCACAAACTGCAGATACACTCAGAAAAATACATATGTTAAACTAATATTTGGTACGTTCGTAATTGAATTTATACCATTTTTTTTATACCAATCTTAATTAAATTTAAAATTCTGACTGAAACAATAGACCGATTTTGACCGAATTTAGAATATTTATTTATATATTTTTATTTATTTACTTATTTATTAACAATTCAAGTCAAAGCTGCCCTGAAGTAGTTTACATATTATAGCTAAAATTAGGAACTACAAACTTTTATTTAAAGAAATGAATATACGACGATGGCAAATATAAAATCTGTGAGTCTCCTTAAGATACTACCAGAAACAACAGAGATATTTATACTAAACTTGTTTAAGATTTTTATAACTTAAAAATTAAATTAAAAATTAAAATGTTTTGTACTAGAAACAAAGATATTTTGGGACTATATCATGATTTTTATCTACCTTAACCAGTATGTTTAGATCTTTTACAAAGTTGAGTTAAACCAAAAACGTACTTAAAGTATTCCAGAAAAATCTCTGTTTAAGATTTCCGGGTTTGCGAAAAGTGCACTAGAAATAAGATTGTTATACTCAGTTTTGGAAATTGCGAACTCAGGCAGCTTTTAAAATTGTTTGTACTTGAATATCCCTTGTTTAAGAACGGAAATCGTGATTTTATTTTTCTGAGTGTAGAGATAGAGAGAGAGAGATAGAGTAAGAGAGAGGGGAGAGAGGCGTGTGCTTGACATCCAATAAAGATTACCAACGATTGTTAAACACAAATTGCGCTTGATGATGAGTTATGTGCCCAGGCATGCTCCCTGATATGCTACAAACACACACACACACACACATACACTCACATGCATACATTTACATATTTCTGACCTTATATTTTTTCCTGTTCCACTTGGCAGCTAGAAGTACTGCAAATCAGCTTTTGCAGCTCGGCATCTTCAGAAGCCATAAGGTACGCTTCAATACTTGTCGTTTGAATGTTTGCTGTGTATAAAATCCATGTCTCTGTCTCAGTGTGTGTGTGTGTGTGTGTGTTGGCTAAAACAAAGTTGTAACATTTGCCACAAAGTTCTAACAAAGTTGGCAAATGAATTTTGAGTGTAGGCGTATTATCACCAAATGAAATTTAAAATGTTTGTGGCTGCTCTAAAATACTCGTATCTTTAATGCCCAAAAAATATGTATGTATGTGTGCTCGAGAGCTCATAAAGATACTAAATCGAATATTCAATTTTGTTTGTTTTACTCGTCTTCTTTTTTTTTGTGGCAGGTAGGAGAATTTATCACAATTCTGAATTTTGAATTTTCACAATCGAATGGATCTGTCAAGCTTATTTGTCCATTAGACTTGACTGCATGTAAATTTCATTTTCAACTCCTCTCTTCTCTCCTCACTCCTCTCTCCTCTCACCTTTCCTTATTTCATTTCTGTATTCATTTGCTGTTTGCTATGTCAACTTTTGCTTCGCTCAATTTCGCTGCAGAGGAAGAAAACAAAAAAGAGAAAATCAGGAAAGAGAAAACACAATAACAGAAGCTTATATTGGCATTGTCTTTTGGCATTTTGCTAACTGACTAGTCAATGAGCAAATAGATTTTTGTCAAGCATATTTGCATTTAGTTTGAGGAAATGAAGCTGTGCAACATTGTGGAGTCTAATGAATAAAAAGTGCATCAAAGAATGCCAGCCACAAGGCAAAAAAAAAAGATAAAAGATTGAATCACATATGTTCTTATAGAAGTATAACAGTATTAACTGTTTGTATGACAGTATAGAATTTTAAGAGCACACATTTATGCAGATGCCACATGTTTTAGTTATTATTACACTCATTTCGTTTTTCTGGTGCCTTTGTGGGCCCTAAAATTTACAATTTTTAATGCTACTCGTTTCCTGACTGGGCGTGTCCTTCATCCTGTGTACTGTGTCCTGTGTCCTGTGGCTTTGTGTGTAGTTTTTCTTTTCGCACTAGCGCCTCTCGGGGGAAAATGTTCATGTCCATTACATTAATTAAATTATCTTCACGTTTCTGCCCATATGGCTTGTCAATCGTAAAAACCAATACGTTTAATGCATCTGCCGCACACAAAAGAGAGACAGAGAAAGAGAGAGAGAGAGAGAGAGAGATAAAAATGCGTATGAAATTTGAACAGCAAAATCACGTACTTAAAAGCAATAAGCATTTTTATACATCCACGCGCAGTGTCCTGTTGACAAAAGTTGCCCAAAAATATCCCAAAAATAAATAAAACGAAGAAAAACTCACACACACACACACACACACATTTCTATTAAAACGCAAATTTCAACAGATTAACACACAGCAAGACAGAGATGGCAAGAGAAAAATGGAATGAAAGAGATGACAACAGCGCGTGTCATTTGCCGTGTAACAATTTGAAACTTTTATCGAGATTTTAAAAGTCAGAGTCAAACTTCCCATTGGCTTGAAGCTTTAAGAACACGTTAAACTTTTTACGACTTCCGTAGATGAGACTTTCATCTTAGGGGCACTCTAAATATACGACAATGAATTCAGGAGTCTGAAACTCAAACTGGACTCAATTTTCAAAATTTAATCGACGTCTCGAAAGTGAACAACAGCTGTTGCTAATTAACCTACACATTTAGACCCGAAAGAATTAGTTAAAAAGTCATCAAAATTCACTGATTGAAAAAAATGTGTGCATAGATCGAGAGAAGGGAAAGGAAGAGGAAGAGAAAGAGAAAGAGGAGGTGGAAAGGAAGACGCAGCCTGTCAGGCTGGCCACGTAAAAAACTCAAACTTCATTGCATATTTATAGCTGGGCGCCGCATAGGTTTTGAGGCCTTCTTAAATATTTAAATGCCTTGCGAAAACAAAAACACGCAACACAACGAAATAAAATGAAACAGGGAGCAACAAAATGTTGCAAGAAGCAGATGCCATAAATAAACAGCAGCCGTTGTACCTTTTGGGATTCGCATGTAAACTGTAAACTGTTAACTGAAAAAAGTGTAAGCCTTGTTTTGGCACATACTGTATGAGTGAATACAAAAAGTCGCTTAAAGTTCGTCTTAAATCATTTGATAATAGCAAATGACCTTAGAGAATTGGTAGACTGTAAATTGGTAACAAATCCATATAACAAACATCAAGTTCTCTGCTTGAAATGTAAACGCAATATTTACTTTAAATTTGACTTTAATGTCTGCATGTTTGTGTGTGAAGTGAGCTGCTCTAGCACTTTTATTTAACTAGGCTAAGCGGCTTTTGCCATAGACAAACTTTGGCTTGCCAAAATCCGCTTGACTTTTTGGCCAAAACTGAGCATTTGTGTCTGTGTGTGTGTGTTTGTATTACTGCATACGCATAAAATGTCTAGTGCTGAATATTTTCCTGTTAAACTGTAAGGTTTTCCAGCACTTGAGTTATAACACTTTGCAAGTTATGCAATTTGTTTTATGTGTGTGACTATAATTCTTAAATTGACTGAGATTTATCAGCATTATGATAGTATAATAGTTTTCTCTTTTCTTGTCTTACACTTTGTATAACAGTTATGGTCAACAAAAGCCTGTTGAACAGTGTGTCTGACAGTTTCACACAAGACAAAACAATTCAAAAAACAAAAAAATAAATACTAAACATGTGAGAAAATATATGTATATGTATGTGTATACAAAAGGTTAAAGCAGATATTTTGCATTGTTATTGTTCTTGTTTTTTTTTTTGTGTAATTTATTTGACAGTTTGACAATTGAAAATCGAGAAAAACCGCGAGCTGAAAACTGAAAGCGTGTGAAAATGAAAATGGCCATGGGGTATACAAAAGAACGCACGACGATGACGGCAACAGTCGCATTTACACACACACACACACACACACTCACATACGTATGTGTTATATCCAAAACACACACACCAAATACAGTGCCAGTTGGCAGTATTCGGTCGGTGGCAGCTCGGACCTGCCGCAAGGCGCTAATGTTGAATTAAACGAACGCTGACAGCGACATAAACAAAAGGCGAAACAAGCGTTGGATTTATATGCCTCACACACACACACTCACACTCACACACACACATACACCTCTTTCTCTCTCTGTCTGTGAGTAAATATCTGTGAATATTTATGATAAATTGCCGCTGTAGGAAAACGTGTCGCTGACATTTTGGCGCCTACAAAAACAAATTCACAGCCAGAAAGAGACGACGCATATGTGACAGAGTGAAAAAGAAATGTGAAAATCATGCAAAAAAAAAAAATATCCGTGATAATCAAAATACGTAATTCTCCCGAAAATTCAAAGTCAGCGTGAAATGTTTATATGACATTTTAATAACCCAACAAACTGGCATTATTATTATTATTATTATTGAATGTTGAATGGCGAAAATGACTTTGTAATGCGATTTTCGCATGCATTTAAAATATTCGTATAAAAGAAATTTGAAAGTAAATTCTATAGCTGAAAAGCCATTTACTGTCAAGCCGCAAAAGTAAGCTGGCATTTGTGTTTATTGGAAAATGCCAAGGAAAACAAAGACAATATAAAGTATGTGTGTGTTTCTACACTGATAAAAACAATGTTCTAAAATTAAGATATTGGTTTCAGAACTAAGAGTTTTGGTCTAAAAAATGCGTCGAGAACATAAAATTCTTGAATTTAGAAAACACATCTTGATTTTAAGAACATTATAAATAAGAATAAGTTCTTATTTTTAGACCAAACAGTCTTAAATTCTCAAGCCAAAAATAAAAAAATAAGGCAAGTTTTTTAGACTTTGAATTTTTTTCTTATTTTTATTTGATTTATTTATTTTATTTTTTGTTTATAAATATTCCGATAAAGTGTTTTTTTTCTTGACTAAAGCGGGCTTCGATCCCTCGGCTTATTTATCAAACTGTAGCGCCATTTTCGTCTTCATATTAAATATGACATATTTATATTTTCTTATCAATTTAAGATTTTTAATTCTTATATTAAAAACTGCGAATTTTTAGATTAATATTCTAGGTATTAGTACAAATTACTAATACATAGTAATACCTAGAACATTACAAATGTTCTTATTTTAAGAACAAAATATTTAAGATGAATGTTCTTGATTTTAGAAGTTGGTCTTTTTCTCAGTGTATATAGAGTATTTCAGCAATAAGCGTCAATACATACATACATATGTACGTATGTATTTCTCCTCGAGCTAAGCTTTATTGTCTCTGCCATTTGCACGAGCTCAAAAAAATCTCTGGTCGCATTCAACCTGTTAGCTGGGGCCAAGTGTTGTCTACATTTTTCGGAATTGCCGCAATGAGAGGCACAAAGTGACGAGTTTTGGATGTACGTGAGTGTGTTTAGATGTTTGTCTCAGTATAAGTGTGTGTGTGTGTGTGTGTGTGTGTGTGTGTGTGGCACAAATGTAGCCGTAAAAGTGCTTTTAAGTAATGCGCTGTCGCTGATGCGGCTCCCAAATGAATTTCATTTCATTTCGTACGTGTATGTTAGCCTTGAAGTTGAATTTAAATGCCCAAGTCAGAACTTATTCAACTTTAAGCTAAATGCAAGCTAACAAAATCTTACGGATTAGACAGAGCGCACAATGTTACGAGTTCCATAAAGCGAAATCGTCGAAAACTTATGAAAACTGAATGTAACAAGTTCAGCTTTGATTTCCCTGTTGAGCATTAAGTATAACAGTTTGCATAAATATTAGGAACTGAAAGGTATTTCTTTTTTTATATTATATTTTAATCTAAATAAAATATATATTTTCTAAACAACTCCAAAATTGAATACAACAGTTTGTAATACAAATTAAATAACAATTCATATGACCCGAAATAAATTTCATTAAATATATTTTTAATTCCTACGAAATGTTGTAGAAAAAGGTCTTCAGAATGTGATGAAAACTGCGTTTCATAGTTGTTACCTCAATGTTTGGCAAAGTTTTGTCAGCTCTCAATTTCTATTCTTGTGGTTTGTTTTCACAGGCTTTGCCAAATTAATTATACACACTCGAACTTTACGACTATTTGATTACTCTTATCCTTATCTGCAGTAGCAGCAACCAAAGCAGCCTTCAAAGCAGGTAAATAGATTTAAATGCTCATCCGGGGACTTGGTTAAAGAGCCGCAGTTCACTCGGGGTTTTTGCGGTTTTACATTGTCGAGTCGAGTATTTGTTTTACTTTACTTATGCAAATGCAAAATGTTACTCTGCAGTGTGCACTAACGGTTAAAAAGACACACACACACACACACACACACATACACACACACACACATGCACACATGCGTGCGTTTCTTGCACCATTTTAATTAAACAGATTTACATACACACTCGTACGTATACGTAATGCTGTTGCTCATACGCCACGTAGCACTCCCCCATTTTGGCCATGTAATGCACCTCTCTTCCTCTTCTTCTTCGTCTTCTTCTTCATCTTCATCTAGCTGCCGGTTGAGATTTGCATTTGCATATTTCTTGTTGTTAAGCAAACGGTTTGTCATGCTGTTTTATTTATTTCTTTTTTTTGTCGGTATTTACCCTGTAATAAAGTTGTGAAAATTTATGCTATTGAAAAGATTTATTCCAACCCTAGTAGGTAATTGTTGTAGCCAAACTTTAATATTTCTAATTCTAAAAGCAAGTGCTAAACATCTTTGTTAATCGAAAACTGTATTAATTATTATTATCAGGAGTGAGATAAATTCTTTACAGAGTATCACTTAGTAGAGCACGCTCTTCTGTAGCCTTCTAGCAACTTGTTCACTATTTGTTTTTCCTTTTAAGATTCTTAATACAACTTGTGAAAATTGCATTCTGGTTAGAAATTTGTTGTTCTGTTATTACTGCCGTTGTTTTTTTTGCGGTTGGTCTGCATTTTAATAAATTTTTTTGGCTGGTCGCCTGTTTTCATTTAGAAAATTACATGGCTGCACTTACGTGCACATGACAAGTTTTTTTGGTTTTCTGTTGAGCGCCAAAAGGGCGCATTTCTTGAGCAGAAGAAATGAGAATGATTTTTGGGGAGAGATTATTTTTTATAATGCTGTCAGAAAACACAATGACACAAGCAACTACCAGATTAATTTGGATTGCACTTCTTTATACACAAATATGTTTGCTAAGTATTCCATTTTCAGTATTTAATTTTGAAGAAAGCTTAAAGTTCATTTGCTGTTGCATTGTTTTGGATTGCTGCAAGTAATTTTTTTCCCTTGGTTGCTTATTTGTTTATCATGCTGTCAGTTGGTTTAACGGTTGGTCAATAAATCGCTGCCGATTTTTAATTAAGGAAACGCATTGCAGACAAGCTTACAAGCCACGTCAGATGGATAAACAAAGGCAAAGGCACATGGCCAGTTGGCCAGTCCAACGGCTGGACGATTATATGAATATCCTTGGCCGGTACAGGCACAGGCACAGGCACAGGAGCATGGAGATGACGACGACAACGTGGCGCTTATGCAAATGGGTTTTAAGTCAAGAGCGAAGGTCAGTGCATGCAGCGTTATCGTGCTCTTTGGGCCATGGTTGTTAAATGCATGCCCAATGCTTCCGCCTGTGCCCAAAACTCATTAACGGCTCTGTTGCCTTTTAACTCGCCCACTTGGCTGCTGACTTGGGCCTCATGTTGCTGTAGCATTTAACACGCCACAGCATTGCCTTCTCCCGTCTTCAATTTCCATTTAAGTGCTAAAAGAAACGAACAAAAATAAGTACTCCCCAAATGAGGGGAGAATTGAAGTAGGGTAAATCCGCTTAAACGCCAATGCCGAGTGCTGTTCTTATACGTATGTATATCTCGAGACTTTTCAATAATTTACGAAACGTAACGAAACGAAAGAAAAACAGGGGAAAACGAAATGAGAAAGGTGCTAAGCATAAAATGCGAATAGATGGATAAAGATAGAGACATATAAAAACAAACAGCCGACTTTCCAGGTATTTGTACGTGTATAGTTGATTGTATCTCATTCCTCATCAAAGTGTATGTAAATCTCTGGCAAAAACCATCAGGTATTTAGCAAAAAGGAAATAGAGAAAGCCAAATGGGCGACTCTTAAAGACTTTTATGTCTTAATCCGGATGGTTTTCATCCGTTTCAAGTATAATTCATCCATGTGTTGCAGTTGTTTCTATAAATAAAGTGGCTTCGAGTGTTAAACGAAAGCATCTACAGACCACTTGCCACCACCTAGGTGAGTCAGGAGTAAAAAGCCGGCCACTCTGCTGAGCAATGAACTTATGAATTGCATGCTAATTGTTATATCATTCCATCCAAAAATGAAGGATCCATTTGCCTGGCAAAAGCAATGCCAAATCAGGATTAGAACCGTCAAGCAGGCCATCAACTTGCAGCGAATTCCAAATAGCATAAATATAAAGCATGCCACGGCAAATGGTTTGTTAATTATCTAAAGACGACAAGTATGAGAGAGAGTTGGATTTCGAAGGGGTTTTCATGTTGACTCACCTGATGTTTCTCGACAATCCACAATTGGAATACACAACACATGCAAATGCGTCCGAGCAAAAGCAAACGTTGCAAGTTGCGTTGTTGCCTGTTGGTGTTGTTGTTGTTGTTGTGCCACTCGACCGCCTCACGTTGACTCATTCGCATCGCCATGAGCAACAACAAACATGCCACATCCACGCAATAGCGCAACAACAACTCATAATCCCAAATACTAAAGGCGAAACTTCGCATTGTTCGTTGCAGCAGCAACATGACGATGCCGCTGCCATCGTTCCAGCTGCTTGCAATTAGCACAGTGCCTGCCAGAATTATGGCAATATCCAGCAGCATGTAGATAACTCCAATTATTTCCCAGCTATTCATGATTATGGCCATTTGATTTGCCTGCATTCTCAGGTGCAGCGTTGCCTGTATCGCATCTTCCAGATAACCGAACAATATAAACAGCGGCATCAATCGCGGTATCCAGAACTTGACTTTAATTTGGCCATATCTGGCACTGCTTGAAACGGGCTTAAATATTTTCCTAAACATGCTGTACAAATCAGGGATCTGTGAAGTTTTGTAAAAGACATTTAATAGTTCCTTTGACGAAAGTGAGAAACACTTAAATCAAAGCACGATTTGGGGAAACTTTTTATTTATAAATAAATGGATATATGGAATCTTTGACCAACTTATGTATTAAAGATATAGCCATGTTTCAGTGAAGCGTCTGTAAAATATGCATGTATTTCTATTTCCATTGTTTTTTTTTTAATATTTTGAGCTCGCTACACTGAAAAAAAAGACCAACTTCTAAAATCAAGAAAATTCATCTTAAATATTTTGTTCTTAAAATAAGACCATTTTAAGACCCAATTAATAAAACTAAGAATATCAATCTAAAAATTCGCATTTCTTAATATAAGTATTAAAAATCTTAAATTGATAAGAAAATAAAAATATGTCATATTTAATATGAAGAAAGTAATGGCACCGTGGCGCTCTGGGATCGAGGGATCGAAACCCACGCTAGCCAAGGAAAAAACATATGATCGGAATATTTATAAAAAAAAAAAACAAGAAAAGTATAAATTAAAAAAAAAAGTTTAAAGTTTAAAACACCTACCTTATTTTTGGTTTGAGAATTTAAGACTGTTTGGTCTTAAATTAAGAACTTATTCGTATTTGAAATGTTCTTAAAATCAAGACGTGTTTTCTAAATCTTAGAATTTTATGTTCTCCACGCATTTTTTAAAACAAAATTCTTGATTTTATATTTTTTTTATCAGTGTAGTTCTATTTTACTTATGTAAACTTATATTCCTGCGCAGAAAGAATGAATGATTGATAGAGAGAGAACATTTCTACAATTTAATGCATTCTCACATTCTCTCCTTTCTTCTCTTCACACACACACACACACACTTACTATCCATTTTGGAGTCTCCTTGAGAGCACAGGTGAGAAACGGGAGATTTCAGTGCAATTAGTTAATGTGATGCCGCTGCCGTTGCCGCTGCCTGTGGCACTTGCAACAATTATGGATAATTAGTTGATTGCTGACTGCTTTGGCACCGCAGTTAATATTACTAATCCGCACCGTGGGTCATCAAATGCCCCCAGCTATAATTATGAATATTTGATTCCAGTTGCCGCTGGTGCCAAAGATTTAAGCGAGCTATAAAATCAAAGGGATGAGGGCTAATTGAACTTGTTAACACAAGATCATTTGGCGA
This sequence comes from Drosophila kuntzei, assembly GCA_035042165.1. NCBI lineage: Eukaryota > Metazoa > Arthropoda > Insecta > Diptera > Drosophilidae > Drosophila > Drosophila kuntzei. The sequence goes on along the minus strand of JAWNLU010000472.1, from coordinate 1,141,826 downwards.
ACATAAAAAATAAATCTTAACCTTATATATAATTTTATTAAGTGGATCTTCATTTAATAATATTCTTGTGAGCTTTTACAGCTTATAAACTTAACTGTTTAAATTTCCTTTCAGGTTAAGTTAAGCAAACGACGCATCGTTGTATCCATTTTAATGCCAATGACTGTCAGCAACTCTGAAATATTTTGCAATTTATCTGCTGACACAGCAGAAATTAATGCCACAAGTGGAAAAGCGAACTGAGCGAGGACTTGATGGGGTTTACATTGACATTACCTTTTTTGTTAACATCTTTTGTTTGTGGTCCTTGTATAACGAGCAAAGTTGTGATCCGAAAAAATTAACAAAAATGTCTTGAATTAAAATCTATTGAAAGTCAAGGCCCTGGTCAATATCAACTGGCTGTGCAATGGCATGGAAACGCATCTGGAAACTGAATGAAGCCGAAGTCCGTGTCGTATTGTAAGCAATTCTCGATTATGAGTCAATGGCGTACAATAAGAGCCGAAATCAAGAACCAAACAACAATCAAACCTTACGTAAACATGGCAAATGGTACAAAGCACTGGAATAAATGGCATCAGGCTAAGCTCGGTGTTGGCCAGAGATTGTCCATTATATTCCTGGCCCTTGGCAATATGCTAAGAAACAAGGAGAACAAAAATATACTATACGAAGGCACGGCATTGGGCCTAATTATGTGACGGAGGCTGGGGATTTGAGATGATGACAATACTCGTAATGTTGCTAGCCATGTTAAGGCTACCCGTAAATTGTAGCTGGAAGCATTTGAATTGGCCTTCAGAATAAATGAACTATAAGAAATAGTTTGCCAGCACAAAAGTTTATTAATTACACAAATTACTTCATCTACATTCAGTTTTGTTGCTATTATTTTTGTAGTTGTTCTAACAAATACTGAAAACGTGCTGAACAACTTGTCGGGCAATTTGAGAGGAAACTCTTTCCCTCATTTTCCATTTCCCCCGCCATCAGCAGCTACTCAAAACATTTTCAAGCTAATCAAATCAGCATCGCGTTTTTCTTCACTTTTTGGGACCGCTGATGCTTGAGGGGATACTGCAGGGGCAGGGGGAGTGGAGAGAGGAGAGAGGGGGAATGAGACGCCGCCACAGTTCGTTGATTTTGTTACAAATAATTTGAATCTATGTCAACATTTTCAACGCAGCGCGGTAATAATTCATTTTTGTTTTTCGCCACAATTCGTGACAGCTAATCACCAGAGGCAGACAGAAAATAGCCCGAGACCAAATACAAATGCAAAAAAAAAAATGGAGACGACAAAAAAAATACAAGCGTCCATTTTGAAAGATGGCGTCATGGCCGCCTGATTTCCGGCGTGCTTCAAACTGTAAATGGCAAATGAATTTTGCGTTTGATTCGGGTCTCATTTCATTATATTTGTCAAATTAAAAGCACCAGCAAAGTTTACCGAATATGCAATACTCTGCAAAAGTAGCTTTTAATTGTTAATCAAAATTTCATTAAATTAGAGCAATTGTTAACTTGAAAATTTAACAATCAAACATTATTTCGACAATAAGATTAATAAGTTATTAATATAATTTATACTTGAAGAGTATTAAAACACTCGAATAAATTGATATTTAATAAATTGCGTAAATTTGTTATAAATGTGTGCAGTTGTTTGACATTGCAAATACATTTCAGTTTATGTATAATACGATGTAATCGCTTTAATTTTATTAGTTTTTTATAATTTTTACATTTCCCTTTGGTTTTCCGTTTTATTGAATATTTTTTCACACGCATTTGCATTTCATTATTGTTGTTGCTGTTGATAAACACTGACAAATGTCGAACTTGTGACATTATCAGCATTGTTATTGTTATTATTATGGATTGAATTAATGTAGACATTTATGCGATTGTCGGACATTGATTTTCAGCAATGCCGCCAATTTTATAATTTTATTTATAAAAAAAAATAATATTAATATCATTTCAGCATTGACTACAAATTCAATTTTATTACCGAAATCGTATTCAATTTTAAGGGCTTTTAAATTGTAAGTATGTAAGTATATAACAAATATTTAGAGCTCAAATTCCAAAAATTCTTTACACAAAAGACAAGTTGAAATGATTGACATTGTTTCACTGTCTTTTTACCCTGTAAATCGGTTAAGTTGGAAATACTTATTCAATACAGAAAACTATTTAATATATACTGAGTTAAAATAATCAATTAGATTGAAAGAATAAAAACATAACAAGGAAATGCTATTCTAACATTTATCAATGTAATATTATTATGCCATGTTTTGTGAATTTATGGACACTGGGTATATGAGAATGAATACCTTAGTTTATTGACAACAACATGAATACAGCTTTTACTGCTGGCCAGCATTTTCTCACATGTCAGCCTGTCTGGATGGTTGACTGTCTCGATGGCATCCTGTTTTGTTGCTGCTTTTGTTATTGCAGCCGAAGACATTTATGTTATCTTAAAGTCCTCAGGGCAGTCCAAGCCAAACAATGCAAGTGAGGACAAAAAAATATTGTAGAAGAAGTAAAAAAAGAACGATGAAAAACGGAACAAGACAAGAGATTTGTCATACTTAGGCAAAGTATTCATACTTCGTACTTACACATTTAAGAGGCCGACACGGAACAGACAATGGACAGTCATTTAGTTGGTTGCTGGTGTGAATATTTTGACAGCATGTTTACTTATTGTGCACACTGTGTAGTGGCTTCTGAATGCATTTGCAAAAGTTGTGTGGCTGTCGTCTGTCTCAGCCACAACCACAGCATTTGCATTGTGTGTGGATTGTGCTCGTGGAGAGCTGCGGTTTGTTGTGAACTGTTCCATTTTCCGGGAAGACCTCAATGTGTCTGCATGCTGAATTTGATGCTGTCAGACGCCATGCAATCAGTCACAACAGTCACTGCCAGCTACAGATTCATATCCAGATCCAGATCCCGAGCTAGATCCCAAGCACAACAAATCAATTAGCTGGCTAAATGGCTTATCGAGCATTACGCTTAAGCTTAGCGCCAAATTGCGCATACGCCAAGAGAGCCGCATATAAGCTGCTTATTTTAAAATGGGAAGCCACCTTGCTAGCATATTTCCATTTAACAAAAAATTCCCCATCTTACATTACGATATTACGCATACGACGGATTGACAAATGAATCGCACTGTAACGTGGCGTATACTTAATGGATGCTGCGGTCGGCGTGCAAACAGAAGTCGCAATAAATATACATTTTAAAAAATACCGCAGCGAGATAAAGGAATCTTCTTTAATTATAAAGTAAGAAGCTGGCGACTGTCGAGTGATTTTGCAATAAAGCAACGCCAGGATAAAAAACGTATACAAAATGATTTATTTATACGCTGCGTATACTTAACGACGTGATACAACTGCCAGAGATTTCTTTACAAAAAATAAAGACCGTGTATAGTGAGTAACATGAAGAGTTTACATGGCTTGGCTTTCTATAACTTCAGTTGAGTTTTATCTAGTTTGGCTATCAAATGTGCGCTGCTTCTTTCATTGCTCCCAACTTGGCTTTCACTCGACTGTATGTGTCAGTCATTAGTACATTTAATAGAGCTGACATGCCGGTGTCATGGCAACAACATGTGTCTCTATTTGAATGACGCCTTTTATGTACACTTCGCTGGAGTAGAGCTAAATTAATTGTTTGCAAATGATTTCGCAACTAAGGCAAAAATTGAGACAACTCTAAAAATAAAATCCAGACCCAACTAAGCTTTGCCCGTTTAATGGGATGCCACAAATTAAATTTCATGTCTGCCACACCAGGTGCGCATTTTGTCAAAGTGAAATACCTGTACAATTTTGTCAATTTGACTGTGCGAAATCTGCGCAGATGTCAAAAGGGATAATGAGCTTGAAGCTGGAGCTGAAGCTGAAGCTGAAGACGGGCAGCCACTGTGTAGGCATTTCCCAGCGTGGAAAATCAGCTTAGGGCGTGCATGCCATTTGAATATACTTAGTTATGTATGTATGTATATTTTCTCTTTTATTTATTTATTTTCTTCTCTTTTTTTTTGAGGAAATGACTAGGGGGCAAAATAGAATGAAATTGACAATTGGTTGGCGGATAAAATGTAAGCAAGGCTTTTTAATTTTTTCTTTTTAAAGCGCTAAAGAGATGATGAACAAGTGGTTGAGCTTATAGAACCCTCTTAGTGGGTTAATTTGAAATTTCGGGAGAAATGTTTGAGCTTATTATGATTACATTATAAATTTAAATATTCTGCCAGTGATAGGCTAATGATGCTTGAATGATTCTCGCCTAATTTTAAGCAATACCTTAAATATTGCGAAATGCTTTAAACAATTTAAGATATATACCAGAATCTACTCGATAGGCTAATAATGTTTTTTTATTATCTCCAACAGGGAATGTCTCTAGCGGCAGTCTGGAATCCAATCAAACTTGGCCTGCAAGCAGAAAAGATATCCAGTAACCAATGGACCCGATATATAACCAGCATAGACATCAAGCAGGTGCCCACTTTCCATAACGGCCATCAGCTCTAAAATATTAATAAATATTTGATATACTCAATTAAGATTCATATTCTCTTTAATTAATACTAGATTTATATATTATCATTTAATTATATATTATAGCAATAATGTTTTAATTATTATATTTAAAGTTCAAATAAAATGTTGTAATAATTTTTTACTTTACATAAATTATGCATTTTTTGTATAATTAAAGTTAATATTGTGAATTCTTTATATATCAGAAGTTAAGCATAGCAATTATGTATCAATGTTACTCCTTAAGGATAGGATTTTAAGAATAAAATGAAATTAAAATCCAAAATTTAACCGTTTTGTTATTTTTTACGGAAAGGGATTTATTTTCAGATGGGGTAACATTAAAAAAATTTCAGGAACTAACTAAACAAAACTCAAAAAAATACTAGAAAGAAAAAAAAACAGCTAAAATACCAGGCGCATAGAAATAACAGAAAGCAAATAAACTTCATTGAAGTCATATTAATTTTTAGTGAAAATGTTTAAATTGAGTAAAAATGTTAATTGAGTGAAAATATTAATTGAGTGAAAATGTTAATTGAGTTAAAATGTTAATTGAGTAAAAATGTTAATTGAGTGAAAATGTTATTTGAGTGAAAGGGTTAATTGAGTGGAAATGTTAATTGAGTGAAAATGTTGAAATTGAGCGAAAAATATGACCTTGAAATAATGTTGCTCAAATTAAATATCCACCTGCTGCTGATTTCTGTTCGCCTGGTATTTTTACAGGATTTCCGGTTCCAGCGAGCCGTTGCAAGCTCACATTCATAGACGCATACTTACACACAAACATCAATCTGAAATCCCTAGAAAAGTCAAAATACCAGCTAAAATACCAGGCGCGCAGAAATGAGCAGAAAGCAAATAAACTTTTTTGCGCCATATTAAAATTGAGTGACCTTGAAATTTTCTGCTGCTAAAATGAAAAATTCGCCTGCTGCTGATTTCTGTTCGCCTGGTATTTTTACAGAATTTCAGGTTGCCGGTAGCTGTTGCATGCCACATTCATAGACGCATACTTACACACGTACATCAATCTGTAATCTCTAGAAATTCTAAAATACCGGATGAAATACCAGGCGAACAGAAATGAGTAGAAAGCAACCAAATTTTATTCCCATCATATTTTAATTGAGCGAAAATATGACCTTGAGATGCTGATCTGAGTGAAATTCTTTGAGCGACAGGTAAATTTAAATTTTTTACTCTAATGACCTACTGTAATTTCTGTTCGCCTGGTATTTTTTAAGTTTCCTTTAGTTAGTTCCTGAAATTTTGTTTCCCCATCTGAAAATAAATCCCTTTCCGTAAATAAGAAGAATAGTTTAATATTTCAATTTTAAATTCATTTTATTCTTAAAATCCTATCCTTAAGAATTAACATTGGTATATAATTTATATGCTTATCTTTTAATATATATAGAGAATAAAGATAAAATGTTTTAATATTAGCATTAAATATAAAATTAATAATTAGAACCATAAAATTACACATAATTTCTTATTGAAAAATGTAAGTAAATTATTTAAGTATAAGAGGTAAATATCAAAATCATAATTAAAAGGACACAATTATTACAAAATTTGTGTTTTTACGCTTTTTTTTAATGATTAAATTTATATATTAATTTTCTGGGTTTTCAGTTATTTAGCGTTTTTTTTCGTTTTAGTTTATAATTCAAATTCAATATTTATTTAATTTTTAATATAATTTTTAGTAAATTTTTTTTTAATTTTTAGCACTTAATTTTGTTTTTGCCGACAGCTTTTAGTCGTGAATAAATAAATAAATAAATCTTAACAGTTTTGGTAATTTTAGTCTTAAGGAGTAACCTTGAAATACAATTTCTATGCTTATTTTTTGATATATGAACAATATAAGTACTGTATTTTAATATAAGCATTCAACTAAAAATTCTTAATTCAAAAAAGTGTTTCAACATTTAGTGACTGGATGCTGGCCGAGCTCGATTATACCCTAATGGCGGTAGAGATATTCCCTGTGGACCAAAATAAGAAGCGTTATTTAATGTTTTACATGAAAAAAGCCTGAATGCTCTTATTAGCCTGGAAAATAATGTTATCAGGTTACTGGAATGGTCGAGCGTAATGTCGATTTTATTATAATTTGATCTCATATACATTTAGTTTGAAAATGTCGATTAATTTGATTTTACTGATTTTTAACAGCTTCGAACTGATATAACTTTGTCAAAATTTAATCAATTTCCATGCGCAATGTAAATTTATGCATGAGTTTACGTCTAAATTCGTTCTGCATTAAAATTTATATTAATTTTGAAAATTTTTGAAAATCTAATTTTTTGAAAAATGTACAGTGTTACCCCTTTATCTTTTTTGATTTTTTCGAAAAAATTTAAAGTTTCAAATTGAACAAAATTTAAATGCAGAACGAAATTAGATGTAAAATCATACTGAAATTTACATTGCGCATGTAAATTGATTGAGTTTTGACGAAGTTATGGCAGTTCAAAGTTATCAAGAATAAGAATAACATAAATTTATCGAATGGCTCCAACGGCTCCATCCGCTGGAATATAGTAATTTATAATTGTGCACCATCCACATACACTCCCTTATCTCATGAACCAGGTGAGTTACCAGTCGTAGTAGGCTATATCTTTTGATTGGTATATAACTCGATCTGCTCGGGCAGTCGTAGAAAATATTCAATTCTTTCTGTATTATATTGTTAGTCCCTTTTGCAAACTTTGTGCTGCTTTCATCACTTTAATCTTAAGTAAATGTCTATGAGCAACAGTTTGAATGCAATGCTAGTAAATATTAGCAAACAGTTACTGCCTGATCTGTTGACCATTAGTTGCAGGCAAAACAAAACAAAATAAAACAATTAAATGCCAAATTTTCGAATGTCGTGAGTGTAATGAATATTCATGAACCGCTGCGCGACGAATTTAATAATTAAATAGTTTGAATATAAATGCGGCCACAAATGGCCAACAGTTCACGAGGTTGCTAGGCAGGCATTTTCCATCCGGCTAGAGCTTCGTTTCAGAGCTGTCACTAAGCCAAAAAGTACACAACAATGGGCCGATGTTGAGCTGTGTAGGGGCCCCGCCCACTCCGCCTTCGCTCCATCTTCACTCCACTCTCCTGGTCCGTTGGGATGAGCATGTCTAAATTAACAAATGAATTATTTAGTGCGAACAGTTTCGTGGGCAATGTTTGGATTTACAACAATGCGAATTAGGTGCGAATGACCAGGCGGGGATTACCCTAAATGCGAAACTGTGTAATTTGGTTAAAAGCGTTGCACGACTGCCACATGCAAATGTTAGGCCCGAAAAGCTTTAATGAAAGTCCCGAAACTACGAGTTCACCTACAGCTTTAAAGGCTTTCACTTGCTGCACGATTTTAACTTGGTTCACATTTTCTTAGTGCCACAAATATCTAAATCTCTATTTGGAAAAATAAATGGGAAGCTGCTTAAGTTACAGTCTGAACACCTGTGCTACACTCAGAATAAAAGAACACATTACAAACTTCAAAAACAAAATTGAAAAATAAATTGTATTATATAAGTCAATACTATAACTGAACTATAATAACTTTAACTAAATACATTTATTATAATTGACTTATTAGACATTGCATAACATATAAAATTAACTTAGGAATACCCATAATATATGTATTTACAGGGAGAAGCTCACACAGAATGATTATCAGTTAAATATGGCTCTTGAAAAAAATTACATTAAGCACTTTTCTTAATAATTGTTTTAAAAATAAACTTAGCAACGGAACAAAAGAAAAAACTTAAAACTAAATTTATCTATGTGTGTGCATTTACTTAACCCTTACAGTAAAGATCGATACTATGATATTAAATAAAATTCTTTTGGATAATCGGAGTTGAAGAAACCGTTTAATTGATATTCCACTGACCAGCATATTTTTTAATATAAAAATTTAACAAAGGAAATGTTTCGATTTAATTCGATAAATCAATGATTATTTACAACTCTTAAATATTTATCTGATTAAAACACTTTTCAAATAACTTAATTATTTTTAGTCTTTGAATCAGCATTTTTCTTTCACTGTAGAGAGAGATATTCCAGATATATTTAGCTTTTGGCTGCATTCACAGAACCAGCCACTCAGTCTGTCAGTCCGACAGTCCGACAGTCTGACAGTCTGCTTAGTTGGGTCAGCTGGACTCTGTTTTACGACTGTTTTTGCTCCACAAGCTGCGCACTGCGCTATTTTGTCACACAAAAAACGAAAAAGGGGAACTAAATAACCCTGTTTTATATAAAAATCTCCAACCCAGCGAAATGAGTCAACTGACAATGTCTGCTGTAGATGGATGACTGTCAGTTTGGTGCATATGTAATTTTGGGAGTTGTCTAGATGAAAACAACTTTGGAGCAGTCACAACGATTTTTAATTTGAACACAGATTTTATTTTATATTAGGGTTTGTAGGTATAGTTGATGTCGTCATCAGAAACATTCAAGTATCCCGGAAAACCTTCTTCACCAAATAGTTTAACAAATGCACCAATAAACAACATCGTGGCTATAGCGGGCACAATACCGCCAATTAGCTATGAAAGGGGAAATCATTAGAAATAATATAAAATAATGGATTGCTTATTGTTACGAGCAGGGATTAAGACCGTAACCGAAACCGTAACCTTTAACCGATGAAAACCGATTGAAATTTGTAACCGTAACAGAAACCATAACCGAAAACAGTTGTTTCCGCTGTCCCGAAACCCAATAGCCGAAACTCCTTAAACCGAAATAACCGTTTAGTAACCGATTCATTTATAAGGGTTTACTTCGGGTCTGGCCGTCGCAGCTACTGATCAATTTTGATAACTTTGAACTGTCTTAACTTTGTCAAAAGTCAATCAATTTCCATGTGCAATGTAAATTTAAGTATGATTTTACTTTTAAATTCGTTCTGCATTTAAATTTTGTTCATTTTGAAAATTTAAATTTTTTCGAAAAAATGAAAAAAGACAAAGGGGTAACACTGTAAATTTTCTAAAAAATTCGATTTTCAAAAATTTTCGAAAATGAAAAAAATTTAAATGCAGATCGAATTAAGAGGTAAAATTATGAACAAATTTACATTGCGCATGGAAATTAATTGAGTTTTGACAAAGTTATGGCACTTCGAAGTTATTAAAAATCAGTATAATCAAAATAATCGAAATTTTCAAACCAAATGAACCAAATTTATATGAGATCAAATTAGAATAAAATCGACATTACATTGGACCATTTCAGTAATTAGATAACATCATTTAACAGGCTAGTAAGAGCATTAAGTCTTTTTTCGTGTAAAACAATGAATAACGCTTCTTATATTATTCAACCGAAAACCTAATTTTTTTTTATTTTGTGAACCGAACCCATACCGGTATTTTTAAACCGAAACTTACAATAAGCCGATAACCGTTACGAAACCGATACTCCAAAATTTAGCATAACCGATAACCGAAAACCTTAATTCGAGCATAACCGAAACCGTAACTGAAACCGATGTTCGTTTCGGTTTTAATCCCTGGTTACGAGTAATCACTTACATATTGAAAGGGTCTGATATTACCCCATCCAGAAACTATGGTGTTCGCTGCATTGCTGCAAGGAAGTAGAAATTGATTGTGCAGTGAAGCAGCATAAGGAACGGCAACGCTGCCAGTTCCAGTTTTCAAAAGGTCACCCTATAAAAATAATATGAAATTATATAAATCTAAAATTGTGAATCAAGTTTTGCTTACCGTCTTAATCATGCTGAGTAGTGTAACTCTGGCCAAAACTGTAGCTGGTGCTAGGATGCTAAAAAACGTGCCAAGTGTAATGCCAATGAAAAAACAGAATCCAATGTCAGGAGACTTTCTCACAAGTGTCTCCTGTATCAAGTCAAGCAGCTTGGAATCCCGCAATCCGATTGCGAATCCATGACCTGTTGTCAACATGAATATATGGGCCCATGGGGTATTGGGGTTAACAGTCTTCCATCCAACTAATGATGGTGTTGTTCCTGGCTTCTCCGGCTGCCTACATACATAATAGCGACAGAAAAAATAGTTGGCCGGCACAGCAAAGCACAGCACACATATTAGAATGACAGCCACTGAGGCACCACAATTGGCCAAATGGATTTGATCATCCCAGCCCGCAAAGAACAGCGGGCAACGTGTTACAAACAATATCAGGGCGCATATAATTAGCACCAGAACTAGAATGGAGTGTATAGACCACGGACCCATTGCGTCTTTCTTATCAGACATGGCCTTATTCATTGCATCTCCACCACCAGCCGCTGCCTTGACTTCGTCTTTTACTTTTCCTCCAAATAAACCAAGGAAAATAATGTTTATCCAAAGTGCAACTACGATGAGACCTAAAATCATGGGAAGCACAAAGACCAACATGAAACCGGCTGGTGATTGCTTCATAAAGCTGAATAAAAAGTTTCATTAAAACATAACAATTAGTCGGGTTAAATGTTGTTGCATGCTTACATTTTGAAGACCATATAAATAATACCATTGGGATTCTGAAATGGTGACATCATTGCACCCAGGGTTGCTGAATAGCAGACAGTCAGATAAATGCCAATGACTGGCCACGATGGATATGGTTTACTGGGAATTTAAGAGCTTATAAAGCAGATAATTCAATTAATTATACTGAACTTACGCCTGTCGCTCGTAGGTCTCCTCATCACTCTCTGGTGTCAATATACCAGCCTGTGATGTTAATTCCATTTATTTAGAAGCTCTTCAAATAATTGGAATTATACTTACTTTGCTATATTCCATTATAACAGCCTGTGCCACCTTCATCCAAAAGGCGGCCATGAATGGAGATTCGAATATAATTGAAGTTACACCTGTACAAATCGTCAGCAGAATTTGCAGTCTGCAAAGAGAAAAGTTAATTAAATATTATATAATATATTTCTTTACATACAGTCTCAGATTTCCACCAACGAAACGAATGACAATCATCGCCAATCTTTCGCTTAAACTCGATGCATCCATCGCGATGCCTATGAAAACACATCCATATGTTTCAAATATTAAATCGGAATAGTGTGCCGTACACAAAGCTTTCGATGACTGCAAAATAATTTCTTTTAACCTAATATAGGATATATATTATATAATGAGTTGATAACATACCGTAATACCACATACAGGCATGAAAACAATAAAGAGAAATGCAATTGCTCCCTGCGCCATGACATTGAATACATAATAGAGATAAATACATACTGTAAGATAAATCATACGATATGCCTGCAATAACAATATAAATTGATAACAATAATTTAACCATTAATATATTATTTAATATTTTATGACTTACCAGCACTTCGGGGCCGAGCAAAAGAGGGCTAAATAATATAGGTATTAAAATGATGAGCAACCCCTTGTAATGAAATTCGAAGAACTTTTTACGCTCATCTTGTTCTGGATACGGCAGCTGACCCGGCTTATAATCTTCACTATATCAATATTATTGAATAGTTTGTAATAGGTTGATGAAACTATTTTAATATTATACTCACGCCATTGATTCAATTTACTTAAATTTTATTTATATAATTTTCTTCTAAACAAAACAGTTTAAAATTTTTTTTCAATTGTTACTTATGTTGACAATGTTTGGATATTAAAATTGTAGCTTGCTTAGTTTCACGAATTTAAAATAATTTTCTTAAAAGTAGCCTTGATAAATAAATCAGATTGAAGCGGGTTTAAAGACAATTGAGGGTTTTTATTTATTAGTAAAAATAATAATAATAATAGCTACTTAATTTCATGACATGGCGAAATATTTAAAGAATTTTGTGTTAAAGATGTGGAAGCATTTATTAAAGTACAATCATATAAGAAAATACATTATAAGCAGACTCGCTTTAAATTCAAAGCGCAATTATAAAAATATATACTTACAAATGCATAAACACACTCCCCAACTCCTGATAGAAATTGGCAAATAAGAAGGAAAAAGTGATTTGGTTGGAAAAATATTTGCTCGACAGTCAGCGCAGGAGATTTGTAAATTAAAATGCTGATTGAAAATTTAAAATAAAATAAATATCTTTGGTTTTTAATTACTTGCAAATGTGTTTTTGCAATAATTATGATATTAAATTTAATACATCAACTACAAGAATTGTTTACAATATGCTATTTCAAGAGCTTACACTAGCTATCAATCTTCCCTATCAATTGGTTACCCAAAAGATTAATTGCAAGTGAAAAAATTCGACAGTAATTTTATGGATAATTGATTGGAATAGCATGTCGTACTTATAAATAAACTGTTTATAGAATATCATCACATACTAAGGCAGTATGACTCAATGAATTGATAAGCAATGATTTGATAAGAGCTATCAGGCACACACTTTTGGTCAAAGGTTATTCATTTGGTATTCCCCTGACTTAACATGATTTCTTGATTCAATATGAGAGTGGTGATTAAAATTTGAAAGGAGGTATATGTGTGATTCAGCTTTTATGATGCTGACACTCCACAAGCGCTTTTGGTAAGTGTTATCTGAGGATAGCTTAGTAGCAATGCCGATGTTGAGTCTTGATATAACTTACGCATGCTTATTGGCAAAGTTTTTCTAATAGCTGGCAACTTTTGTGGGTCAAGTTTTAAGCAGCATTGCCAGCGACTGACTGCACTTTGGCCAATAAAACTTTGGACGGCAACGCAGCGTCTGATGCTGCAACCATCCATGAAGGGCTAAAGGGAGAATAGAGGAGAATAGAAGAGGAGAGGAGAGAAGAGGAGAGGTGAGGAGTCTCTGTTAAGTTTGTTTTGGGCCACGTGGCGCGTAACAATGCGCAGTCGTTGGCAATTTTGCGTAACTGTTCGCCGTTCTGCTTCGTTAGGGTCGTCAGATGCGGACCTGAACCTGGATCTGTGGAATTGTCGAGCTGTGCAGCTGCATAAACTTTGCCCGACAGCCCAAAAACGGATGTCACTGCAGATAATGTTGCATCAAATGTTTTGGGGCGCACGTGTGTCTGCCATCGTGACTGTCAGCGCACCTGTCTCTGTTTCACCTACTTCTTGCTACTTTGTTTGGCCAATCGGCAGTGAAATGCGCGATCCATTCTCCCCTCTATCCCCCTTTCTGAAAAGTTTTGTGGCTCAACTTACGACAAAAACCATTGAGTTGCCCACATTTGTTGTTTTTCATTTGTATTCGTTGTTGGCCTGCCCCGTTTGGTTTTTGCTTTTGTGTTGCAATATTTTTCATTGCCCTGCCCTGGCAACTATTTGGTTTGTGCGGCTGTGTTAAATTTAATTTCGAGTACTACGTTGGTTTTCTACTTCAATTAATCCCGGCATTCATTCAATTTGTTCTAGTAATTGAAATTACTCGCTGAAACTGCAAAGTCTTCGGTTTGTATTTGTCAAGCTGCATTTCGAACGTTGTACAGCACTGTTTCAATAAGAAGAAGACTTGCAAAACATTTTTTAAATAAATCAACAATTTAAAAGTCCAATATTTTACTTCTCAACTGATTTAATATCACTTTTAAACCAAAGGTTTATTTATTTATTAATCGCAATTTATGTCTGAGCCGTGTTCTGTAACTGGAATCAACTTGAACACGTGTTAAATTATCTGCGCCAAGTAGAACAGGTAAATCGCCATGAAATTGTGGTTGTATGACAATGTCGTCGTTGTTGTTGTTGTTGTTTGGGATGGTGATTGACGGCGTCAGTATGTATAAAGTATGCGGAGAGAAAGAGGAAACAATGAAAACACTAACAAACAACGGCCTGTGTGACAATAGTAATAACAACAACAACAAATACAGTAGCAACAATAGCCAACGAACAAAAAAAATACACGAAATGGCTGCGGATGTTGATTGACTTTTGTTGAACAATTTTTCGCACACGGAAGTTTGATAAACACAAAATGGCCATGTTTTGTCTTGGCTTTATTCTCTGCTCTCGCTCTCGTTATTGTTGTTGTTGTTTGTTTCCCACACACATGAAATTTGCATGGACTTGAGGCGTTGAACGTTGCGTATACGCAATGTCTGACAGCAATGACTTTGGCAAAGACATCAAGCAGAGTTATGAGTGAAAAGTGGCATCGTTTGACATTGCCACGTTGTCAGTGTCTGATTGGGGTTAACTATGTATCCTCACAACACCCAAAAACATGTCGAATAATTATATATTGCTAGTATAAACCGTAGTCTGATGGTCGGCGCATGTTGCCAGTTCACTTTTATGGCTGATATAGCAGAAGTTTGTCTGCCATTCAGTCAGTCAGTCAGTCAAGTGTTCACTTGCCTTTGTTAACGTCAAACGTTTAGACAAACACATGTCAAGTGTGGCACAGATTTCAGCTGCTTTAAGCCGCTTTTCCCAGCTGCTATGAAAAATCATCGATTTACAGATTGAGTTTTAAATCTGACGAGTACAATGTTTATGATTATCTAGTTTTTAACTTAAATTTTAATATTTTTATAAATTATTATTTTGTTATTTAAACTTTTTATTTTAAATTTGAAATTTAATTTAATAATTTTTTTTAAAATAATCTCCTGTGTCGACTGCCATTAGTTGACGTTCAATAAATTATATTTAAGCCAGTTCAATAAATAAATGTTAAGCTCTTTTGCGGCAATGTCGTCCAAATAGCTCCCATCCCCACCAACAACGTTGCTGTGTGTCCATCAACAGTTCACCGGTCATTGTAAGCTCATCATCCAATATCTGGGCACAATCCGTGAGATCGTATTCCTGCTGGAGTCGATGGAGTGCTCGACAATAGGCCAATTTGTCCGGCTGACTCTGTAGCTCTAGCTCAATCTGTGCCGTCGAATTGCTGGATATTATTAATGCAGTAATAAGCAATTGTATGAACAACTGCCCCATTATTAGACAAGTTGTTTTAGTGCTCAGCATTACACGACTTCAAGGCGATAACTAAACTGACCACTGAGTCTGAGCCCTGATTTGCCAGCTATAATATTTACAAGCACAGCTGCTCAGCTGTTTAAACAAATTGTTTATTTGCTTTGATTTAGTTACATTTAATCACAAATTTGCAACTGGGAGTGGCAGTTATTAGCCCCTAAAAAAACCAATCCCATAACTGACTCAACAAATATGATGCGATTCACTTTATTTATAAGTTATTTATATACTTTGTATCTTAATAACAAGCAAATGAAAATAAAATATAAGAAAATATTGATAAACTATTGAATATAAGTTATTTATATACTTTGTATCTTAATAACAAGCAAATGAAAATAAAAAATTTATTGTGATTTAGTTTGATATAATCACAAATTTGCAACTGGGAGTGACAGTTATTAGCCCCTAAAAAAACCAATCCCATAACTGATTAAACAAATATGATGCGATTTAATTTATTTATTAATTTTTTTTATACTTTGTATCTTAATAACATGCAATTGAAAATAAAATATAAAAAGATATTGATAAACTATTGAAATGTATACATTTTCAATTTTATTTTAATATTATATATTTGTGTAAAAATAAAAATCATTAATGATTTTGTGTATATAATACCATACCATATGAAGCCGTCTTATCATTTCTATTTCTTCTCAGAACATTTAATTACGATCGGATTATCTTACAATGATCCTATAAACCAACCACAGAATCTAATGGCCAATTGATTAGAAAATAAAAGCAATCAAAAAGAACCGAAAAAGGAAATAAACTTTTTCAGAGAAAAACGCAAAGCTGTTGTTATTGTTATCAGGGGAAGTTAGTCGGAAAGCGTTCTATTTAGCAACGTTAGCTGATAAGTACAAGATAACGTTAATTAAAATTGGTTTACAAGCGTCGATCTCATGTTGGAACATAATCGAATTAAATAAAATTGAAAAATGTTTCGGTTTATGATGCCATTGAATTAGCCATGGTATAAAAAATATTATCTCAAATTGTTGGGAAGAATTGGACTATAAAAGACAGGCGCTGGTAAACTAAGTCATTCAGTGTTCTTTCGACAATTAACTACCATGTCTGGTAAGTAGAGAAAAGGATGATGTTGAGGAATCAAGTGTTGCTTAATTCCACTTTTGTAATTATCAGGACATTACCTTTTGGCAACTATCCTGTGCTTGGCCCTGGTCAATGCCATTGGCGCCCAAGTGATGGAGGGAACCTATAATGTAACCCAAGTCTGTACCATGGTAAAGCCCGGAACCCAAGTCGGAAGTATTGTATCCTGCGACTATTATTATACCTGCACCCAATCGGGACCACAGCAGAAATACTGCTCAAGCGGTTACTCCTACAACTTCAGAACCCAAAACTGCCTTCCGACATCCCAGGTTGAATGCTACTATGGCATGGCCAATCCATGCTCAGGAAAGGGCTCGGGCTCCAGCTGGGTGCCAAATGTAAACAACTGTCAGGGATGGTACTATTGCGATGGCAATCAGATCGCTGGTCAGGGTAATTGTGCTAAAGGAGAAATTTTTGATGGTGCAGGACAGAAATGCATTTACGGAAAATGTAGCACTGACACGAGTGCAGTGGGTCCCAGTCTAGTTAATTATTGCAGCGTTGTGCCCCCCAATATATACTTTGGATCCACAACTAATTGTAAGGACTGGTACTACTGCAATCCGCAGGGTCTTCAAACCCAAGGTTCTTGCGCATCCAGCGTAAGTTATATTAATATTATCCCCTCGATAAATGTAATTAATTGTTTATTATTTAGGCATTTATTGTGTCAACTGGAGGCTGTGGATACGATACGGCTCCTGGTGCATGCGATAGGGTTGTTACTCTTCCTGTTCCCACCACCTGCACTAAACAAGGCGACATTGAGGGCGATCCCAATACATGTGGCAACTATTACGTTTGCGACGGCCAAAAGTTTGTGTTGAAACAATGCCCCTATGGAACCTACTTTGATGTGCCTTCGTCATCCTGTGTTTCCCGTCAAGTCGCTGTTCCAACTAAGGGCTGCAATCGCTGCCAGTACGCCAACACAGCGTTTGTCAATGCTGTTGACAATAATTTGTGCAATACTTATTACTATTGCAAAAATGGCGACCATGGCGCTGTTTCTGTGTGTCCGGATAACTTATTCTTCAATGAAGGCGATCAAGCTTGTGCTTCAGTTGCTGGATTACCAAATTATGTTCTAAAGAATGGTGCATGTGCTGGAGCAACTGCCACGGGAACTACTTCTGCAAAGCCGGGCTCGACAACGGACTCGTCCAAGTCAACAGGGTCAACAGAGTCGGGTAAGTCAACGGAAGCCCCTAAGTCAACGGAAAAGCCTATTAGTACGGCATCGCCTAAATCAAGTGTGTCTACCGAGAAAGAATAGTTTTGATCCGACCGATTGCAGATTCTACATTCGATATGAATATATTTATGAAAATTGTATAAGTGACATATTGTACCAAGTTTAAGTAATAATAAAGCAAGCATTTAAAATATACCTCGCAAACAAATAACAAAAGCTATTACTCATATTTCGTAGTAGGATTACTTGAAATCAGTTACAGGCGATTATTAGCCAAATATTCCAAATATTAAATATTTTATTTTTATAAATTTATCAGGGATTAAAACTTTAACCGAAACCGTAACCTTTAACCTTTAACCGATAAAAACCGTTTGAAATTTGTAAGCGTAACTGAAACCGTAACCGAAAAAATGTTTTTCCGCTGTATCGAAACCTATAAACCGAAACTCTTTATGCCGAAATAACCGTTTAGTAACCGATTCATTTATAAGGGTTAATTTCGGTTCTGGCCGTCGCAGCTACTGAGCAACTTTGCTAACTTTGAACTGCTATAACTTTGTCAAAACTCAATCAATTTCCATGCGCAATGTAAATTTGTACATGATTTTACATTTTAATTCGTTCTGCATTTAAATTTTGTTCAATTTTGAAAATCGAATTTTTTCGAAAAAATCAAAAAAGTCAAAGGGGTAACACTGTAAATTTTCTAAAAAATTCGATTTTAAAAAATTTTCGAAAATGAACAAAATTTAAATGCAGAACGAATTAAAAGGTAAAATCATGTACAAATTTACATTGCGCATGGAAATTGATTGAGTTTGGACAAAGTTATGGCATTTCAAAGTTATTAAAAATCATTAAAATCAAAATAATCAAAAATTTTCAAACCAAATTAAAAAAAATTTAAATGAGATCAAATTAGAATAAAATCGATATTACACTGTACCATTCCAGTAACCAGATAACATTATTTTCCAGGCTTATTAGAACATTAAGTCTTTCTTCATGTAAAGCAATGAATATCGCTTCTTATTTTGGTCAACCGAAATCCATAATTTTTATTTTTTTTGTGAACCGAAACCATACCGGTATTTTTAATCCGAAACTTACAATAAACCGATAACCGTTACGAAACCACTACTCCAAGATTTTGCAAAACTTTAATTCGATCATAGCCGAAACCGTAACTGAAACCGACATTCGTTTTGCAAATTACATTTGGATTTAGTGATTGGAAAGTCTGTCAAAGAAACAATATTTCCTAAAAACTTAATATTACACTTTCAAATGTCCAAAAAGATTTATATAATTTTAAAAATGGTATGTTTTGTTTTAGCCATCTGTCTATTTTTTAGACTAAATATTTCACTTTATTAAAATTCACTAACAACACACAAATCAAATTTTTTTTTACATTATAATTTGCAAATATTTAAAAGATTATGCTGCCCGCTTGAATAAAAACAATAATATTTATGGGCACTTGATTTTTGCCTCCGCAATTTTAATTTGAATTTTAACGATTAATTTATAAAAAAAGTTATTTGGGGTTTTTAAACCTGATGGCTTGCCAGTAATTTTTTTTGGTGTTATATTTTTATTATTGCGTCATTTTTTCGCATCGTCCATCGTCGGCTTGAAATTGCATTTGCTTTCGCAAAGTTCACAAAATGAGGGCGCCGTCAACCTCGAACTGAAATTGGAATCGTTGCCGATGCATCCAATTGAGTATAAATCGCACCGATATATTATTTAACAACATTGTTAACGTAACCTCTCCCAGAAAATGTGACAGGCGATATAAATAAATTACGAGAAGATTTTATTAAATGCTGCTGAATATTGTCAGCTAAAGTTGTACGCGTGCCTTGAAATTATTGTTTAACAAAATATATTTGATTTATATTAATATATACTTTTTTATATGAGTATGACTCTAGTAAAATATTTATTTAAATATACACAAAAAAAGTGTTTTACTTTAAATATAATTGTAGCTAAGGATTTCAACAGATTTAAATCGAGATGAACGCCCAATTTCCGTACAGTAAAATCAGAAAATATTTGTATATCAATTTTAAATTTACTCGATTTTTGTGGAAGTTGCATTGTTAACAAAGAATTTTAAATGTTAAATCTTACCTGCAATTTTTCGTACGAAAAATATGAAACCGAATTTCCCCCTTCTTAGTGGCCGATTATTATTTTGATTAATTCGCCTAGCTTAATAGTTTAATATAAAATAAAATATCTGCAATAGACACGCGCCTATTTCTTTTGTTATTCCATTATTTTAATGTTACATTGAACCCAGATACGAGGTCTTTTAATTAATTAGAAAATCAAACAAATGGATTATACATAGTATTAAAAATAGAATAATATAAGAAAGAAAGTTTAACAAATATTTAGGCACTCGCAAAATATTTGATAATTGATCCCTTTATCACAGTTTTTTTGGGGTTCTTGATTAAAGCGACAGTGACAAAAAATGAAAGATAACATTAATTAATATTGGTTTATTATCAGCGACCTAATGTTGGAACATTATCGAATTACAAAGAACTTTATTTCTCAAGAATCGCACATGACGCCATATGCAGAAGCCATGGTATCAGTAATATTTTAGTTAGATAATATATTGTTTGAAGATTTGTACTATAAAAGACAGCGCAGTAAAAAATGGTCATTCAGTGTTCACTGGACTATAAACACAAATGGCTGGTAAGTGATAAAAAAGATGATTTCGGAGATTTTGAGGCTGATTTTCACCCTTGTGATTATCAGGAAATTACCTTTTGGCCAGTATTCTGGGCTTGGCCCTGGTCAATGCTATTGGCGCCCAAGTGATGGAGGGAACCTATAATGTAACCCAAGTCTGTACCATGGTGAAAACTGGAACCCAACTCGGAAGTATTGAATCCTGCAGTAATTATTATATCTGCACCAAAGGGGGACCAGTGAAGCAATCCTGCTCAAGCGGTTTCTCCTATGACTTTAGAAGCCAAAACTGCGGTCCTGCATCCCAGGTTGAATGCTACTATGGCATGGCCAATCCATGCTCAGGAAAGACAGGCTCAAACTGGGTGCCAAATGTAAACAATTGTCAGGGATGGTACTATTGCAATGGCAATCAGATCGCTGGTCAGGGCAATTGTGCTAAAGGAGAAAGATTCGAAAGTGCAGCCCAAAAATGCATTTTCGGTGAATGCCCTAAAACTGACGGCAACTCAGCGGGTCTCAATCTAATTAACTATTGCAGCGTGGTGCCTCCCAATATATACTTTGGATCCGTAAGTAATTGTAAGGACTGGTACTACTGCAATCCGCAGGGTCTGCAGATCCAAGGAACTTGTGCATCCAGCGTAAGTTATTTTTACATTATCCCTTCGATAAATGTAATTAATCTTGTATTGTTTAGGCATATATTGTGTCATCTGGAGGCTGTGGATACGATACGGCTCCTGGTGCATGCGACAGAGTTGTCGAGGCTCCTGTCCCAACCACCTGCACAAACAAAGGTAGCACTGCAGGCGATCCCAATACATGTGGCAACTATTACGTTTGCAATGGCAACATCTTTGTGTTGACCCAATGCCCCTATGGAACCTACTATGATGTCCCTTCGTCAACATGTATTACCCGTCAACTCGCTGTCCCAACTGCGGGGTGCAATCGTTGTCAGTACGCCAACACAGCGTTTGTCAATGCTGTTAACAGTCAACTTTGTAATACTTATTACTATTGTCAAAATGGCAACCATGGTGCTGTATCGGTATGTCCGGACAACTACTTCTTCAATGAATCGGATCAAGCTTGTGCTCCAATTTCTGGATTAAGCAGCTATACTTCATACAATGGTGCCTGTCATGATGCAGCAGTTCCACCCGGGCCCCCTTCACCTCCTGTTGTCAATCCTTCCAGCACTGGATCGAATCCTTCATCCTCTGGATCGAGTGCTCCCTCTTCTGTACCTGGAGCTCCTCCATCTCCTTCCAACAAATGAGGAATGCCCCTCTTCTTTACAAAAATAGTTAACATAAATCATAAATATATGAGAAATTGAACAAAACCTTCCAATCTATTTTTTAAAACAATGGCTAAGATTGTCTTGATTCACTGAAAATATAATATTAATGAATAAAACAAGAAATCATTTATATATATATACATATATATCATATATCAATCAGCTATGAGTATCAAAAATGTTCCCGATTAAGGATACAAGAAAAACCAACAATCATTTTTCACAGGGTTTTCTAGATTATTTTTTATTACTTTACGCCTATTTACCAATAAAATATGCAGTAAGAACCGGGTATTAAAAGCTTAACCAAAACCGTAACCTTAACCGATGAAAACCGATTGAAATTTGTAACCGTAACTGAAACCGTAACCAAAAAAAGCGCTGTATCGAAACCTATAAATCGAAACTCTTTGAGCCGAAATAACCGTTTAGTAACCGATTCATTTATAAGGGTTAATTTCGGTTCTGGCCGTCGCAGCTACTGAGTAACTTTGCTAACTTTGAACTGCCATAACTTTGTCAAAAGTCAATCTATTTCCATGCACAATGTAAATTTGTGCATGATTTTACATTTTAATTCGTTCTGCCTTTAAATTTGGTTCATTTTAAAAATTCGAAATTTTTCGAAAAAATCAAAAAAGATAAAGGGGTAACACTATAAATTTTCGAAAAAATTCGATTTTCAAAAATTTTGAAAAATGAACAAAATTTAAATGCAGATCGAATTAAGAGGTAAAATTATGATCAAATTTACATTGCTTATGAAAATTGATTGCGTTTTGACAAAGTTATGGCAGTTCAAACATATTAAAAATCTGTAAAATCAAAATAGTCGAAATTTTCAAACCAAATTAACCAAATTTATATGATATCAAATTATAATGAAATCGACATTACGCTGAACCATTCCAGTAACCAGATAAAATTACTTTCCAGGGTAAAGGAGCTTAAGTCGTTTTTTTATGTAAAACAATTAATATTTTGGTCAACTGAAAACCTTAATTTATTTTTTTTGTGAACCGAAACCATATTGGTATTTTTAAGCCGAAACTTACAAAAAACCGATAACCGTTACGAAACCGAAACTCCAGTATTTTCATAACCGATAACCGAAAATCTTAATTCGAGCATAACCGAAACCGTAACTGAATCCGATATTCGTTTCGGTTTTGTTCCCTGTTAAGAACACATAAATCATACTATTTATTTATGTCTTAAAAAAATTGAGCTCGAACAGAACCAATATTGAAATCACTGAACCGGACTTTAACATCCAACATTTTTCTTTTTTAAATTTCACTTTAACATGAAACAAAATTGATTTTGGGGTTTTTTTATAGACTCCCATAAAATCAGATGACTTTCTAGTAATTTTTTCTTTGTGCGTTATTTTCGCTCAATTTTTTGGTTCCTCCCCCGTCGGCTTGAAATTGGATTCGTTTTCCCAAAATGAAGGTTTCGTCATTTTCGAATTGAAGCGCGAATCGTTTCTGATACATCCAATCGAGCGAAAATGCATCGTTATTGTATTTAATAACGTTGTGAACGTAACCTTTCGACTTATCCATGTATTTTTTCAACGGTTAGTCAGAAAATTGTGCTTTTTTTGTGCTCTTCAGTACATGTGAGATTATAAATTGAAGGCAATTCGCATGAAATACAGCTGACAATTTTATCGCGATATTTTGTTGGCATATAAAGCCGTTTCAATTCTGTCAAACATCGAAATACACTGTGCCATAATGACACTAGCTGAAAAGTAGCTTGTTAATATGTAGATTAATACAAGAATGCATGCATGTTTAGACATGACAAAGCGTAAGGTTAACAAACGTGATATCTGATCCATTTATCTCAATTATTTGTACCTTGGTACTCTGTTTTCTCACACTTTTTGGCATGTCCACTTACAACACAATTCCATTATGCGCTTTGTGTTCGACGCATAAATACAAAATCCCCAAATGTTAATTCAGTTAAAAATTGCCACCGTCCAACCTGGTGGCATCAACCTGGCCAACTGTCAGTTGGTTGTCCTCAACTGATGTTCGCAGTCAAATCTCAGCATGAAATTCATTTCGGATTAAATTAAGGATTAAGGTAACTTTTTCAAAGGCATGCTCTGCACTGGGCATTACAGGCCAGCGCTTCATCTCGACCATCATCTCATCCGCTTTCACCAGAAATGTTATGGCATTTTCTTTTTTACCTTTCTCTTTTTTTTTTTTAATTCCATTTCAGCTGCTGTGGCTGATGTTGAATTGTGGTAGGTGTAAGGGAAGGTGGTGAATGCTTCTTTAGCCTTGAAAGCTGGCCAACTACCATAGCAAAGCGCTCTTAAGTATTTAAGCAAATTTAAAAACTTGTTAAGCTCTATAATGAAGCAATTTTGAGCATTGTACGGTATCAAGTTGTGGAAATAAGCTTCACTTTTTATTGGCTTTCGTCGTTGGCTAATAATGTTGAGCATTAGCCTCAACTCATTTGATTTTCGGCACTTTCTTAGCGTTTTTATTAATTAGCTGCTGAGCATATAGACGGGCCATTAACCGTGAAACTCAATGAGTTCAGTTGCCCCTGTAACCTGTACAAAGATCTGTCCTAATGACATTACAACAATGGCTGACTGAATGATATTGAGCCCGGCCATGTGGAGCTACAGTTTCAGCTCGTTATGGCTGCTAAATGCCGCTCATTTCATTTCAACAACTCCATTAAAGCAACGACAAAGGAAAATTTCACCACCCACTCAGCCACCTGTCACCTGGGCAGCAGCTGGTGCGGTTTGTGCTCTCTTCACATGAATTAAAAGAGGCCTCAACAGAACAATTCAATTATATAATTTTGACCTTTTTTTTTATCATTTTGTTATGATGTCCTTTTGTGCTTTTTGTGATTTAAATGATTCTACATTTCTTCAAAAATGTGGGCACTTTAAAGCTCAGGAAAGTACATTTGTAATTTATACAATTAAAACAAAGAAATAGCACAAAAGGTGAATAGTACATTGTATATTTGTTGTTGTTTTTCATTATTTTTATTTGTAGTTCTGTTCTGTTTTGTTTTATTTATTTTCTTCGCTTGCAATTTGCTGGCAAAGTTTTTAGCGCAACGTTGCGTATGAGTAATGCCATTTGCAAGTTGAAACTGAAGAGTTGCATTCAACTAACTATAGCAATTACGTTGGCAACTCATGCTGCCTGCCTGGCGGCTAAATGAAGTGACTTCTAATGAGTTGCAAACTATCTAAAAGCACGCACATATGTACATATTATACATATATATATCACATACACATACAAATACTTGTCGAATGCCTTTTGGTTCCTCATAAATCTTCATTCGCGGCAACGTGCATCATCATCTTCATCATCAGCATCAGCTTCTTCATCATTGTCATTGCTTTTGTGCTGGTCTTGGTCTTGATCTTTCATCTTTGGCTGCCGTATATTTGTTTCTTCAGTTCGCTTTTGTTGCCAGCTTTATGTCGGTTTATGCGTCATTTATCATGCGAATCTCTTTACTTGTCACATTTTCCTTTCCTAGTGCCACTGATGCTGCACCGATGATTTTTCACTTTTCAATGCGACAGAGCCGAGTGACAAACTGACTGGCAGCGAATGCAACAATGACTGACGATCTGACAAAGCGATCTCAGCAACCGCATCAGTCACATTAAAGCCTGACTCTGGTTTATCCCTCCCCCCTCTCTCTCTCTATCACTTTCAATCTCTTTCAACTTTCCATATAAATAGGCACGATAAATATTTCGATTCGCTCGCAAAATGATTTATAAATTCTTTAAACTGGTTGTCAATCATAAAAAATATTGTTATGAAACAAAACAAATGGTAAACCAAATAAATGTAATTGTTGTCAAGTAAACACAAAAAAAACAAATGAGCAGAAAATCCGATTGACAAACACAAAACGTCGGACATGTAATTGAATTTTCACAAATTTTCGCATTACTCGCTGACTTTATAATGAGCCTCAGTCGCATGCATATTTTATAAGGATAATTGGCTGAAGCTCCGTCGATGACACGGAAGTTGCATGTCAAATTGAGGGCATTGTTTTATTTCCAATGAGTTTTTTGGGGGTGAGATAATTTCTCCAGCAGCGTTATGATTGAAAATAATTACGCGTAAAACTTCTGCAATGCAAATTTAATGACTTTTGTAATGATGGTGGCATTACCATTTCAGCTGTCGCCCTCTGGCGGCGACTATGCGCATTATGCAAAACTTCTACTTCTCCAACAGCGAGAGTAATTAGGTGCATTGAATCTATCTAGAAAAGTGTAAGACGAATATAAAAACTTTAGCTGCTGTTGTTGTTCTTTTTACTAAGTATTATGTATTGTCTTTAGAGCTGCTTAAGTTACTTTATTTCTTTCAGCAGTTTTTCTTTAAAGTTACTATAAATTTTAATTTTAACCGATTTTTTCAGCTGTAAATAAAATAGCCAGAAAAGTTTAATTAATTACTTAATTTATAAATTTTGCTGTGATAAAGTTGAACCGATTAGTTGATAAATTCTTCTTCTATTATTTGATATATTTTTTCATTGAGCAGAATTATCTATATAATTAAAGTCTTATTTAGAAAATCTTCTTTTATATTTTTATAGCCCGAGAATATCTCAGTATTATAATATAGTTTATCATAATTTGAGTTATTATAGAGTTTGTTGTTCTATGCTACATATGATATTAACAGTACTTTACCTTAGTATTAAAATATAGTTTAGCATAATTTGTGTTTTTATTGAGTTATTATTTTATGCTACACATGCTTTTCATAGTACTTTACCTATAAATGGTCTCAATAAATATAATATTCTCTGATTCTCTATAATAATTTAAATGTGTATGAACGCAAAACTAATTGTTTGTAAATATTTTGCCGAGTGAAATTTATTTTCAATGACATTCCATAGAATATTTCAATTCTCACGCGAATTGTGTATATTTATAGTTTATGGTATTTGTTTTGAATTGTGGGTCATCATTTGATTAACGCAAATAAATCAAACAGTGCATATTGTGTTTGCTTGTTTAAGTTTTAATTTAAATGCCAACACATTTAATGAGCTGTTCCAGCAGTTTTTGCAACATGTTTGCCCTTCATCCCCTATGCCCCTAAGTGCCCACTCAATTGTTGCTGACCAGGGCGAAAACTTATTTATAGTAAATGATTATGGTGCACACATGTCAAATGTTTTATTTAAGTGAATTTTAAATGCCTACAAATAGCCCCTCCTCATTGTTCGGTTTTTGTGTTTTACATAAACATATTTCATTTGGGCTTTAACAAATTTATTTGCCAACGTGTATAAAAGAGGCAGTCGAACACTAAAAGCCACGCCCACCACCAGCATACCAGCATGCAAATAGACCCATAGCTTTATTTATGCATGCTAGCCAAGCAGGCAAACAAACAAGATACATCAAACGTGCCCGGGTCCAGTAATGCCAAAGACACCTCAAACGGTCTGGGCACGGATACTGCGAGAATAGTCCCAAAAAAGAGCAAAAAATATGTAGCATAAGTAAGGCAAATTACATCAACTGCTCAACTGAGAAATACCCAGCAGTCAGTCAAAGTTTGTTTCATTTAATTTTAAAGTCAATTTCTACAGGTCCTTCGAGATTCTAGTTCGTTTGTTTATTCTTGACAAAGTAAAAGTCTAGTGACGAAACCCTTTCCATGCCCAAATTTTGTGACGAAAAATAATATATGTATAAATTATTTAACAAAAAAAAGTTTGGCATTTGGCATTGCGCACAAAATTATTTTTTGCCTTCGTCACTAACGCGGACTGCCGTCCGCTGCGATATTTATTAATTTCTCACCAATTATAGTTAGAATTGTATTTATTATTTAATGAATTAATATTTTTTTCTCTCTGTATATAAGAAGAAGTCTCTTTAAATACAAATATATATAAATATCTATAGCCTAAAATATCTATAACCTCCAAAATGTGAGTTGCCATATCACATGTGATAGGAAAAATATATTATTAGGTCCTTTAGACACCACTGGTCTAAAGTTACAGTCATTTTCAATAGCATTTTAATAATTCTACGCAAACTAATATTGCATTACCCTATTTGTATTTTTAGTTACGTGGTATTAAAGCTTAAGGACATGTGTATGTTGCAGTGTGTCTGGTGTGTGGTTCTGTGTGTGTGGTTGTGTGTGTATGTGTATGTTGCTGACGTGTCCATCCTTTTTAGCTAACTTGCTCTTTTCTGTTGAAACGTGTAAATTTATAATTAAGCGCCAACACTTTTTTCAATGCTTCGGCAGGATATACAACTTTCCTCTCTCTCTCCCTGTCTCTCTCTTTCATTCTCAGCCTGTCTTGCTCTTTCAATATTAGTGAATATTGTTGTGTTGAGCATTTGTTCAACGTTCGTTTCGTTTGGCCATTTATGCGGAAATCTTCGTGTAAACACTTAATTAGTGGTAAAAGTTAAACAGCCCCAAACAACAAAAGCAGCTAAAGGAGGCCCAACAAAGAACAACAATAACAACTGTTCATTGTATATCCTGTCTGACACCGGGTCGGGGATTAATTTATTTCATTTGACGCAGATTAGATTAAATGGCACAAAGGCTCTGCATTTCCCGGCTCGTTGCACAGCGTCAAGTAAAAACTTTTTGGGCCTAGCAACATTTTCATTTCTCTCTTTTAGCCATTTTGTGGTTTTACTAAATTACGACAGTGTGTAAATGCGTGTATCTGTCTCTCTCTCTCTGTGTGTGTGTGTGTGTGTGTGTGTATTAGGATATTAGAGTGTCAAGTGCTTGATGCTTGATGAGGTCAACTTCACATATGCTTTGTGGGTCCAACAAATTTGCAACGGTAATGAGTGGACTATCATATTAATAAGTTTAAATATAAATGCCGCATGATATGCAAATTTTCATAGCATACATTTTGCCTAAATGCCTCGTTATGGCATTTTCGCATGCTCACACACACACACACACACACACACACACACACATAAACGAACTCTCACACGCACAGTTTGTTTACTTAATCCGAAAAGCTTAACAATATGTGATTTGTATCTGAGGCCATTTGCACGCATGCAACAACAACAATTACAACAACAACAACAATTACAACAATGGACTCTGATTAAGAACACGCTTCGTTGAGTGCCAAAGAAAAAGATGAACAGCATTAACAACAACAACAACTACAAGTAGGCAACAAAAACAACAGCAGCAATTATTTGAAGATTTATTTCTAAAAGTGAGTCAACCACAACTTGCCACGCCCACTTGCCGCCCGCTTGCGGCATTTAATTAACTTTTGCACAAAATTGCGCACAACTTTAAAACGATAAAACTTTTTTATGAGCTGCCCTTTGCATTGCATTTTGTTTTGTGTGGCCAAATTACAATACGAATATTAGTTTGCCCGATGAAATAAGAAACAAAAAACATTACAAAGCTGCTGAGCTGACAAATATCCTATAAAAAACTTAAAATGCAAGTCGTTTATTTAAAAAGATTTAATATAAGTTAAACCGACTCCGATAGGAGTGCTTACCAAGGCTGAATCCATTTCAGGAACTCCTGAACCCAAGCTTCTGGTTCGAGCCTTGCTTTAAATTCAAATTTAAAAATACCTTTTATATTTTGGATTGTTTTAATAATTTACTTGATTTTTTAATTCTGTAAAATCTATATATATAAAACTCTTTATCCTGACTGACTTACTAACTGACTGACTGACTGACATATCAACGTGTAGGTCAAACGGTTAAAGGTAAAAATCTGAAATTTTCACACAACATAGATGAGACAATTTCATCTTGCAATAGAAATTCGTTTTGCAAAATTCCACCTGTAAGTAAGTCTAAATCAGGTCAAAGGTCTTGGAATTGCTTTGTAAGAAAAACTTTTAGGTTTCTTAAAATATCTTAACCAAACCTACAGATTATATGTTTGGGACTGACTTTAAAATTTTGACCAAATTTAATAAAAGTAAAAGCTAATACAACTTAAAATAAATGCTTTTATTATGATTTATGAATTGATTCAAGCTAATTAATATTATTGATATCAAAATATAAAAGCATAAAATTTGTGTAACTTTTGTTAAGTAGCTATTTTGCTATCTGCGAATAAACATCTGTGAAATATGCCCTCTTAGATACTTTGATGTAGAGGGTATAACAATTAAACTTGTGGTACTTATGCCCGCATATAAAAGAACGGCATTACGCCCCACGATCGTCCCGTGGCTGACTTTTAAATTGCATAACTGTTTGGCTTGTGCTGGGTCAACGTCGACGACGGCATCTCAAAGTTTCCGTCAGGTGACGTGGGCACAACTTCAGTTGCATTTTTCAGTCTCTGTTGCTGGCCCGCGGAGATTTTTCAATGGTTGCGTCAAGTTGGCGGCATAAACAAACAGCAACAATAAGAATAATAATAACAATAACAACAGCAATGGCGGCAGACAACGATGACAAGAACGGCAGCCATTTTGCGTTGGCAAATGGAAATAAACCGCACAACGGACAACTTTTGCCTCGCTCTGTTAATGGGTCAATTTATCTGGCGAGCTGGCTCGACAGTTTACAAAATGTGACAACAACTGCAAAAGAGGCAACAACAATGACCAGAACAGTCAACAACCAGCCGACAGGTGCACACAAAATTAAGTAAAAATTGAAGCGTTTTGCATGCGCTCCAAAAATTTGAAAACTTCTCTCACGAAACTATTTTCCAATTTTAATTGCAACCGCTCACGACATGCAATAATGGTCACACTGGCAACGGCAACGGCAACGACAACGACGATGGTCTAATTAACTGTCAACTTTATTTAGTTGTCATTTTGGAATATTTGAAATAGTTTACTTGCAATTTTGAATACACAACCAACATAATAATAAGTTTTCAAGTCGGGTAGCTTTTCATACCTTTTGGCGTTGTCAAGCTACAATGATAATGATAACTTTTAGATAACAGCAACAAAAGCAAAAGAGTTTGTCTCACACACAATTTGATAGATCTTTCAAATTTCATTTACATTTAACTAAGTCTTGAGATACTGTAGTTTAGCTAAGTGTAATAGAATTTTAATATGCCGTATACACTTAATTACTTATAATCAGGGATTAAAACCGAAACGAATATCGGGTTTAGTTACGGTTTTGATTATGCCCGAATTAAGGTTTTCGGTTCTCGATTATGCAAAATCTTGTAGTGTCGGTTTCGTAACGGTTATCAGTTTTTTGTTAGTTTCGGCTTAATAATATACCGAAATGGTTTCGGTTTACAAAACAAAAAAAAATTAGGTTTTCGGTTGAATAAAAATGAAGCGTTATTCATTGTTTAACATAAAAAAGACTTAATGCTCTTATTAGCTTGGAAAATAATATTATCTGGTTATTTTGATTTTGAGTATTTTGATTTTACTGATTTTTAATAACTTTGAACTGCCATAACTTTGTCAAAACTCAATCAATTTCCATGCGCAATGTAAATTTGCTCATAATTTTACCTCTAAATTAGATCTGCATTTAAATTTTGTTCAATTTTGAAAATTTTTGAAAATCGACTTTTTTTGAAAATTTACA
This sequence comes from Drosophila kuntzei, assembly GCA_035042165.1. Taxonomy (NCBI): domain Eukaryota; kingdom Metazoa; phylum Arthropoda; class Insecta; order Diptera; family Drosophilidae; genus Drosophila; species Drosophila kuntzei. The sequence goes on along the minus strand of JAWNLU010000472.1, from coordinate 1,110,294 downwards.
GTGTTACCCCTTTGTCTTTTTTGATTTTTTCGAAAAATTTCGAATTTTGAAAATGAACAAAACGCAGAACGAATTAAAAGGTAAAATCATTCACAAATTTACATTGCGCATGGAAATTGAGTAACTTTTGGCAAAGTTATGGCAGTTCAAAGTTATCAAAGTTGCTCTGTAGCGAAATTAACCCTTATAAATGAATCGGTTACTAAACGGTTATTTCGGTTTAAAGAGTTTCGATACAGCGGAAAAAAGTTTTTTCGGTTATGGTTTCAGTTACGGTTACAAATTTCAATCGGTTTTTACCGGTTAAAGGTTACGGTTTCGTTTAAGGTTTTAATCCCTGCTTTTAATTAATTTGATTAAGGATTTGAAAATAACTAATATTAAAAATTGGAATTGGTGTTCTGTTATATATTATGTTATAATTCAAATTAATATTGTTAATAATTAATAGAAGTACATGTGCAAATTATCGTTTTAAAAAATCCAAGATTATTGTCTATTCATTAATTTTTTTAAGTATTAAAAAAAATGTACATAGATGCTATTATGGATCTAAAATTATATTAATGACAGTCTAAACAATTTTAATTAGACATTTTAAACGCAAGACCTGTGTACATTTTCTCTAATTATGTCAGACCAAAATTCAATTAATTTTTAATTCTCTAAAATGAAGGCTCATTAATAACTAATCATTTTAATGTATTCAGATAATGGCATAATATGTCTAATTAAATTCGAATTTTTTGGTGCCATAGCTAAAGGCAGCTGGCAACTAAATTAATCAACAAATATGCATACGAAAAATGCAACTTACGACTTACAGTGAATGGCAACATTTATCAGTCGGTTAAATTGCTTGCGTGTAAAATATTTGCCCACAATTAAGTGAAACACTGACGCGTGTGCATATAATTTATGATTTCATTTAAACAACTCAACTGCGAGTAATTATGCGACCGCATACAAACACAAGTACACACACCATTGCACGCACACACACAGACACACATCTATACGCACACACCAAATACACACATCACTCATACGCGCCGCAAGCCCAAAATTAGAAGGCGTCGCGCTTTGCTGCCCACAAACTCGACGTGTCGAGTTGCATGGAGATGAAGGGAGGGGCGATAAGAGAGAGAGGGGGGGGGGGGGGGGGAAGTTGGCCATCAACAGTCCGTATTAGTTGACCACAGCTGTGAGTCCAGGGTTCGTCCGAGCGAGAACTTTGCGCCTTGGCCCTAAGGGCCAAACACCACGAAGCAGACATACACACACACATATATACACACACACACACATACAACCACACATATTGCGCATACGCGCTGTGTGCTGTGCAAGTGCGAATTAATGACCAGTCGTTGGGCTTATCTGAAGCGCTTAATTTGAAACGATTTCGTTTACTTTGAGTAGGAAGCTTTAATTTCCATGTTTGCCGGCAAGTGAAATGAAATGAAATGAAATTAGGCTGGGACTATATTAACAATTTATTGATTTAATGCTCAAACAAAAACGTACACAGATAGCCGTTAATCCTTACCCTGTTATGTCATTGCGTAAAGCTGCAATAATTACAAATTACAACACGTTCATTACCAAATGAACACGAGCAGTAAAGTTTAATTAAATCAACTCACAAATAAATTTGGAGAATACGTTTTACTGTCTGAAAAATTAAAATTGAAAACAATCTATTTATTTAAAATTTTCTTTAATCAAATGAATTTTTATTGACTCTCACATTTTCATCGAGAACTTTTCTATATGTTATGTGTAAATTACATGAGTTGAATTTTCATTCGGGCTTTTATTTAATCCAGAAGTTTCATCTATGAGAGTTTCGTTTATGTGTGCAGTTTCATATTATTTATATAATATATTCTTAAGTTTATATTACAAGTATATAGTTTACTTTTATTGATAGTTTGCTGACATTTACGAGACTTTATTTGCATTTATTTAAACTGTTTTTTATGTTAATGTTTATGTTTTTTATCTGTTGCAACTTAAAAATGCAATTAGTTAATTGAGGGAAACAAAAATACTTTAAATACAATTAAATTTATTTACATTTGCATTTGTAAAGTACAAATTGCAGCTAAATTTACCAATATATAATTTATTTATTTATTATCATTATGTCTATTCACAATACCCTTGCAGAAAGGTATATTAATTTTGTCACAATAATAAAACGTTTTCCATTTTATTAGTAATTACATTAATAGATATTTATAAACATCAGATCATCGATACTTCACTGCAAGGATATTTAAAGTTCGACCGGCCGAATATTTCTTATTTAATTTAGTTTCCATTTATTATTGTGATGTGATTCGTTTTTTGAAGCATTGTGCAAAGGGAAAGTGATAAATTAAATTAGTACATCGATTAATGCGAACCAGTAATTTTACACATTGCAATGACATTAATTATTATTATTTATAATGTAATTTTTTTGGTAGCATCGATTTTAAGTGTAGTCGGTTTTTTTGAATCCATTCAGCCTATCGTAATGTTTGTTTAATATTTTGTATTTTCCATAGTTATTGTTGCATAATTTCATATATTTTACGCTATGCATAAATTAACACTAAATGTCATTGTTTATTGTATCCCATAAACTGTGACACCTTTTTGCAACGGCATTTTACAGATAAAATTAACGTTATCTATCAATATAATTATGTACAAGAAATGTGTGTTTCACTTAATTATCATGACGTCATTGGCTGTCGTTGTTGTTGATGTTGTTGTTGTTGTTGATGTTGCAACTGCAGCTGTTGTTGTTGTTCAAATTGCCTGACATCACAATTGATATGCACTAAGGATAAATTGCCAGGGCCAAGAAGCCAACGCATCCATCGGACCACAGCGCTGGCAGCCAATGCCAATGCCAATGCCAGGACAAGGCTAAAGTTGAGACTGCTCCTCAGGCAGCTGCCATTGCCGCCGCTCTTCTGCATGGCCGCAGGACTCTCGTCTGTGGATAATACAGATGATATGGCGAGTCAGCAAAGGAGGAGAGAGATGTTGAAAAAGATGAAGCTGTTAGTGACGGGCAATCCACTTACCATTAATGACATTGACCACAACGCTGGCCGCCTCAGCAGTTGTTGGCATGCACGTATAGTTGCCCGTGTCCAAGAGCTGTGCATTAGCAATCCGTAATCTGCAACATTAAAGCAAAAGTTTAAAGCAATTGTAAAATGTGGGAAGCAGCTGCAACATCCAATGGGCCAATCAGTTGCCACATGAATTGAGCTTCATTGATCAAAGCTCAAAATACCGGAGCTATTGACGATTGAGCTGGAAACCAACAACCACTTCAAAATGCAGACACCTTCGTTACTCGGGAATGCTTTACTTCAACTCGTATTGGACTCTTCATGATTATGATGAAAACACATTCCTAAATCAATACGAGGAGACTTCCTCACCTGCTTTGCAACTTCTCGGCCAGGGTTGATTCCATAGAAATGCGTTGCAAATCGATGGCTGCATCATTCGGATGCGCCACAAAGGGCGTTAGGATGTAGGGGCCGCGATACCAGTAAATTGGTCCAATATCCTGTGCAGCACTTGCCGGCTGTTTCACATGGCATGTGAGCGTTATGACGCTGCCCTGTTTGACGTACAAATCCGATGGACCGGCTATAATCGCTTTGGCATCTGGCGGCGTCACTGCAATGGCCAATGGAACGTGCGAGAAATTGATTAATGGCATTTCTTCGGTGCTTCACTCGCTAATCGAGTATTGGAATCTACCGTAGGTCCCAACCCAACCCAGTTCAGTCCTACCGAACTCTTTACGGTTGTTAAGCATGTGGTTAAGCCTCAAGCACATTTCACTGGCATGGCGACAATTCAAGAGACGGTTCACAATTACATTCGTTGAATCAAAGATGCCACTGCATACCACACTCAGAAACAGTCAATAGACCAAACACAGCATCGCTTTTCACCTGATAATCTGCAGGTTTCACAGATCTAACGACTGCCTGCTACGTGACACGATGCCAACTGGCCAAATGGCTCTTAAATGAAGCAGAATTTGAGTAGCTGACAGACAGACATTCAGACAGACAGACTGTATGCGGTGTGGCACTAAACACAGATTGAACTTAAGCATTTCACATTTTTGTAGCATACTTTCAGGCGCAAATGTCCTTAGTTTAATACGATTTAAGGATACGAGTATTTTTAGCTAGTAAATCATTTAAAACAAGTTCGCAATTACAATTAATAAAAACAGAATTTAAATGAAATTAAAGTGACAATTAAAGCTCCTGCCTTTCAGTCGGATTATAATTTTAAACAGGGATTAAAACCTTAACCGAATTCGTAACCTTTAACCGGTGAAAACCGATTGAAATTTGTAACCGTAACTGAAACCGTAACCCAAAATAATTTTTTCCGCTGTATCGAAACCCATAAACCGAAACTCTTTAAACCGAAATAACTGTTTAGTAACCGATTCATTTATAAGGGTTAATTTCGGTTCTGGCAACTTTAATAACTTTGAACTGTTATAGCTTTGTCAAAGCTCAATCAATTTCCAGGCGCAATGCAAATTTGAGCATGATTTTATTTCTAAATTCGTTCTGCATTTAAATTTTGTTCATTTTCAAAAAATTTTTGAAAATCAAATTTTTTTGAAAATTTACAGTGTTACCCCTTTGTCTTTTTTGATTTTTTCGAAAAATTTTGAATTTTCAAAATGAACAAAATTTAAATGCAGATCGAATGTAGAGGCAAAATCATGTTTAAATTTACATTGCGCAAAAAATTCATTGACTTTTGACAAAGTTATGACAGTTCGAAGTTATTGAAAATCTGTAAAATCAAAATAGTCAAAAAATTCTAACAAAATTATCCAAATTTATATGAGATTAAATTATAATAAAATCGACATTACGTAACCAGATAACATTATTTTCCAGGCTTATTAGAGCATTAAGTCTTTTTATATGTAAAACAATGAATAACGCTTCTTATTTTGTTCAACCGAAAACCTTAATTTTTATTTTTTATTTTGTGAACCGAAACCATTCCGGTATATTATTAAGCCGAAACTAAGAAAAAACTGATAACCGTTACGAAACCGACACTTCAAGATTTTGCATAGTCGAGAACCGAAAACCTTTATTCGATCATAACCGAAAGCGTAACTGAAACCGATATTCGTTTCGGTTTTAATCCCTGATTTTAAAGATACAAGTACTTTCAAATTGAATGGCTTACACCGAAAATCAGCAATTACAATTCATGATGTGAAAATTAGATTAAAATAATTCTATAATTCTGACTATTAAGTTTTTTCTCACAAATTATTTCACTTCTTTTCAGGCGCTAATTTCTTTAGAAGAATACTTGTCAACATATTTTGAGATAGAATACCTTATAAATCAAATGAAAAATCTATTTTAAATAAATGTATTTTTGGTAAATATAATTTATTTCCCTTTTTTCAGGTGGCAATGATTTTAGAAAATAATTTAAAAGATACGAGTCTCGAGATTTGTTGGATAAAATATTTTTAGCATTTTCAATATCATACGTGAAATTTTATTTTCTCAATTATTTTTAAATATCTAATTTTGTAATACATCTAACTTAAAATAATGAATTTATTAATATATTTAAACAGTTATAAAATCAGCTAAAATAAAATAATAAAATAATAAATTATAAAAATGAACGAAATTTATTGAATTATATGTTTTTGAACCTAAACTTTATTTTAGGTTTAGGTTCGAGTTGTGTATAAATAAACAAGAGTTTAACTTAAATTATTGCACTAATTAAATGAAGTTCTCATGTAAACTAAGTATGCTGAGGGTGTAAATGAGCTGCTTTCCTGGGTGCTGACTAAGCCATGTTTACTAACTGAACCGATATAAGGTCGACTAGCTCAGCATCATCGGTTGGCACGTTGTTTGTGTTAACAGCGCAGTGAAATCGGCTTTACTGTCTGCTACTGTCCCCCCCTCGAGCCCTCGGCACATCATTAACAACGTCAACATTTGACTTTGTTGACTGGCTGCTGTTAGCCAAACTGTTGTTGGACGCACGAAAAAACATTAAACCAATTTTCAGTGCCTATAAGTGAGTCGACCGTGCTATGGTTATACGACTATGCCACGCATTTGTCTCTGTCTACGGCAGCTGGCAACTGGCAAACAGGGAACTGGCAACCAACAACAGCAACAACAACTTATCTCGCCCCCAAAATCATGGCCAATATTAGAAAGCCACGCATACTGGCAAGAGCCATCAACAGAACTCTGTGGACATAATGGTTCCGTTCATGATTTCCACTTCCACATGTGCTGCCTCTTGTCCTCTCCCTCCCCCTCCCCCTACCCCTGTCTATGTGCCAGTCACAATAACAACGGGCTAACAACACTTAAAATGTGTGTAAAATGCGCGACAGCAACAAGAATTGTGCCCGGCAACGGCTTCATTGGCCCATGCCACGCCCAACAAACAATGGGTCAATGATACGCCAACAGTAAAATGGCCAACACACAACACTACAGAACACAACCCAGCTAATCCAACCCCAAAACAAAAATGTTAGGCTTTGTGGTTACAAATTTTTATGTGTTAGTTTTGCCATTTCATTTAGTTTCCTCTCACATTTCTTCTCACTTTTTTGATTTTTATATACCCTGTACTCTAATAAAAAGGAAAGCATTGCTTAGATCGCTCAACTTAAAATTTATAAAATTAAAAAACAACTTATTATCTTTTATTGAATATTAAAAATATTATAACAATAAAAGTGCACATTTTTAAAAATAAAATTTATTTTCTTATCGTATGTTTAACTGAAATTTTCCACTGCCTACCAAATAAATGAAAGTCGAGCACTCTCATCTTTATAGTATGCTGGTCTTTCTTTTTTATTATTATTATGTGCCTGTTATGGTCGGCATTTGATAACACAAAGACCACAGACCAGACAAAGACAATATCCTGAAATTGACTCTTCACATAATGGCCACCTGAATGTAGACTACTTCGAGGGGTTCTGTTTATCAGCCAGATTTACACTATAGATACTTATTTGAAAAGAAAATCTATTTATACGTGAATGTAATACAAATTAAAGACAAACAAGTGTAAATTGTATAAGAATATTCTGTTTATTATGGAGCGAGTGAAAAATTCGACATATTTTTAATTGTAATAAAAAACTAGTTTAAATATTAAAAAATTAAAAAAAAAACAAATCTTAAATTGTGTAAGATTGTTTAGTTTATTATGGATATAAATGAAGTTCAGCGAGTGAAAAATTCAAGATATTTTTAAATTTAGTAAAGAAATAGTTCGAATATTAAATAATTGAAATAAAAAAGTAATTTTCAACAAAAATCGGGTTTTATTATTTATTATCAATACAACATTGTAATCAAAGCTCTTTTATTAGTGTTTTTTTAATTGATTTTCGACGCAATCTGCGTGACAAATAAACAAGTTAACTACATTTTCCCAATTATTTACGTTGTACTGCGGAAAAGCTATCTCCACATCTAAATTAACAAGATATAAAGTTCTGTAAATCAGTGCAACGTTTTTGTTCAAAAGAGAATTGTTGGCAAGCACAGAATTTGCAGAGAGAAGAATTTACATTTACAAAAAGTGCACAGCACAGATGAAGAAAAATAAAAAAAAAAAACAGAATGAATAAAAGTGTGTTTGTCCCAGTTACAGAATTCGGAGGCATTATGATGAAGTAGAGTAAAGGTATTAAAAAGAAAATGCAATGACAAGTTTAATTTGTTACAGTTGCTCTTTGCCAGGTCAGAAGACCTGTTATGGATTTTTAATAACAATTTCACTCAACACTTCTCAATATCCAGAGCATCTCTATTTAAATTCAAGATGACCTTTTTATCTCAATAAAAATGTAGCAAATTTAAAAATTTTGGTTGCATGATTCATAACACAATTCATTCCAATATTTTATTGCAAACAAAGGCAATGTTTTGCATACTCAGCATAAAAATATATAAAAAAAAAACCCCATTTGTTTGCATTCAGTGTTAAGGAATTCAGTTCGTTTTAAAGGAAATCCTTCCTCATCGTATTTGAACGCGTAAAACCGGTGACAGAATATTTTATCACGCTGCCAACTCCAGAAGGCAAACGCAAATCTGCGCTCAACAATTTTTTCAAATCATTAGCATAAATTTTTTCTTAGCATTGCCGCGACTTCCCGTCGCCGGGCCAAGACCCAATTCAAAATGGAATGCGTGGGTAAGCGAGGAATGGAGGGGAGAGAGCAAAGACGGATAGATTATTTTATGTAGTTTCAGGGTGCGTTTTGCAACTACGAGTACCTTGCAACGGAAACAAGGGAGCAATGGGGCAACAGGATGTTGCAGCGTTGATTTGACTTTATAGATGTTGATGAGATTTGCTTGAGTTTGTTATAAATAAATCCAGGTTGCATTTGGCAGCCAATTTGTTGTTGAAAAGTCCCCAGATGCTACAACACTCCTTCACTTCATGTTAAAACTCCAGCATATCAAGACATGTGCGCCAAATTTCACAATTTTCACACAACAACTCAAGATCTGAACATTTTTACGTACATTATTGAATCACATGAATGGCCCTCAAGTGGGGCCAAAAGTGGTCAAGTAAACGATTGAATGCACATTAGGGAATACATAACAGCCTTCAAAACGGATCGGATCGAATTGAATCGAATCGAATCAAAGTGAATCAAAAGCAAACTAAACCAATCACAAAACAAACAACTTGAAACGTGCAACAGAGATTCAAGACTTCAAGCTCAGCAATTTAATGGTAAACTATTCAATAATTTCAATTAACTTTCGCACCAACAAGAGCAACAGCAAAAATAAATAAATAAATATATAACTAAGCAAACTTTGGCTATAGCACATGATGACAAACATTGGCTTGCAGACTGGGCCAAAAAAAAGTTTCAAATCAATTTTACGTACATGAATGAAACATGAACGTGCATGGTTTTCTGTAACAATTTATAACAAACACAAACTTATACACAGAATACACAGGAGAGTCAGAAGAACTTGAAGCTGAGACGCAAAATATTGCCTGCAACGGAAATCCATTGTAGAAAACTTGTAAAATGCCAAAACAATGAAATGAGATCGTGGCGTAAACGTGCAAAAAACACCTCAAAGGATGCCACACGTACATACGTACATCCTACATAAACACACCCACACACACACACACACACACATACATATACTCTAATAGTCATCCACACGCAGACGGCGTAACGCCCTCGGGGCCACGCCCTCCATGGCTGGTGTGTATTACAGCCAGCATATGAATTTAGTATTGAATTTAAATGCAAATTGCGTTTGCATGCAAAACGTGTAGAAAAATAGACAGCAAAGTTTCGGCACCACAAAAGCTAATGCTCCTCCATATATATATATATATATATATATGTATATATACATATGTAAGTATCCAAGTTATATACATATATACAGCAAATTGATATACAGAGACCAATGCTTTGACCTACATTGGATGTACTCTAATTGCCATGGAGCTCTATAAATTGCCAGGTATTGAATAAATCCAAGAATCTTTCAATCGATATGATAAACTTGTTAAAAGAATATAATTATTTCTTAACGAATATTATTGAAATAGATGCATATATTATTATTTTTTTAAGATTGTTTGAAATAAAATCGATTGATAAAAATAAATATTTTTCATTCATAAAATCGAGAATTAAAATAAAAGTTATTTGCATTTTGAATCATATTCATAAAAATATAACATTTTCATTAAATGAAAACCTCCTCTACATAATTTACATATAACTTGAATATATTCTAATTTTTCCGAAATAAAATATTGTTAAAGCATATATATACGTATGTAAATATCAGGGATTAAAACCTTAACCGAAACCGTAACCTTTAACCGATGAAAACCGATTGAAATTTATAACCGGAACTGAAACCGTAACCGAAAATAAATTTTCCGGTGTATCGAAACCCACAAACCGAAACTCTTTAAACCAAAATAACTGTTTAGTAACCGATTCATTTATAATGGTTAATTTCGCAGATACTGAGCAATTTTGATAACTTTGAACTGCCATAACATTGTCAAAACCCAATCAATTTCCTTGCGCAATGTAAATTTGAGCATGATTTCACCTCTAAATTCGTTCTGCATTTAAATTTTGTTCATTTTCAAAAATTTATGAAAATCTAATTTTTTTGAAAATTTACAGTGTTACCCCTTTGTCTTTTTTGATTTTTTCGAAAAATTTTGAATTCTCAACATGAACAAAATTTAAATGCAGATCAAATTTAAAGGCAAAATCATGCTCAAATTTACATTGCGCATTAAAATTCATTGATTTTTGACAAAGTTATGACAGTTCGAAGTTATTGAAAATCTGTAAAATCAAAATAGTCAAAATATTCAAACCAAATTAACCAAATTTATATAAGAATAAATTATAATAAAATCTACATTGCGCTGAACCATTCCAGTAATCAGATAACATTATTTTCCGGGCTAAAATTATATATAAAAATATATAACATATTGTATTTTATTTTTATTTTTCTAAAATAAAATAGAAGTCCTTTGGGACTTTTGTATTTATTAATCAGAAATAAATGCCTTTAAGGAATTTTTGTTTTTTCCCTTAAAAATAACAGTCTTTAAAGACTTTTATACAAAAAAAATCATCAAGAATTCTTTTAAAAGTCTGAAAAAAATAAAGATCAATAATAATTATTATTTGTAATTTTTTTTTTATCACAAATAGTTATTATACTTGATTTATAAAATAAAAGTCTTTAAATAACCATTAAAATTGGTTTTATTGCTTATTGCTCATAACAGTTATGATCCCTAGTATATATATGTACATATTCATATATTTAACAACTTTCTGTAAACTTGTTCGGCTATTCGTCTTAACTTTGTGTGCAATTTTAAAGATTTGCCCCTTGGGGGTGCGACCAGTATGACAAGTTGCAAGTTGCAAGTCGCAAGTTGCAGGTTGCCAATCGCAAGTTGCCAGTTGCAAGTCGTGCATACGACAACTCGCTGACAATGCGTAAGAACTGCGAGCGTGTTTCAAAGAATGTGAAGTGGATAATGGAAATGGGATGATGGCTGGTTGGTTCGTTGCTTTACTCACCTATGACATTCAAGCGGAATGCCATCGAAATTTTTGGCTCCGTATTCACTTGGCACTCGTAGATGCCACTGTCACGTGGCTGCGCATATTTCACATGCAGTGTCCAATCCTTGGAGTCGGCGGTGCGTACGACCTGCAAGAGTTGAATTGCATAGATAAATCGTTAAGGACAAGTCAGTTATCTAAGACAGCTATCTGGGACAGTTGGGCATAGTTGTCCTTGGGCAAATTTAATCAATGCACACAAGTTGGCAAGCACAGAAGCGTCGAATTGCATACGCAATTAAGCCGACTTGGCTTACAAATGGCCAGCATGCCCTTTAGCCATTTAATAAGCTGACAACATAAACATACATACACTGATAAAAAAATGTTCTAAAATCAAGATTTTGGTTTCAGAACTACGAATTTTGGTCTAAAAAATGAGTCGAGAACATAAAATTCTTAAATTTAGAAAACATATCTTGATTTTAAGAACATTTCAAATAAGAATAAGTTCTTAATTTAAGACCAAACAGTCTTAAAATCTCAAACCAAAAATAAAAAATAAGGCAGGTGTTTTAAACTCTAAAATAATTTTTATTTTAAATTTATACTCTTTATGGATTTATTTATTTTATAAATATTCCGATTATATTTTTTTTTCTTGGCAAGAGTGGGGATTTCGAACCCTCGCTCTTGTTAACCAAACTGAAGCGGCAACTCTAACCAGAGAGCCACGTTGTCATTGTTATCTTTATATTAAATATGACATATTTATATTTTCTTTTCAATTTAAGATTTTTAATTCTTATATTAAGAACTGCGAATTTTTAGATTAAAATTCTTAGCTTTATTAATTTGGTCTTAAAATGGTCTTATTTTAAGAACAAAATATTTAATATGAATGTTCTTGATTTTAGAAGTTGTTCTTATTTTTCAGTGTACATACATACACAAACAACTGAGGTAGTTGGTGATAAACCGGCAGAGGCAGACAGAGAGAGAAAGAGAGTAAGTAGATTACGTATACGCACCTTGAAGCGCTCATCAGATGTGTAGGTCAAAATGCCTGCAGTCAAAATGTGCAAATCGCGTTTCCTTATCCAAGATACCTGCAAATAGACAAAAACACAGACACACACACAAATACATTACGATTTAGTGACAGAGCGGAACAAAAGGAAGAGGAGCGCTTAAGTCAATTTTAAAAATTGCTTTGGCCCAAAACGAAAGGGACCAAGCCCAAATAAAGGTAGAAAATTTAATAAACCAAACGGCAAAATGAACTAAGCGCTCGAAAGAACGGCAACCAAAAAAAAAAAAAACAAGCGGAATGGAAAACTAACTAAAAAACTTTTGCAAATACTCTCGCCGTCTGTGTAAGCAATGGCAGCGGTAAAAGCAACAGCGGCATCGACGACGACGACGGCGACGGCGACGACAGACAAAGCGATTTGCGAGACACACAGACACAGGGAAACCTGCAGGAAATCCAGGACGAAGTGCGTGCCCAAAATGTCAGCGGCTTAAAGTTGCCAAAGCCTCCAAAAAATGGTGGCCTCAGCCAGAAAGTAATCTGCGAGCCAGCCGCAGGCGAGCAAAACTTTTCGTTGCTCCAAAAGAGACGAACCAACGTCCAAAAAAAAAAAGCCAAAAATAAAAGAAATATATAACAAGAAAAACTGAAGCCGAAACTAAAAGTGTCAAAGTGGCAAAAGGAAGCGGTACTTGCCCCTTAAAAAAAAATAGAAATAAAGAGAAGAGAAGAGAAGACGAAAAAAAGGTGCTACTAAATCAGACTCAGTGAGGGAATGGATGATGACGAGTTTGCTGATGAACAAGGTGAGCTGCTGGACTGTGATGGGTCTTGGGCACAGTTTCGTCTAAGTGGATTTCCAGCAAGGCTATAGAAAGAGGTAAAAGTATGTTAAAGGACTACAATGCGAGTGATAGATTAGGCAACTGCGTCCAACTTTAACAGATGCTAGAAATTCATTCAGGTTAAACTGAAAACTTTTCACTAACTGACCTTGGAAATTATTTAGATTAATGATGTCATGTTTTTCAAAATATTGAAGGTAGTTCTATAAATTTTGTAGGACTTAAGAAACTAATTAGCATTAAGAGTTATGTCTCCCTTCAAATCCCCCACATTTTAAAGTTCTGATAATAAAATTTAACTATTATTGTATATAAAAAAAACATATCGAATGTTGTACAATTGTGTCTAAAAATATAATAAATTAGTTGTTTCTAAATTTAATTAAATAGCATTGTTTTATTTTAAACTCATTTGTAAAACATTTGTAACAGGAGACTTGAATAATTTCTCAATTTTCCGAATAAAGAAAAGAAAAAGATACAGGACCTAAAGCATCTAGAAAATATAGAAATTTAATGCCGAGCCAAAATTTAGCAAATAGAAAGGGATTGGTTAAGCGTCGACAACATTTTGTGATACTCGCAGATATAAATAAATATAATACCTTTAACAATATTGTATACATTTTAAGCTTGATAAAGTGGAACAACAAATATTTCAAGAATGTATTTAAGGACCTACATTTTTATTCACAGTTGGAGCTTAAAATTGTTTACATTTTTACAGCAATTGAAGACCAAGTTGAGTTACAAATGACCATCCAACCCACCCACAAAATGTGCGAAAAAATAAAACGCAGAAAAACCAAGTTTAAAGTTGATGATGCAGCGGAGCAATCAATAGATACAAAATAAAGTAAAGAAAAGAAAGCAGAAAAAATTACAAAATTAAAAATGAACTAAGGGGGAAAAAAAAAGATGAAACACAATGCAAAGCCATAAACTGAACTTTGCGGGGTGGCGAATGCCAATGGACTGACAAAGGAGCAGTAAACAGGGTGGGGAGGATAAAGACAACATCGCTGAAACTCTGTCATTCAACCAAGAAAATGACCAAAAAGATGTGATGAGAGATGATGGCAAGGACAAAGAAAGCGGAACCGGAAAACGATACGAGTAGCTGAACAAACTGACAAAAGAAACAGAAAAAAAGAGAACAAAAATTGGAAAAACTTGTCGACTTTGGCGGTAACTTGATTTTCAGCTTGACTAGTCCGAGGCAGGGTCAATATTTGCCTAGGCGATAGTTAAAAATGCATAAAAGCGAGAACAAAAAAAAAAAAAAGAAAAAATAATAATAAATGTAAAGGAAAAGGAAAATCATTTTGAGATAAGCGTCCACTTGACTCACCGATTTATCGCGCAAATTCTCAACGCGACAATTGATGGCTGCCGTGTGTCCTGTCCGTGCTGTTATATTCCTGGGCATGCCAAAGTCAAATACCGGCGGCGGATAAGTTGTCTCATCCACTTGCTCATCCAGATCATCCAAAGCATTGTCAAACTGCGCCACATTGTTGTGGTGTAGATGGTGGTTCATGTTGTTGCCGTTGCGGTTGTTGTGATTGTTGTTGTGATTGTTGTTGTTGCTGTTGCTATTGTAGTTGTGGTCATGAACCAGTGAGGCGATATAGACATCATCCACTGCCGCAATAGAGGGCAACAAGTCGTTGTCTATAATACTGGCAGCTGCAAAGCAAAAAATGAAGAGTTAAGAACTGAGAATTGAGAATTCAATAAGCAAATGCGGCAATTGTTAATTGAATTGAAAACATTCGCCTCTGTCTAGTATGGATAGCAAAAGCCAGAACTTCATTTACAGCTTAAGCTTAGAGCCAAGGCATAGAATACGAGGAGGACATAAAAATCACTTAGAGCTAACGAGAAAATACTCAATAGAAAGGCTCAATCTCCAAGCAAAGGGTGAAAGAACTTCTCTCTCTCTCTCCTCTCCCCTATTGACTGGAAATTAATTAAATGCCACTCAATGCCTGAGAAACACGAGTAATAGAACCCCTTCACAATATGTGAGATAAGTCAAATAGCTTTGTGAGTACGAGAATTTCACATGCTATCACTTATCTCAAATATGCCACAGTGAGAATGAAGATATTCGGACAAAAAGCCAATAGAATGCAACGGAACACCCAATGAAATGACGTGCGGAAAATGCTCGTTATAATAATTACAAAAGCAATTGAATGATTTCCTTTGCTCCCCTTTCCTCTCATTCACATCTGCTAAACAACGGAAATTGTTTTTAATTAAAATAAATGAGCGCTTTAATGGCCACTGTGGCCGGAAGTGCACATAAACCAAGCCGAGTTCGTGCTTTTTGTTGTTATTGTTGGCCTTACAAATTACAGTTAATGAGAGTTTTGTGCTAGAAATGGGCGAGAAAAGCATTAAAAGCAGTTGTACAAATTGTAACTATTACAACAATTATATAATTTAACAATAAAAATAAAAATTATCACTTTGATGCATTAATAAACCTTCATACTCATCTAAAAATGAATCAATTGTATATTAATTAAAATGATATTAAATAATACAATTGAAGTAAATTAATAATTTGTATTATTTTTGTTTTATCAATTAATTGACAATATATAATCAGTATTGAATATTTTGATTATTTTTCCATTAGACAATAGCTCTAAACAAATTAATAAATTAATTTCATTATTAGAAATGCACATTTATAGGAAATTAATAAAAATCTATAAAATAAATATAATAATGTATAAATTAAATAGTAACTTAAATATGCTTAAATGTTTTGAATCTTAAAGATTTTTAAGTACGCAACCTTTAACTCTCAGTGACCGTTTAGCAAAGTTCAAAGTTCACACTTGCTGTATATATTACTGCATGAATACATTACTTTTATACACTTATCATACAAGCCACGGAGTTCCCTTTGGTTTAAATATCGTCATGCATTATCCATTTTTAAGTGCAACACTTGTCAGGTTCTTTCGCTATTCTTTTAGTTTTTTTTTTCCTTTTGCATTCTAAAGTAAAATGCATATTTTTGCATTTGCATTTATTTGACATTTTAATGAGCGCATAATGTCAGCCATGTGGCAGTCACTGTCGCAGTCACTGTGGCAGTCACTGTGGCTGTTTAGACAGAGTCACAGGTTGACGACACTTATAACTCAGAGCACGTGGCTGCTTCTCAATTTAGCTCGTTGCCACTGTTGCTCCTCTCTCTCTCTCTCTCTCTCTCTTTATTTTCCTCCTCTCTGTTTCCCTTCCTTTTCCATGACATTCTTCCCTCTCACCTCAGCTATCTAACTGGGTCACTCACTTTGGCAGCTGCTGTTTCTGCCTCTGCTGCTGCTGTTGCACTTGAATCTTTTAGGCCGTTGTGGCACTTGTGCATGTTAGACACAAAAATCTAAATTATTTAAGTGCCCACACACACAGGAAGCGGGGGAAAGACTGAGGTAGACATTCACATATGCTGGTAAAAAAGTGCGACGCGCTTAAAATGTAACTGCATTTATGCAATTGCTCAACGCGACACATACCCTATACTATGTAGTAGTCACATGACTAAGGAAGTGTTTACAGCAGGTGCACTTCGATTATTGTAGATCCTAATTTTATTCAATTTAATACAAAACATTATTTTTATTTTAGTAATTATTTTAATTTTTCAAGCCAATAATTAAAAAATTTAATTTTATTAAGAAAATTGAAGTTTTTGTAGGAACCTAACTTAAGATTATGATTTAATTATTTTTATTTCATTTATGAAAATTCCTTTGAAATTTTAAATAATTTATGAAATTATTATTCTTACAAACCGAATTTTATGAATACATTTTGAAATTTTTTTAAGAACCTAACTTAAGATTATGATTAAAGTATTTGATTTTTTTTTTTTATATTCTGTTGAAATTTAAAAATCGGTGCGATATAAAAAGAGCATATAATTTATGAAATTATTATTTTTACTAACCGAATTTTGTGAATATTTTTTTGAAGCTTTTTTTAAGAACCTAACTTAAGATTATGATATACATAATTATATATATTTATTATATTATTATTCTGTTGAAACTTAAAATAATAGTGCGATATAAAAAAAGCATATAATTTATGAAATTATTGTTTTTAAGAAAAGATTTTCGTAAGTACGGGAATTCAGTGCGGATTCGTACTTGAGACAAGGTAGCCCAATAAACTTTCAGTCTAACATGCCTACTTTATAAAATATTTGGATACAGGGTATAAAGAGTGAACTACACACGAACAAAAAAAAATACAAAATGCAAACGCGCCAAAGCGAGTAGTGCACTTGTTGTTGTTGTTGCTTCTTGTTGTTGTTTGGCTTTATGCAACAGACACGCACACATACGTGCACACACACACACACACACACACACACACACAGAGACACACTCGCGCACACTCATATTTTTTGGCATCATTTAGATGCTCGTCGAGCAACTGATGCAAATTTAATTTGGACACCTCACACAAAAAAGTGCGCGTGTGAGCAACCAAAGGGAAAAAGAAGATGAAAAGAGGGTTTCCCTATGGGCGGAGAGAGGTGTGAAGGAAGTGAGAGGAGTGAGAGGAGTGATGGAGGCATATCTACACCATAACTTGCGCTTGAGTGTGTATGAACTGCAACTAATGATGTTGCAGGCACTCGAATGCGCCTTTTTGATTTAACGATCGACTTTTTTCGCTCTTCATAACGTGGCAAAGTGGTGGTCGGAGGTTACAGGATTGAAGGGCAGAGCTTAATGACTGGTTGGCTTGGTTAGCTGATTGGTTGGTTGACTGGTTGGTTGGTTGGTTGGTTGGTTAGCTGCCCGTTTCCTGCGGTTGATGGTTGCCTCTTTGCCTCTTCACATTATTTTTTATTTTATCCAAGTGTTTTTTGTTATTTGTTCTGCATTTTTTTCGTTCTTTTATTTTGTGGCTGATGAGCCTATAAAGTTTCTGCCTCGTTGCATATTTTTCTTATGTGGCTGCTGTCCGCTGGCAATTTATTTATTTTAAGTTTAACTGCAGTGCAGTAAAAAAAAAAAAACAATGTAATTTCACTTTTCGCAAAGGGTTCATCAAATGCACATGAAAAGTAAAATAAAAGCTAATATGATTCCAAGTGCTTCAAAGTGGTTACTTGAGCACCTTTTCAATAAGCCGTTGATTGACCTTGGCATTATATTGTTTGATTGTCTGACAAAAGTAAAATCCATTACCTACTTTGTGGCTTAGCGCTCATAATACTTTGCATAGGTGTGAATATTAAGCTGCTTTTCGGATTTACTTTTGATTTGTTGTCACAGACAGAATATCAATACAGAAATACGAATCACAATTGTTTATTATTCTCACATAATCGATGTAATGTGAGAAGAATAATGCTGACTTTGCGACTTAATACAAATACCCGACTCAAAGCGGATATACAATTTATTAGATGACAAATACAGCTTGCAGATATACGTATAAATTGAAATCTATTTGAAATAAAAGGAAATTTAAAATATCAAAAAATATAAAATAATTCAAGTATTATGGTGATAAATTACAAATTTGAAAATTTCTTGTGCTTATTACGAATATTTCTCAATTTAGCAACCTAAAAGACTCTATTTATTTTTAAGTAATAAATATTTAAGTCGAATCACCGCAAAGCATCTGTAAGTTGCCATAGAAATTAAGATAAAATAGCTGGCACCCAAAGCACTTAAGTTGTACAAAACGAAGACAAAAAACCTTAGACAAAATGTACACAAAAGAGAGAAAATAGTATAGACCACAAAATTATTGCTTTAAATTATAAGCCTATTGTTAGTTTTCAGAGATTATTAAACATTTTCGCAATATGTGAAAATAATTCATATGAATTTAATATAATTTTACGTTAGAACGCACACAATTTTCATTTATGTACTCAAGCAATTAGCACAGTAATCAACATGTATGCAACCTTCTCAAGCGTTTTTTTTTCCTAATCACTTTAAAAGCATTTGGCTTAAAGCATTAAAGCCACAACAAGCGAAGAACAACAAAAACAAGACTTGTATCTGAGACTGAGAATAGAAAAAGGCTTCTGAAAAATTCAATAAGCTGCTCGTTGTCGTTGTTGTGTCCTCGCATCGTCACTTGGGTGGTGTGTGGGGAATATTTATTAAAATCGTTGTGCACAATTTTATTTTGCATATCAAAAGGCGTCTGTGGCTTGTTGTGCATATTCCTTGGCCTGTCTTAGAACCCCAAAGGCCTTCAAGGCCTTATGCTCACTTGTAGCATGGGTATATTTGTTTAAATGTCTGTCTGGATTGGGTAGGTTCAACATACAAAATAGCAAACAGTTTCAGATACTAGGCTCATAGAAAATACGCTGGTCAAGCAAATAGCCCAAGGCATTAAAAAGATGTACAAATAGACTGAGCAAAAGATGTTTTAGATAGGCGCACAATATTTCGAATATCGTGTAGTCAGTAACTCCTGTAGCTCATGTAGCAGACTGTGGAAAACTGGAGCTCTACTTTTGCAAACACGCTCTCAAGTCATACTGTAACATGGCCCTCAGGCTGTTTGCAAGTGTCGCTACATGACAGCAGAAAAAGCAGCTCCTTCTGACTGCAGCTCAATGTACGATGTACGATGTACAATGTACGAATAGCACGAAGATTAATGGCAGCTACTGCGTTCATTGACTTGCTGCATGCCCCAAGAGCCAGCTTCAAATCCAACAGCTACTCTAATATTTTAAACGCTGTAAGTTTTCATTTCATGTAGATTTTCTGACGTCACTTGTGATACATTTAACAATGTTATGGCAAAGTTGAAAGCCGTAGAAATATCTGTATATCCAATTACTCTGCATATTCAAACGATCAACTTCAACTTCGACTTATGAAAACCTAAGGTTGAATAAATAACAAATGTTTGCAGAGTGTACTCGTTATAAGTATTGATTTTGTATAATTTATTGGAAACTATCAAGAAATAGCACCTACACTTTAATTTTTAATAATTCTATTGAATTTTATTTCCAGTAGAAATAGTTAAATAAATGCTCTTTTATAAAATATTCTTTGTCAAAATTAGACTCAACTTTAATATAGTATTATGTAATAATTCTATTGAATTTTATTTCCAGTAGAAATAGTTTGATAAAAGCTCTTTTATAAAATACTTTTTTTTCCCAATATAAAACCTTTTTTTATTTGAAAAATAATTTGTCAAAATTAGACTCAACTTTAAAATAGCTATTTTTTATACTTCTATTGAATTTTATTTACAGCAGAAATTGTGAAGTTAAAGCTATTTTATAAAATACTCCTTTTTCCCAATATAAAACCATGTTTTATTTAAAAAATAATTTGTCAAAATTAGACTCAACTTTAATATAGTAAAAACGCAATTTGGAAAAACATTCAAAAGTCATATAAAATTCATAGTGTTTCCATAAATTTCATATGCCATTGCCTGTCAATAATGTGGAAAGTTTTGCGTTGACAAACAACAACAGAAGTTTGGCAAGGAGGGGCGAAGAAAATAAAACAAGCACAAACTTTATTAAGTTTCCGGCAGAGCGTAGACCATATTAAAATATACTTCACGGCAGCAACAACATTAGTGCGAAATGTGTGTCATACAAACACACACACACTCACACACACACGTAAAAAATGACAAAAATCGAATAACACACAGAGAGAAAAATTGATAAAAAAAAATAAATAAAAAACGTTGCCTACTTATGAGCGTCGCCAACTGAACTACTTCAAAAACGCATAAAAAATCAATGGAAGCGAATGTGCGCAATAAATGTCAGTGACAAGGCAAACAACAACAATAACAAGAGCAGCTGAAGTGATAACGAAAAGAAAACTTCACATGCTGTTTTTTTTCCCCGCATCCGCGTTTTGTATAACGTACTTATGTTCATCTTCCAGTTTGCTGTGGCATGAAAAGAGGCTGCCACAATGCTAGTGATGCCTACGTGATTTTCAAGTCTCCAAGGTCTCAAGTCTGAGTGTGTGAATTGGTCGCGGGGCATACAAATTGAAAATCCGCCATAAATTGAAGAGGCAAAAGCAAAGCTGATGACAATTTATTGTTCACACTTGTAACTGATGATGGTGCTTAGTACCACACACACACACACACACTCACACATGCACACACGTGCAGCAATTTGGGGCATGTGTTTGCCAAAGTATATTTCATTGTCTGCAACCCAGGAAAAAGCAAAAAATATATATATAAAGTAGGCTCTACAAATTGCCAGCCATTATTTTGCACCAAAGTCAATATACAATCTATATATATTATATACACACGAGCATAAATTTGATTTTATTTTATTTAATTTTTTAGCTGGCCAGGTGTGTGTGTGTGTGTGTGTGTATTGGCAATTGTGCGTCTTATGCCACTGACAGCCGATGATTTAAAAGCCAGTTTTCGACTTTTTGCATAACTTGTTCCTTTATTTAATTTTTTTCTTAACTTTTTTTCTCAATTTCAGTTGCTCACAATGAAGTTTTACCGAGTCAGTATCTGCCTCTACCACCACCGTGTCTATGTCTTAGCTTCTTCAGCTAAGTGGTTTCATAACTCGCATTGAAAACTACTCGCTTCGGGCTGCAAAACTTTTCCAATACGAGCACAAAGGAAAAGAGTATGCGTGCCACAAAGTTGCTGAGGCAACAACTTTGTCGTGTGCTCTTCTACATTCGAAATGGCAAACGTTCGCTCGCTCACGCTTTAAATGATGCGGCAAATGATTTAAGGTGAAGAGTCTCGTGTATTGCATAGCAATTTCCTAGGCCCAAAAACATAACTGGACATAGCGTCTGTGACTCGTACAAACCGTCCCTCATTCATCACATTTAAATTCATAACAGCGGATGCGAGAAGCAAAAGGAATCCACTTTGTTGTTGGCTGACGCTGAGCGCTGAATTTATGAGACTCGCTATAGCTACTAAGTCCCAGCTAATAGCGGCTTTAGAATTTATAGAGTTTTGGCTGCGGCTTAGGAGTGCTTGCTATGACCATGCGCGATACGTATACGTAATATCAATACACTTGAGCAATATAACTTGGTCGTGCGAGTTGCAACACGAGTAAATTTATTGAGATTGTACATTTTAAAAATATTAAGTATACGCACAAATAAAACTAAAATATAAATTTGTAATTATTATGAAAAATAATTAATTAAAAGTCACAATTTTCCAATCAATGTAATTGAGCATAAAAACTTGCTTATTACACTTGCAACACTGCTCTGGAGGAACTTGTTCCTAAGATTGTAAATTCTATAAATATTAAGTATACGCACAAATAAAACTAAAATACAAATTTGTAATTATTATGAAAAATAATTATTTAAAAGTCACAATTCACCATTAAAACTTGCTTATTACACTTGCAACAACAGCTCAAAAGGAACTTGTTCCTAAGATGATCAATTCTATAAATATTAAGTATACGCATAAAATGAAATTTGATGAACTTACAATAATTATTAAGATAACAATCAACTTATTTGTCGTCTTAGGTCTCATATCAATAAATTGTAGTCCCAAATCTTGTCAAATCTTGTAAATTCAAAAGTTTAGCTAAAATCCCATCATACTTAACATGACTATTACTTTCTTATAAGTAGATTAACATTGATATATTGTTATTACCTAACAAGGGTATACAGATTTCGTGGTGCCAAAAGTGAAATTGTT
This sequence comes from Drosophila kuntzei, assembly GCA_035042165.1. Lineage (NCBI taxonomy): Eukaryota > Metazoa > Arthropoda > Insecta > Diptera > Drosophilidae > Drosophila > Drosophila kuntzei. The sequence continues at coordinate 1,087,505 of JAWNLU010000472.1, read as the reverse complement.
ATTATTTAAAGCAAAGACCTTTTCTGCTTTTTGACATATTATGCTATAATTTTTGTGGCAAAACGTTTAGTTGAGCTACATAAATAATAAATAAGTAACAGAAACACACTCAGATACATGGCCAAGGAACAGACAGAAAGACAGACAAACAGACAGACAGTCAGTCAGTGGAAGGGTCTGAGAGGAATTCTCATAATGATGGGCTACGTGCAAAGGGCGAACAGTGATTTTCCCTTTGTTGTTGCTGGTGTTGGAACTTTTGTTGTTGGCTTGATTTACAAGCCAGTTTGGCAGCTTTTGTGGCCCGAACTCAACCTCAAGTGGGCAGCAAGCAGAGTTTCGAATTAATTTGCATTTTGTTGACTCAATTCGTGCAGCAAAATGTTTTTACATCGATTTAGCATAAAATATTTAAAACCATTTCTAAAAGCATGCATAAAAAGTGCAAACGTTTTGTAAAGTTTATTTTAATTGTATTATTTTCTTTTGTTTTTTTGTTTTTTTTTTACAAGTGCTATCGATATGCAAATGCGTTTAAGAAGAGTAAATCGAAAAACTTTCAAGTTCTATCGACTAATAGTCGTAAATATTTATGCATCCATGTGTAAGCTTGCAAATGAAATTCAAATGTGTCCAAAGTCTGAGCCAAACAGCTCAGATAGACTTAGTTGCAATCCTTGGTCCGATTGGTTCGATGGTTTCTCAATGGGGGCCAGTCAAATCAAAGTTGTCTGCTGCCATTTATTTTCTTGTAATGTACTCAGATTATATCGAGTTTCATTTTGGGGGCCCTAAAGTTACACACACACACACAAAAAAAACCCAAGCAACCGAAAATATCTGTCATGCATTGCTAATGAAATTAAATTGAAACTTTTTGGCAGTGGCAATCGAATATTTCTTAGGTTTTCTATGCTTGAAAAACTGTTATTACGCTTCAATAAAATAGTCAACTAGATTTTAATTAATCTACAACAGCCTAAGAGTCGATTGCGGATGATATGCCACAATTTGACAACTGACATCTAGAGTAAAATGTAATTGGTGGTTAGTTTAAAGAAAATATTTCTTTAATTTAACACTGAGAATTTAAATTTAGATAATTTAAGAAGCGAAATTTAAGAAAATTTTGTTTAAATTCGCAACTGAAAATACCAATTATTATAATGCTCAAATTTATATTATGATAGTTTATGCCAGAAATTATGGCATTGTTGATAATGGATCATTTGAAAACGTATTGGTTATTGAATTATGGCAAAAATTCACTTGAATCGCAAATCGAATATTGCCAAAATGTTTAGTACCTTCTTTTATGGAAGATCATAAACCGCAAAGGAAGTGAATTATGTTCTCTAAAATTTGTCGATTCGATTTCTAAATATTTCTAGAGTAAAATTGTGTCATGCCTTGTTAAACACGCTCATATTTTGAGGCATCCTTGTGTACGTTTAATGGCCTCCGAATTTGTCTGTCTCTCTCAGCCTAATGCGACAATCGATTTGCTCCAGTTTCTTGTTCCAAAATTTCTCTCATATAATTTCAGCAAAGCTTAATAAGTGTGTGGCAAAGCAGTGCTGAAATATTTAACAATCTTTATAAGCACATATGAGAAAATAAGGAATGCGAGCTCATCTACCGTCTAATATCATCTTCCATCGTCATCTTCATCTGCATCTCGATGTTGTGGCCGTTGCTCTTGGTGTTGGTGTTGGCTGTTGTCGCTGACTGGGCTAACTAATATATATTTATGGCCATAAGAGCGCACAGTGTGACACAGACACGCACAGCAAATTAAAATCAACTGGGAGCAGTCATTATGGAGGCTTTCACTTTCACTAATGTGTTATGAGAGGCAGTCAGCCAAGCAAACCAACCAGACCAACGAAACCAAGCGACAACCCAGCTAACACAAACCAAAAACCAGCTAAAACCCAGCAACCAATGGGAGTTAAAATCCAGGGGCGTGAGTGTGTGTGTGTGTGTGTATTCTTAAGCAAATAGGTCGCCAGCTACACACACTGTCGCACTTTAACGCGCCAAAGCTTACATTGTAGTCGTCGTATTTGGCCAACTGTAAAACACTGCCAACCTACAGGAATACATGACATACATTGACAAAGCTTACTCGACGGATTGATACCCTTTAACAGATTAAAATGTGCTTTCCTGCTTTCACTATTTTAATGCTATTTCAATACTAGGCAAAATATTACGTATACGTAAGATTATATATTTGTTTATATTAAATTTTAAGGTTAAACTAACAATAAATTCATAATTTTTCATGCTTTCACTATTTTAAAGCTATTTCAATATTGCAATAGGTAAAATATTACGTATACGTAATATTATCTATTTATTTATATTAAATTTTGAGGATAAACTAACAATGAATTCATTATTTTCATGAATTTATTTTAAAGCTATTTCAACATTGCAATAGGCAAAATATTACGTATACGTAAGTTTGTCTCTTTCTCTATATTAAATGTTAAGGATAAACTAAAAATTAATTAATAATTTTTAATTTACAAATATAAGACCAATTCTTTAATAGAAAAAAATATTTTAAAATTATTTCCTTTTACTAATTTTAAAACAAATTAATTTATATCAAAAGATAGATAAACTTCAAGTAAAGTAAACTTCCATTTTGTCAGAATAAAGGTTCATAAAGTTGCGTATACCCTTTTGTTAATTTATTAAGCATTAGGTATAAAAGAATATTAAGAAAATATGCATTAAAAGTTGAATTTTTGTGTGTGTATGCCTGTGTGTGTGTGAAAGTGTGTTGGTAGCTATGTATGTGTGTATGCGGCAAAAGTCAAAGCAGAAATTAAACTTAAGATTAAGGCGAAGCAGAACTTTCTGTCCGTTGTAGCACGAAAGAAGCTGCGCTTTGGGGGATTGCCAACCATCACACACACATACATACACACACACACACTGACACACACCCATCAACACACACTCATGTTTAATCAGATGCGCATATATACATATTTGAGTGCGCATTTGTAGCCAGAGTATGAGCGTGTGTTTGTTTATTTTTTTTTCTGGTCATATTTACACTTATTTTATTTCACAAGTCACTTTGTTTACTATATATTTAACTTAGTCAGCGAGTGAGTTTTAGCTGACGACTCGCAGAGTTTTCGCTCATTGCGGGTGTCACGGAGCGTATGAGTGATTAAAAGTTTTAGCATTAAGCAAATTGCCTCTAATCTTGAAGTTTCTCTTCTCTCCAGTTTCTGATTCTGATTCTGCTTCATCTTCGTTTTCACTTTGTTTTTCGGTGGCAGATTCTCTTTGGTTATGCTAATTACATCACGCCCCAATAAACAGCTTACAAGAAATCATTGCCAAGCAATCAACTGGCAACTGGCAACTGGCTGAGACTCTCGACCTTCTCGTTTTTATTTTGATGCCGGCTGTCAATGGCAATCGTCAATCGTTGTTCGCTTCGCATTGGTTTTATTTTATTTTATTTTTTTTGATGATTTGGTTTTGCCACATGCGAACTGGCATTTCAATTTTCCCGCTGCTTTTCCCCAATTATTATGCAGCAAACAAATAATCGAATATGTTTTTGAAAACTTGACGCAGCTGTCGCCGCAAGTTTTCTGCCCAAAACGAGCAACAGAAAACAGCCACAACACAAAGAATATTACAAAGAGCTGATAATACTATGAACGCAAAAGTTTATAATCGATGAAAGTTTTTTGCGGAACTACGTGAGTCTGAATCTTGGTCAGCATCCGAAGCGAACTTCAACCTAATTGGCAACAGCTGCGCATCAATTTGTCAGGAAATATAGGCACATTTAATTAATTGGTTGGCCGTTTCAAACATGACATGAATTCTATTCAAAATCCGTGACTAACTATGCATACTAAAACCATTTTAAAGCAATGCAATGACTAGGCAATTGCAGTAACAAATCAATTTAAAGGTGAAAAACAATTTTCACTTCAACGATTTCTTAGTAAAACATATTTTCTCTAATTTGATTTGTCTTCAAAAGTTTAATTTACTTATTAGTTTAATTTACAAATGCTTTACATTCCAATTCGGCATTGATAGAAAATTGATAAATTGATGTTTAATATATTTTAACAGATTAAATTTACACTTTATTTATTATGTAATTAGTTTAATTATTTATTGACTTACAAACTATGAATTAAAATAATTAGAAAATTTCTTAAATTAAATAAAATTGAAGTAATCTTTAATCTCGCTTATTAATAGTTGTAGTTGTGTTCAATAATCAGATTCATAATATCCAAAAATAACATAAATATATGCAAAGACATTCCACTTGCCAGTTGGCGCCCACACAAATATCTAAGCAAGATTTTTATAAGCCAAAACAGATTATCATTTAACCATTGTCACATGCATATTTTATCAAAGCTGAGAACACGCATTCAAGTGGATAATTACAAGTGGGAAAATGGCTGCCACATACGAAAGTACAATAGAAAAACTAATACACATACATGCACAATGAGATACAGAAGCCCATAAATAATAATTAAATGCGTGACTAATTACTTGTGTAATTTGCTATTATTAAGCAGCAGCAGTGACAAAAGACGCCGAACAGACAGACAGGAAATTGCTACCAAAATAACGTTGTCATAATAGATATATAGATACTATACACTGAAAAAAAAAACCAACTCCTAAAATCAAGAACATTCATCTTAAATAATTTGTTTTTAAAATAAGACCATTTTAAGAACAAATTAATAAAACTAAGAATATTAATCTAAAAATTCGCAGTTCTTAATATAAGAATTTAAATTCTTAAATAATTCATAATAATTCATAATAGATATATAGATACTATACACTGAAAAAAAAGACCAACTCCTAAAGTCAAGAACATTCATCTTAAATAATTTGTTCTTAAGATAAGACCATTTTAAGACCAAATTAATAAAACTAAGAATATTAATCTAAAAATTCGCAGTTCTTAATATAAGAATTTAAATTCTTAAATTGATAAGAAAATATAAATATGTCATATTTAACATGAAGACAATAATGACACCGTGGCGCTCTGGTTAGAGTCGCCGCTTAAGTTTTTGGGGTAAAAACAAGTCGAGGGTTCGAAGCCCACTCTTGCCTAGGAAAAAACATAAAATCGGAATATTTATAAAAAAAAAAATCCAAAAAAAAGTATAAATATCAAAAAAAAAAAAATAAGTTTAATTTAATAAGTTTAATTTTTGGTTTGAGAATTTTAAGACTGTTTGGCCTTAAATTAAAAACTTTTTCTTATTTGAAATGTTCTTAAAATCAAGATGTGTTTTCTAAATTTAAGAATTTTATGTTCTCGACGCATTTTTTAGACCAAAATCCTTAGTTCTGAGATCAAAATCTTGATTTTAGAACATTTTTTTTATCAGTGTATTGACTGCGTAGAGAAAGAGAGAGAGAGAGAGAGAGTCGCATAATGAGCTGGCAATATGTCGAGTTATCGTTATCGCAAGAAATTAAGTTCAAGTTGACGCTGTGTGTAGATAAATATTTGTCAATGCATAAGTAATCTAAGCATGTATAAGTGTGTGTGGTTGTATATGTGGGTGTGTGTGTGTTGACGATGATTAAGTTGACAACAACTGTCAACTTTACTTTGGCGCGCGCTGACATAACCTAAACGCACTCACACACAGATGTTACACACAGACAGACAGACAGAGAGACAGACAGACAGATTGCCGTGGCAGCTGCCGTGTTGTGGTTTTTCCCTGCTCCTTCTGCGGTTTAATGAGTCTTGATTTATTTCATTTCCTTCATTTTCGATATGCGACGAAGACGCCGACAACAACGACAACGTCGCGTCGTCTGCGTCTTGTCACCCTTGACTGTAAATACTTTCACACACACACACATGTCATAGTGTGTGTGTAGGTCTATATTACCCGGGCATCTGCTTATTTACATGACAACACCAAATTTCATTACTCATGCTCTGCCATCTGATACGCCTTTGACAGACAGAGAGAACAAGACCGAGAGATAGATAGAGAGAGCACTTGCTGTTTTAATTAAGACATTGATTGCTTAATTAAATTTATTTGCAACCGCCGTTTTATGGTGACATCGCTTAGCGATTTGATGTGTGATTCTTGGTACGACTTGTGTTAAAATACAATTTCAGTTGAGTTGACAAACAAATATTTAATGAATAGCTCAAAAATAACCTTAGAAGCAAATGAATTAGAAATCTGTTACAAGGCTGTATAAATCAATAAATAATTTTAAAAATTTCTCTAAAATGGAAAAGGTAAAGCACATTTGCTCATTTTTAATGATATCTGGGTATAAAAATGTGTATTTCCCAATCACATGTGATAGGAAAAAATATTTTATAGTATGCTTTGGACAGCCCTGAACTAGAATAACTAGTTAAATTATTTAATCATTCATTTTTAAATCAGTTGCCGAACTGCCACATCTAAAACTTTCATTATGAAAATAACTGGGTTCGATTCCCACTCTGCCATGCCAAAAATATAGCAGTTATACAAAAAATTCCCACAAAAAAGATGTGTTTTTAAATTCACAGAAATTAAACTCTTTATAAAATGATTTAAAAAAAATGCTCTTAAGAACACTTTTAAGAGCAGTTAAAGCCAGGCATATCAAGAAGCATTCAAATAGAGTTTACCTAAGATATATTTAAATATTTTATGCATTCTTTCTTTATTTTATTTTTTATTATTTACAAACATTAACCAGGGGAATCAGCACGAGCTTTTCAATATCCGGCACTTAAATTTTATTACACTGCATATTTGAAGCCACCTTTTCCTGCAACCTGTGCTGCACGTGCACCTTGCAAAGACACAAAAACACACGCACACACACTCACACACACACTCACACACACACACACGCACACACACACACACACTCTCAGTCTATCTCTTCTTGTTTGCCTTGGTCTTTCACGCTTTTACATACACTTAGCGCATATCGCTCCCATTCTCGGCATAATCTCCATAAAAATACATATAAACAAAATGTAAAATTCATAAAAAATAAAAAGAAATGCGAATACGAGCATTTTTTAGCCTTGCAGCTAACAGTTCCACTTAAGTTTACCGCATCGCACCACATAGCATTCTATTTTCTGACTCCCTCTCTCTCTCTTCCACTCTCTTTCTCTCTGTACTTCTCAGCATTTGTGCATTTGCTTTGCCCTGTCTGCGGTCACCTCATCCTCATGCAATGTTTATTCGTCTAAGCGACGCTTGTTGTTTGTTTACACTATTTTGGTTTATATTTCTCCCTTTTGTGCGGGTGTCAATTTTATTTACGTTTTTTTACTGCTCCAACTTGACTTTTATGCCCAGTTTTGTTTTCATTTCTCTGTTCATTCTTGTCATGCGATCTCTATACTAAAAATTGGATATTTCTATACGATTTACTTATGTGTTTCAACCCCAAACAATGGGTATAAAGATATAAGATATCTACATTTATAATTATATATCAGCGATTTAATTCTGATCAACAGTCAGTCAGAATTTAAAAGATTTATGGCAATTAAAACATTGAAAAGTTGGGAGATATGAACAAGTGAGATCATATTCTATTTTACTAGATTAACTAATCTTTAATTTAATTTTTATTAAAATTCCCTTTAGGATTTTCATCGTGACTAGCACAGTAATTTATAAATTGACCTAATAGTGCTAGAATGCTGATCAAATTAAAAAATAAATTTTAATTCATTTTACTGATACTATATTCTCAGCCTAATAAAGAGTATCCATAAGTCAAGCGACTTTAATAAAAGTATTCTATTTGCTAATAAAGATTTATAGCTAAAACATAAATTTATGTATTTCTATTACGAATCCACATAAGAAAGTTATTGACAAAGTGAGAAACTGAAATCAAAATAAGAAATATGATTTGACTTGATTAACATAAATTAAATCATAAAGATATACAACAAAATCTGAAATAGTTAGTTGCAGTCGTAAGAAATGGTTTCCTAAAATAGAGTTTAGTTGTTCAACGATACCAAATTTATTTTAATTTTTTTAAGCTTTTCAGTTTACAATTCTAAAATTTTTAAATAAATAAATAAATCTAGAGCAATTTATAGATATATTTTAGTGACTGTCTTTCAATTTTATCATATATTTTCTATGTATAATACAAGCAAATCTTAGTTGCTTTCACAGCATATTAATAAAGTAGAACATTTGGATTTTAATTTAAGTTTCTAGTACTTATTGCAATATTAATGAAAGTTTTCGTATGTGATGAAGTCAAGCGCAAATCCAAATGCGTATCGAAATCAGCAAATGGAAATGAAAATAAACAAAATTCAGCTAAAGACCTTATATACTCGTAAGTGCATACATTCACATTCACGAATATCGACACTCATTCGCATAATGTAAACATAAATGGAGCAGTAAAATATGAAGAGCCTGTGGCAAACAGCAACAGTCGCCAATTGGCAGTCATACATGTTAGACGATTGACGATTGAGTAACTCCCAGTGACCAGTATTCGAATATTAAGAAGAGATGGATATCAAATATGCTGTGGAGAGCGCTCACGATGAGAACATATTGACGCATGAATTGCCGCTGGACAAGGAGGTGAGTACTCAACAACTGACAACTGACAACTGAACTGATCAAACAAACATTTGGCAATGCTGCAAAACTGAATGATACGAGTAGCTTTGGTATTTTCAGTTGTATTTGTCGTTTATGTTGTCGCTGCTGACTTTGGAACCGCATCCCGAGGATAGTTTCAATTGTAATGAGGATATGGTGCGCATGCGTCACCAGTTGTTGCTCTATAAGGCCGAGGTGGATGCATTAAATCGCAATGACGATGACTACTATGAGAGGAAGGAGCAGCTAATCTATAAAATATTCTGCGAATTTCGAGGCATTCCCCAGGAACTTGGGTTGCAAGAAAGTCCCAAAGAATATGAATAGCATCGAAATTGTTCAAGCAGTTTGATGATAATTTTTAAAATAAAGAAAATTAAAATTATTTGTTGATTTTTATAATAAAAGTTAATTTTAACTCTTATTTTTGATATATAATTTAAATTCCTTTTTTTATTATAGAAATTTTTTTTTAAACCGAAAATTTGGTTAATTTGGTTTAAAAAAATCAAATATTTTGATTTTACAGAATTTTAATAACTTTGGACTGCCATAACTTTGTCAAAAGTCAAACAATTTTCATGAGCAACGTAAATTTAATCATAATTTTACCTCCAAATTCGTTCTGCATTTAAATGTTGTTCATTTTAAAAATTCAAAATTTTTCGAAAAAAAATAAAAAAGACAAAGGGGTAACACTGCAAATTTTCAAAAAAATTAGATTTTTTAAAATTTTTGAAAATGAACAAAATTTAAATGCAGAACGAATTAAGAGGCAAAATCATGCTCAAATTTACATTGCGCATGGAAATTGATTGAGTTTTGACAAAGTTATGGCAGTTCAAAGTTAGCAAAGTTACTCAGTAGCTGCGACGGTCAGAACCGAAATTAACCATTATAAATGAATCGGTTACTAAACGGTTACCTCGGTTCAAAGAGTTTCGGTTTATGGGTTTTGGTACAGCGAAAAAAAATATTTTCGGTTACGGTTTCAGTTACGGTTACAAATTTCAATCGGTTTTCATCGGTTAAAGGTTACGGTTTGGGTTAAGGTTTTAATCCCTGGTAAAAAATAATTCTAAAATAACTCGCATGATCTATTTATATTATTTTTAATATTTATTATCTTTCAAAATTAATATCCAAAATATCCAAAATAAGAGTACCATTTATTTTATTCAAACCTTTAATAAAATGCTTTAAATACAAAACTTATTCAGTTGGCACTTAAAATTAATGCGATGACTTTGTTTTCGTACCTTGTCGGGATATTCATTTAAACTAATGCTATTAAGAACTCAACCCGGGCAAAGCATTTGAATGCGAATGTCGTATAATTTGCTAACCAATCTAACACTGACAAGCCCACAAAATGACTTAACATGTCTGGAATTGGTTGGATTATTGCCTTGACAGGCAATGACAATACACGTATACGACATTTGTCAGAGAGTTTGAGACATCACCCAAGAGTTGCGTGTTCATGTGTATTGGGATTTTGGTGGCATATTATGCACGACTTGAGCATAGACATCATTAGGCAAAAAGTATGCACCTTTCTTTTGGACCAAGAATGTTTTAGTAAATTGGCCAAGAGGTTGGTTGGAATTTTGCACAGCACGGCGCATTCAAAATGAACCGACTTGAGGAATTTGTTTAATTAAGCATAGTTACCTAACATGTTGACATGCTTCACCCACATTGCGATCCTACTCTCCACATCTGCCCTTCACTATTTAAATGAATTGCGTAATCGAATTTAATAGCTGAACATTGCAAAAGTCGCTTTAAACTAAGAACTTGACATGTCAAGTCAGAAATAGCTTTGAAATGTTGGCTAAATTAATTTGCGCTGAAAATGCGGCTACTCGACGTTTCTGTGGATTCTCCTATCACGCACACATACATACAAGCACGCCCCCTGGCGTCGGGTAGAGCGTGTAATTAAGCATCGTCTACGGTACCCAATGTGCCGTTTCTCGGTTTGGCGGTTTTTAGGTTTTTAGGTGCGTGCTGTGTGCTATGTCGACCCATTCACTGAAGTATTAATAACGCCAAAGTGTTGCGAACCAAAATTTATTAAGATGCCTTCGCCGGCAGCCGCTGACTGCCACTCAGAGGCGCCACTCGCATTCGACGCCTCAGCTGTTGCCAGTTCTCATTTTTGCTTTGTTTGACCTCTTCGTTAAATTTTTGGTTTTCAGTTTCTTCGCTTTCTTGGCGCTCGTTACACAATTCGTGGGTCCCTTTTGTGCTTGTGTCTATAATTTAGGTAATTTATTAACAAACGTGGCGTATACGCGACGTTTAAAGCGCTGCTCAAAATGTTGAAGGTCATTAGACGAGTAACTTTAGTGGATAAGCAATGTGAATTGTATGGCAATTTCTTATTTGGCTTCGAAATATTATCAAATATTTGCATAACAACATCAAGAAATTAATCAATTTCAAAAGCGCTTTTATACTATTTGCATTAATCTTAAACTTATATCCGGAATTAGTTTGACTTTAATTTTAAATCCATGCAGCAGAATTTATCCTTTATATAAATAAATAAATTTATGAGAAGGGTTTAACGACTGTGTTTAAAGTGCTTAAAATAAATTAATATAAATAAAAAATCTTTGCAATATTCTTTAGTTATTTATTAATTAATTAAATATGTACCTGCTTATTTATAGAAATAATTTTTAACTTAAAATATATTTATTAGTATTTCTAATATCAAATAACAGAGCACAAGTCCCGCACTTAAAATAAACTGCAATTTTGCTTAAGTCCTACTGCAAGCAATTTTAAGCTCAATTTAAATCAAAATTGCGTTGTGTGAAGAAATAATATTGCTTTTCGCAAACTATTCATAGAATAAGAGCTCATTGCTGTTTTAGTCACGCAGTAAAATAATAATTTAATACATTCTTTTGGGTGCAATATTTTCAAATGTTGCCCGCATGCGTGTCCCAACAGATAGTCAAAAAAAACTATGCACCAATAAGTCAAGCACAAAGCTATCTTGAAGATAACTGAGACTCTACAATAGATGAACTGACAATGCCATAAAACAGTTCAATCTACAAAAAGAATGTGAGCTCTGTGCCATGTCGAATAGATACTCGGATATCCTTACATAAAATGTGAAATTATGACTTTGTTCTTCACATTTTAGATATACGCGGAGCAAAAAAATCTATAGTCTATATATATAATATAGATTTGCCATATTATATATTCATGGTTTGGGTGCACAGTTCGAAACTTTATTCTAAGTGCATGCACATGTAGACTTTTTATGTTTATACTCGTATCTATACATATATATTTCCCTTTTTTCAGATAGCAAGTGGAAGGAAAAAAAAAGAGCGTGGACATCGCAGTTGGTGTGAATTTATGTTTGTTGGCGAAAGGTCATAGTTCAACATATGTCGGCATGGCTTTGTCCAACAAATCATCATTAAATTGGGCACAGCGACAACTTTGTGGACTGCATGTTGGTTAGCAATAAATAATAATTTAATTATTTTATTACTTAAAAATGCACAACAAATGCGTTTAAAGCACGCGCTGACAATTAACGTGCAAATTACGGCTTAAAGTCCGTAATATAATTGCGTTAATAAAAACCAAATGAAAAGTGGCCAAAAGTGAGCAGCAAAAGCGAACCAGGTCCACAGAATTCATTGAGGCAACAAAGCAGCCACTGGCTAAATGTAAGTAACTGAGCTAAAAAAGAGGGGGGCAAAAACTATAACAACTGCCATAGACAGCACAGTGGGGAGTGAGAGGGGGGAAGGGGCAAAAGGGCAAATGGTTTTCATTTCAGCTTTTGGCTTTTGCGTTTGAAATGTCACAACAGTGCGACAAAAAGGCGTTGCCGCAATTACCCAGCCATGGCATGTGCGCGTATATTTCTTGCACTCACTGTTCGAGTCACAGTCACAGTGGGCCATGATGCTTATTATGGCTGTGGAAACCCTTTTGACATGGGCTCCATTTCAACACGCCATCAGAATCTATGTGCTTGTGTGTATAATCATAATTGTACTGGCTGCCAACAACAACAACAACGACAATAAGAACAAAAACAACAATTACAAACATCACACACACACACACACACATATGAACATTGTACGTTGCATGTGTTGTTTCTAAGCCTGTTTAAAAATGTCAACTGCAAATTCTTTGCGCTTCTCTTTTTTGTTTTTTGTGTACCGCTTTTGTTGTTCTTGTACTAGTTGTAGTTGTTGTTGTTGGTTTTCTAAAGCAAAGTTCATGTAACCCTTAAGGCTAATACAAGTACAAATACATACTTATAGGAACAACAATGCTAAGCACTGGCATTTCATTTATTGTAGATGTGCCCTAGAATTTCTGCTACACCCGGCAAAAAATGATTGGTATACAAACTTCTGGTGGAACTAAGCGATTCTTAAAATAGTTAACTAAGGCATAAACTTCTTGCTAAAGTAAGCTGATGCACAAAGTTTAGTTGGCAAATACTTGAGGGTAAAGCATAATAAATGCAAAATATTCCCAAGTTTGCAAATTTGTTTCCATTAGAGCTGTTCTTTTTCTACTTTACCTAAAATGATAGCTTAAATAAAATGAGTTACTTTGAAAACGCTTGCAATTGTTTTAAAATAAATCAATTATAATGTGAAATTAAATTTAATTAACTATGCATCATAAAAGTGTTAAATTTATATACAGGCCTGTTTCAGTTTTCACTGTTTATTTTATAGCATTTAATTAAATGTATTTGTATTAAAAAATTATAGTTTTTCGCTAATCGGACTTAAGTTCACCAACTAAGATTAAATTCTATCCGCGCAACTTTTCCGCAATTAAATAGAAACATGTTAAAGATATTCATTCCGAAAAATCTTGAAGAAAGTGAAAACCAGAATTGTCCGCATATAAATCAATTAAGCTACAAACTATATAATTTAAGCATTATTTTTTTTTTTTTTTATATGAAGGGTAAAATAAATCTGATTTAAACTAACATTTTGGCCAGTGGCTGCAATTGTAAAACTACGTCTGCTCATGGGTTGAGGGCAGAACTAAAATAAAACTAAGAAGAGGAAAAAAATGAAATTGTTTTTATTTGAAATAATTTCATTGAGGAGCGTGCACAAAGCAGCCCAGAAAGGCGCACCAAAAGAGAAATAAAAGAAATGCTAAAAGTTTTCTCATGTCGGTAGGAAAACGGAAGCGGAAACGGAAGTAGCATTGGACGACATGTGCGGACATGTAGTCATAATTTCAACACTCATAAATATGTAGATTTACACTCTGTGCACTTTGTTGGGTTGGTATCTCCTTCAAAACTCCTGCTCCTGTTTCTACTCCTTCTTCTCCATATTTTCCTGATGTTGTTGCTATGCCAACAGTAATCATATTCTACTGTATATGTAATTATGCTTTGTAAACATGGCTTGACACAATTCATTTCATGGCATAACAAAAATAAGTATAACGAAAATTTTAATTAAAAAATTGGCCTTGCAGCAACAGCATCGAATGAAAATAAATACAATTACAATATTTGAAATAACAACAAACAAGGCACAACAAAAATATCAACAATACGGACAAATTATATAAAAACTTCACTCTTCACACAGACATTACAATAATACAAAGTACAAGAGTGCCAGTCACAAAACAGGTAACACCAACAACTACAACAATGGGACAGCCATTAAGCAACAAAAGCCTCGATGCCATATAAAGAAAAAATAAAAGGAAAGAAATTCATGGAGACGACGTCAAACTTGCAGAAACCAAAAACCGAGCTGCTCAAAAACGTAAACAATGCCACAAAAGCAACACGTGCCCCCATCTAATGGTCTCCGTCATCTACCATCTGTCTGTCCCTGTCCCTACACCATCTCCTGCCCCTATAACGCCCTCACTTATACGCCTGCTAAATGCTCACGTAGTCGTCTTAATGAGCCACAGGTTTTATTCTTTGTACAATGCCAAGCCACGTAGCAACAGCAGCTAAAATACATGACAGGGCCAAATGCCTGACGACAACCAAAATACCAACAAAAAAACCAACAAAGGTAACAAAAACCAGCCCAAAAAGAAAATGAAATAAAATAGCTTAATTTATTAAACACGAAAATAAGGGACACAAACAGCCTTTTCGTCGTGCGTTTAATTAAAAATGCCAAAACACCAAAGCACAAGAGAGAAAGGAAATAAAAAAAAGAAAGAATTTCCCAACACGGACACCTTCAGGGGGAGTCTGGGACATTGGACACCTGCCGGGCAGCCTGGCCACACAGTTTCTCAATTCTTCGGGCGTGAAAAGCAATGAAATTTTCAAACAAATTCCACATGTCAAAGTAGAACTCCCACGAACTCGACCCCCAGTCGCTTTCTACTGCTGTCAGCCGCAAATAGTCCGTCCCATCATGTAAATAGTTTTTCCCATTCCCCTCCCCCCAGGGCTCTGACCCAATGCCTGTCTGCCCATGTGACAATGTTTTAATTTGAGCAAATTGTGAGTATCTAATTGCCAGTAAACAAACACACACACACACATGCAACGAACAAGATACTCATAAGAAGAGCTAGACTAGAGTAAAGTGAAATGGCAACTGTCAGAAAAGAACTTGAACTTTTGTCAACTGACAGTTTGACTAGGAAAGAAATGTTTTCCTCTAACGATTTAGTAATCAGAGTTTATTAGTTATTTTAAAGTAATGGTGCTTAAATTGTGAATTTTCCTATCACATAGGAAAACTATTTTGTATTGTATTAATGACTATGATACTTTTTAATATATTTAGTAGGATTAAAAAAAAACTGTACTACCAATTTTATTTAAATTTAATTTTATAAACATTTATTAATTAAAAATAAAGTAAAAGCTTAAATATGAAAAGGAAAAAATATATTAAAAAATATTTTAAAATATATAATTTTAAATTTAACAACTTTATACATATTCTAAACGCAGTAAAGGCATCATCCATTTAACACAAACCCATTTCATGGTGAAAATCCAACTCGAATACAAATTTCACCTAGAGTTATAAGGCCCCAAACAATTTAACCCCGAGCAGCAATCAATGCAAGAAATTTGTCAAGGCATAGACACCATCCATAAATTCTGCAACCGAAACCAGGAAACATATCAAAGAGATACCAACATGAAATGAAGCAAAAGCTACAATTATGATGCGGCATTCAATCAAAAGTGCCCCAGGGTATACCGGAATACACACACACACACACCCAGATCCATAGAATAGAAACATTTTTAGCCAATATTTGGCATCAAAAGAACTTGCTGACAGTCAAATTGGTCATAGAAACCCAGAAACACCACACAGTTGATGTGGGGCCAAGACCTAAGGCCAAAAACAAGATATATGTGGGACAAGCAGGAAGCGTTATAAAAGCCATTAATACATAGCCACATATCTTAGATGTACATATGTACTGAACTGAATCGCCATCAACCACGAAATCAAAGTGTGAATACTGTTCAACGCTTTTCTCACATGATAATGGGAAGAGTGGTGAGTGGAGTGAGGAGATTAAGGAGTGGTCGACTGTCCAGTCTCAAACAAATTTAGTCAATGGTCAGGCATTTTATTGTTTGGTCTGAGCGCTCGACAATAAAACGACCGAGAAAAGGCAGCAAATCTTTCATTATTCATTATAAGCGCTACACAGACCGCAATAACTTTAAGCCAAGACCCAGAAAAAGGAAACTCAAGTCATTTATCTTGCAGCCTCTTCTCGCGTTCAATAGTCGGTAAGTCAGTGGTGCACCATAACCACAGCCCGGACTTTCATCAATCTTTCAATAATGCTGTATCAATTGCTCCTTGGAATGGGAATGGGAATGGGAATGGGATACCAAGTCAGGTAAGTGAGCAGCACAGTTCAGTGTCATGTAAATTTGTTTGCGCAGTTGCACGTAGCCAATAAAACGTCTCAAAATGTGGCCTCACTTAAGCGGCAATTGAACCACTATACACCCACACATATACACACACACACACTCATATATGCCGGGCCAGGTCATCAGGATAGAAAGACAGTCGAAAGTAAATAAATCATGCGGCCAGTCGAGTCCTTGAACTGTTTACGCGTCCCACGCTTCAACGAACTTAACAGACTTTTATTTATTTTTATCATTTTTCTGCCATTGACGTGGCATACATCCACATACATACTTACACACATACATTCTACTATTTATATATATGTATATATATATTTCTTTAGATATATAAGTACTTTCTTCCGTTTCGGTTTTCTGATGGCTAATAAATTCGAACCGCATTCGTATATCCCTTTTATTTATGTTTGTGTTTAGCGCTTTTATTGATTATGTTGCGTAAAATATCTAACAGAACTTCTTGCCCCCCATCCGTTTTTAAAGATATTTCTCATTTTAAGTACTCGACTTGTCAGATATATCGCATAGCTTGTCGGTTCAGTGCACTTAATGAAGTTATATCTTGTTTCGGTTTTCGCCTTCCGTTTGCTTTCATTCTGGGCATTCTCTTTCTTTCTCCTCTCTGTCTCTATCTCTTTCACTCATCTCACTCTCTAGGGTAATATATTTTCATTAGCTGAATTTCGTTGCCTGAAAATTGAGTTGTTCGGGTTCCATTTTTGCCCTGACTCAGCGTAAATTATTTTCATTTATTTAATTGGCAAAGCGGCAAATTTATGAAAATTGCCATCGATACATTTTCCAAATGTTTACTTGGAATGCTCCAATGCGTTTCATTTGCGTTTACATATGTTCAATGAAAGAAAATTCATTATGTATATATTTATGATCAGTTTAAGTACTTGGCATATGGTCAAATGTAATAGGGAATTAAAAAAAAGGAGAATATTGGTTTTGAAAGGCAGCTGTGGCCGTAGAAATTCGCAGATAATACAATTTTATGCATCCAACAAATTTAAACCACAAAATAAAATAATTTCCATTTAATTTGTAAGCATTTCGTTAATATACATACATATAATTGAATTGAATAATTTGTTTGGAAACATAAAAAAACAAAATAAAAAGCATTTGCATTACTTATATTAATTAAGGAATTTAAAGCAATGATTATATTTCTAAATTAAGTTATACAAAAAATATAAACAACAAAATACAAATTTCTTAAATTAATTATTATTACATAGTTAATATTAATTTAGAAAATTAGAGGGAGACAAACATCTTTCACTTTTTATCTTCAATAAATTTAAATATCCAAATAAAAAAGATTAATTTAAAACAATGAATACATTTCTGATTAACTTAATTAGCAAAAAGCAACAAAATACCAATTTCTTAAATCAATTATTAATACATAATTAATATTAATTTAGAAAATAAGAGAGAGACAAACATCATTTTCTTTTCATATTCAATAAATTTAAATACCAAAATAAAAAAATCCTAAATCCGAATAAAAAATTATTCTTTTTCTTTCTGTCGACTGCTTTTTTAAATAACTAAATGAATTATAATAAGTAAAATAATATATGTCTCTAAGTATCTACATTTAACTACTAATGTTTACTTTCCCTTCCATTTGTCTACCAATTTTTGAAAGAAGTCTCGCAAATGCTTCACTAATTTTTGTAGCATATATCCCCAACTAAAGTTAAGTCCCTTGTCACATTGTTCATCAGATTGGTATCCATGATTTAAATACTTCGATGAGTTGCCACACTGATTCAATCCGCTGATATCGGAAAACCAAATGCGTATAGAACTAATACCAAACGATCCACTTGGAAGTTGTCCACTTGCTGTACGTTCCAAGGCAATGAGATTCTCGACATACTCCAGAAAATTCGCAGCTGATCGATTCATGGCAACAGACGGTTAAGAAATGCAGTTGTTTGGTCAATTGCTAGTCGCTTTAAATAGCCAACGAATCAGTTTGAGGACTATCTGGTAATAGATTGTGCCATGACTAAGGCGGAGCATATGTAATGGAAAAACACTTGTTCAGTAACAATTGAAAGCAACTAAAAATAAAAATGAGTTTACTTAGTTTTCTTGTGATTCTTTTGCTTTTTGATGTAATGCTCATCGTCGACTCGTTTGTCAGGCGTGGCGTGGACATGCGATAAAGGACATTCCTGCGGCGACAGGTTCTCGGCACGTAGCCAGTCAGCCAGCAGTTTTTATTTTTTCATTTTTTACAGTCAAAAGCCAAATACGTCTGACACCGCATCTTGGCCTGGTGTGACTTCATGACAGCCAACGGGATTCTCGCTCGACGTGGCATTCCACGCTGCTGCATTCAACTAACTGGCAGCTGGCCAGGCCAGGACAGCCCTAAGCCTTTTTATAAGCCAATTGTAGTCGCCAGCCATTTCTATAAAAGCGCACTTATTCAAAGCAAAGCAAAAGCGAGCCGCGTTCTTACAACTTGACAAATTGCCATCTGCTCAAGATAAAATTTGGTATAAGTCAAGCGGCATTTACCTGCTCCTTTGTACTCTAAGACAACACAACAAATTTCAAACTCAAAGAACCACTTTACAGTTCCATTTTTGAACCAGTTTCTACACTGTAAAAAATACAAACTTCTAAAATCAAAAACACTCATCTAAAATAAGACAATTTTAAGACCAAATTAACAAAACTAAGAATATTAATCTAAAAATTCGCAGTTCTTAAATCAAGAATTAAAAATCTTAAATTGATAAGCAAATATAAATATGTCATATTTAATATGAAGACAATAATGACACCGTGGCTCTCTGGTTAGAGTCACCGCTTCAGTTTGGCAAAGGTTCGAATCCCCACTCTTGCCAAGAAAAAAACATATAATCGGAATATTTATAAAAAAAAATAAATCCAAAAAAAAGTATAAATATCAAAAAATAAAATAAGTTTAAAGTTTAAAGTTTAAAACACCTGCCTTATTTTTTTATTTGGTTAGAGAATTTAAGACAGTTTGGTCTTAAATTAAGAACTTATTTTTAATTCAAATGTTCTTAAAATCAAGATGTGTTTTTTAAATTTAAGAATTTTATGTTCTCGACGCCATTTTTAGACCAAAATTCTTAGTTCTGAGAGCAAAATCTTGATTTTAGACCATTTTTTTTATCAGTGTAGTAGATTAAACACTTCACAATATTTGATGAACTCTGGGCCAAGGTGAGATGCCTTAAGGCTTCAAGCTTCGAATGCATTCAGATTGACAGCACTTTGTAGGCATGTTAAGAGATATAATTTATTTATAATAATAATGGAAATTGTGTGTCTTTGTGCAGCCATCACAATTGTCAATCAGTTGCAGATATTTGGTCCTGAACTCAACTGACATTTCAAAGTTAATTATCGAAATAAAAAAAACTAAACTCAGCTTTGACATTATACTGGTTAAGTTTAATTAACTATTCTATTCTATTAATTAATATGCAAGCAATTATTTGAAATAGCAGACATAACCGCAAAAGGATATCAATGAAATGCAATTAACCAAAGCTCAAAACTTTGACATGACAGGACACATCGTATTACTACAGTAAGTTTACTTTCTGACAAAATAAAATATTAAAGATGCTTTGAAATAAATATCAAAATATTTGGGACAGTTTTAGAATATATTTGAATCACTTAAAAATATTAAATATCAGACTCTATTTCAAATTCTCAATCAGTTTAAATCTTTATGTTTTATTTACTTTATTTCGATAAGCGAAAATATGTTTGGTAAATATAATATGGGTTCCAACAAGAACATGCGACGTACAGAATCTCTATTGGCCAACAATAAAAATATCATTGTCAAGGGTCGTTGGGTCAGCACCTACGATTTAGTGCACGGTCTTTTAAAACGACAAATTATGCCGCGCTATGGAAAACACGTTGAATCGGAAAAGGCGATAAAACTGCTTGAACCGCTGCTGCAAGATATAAGTGGAAAGCAAGAGCTTAACAAGCTGATATTACTTGTGGCACCCACTCTGAAACCGTATTTTCAGCAAAGGTTGCACTGCTTTGATGCCGAGACAATGAAGCATCTCGGAAGCAGCTGTATAACCACCCAAGAGTTGAATCTAATGCAACAATTTGAGATGTTGCTCAAGTATGAAATTGTATACACCGAGGAGAAGCTTTCAATCAAGTCGCTATCCTGCAATAGTTCAATAATTTCGCAAATCCTTCAGCGCAATAAGGATGCGCTTATTCAAGAGGAGGAACCTGAACCAGAGCCAACAATTAAATCACTGCGTGATCCAAAAATTCCAGTACGTATGCGTGCATCTGATGTGAAACGGAATCAAAATATTAATGAAGATTGCACCAAAATACTATGGAAGCTTTAATTAAATTGTCTGCCATTGAACTTCATATTTTTGACCATGATTTCTTTTTATCGATGTAATAAATTTTAGTAGAGCCACAATCTCTTTATTGTTCATTTTGTTAACACATTTTCCGAAAAGACAAAGGGGGAGTACATGCTGTTTGTCGCGATAAAGACGAAAATAAAAAATTTTCTTAATATGATTATTTTTGGCCGCAGATTCAATTTAGAGATCAAGTCATGATCAAAATGACATTCCGCTTGAAAATCGGGATTGTTTTGACAAAGTTATGCAAGTTTGAAGTCTGGTAGAGCTTTGAACTAGACACTTTACAAGTCAAATTTTTTCTAATTTTCCACATGATTTTTTACAAAAAAATGAAACCCCTCAGAATCAAATTTAAAGTGTCGTTTTATACTAATTTGGGTACCAGGAGTTGATTAAAAGTGAAAACTATGGATTCTAAATTTTGAAAAAAATATTTTTTCCGAAAATACAAAGGGGGAGTACATGCTGTTTGTCGCGATAAAGACGAAAATAAAAAATTTTCTTAATATGATTATTTTTGGCCGCAGATTCAATTTAGAGATCAAGTCATGATCAAAATGACATTCCGCTTGAAAATCGGGATTGTTTTGACAAAGTTATGCAAGTTTGAAGTCTGGTAGAGCTTTGAACTAGACACTTTACAAGTCAAATTTTTTCTAATTTTCCACATGATTTTTTACAAAAAAATGAAACCCCTCAGAATCAAATTTAAAGTGTCGTTTTATACTAATTTGGGTACCAGGAGTTGATTAAAAGTGAAAACTATGGATTCTAAATTTTGAAAAAAATATTTTTTCCGAAAAGACAAAGGGGGGAGTACATGCTGTTTGTCGCGATAAAGACGAAAATACAAAATTTTCTTAATATGATTATTTTTGTCCGCAGATTCAATTTAGAGATCAAATCATGATCAAAATGACATTCCGCTTGAAAATCGGGATTGTTTTGACAAAGTTATGCAAGTTTGAAGTCTGGTAGAGCTTTGAACTAGACACTTTACAAGTCAAATTTTTTCTAATTTTCCACATGATTTTTTACAAAAAAATGAAACCCCTCAGAATCAAATTTAAAGTGTCTTTTTATACTAATTTGGGTACCAGGAGTTGATTAAAAGTGAAAACTATGGATTCTAAATTTTGAAAAAAATATTTTTTCCGAAAAGACAAAGGGGGAGTACATGCTGTTTGTCGCGATAAAGACGAAAATAAAAAATTTTCTTAATATGATTATTTTTGTCCGCAGATTCAATTTAGAGATCAAATCATGATCAAAATGACATTCCGCTTGAAAATCGGGATTGTTTTGACAAAGTTATGCAAGTTTGAAGTCTGGTAGAGCTTTGAACTAGACACTTTACAAGTCAAATTTTTTCTAATTTTCCACATGATTTTTTACAAAAAAATGAAACCCCTCAGAATCAAATTTAAAGTGTCGTTTTATACTAATTTGGGTACCAGGAGTTGATTAAAAGTGAAAACTATGGATTCTAAATTTTGAAAAAAATATTTTTTCCGAAAAGACAAAGGGGGAGTACATGCTGTTTGTCGCGATAAAGACGAAAATAAAAAATTTTCTTAATATGATTATTTTTGTCCGCAGATTCAATTTAGAGATCAAATCATGATCAAAATGACATTCCGCTTGAAAATCGGGATTGTTTTGACAAAGTTATGCAAGTTTGAAGTCTGGTAGAGCTTTGAACTGGACACTTTACAAGTCAATTTTTTTCTAATTTTCCACATGATTTTTTACAAAAAAATGAAACCCTTTCAGAATCAAATTTAAAGTGTCGTTTTATACTAATTTGAGTACCAGGAGTTGATTAAAAGTGAAAACTATGGATTCTAAATTTTGAAAAAAATATTTTTCCGAAAAGACAAAGGGGGGAGTACATGCTGTTTGTCGCGATAAAGACGAAAATAAAAATTTTCTTAATATGATTATTTTTGTACGCAGATTCAATTTAGAGATCAAATAATGATCAAAATGACATTCCGCTTGAAAATCGGGATTGTTTTGACAAAGTTATGCAAGTTTGAAGTCTGGTAGAGCTTTGAACTAGACACTTTACAAGTCAAATTTTTTCTAATTTTCCACATGATTTTTTACAAAAAAATGAAACACCTCAGAATCAAATTTAAAGTGTCGTTTTATACTAATTTGGGTACCAGGAGTTGATTAAAAGTGAAAACTATGGATTCTAAATTTTGAAAAAAATATTTTTTCCGAAAAGACAAAGGGGGGAGTACATGCTGTTTGTCGCGATAAAGACGAAAATACAAAATTTTCTTAATATGATTATTTTTGTACGCAGATTCAATTTAGAGATCAAATAATGATCAAAATGACATTCCGCTTGAAAATCGGGATTGTTTTGACAAAGTTATGCAAGTTTGAAGTCTGGTAGAGCTTTGAACTAGACACTTTACAAGTCAAATTTTTTCTAATTTTCCACATGATTTTTTACAAAAAAATGAAACCCCTCAGAATCAAATTTAAAGTGTCTTTTTATACTAATTTGGGTACCAGGAGTTGATTAAAAGTGAAAACTATGGATTCTAAATTTTGAAAAAAATATTTTTTCCGAAAAGACAAAGGGGGGAGTACATGCTGTTTGTCGCGATAAAGACGAAAATAAAAAATTTTCTTAATATGATTATTTTTGTCCGCAGATTCAATTTAGAGATCAAATCATGATCAAAATGACATTCCGCTTGAAAATCGGGATTGTTTTGACAAAGTTATGCAAGTTTGAAGTCTGGTAGAGCTTTAAACTAGACACTTTACAAGTCAAATTTTTTCTAATTTTCCACATGATTTTTTACAAAAAATGAAACCCCTCAGAATCAAATTTAAAGTGTCGTTTTATACTAATTTGGGTACCAGGAGTTGATTAAAAGTGAAAACTATGGATTCTAAATTTTGAAAAAATATTTTTTCCGAAAAGACAAAGGGGGAGTACATGCTGTTTGTCGCGATAAAGACGAAAATAAAAAATTTTCTTAATATGATTATTTTTGTCCGCAGATTCAATTTAGAGATCAAATCATGATCAAAATGACATTCCGCTTGAAAATCGGGATTGTTTTGACAAAGTTATGCAAGTTTGAAGTCTGGTAGAGCTTTGAACTAGACACTTTACAAGTCAAATTTTTTCTAATTTTCCACATGATTTTTTACAAAAAAATGAAACCCCTCAGAATCAAATTTAAAGTGTCGTTTTATACTAATTTGAGTACCAGGAGTTGATTAAAAGTGAAAACTATGGATTCTAAATTTTGAAAAAAATATTTTTTCCGAAAAGACAAAGGGGGGAGTACATGCTGTTTGTCGCGATAAAGACGAAAATAAAAAATTTTCTTAATATGATTATTTTTGTCCGCAGATTCAATTTAGAGATCAAATCATGATCAAAATGACATTCCGCTTGAAAATCGGGATTGTTTTGACAAAGTTATGCAAGTTTGAAGTCTGGTAGAGCTTTGAACTAGACACTTTACAAGTCAAATTTTTTCTAATTTTCCACATGATTTTTTACAAAAAAATGAAACCCCTCAGAATCAAATTTAAAGTGTCGTTTTATACTAATTTGGGTACCAGGAGTTGATTAAAAGTGAAAACTATGGATTCTAAATTTTGAAAAAAATATTTTTTCCGAAAAGACAAAGGGGGGAGTACATGCTGTTTGTCGCGATAAAGACGAAAATAAAAAATTTTCTTAATATGATTATTTTTGTCCGCAGATTCAATTTAGAGATCAAATCATGATCAAAATGACATTCCGCTTGAAAATCGGGATTGTTTTGACAAAGTTATGCAAGTTTGAAGTCTGGTAGAGCTTTAAACTAGACACTTTACAAGTCAAATTTTTTCTAATTTTCCACATGATTTTTTACAAAAAAATGAAACCCCTCAGAATCAAATTTAAAGTGTCGTTTTATACTAATTTGGGTACCAGGAGTTGATTAAAAGTGAAAACTATGGATTCTAAATTTTGAAAAAAATATTTTTTCCGAAAAGACAAAGGGGGAGTACATGCTGTTTGTCGCGATAAAGACGAAAATAAAAAATTTTCTTAATATGATTATTTTTGTCCGCAGATTCAATTTAGAGATCAAATCATGATCAAAATGACATTCCGCTTGAAAATCGGGATTGTTTTGACAAAGTTATGCAAGTTTGAAGTCTGGTAGAGCTTTGAACTAGACACTTTACAAGTCAAATTTTTTCTAATTTTCCACATGATTTTTTACAAAAAAATGAAACCCCTCAGAATCAAATTTAAAGTGTCGTTTTATACTAATTTGAGTACCAGGAGTTGATTAAAAGTGAAAACTATGGATTCTAAATTTTGAAAAAAATATTTTTTCCGAAAAGACAAAGGGGGAGTACATGCTGTTTGTCGCGATAAAGACGAAAATAAAAAATGTTCTTAATATGATTATTTTTGTACGCAGATTCAATTTAGAGATCAAATAATGATCAAAATGACATTCCGCTTGAAAATCGAGATTGTTTTGACAAAGTTATGCAAGTTTGAAGTCTGGTAGAGCTTTAAACTAGACACTTTACAAGTCAAATTTTTTCTAATTTTCCACATGATTTTTTACAAAAAAATGAAACCCCTCAGAATCAAATTTAAAGTGTCGTTTTATACTAATTTGGGTACCAGGAGTTGATTAAAAGTGAAAACTATGGATTCTAAATTTTGAAAAAAATATTTTTTCCGAAAAGACAAAGGGGGGAGTACATGCTGTTTGTCGCGATAAAGACGAAAATACAAAATTTTCTTAATATGATTATTTTTGTACGCAGATTCAATTTAGAGATCAAATCATGATCAAAATGACATTCCGCTTGAAAATCGGGATTGTTTTGACAAAGTTATGCAAGTTTGAAGTCTGGTAGAGCTTTGAACTAGACACTTTACAAGTCAAATTTTTTCTAATTTTCCACATGATTTTTTACAAAAAAATGAAACCCCTCAGAATCAAATTTAAAGTGTCGTTTTATACTAATTTGGGTACCAGGAGTTGATTAAAAGTGAAAACTATGGATTCTAAATTTTGAAAAAAATATTTTTTCCGAAAAGACAAAGGGGGAGTACATGCTGTTTGTCGCGATAAAGACGAAAATACAAAATTTTCTTAATATGATTATTTTTGTACGCAGATTCAATTTAGAGATCAAATAATGATCAAAATGACATTCCGCTTGAAAATCGGGATTGTTTTGACAAAGTTATGCAGTTAGCCCTATAGCAGCTATATAAAATAGTAATCCGACTTTGACCAAATTTGGTAAAAGTCGGATTATTATATCATATAGCTGCCATAGGAACAAATTATCGATTAGTATGAAAATTGTTTTTCTTTCTTAAGAAATCTCAACCAAACTCATATTATAGGTTACTTTGACTAAACTTAATAAACTAAATTTCATTTCTGCGAGCGAAGCGAGTATTATATATATTTTCTTTTTGGTATGTTATATATAATTTTTATAAATATTCCTTTCATGTTTTTCCTTGACATATTTATATTTTCTTAACAATTTAAGATTTTTAATTCTTCTATTAAGAACTGCGAATTTTTAGATTAATATTCATAGTATTACTAATTTAGACTTAAAATGGTCTTATTTAAAGAACAAAATAATTAAGATGAATGTTCTTGATTTTTGAAGTTGGTCTTTTTTTTCAGTGTACGTATGCCATTCACATGTGATGGCTTTTGGTATAAAAAAAAAGTGGATTGCTTTAAAGTGCAATAACAATACTCGTATCAAAAGAACAGCAATCACATTGACTGCTGAATGAAAATATCTTGAAGTGCATTCAATGTTGATCAATAGACAAAAAGCAATTCCAATGAATGAATTGAATGAACATTCGATATGCGGCTTGCCAGGTTAAGCCTGTGCTCTGTGGCCATTAAAGGACATGAAACGTACGATGCTCAGACTGAAGTGCTATGAGGTACCTGCCAGTATCCATTAACCAAGTCGACGGCTTCGACTCATCACTCAATTAATCCCGTGTGCTTTAGCGGTCCTCGCTCTCTGTGGTAACATTGAAGCTCCTTTTTTCCTGCCATTTGGCCAAATGCTGCATGGGAATCGTTGCACAGTAAGCCTCGTCAGCTGTCATTATTTTGCACAGCTTAACTAATCGCACACAAAACGGGAATAGGGAACAAAGAACAGCGAGCTGGGAATAGGAAACGGGAATACCGCAACGCTTATGTTCTCAGTCAAAGAATCGGGATCAGTGAGGTCATGTCAGACGCCATCTCTTTGCTGCCAATTGTTTTATTCTTGCAGCACGAATTCCAATAGCAACAGCTAACAATCAAAAATACCCTGTAACACATATTTACACCTGAAGTTCTTTCTGCAATACTTAATTATAAATAGAGTAAAGTATTAATAATTCTCTCAACAAAAAAGATTTACTACTTTCCTCATTTTTAAACATTTTTATGCATATTAAAATTGTAAATTTGTTGCGAATTTTTTAAAACATCGATGTCAAGTAAATATTTTTAGTCAGTTTTTATTAATATTATAATTTATTTTGCAAATTTTGCAAATGTAAATTTTTTAATAATGAAAAATAAAGTTCATAAACTTTGTCAAGAATAAAGTGTATTCATAAGCTTAAAAATATGTGTAAAAATGGAAAAAATTTGGATATTTTTGTAGTGGCAAAAAATCTACTCTTTTTAGTAAGGGAAAATAAAATTCATAAACATAATAAATTTGGAGAAATAGTACATATTCTATGTAGAAGATAGACTACACATCTCTTGTAATTCAATATACTCTTTTCATACTTTTTATGTGTACAGGGTATAACAAACATTTCATGCAACGTTTTACGTGCTCTCTCACATTTTTGGCATTTTATATTGTATTCGATTTTTCTAGGCCAAAATTGCCAGTGCATATATGTGTGTGCGAGTGTGTGTGTGTTTGTGTGTGTCAGACACACTTTTCCAACCCGTTGGTTTCGTTCTTTGTCAGTTTTGCTGGCCGTGCCGTATTGGCCATCGAATACTGCAATTTACACAAACGCCTCGTGCTGCATCATACACTTTGTGGTTGCCCAGCGGGTCAAAAGTTTTTAAGTTTTGTGTTCTGCTTTAGATTGCATTTGAAAACCTCATGGTGCTGCTGGTCATTGTGTTTATAGACGAGAGTATATACACATATTCGGCGGTTGTCCACTGCGACGATTACCTCAGTCATTTTGGTCAATATGTGTGTGTGTGTGTATGCCACAGCAGGTGTGTTTTGGTATAGGTATTGAATTACGAGCATGCGGGCCACCTTTTTATGACACACAGATTATTGAAGAGTTTCAGTTTAATATCTAGCCAATCTATGTGAAATTTTCAAACAAAATATCAAAAGTTTTATGAGTAATAAATTGATGTGATTTAAAAATATGCATATAACAATTTTTACTACTGTCATTCGCGTTGCTATGAAACTGGGGAGCTTGATAAATAAATCGATTGATTTGAGATTGCTTTAATCTTAAAAGTATCTATGTAAAATAAATTAAATCTATTTTAAATAATTCGATTATATTGAGATTGATTTAATTTTCAAAGTATCTATGTAAAATAAATTCAAGTTCTTACTTGTTCAAGTGTGAAATATCTCATCAAGCTCAAGTCTCTCAAGTCATTATAATTAAAATCAGGGACCGTAACGATTATAATTTTTATTAAAAAACTTAAAAATTAATTTTTTTAATTTTATTTAAAAAATTATTTATAATTATTGAAATTAATTTATATGATAAAAATAAAAAATAATTATTATATTTCAATTTGTATATAAAAATTAAAAATTAAAATTAACTTTTATTTTAAATTTTTATTATATGGTTCAGGTTTATATGATCTGGCACCTATAGTTCAAAAGATATTTGAATTCAACTTTTATTTTCAATTTTAAGTTATGGTTTAATTTTTATATAAAAATTGAAATATAATAATTATTTTTTATTTTTATCATATAACTTGATTTTAACGATTAAAAATAATTTAAAATTAAAAAATTGCAAATAAAAGTTTATCCTGTTATTGAATTTGCCGTAAAAAATAAAATATGTCTATTTTTCTCACTCTTCTTGGAGGCTTTTTGTGCCTCAATTTTTTTAAACTCATATATCTTTCATTTACGGTCCCTGATTAAAATTGCTAACACTTAAGTACATTTTTAAATAATCAGCAACAATTTTGAATACAAAATTTATAAAGTTTTCTCGCATTATTATTCAGCTTCTTTAGGCACTTTAATTTTTCTCACATAAGCACTTTGGCTTCTTTGAAACTTTTACTTTCAGTTTCTATATGCTAGTTGGTTTTCTAGTTACCATTTCTTCAGCTTTGAGCTTTAGTTAGTTGAAAACTATTCAGTATAGTGCTGCTGGCCTTTGTCTATTTATGAGCTGCATTTTCCGTATTTCCCAGTTAGATATAACCATGCAAAGCAGGTTCCGTATAGTGGCATTATGTATACGTACGAGCATGCCTCGCATTGCCTCCAGGGTCTGAATGGAAATACGAAATTAGGAAATAAGAGCTGCAGATTGAGTTGCTCATCACGCCTCAGTTGGATAACAATGCCGGGTAGTTGCAGTTCCATGACCACAGGTTTTATCCAAGTATTCTCTCCAGCTCTTTCTCTGTCATCTGCATAATACTCATTTTCAATGGTAATCGTAATGCATGCCGGATCATTATATCACACATATCTCGCTCGCTATATCGTCCATTAATGAACTTAGGCACTTCTGAGCGAATCCACCCTTTGAATTGGTGGTCAACATTTCCCAGGCGCAATAAACTGAAATGGAATTGTGCTTTGTACTCGTAGCATCGTATATTTGGGATACTGCTTTTATCGACATGTCTGTTAGCCATTGTTAATTTGCATTTAATTATGCCTAGCATGAGTTTGCAATTTGTAGCTGGCATTGCTGTCACTCTGATTAGGCTTATTGTCATTTTCATTTCACTTTTGCCAAGCACTGAAATTTTCTGCTATATAAGACTTTTCCAAATATCCATCATTGAGAGCAACTCTACCAAACTTTTGATTCGATAGCATTGCAGTTGACAACATTGATGTGAATACATTTGCAAAATGTCCATCACATTGTTTAATTGTTTTCCTTAACATCAAATTTATGTTTTGTTTTTAATAGCTAAAGAATTCATTTATAGTTTTCAATTACTGTTGCAAAATATACACAATGAGAGCATAGTGCGAAATATACCTTTATTACAAGAATTGCTATAGAAACAAATATAAATTACACTATATATATTATATGTAAATTACAATTTGTTAATTCCATAATGTGCAGAAATTATAATTCCGTTTAAATAGGCAGCGAGGCGAATAACAAAGTGGAAATATTTTAGAGCTGAGCATAATGAAAACAAATGTTGCCTATTTGTGGGCGCACTCATAATAATTATAACAATTTCCTCACATACAGAACACGCAAAAATGTTGGTCAAATTAACAGAAATCCAGAACATTATTTAGTAAATATGTTTATAGAATCATTTTGCAGCACTCCAAACTTGTCGCTTTATTTGGCAGTCGTTTAAAACAATACAATAAAATATTGAAAGCCACTTGAACTATTGCAAATTTTGTAAACGGACTGAAAATGCGCTTAATTTCAATCGAAGCGCATAGAAACAATGGGAAAAAATCGTTTTTATGACAATATAAACAAACAAAGTCGCTATACAAACAAATAACAAGAGAGAAGTGCACAAAACTGAACCAAAAAATAAAAACAAAAGTTATTGAATAGCATAGCACAATGAGTGCAATTAAAACCAAAGTGGTACACTGAAGTGTGTTCGACTATAAGATACTTTGTATTCAAAATTAACAATAATGTTTGATTTCTGTTTATTTTATGATCACAATTATCATGTTATAAAGATCTGATATCAAATGATGTGCAACTAATTTTGTACTTTCATAAGTAAACTTTTAGTTAAAAAAGAAAAGAGAGTCCTAAAAAATCTCAATATTAATATTATCTTTACGTTTCGCATATATTGACTTACTGAGCAACCTTACCTAGGAATTTTAGGTATATGAAACAACAAAATGGCGAGTGCTCAAAATTGATATGATGCGAATTTGATTCACAAAGGCAACAATATGAATTCTAAGCTTTATTGAATTGATTCAAACTGGTTTAAGCTGATTCTAACTGCATTATTCTGCAATGAATGAAAATAAATTAAAGACTGCAGTTGTTTATATGTACATATATAGAAAAACCAAATCCTCAATACTTCCAGTCTTTTTTGTAATTC
The DNA here is from genome assembly GCA_035042165.1 of Drosophila kuntzei. Lineage (NCBI taxonomy): Eukaryota > Metazoa > Arthropoda > Insecta > Diptera > Drosophilidae > Drosophila > Drosophila kuntzei. The sequence goes on along the minus strand of JAWNLU010000472.1, from coordinate 1,056,127 downwards.
TAGAAAAAGTGTCTGCAAAAGGCGAGAAGAATATTAAGAAATTGCGCCTTAAAGTTTATAAGTGAAAATTAAGAGCAAATGAAATTATTCGCCGACTGTCGTTTTGTCTCATGGCAAAGTTGTGGCATAAAATTTTAGATTATGCCGTTCGTTGTTCGTTGTTCGTCGTTGTTTTTGCTGTTGGTTTGTGGTCTCTTTGGTTTTTGTGGCTGTCTCCACTGTTTTATTCGTATAATTCACTGCGTTGCCGGGGCGTATACGTAATTTTTCACACTTTTGGTTTGCTGCCGCTGCCGCTGTTGCTCTTGCCTTATAATTTATGCACATTTTTTTTTTATTTATTTATTTTAACAGAGTATTTTGGCATTTTATTAGGCGTCACAAATCACATTGCAAATGGCAGACACTGCAGGAATAAGTAAAATAAAAAATGGGAAAAGCAGTGGGAAGAGAGAGAGGAAGAGAACGACAGCTCTGGACATGGTAAATGGCACCTTTGGGATTTGACTAATAGTTTGCTAATGCGCGTTTTATGCGCTAGAGATTCAGCCGGGTGAGTTAGCCAAATTGAAGCTGGCAGGAGACTAACGAAGAGATAAAGTGCGAGAGAATGAATGAACAGATGCATGGTATATTTGAAAAATAAAATATAAAAATATATAATAAAATGCTCGTTAGGAGAACTGTTACAAATTTCACTTTCATTCGTTACAATTTAATTTAATGAAAATGCAGAAAGTGAAATCAAAACTCGGAAGCAAAACATTAAAGCAAATACTAAGAATACTTAATATTCAGTTGCTGTTAACTGACAGAGTTATTGTGTATTTGGTGGAGAATTGCGGGAAACTCTCAAACGCTTTTGGTTCGCAAAATTCCATTGAAATTTCCAACTAGAAGCGATACAGCGAAAGAAACAATTGAACGAGTTGCTGCACAAATTCCACACACACAATTGTTTTCATTTTTTTGGACTAATGCCAATACACACACACACACAAATACAAAGAAATGCGCTTTGAACTTCTGGCTATCGATGATAAATGAAAAACGCCTACAATGCAACATTGCGGCAGACATGAATTTCTCGTGCGGCACGAAAAATCATTGAAATGCCAGCCACAAAAAAAAAAGGAAAAAAAGAAGGAAAATTATGAAGCTGGCTAACGTTACGTATGAGTAACCAAGCGAAGCGTAACATGAGCTTCAAGTTGTTTACTGAATGCAAGTGTATGTGTGTCCTTGGCTCGCAACTTGTTGCAGCTAACAAATTGCTGACGAAGGGGAATAGAATAGATCAGGAAACACACGAAACTTAAGGTGCAGTTGGAAAAGTTTTGGTATACTCGTATTATGTATACGCAGTGTAATCGGAACGCAATGAGTTGAGGCTGCCAATTGGCGGCGTGTGGGGCACAAAATTAAGCAAAGCACGTAACAAAACTTGAACCAAGCCAAAAGTCCAAGTACACAATCACACTGACAATCAGGCAATACAGTGTGTCACGTAGACACATATAAACAGTAGATGGATATCTAAGCATGCTGCCAGAGTATACATAGAAGCTAAAACATGTTGCTCGAAATCATTTTCATTTCCCTTTTACCACAACTACAATATTTCGAGTTCTCGATTTTCTTTGGCAGCTTACAGCGCGTGCCAAATTTTTGTTTGAGGCCAAGAAAATCAGTGAAGCGTTAAGTTTACTTAGCTCCTCGGATTGTGTGTGTGTTTGTGTGTGTTTATGTATGTGCGCTCGTGTGTATGCTTGAAACCACTCATATGAGTTGTCTTTCTGACTGTTGTCGAACTCATTGGGGGCCCAACACCTTTGGGCTGGCAGCTAATGAGGCGCATATTTTCCAAGTGCCGCTCAATTACACTGAGTGCTTGAGCTTGAGCTTCAAGACTGAATCTTGAGATTCCTAAGACGCGCTTCCATAGAGACATTATGCCACAGCAGATGTTTGTTATGATGAATGCTTTGTGGCATTTGCTTGCCAACTTGAAACAACAACTAACAAAACTATTTGGCAAACAATTGCGTCCTTCTAGATAATTTACAGCCACATTCAAGGCCACGGAATCCGGACAAGAAAATATTCTAAAAGTTTGCACAGCGAAGGTACGAGAAGGATGAACGTCTTATGCAAAAGAAATTTCTGGCTTTGCCAACAAATTAAAGCTTGCAGCTGAGAACACCACACCGTAATAATAATAGTATGCATTTCAGCAAGTCATCTACATAAAATGTTGATAACTTATACCTTTGAGATATTTATAACAAGCTAATATAAAAGGTTTAATGAATGCCATTCACCTTACATTATTATCTCATAATTTTACTTAATTTACGCCCAAATGTATTTGATATTTTAGCATAACAATTAATAGTTTAAAGTTGTATAACAGTTTAAATGACATAAAAAATCGTTTTTTACCTGCAGATACGGTTTATTTATAACTGTTAGTGCACAAGTTAGGGTAAAAACTTAAAGTTAAAATGAGCATAAAATTTAACAGTAAAATATTAAGATTACAATCTGTAGTATAACAATTTATATAAAAATGTAGAAGCTCTTAATATGAGCCAATAAAAATAATAAGTAATCTTAAAAATCATAAAACAGTTTGTATAACAGTTTGTATAACAGTTTGTATAACAGTTTATATAACAGTTATAGCAACAGCTTTCAATTACCATTCCGCACAAGAAGAGCAACAAAGCTTTGCATCAAGTCGGAAAAACTTGAAAAAAAAAGGAAACGAACAAGTTGCGACTTAAAGTCACGTCTTTGTTGACTGCCGCAAAGTGTGCAACGTTTCACTTACAAAGTGTAGGGAAAAACAACTCTTAATTGATTGGCCTGAATGGAACAAAGGCGAAATAGCAGTACATGGCATAGAGCAACAACAACATAAAAGGCAAAAGCACATGGCAAGATTGGCAGAAACCGTCAACGGCAGTCAAAACCCAAGACAGGCAGACAAAAAACTGCACACAGGCAAGAAAAAAACAAACTGGCACAAACGACAATTAAGTGGCACAAGCACAATGCAGTTGCGAATTGCGATGCGGATTGCGATGCGAATTGTGCGGTAAATTTGGCGTTCAAAATTTCTAATTAGAAATCGCGTCACGCGCCATGCGGCAATTTGATGGCATATTTTAAGGCGCTCGCACTAATTAAATTCAAGTCCCAGCAAATGGGGCAACATTAGAAAATATACTTTCATATATAGTAGTATAAGAATTCAGTCCAAATAATTATCATAAAGTAGCATTGAAGAACGAAACGAAACGAAAATAAAATAAAAATAAATATATAATAAAAGGCAAACAAAGCATTCAGAGCATGAAAGAAATAGAAGCTGCAGTAAATTTATGGCCGGCCCAAAAGTTTTTGGCTTGCAGGCGCACAAAAGTCAAACAAAAAGGACAGAGAGAGTGAGAGAAATAGAGAGAGAGAGTGAGAGAGTGAGAGAGAGAAAGAGTGAGGTTAGGTAGATAGAGGGGATGCCAACTCGTTGCCAGTTGCCGGCACTTAAGTTTCGGCTATCGAAAAACTTTTGGCGTCACTCCTGTCTGCAATATTCTCATTGACCCAATGCGACCCCTGATAGCCACCCACAATCGCATGCATAATCTATGACAACTCAGCCTGCTGTGCCACTAACTATGAAACTTGCCATAAAACAAAGCTCTGCACGATGACTGCAATATAAAATTATATTCCCAACTTTTCAACTGATTTGCGGTTTATTTATTTGCAGAAATACTTTTGCTATTATTATGCCCATGGGGATTATGTGTAAATAAAGGCCAGTGTCTTTTAAATATATAAAATGTTGTCTAAATAATATTAAAGCACAAAATTATCTAAAAACTTTATTTGATATACATGTGCATGTTCGGTTGCTAAGTGATATATTATATTTTTATTTTCATATTGATCTGTTTGGGTTTTCCCCATTCCATTCCCCAGACTTAATCATTTTATCGTTTCAGCTTTTAATTTATATTTATTATTAATTTAATTATTAATTTTTAATTTAATTTTTATTTACACTTAATTTTTCCTTTTGCCGACTGCTTTTAGTCGTGAATAAATAAATAAAAAATATTTTTATAATACAGTTTATTTTAAAATACAAAGATTATAATTATCTGAAAATTCTCAATAAATTGACGGTAAATATATTGTCGATTGTTGGCACTTCGAGTGTAAGTTGGAAAATCTAAATCTCTCACATCTCAGAAGTGTACAAAACTGTTAAAGTTTAATCAATTTTTTGATAAGTTAAATCCTTTTTTTAAGCGTTAATAATAATCTCAATAATCTTTGCCTACTGGTAAATAATTGAATTTTCGGAGTATAGATAAGTCCCAAAAAACTGTCACTATTATTAATGCAGCATTCGCATCCGTTATAAATTCCTCAATGGTTTGGATACACGCATAAAAAGTTTTGACAAACGCTTTGCAATTGCAAAAGTTTATTGCCTTTTATGGTATTACAATATTACCAAAAAAGTTTGCGAATGCAATTCCAAGTGGCAAGAGTAGAGAGGAAGGGGGGAGGCTAGCTTGGGGTCGTCTCCACATGGTAAACTTCTTTGTGGCCGGGGAAATGCATATGCATATGTAGTATAAATCTAAGCTGGGATTTGGCTAAGTGCTGAAATGCCTGAGAACATCCAAAGAACCAAAAGACTGTGATACTGATGAGTGTGTAAGTGCCGAATGAGTGCACACATCTGAGTATTTGAGTATACTACTATTTGACTGATGTGGCTGACCAAATTAAGCCGAAAAATGCTTTCAGTTTTCGGCCTTCAGTGAGCCAAAAAAATATCATATAAAATAACAACACATCAGCAAAAATGTGAATTTTAAAACCAATATTTAATTTCTATAAATAAACTTTGTTTGTTTGCCAACAATATGGAAACATACGTATGCAAATATTGCCAAACATTTTAATAAAAAAAAAAAGGTATTTACCCAAGAAAATTAATGTCAAAAATTCTATTTTTGATTTGATTTCCATTTAAATTTGCATTTTTTGAATAATGCTATTATATCTCGCATCAGCAAATTGTTTATATTATAAATATACATTTTTAAGATGAGTACAACTATGTGAAGTAGAGATAATATTTTTAAAATTTATAAATAATTTAATATTATCAGCTCTTAGCCACTTTCCAATGTATCAGTAATGTTATTAGCCATGTCGCCGTTCATTGGCCAATATCCTGCCAAACAACCGGCTAGACACGACTACAATAAACAAAAGCATTTAGCTGTAGTCTGCAAAGTTTCACTGATTGAAGTTCAATTTGTTGCAATTTAAGAGGTGGGCTAATAACCTGACAACGTGGCCAACATATAAATGTCAATGCTCTAGACAAGTTTTTGGCTGCTAATTGAAAATGTCTACAAAGTCAACGATTGCAATAATAATTTGTCATAGTATTCTTTTTATTTTTTGCCGTGTTTGCTTTACCCTTGATTCGATTTGTCAAATGGAAAAATTATGAGTGAATGTAGAAGTTGACAGGTGGGAGTGTCAGGGGGCAATATTGTTAGGTTGATTTATGCCACAGCGCTGAACAATGTGATGGTATAAGGTTGCCTGATGTCAACGGCATTGTGCGGCGCGTTCAATCACATTTCTAATTACCAAGATCCCTGAGGTAATTAACTTTGCATGCATTACCCAAATTACAACAATGCGCAGGAGCGTTTTATCAACTCAATTACGCAAGCAGCCACATGCCCCTGAGTGTGTAACAGAGTAGGAAGATACTTTACACAGATAAACAACAAATAAGCATTGTTTGTAATTTAGCGAAATTGTTGTTTCACCCCATTCCAACTAACTTGGAATAACTCCTACCCTTTGTTTATCAGCTGGTAACAATCACAGAAGCACAAGTTTCTCTTACTCTGTTTCTAAGTTTCAGTTGTGTGTGTGTTTGTTGTGTGTGTTATTTCGTTGACAGTCAGCTTGTTAATATGTGTGTTGTTTTATATATACTACTTATATATACTATACATATACCTATCTTACTTACACATGCTCATTTTATCGCTCTACTCATCTTGCTCAGTGTTGGCAGCTTCATTTGTACACGTTGCGTATACGTAATATGCAGCTCATTGTGCGCTAGTTACTTCTTCATGTGTGTACGTACGTATGTATGTATGTATGTATGTAGCTTATTAGAGCTTGTCTTGACACAACAGCAACTACGGCATAATAACAATTTTTTATTTTTCTTATATTTTTTTTTGTTTTTTGCGCGCAACTTTTGGCTGGCTTGCGAATTTTTAATTACCACTTGGAGCTATTTCTATACCCTGTATACATTAAAAACTGGAAAGAAGGAACTATTTCTGTCACTATAAAATATTTATAGCTATACTTAAGCGAAAAGTTTGTTAAAGTCAAGGGTAGCAATTTTATTGAAAAGAAGCTCAGATTTAATTACTTATAGACACGAGAAATGCATTATTTACAGGTTATTCTCTAGTCGAGTGCACTTAGCATTTCCCATTTTTATTTGTTCTTTGAGTAAGGTCATGTATACTGCAAATAGTGGCAGTGGCAGTGGCAACAGCAGCAACAGCAAATGCAGCTTAATTATGCTGTAATGTTGCGGAGTATAAGCGAAGATTTACGAGAAGAAACGTGCGCGGGCGTAAGTTAAAGTCAAGAAGAGAAGATTGTGAGAAGACTATGATGAGTTAAAAGAAAATGAGTAAGTAAATGCGTTTGTTAAGTTTCATTCAACTTCAGTTATTTCATTGCATTTGAAGTCTCTGGTTCCTTCCTAGCAAAACAAAGTGGCACTTAGCATTTAAATTAATCTCATAAAATACTTAGACTAAGTATATTTAAATTACAACCAGTAGAAGTGAGAGAAAGCGTAACTGAGCAACTATATATTTAGTATTTCTTCAACAATTTAAAGTCTATTAAATATTATTATATGTTGAAGTCTTATTTTATATAGCTTATATATGAATTTATTGCCCATTATCCACTTAGAACATATTTTGCAATATACTTTTCTCAACATTAATTCTTTTATCTCAAGTTTGGACAATTTATAGCACTCTTTCAGCCATACTCTTTTTTCAGTATATCTCATTCGTCCAGTAAAAAGTTTCATTCAAACTCAATTTTAATTTATTTATAAGCATCAACACATTCCATTCAGTTTACATACCCAACGACAAGCAACACAAAGTCCAATGAAAAATTGAATGCTTCATGAAGTGACAACAATTCGAACATTTCCCACCCGCATGTGAATTTCGCCACGACGGCTCTTCCACCCTTGGGGGCAAGCAAAACATTACACATCAAACTACGAACGAACAAACAAACAAATAAACAAACAAGCCAACAAATAAACAAAACAAAAAAAACAAGAGAAAAAAGTTGCATACAAAAGTGGCGAAAACGGAAATAAATCTAACAAAAAGGCTTTTGTAGCTTACCCTTCCCTCCATTCCCCTATGGTGTCAACCCCAAAAATTATATAAGCGCCATGCTATTTTATTTATATTTGGCTTATTTCCACAACAACAGCATACGTACATTTATTTCAGATTGTATATTTATATATTTTTTGCTTGAGTATTTGCATACCCTGTAAGAAAAACTAGAAGAATTCATTTCTGCAAGCTATGTAGTTATACATTCAAAAAAAATATAAAATAATAATATAGTCATGTATATTTTATCAAGGTTCTTATATAATTTATTTAATTCAATACCAACAAATAAAGCATTTAAAATAAATTATATTATGATTTTGTTTCAAAAATTGTTAAACTCTGTTATATGTGGAACTAATACTTATTTCTTAAGAAGTCTTATTATTTAATCTGTTTTATTTTTCATATCAAATGTTAACCAAAGAAGTTTAGCTTTATTTTATATAAATGTAATATATTCTGTATTATGTTTCATTCCTAATTAACTTAATAGCTAATTTTAAAATACCATCACGGGGAATCGAACCCAATGATTTCTTCAACGAAAGCTATAACTGGGCAAATAATTATGTATCACTGCGGACGGCAGTCCGCGCTAGTGACGAAAGCAGCACGAAGGGTGCGAAAGGCGACTAGCAATATATAAACGAAGAATGGAAAATTTGCTTTGACTGTCCGATCGGATTGAGTTATAAACCGATCGAAAGGTATGACTTTAATTATCAAAAGTGCATACTAAGACTAAGCATTTAGGTTAAATTTTATAATTTTTAAAAATAATACCCGTCGAATGATACCTCGATCATTCCAATCCGACATTTTGTTCAAAATATATATTAATTTATATATAAATTATTATAAAAAAAAGTTTGGCATTCGGCGCTGCGCATTAAAATTAATTTTAGGTATACAGAATCGAAATCTCTTTGCGCAATGTGGCGAATGCCAAACTTTTTTTGTATAATGATTTATATTTTAAATTTAATATCGTTCGTCACAAAATGGGATATCAGAAATTTTGGGGCAGGGAAAGACATTCGTCAGAAGTTTATTTTGGAAGTTATGTTTACAGGGTATCTGCTAGTTACCACACCCCTTTTGACTCTTGCACACTTGTGTGTTTTACTTTGTTTGCTGCCCTGCAGTTTGCTACATATGTCAACTTTTATGCGTCGTAAGGCTAATGTTTTTGCAGACGAAAGATTTGTTACAGATTATGCTTGCCGCACATACATAAAACACACAAAACACAGCACACAACACACAACAACAATAACAAACACACACATAGATTGGGGTACAATGCCCTGCCATAATTTCTCGCTTTTACCTACAACAAAACATATAGAAAAAAAAAAACAAACAAAATAAAATGCTGTTGCAATAGGAGAGGAAAAAAAAGGAAAACAACAAGAGAAAAGTTTATGGACGGTGATTGGGAAGTTGGTCTATGAGTTGGCACTGCGGTTGGCCAACTAAAATTAAATTTAGTCGCAGAACACAAAATTTATGACTTACTATTATTTCAGTTGAGCGAACATATAACCACGGCTGCCACCCACTTTCCATCCCCCGCATCGCACCACTGAGCAGGCAAATCATTATTTGTACATTGGCTAACAAAAATTTTGTTTACGCTTTTGGCCAACATCATTGAAATCGCATTTGGGCATAAATCACTTGTGTGCGCTCGAATTTCCTCCCTTTCTGCTATGGCTAACAACATAATTCCTCCACAATAAATACAAAATCAAATTGCAATCAAAGTCAATTAACAAATTATAAACGTGTTACGCTGCGTATGCGTAATGTGCGTGCAATTTCTTTTTGGGCATGTTAATTAAAAATACACACACAAAAGAAAAAGTTAGCATTCAATTACATTTCAACGTGTGTGTTGCACGTGCCAAATTAGTTAAGGGAACTGGCATCTGTTACAACTCTCAAAACCAAGAAATATATGCAGACTCCATCTGTAAATTTGGTACCCACAAGAGTTCCTAGTTATCCATTCATAAGCTCCATGTGCAACACTCATTTCGTTAGTTTCGTGTTGCACACGTTTTACTTTACTGTTTCTCTCTTTCTCACCCTCTCTCTCTCTCTCTCTCTCTGTCATAGTACACAAATTTGATTGCATTCTCTGTGAGCTTTGCTATGTGCTTTGCATATTCGATTAGATTGTTTTCATTTTACAAAATTTTTGGAAAATACCAGCAAAGATTTTAACCTAAAGCATTAGCAAGCAACGCAAACGTTTGGCAATTACTTAAGTGTTTTAGAAGCTTATCAATTATTTGGACAATAATTACTTTGACGGCAAGTTTACAAAATTCAAATCTTAAAGTATGAATACCAGGGCCTTAAACCGAAACGAATATCGGTTTCAGTTACGGTTTCGGTTATGCTCGAATTCAGGTTTTCGGTTATCGGTTATGCAAAATCTTGGAGTATCGGTTTTGTAACGGTTATTGGTTTATCTGTTATCTGGTTACTGGAATGGTTCAGCGTAATGTCGATTTTATTATAATTTGATCTCATATAAATTTGGTTACTTTGGTTTGAAAATTTTGATTATTTTGATTTTACAGATTTTTAATATCTTTGAACTGCCATAACTTTGTAAAAACACAATCGATTTCCATAAGCAATGTAAATTTGATCATAATTTTACCTCTTACTTCGATCTGCATATCAATTTTGTTCATTTTCAAAAATTTTTGAAAATCGAATTTTTAGAAATTTTACAGTGTTACCCCTTATCATTTTTCAAAAAATTCGAAATTTTCAAAGTTTTCAAATTGAACAAAATTTAAATGCAGAACGAATTCAGAGCTTAAATCATGCTCAAATTTACATTGTGCATGGAAATTGATTGACTTTTGGCAAAGTTATGGCAGTTCAAAGTTGATCAGTAGCTGCGACGGCCAGAACCGAAATAAACCCTTATAAATGAATCGGTTACTAAACGAGTGTTTCAATTTAAAGAGTTTCGGTTAATGGTTTTCAGCACAGCGGAAAAAATTATTTTCGGTTACGGTTTCAGTTACGGTTACAAATTTCAATTGGTTTTTACCCGATAAAAGTTACGGTTTCGGCTAAGGCTTTAATCCCTGATATTTACATACGTAAAGAAAAGTCATGAAAATAGTTTCCTTTCTGGCATGAAAACCTTCATTGTGCTATCAAAAATGATAAACATATACTTTAACAATTTTATTTTTGTTTTAGATAAAATAAACAGCTCTTAAAGTGAAAGTAAATGTAACGATTTAAAACACAAACTAAACAATCGACCCAGAATCCTTTTCTCCAGTTTTACTACTAACCGAAACGATATTCTCTATCTCGAGCATAGCGTTTACGAAACTTTCAGATGCTTTGAGCATAATCTTTTGAATTTTGAGCCAATTCTCTGTTATCTCCTTATTATCAGGAACATCGCGAGCGTCAAAAACAATTGAATTGATCCTTAGCATTGCGGTCACAGGATTATCGGAGTCTTTGAGAGCAATTTGCATGATGCGATCATATTTTCTCATCAAGTTTGAAATATGTTCAACACTTTTCTCCTCCTTGGATTCATCTTGATCTTCATCGCTATCAGATTCCGGCAATGGAATATTTCGGCATTCATCGAAGTAATGTAGTAAATTTCCCTTTAATTCCTTGCGTGGTTGAATTTCGCTTACGATAGACTTTGGTTTCACTGGTTCTGCAGTTACGGTGCTTACATTTATTAAACTGCGACTCCGAAGAGCTTCGTCCAGATAATTTCTAGGTGGCTTATACAAAATGGTGTGACTGCGATCCAAGTATTTAGAAGCCGGCTTAATAGCTCTTACTCCGATAATCGCACCTTTGCGTGCACTTAATGCATTGTACGGTTCGCTGGACTTATTGACTTGGTACAACTTGTAAATCCAATTGGCAAAATCGAAATGACCGCGTCCATGCTGTAACTGACGTTCCGGAATCTCTTTTTTCAGATCAAGTTTTTGGAAACATTTTTTAAGAAGTTTATAATTCGATACGTATTGCCACTGATCGTTTGTATTGAAATGAACCTTGGAGAGATTTATTGATCGTCGGCAAATAGAATGCATAATTTGACAATAGATAGCCCCAGTGGATAATTCGGTCATTTCAAAAATTTTCGTCTCTAATGTTTCACTTATCCATTTAAACAGCGATCGCACCGACTGCATTTCCATCTTTGATACCCGCACATTTAGAATATCTCTATCAATATCCATTTTCTATGCAGCTCAAGATTATTATAAAATATAAATTTTAGAAAATAAAATTCGGGAGAATTCTTTGTAAACTCTCCAATAATATTGTAGCAAACGAGTTAAGAAAATGTGACTGAAGATAAAAATTCTACTGTGTCAAGTGTGAGATAATATCATATTTACAACAAAGCATTTTCAGGTTTATTTATATTTATAAATAAGAAAAATTTTATTTTAATTGTTTATGCATTCAAAATATTGAAAATAACTGTAATTCCATTTTTAAATTAAAAATTCAAATGGTTCTATTATTTTGCAATTTTATAACTGAAAGTAAATAGTAAAAATTTGTATTTATAAAGCAATGTAATAAATATTGAAAAATAAATTATTTTTATTTTAAGACTTTAACCAGTTCAAGTTTTCTGGTGACCTCAATACTTGTTTACTTAGCATAGATTTTGGAACACAACTTTTGCAAGTTTTTAGTTGACAAAACAAATCCGAAGAAGGTCAACAAGTGAAAACTAATTTAAGTAATAAAAAAATAAACAGTCGCAGTCTTATTTATATTTTATACATGTATAAATACTGCATTCGAAACTTGCTTTCACATTTAAAGATACAAGACCATCTGCAGCAATCTAAAAGTAATTTGTGGCACACAATGAAAGTGCCGCAGAATGAATGGAAAATCCATGCAAATATTCAAAGCGACCGCCAAAAACATATGCCGCATATTTAAAGTATATGTAAAACAATTCATAACGCCCCGCCAGAAAAACAACAAAATAAAAAGGAAAATAAAATGAAATAAAATAAAATAAAATATAAATGAAAAGAGTAGGCCAGCGTATGCAGGACAATAACCGCTGCCAGTACACACACACACACACAGAGAGACAAAGGACATGCCGCCATGATTTTTATGAGCTTGTATTTATATCATTTCCTTATATCCTTTAGGGTTCCCTACTACCCCGACAAAGGGTGTCTCGCCAACGTCTCCGTCTCTTGGCCGGTCGAGAGTCCCGTTTTGTGTCCTCGACGTGCTGACGACAAAAAGTTGGACCAGGCCAAAAAAGTCGCTACCGAAAAGTGAACAGAAAACAACAACAACAACAAAAATATGATATATATAAAATTACGTGCCCATATGCATAGTGTGCAGACACATACGCATACTCATACTCAAGTAATTGTTCTTGTTGTTGCTTTGTATTGTTTAAATGAAATTTATGTTTATTAAATTGCGACGGAGAATGCAGAAAAAATAGAAGAAAAAAATGACCCAAGCTGAGGGCATTGCCTTTATCAGAAGGCTGTAATGCCGCCTTGGGCCTACACGCATACCCTGTAGGTATGGAAAGGGAATGCATGTGGGACTATAAAAGGAAATTAAATAATGCAATTTTTAATCATTTCTCCAGCTTTTAAATTTGAATAATTGATAAGTTAAAAAAAATAAAGAAATTTAATTTATAAAATGCTTTTAATTGAACAATTTACAATTAAGTGAACAATTTACTAATTAAATTTTTTTTATTTTCATTTATTTATAAAATATAAAAATACTCTGTAGTTATCAATTGAAAATATAAAAAATACATTTTAATAATTTCTACTGTATTAATATTAATTTAATAATGAATTGATTTAATGTGGTTTATTTCAGATAATTTTTATAATTTCTCCAGTTATTAAATTGGAATAATTGATAAGTTAAAAATTAAAAATAAATAAATTTTATAATTTCTCCTATTTATAAAATGTAATCAATTTACTAGAAAATTTTTAATAGTTTCTTTATTTATAAAATACAAAAATACTCTGTAGTTATCAATTGGAAGTATAAAAAATACATTTTTATAATTTCTCCTGTATAAAATGTAATTAAATGATGAATTGATTTAATGTGATTTATTTTAGGATATTTTAAGTAACAGCTATAAAATTACAGATTATTTATAACAGATTATTTATAAATTCAAATAGGGTATTATCAAGTCAAGTACCGAAATAAATTGCGTACTTTGCAGCCTTTCCAGCTCAGTGACAATAAAAATAACTAAAAAAAAAAGAATATGGTATATGGATATATAAGTTTAATGAGCAACCATTTCAATATGCAGACCATTTTAATAGCCGGCTTAAAATTACCAAATGATTGAGCGATTGCCAGTAAGCAGTAACCGTAGAGGGGGGAGCAATAACAACAATAATGACAATTTAAGCCACGTCAGTCAGCTCATTAATTTTTGTGCAATTTTAATTGGCCACATCGTGGTCTGGAATTGTCCTCGCTGAGCATCTGAGCATCCAATTGACAGGCAGCAGCTGCCACTGTCCAATTTGTCTTCATTAATAAAATGAAATATCATTAAAATTTTTGATATAACCCTTCGGTATATATATATACTCAAATTCCACTCAAGAGCGACTTCCGCTTTTTATGGTCCGTGCTACTCTTTAGTCATTTTTATGCAATTTATGAATTGAGGCTTAAGGAAATGGCGCAGCAGCTTTTACCTTGTCATCAAGTCGATATAATGGCCATGCCACGCCCACAGTACGCCCATTATATTGTTACAAAATAATCTAAACTTTTTAATTGCCACGACAAATGGCCGCGCACGTTTTGCATTCGTCGTTTTTATCCTGGTTTTTTCATTTTTATTTTTTTCCAACTGATGATATAAAAATTGCCAGCAAAAGCCACTGAACTCTTAAGGCGGGAGAGGGGAAAGGGATCCTTTGGCAAGTTTAATTGTGCGGCCAGGCTGGTGAGTAATAAAATTATTTTACGATCTTGTTTTCCTGTTTCCCCCACACTCCCAGACTTTACCTTCGCCAGCTTCGTCCGCTTTGAAGCGCATCAACTTAAAGTTTTGAGTTCATTTACGCAACGCTGCGTAGCGCGAGGGGCGTGAACAACTGACAATGGGCGTGGTCCATTGTCTGTACTTATGACTTGGCATGGAGTCGAAGTCGAAGTCAACAGCAGCTTTATATATGTATGTAAGTGTCACTGGAGCTGGTGAGTCCTTGTCGTTGCATTGTTGTTGACTTTTCATCTGACTTCTGTTTCGAGGGAAGCAGACAAGAGTCGAGTGGAAAACTAGCAGCTCCTGCCTCTTGTATACAAGTCATGCACTCGGACTTGACTCGACTCGACAGCTTCAGCTTCAGCTTTTTGGCAAAGACCTTGCCCTCATCAACTTGTCAACTGAGAAGAGTGTCAATATATGCTTTTGGAGCCGGCAGCAAAAGGAACTGACTGACAGGGGCTAAAGCCAAAGTGCAGGTGCATACAAATACAAATACAAGAGATACGAATTCTGTAGAATTCTGCAACTACGAGTACACCTGTTCATAGTTGTTATTTTGTTTCATTGCACAAATACTGAAGCAACACTTAAGCTCCTTAGCGACAGATACTTTCAGCAACTTAAATAAATATATTTGACTCATATTGCAGACGAAACTTTATACTAGAAACTATAGTTGGACACTATGTACATATTGTACATCTTCAATCAGTTATTGCCTTAATTTCATATTTATTTTGTAAGCCATTTGCTGGATTCTTAAAACTCACATCTGATTTTATTCTATATAAATTTATACAAATGATAATCAATTTTGATTATATTTAGTTGAATTAATTTTATCCGTTTGCCATTATAAAATTAATGTAAATTGTTCATTATTTATTTATATGTTAGTTTATTAACTAGAATAAAAATAAATATATATTTTATTATATTTAAAGGAATATTTAGAGTACTGTGCTCAACTCTCAACTCAATTTAAATTTTAATTGAATTTGTATGTCATAAAACTATGTCAACTTTCTTGCTAACTTTAAAATTCAGTTCGCTTCAATTTGCACCTTTACATTATATTCAACATGAATTTCAATTTTCATTTCAATGGCAACAACTCAACGAACCGTAAACCACATTCAAGCAAATTAGTCGCCTTTTAAATTACTTAAGCCGGTAACCACGAGCTGCTTTTGCTTTTGCTTTTGCTACTCTGCTTAAATCTCTATCTCTATCTCGCTCTCGTCTCGGTGCCATAAAATATGTCAGCTACTTAAAGCAACATAAAAATTAACAACACACTGCGTATACGCAATACAAAATCCCAGCACGGAGTGGAAGGAACAAAGTCGCCCAAAAAAGTGATTTATGCGCATTTGTGTATAAAATTTAGTTCCACTGGCGTCGACGTCGCAGTTGACGTCGCTGCCGTCGCTGCTGCCAACAAGTTAATTTCAACTCATGGCCATAAAAATGTTAACAAAATTTAGCTGAAATGCAACGAGCTATAGTCGGATGAGAGCCACTAAATAAATCAACGAATAAAATTTGTTGGTACCGTGAATGTCGCTTTTTGAGTGCCACATCCGAGTGGAAAACTCTGTCAGGATTTTAGCTAAAGAGTTGAACCTCTGCCAACTGCTTAAAATTTATACGCAGCTCAAGTATCATCCTTGTATGCAAGCATGTGTGTGTACTTTAAGTCATATGCTTAGCAACCAGGCAATGTCAAAGCTGATAACACTTGGGGCCATGTCTATGGCAACAATGTCAAAACCAGAGCCAAATAACTCGTCTCAACTACGAGTACAGTACGATACGATACGAGATACGAGTAGAACGACAAAAAACCCTTGACATTCTTTCTGTGCGCGACAACAGTAAATTAATTTGGCAGCCGACAGTATCTAACAATATTCGTATACTCTCATACCAAAAATCAACTGTCTACAAGGCCTAAATTCAATTGGCAACAACCTGGCGCTGAGTTCAAGGCTCAACGCATCACAGGCTGACATTAGGAAAATGACTTCAAAAATTGTAAGCTATAAATAAAATTGTAATTAACTTACTTCTTGTTTTGTTACGCTCTTCAAAGCTTATTAAATATCAATGCGAATGGAATGGTAAATCATTATAACATTATGATAAACTCATTGACGTTTCAGCTTAATTTCAATGAAAACTTTTTAGGTTCGAAAAATATCGTTATTTACTTCAGAAAACATTTGCTCGACTAATTTATAGTAAAATCACTTGTAATATCAGAATTCTTAGTAATTAATTAATTTGTTAGTCAATATGGATTTGTTTTCTTTTTTTAAAGTAATGTAAAGTAAAGTAATGTAATTTCGTTATTTACTTTAGAAAACATTTGTTCAATAAAGTTATAGTTAAATCTCTTGTAATATCAGAATTCTTAGTAATTAAATAATTTGTCAGTCAATTTGGAATTGTTTGTTTTTTAAACTAATGTAAAGTAAATTAATGTAATATCGTTATTTACTTCAGAAAACATTTGCTCGACTAATTTATAGTAAAATCTCTTGTAATATCAGAATTCTTTGTAATTAAATAATTTGTCAGTCAATTTGGAATTGTTTGTTTTTTAAACTAATGTAAAGTAAATTAATTTAATATCGTTATTTACTCTAGAAAACATTTGTTCAATAAATTTATGGTAAAATCTCTTGTAATATTAGAATTATTAATTAATTTGTCAGTCAATTTGGATTTGTTTTCTTATTTTAAAGTAATGTAAAGTAAAATCATGTAATATCGTTATTTACTTTAGAAAACATTTGTTCGACTAATTTATAGTTAAATCTCTTGTAATATCAGAATTCTTAGAATTCTTAATTAATTTGTCAGTCAATTTGGATTTGTTTTCTTTTTTTTAAGTAATGTAAAGTAAAGTTATGTAATATTGTTATTTACTTTAGAAAACATTTGTTCAATAAAGTTATAATAAAATCTCTTGTAATATCAGAATTCTTAGTAATTATTTAATTTCTCAGTCAATTTTGAATTGTTTGTTTTTTAATCTAATGTAATATCGTTATTTACTTTAGAAAACATTTGTTCGACTAATTTATAAAAAAATCTTTTGTAATATCAAAATTCTTAGTAATTAATTAATTTGACAGTGAACTTCTATTTATTTTCATTTTATTATATGTAATGAAAAATTTAAAATTGTCTCTACTATCAATAGTATCATTGCTTCTTTCTTCTGCTCTTTTTTGCATTGTATTAAAGTTGAAAGACAAAAAAATGTTTGAACAACTGCAAATGATCATAAACATTCACTTTTACAGTTTGGTTATTTTTTCGCATTTTGTATACATTTTTTTTATAGATAAAATCCCGAAAAAGAATGCCAAACAATTGCTACAAAAGTGCAAAAATAAAAATTCAATTAACGCGCGTGTTGAATTAAAGACTTGGGACACATTTCAGATTTTCTTTTATTTTATTTTGCATTTTATTTTTGTCAAAATGAGTATTTTACATAGCACGTGGTCGACACTCACTTCAGTTCAGTTCAGTTGAGTGAGGATATATATTTTTTATTTTTAGTATTTTTGTCTCCCTTTTTTTTCAATTTTTTTCCATTTTTTTTTTATATTTTGTATTTCAGCGCCTGGCAAATTGTACAACATAACAATAAGCACACAACGACCTGCAGCAACAATAACAACAACAACAACAACAACACTACAACAATGGCAATGAGTACAACAACAAGTACGTAACAACAAGTAATAATGATAATAATCATAAAAGCGAGTCCTTGTCGCGTTGGCTTTCGCTCTGTGAGCGTTAAAGCCACAAACCCAAATGACACGATGCCACTGAGTTATGTCGAAGAACATGAAGGACGTTCAGACTCAGTATTCACTTTATTCTGGATTCTATATACTGTATTCTGTATTCTAGCCAGCATTCGCCTGCCACTGCTGGGACATGATTTAATTAAGGTCCTACATGTGCTAAGTAGATTTTATTCTTTATGCCAACTTCTTATTTGCTTTCGCTTTTTGCCTCAATGCACATCGTTTCAACCTCGCCTCGTTTGACTTTTGTGTGGTCCTGTTCCATAATTGATTTAGGCGTTTACTGCATTAAACGACGGCATGGCAAAAAGTTGTTCATAAATTAACAGACCGTCCAACGCTGCGTATGAATTATATTTGATTTAGCAAAAACCTGCTCAGACAAAGATCCAGCTAGCAATCTGGCCAAGTTTATTACAATGTATACAGCTTAATATACAATAATGTACATTGTTCATTGCATTACATATTCTCAAGGTTCTTAGAATGTGAGAAGCTTTACTTTATGACATCGCATATTTCATATTGTAGTCGTTCATTCTATAGTTAGCATGAGGCTGCACTTTGTCTCAGACTACGTCTCTGGATATGGCTAAAACTCGGGCTGTAGTTGCCAAGTGTCTGGCTGATATGATAAGCAAATTGAATGCCTGATTTTATATACTACTCCTGTTACAACATTTTCGTTTCCCAGCAAAATGTGTAAGTCATAAATATTTGACTTGATATTAAAACAAAGTCAGGCCAAAACCATTTATAAAAACAGACCCAAAAAGCTGCAAAATGTATGAAAATATAGTAGTTCATAGAAACATCAACTTACAATCTTAATATATGTATATTATATTGCAGTTGAAGTCTATTGCATCCGCTTCATACATACGAGAACTCATAAAGCAACAAACATGTTTATATTTTTTGGTGTGTAAAATGTAAACATTTAAATTGTTTCTAGTTAAATTCAAACAGAAATATAAATTTAGATGCTTTCTTGTTTACTATTTTTTGAGTATTTGAATTTTCAATTCCGCTTTAATATTCATCAGCCTAAAAATAATAATATTTTCTGTTTTAATATGAATATCTGTGTATGGGTAAATCCAACTCTGTAATCTTTCTGTGATTTTCCTTACTTAATAGCAGGGATTTATATTGTTCACTTGATCAAAATTCCATTTCTAAAAAGGAAAATTCACCTATGGGATTTTTTAATTTATTTTACAATTGTTGGCCAATCGACATAAAAATCAATATCAAATTTCTTATACTAAATATTCTTATAAAATGTTTGCAATAAAAGTAAATTTTATACCCAAAACTATTTTTTCCATCAGATGAATTACTTGTGAAAATTCCAAGTCAATAATTTCAAAGACTTAGGGAGTTCATCAAACAATCTTAAATCAATGCATAGAGATGTTTAATTATAAATTTTGCTGGCTACTCGCAGCTCAAGTGGGAAATATTTCATCATTCTATAAATTTATTGGAATTTAAGGCTTATGAAATTAATTTCATTTATTTATTCAAAGACAAGCTGAACTAATGTTGATAATTTTAATTGTGACAGCCTTCAGGCTGCTGATGCTGCAAGTTGTTATAGGATTAATCAGTTTGTTGCCTACTTATGAATATAAGTAGTCGCAATTGCTTAGAGGCAGAGCAAATAAGTAAGCTAACAGGACAAATTAAACTTGAATATACAAATACAAACATACACATATGTATGTTGTAAATGTGTGTAAGGATATATGTATATAGAAAAACATGTACTTACATATTGACTTAATGCTTTCATCTTGTTGTTGGGCAGTCGCCTCGGGTTGTCGTTCAGTTGCAGTTGCAGTTGCTGTTGCAGCTGCCGCAGCTGCAGTTGCAATTAAAGTTGCCTTCATCGTTGTTGCATTTATCATTGTGGGCAAGTCCAGGAGGAGGATGAGGTGGAGAATTCCCTGTGCTAGCAACAGCTTCACACACTTTCCTCGCCTGGCCATGATCCTTGTTGCCATTTATTGTACTCGTGTCTGCTTTTATTATTTGTCCTTATTGTTTCGGTCGAGCTTGATTAGAGGCATTTGATGAGTTAGATTAATGCTTCTATTGCTGTTCTTGCTTGCTTTTCTACACTCTCTCTATGTGTGTGTGTGTTTGTGTGTTTGTTGGCAATGGTTTTGGTTTTGTTTCACATGATTTAACAGCTGCCAAGCTGCCAGCAACAATGCACGTTGCTTGTTGCGCTGCAATTTGAGAAAATCACAAGAATAAACAATCAATTTGTGCAATTAATTTAACACATGCAATTTTCAGACTGATCAAATTAATAAAGCAATCAACTAAATTACTTCAAACTCAAACAGCACTAAAGTAGGCTATGGAATTTTCCACTTTCTTTCAAAATTCCTATTTTATTTACCAACTAAAGATGTCTGGCAATTTAAATGAAGTAGAAGTGTTAATCAAATTATTAAATATACATGTGCATATAAACAGACAGATTCATAAATCAAGAATACTCATTTTACATATTCAATTCTTAAAATAAGACAACAATATAAGATAATTACAAAAAAAATTGCAGAAGATAGTTGTGTTGTTAAGAATATTTTGATTTCGATAAAATTAATAAAGTACATTTAATGCATATCATAAAACTATTTAATATGCTCATAAATTAAAAAATATATAAAAAAAAAATTATATATATATTTAATTATTTTTATTAAATAATATAAAATTTGTATACCAAAAGTTTTAACTTAAAATTTAAATATTTCCATATATATATTTATTTATTCAAGTCTAAAAACAGTCGGCAAAAAGCAAGTTAAGTATAAAAAAATTAAATAAAAATTGTATTAAAAATTAACAATTAAATTAATAGTGAATTAAAATTAAATACTGAAACGAAAAAATGTGATTAAGTCTGGGGTATAAAAAATAATATTCTATTAAATAATTTTGAACACTTTTTTCGTCGTTTCATTCTTTAATTTGCAGTAATTTATTTGCCATCCTTCGAAATGCCGAAATTACAAACAGTTTATTTACAGTTGCTTGATGTCAGGGCTTTCATTTCGATTACCGATTACCGATAACAAATTACCGTTGCAGCTCGTATAACAATTACCTGTGTGGCATGGCCGCAAGCAGCGTGTTAATTTCATATCCATTTGGCTCATTGTTTGATTGGACGCCAACGCCCAAACAGCTCATTACACATGGACAACAATAAAAACAACAACAATAACAACAACAACAACAAAAACAGCAACAACAATAATATCCATGAGTACCACATTCGTCGTAATATGTAAGTATTTAAATGCCGTGATTATCTCACAGCTTGCAGCTTATTAGTGTGCGTCTGTGTGTGTGCATCTCCATATATATATATATATATATATATATATATACATATATGTGTGAGTGTGGTAAGCTCTGGGATTGCTTTGCACTTTTGTGGCTTATGTCGTTTATGCCGATGCTGTAAATTAACGCATCTAGCATAAAATTTCATTGTTTGTTATTGTTTACGCAAAAATTAACATTTTAATTGGATTTTTGGCATTTCGGCATTTTTGTTTCGAAGTTTGTGCCATTCTTCAATCAGCTGACCTTTTGCAATAACCCCAACCAACCGAAATTGTCTTTACTTTGTCCCAATGTCACATACTCAATTTTATTTATTTTGTATAAAATTTACGTGAGACGAGACAAGTTAATATTTATGCAGTTGTTAACGTTGACATTGTGTAAAAACAGATACCGGTATATTACACACAAAAACAAGTACAATAATAAAATAATAAAATAATAAAGAATAAAATATTGTACGCAGAATAAATGTGGGCAGTGTAAACATTGCAAAAAGAAAGTAACAATTAAGAGTGCTGAACTAAAAAATACCCTTTGCTAAAGTTAAGTTTAATTAAGTTTTCTCTGAAGAGGAGAAACAACCTATTTGGATTATATATTAGATGATATAATTTTTTCATTTAACAAATAAAATTTTATAAAATAAATTGTCACGACTGACAAGTCGATCATACAACATTCACTCATATTCATTGCCCAAGTGAATAAATTCAGAGTACAATTCAATATAAAAATTCGCTCATTAAAAAAAAAGAGTGTAAGCAAATAAATTTGAATCAAATTAAATATTTGACCATGGATACAACGATATTCACTTTGCATTCATTGAACTGAATGTTTAAAAAAGTGTGAAATAAATGCAATAAAAAAATTCTTTAATTTTATATATCACAAATTTACTATACGTTTTTGGCGAGTCAACGTCAGTTTTCCTGTCTCCGTAGATTAAAAACTTTTCGTCCTTTTTGAGCTGTGAAAGCACATTGCCGCCGGTCATGTAAGCTTTGAGAAGCTCAATGCTAATTTGATTAAATTTCGAAAAGTTGCGACATAATAAACTTTAAACAAACTTTGGTTTAATTATAACAAACTGAAAACACCAAAGAACCTATCATCAATATGCAAATTTTTGTATACTCATCAATTTGTTACGGGAGGCGAATATGCATATAATATTTATTAGAGCGTAATTCGATTTTTCGTATTTTCTTTTTTAAGGAAGTACAAATTTAGGTCACGTTATCCGTTGTCAATTAAAATATTAAACTTTGCCCTTTACCTAAATTATAAATGAAACTAAAGCGAAAGTGTATTTAAAAATATGATTAATACTCTATCCACTATGAAGTTTATGTATATTATTATTTTTTTAATGACTTCTACTGACAATAAATGATAATTTTTTACAATTAAAGTAGAGGAATAAAAACTTAGATAAATCTGCAGAATCCCTTTAGTGGAAATAAAGTATACGTCACATATGCATAGCATTAACTGAGTTAAGTAGATAATCGTGTACAATTTTACCTAGAATTGAACCAAATTAGTCCTTACTCTTGACAACTGTAATCACAGCATTTAATTAGGTTCTTTGGAAATGAAATAGCATATTCAGAACTCATAGTCATAGGCTGTCAGGTGAGTGTATTCATTTACACACATTTGAAGCGTAACCCTAGCCAATTCCTTTGCCCTTTACTTACTTAGGATGAATGAAATAAGCTCAAATGGAATCTCTGCCCACAGTTAACAAGTGTAGCCATTAAGATATTATTCAGTCAGGTGTGTGTGTGTATGAGTGTGAGTGTTAGTATTGGCCAAGTGTCTGTGTGTATAAATACAAGTTAATTAAACAAGCCACGTCTGCACATTAATCACCTGGACAACGGTCAGGCGCCAGTTAGCCAGCCACATAAGTTAACCAGGAAAAAAAAAATGTAGGGAAAATAGAGAAAATAGAGAAAATAGGAATAAAGTGAGAGTGAAATAATGGGGAACTGAAATAAAAGAGGAATTCAATTCAAAGCACGTGAGAAGTGACAAGCCCAATGAGATGTTTTTGGTGTCCTTGCGACGTTGTCGAACTTTTCGATGCCACACGACATGTGTCCTTTGTAGTGTCCTTTTATGAGGTCATAAGATTAATGAGTGACAAGCTCATCTTTTGTTATTGTTTTCAACGGCATCTAATTAATTGCCGAGGTGGCCCGTCTCCCGTGTCCCGTGGCCCTGTCAGGCACTCGATTAAATGTCATAGGCTGACAGCCAAGGCGCCGCATCCTTGACGCTTTAAACAGAGCAGAGAACAAAAACCGCCAACGGCTTTACAAAATATTTTCACATTCCACAAACTGTGCCAGCAAAATTATTTCAACACAAAATTCCATCGGATTGCGATTTTTGTGGCCAATTTCCGCAGCGCGTTATATTTCCAACGTTTACATTTCCACCACCACATTCGCTTTAAAAATAACAAAAAAAACCTGTCTTGAGCTTTTTTTCTGTCCTTTGACATATCGAGAAATTAATTAGCAATATTTATGGCCTGTGTAAATAATATAATATATACATTTATATCATGAAGCGTCCTTGACGAACAATGATTTTGGATGTTTGGTTTCAAAACATCAATGGAAATTGTACACATTCAGACTCATCAAAAAATTCTCCTGAAAGTTCAATTAATTCATGAGAATCGCAAATGTTATTTTAAATATTTTCCTTTATTTATTTTTCCGCCTGATGGGCATCAGGTGGTCAGAACGTTGGATAACGAGCAAAGCAGGAGGATCAAGATTGTAAGGCTGATAATTAAAAAAAAAAACATTTATCTCATACCCTGCATTTATAATATTTATAAATAAGGTATAACATGACATGTATAAATTTATTACCCATTTACTAGAATTCGAACAAATTATTACCAATTTATTAAAAAATGTTCATTTTTTCTTCTTACGAACAACAAATGTAAGTTTTAAGTAAATAATAAATCAGTTTTAAATTTTGAATAAAAAAAAATAACAATAAAAAATTGTGATTGCATTAATAGCTTGAAGTTTCGGATCTATCAATGATAAACATGACGCTGGATTTTTTAATGTATATTCCCCAAGGTATAGGGTATATTATATTTGAGCATTCTAAATAATAGCATCTCTTCTTGTTTAATCAGCAAAAATGTCAAGAAAAATGTTATTGGAAATCCAAATTTACGTAGAGTTGACTTTTAAATACACTGAAATATTGGGGGAAAAAATATAGTAAATGGGTTGTATTTAGAAATAAAATACTCGTATATTAAAATTTAAGAAATAAGAATAGGAAAACCAACTAAGATTATTATAATCTAAATTAATATAATATTAAAAGAAAAATCCCATAAAATTAATGTAACAATATTTCATTCTCTTTATCATTCCCAGAAATAAGATAAAGTATAACGAAAAATGTCATTTAGTGGAAAAACTGTTAACCCAAAGAACTAACATCATTTGTCACTCACTAAAAATCTCAACGGAATCAACAAATCACTCAACGGCTTACACAGTGCCAGACAACAGACATCAGACACTGGTTCAGGCTCTCAGTTGTCCTAGTGGACGACATGAACACGTGCTCATCAAGCAGTTTTGGAAGAGCAAACGACAAACAGCAAACGAAATCAAAAGCAGATAAGTTAAAAGTAACTTTTTGGGGAGAAACTTTCAATCCCGGCGTGAAGTTCGATGCGGAAAAGTCAAAACGCACACAGAAATAAGTATTCACCCTAACTTTACAGCTGAGACAAACTTGCAGAAAAGATCCACACAAATAACCCAACTCAAGGAAAATAAATGTATATATGTATGTTCGAGGATATAAGTAGTGTTCTTGGTATTTTTTTAAGCGAAAAATTGGAAAAACCAAAGTTGTAACAAATGCATTTTCGATTAGCATTAAATCACGTCGCTTGTCTGAGTTCATTTCCGATGCGAAATAAATATTTTACTTTGATTTATACTATTTGTGAGTGGGTGGGGTGGGGAGTGGAGGGGAGTGCAGGGCATGGGAGGAAGCAGGTGTACGAGCGGATTACAGAAAAATGCAAGTCAAATGAGTCGTGTACGTGCTACGGTTGTTTTATGGGAGAGCTATCGTAATGGGTTAAGTGTATGAGTTCCAGATAATACATAGATAGTACACTAATAAAAAACAAATTATTTGTATACTCAAATAACTCTCGAAATTCCATAATTCAAAATAAAATCATTTTAAAATAACTTTATTTTAACTGCAAACATACTAAAATGTCAAAATTAATATTAATATAGTACAAAAAAATTAAATACCTTTAATTAAAAATGTCATATTTATTTAAAATTTCACAAGCGTTTTTTAAGTTGCATTTAAATTAATCATGTTTTATATTATTTTGTATAATTACTATCTACTATTTCATTAAGGATTCTCAATCGGTTATAGCTCCTCCGCAAGAAAGATGGCAACCACAAAAAAAAATAAAGTCTAAACTTTATAAAAAGCGTGTTTTTTCTCTCTGTGTACTTACAATGAATTTACTTAGAGTCTCTCCTTAGTTGTAGATGATTGTTATTGTTTTCCCAGCGCGAGCTGTACATTGTTGCTTATGGGCAAGCCAGCTGTTCTTATTGCGGCTTATTTGTATTTATTTATTTCGTGACATTCAAACTCACACACAGCTGGCCACACTGTTTTGCAATTGGGCCATTGCACAACGAAAAATTTCGGTTTCAACAACTTTCACTTGTTAACCACACAATTGGCACAAATCGAATCAATTTAAACGCTTTCCTTGCACTTTCGCTACTCTTGACTCTGCGGTGGCGTCGGCGTCGACATCGGCATCGGCATCGGTGTTGCCGCTGATCAAAAATGCATTCAATCTGCTTTGGCAAGATGGGAACGATTACGAAGCTTACGGCTACCGGACACGACTCACTGGATCACAAAATGCGCGTGGTTTTCGACACACGTGCGTCGCGAATTGACATTCGTTCGAGACTGCACGACAGCGAAAAGCTTTTCAACGTTCCTTGCCGAATTCCTTAATCCTGTCGTTCACACGACGAACCGAAGCGAACAGTGACCCAAGCAATTGACGGGGAAACGAAACTCCGAAAAAGCAAACGCGGCGAATATCAACAGCAAATGGGTACATGTTGTTTCTGTACAGCTGCTGTTAAATCTGATCACTGTTAGCCGTTGGCTTGCTGCTAATTTGTTACCATTTATGCATATCATAAGTATGTTATGAGCTGAAGTACATTTGTACCAAAAATTGGTACATTTTTTAAATGCTGGTACACTGCCTCCAAAATTGTACTCAATTTTAAAAGGAGAAAGCAAGAAGCATAGTTGGTACAAAAATATCGAAAATTATAGTTCTTATCAAATATGGATACAAAATGTTTTTTCTCATTTGTAGTGTAACCAAATTTTGGATATTGACTAAGTTTCAACAAAGTTGCTAAAATACGTTACAAAACTATTAGATGTTAAGAATTTCAAATAGTTTTTGTACCAAAAGTACAAGCTCCTGTTCCTGCCGCTGTTAATGTCCATACTGTAGTTCATTTAACATGAGTTGTTAGAATGCCCCAGTCTGTTAAGGTAACAGCGCAGTGTTAAGTTTACCCCACACAAAAAATGAAGTACTAAAATATCCCAAGACTAACATTGGTTCTTGTACTTGCTAACGCTAACATTCTGTTAGTCTGTTCTGTTAGCACTTGTTCCTTTTCGATGGGCGCGAGATTCAAATTTTAGGTCTAATTTTCAAAAAAAAAGGATTTTTGATGAACACTTTTACATCGAAATTAGCCAAAATGAGGTGGTTAATTTTTTTTTTGCTGGGTGGCAACTCGGTCAAAAAAGACGCAGCTTCGGAATTTCCCTTTACTTTTTTAATTGACTATAAAAATCTGTTATTTTAAGTTAGTAGCGAATGTTGTAAAAGAGAAAAAATTCGGATTTTCTTTAATCATCTTCAACTCGTTTTTATTTATGCAAAATCCTTCAAAACGTTAAACTTACAATTGGAATTAAAACTGAAATTCAATTAAAAACATATTCTGACTAAAAAACACATTGTAATTGAAAGTCTTTTGAGAAAATGCTTAAAAATTGCATATACACAATAACTAAAATTGATAAACATTACAAAGAAACCTTTAAATATCTAAGTAAGTTATCATTTGTTTAAACATTTGTATTTTACTTATTACTTGCTTTATTTTTGTTGCTTTGAAATGCAATTGGAAATGTTTGTTGTTTAAGTTCTTAATTTATTTCGTTGCGCGTCTTGACCTCGAAAATGCATTTGGAAAAATTTCGAAAAAAGATATAAATTAATTTTGTTATCATTATTGAATTATTTATTGCGGGAAAGAAATTCGTTGAGCGAAACTCGCGACGCGATTATTGTAAACAAACTAAAAAATTTTTCCCAGCTCGTGGAAAAATTGTACAAAAAAGCTCGCGAGCTCATTTACAGGGTATACAATATTCGTTACTTTACAACTAAATGCTGATTATGTGTTTAATTTACTAATTGTAGTTGTATGTATAATTATAATTTTCTTTAATTAAATATATAGCAAGAAAAAAAACGAAAGGCTGCTGCAATTGTTGTTGTTGTAGCCGAGGTTGTTGTTGTTGTTGTTGTTGCTTCACCTGAGATAGGTAGGCAAAATATTCTAACTGATTTTGCTGATATTTGTTTGTTTGCTCTCTTTCTCTTTCGTTTTTCATGCTATTTTAGACTTTATGCCGAAAAAATTGCATTTAAATGGGTTTCTATAATTTTTTGTTTGTTTGTTTTCTTTCTTTTTGACTATGACGCGTTGTTGCTGTTGATGTTCTTGTTGTTATTAGATGTGCTGATCGAGATGATACTAAACGTTCCGGACGCTTAGAATCATTTAAGCTTGGCATACGCATCGACCTTTTTGTGGAACTGATTGTAATATTCAAGTGCCGCAATGCGCGTCTGATTAAGAGCCTGGTTAATGTTCTCCGGCGAGAAGCGACCACTACGGAATAGTTAAAATTTAATTAATTAAACTTAAATTGTAAATAATTAATTGAATTAAGTGCACTTACACTAGCACCTTCTCCTTGATCAGCGTAGCAGATTTGTCATAGCTGTTGACAGCCACATCCTTTGCGCCCGCAGCGAATGCCTCCAGTTTTTTCGAGAAATCAGGCACATATTGATCAATCTGTAGAAAGATGGAGAAAGAGGAAAGAGATAGTAAGAAAATGAGACAAAAAGGTTGTAAAGATTCCAATATTTATTATTTTTAATCATTGAAAATAAGAGATTGTTATGTAAAAATTTTAATTTAAATATCATTATCATTTTTTAATTTAGATCACAAATATTGAAACAAAAATATAAGAAATAGTTTTTTTGAATTTTTGGTATTTCTTGTTATGTTTTTAATTTTTATATTCAATTTTTACTGTACAAATTTAAAAATAACTTTTAATTGCACTTTTTATTATAAAAAAAAATTCAAAATAAGATTTATTCAATGATTTTTTAAGCAAATCTAAATTTAATTATTTTAAAATATATTATTTATGTTAAAAATTGAAAATAAAAGTTTATCCTGTTATCCTGGAGATAACCCATCAAAAAATGGTATGTATAAAGTATTTCCCTTCATACAGCTAATATGTTTCAGGTTTGATTTTAAATAAGACTTATTCTATGATTTATATAAGCTAATAAAAATTTAATTATTAAAGAAAAGCTAAAAATTTAATTTTATGAATAATAATTAAAACACAAGTTTATTCTGTTTCCAGGATAACCCAACAACAAATATTATCTGCAGAATTTGGTCTTTCTTCCAGTTATTGATTCAGGTTTGATTTAAGCTCATAACTCTTTTTTGTGCTCCCTGGCTAGAAAAAGTGTTTAGTCGTTAAGTTGATAACCGGTTTACGAGATGAGTAACCCCCTTTCATAAACATAACTTTCCAAATCCAAACAGTTAACAGTTAATAAAATGATGTCAGCTATACTCACAAACTTGGCCATCGCCGGCCACTTGATGCGCCAGTAGTTTAGGCCATTTGTATAGGCATTGCAGCAGGCATTGCGCGCCAGCTTCCACACATTGATGCCAGTTTTGATCGCCGGTTCGGCATAGGGCGGCACATGTTGCTCGGCCCACTTGTAGCCCCGGGCACTGGCCCCCATTGTGGCATACCAGCCGCGTTGCACATGGGGCAGCACGCCGGCATTCTTCAGCACCTTTCCAGTTGCGGATTTCTCAAAAATGCCCTTGCCATTCACCTCGGTGTCGTAGCAGAGAGCTCCAGCAATCAAGGCCACTATCAAAATGCTGCCCAGCGCCCATTTACAGCAACCGCATTTCTTCTTTTGCGCCGCATTCTGTTTATTCTTTTTCTGTTGTGCCGTGCTCTTCTCCTGTACGGCCTGCAACGTTAAGGGGGGAATGAGAAAGCAATATGATTAAGTCATACACATGTTGAAAGCTCGCTGTTAAGCAACTGTTTTTAAATTAAGTTATGTTTGTGGGTGAGAGGGAGGGAGGTGGGTGATATGTTACCTTTTTAGCAGCAGTCGCTTGTTTGCCCTGTTTGCTTTGTTTCGGTTTAACCTGAGCCATAATTTATTATTTAATTTCAACTAAACTTCTTATAGCTGCGAGTATTTCACTTGTGCTGTTGTTTTAAAAATTTCAATTATCGTTAATGAATTTAGGTTTCGTTTTTTGCAATTGCAATAGTGTTGCAAATAAAATATGACGCCAGACACTCACACACACAGAGACAGAGAATGAGAGAGAGTGAGAGCAAGCTTAAAGAAAGCTTCAAATGTGTCGTTAAGTCGCAATTAAAGCCGAGTCTGTTAGGTAATTAAAATAATGCACAAACAATTTGCACGTCTCTTTTGCAATCACTTTGCAGCTTTGCACAAACACGAATAATGTGGAAGGGCAAAAGGCGCGCTAGATAAAGCGTCAGCCGCAGCAGCAGCAGCAGCATCAGCGTCGGCAACAGCAGCAACAGCGGCAGCTGCTACGTCACAAGGGCACCAAAAAATGATGACGCGTCATCAGCTGAGTGAGAGAATCGAGTGACAAAGAGAGCGTGTGTAACTGTGATAAGCCCTTATATTGTTTTAATGCTAATCATGTATTTACATGTATTGCGATATCTGTGTGTAAAAGAGACCAAACGAACAACAACAACAAATACAAGTTGAATGAACTGTAAAAACGATGAGCTTTTTTCAGAGAGCGGAGAGCTGCCAAATATTTGCACACACTAATGAAGAAAACATTAAAACCGGCGTGGAAAAGTGACAACGTTGCAGGTTTCAAAAGTGAAACGATGAAAAATCTTGGAAAAAAGCCGTCGTCGCCACGTGTTGAAGAACCACCAACAAGAAAATGGCCAACAAAAACTTGTTGTTGGTCTCGTCAATGCTGCTGCTGTTGTTGTTGTTGTTAGTCGATGTTGCTTCTTCTTTTCTCTTGCTTTTTTTCTTTCGGGTCCACGGGCATTTGTGACGTGGTGGGCAAGTGGTCAGACTGCATGCGAAGAATTGTTATCTCGACAAGACGAGAAAAAAAATGACCATAAAAGCCGAAAAAGTAAAATTGGAATGACACCACCACCACCGTTGTCGTTGCGCTGCGCACAATCAACAAGGGTGAACAACGACTGATAGGAGAGGAGCGGGGGGACCAACAGCCAATCGGAGCTATAACACATCATCCAACAAAAAAATAAAACCAACGCTAGATGATCATAAATAGCTGCTGCTGCTGCGTGCGATAAGCGCAGGCACACACACATATGTATATATATATATAATATATGCATAAATTAGCGGCAAAAAATAGTCAGCATGCATGGCAACGCCGCGGCGTATGAAAAATATGCACACGAATACACACACACACACAAGCACTCCTATATTTTAAACGCACTTTGCGCTGCAAAATTATAAAAAGAGAAATTATAATGTGCGCCCGGCAAATGCGTCGTCGGCAGCAACAGCGATAGCGACAGCGACAGGCGGCGACACGGCGTCTTTCACTTTTTCACACCAAAACGAACGCAATATAATATTGCTATTGCAATCAATTCTGTATGTTACTACTTTCAACACAATTGCAATTCCAATTGGAAATATTATTCAAATGTTAATATGATATACTATTGGGACTAGCGATGAAAAATACTTTTTTGTTGTGCAGCAACTTGCAATAAACTGACAATCAGCACGTAACGTCTACACAATGGCGTCACGCCATTCACAGGTTACGCGAACGAGCAAACAGCTGCGACTACAGCATCAGTGTGACCAGCTTTGCTTTAATAACGTAAACGGTGGAGTCTGACGTAAGGCGGAGGAGTCGACAGTTTGTTTTGAAAATTAACGGAACATACCTTCAAAATTGTTTCCAAGTCATCAACGTAAATATCTTTACGTTTGGCTGTCTGCAGTTCCTCATTTAAGCCGCGCACATCTTGCAGAAAGGCGTGATAAGCTTGCGATTGAGCCAACAATTTGGTCGAATCCGTCCAATCGTTGTCTGAAAAAAAGGAGATTCAATAAATATTTGAGGATAAAAATAGCAAGTAGTCTTACCAATGGCCCGCAAGAGCAGCAAACTGGACAATTGCTGCTTCTTGTAGTTCATGCGCCAGACTTTAAAGCAATCGTCGGCCCCGGTGCTCAACAAGCAGCTAATACAGCCATCGATCTCAGTGCGTTGTTTACTATTCGGGCTAATTTCACGCAACAGGGTCAAGAATATGTTGGCCTGCTTCACCGGACTGGCAATGTACCTTTGCTGTGGGCAGAGTATTAATATGTGTATATTTTATATGTTATCGCTACTTACCAGCAGCAAGGAAGCGCTACGTTTGAGGCTTTGTTGCAACTCCTTGGCCATATTGTTGTAGGGCGCATTCAACGCATGGTAACAGGCAAAGAATTCCTCTTGATTGATCAGAAGAGGATCCTTCGATTTACGTGCAACGGCTGCATTCAACACACGCTCAATATGCTCAACGACAAATTTGCTAAAACTCTTCAATTCCAGATTTGGCAACATGAGATTTTGCCAAACTTTAACTCCTTCGGTAAGAGATTGATGACCTCCTTGGCCAATTGCCCACATAATGCTTAGACAGATATTGCTGCGATTCTGATATGAATTGCGCAAGAGCGCCGTTTTGGCCATATTATGTGAGCATATACTTGGCCAATTCTGGCCAATCAATTGCAACACAAACTTGTAACCAGCCACGTTTTGGCCACTATTCAATTCCGTTGCCATGCTGTCCAGCAACGAATAGAAAAAGTATTCCAAATTCGTTTCTCCCACGCTGCGTAGAAAATCGAGAATTGCCTGTTTTAGCCCATTGCTGGCCAAGTTACTCGGATACTGCGCACTACGGCCCGAAAAGGTTGGATCACAGTCAAAGGACAACGCTCCATTGAGATAGCTTGCAATCTACAAGAGAATTTTATGAGATTAGTTTATTAAATCTAAGTAGAGTTATTAATTAAAGAGCATCTCTTTAATATCCTTATATATACATATTTCTTGAGATAAAGAAAATATAAGTATAATGACTAAAACAAAAATTAAAAAATATTTATATATTATGCTTTGGTAGAGATATTTGTATGTGTTATTAATATTTATTCTAAAGTTAATAATATAAATGGGATAATTCTGGATTTATTATTATCAATTAAGAATAATAATCTAAAGATTTATTTATTACTTATTAAATAGCTTAGTTTCGTAACAACTTTTATCTTTAATTTATTATTATTTAAGTGTTATTAATATTTACCATACAGTTAATAATATAAATGGGATAATTCTGGATTTCTTACTATAAATTAAGAATAATAATCTAAAGATTTATTTATTACTTATTAAATAGCTTAGTTTCCTAACAACTTTAATCTTTAATTTATTATTATTTACGTGTTATTAATATTTATTCTAAAGTTAATAATATAAATGGGATAATTCTGGATTTCTTACTACAAATTAAGAATAATAATCTAAAGATTTATTTATTACTTATTAAATAGCTTAGTTTCCTAACAACTTTAATCTTTAATTTATTATTTAAGTGTTATTAATATTTACCATACAGTTAATAATATAAATGGGATAATTCTGGATTTCTTACTATAAATTAAGAATAATAATCTAAAGATTTATTTATTACTTATTAAATAGCTTAGTTTCCTAACAACTTTAATCTTTAATTTATTATTTAAGTGTTATTAATATTTACTCTACAGTTAATAATATAAATGGGATAGTGCTGGATTTCTTACTATAAATTAAAAATAATAATCTAAAGATTTATTTATTACTTATTAAATAGCTTAGTTTCCTAACAACTTTAATCTTTAATTTATTGTTATTTATGGGTTATTAATATTTACTCTACAGTTAATAATATAAATGGGATAATGCTGGATTTCTTACTATAAATTAAAAATAATAATCTAAAGATTTATTTATTACTTATTAAATAGCTTAGTTTCCCAACAACTTTAATCTTTAATTTTGTTTTCCTAATTATTTTATCCTAATTTCGATAATCTGAGTATTATTTGTTGAAATTTAGGATTTCTTATGGAGTTAACGTAACGTTATTACTTACGTTACTCAGCCAACGTAATGGGGATCCGGGGCAACTGATTTTCAGCTGTGCCAACTGTGCAGCAAAATCATCGGGTGTTATTTGCTTCATGGCCTGTTCGAGGGTTTTGGGTTTCCCTTGGCTAGTTGACGATTGTTTTGACGCCTTTTTCGTCGTCGTCGTCTCCGTTGTTGCAGTTGTTGATTTCGTGGCATTTGTTTTGCGTGGCGATTTATTTTTCGATGATGCGGACGCGACACTT
This sequence comes from Drosophila kuntzei, assembly GCA_035042165.1. Lineage (NCBI taxonomy): Eukaryota > Metazoa > Arthropoda > Insecta > Diptera > Drosophilidae > Drosophila > Drosophila kuntzei. The sequence continues at coordinate 1,021,393 of JAWNLU010000472.1, read as the reverse complement.
GAAGTCGATTTTGCTGGTGAATGTGATTTGCTGTTGTTGTTGTTGTTATTATTGTTAATGTTGCCAAAAAGATTGCGATACTGCTGCGTTGGCACTGTGGGAAGGGAAGGGATTATAATTTTAATTTAATTTTTAATGTAATTGTCTTACAGAGTTCTTCAAGCTTGGGCAGCTGGGCGGCAATCCGTTTTTGTTCCGTATGCGCGTTAACCTTCTTCTCCAGATTCTTTTGCTTTCGTGATTTGGACACGACTTCCCACTGGTTCGACGAAGCGGACATTTTCGGTTGAAGTTTAATTCAATTAGCGAGTTAATTAAATGTGCAAGTGCAACTGCAGCAAAATTATGAATGGCCGGCAGTGTAAAAAACAAAGCGTTGCCACCCAGAGAACAAAACCATCTGGCAACGCTTAAGCAAAAGTACAAAATTCATATTTAGTAGTTTTTCCAAAAAGGTTCCTTTCTATAAATTTATCTTAATTTTGAAGCATGTTTGCAACATTTTTGTTAATTTTATGATATTTTTTTTAGAATTAAATTTATAACTTCATCCCCAGAGAAGTGACGAACTGCAAACCTTTATAAAAATGTTCACCTTCATTTTCTATAACTTTGGACTATAAATTTTCATCATAATATTTATTTATTTCAAAAACAAATAATAAAAAATAAATGTGAAATCAAATTGCGCGCCGATCGAAGCCTCCACCTCTAATAAATGCATAGAGTGGCTTTCCTCTCTCTCGATTATCGATTATTATCTTCTCTCTCAAAATGTTAGTTAACAGTACCATTCCAGAGAGATATTTTTCAGTTTTTAAATTTAGCCAAACAATGGTCACACTAAATAAAACAAAAGACATTTAAATTTTTAATTTTTAATAAAAAGGTTTATGATTACAAAAAGTAAATTATTAATAAGATATTTTTGTTAACCTATTATTTTACTGGCAACTTTCTCTGCACATTAAAGTTTTTAAACAATATAACAGTTTTCGACGCCTTACAGAACTCTGTAATGTTAACATCAAACACTCTCTTTGTCTCTGTTAAGTTAACATGCTAAGAGATACATTTATGTTAAAACACAGCAAATGTGTATAACAGTGTCAGTATTTTCAATTACATTTTTCAAGATAATGGTCACACAAAGAAACTTACAAATAAGAATTTGAATTTTAAGGGCCTCTTTTCCATCCTCAAAGAAAGTTTTATTAAACATATTTTAATACAATGGAAATAACATTAACTGGACGTTACGCCACAACAATTTATTCACACAAATTGACTCAATGGGGTACTCAATATTCATAAATATTTATTAATGAGTGATTTGCGTATATTATAATGAAATATAATAAATACAAACACCAAAATATTTTAAATAAGTCTATAATTTAAATGAATTGTTCTTTTAACGTTTTTCCCAATTGCTTAACATTTGCATCTTTTGGTATATTTGTATACTGTTAATTCGGCCACATTGACTCACTTTAACAGCTGTTATTTTGCGTTGAATTTTTGAACCGAGCAGACGTGTGTCGCGGACGCTTTGAGTAAAAACGCGGTCTACGTACAGTGCAACCATTTTGCTTATATATCTATCAGTGTATATGTGTGTATGTGTATATGCTAAAGCAAAATAAAATTGCAAAAACAACAGCAACAACATCAATAGCAAAATATATTGTACAAGTTTGTGAAAACTTCTAGTGTTTGTGCTTTTCAGCAGCAGCAGTATCAACAACAACAACAACGCCGTCGCGCTAAATATTTGTACGGCGCGCCGCCTGCTGTTTTAAACGAGTGTGTGAGTGAGAGTGTGTGTGTTTACGCGTTAGTGTGTGAATGCGCTGTCTGTGTTTGTGTCTGCCTAACAATTTGCCGCTAAACACAAAAGCAGCTGAAGGCAGCAGAAGAAGCAGACAGAAGACCAGCTGACGACGACAAAACGAAACACACACATAGTAAAAAGTCAACGATCGATTTCGCGTGTGTATATATATGTGTGTGTGACCAAAGTAAAACGCAGAAGAAGCAGAGAACAAACAACAACAAGAAACAATAGCAAAATAAATAATTTGCAAATCCAAAGCAGAGCACAGAGAGAGTGTAAGTGAAAACACGTGTGTGTCCTGTTTCCAACAAAAATTTACAATTTTGAGTGCGCGCAATTTGCGACAACAACAAACACAATATAAAACATGTCTGCTTTATCGCTGCCAATCAAAACGGAGGAAGTCATTTTGGAAAACGCCGAATACAACAGCGCCGAGGAATTGGATGAAGAGTTACAGTAAGTGCCAAATAAATGTACACGCATATCGCATTACTTCTTTCTACGTCTTTTTTTTTTTTTGTTTACTTGTATCGTTCAACTAAAATAAACAAACGGTGCTTGCTAAGGTTGCACTTTTCGTTTTATCACGCAAATTATCGATTATTTTTTGTCGCTCATTCTCTCTCTCGCTTGCACGCGCGACAAAAGGCAAATGCAGAAGGAAGATACGAAAGAAAACGTATAATTTTGCCGCCTGTTTTGCCGCACAAAACAAACGCGGCATAAAAACACCACCACCAATGCATTAAAGCAGAGACACACACACACACACATACATGTATAGATGTGGAAAACGTATGGCGTTTAGTTTGTCAGACATTCCATTCCATTCCATTTCCAAATCATTCCCATGTATTCTGCCTGTTTCGTTGTGTACCATCGTCTCGCTGGAAAAGGTGACGCTACTTTTTGTCTGCTCCTGCTCTTCTTTTACCGCTGTCCGTATGTCTGTTCACTTTTGTTGTTTTTACGTTTTACGCTCGCCATATTTGAAAAACGGCTGTTTTCTCAAATTTATTTCGGCAGCGTTCGCTACACTGGTGTCCAAAATATTGCATATACAGCAACATTTCAATTAAACCTAATTATCAATCTTTGTTATACATACAAACATATGTATGTATATATTTGAATTGCGATCTACTGCGCTCTCTGCCATTCTCTCTCACTCAATAACAAACAACTGCGCTGCCAGCGTCGCTGTCGCTGTCTGTTGCTCATCATGGCACGCTGTCTAATCAACGGCGACTTTATGCTAGTTGCGGCCAAATCAGCTGTACCGGTATTATTTCTATAATCATATGGCTGACGTGCCACCTGAGCGCTGAGCGAGCAAACGAGCGACTCTCACGCTCACACCAACTGTAGACATAGATGAAAGAAAGAGTATATATATATATATGTATGTGTGGGTGTGTGTGAAGTGGAGAGAGAAGAAATGTACAGTTTACTGTTGTTGTTTTTGTTGATGTTATTATTATTTGCTTTGTTCCGCTGTTGATTATTAGCGAATAGTTTTTTTTATTTTTTGTACTCTGTTGCTGCTTGCGGCGAAAGTTGCGCCGCCGGCCCTTTTATCAAAATCATATGGTCTTTTGGTCACACGTCACACGACAACATCGACGAGTGTGCGTTATCGTTATCAGCCGCCTCTTTCTGTTGCGGTTGCTTTTACTGTTTTCGAACAGCAGCCCTAGCATATGTTCGCGTACACACACACACACACACACACGCACTTACACAAATAGCGAGCCTGTGTCTGACGTAAAAGAAACCAATCGTCCATTCTCCCTTACCCTCTCTCCCTCTCACTCACTCTCTGGGCAGCTGTGAAACTCAAGGTTTTGCTCAGATGTTTGTGTGTGTTTGTGAAAGTGTTTGGGTATTTGTGACTTGCGTTATCAATAAGGCTGGCAATTCCCATATGTTTATATTGTATAACTGCATGGCAAAGGCCTTTATTTACTTTATCAACACTGTAAATCGAGTAATACTGCGAAACAGCTGACAGTCTTTCTTACTATACTGTAATCATAGAAATTGCAATTTGACTGCTGGTGGGTGTAACTTTGGTATATACTACTATAGCCAAACAAAATAAATAAATGAAAAACTACAACATATCAAAATGTGCCTTCTTGTAACAACAGCTGCCCGGCAAGTGCCTTGGCTAAAAGTCTCCAAAGAGTTGCACATGCTCTCACACTGGATATGACTGTGTGAGTGCATGTGGCGTCATTTCCGTTTTCCCCACACACTGGAAGGCGTCAGCGTTTTGCGACTGCGGCGTCGTCGGCTGCCATCGGCTCAGAGTGTGGAACACAATATGCATCGGTGTATGTGTGTGGATTGCATGCAGTTTTTGTTGTTTTCTTTATTCAATTGTCCCCACTTGGCAAAAGTACATAAGCCTCGTGTGTGTGTGAGTGAGTATGTTTGCATTGCACTCAAAAGCTTGTTGCTCCTTGCTCATGTATCGCTGCTGCGAGTCAAAGAGAGAAAGAGTAAATGAGAGTGAGTGTGTATATGCATGTATGTATGTGTGAGTTTAGTAAGGGGAATTTTGCAAAAGTACAGATGCCGCCACACACCGCATCGCTTTTTACTACTACTACACACATTTCATTGAAAAAAAGTATACACAAAATGCCGCTGTCAACGCCGACGCATCTCACACTATCGAGAAAGAATATATGTATGTATTTCTATATGTGTATGGGAGCAGAGCGCGGTATAAATTTGCGAAAAAAATGCCAATAAGAAAACAATACACACACACATAAACAAAAAGATAAAAAGCTGCTGCGCAAATTTTTGGGCGATGGCTGTTTCACATGTCAAGCGTTTCGCTTTGTGTTTCAATTTCCATTGCGTTTTTGCATGCGGTATTTATTATGGGCAACCTGCGCGTCTCCCCGAGAGTGAGAGTGGGTGAATGAGCGAGGAAGCAAGAGACAAAAGCAGAAAAGGGAGAGGCAAAGAAGCGGCATCAGTTTTGTGTTGTGGATTTGTTGATGAAAAACACATGATTTTTTGTTTGTGTACCACAAGCGGTTTAAATTGCAAATGTATAATGGATTAACAAAAACGTTTGTGTTCTTCTCTAATTTGGGAGGCGGCAGAACATCAGCTGTGACACTTACATACATATGTATGTATGCATGTAAGTACATCAGCAACACTTACATTCACTAACTCACTCAACAGCTGTTGTTTTTGTCACACGCACGTTTGTTGAGCAACATGCAAAGACATTACTTGTCCCCCTCCCTCACACATTCATCTCGGATTACCTCATGCGAGAGCGAGTGTGCTTATGTAACCGTTATGTGTCATTCCCTCTCCACATTTATTGTCTCTCAGCCCATTGAAATTGCAACGGCGTTTTTCTGTCTGTTCTCTGTTTATATTTTTATTGCAAATGTGGCGCCAAAAGGCCGACACTTTGGGTGAAGGGATGAGTGGGGGAGACTATTCTAAACTTTTTCATTTGTTTATGCTACTTTGTTGCTCTGATGTTATTGTTGCTGTCGTTGGCTGCTGCACATTACGCAAGTGGCAAAGTTTATTGCGTTTTATTGCGCATTTTGCCATTTGCTGCTTCTTCTGCTACCTTTTTAGCATTTACTACGCTTTAATTCGGCCTTTATTTGCAACTATGTATGTACGTATAAGTATGTACGTGTATGTATGTGTGTGTGTGCATATTTAGTACGTGACTGGGCATAAAACTTTTGGCCGCCTTTTAGTGCAACAACTGTTCAGTGCCCCTCCCCTCCTCTCTTATCCTCACACTCATAATCGTCATAAAAGTGTGACCAAATAAAATACGGATAAAAAGTAGTTGCTGTAAATGTTGCTGTCACTAAATCAGCAATCACCACAAATGGAAAATCAATGGGAAAATCTTTTTATACTCGAAATCCATAAACTTGGCTAAAAAGGGTATCATAAATCAGCTACCCATTTGAGCGTGTCAAATGGGCAATTAATGGTCCTTAATGCTGAGTATATTTTATAATTAAAGATAGTCAATTTTAAAAATATAAATAAATGGATATATTATATATGATACATTGTTTATTAGCCATCACGAATTTATAGATAAATGAAATTGAAGTATCGATACCGAATGTAAACAAACCAAACAATCGACCTGACACAATTTTTATATTTTACTAGCTTCTTATCTTGGCCAACTTAAGTAAATAATTTGCTACTATAAAATACTTGAGTATTCAAAATAAGAAAATTATCAAAATGAGAAAGGGTTGTCAACTAGAATTCTGATTAATTTAATTATTCTTTGATGAAATTGAAATATTTTGAAAGGTTTCTTTTAATTTTATCTCATATCCTTTTGTAGATTTAACAATTGTTCATACAGTTACTCAGGTAATTGTGTTGACAAAATAAATCACATATTTGTTTTTATTTATAAAAATACATAGTTGAACTCAATAGATCTCTTGTTCTTAGAACCATAGGAAACTATTAAAGAAGTATTTTTCTTTGTCAAAACAATTACTTGACTAACTGTAGTACATGTTTACTTCTCCTTTGATTACATAATTCGTGTTTATCTTTATGAATTAAAAATTAATGCGGCTCCACCTGCAATCGGCAAAAATTGTTGCCGACAAATTCCAGGCAAAAATGATGACGTAAGCGTTGACCCAATAAACGTACATACACTTGTACAAGAGATATACATACATACCATATAAACGATACATACATATGTACAAACATACATGCATACGATTTATGTGTGCAAGTTGGTGCAGCAGAAACAGCAACAACATCAACTCGGCAACACTCGTGACTTCGGCTTTGTCTGTTCTGTTTAGGTTTGTGTATTTGGTTGGATGTGTGTGTGTGTGTGTGTGTGTTGGTTAGCGAAAAGTGGCCAATGAACTACATTGAACTTTGGGGCAGCAGCAGCGTCGGCCCCCGGGCAGCAGCAGCAGCAGCTGCTGTTTTATGTCATGTGTTCTCTTTTGTTGTTGTTGTTCTTTGTGAAATGCAGAAAAATGCGTACTACAATATTAACTGCAATTTCAAATGACAGACACAAAATGCAAATATGTATATGTATATTTTTGCCAACACTCCTTTTCTCTCCCCAACAGCTGTTAACACTCTGAAATGGTCACTCTGATTATAACAGCTGTTAAGAGTTTGAACTTTTACTGCTGCTATTTATTTAACATGATCGCTATTTTTATCAGCTTCTGTCTGTTAATTAAGCTCAACAGCTGTTGTTTGCATGTTATTTGTTGCTTCAAATTTGTAACAACAAATTCACATGTGCTAATTAATATGTGTGTGTGCAGTAGACACGCGTGCCGAAAATAATTTGTATTTGCTTTTGACTGCAGCTTCATTCAACTTTAATGTATGCTACAGCTTTTGTGGCTTTTACCTATTGTTCGCAACTAGAAATTCCAGAGCAGCAGCAACAAAAATAACAGCAGCAAGTGCAGCAATATCCGCTTTGCCAACTTTGGCAACAACTCGTACAAAACTGTAGGAGTAATAAAGTTTTTGCGACTAGACGATACTCTGTAAATAAAATAAATAATTTAAATTTAATTTTTTTATAGCAATAACAAATCTGTCGAAAATATGTATCCAAGTTTTCAAATGCTGTCTAATAATACGCATTGTATACCCGCTTAGCAGCACACGCTACAGGGTATAGCATCCACAACAAATACTTGCTGCGGAGAACGACCTTTGTTATGGATGGTAATGGTATGTTGCTAAAAATAAACCAATGCAACTAGACGACGTCTAAGATTTTCTATCGTTGACGTCGTTGTCTTCAACAGCGTTCTGTTGTTGTTGCTGCCTTGCATTGTTGCTGGAATGCAGTGTTGCAACTTTACACAGACGCGCTCTCACAAACACACACACACACACACAAGCAAATAGACAGAGACACAGCAGGCAAACTCTCTCATATGTTTCTGGCCTGGACGGTGCATACCTTTGTGAAAATGGTTAGGCGCACAACAGCAAGATTATGTCTATGCCTGTGTGTGTGTTGTATTTTTGTTGTGTTGTTGTAAAACCTGTTTGAAATTCTTATGCTATATGCTGTGTAGCATAAATTCGACTATAATCCAAGAGTCACAATAATAACATACAACAAAAATGGCCATATTTGACAGCTGTGAGCTCTGCTCAGCTGTCTCTCTCTCTCTCTCTCTTGTTCTCTTACTCTCGCGTTCGCTCTCACTCTCCGACTTGCCGACATGTTGATTTTTATGTTGTTGCTGCATTGTTATTATTTGTACATTTTTCGTTGTATTGATGCTTTGACTATGGGCAGCGCTGCTGCTGCGACGCGACGTCAACCGTTGCGCTGCGTGAGTGTGGATGTGTGTGTGTGTGAGCTAAACTAAAACTGAATTGAATGGAATTGTAAATTTATGAATGAATGAATTTTTCAACGCCATTGTGTGTGTGTGTGTGTTCAAGTTAATTTAATTTTGTGCTATAAATATTCATCATGTCCCACAATTATTATTATGTTATTAAAAATGATACACTTATTTACAGATTACAACTGGAAGATTCAGGCGGAGAGAATACCTATCACATTGAGTATACCACCGAGCCGTCGCATCAAGTAACAACAAGTTCGCAGCGTCGTCAATCGAATATGAGCGGATCGAATACAACAAAAGGCGGAGGACAAGACGGCGGAGGAGATGTATTAGGGGATGGGGGCAGCTCGCCGAGCGGTAAACCCATTCTAGACACCGAAAAGCGTATGAGACGCGAAATCGCCAATAGCAATGAGCGTCGACGCATGCAGAGCATCAATGCCGGTTTTCAAAGTTTACGTTCTCTCTTGCCACGACACGAGGGCGAAAAGTTGAGCAAGGTAAGTGTTAACAACAAAACAATAAACAGAAAATCAACCATAATAAAATCCAAAAGTGACAAGCGAATACAGTTTGAGTTGCACTAGAAGTGAGTACTAATTGGATTGCATAGATTACACACACAGAGGCATTTAAGTGTGTATTGGTTGATCATTAACGCCTCAACACCTCTCTCAATTCACTGAGCACGCAACTCCAATTACATTACCATAAGAACAACAACAGGAACGTTTTAGTTAACTGCGCCTTATCACATGTTGACAAATTGCCGCCTCTCTATCACTCTCTTTTACTTACGCTGCAGTCGCTTTGCCAAAACTTTCCAAAATACTTGTAGTGCTGCCATTTTAGCTATTTTGTAGCTACCATTAGCTATTTTATAATTGAAAAAGCTATTAAGAATTGAGAAAAAGCTTTTAGCCAGATACTGAATAAAATTAATTTATTCTTTGGAGAAAATATTCAAATTTAGGGCAACAAAAAATAATAATAGTGCAATTGAGGTACTGGAATACTTTAATAAAGATTTGATTATATTACGTCAAAATACAATTTATCAGTTGTGAAAAATATTGCAATTTATAATTTCATAACTGTAAAAGAACAATGTTTACATTTGAACAATAAAATAAATAGAATGTTTTGCAACAACTTGTTTCGTTTTATAAACTTTATTAAAAACTTAAAAAAAAAATGATTTACAATAACGAAATTCTTTTAGCTATTTCGCTCTACCTTTTATAACCAAATTAACTATTTTAGCCCTTGAAATTTTGGCAACACTGTTTTATTGTGTGTGTGTGCTTTTAGGCTGCACGCCAGCGGCGACGTCAGCAGCGCGCCTTTGCCTCTTGACACATGAAGGTCCCTTTGCAAGTCTCGTTGATATGGCAACCTTTTTGGCGTCGCAGTCGCTTGTTGTTGTTGTTTTTTTTTTCATGTTTTAGGCTTTTTTTAAAGTATTTCTGCATATATACACATTCGTGTTTTATGTGTATTTATGGTATTTTTCACCTTGAGACAAACATCGATTTGTTGTGACGGACAAAAAGCGGCTGCTGTGCGTCGCCATCTTGAGTGGGAGTGTGTATGTACGTGTGTGTGTATGTGTGCGCTTTGGCTAAGCAGCAGACGGCTGTAAATCAACAAGATGTCATATTAAAAAAGATTCATTTTTGTGTGCATACTTTCTTTTGCATTATTATTGTTTTTTTTGTTGTTGAAGCCGTTATTTATGTGTCTGCTGCTAGACATTCTCTTTTGACAATTGGCAAGGGCCGAAAATGAGCGCATTTTGCAACACTGTTGACTTATCGAGATTTATGTTTATCGTGCGATCGCTGCAGTCCTTTGACATTGTTGCTATTCTGCTTTATTTATTGCAAATTGAAAAATGTCAAGCGTAACTAAACTTCGTTTGCTTCAAAACATAAATCAAAGCCAAACAACAAAAAGGAAAAATGCAAAATAGAGACGAAGAAAATAGTCATCAAAAGTCACAGCATCAAACAACAACAAAACGACAGCTCATGTGTCAATAGAAAGAGTAAAAGAGGCAAGAGGCAACAAAATAACAATGTAAACAGGAAGAAAAACGCGTAAATATTAAAAATACGAGTACGTTACTTTACGACACGCGCAAAAGGGAAGGAACAAGGCGAAGAAGAAGAGAAACAGTAAAAGGGATAAATCAGCAACGTTGGCAGCGACGCGTCGCGACGTCGACGCCGACAGCAACACTGTGCCGTGATGAATGACATAATGGGCGTATAGCAGCCCATGACGAACTGCAGAAAGAGCAAAAAAGGGAGAGTGAGAGAGAGGAGGTGGATGGTTGGGTGGTTGTGGGTTGGTTTACTCTGCCTTTTGCCATGCAAGTAGTTTATGGATTTTTCTTTCCTCTTTTTATTATTTTTTGTTGTGTTCTTTTCTATGCAACGTTTATCGCACGTAGTAAACAGTGTAGTATGTAGTAGTTTAGTGTGCAAGCGAGATGGCAATATCTGCTTGACCAACTTGGCGTAAGCCTTTCCCTTACCTTTAGCGACTCTTCTTCTAGCTATAACTATGCTTAAAGCGGGTGGAGGGAAGAGACTAGGCCTAAAATGAAAACAAACTGACGACGACGACGACAACGAATGGAATCGGAATCAGGTCGCACGACGAATGCAGCTCACACATACACACACACACATGCAAACAGAGCTTTCCGTTGACACAAAAGTGCGAAAAAAAGAAGAAGAAATAAGTGCAACACTGCAGAAAGTAGAGAGACTAGCCGCTACGCCATTGACAGTTATGCGCAAACACATACAGACACACACACATAACTGCTCTTACATATGTATGTATGTACATACATATGTATGCATGTCTGTATAACTGTTATGTATAACAGTCGCGAGTGGGCGACTATGCCAAGTAGTCTGTGATTTACTCATTGAGGCGGGTCATTGAACTTGTCTTGTGTGCTCGCTAGGTGGCGCCAAAGTGCAAAAGTGCAATTGCTGCGTACAGTTTTGTTGCTGAACTAACCTACATTAAAGTGCCGAACGTTTGGAAAATATTGATGGAGAGCGGGAATTCTACACCCCCCACCCATCCACACCACACACACACACACTCTCTAGGGAAAATCAAGCACACAACTGGAATTTTTTCTATATCTATTCAGTCTCTCTACACACAATTAACGTTTTGCCAGCTCCAAAAATATCGATCCAAAGTCTCGCGGCCTTCCAGTGCGCGCCAAAAGCGCCCAACAACCCTCCAAAGTTTGTAAACTCGAACCCAAAAGTGAGTCCAGGGAATCAGTGATGCCAAAACTACTCGCCACAGAAACAGCCTGAAACCGACCAAATAAAAACAAGGAAAACGGATTAAATCATAAAAAAAAACTTGGAGGTCAAATAATGATAAAAAAGAAGAAAGATATGGATTATTGAAATCGGTTAAGATTTGACAAACTTATTAGAGTCTAAGGTTTTTCCATAAATATAAGTATGCAAAAAATAATTCATATATGTACATATTTTATTGTTTGTAATCATTTTTTAAAAATTATATTGAGTATCTTTTTCATTAGTAATTAACGAATTCTTAAATATTTGAAAAAGGCTAAATATATAATTATTTCCCTAAGCGAATGACAAATATGCTCCAATTGGAACAAATCCAGAGTTAATAAAATGGAAGACATTTAATATTTTTCGAAATTAATTATTTTTGTAAAGGACAAATCTATCTGGAAAAATGTCTAAACCAGCAACACTGCAGGGAATGTCAGCATACCACAAGACTGGATGATAATAAAGTGAAGGCTAAACAAAGAGAACAATAGCGTTAGGTTCCTTTTCTCAGAGTTGTACTATCTTTTACTCAATTTGGGGAGTAAACTCCTCGAAATACGTTGAGCACTGTAGTCGGCGCACAGACTCAAACCAAAATATTGTGACTGAAAGTTTTCGGCCAAGCCCAATAGTAATCCTCCCCATACCGCTGTCACAGCTGAGAGCAACGCTCTCCACATTGCGTGAGGTGAGCGGTGGGGAGGTGGGGTGGTGATTTGGGGACTGTTTCATTGCCATTTTGTTGCCGAAATGAAACGAAATGTCGGCTGCCTGGCGCCTGGTAGGCAGCTGTTTTGGTCCGATGATGACTATTTGTGACTGGAAAGTGACAGGCGGTAGAGAATGGAAGCAAGTTGAGAATGGGGGTGGGGGCGCATGGTAAGGGGGAGGAGAAGAGACGCCCCAACTTTCAACACGGAATTGGGCGTTCAGCTTTCGATGTCGCAGCTGCGCAATGAGCATGTCTATTCATGTTGTCGTTGGCCCGGCTCGTCTTCCTTTTTAGCTCGATTATGGCCACAAAAAAGGCGTGGCAAGGGAAAGGAAGGACGAGATGTGGGGTTGATGGATGGGATGGTGGGAGGGAGGTGGGAGTACGACAGTGCACTAGGCCATTGGCATCGGGCAACCTTTGCGCGGGATTGCAGCCCAGCAGCTGTCCGGGATGCGCCAACACCCAGAATACATATACATACGTACATATGTACATACATAACTTTACTGTTATGTCAGTATCGTTATATATCACTGCGGACGGCAGTCCGCGCTAGTGACGAAAGCAACACATAGTGTGCAAAAGGCGACTAGCAATATATACACGCAGAATGGAAAATTTGCTATGACTGTCCGATCGGATTGAGTTATATACCGATCGAAAGGTATGACTTTACCTAACAAATGTGCATACTAAGACTTTTGGTAACTCACCTGGTTCGTAAGATATGGGGGTGTAAGTGGGAGGGGCCAAATTTTAATGATTGCAGCTAGTGGGGCCGTTGGAGCCTTTTGGTAAAATTTTATAATTTTTAAAAATTTTTATTAAAAATACGCGTCGAATGATACCTTGATCATTTCAATCCGACATTTGGTTCAAAAGATATATTAATTTGAAGTTTTTAAGGGCCTTCTCAAAATGAGATGAAAAGTTTGTTTGTCTGTTTGTCTGTTTGTTTGTTTGTACGAAGGCGCTTAAAAAGCTAAATTTTTCTGATGAGGAATTGTTTCTTATCAGAAATCTAGAAATGTTTGTTCTACGACTTTAGCGGGAAATAGCTAGTTTAGCGGGAAAAAGCTAAAACGTGATAAATTTGAAACACCCATTGCTTCCAATCCAAGAAAGCTAGAGATGTGTTCTATATGTCGTTAGAAAGGTATATTAGAGGGCTTTCAGACGTGCCTTGAATATTTTTTTGCAAAGTGCTCAGGTAAAACGCTACAGGTGAAAAAAGGATTTTTAGCTTAAACTTTGGCGATTTATCAGAAAACGGTTCCGACGATTTTTATTAAATTTCAATATGTTGTAACACGTAAAATTTCGCGTCTTTTGATATATGTATGACACATGTCTCTCAGCCGCAAGGTGTGGAAGATATGACCGGTTAACTGAATATATACATTTTACTATTTACTATATGGTACTAATTAGAAAATCAAGCTTTGGTACAAAAAACTTTTTTGTTTTTTAAGGTTTCTCAACCAATTTGACAGAGTATGCATTTAAGTTAGTCTTACACATTATGTCCAAATTTAGTTCAAATCGGTCCACTATATCATATAGCTGCCATATGAACGATCGGTCCAAAATAAGGTTTCAGTACGAAAATCTTTTATATTTCTCAAGATATCTGAACCAATTTGACACAGTATGCATTTAAGTTGGTCTTATACATTATGTCCAAATTTAGTTCAAATCGGTATACTATATCATATAGCTGCCATATGAACAATCGGTATAAAATCAAGTTTTAGTATGAAAAACTTTGTTGTTTTTTAGATATCTTGATCACACTGTCAACATACGCATCTGGGTTGGTTTTATACATCCTAAACAAAATTGGTTAAAATCGGTTTACTACTATATTATATAGCTGCCCTATTTATTTTTTATTTGAAGTAAGCATTTTGATAATTTTATAGCAAAATTACACTGTCAGAATCATATAAAATTCCAAAAATTTCTGATATCTTCCAAAAAACTTTTTAACAAAGTGTCTAGTGACGAAAGTCTTTCCCGCCCCAAAATTTCTGATATCCCATTTGTACGAACGATATTAAACTTAATATATAAATAATTATAAAATAAAAAGTTTGGCATTCGGCACTGCGCATTAAAATTATTTTTAGGTATAAAGAATCAAGATCTTTATGCGCAATGTTCCGAATGCCAAACTTTTTATTTTATAATTATTTATATATTAAGTTTAATATCGTTCGTCACAAAATGGGATATCAGAAATTTTGGGGCAGGGAAAGACTTTCGTCACTAGACTTTTACTTTGTTAAAAAGTTTTTTTGGAAGATCGTTATATACTCGGCTTACGAGTTGTATATGGCGCATTGAGTGTAGCTGTACTTTCAATTTGCTGCGTTTCGTTAGTAAAGTTCTCGTTCTCTCTCTCTCTCTTTCCGTCTCTCTCACTCGGTTTGCAATTTTACTATGACAGGAAACGCTGCTACATCCTTCCCTTTCCTCTTTCCTCTTTTCACATGAAACGCCACACGATGGTGCATGCTACAAATGTGTGACATTATCTTTTGGCCACAAAATGCAATTAATGCAGCTGCCTTCGTAATTTGAAATTATTTTATAGCCCCAAACCCCAAATATTTTCACATTTTGTTTCCTAGTTTAATTAAAAGCTAAAATGTCTGGGCGCTTTGCTTAATTACTTTATCTATGCAGATGTGTGTGTGGCCAGAACAGCTTTTTTAACGTAAAATATAGCTAAATGTAAAGTCCAGGGAGAATTCTGGCTTCTTTAAATTTGTAAGTAGTTTATATTCCACAATTTGATAAATCATTATTACCATGATTACATTCATTAAAAGTGATTTGATATTGAATATTATTGTAATATTTTCTTTGAAAATTAATTAACTAACACGAAAAAGACATTAGATTTTTTCCTTGATTTAGCTGCAGCTTTTAGCGTTTTTGCATCTTCTTGTCACTAAATACAGCTTTTTTGTATTCTTAAATATATACAACACTGGTGCTTTTAGTTGTGGGTGTCGCAAATAAGTGTTGCAAAGTGCCACAAAGCAATAACTTATCGGAGAGCGTCAAGTGCGGCAACTTTCGCAGGCAAAAAGAATGCAATTATGAAGAGCAGAGAGCGCAAAAAATAAACAGAGAGAAAGCTGCAAGGTGGCAACAACAGCAACAACAACAGCAAAGCACAAGTGCAATGGATCAATTACTTTGTGGGTTTTCTTTGCACACACAACATACACATGGACAGACAGCAAGGCAGACAAGTGTGACAATGTGTGTGTGTGCAAAAATGTCGGTCGGTCGTTGGCTGACGTCGCGTCGTCGTCTGGCGGCGGCGCTTAAAGATCGTCGCAGTCGCCGTCACTTTGTCAATTGCAGGCGCTTTTTCAAGCTGAGCTTTCGGTTGTTGTTGTTGTTGCTGCTGTTGATTACATGGAATGCCGTCTCGCCGGATTTAATGACTCTGTTGCGTTGTAACGGTGCTTTTTTTTATCAATGGCAAAGAAGAGACTGCAACGAACGGCAACTGCAAAAAAAAAAGCCATTAATAGCGTCAAATGGGAAAGGCGGTCTATGAATTCCACATTCAGATGTTAGTTCCGTTCCGTTTTCTTCTTTTCTCTCTATTTGTTTGCAAATTGCATCAATGAATCAGCAACAGCTGATATTAGCACAATAATCCAAGTACAAATGTATAATGTGAAACAACAATGAGAAAATGCTAAGTAAAGAAACAACAACAAATAAATACATGTTTACATATATTTTTGATTTAATACACAAAAAGAGGCAACCGGCATTATTGCTGCGCAATTTACACAACACACACACATTCATAGTCACAGACAGAGTCTGAGAGAGAGAGAGACTGAATGTGACGACGGCTCAGCTGGTCAAGTAATAACAAGGTTGACCGGCAAAAGCTCAGCTTTCCCAATTGCGTCGTTTCGACAAAAACAACTGCCAATCAAAGTTGACAAAGCGTTGTGCATAGAGATGGTAAATTTCGAACATTTAAATTTAAACATTTCAATCGATTAAATCGAGAAAACATCAATTTGTAAGCTTTGTTTGTCGATTTTAACAGTTTGGATTTACGTCACAATAAATTGAATTTTAATAGCTAAGTTCTTTAAGATAATTACTTTTCTCTTAGTCAGAACCAGCTATAAAAAAGCTAAGTTGACAACAATTCTCACCAAGAATAGATAAGATCGATTTTAAATCGAATGTAGTGTCATCCCTAGTGCAAAATTTGAAAGCAATTGCTTTTGCTGCCAGTTTTCCGCCCGCATTTTTCTTTTAATTTCATTTTGCATTGCAATTAAACATTGTGTTGTTGTGAGTTATATTTTTATAACAAATGCGGCTGTTGTTGTTTTTGTTTTATTTGGGTTAATTAAAACAGCTGTGCCTTGGGTGTGAAGAGTCACACATACACACACATGCGTATCGAAATAAATACGAGACGCTTCGCGCTCTTTGTTGCTTTTACTTATTTTTATATGTATGAATGTAGGCATGAAATTCGATCAGCTGATCTGCTGTGAATGTTGATGTATGCGTGAATGTATGTGCATATGTATGTATTTGAGGGTCAGCGTCAACGTTGTCTTTTTATGGTTGTTGTTGTTGCATTGGAATTTGACGACAACGTTGTTGCCTGCCGGCATTCACAAAAAATGCTCTAGCGGCTATTGTTGTTGTTGTTTTTGTTCGTGCTTTCATCGCATTTGTTGTCGTTGTTGTTGTTGCTCTTTCTCCTGCTTGTTTCTATTCAAATTCAAATGGGTTTCAACACACTTTCGTGTGTGTGTGTGTAACCATTTGTGTTCTTTTTTTCGTATGCTAATTAAATGCTTTCGTTGACCATGAGCTTTTGTGTGTGTGTGTGTGTGTGTGTGTGTGTATGCTTAGCATGCCATGTTGTTGTTCCCATTGTTGTTGGTTGGCTTGAATGGTGTTGTTCTTTGCTTAAAAGTTTTATTGACCTTTTGTAATGGAATTTTAATGAAGCGCTGAAAGCGCGAGTGAAGACAAAACCAACAACAATAACAACAACAATACCAGTTGCAACTGTTATTAGCTGCTGCCCTGTGGCAACACTGGTGTACGAATACTCTTGCTCTTGCCTGCAGCACAGCAACACTGTTCTTTCAGCAACACAGGATTGCATTTCATGTTAACTGCTAACGAGCTTTTTTTCTTGAGTCGAATGTGAAACAAAAAGAGCGCACAGCACGTGCTTTAATTAAATTAGGTTAGCTTAAATAAGTAAAATCTCAATATACAGATGTATGTATGTAAGTAAAACATTAAGTGAACATTCATAGAATTGTATGTTTGGATGTCTGTGTTTTATTGACTGAGTCAGCCAGGCAAAAGCAGCTGCTACGGCGCCGGCGACTCGTTAAAAATTAGCTAAAAACGCAAAATACATTTGGCACAAAACAAAATAAATGTTTATATTTAAATATTTTGAACACTGCCAGACCTGACAGCTGTTTTTTTTATTTATATACTCTGACATTTTCGTACATATTTACATATGTATGTTTACAAATACATTTTAGAACCCCAAATGACCTCGCCTTGTGCTGCGTAATCTTTCGATGACGACATTTCTGGGAAATTTAAAGAATCGCATTTCTAACGGCTAATGTTAAGTATATGTATGCGTACTACATTTGTTCATATGTGTGTGCATATTTAGTATTATTTTTGTCATACATATGTAAATAGTATTAAATTAATGCAATTGCCGTATGCTTCTTTCCTTCCCTCTCTTTCCCACTTTGGCGATGTTGTCACCGATTATCATTTGCCAAGCAAAAGCAACTCACGAGCAGCGGCAGCTTTTATTACAGCTTCGGTTCGATTCGGTTGTGTGAGTGTGAGTGTGTAGAAAACACATGTTTGGCGCCCGTGTTGTTGTGGGCGCTCAACCAGCTGAGTGCGAAAGAGCGAGTGCGAGCGAACCAAGACCTGTGCCGACATGTGGGTGCTTTTGCATATGTATTTGTACACACACACATGCATACATATAAATGTATGTATGTGTGTAAGCATCAATGCCGGCAGCGTTTGGCAGTCGCAGCTGTTTTTTTTTTTTTGCGCATATTCAGACACAAGTATTAACAAATATATTGCCAAAAGCAGAGAAATATGTGTGGCTGTATTTGAAAAATGAGCTGAAGCTGCAACGTGTGAGACCATCTCAAATTCCGTTATGTTTGTAAATTCATATGATCACCCATACATTTATATTAGCACATGCATGTGTGTGTGTATTTGCTAATTTTAGCAAAAATTCATTCGGCATGCAAAAGCTCTCGACGCTATGAAAAATGCTAATGAACCGCAGCAGCAGTCGCAAAACACGCGCTTTTGTTTGCTTAAGAAAATGACAACCACAGTGAAGGAGAAGAAGAAGATCCACAAAACAGCATCAACTGTAGAAACTACAATTTGAATGTCAGCTGACTTGTTTTCTTAACCAAGCAAGGAGAGCAGTTTCCGAGCTCTCTCACCCTTATACTCTCGTACTCTCACATTCACACTCATACTCATACTCGCACACCTGTCGTCGCTGCCGGCAGAGAAGATAAGCAGCGAGAACAAACAGAACACTAATTGTTTGCCGCCAACAAAACGTGCGACGCAATAGGGGGAGACTAAAAGCAAATGCAATTGAGATGATAAGACAACTAAAACTAAAAGTTATCGTATATCGATAAATCAAAATGTATTGCATCTGCATTATTGAATATTATTTTTATTTAAAAATTAAAATAACAAAATAAATTATATTTAGTGTACATAAATTATATATAGATAGCAGAATTATCTGGATACACAAATGAAGAGAACAAAAGTTGTGTAAATAAATTGATTTTTGTTTTTGTGTTTAGTTTGTGTATTTTTACTATTTATGTACATATGTATGTACTAATTTTATGCTGCGGGCAAAACATGCGTGCACTCACGTAGGCCACAAAGCTGCTCAGAAAGTGGGGAAGAGAGTAAACCGTTAAATTTTTAGCTCTTCATGCATTTTCGGTGGTTGCCCCGCCCACATTAACAGACAGCAGCTTGTTGTGCTTTTGGGTGGCCCGGGTGCGCCTACTGAGTGCTCACACGCATACATACAAATAAATATATGTATGTACATGTACTATAGTTTTATTTGTTGTACTCACGCAGAACTGCCAACTCAGCTGATGACGAATCAGCAGTTGGCGCGCTCATTGCAAGTATTTTTGCTATTTTTATGCATTTTATTCAATCAAAAATTGTAGTGTAGGGCCAAAGAAACAGAAACAGGCCGTCGTCGTCAGACGCGCCATTTATAGAAACGCAGACGGCAAATCAGCAGCAGCATTCGAGTCAGCTGCTGCTGTACATACACGCGTTTCGTATTGCTACTGCCTGCTGCTGATGAGAGAGGGAGAGTGAGAGAGAGAGCGCTAACAGACATTTCCAATTTGTATTGGAAGTAACTGGAAGCTTAAGAGAACAAGCACACGTGTTTACGTTGACGCCTAAATAGTGAGAGTGAGAGAGCGCGAGTAAGTAGCGTCACCGAAAGCTGAAAAAGCTTGAATCCACATGTTTTTCGCCACTGCTGCTGCTGCTGTTGCTGCTGCTTGCTGTGCCATTTCCGTTTCAAGTGAAACAAACTGGTAATGAAACTTAACGAAACTAACGCTCTCACTCTCTCGCTCTCACAAGCGCTGTATATGTGTGTGAGTACAAGAGAGCGCAGTAGCAGCAGCACCGCTCTAGCAACATTTGTGACGACGCGACGGTGAACTACGAAACGTCGGCGAATATTGAAAAACTTTTCGTATTGGAACTGTTGCTGCTGACTGCGCTGCGCTTGGTGGTGTATTTTCGTAGCGGCCGTCGTCACCGTGTGTGTTGGAAAAAAGTACAGTCGCCGCAAAAACGCTGCCTGGCTGCCTGCGCTGCTTTGCTTGTTGGCTGGTTGGTTGGTTGGGTTGGTTGCTTGCTCGAACGCGTTGGCTGGGATTCTTGTTGGAACAACAACGAGTGTCTCGCGCGCGTTTGATCGGCTTTTTGTTTACACTCACACCAACAGAAGCAATACATACACAGATGAATATGCATGTATTTAGTATATGTGAGTGTTTGTTGTACAGCTGTAGCCTCTGGTGGCGTCTGTTGTTATTGCTTTTTGTTGTTTTTCTTTCTTTTCTTCTTTCTGTTTTTCGCTGGGGGCGATTTGTGTATAGATTTTTGCCGGCATTTTCCCGACTACGTCGTAGATATGACGGCGACATATTCTTATTAGAAAAGAAGGCATAAGCTGCATTTATACGATATGTGAAATTTATGATTTAAAGTCCCAATAAGGTCTTAATCGATTTATTTTAATTTTAAATTTAAATCTCCAGTTTTGATAGTAAATTTATAAATTTCGTTTATTTTATGATAAAATCTTGAATTTGTGCTGATTGACAGCTCTGTTTCATTTTCATGGGCGACGTTTCCAACGTTTGTCATTTTCCAATACGCTTCCAATGCAATCCAACAACAATTCGCTGTCTGTAAAGTCAATGAACGGCCTTTGAGAGCACAACAAAACTGAATTGAATAAATTAACATGGAGAAAAACTAAAATGTGCTTTATTATTTGTATTTATAAAATAAGCGCGCGACATTGCAATGACGTCGCCAACGTTGACGCTGATTTTTATCACAGCTAAAAAGCTGAGAAAACTGTACACAGAGTACATTTACCCGTGTCTCTCTCTATCTCTTAATCGGTTTTTACTGTGTCCCCTTCATATCAAAACAACATTGGCCGCCCAGACAGCTGTGCACTGTGTGAGAGCGGGTGGACAGCAGAAGGTGAGAGAGAGTAGCAGCTGTGTGTGTGTGTGTGTGTGTGTGTGTGTAGTCGTAGCCGGCGTTGAGTACTAGTTGTTGTAGTAGTGACCTCCGACAACAAGCGGCGACCAGAAAAATGTGAAACAAGTTTTTTGGCTGCTGCAACAAATACAGCAAGAAAAACAACAACCACAACAGAGATTTATTATTTTTTAATCAAAGCTAAAGTTAAAGAATTTCTACAGAGTTTCGCATTCCTTTGCCATGATGCAGCGTCGGCGTTTGCTGCAACCGCGAACCACAGCTTCAACTTTAGCTCCAGCCTCTCTCTCTTTGTGCTCTGCCTGCAGCTGCATGCACATTCTTCGCTTGGGTGTTGCCAGAGTTTTTAACTTTACTTTATGCTTTTGGTTTTTGCATACCATTTTTTGTGCATACTTTTTTGTTGGATACTCTCGCCTACGCTTTTGATGTTGGTATTGTGGATGAAGCTGCTTTCTATGCAACTTTTCACCGTTATGTGTGGCCCACGCACATTTTCCTTTGAAATCGGAGCAAAAATGCATAAACAACTTTTGCATACACTCGAAATCATACACAAATGCAAGTATGCTGAGAAATATGTGCATATGTATGTATGTGTGTGTATATGTTGTTTGTGCCGAGAACGCGCGCATTTTGAAGGACACAAGTTCCTTCACCTTTTCGCCAAGACGGCGTCACAACACAGAACACAACATAACAACAACAATACAACAACAGCATTAACATCAACAGGCTTACTACACTATTTACTACACTCGTCACTACCAATGCAAATTGAAGCACAAGAAGAAACAGCAAAAACAAAAACAACACCACAACCACTTACTTATTTACTTATGTATGCATGCATGTACATATGTTTCTTTGTGTGTGTGCTTGCATTCATTTGCGGTAATTACCAACGCTCTCTCGCTCTCGCTTGCTCTTTGGCAATTATGCTGCTCTGTGCTTGGCGCTCTTTGCGTCTCAGTGGCGTCTTGTGAATGAGTTTCATTGTTAGCCCCCCAGATGTTGTTGTTTTTTTTTTTTTTTTAAAGTATATCACATGCACAGTGGCATATGCATGTGTGTGTACTGCTGTGTTTATACGATGAACTTAATTACAATATCTGTAAATTAGAGCTTAAGCATGTTTTAAGTTTATAAGGCAGTTAAAGCGGATTTAATCAATATAATTGGAGCTTAGACATGTTTTAAATTTATAAGGCAGTTAATCAATATAATTGAAGCTTAGACATGTTTAAAGTTTATAAGGCAGTTAAAGCGGATTTAATCAATATAATTGGAGCTTAGATATGTTTTAAGTTTATAAGGCAGTTAAAACGGTTTTATTCAAAATAATTTTGACTTGCAACACTATTAAAAAAACAGTGTAACTCAACTTGATTTCATTTAAAGCGATTTAAGCTGTCGTATAAACTTGGTAATTGAAATTCGCTGGGGATCTTTAGATTAATTCAAATACTATTTAAAATGATTATTCATTATTGTTAATTTGCTTTCGTTTTCTTCATCTTCTTCTTCAGGCGGCTATACTGCAACAGACGTTTCAATATATTGTGGATCTGGAGAATCAGAAGACACAGATGCTGACACAAAACAGCGAACTGAAGCGTCAAGTTGGCGAACATGAGGCAAATGGAGGTGGAGGTGGCGGGGGCGGTGGCGCCTCGGGCGACAATTACAACAACAGCAATGCCAACGAATCGAGCAGCAACAACAACAACAACAACAACAGTGGTGCAAGTGCTGTGGCAATTAAGAAGCGCAAACTGACGGACAACGTCATCAATATGCAAACGATCAGCGACAGCTCCGACGAAGGTCTGGGCTCAATGTCCCCTGAACCGATGACCCTCTTGACGGGCGGCAATGGGGGCGTGGCAGTGGCGGTGACAGCAGCAGCAGCGGCAGCAGCAAATAAATTGAGCAATGCAAGCATTATTGCCGCCAAGGAGATGCTCGAGATGAAGAAGCAGCTGGAGAAGGAGCGCAGTCTGCGGCGTTTACTCGAGGATGAGCTGCAAATGATAAAGCGACAACTCTACAGTGTTGCCACAGCGCCGCCGGGCACAGCGGTCGCAGCAGCGGCAAACAGCAGCAGCGCCTACATTCCACGCGAGGTTATCGAGCACACGGACAATTTTGTGCGTGCCGAGGAGCTGGAGGATTTGGGTGGCACCGTTTCCTATGTGGAAATCGATGAGATGACCGGACAACAGCAGGTGGTTGTCTGTTCCAGCATTGAGGAGCTGGAATCGGATGCGGCGGCCGAGATAATAACCGAAGATCAGGTGCATGAGGAGGTAATACTATCGTCGAATAGCTCCACCGAATCGGAGAATGAGGTGAATGTGAATGCGATTGCCAAAGCGTATGCCGAGGGCATGAGCACGCCCATATTGCAGGCGGCGATCAAGGCCACGCCCAAGGTCGAGGTGGAGCGGATCAATGAGAAAATTGTCAAGGTCAAGACGGAGAAACTCGATCAGCCAACGATGATGAGTGGCACGGCGGTGTTTACACGTTCCCGCCAAAATCTCGAAACAATTGTGGAGGCCATACGCCATCTGGAAGGTGATCATCTGTTTGCCGATGGCGATCAGCAGCACAAATTGCAGCAGCATTACCAACAACAACACCATCAACACCAGCCACAACAACAACACCAACAACAACAACAGCAACAGCAACATCATCATCAACATCATCAGCAGCAGCAACAACAACAACAACAGACGCATCATCAATTGATAACAACAAGTCAAGGAGGAGGACATCGATTGGCACAGGATGCACCATTGGCATTGACAACGGGCAAACAACATGCGGCACTTGCCGAACTGCGTCCATTTCTGCAACTGAAGGGCAACAAGCAGGTTATCATAACGGCTAAGGCGGCCAAGGATATGGGCGTGGTGGGCAGTTGCAGTGCCAGCGTAACGCCCACAGCCATTTTCAAAGTGCAGACAACAAGCAATGCGACGTCGTCATCAGCGTCATCATCTGGCACGAGTCATCATTTGGGCAGCAGCAGTCATCCAGTTACCATAACAACATCTCTCAAGCAATGTCGTCCCGGTGTCATTGTTGCCAAACAGCTGCCGTCATCCTGATTGCCCAGCAGCAACAATAATAAAAACAACAACAGCAGCAACAGCAGCAGCATCGCCTCCTCTCTACTCATTGCAGCAGCAACAACAACACGAGCTAGTATTAAAGGCGTTCGCAATAACATTACAGTAACAGCAGCGGCAACAACAGTAACAGCAACAGCAACAGCGGCAACTCCTAATCATTTACCTAATAAGCCACGCACCAATGTTAAGCAACAACATTGTGTTAACAGAGCTGTTAGGCGACGCTGAGCGAGCTCTCTCTCTCTTTACCAGAGATCGTGCTGACTGTTCAAAGAAAAAAGCTGCTTGCTGCATCTCCAAACTGTTACCAAAATAAAAAATGGCAATTGTATAAAAATGCGTCAACGATTTTGTGCAGTTTAACTACTAACATTTGATTGAATTTTCTATTTTGTTTACCAAAAAAAAAAACAAAACAAAAAACAACAGTTTCAGTACATTTTCCATTTTTGCAAAAACAAAACAAAGGAACTCACAGCCACTGTAATTTATAATGCAAAACATAAACAAAACAAAAGAGAAGCAAAGAAATATATTTGTTCATTTATTGGTTAAGTTAATGTGAGAGAAAGAAATAACAACAACAACAACAGGCAGTAACAACAAAACAGAGTACAAAAACAAAATAGACATAAAATTTTATGATTTTCTGTTTATTACAACACAAACACACACACACATACAAAACATAAATAAAATAGAGCAAACTAAGAGAACTAAAATATTAATATACATATGCAAAAACAAAAACAAAACGAAAAATATTAAAAAACGAAAAAAAAAAAATACAAAAACTAACAAACAAAATGAAAAAACAAACAAAATGGTACATGCTATAGCAAATATATACATATATATATATATAAACATAAATATATGTATACATAATTCATATGTATAATGTTAAAATGTATGATGAGCATGCTGAACTCTATAAACACCATCGCATTAATTTTTACATTTTTAAATTATTTTCTATTATTTAATTAATTTTAAAAAATTACATTATAAACGATTATTATATATACATACATACATACAAACGTAGAACTTGATTGTATTTTTTCTTTTTTGCCCAAAACAAAAAATCACAATATGCGAAATTTTTTGAATTGGAATTTATTGAGTTTTTGTTAATATGTATATCTTAAATTAAATAAGTGAGAGTGCGTGGTAAGAAGTGAAAATCGTTTATTATATAAACTACACACACATATATATATACATATATATATATATATATAAATCTATATATATACTTTATAAATACATAAATGCAAAGTACATACGACATAAGCTAACGCAACATTACATAATATTACAACTAAATACAAGTACATTAATTATATGCATATACATCCATACATATATACATAAATACAAATAAATAAATTGCATACATACAATATGTATTATGCCTTAGAACATAAGTTGCAAGCAGCGAGAGTTCAGAGTTGAAGGACAAAATAATGAATTATTCAAAAAGTGAAAAGTCGCTGCAACCGCAAAATGCATCCATCGTATCAAATGCCCCATGCATGTGTGAGTGTGTGACAGATAGAGAGAAAGAGAGAGTGTAGACAGCCTGCATCTCTCTTCTAAGCCGCTGGGACGCTGCGCGCCAGCAAAGCAGGCAGCTTCTTGTCAGGAACGACACATAGTGTCTGTCCCTCCTTGAGAATTCTGCGATGCATCGCCGTGCAGCGCAGCGTAGCATCGGCTTGGCCCCCACAACGGAGAGAGAGTTTGAGAATGATGGAGAGAGCGGCGCTCCACCCATATACATACACACGAACACACTTGCACATGTATTGGGCATTTGCATATGTATGAAGAATGCGCGCGTTGCAGTCCTCTTCAGATTTATAGCTAAACAACAACAACAACAAAAACAAGAAGATGAAGAAAACCACATGATTATGCATTATATAAGTCAGATCATACATACATACATACATACAACAACATATTACTACGTACATTCATGCTCTATATAAACAACAAGAAAATACATTAAATAATTAAAAATACGATAAAACAAAAAAAAATTATGTCAAATAAATGGTTTTTCCTTTTCCCCTCAAAGAAATTCAATTTGTGTGCTTTTTATTATTGTTTATTAATATACTTTTGGGGGTAACTAAATAACAATAAGTGGTAACACTAGAAAATTTAAAGTTTAAATCCTTACATATTATTTGTGTGTATTTTAAACTTCATCGATATTATAATTACTGCATACTTTTGGGATCTCAAGTTGCTTAAAAACTAACGACAGTCTTAATAATAATAAAAGAAAGTGGTAATAATCTGAAAAATTAGGTAGTAGTGGAGCTTTTAAGTCTCAGAGATTGGTTTGTTTATACAGACGATCGGATGGACGTGAATAGATTGACATATGTACATTTCATGTATAAAAACTATCGTATATATATTTAATATGGTACTTAAAACTAAATTGTTAATAAAGCTACAGTTGTTCCTCCTCGATTTGCACATCGGTGGTGAAGACATACATGTCCCTGCGCCTGGCAAACAGCAGCTCCTGTCGCTTGGGATGCGTGGCCAGGGAGTGGATCACGCCACCATTGTCACCTGCAAGAATACAATAAAAGGGTCAAAACAAAGTGTTGTTAACTTAATACAATTCGAGTTTACTTATGCGAACGCGCTGCAGCACTGTTGTTTCCAATAGATCCCAGATGTAGGCGTAGCCTTCACTGGAGCCGGCCACAATGTGAGCATCGTTGGCCAAAATGCCGCACTCGATGTGATAGTCATCTGCCTGATGGCCTTTGTATTCGGATAGAAGTCCGCCCGTCTCACAGTCCAGCAAACGGACCACGCTGTCCTGACAGCCAGCGACCAGACACTGTTCATCCCGTGTCTGCGCCAGATACGTGACCGGTTGTCCAATTTTATCGCAGGTCAGTTCTCCCACACGTATGTCGTAATGACGCACACAGCCGTCCAGGGAGGCGGCATAGATCTTGTGCTCGTTGGTCAGCACCGCCGTTATGCAATCCCGTGCCTCCTTCATCACCTGCACAGGATCCAGGCGTCGGGTGCGTATGTCCCAGCACATGACGGCATTGTCCCGGCCACCGGAGATCGCTATGGAGGAGTCCTCATTAAAGCAGACACATCGCACACCTCCAGCATGACTGCGCAGTCGACGCACAGGTGTTCCTAACAAAGGGTAAATAATTAAATAAATAATTTAAGTTAACTGTTATATGTTCTAAAATAAAACTGTAATAAGTATAACAGACGATAACAAAGAGCATGAATATAATCTCACTCACCTGTTGAAACATCCCAATAGATAATGCTCTTGTCCAGACTGGCAGAGACTATGTAACTACTGTCACAGCTGCCAACGGCATCGGTTACTTCATCGGCATGACCTCCATAGGTTTTGAGCAGTAATCCCGAGGCGGGGTTCCATAGTTTTACCTTTTTATCCGAGCCGCAGCTCATGCAGTAAGTGCCATCCACTGAAAACAAACAAAACCTGTTTAATACATATAAGCGCAATAAATCTGTTTCAGGAATGTTTACCATTATAACGAACAGCTCGCACTGCTCCCTGATTGCAGTCGATGGTTTTGCTGCAGTTAAAATCAAGAAATGCCGGCATTTGTTTATATTTGCTAAATTATCCAGACGCTAGAGAGGAGCGATATGTAAGTGAATAAGTGTGACTGAGTCACGGTCAATGCAAATGAAGAACTTTATCAAATTAATATTGCATTATAAAAAAGCGATAAAGCTAGTAACTTTACGGCTGTGATAATATTTATGCAGCACACAATCATCGTTTAAACTGCAACTCCGAAATCGCAATGTCTGCGCAGCTCAAATGATACCTGGTGGCAACGCCGCATCAGTGTTGATTAATGCTCTATGACGATATTGAAGACATCCATGATTTTAGAATCGATGGATTAAGCTATCGATGCATTAACGAACATTATTTTAAATGACGTAGAATGTGGTAAAATTGACAGATTTTAAATCCGTATACTAAAAATAAGAAATAACCATATAAAAGATTTTTTAAATAAAGAAATTAAACTTAATAATTTTGACAAATTAATATATCGATAGTCGGAAAAACATCGATGCGCCGCAGAAATTCTAAAACCATCGATCATATCGATTTTGCCATCGATGTTTGTGTAGCCCTACCAACAATAATAAAGCAGCGGCAACAACAAACAGTCGACGCAACAGCAGTTTTCAATCACAAACAAACTTAAAATCCACAAACATTTAACAGAAAACGCAATAAATGCATGCGAATATTAACTAAGTGCTGTGCGGTGAAAGTTATAAATCAAAATAGATACTAGAGACCATTAATAAATACGACGCAAATTCCGTGGCATACGCACCAAGCACGTGCGCTGGCGGGGGAGATGAGGCGGGCTCTTTTGGATGCTACGCAATAAGACAAAGCTACGCAATTTCAGCTGTCGCTGCTGCTGGCACTACGCACCTGCCAAAAACTCGAAACGTCGCTGCTGCGGCCGCTGCTGCTGCTGTTGCTGTTGCTGACGTGTGCAAACGAGTGCAAAGCGACGACAGGATATTAAACAGCAACAACAACAATAACAACAAAGAGAACAATAACGAAAGCAGTTGCAAACTGCACGACAAAATTAACGAAGTGTCAGTGCAATTGAACGACACGACGCACGCATACACACACAATACAGAAAGCAATAGCAACAAGGCAAATGCCAATAAAAAATGCAGCGCCACGGAGAGCGCAGCAGATTGCATAAAAATCCTGCTCAAGAATAAGAAGTGCACACTTAAAAACACACACACACCTACAAAAACGCACATAGAAACGCGACAAAGCAAAACAAGAAGAGAGCAGACCTACAACAACAACAACAATAACAACAGGGAAAAAAAGGGCAAACAGTGCGCGCACAAACAAGGTGGAAAGTAAAAAAGTTGTTTGTCAACTTGTGGCGTCCATTGTACACTCCCGTCTCCCGCCCTCTCCCCCTCGCTGTCGCTCGTTGCCAGTTGCCCGTTGCCCTTGCCACCGCTCAAATGTTGCAGCAACAAAGTGTCTGGCTGTACTGCTGCTACTGCTACCAAGTGGATGTAGAAGAAGTGCAAGTCCAGTGTGCATGCAACAGCGCCTGCGGCCAGTGCTAAGTAGTTTGTGGCAAACGAAGAAGTTGAAGTTGAAGTAGAAGTGGAAGAAGCAAAAGCAAAAGTGGCAAGTGCGAAGCAAACATCAACTACAACTACAACAACAACAACAACTACTTCAACAATTTGTGTGTAAATCCTTTTGGCCATGTCAACGGTAACACGCAGCGCCAGCGCCAGTCCCTGCATGGCCCTCAATGGCATCATCGATGCCAGCCTCTTTCCCCTCAAATCAACATCCGATGTGGTCAATCTCTTTCGACGCGCCCTCACCAGCGCCATCGAACCCGATCTGACGCTCCTCTCCATTGTCGTTGGCTACATCGAGCTATCGCTCACCACGGGCGAGGCAGCTCAGGCTGCGCAGGCAGCACAAGCGGCCCTAGGTGCGTATCCAAATAATTATCATATAATTCAGATGATGTTCCCAAATTCAAATACTCAAAAGTAACATTGTGTGAAATAAATTCAAATGTGGATATCACAGAATTTTTCATTTATTTTTTATTTTTCGGAATTTTGTAATCATAAATTTTAAATTCATATAAATATTTTTAATCAAAAAAAATGTTGGAATTTAAATTTTTGCTTTATTTATCTTTATTCTAAATTGTTTAATTAAAATTATACTTTAATACTGATAATGTCAGTTTTTATATTTTTGTCTAATCTTATTTGTATACTTTATTTCATTTACATAAATGAAATTTATCTCAAAACATTAAGATTAAAATTCTAAATTTGATAATTAAATGTTTTAATTCATACGATGTTTAAAAATCCGTTTACTTAAAAAAAACTTAGAAATTTATAATTTAACCATATTTCTGCAAGCCTAAAAGTTTGCTTTATAAATTTAAAATTTTTGTGAAATTATTTTAAAAGAATTATACAATTTTGAGTATTTTAAATTACAAAGAGTTTAAATTGTAAATTTTAATAAAAAATTTGGTCATTTGAGATATCAGCAAATATAAACAATTTTGAATTCCAAAATATATAAGCATACTTTTTAGAGATCGACTCTAAAAATTCGTATATATATTTTTGCAAGTATATTTATTAATTATTAATCGTTTATTTGCTTGATTAGGCAACAGCAGCGATGTCATCATGGGCAACAGCGTTCCATTTCCGGTGGTCACCCACGAGCTGATAGCCGGACTGTATAAGAAATTCCAGACGATATTGTCGGTGGTAGAGAAGCCGAAACCGCATCGACAGGCAACGCGTGATATCATTAAGAAGGTGTCGGATGTGATATGGAACTCTCTGATACGAAGCAGCTACAAGGATCGGGCCCATCTGCAGAATCTATACAGCTATTTGTCGGGCAATAAGTTGGATTGCTTTGGCGTTGCATTGGCCACAACTGCCGGTTGTCAGCTGCTTGGATATCGTGATGTGCGTCTGGCCATCTCCGAGGATCATGCATGGGTGATGTTCGGCCAGAAGCGTGTGGAGAGCATCGAGGTGACCTGGCATGGCAAAGGCAGCGAGGATAAGCGTGGTCAGGACATTGGCGCTGGCATTGAATCCGGCTCCTGGCTATATCTGGGCGGTCTGGCCGTCGTCTGTGAACGTGGCATGGAAGTCGCTGCCATTTGTGTGGCATTGAACATCTCCCTGAGTGCGAATAGCGATTGCGTTGAGGTTGCAGAGTTGCAACAACAGCTACTCTGGCTACTCTATGATCTGGGTCACCTAAAGCGTTATCCCATGGCATTGGGGCTGCTCGGCGAGCTGGAGGAGATTAATCGAACGCATCGCAGCATAAGCTGTGAGCAGTTATTCCGCGAAGCAATCGAAGCATCGCGAACGTATTATCACAATCATCACGTCTATCCGCACATCTTTCAAGGCAACTACTACAATCGATTGCTCAAGTATCGCGAGGCATTTGCCGCCTGGGCAAATGCGGCGGATGTGATACGGCTGTATACGTATCAATGTCGCGACGACGAGGAGATCTACAAGGAGCTGCTGGACATTGCCAACGAGCTGATACCCTATGTGATGAAGACCGAAAGTTCGGGTCACTCGGCGCGCAGCATTCTCCGTGATGCGGAAGTGTTTGCCAATCTCTTGCGTTTCTATGATGGCATCTGTCAGTGGGAGGAGGACAGTCTGACGCCCATTTTACATATTGGTTGGGCCAAGCCATTGGTCAATAACATTACAAAGTTCGACTACGACATACGCTCACAGGTGGTCATCAAACTACCTGAGGATCTGGAGGCCGAACAGGCGGCTGCATTGGAGGCTAAAAGAGCAATGGCTGCAGCTGCGGCAGCAGCAGCGGCAACTGCAGAATCATCGCTGCATTTGGAGGGCAACAACAACAATAACATCACTGTTGTTAAGAAAGATGAGGTGAGTTACAGAGTATTAGTATTGATATAATATTAATAATTTTAAAACTGGAAGACAAGAAATTATAAAGTCAACTATAATTAAGAATACAAAATGATTAAACTTTTACTTAGAAAGAAAATTAAAATACAAAAATTAGAAAATTATTATGGAAAAAAAACCTAAAATATCCAAGGAGATCTTAATCAGCTTTCCTAATATTATTTTTAGATTTTTACAAATTATTGATATCTGAATGTTTTTTCTTATTTTTATTTCATAATATCTGTTTTTTTTTTGCTGTGTTTAAATTTTATTTTTAGTTTATTTTTGTCTATGTTTTCTAAATCTTAAAAAAATATTCGTAATTCTTGGTAGAAGTTGCTTAAATCAAGACATACTCTGTGTAGAGTCTGAATGATTTTCTTTATTTTCCACTTTATTGCATCCAATTTTAGCTTGCCTTTTTAATATTTTAATATTAATCTTAGTTATTTTTGATTTTCATTGTAACTCTTACAAGAATATTCGAAATTCGTCTGAGTTAGCAATAAAATTAATACAATTTCTTTGGTTATTCACAGAAACACAAGTCGGAATTGCCGACAACATTGGCGGATTTAACAGCTGCATGTGGCGAGAAGATATTGAATCCTGATTTTCTGCTGCAAGGCGGCGGTCAACCATTTGCCGATCAGAAGCAGCAAAGTGTTGCAGAGGAGACGTCGTCGCATAACAACAAAAGCAGCAACAATACAGACAAGGAGGCTACAAAAACTACAACAAGCAACGGCGGCACTTTGGCACAGTCGCCGCCAAATGAGGCAAGCAGCGTTAATGAGGCAACACAGCAGCCACAACAGCAGCACAAAGAAGCTAAATTGGAGGATAGCAAAAGCAAAAGCAATAGCAACATCGTTGAGCAAACGACAAGCAATCCAGGACTCGTCGATGACTATGATCCATTTGAGATCATGCTAAAGCGTCCAGTGATCACACTATACAGCCAGAAGATGAAGGGTCTAAAGGATCTTCTACTCGCCGAGAAGCTCAACACACACGCCATTTCCCTTCAAGTCACCGCCCAATCGGTGGCATCCCGGAAAGTACGTGGCGTGTCGGACAGTCGACAGTCGACGGCAACAATATCGGCAACTATAACGGCTATAGCATCATCAGAGGGCGGCATTGGGGGAGGCACTGCAGCGAGTGCCTCCTCGGCGAGTGGAGATTCAATTGCAGCCTCACGACCTAAGCGTACAAGACGCGAGTAAAACAGTATCCACATCGCGTAGAAATTTGTTGTTTGTATTTATATATATATATATGGAGATGTATAACGTATGTCATATATGTATGTAGTTTGCTTGCACACATAACGAGTAAATTGTTCAACGAGAACGAGAGCACTTTACTCGTTAAGTTTGTAAGCAGCTTTTATCAGTGTGTGTGTGTGATTAGCACATACGATTACATTAATGATTAATCCTTTACTATTATGCGTATATATATATATGTATGTATTTATGCGCTATAAATATTTTTGATGTTCGATGTGTATTTATGTAGTTTGTAAGCGCGAAACAAAAACCGTTAGAGAACGCTTAGCGTTTTAAAAGAGTTACACAAACACTCACACCCATACACACACACAAACAAAAGGAAGCACACAAAGCTCTCAACTATTTATAAAGGTGCTAGCGAGCTTAGCGAGTAAAAAGTTCAACAAAATCAACGAGTAAAGCGATATCCAGCGAGTTGCTTACACGCTTTCTTCGCAAGCACCTTAACGTATTGTAATTGTATTTTAGTCTGTTAATATAATTAATTTTTTTATATTTATTACTGAAACTTGTTTCCCCACAAAAAACAAAACAATCCCATTCTTGGTATTTGTTAGTTTTTGGCTTAAGCTCAAGCGTAACTTTATTGGTGCTCTTCTTGAAAATTGAAATATGTGTAAAAATGGATAATATGAATGTATGTATTTACTACTTTTATGCATTTTATGAGGCTAAGCTATTTAATTTAATTTACAGATGTATACATACGGATACTGAAGAAATATCTTAACAAAACCGCAACATAGAACATTTATTAACGCAACAGAAAACATATTTAACACTTCCTCTCTATATGTGATAAAAAAAACTGTTTTTTCTAGAAAGCTTTCATATACTATGTACTATATATACGTATCTAATAATACACTTACCATAAACATACATATTATATTTATCAAGTCACTTACTTAAAACACTCACACTAACAAAAGGGCCGTGCAACTTACATGGGAAGGACGCGGCATGCACTTTTTAAATAACTGATCAAAGATCCAATACGAAAATACCAGCAGCTATCCGAACAGAGTTATTTTATTTATGAAACTTTCGAAAAGCAGCAATACTTAGTATTATAAAATAATAAAAAAGAAAACCTTGTAATCCATTTGATGCAGTCAGAGGTCAGAGTTGAATTTAAGCAAACGGGAGCTTAAAAACAAATTGTTAAACGATGATAATAAGAAGTATTCATTTTTTTTATTTGTGCGTCGTGCGTCTGTGATGAATAATGTATAGAGCAAGAAGAGAGCGATTATGCCCATTAAATGATACAAATCACGAGGAAAACAAAAACAACAACAAAACACAAATCGAACAATAAGTTCAAAAATGGTATAAATTAATCAAATGTATGGTGTTTTATTCCTTTATAAAAGTAGCATATTTAAACAAAAACAAAAGAAACAAATCTATATTAATACATACATATGTAGATATATTTTGGCATACCAAATTTTTACAATAAGCGTAAAAGATAAATCAACAGTTTTGGCAAGCGAAAATCCATTTGAAACAAAAAAAAAAATAGCCTATAACCACAGAAGCAAAACATGCAATAAATCAAAAGCATACCGCAAACTATTTATTATCAATGTTAAAGTTACGTATATTTCAAACTGCTCAATAACCCTATTAGCTTGAAAGTCAAATAGCCAAAAGTCAAAATGTTATAAAAAAAATATAAATAAATGCATCTTTCAAAAAGCAATCGAAGAGCGCGGGAATTTTTATTGAAAGAAGTGACAACTCTTTCTTTTCAGTGCTGGAAGCGCGTTTGTTATCGATGACAAAAATGCTCAAATATCGATATATCGTCATGAAAAAATAAACAAAATTTGACCAAATTATACAAAAAAATACCAAATAAAGCTTTACATCAAGTGCAATGTACGTGTTTTGTTTTGATTATTATAATATTGTTTAAATTAATTAAATATAATGAATAAATAAATTTGTACACCCACATAGGGTATCCAATGCGATGGCATTCAGTGGACATAAGGATAAGGCAACATCCGATGCTGTCGCAGATGATGACGACTACACGTCAGCCATGTCCCACTTGACGATCGGCGTACAAATCCAGGAGCTATCGAAACGTCTTCAGAACACCACAGAGGAATTGCATCAGCAGGTGCGGGACAAGCATGGAGCATTATTGCAGCAGGCAACACACGCCGGTCGCTTCGATGCTGCACTTAATACGCTAACTGAGGATGTGCAACGCGTACGCGCCACAGGACATCGCCTTAAAAGCCAAGTGGACACACAATATCAATTGGTGGAGAACCAAACCCAGGTGCTTGGCCGACTGCATGAGGTGTCGCATCTGTTGCGCTCTGCGGGCACATTGCTTACGTTGACTGCCAAATTGAAGAATACCAAGGATGTATTAAAACAGGCGGAGCTGCATTTTGAGCTGGGCCAGTTGATAGAAGACAAGGAGCTAAAGGACATAGAGTTTATACAAGAGGAGCGAGCCTATGTGATTAGTTCCGGCCAGAAAATACGCAATCTGACACAGATGCAGTTGGTCACTGGACTCCAGGAGCGCAACCAAACGCAGGTGGTCAATGCCCTGAAGGTGAGTATTTAAAGATTGCTGTAAATATTCTCATTAATCTCATCTTCTTGCAGATTTTCATGAACTTCAACACGCTGGAGAAATCGCTGGATAACCTGCTGACGACATTCATAGCCGACATGGAACAGTCGCTCAAGGAATGCTTTGCAGGCACAGACATATCTGTGCTCAATAAAGCAGATGCTATGCGCTCACCCACGCATGGAGGAAGTAGCTCTGCCAAGTCGAGCTCACGAGGTCCCGGCAAGGCGCCTCAACTGACAACGACGCAAAACTTTCGCGCCAAGTTCTGGAAATCCTTGCATTGGCTGCTCTACGATGAGCTCTACGAGAGTTGCACACAAATCAAGTTGCTAAAGACGTCGTTGGAGCAAATCAATCAATTTGGTTATACGTCCGAGTCATCGGATCAATGCATTCCACAACGTTTCTGGAAGCGTGTTCAACAGTTGCTACGCAAATCATTTGACGAGTGTTCGCAGCATGTTAATCAAACATTGCAGGAAGGTCTCTCCAAGCTGCTTACCTCGGCACGTGGCTTGGAGCAGCGGCTTAACAATGAATTCAAGTTTGATAACGAACTCTTTGGTCCTTTGGAGGTGGGCTACGTTAGTAAATGTGCTGCCAACATGAAGGCTTGCTTGGCTGGTGTTGAATTGCCCGGCAACGAGACGGTGGACAACTTTATAAGAGTGGCATCCACTGAGTTGAGTGCAGCTCTCATAGATAACCGTCTCAGCACTGCAATTGCCAATGTGTTTATTGTCTGCGGCAAGGAGTTGTGCACCAAGCTTGAGGCCCAAATCAAACTGGGCGCTGACTCCAAGCAAGTTGTGGACATGCCCAATCTGCAGCAACAGCAGAATACGCAGCTGGCCAATGTATTGTACTACTACAAGGATTCTGTGCGTCGCATGCTAAGGGATCTGCAGTTTCAATTTGAGAAGACAACCGGTGGAGCCAGTGGAATCATAGGTCGTTCATTGGAGCAGGCGGACTTGTTGATAGGCACAATTCTACAACAGATTATGGAATCGATTATAACCGCCATAAGCATCATCATACTGAGCATGCATCGTGAGCCAGGCTTAAACACGGACAGACTGTCCACAACAGGACCATCCATGTACATGAAGGAGCTGCAGGTCTGCAGAATACAATTGTTCAATTACTGTCCAAATCATAATACAAATTTCTACTTTATAGGAATTTGTGAGTCGCTCTTGGTCGCATCACATAGAGCTGTTTGATGATAAGGAGCTGACCAGCAAATGTGGCCATGAGCTGGCCAAACGTTGCATTGAGCTCTTTATACACAATCTATGCATTTTGCGGCCCTTGAGTGTAGCGGGCAGACAACGGCTGAAGCAGGATTGCCAGCACATGGAGCAGGCATTGAAGCCACTTTGTCCCAACCTTGCGGAGCTGGGAAAACCTTCCCGATTGTTGCGAGCAATGTCTCTGTTGATTGTGCAGAGTTCCCAGGAGCTGGTGAAGCAAACCGTTGGCTCAGATTCCTTGGTGCCCAGCTACATAGTGCTGCTGCTTCTGTTTGGTCATGCCGGTGCAGAGCTACAGTCCCCGCACACTACAGCAAATTGGTCAAACGAGCGTTTAATTGAATGGCTGGATGGGCACACGGCAGAACGTGAGAAATTGGAGCTAATATCGGGCGCGCTTCAGAGATATCGCGATAATGCTAGACGCAAAAATATTCAACAATACGATGAAGTATATCCCATGATGGTGGATTACTTTGAGCAGGCCTTAAAGGCGATCGCATAATTAAATTATTCAATAAATTGTAGCTGCAATATTCAAAATAATTTATACGTTATTCGACTACTCGTTACTATATATCGATAGTTATAATCGATAGCAGCTATTGCGTCAATAATCGGCTAACTCACTAGAAGTGTCATCACTGACTAGACACACCATTTTGTTTGAGGAAAAAATCGTGCGAAAACGTTTTCTTGTGAGCTGTGTGTAAAGTGACTTTAAAAGTATTTTGAAATAAGAGTTTACAATTAGGCAACCATAATGGACAACATTGAACGACTGTATAAATGCTATGAGATATTATCCGAGGCGGGTGATAAAATATCTGAGGTAAGCGTCACTAAGAAAACGCGTCAAAATGTACATGCATGCATACACATTCACACTCATACATACACAAGTATGCGATAATACACGCGCGCCGGCGCTAGTTAAATAAAAAGTACAAATAATGTATAGAAAATTTACAATTTTAATACTTGCAGCATGTGGCGGAATACAAAGAGATATTGCAGGCCGTAAAAGGTACATCGAAAGAGAAGCGCTTAGCATCCCAATTTATTGGCAACTTTTTCAAACACTTTCCGGAATTGTGTGATACCGCAATAGACGCACAGTTCGATTTATGTGAAGATGATGATACACAGGTGCGTCCATCGATCAATCATTTATTAAGTCAATATTTGTGAATAACTTTCGAATTATACTTGCGCAGATACGACGACAAGCCATCAAAGACTTGCCCAAGCTATGTCAAGGCAATGCAGAAGCCACAATTCGCGTGGGCGACACACTTGCCCAGCTGCTGATATTGGACGATGCAACCGAGTTGCAGCAAGTCAACAACTCGTTGCTAAGCATCATCAAGCTAGATACGAAGAACTCGATAACTGGTTTATTCCAGCAAATCACCACGGGCGATGAGCAGACACGAGAGCGTTGCTTTAAATTCATTGCCACCAAACTGTTGACAATGGGTCCGAATGTTATAACCAAGGAAATCGAAGACTACATTGTGGATGAGATTAAGAAGGCATTGCAGGATGTGACAGCCGATGAATTTCATCTATGCATGACGATCTTGGGTGCTACAAAACTGGGCAGCACAATTACCGGTCATGCTGAACTCGTTAAACTGGCCACGGAACAGGCCGAATTGAATACCACGGATACGGATGCCATTGCCGTTGACGATGAAGTTGTGGAGCGTTTCATACAATGTGCCACGGCAGCTGCACCTTATTTTTCGGTATGCAAACACTAATCTCAAAAGGTAGTAATTTTCGTCACAAATGTAATCTCTTTTAATTATAGAAAACAATCAAATCGACACAGTTTGTGAGCTACGTTTGCGATAAACTGTTGCCCATCGACACATGGAATTTGATTGCGACTGCAGTCTCACAAGATCAAATACAGTTGCGTTTACTTAAAGTATTTGCCGAGATGATAACTAATACCGATAAGCTGGAAAACGCCAATGAGCGCATCAATGCAGTATACAATGTGCTTCTTGTAAGTCTCTTATGATGATGATTTCAATTGAATATTATGTAAATTGTTGATGATTTACAGGAGTACATGCCGTTGCCAAAGCTGAGTGATGAGGATGTGGCAGATACGCCGCCCTCATTTCAGTTCTCGCATGCCGAATGTTTACTCTATGCACTACACACATTGGGAAAGAAGCATCCAGGCAATTTAACTTTTATTGAAGATGCTGAAAAACTAAAAGACTTTCGAGCTAGACTACAATATCTAGCACGCGGTACACAGGGGTAGGTAAAAGCCAAAAATATAATGCGAATAAGTAAAGTAAATTGTTATTTTTTGTAGTTATATTAAGAAACTGGAGGAGGCACTCAAAGGCAAGACTGGAGAGGAACTTAAAACTGAGGAGAATCAGTTGAAGCAAACCGCTTTAAAGACGACTTCAAATATCAATATTTTGATACGCGATCTATTTCATTCACCGCCCATTTTCAAGCATGACATTGTCCTCTCCTGGATTGTGCCAAAAAGCGTATGTATTATTATATTATATTGCCTTGCTAATTAGTTTAACCAATTTAATACCTTTATCTCACTTGCAGAGCAAACTTGGCAAACGCCATGTGCCCATCACATTTGGCGACAAGGGTGCCGCCAATGGGAATCAGGAAACGGAGCAGCAGGACAAGAAATCGAGACCATCCAATGAGCAGAAATTCTACTCACCGCCATCGGGCAAATACTCTGGCAAAGTGAATCCCAACTATGGCAACAACAACAACAACAATCGCGGACGACAACGGGGAGGAGGCGGCGGTGGAGGCTTTAGGAACCGACGCTACAGATATTAGATGCCCCTAAGCAACACTTTTTGCATGTTTGCTATCCTAGTCGTTAATCAACAAGAAACACCACAAAGAAAACTTAACCGAGATTCTGAAAATTCTCTATCAACTTTCCACGTAATTACGAGTAATAAACAACTTCCGAATTCACATACAAGACTTGGCCTGTAGACGAAATTTGTCGAGTTCTACCATCAACAACTAAAGCATTAAACTGCTTTAAAGGCACGACGGGTAAGTATCAAGTGAGCTTTCGTTGTAATTGTCTACCTTTGATATATTTCAGAGCGTTTCGCAGCATCAAAATATATGCAGTTCTTTTAACAATTTTCCTGTCTTGCTTTGCTCTTTTTCGAAACCCAAACAATTGCTTCGTATGTGAAACATGTTTGCAAATTTAATCATGATATCTTCAATCAACGCCACGTCCACTCTCATTCTCATATTGTCATCATAGACGTGAGCGTTGTTTAAATATATCAGACTCCAAGTTTTCTTTCTATCTATATATATATATATATTAATATGAAAAATAGTTTGTAAACAATTTGCAATATCTCCACTTAACGATAATAACAAATGAGTTTGATAGAAGTTAACAATTTATGAAGTCCCCAATACATATGAAATGATATGCAAGTAATCTCGTGTTATAACTATTTGAAACAGCACTAGATTTACAAACATGTGCGAAAAGTTTGTCAAAACCTTTTAATCACAAGCCTAATTAGTTCTTTTGTTTACATATATACTTAACAATTGTACTACGTAGCAACAACAGCAACAACAACAACAGACAAAATAATATGCATAAAATGAATTTCAATAAACGAATAACAAGAAAATGGTTTTGCTAGAAACCCCAAAATTGAGTTGTGTGTTTTTGTTATTGACAAGGATAATGATTTTAATATTTAATAGGGATGTTCATTGATAAGATACTAAAAATATTTATTTTTTAACTAAATGAAATAAATTTGAAATAATAAAATGTTTAATCGAAAGAAACATCATTTAATAAATTAACCCAATTTTATTTGGATACAAAATTAGAATAAAACTTAATTTCTGTAGTGAACATTTAAAATCGAAATTTATTCCTTACCAGGATACTGTAACCAGACTTTTTCCAGATATAAACTTAAAGGATACGATTGGGATTCAAAATTGTAATCCCGCATTTTTCTCGTATTTCGAGTTTGAAAGCCGAAAGTTAATATCGTAAAGTCGTGTGTTGTATTTATTTATTTACCATTAATAAAAATATATATGTATTGTGTATTATAAGCATTTTTAAACATTTAAACAATCGATTCCAGTATTAAACATGGATGTGTATTATGCTAACACTAAGTGGACGCTGCACACATCTAGATACTTGGTGGCGGCTGATTGCCCGGTTGCTGGCCACCGGGTGGACCTCCAGGATTGGCCCCACCTTGCTGCTGGGCGCCGACCAATTGTGTGGCAAAGCTCTGGAACAGTTGCAACATGTCATTCGGCATGGGTGGCGCTTGACCGGGTGCTGCTCCAGCGCCGGGTGCGGCACCTGGAGCGCCGCCCATATTCGCAAACAATTGACCAATGGTGTTCATGACCATGGGATTCTGTGTCATGGATTGTAACTGCTCCAGATCGATCTCAGCGCTGCTAAACAGATTGCGGACAGTTGGATTGGTTAACATGGCATTGAGGCCATCCGTCAGATGTGACAATTGAGGCGGCTGATTGCGAGCATTGCGAACTACCTCCAGATTGTTGCGGTAGTCGGCATTGTCCGGTTCCAATTCAATGGCCTTGGCATACGCCTGCTCCGCCTCGTTGAATTTGCCCAGATTGGAATAGGCCACACCTAAGCGGCAATACGCTTTGCTATAGTTGGCATTATAAAGCAGCGCCGATTTGCAGTCGGTAACAGCGCGATCGTTGTCGCCCAGCCGAATGTGAGCGGCGGCCCGGTTGCAATAGAAAATTGGATTCTTGGGATCAAATGTGATCGCGCGATTATATTGTAGCAGTGCCTCATTGTATTTGCAGTCCTTCATCAGGCGATTGCCCTCGTTTTTGATCGATTCGGCCAGGGCCAAAGATTCTGGATTGCGTTCAATGTACAACGATTGGAAGAGTTCAAACATATCAATGTTCTTTGTGTTGACCACGCTATTGCTGCCGCTGGCAACTGCAGCGTCGCCACCAGGAGCTGCACCTGAAGCTGCAGACGCTGTTGTACTTTGTGATGTTGCCGTTATCTGTTCCGGCTCCTCGTCGCCCACATCGAAAGCGGCTTGCAAGCATTGTATGGCTACTTCAATGCTTTCACTCTGATCCGGCGACATGACATCCACCTGCTTCTTCAAGTAGTCAATGAAGGAGCGAACAAAGCTTTGCTGCACTGCGTCCGGCATTTTGTGTGAGTTAGTTCAACTTTTTATTACTTTTCGTATTAAAATATTTGTGGAAATTCACTTATGTGGCTCATTGGGGGCTCCTCTCACACACACACACACACTTTATGAAAATTTTGTGAGCATGCGACCGATAAATCTAGAAAATCATCTCTATGAATGTAACTTCTAGGGTTGCTCAGCATCGATAACTTGATGGCAAATGACAAGCAGTTTTGGTTCGCTATCGTTTTGCCTATCGTTATCGAGCGCGTGAAAAACTCGTTTTTTTTTATGTTGTTGCTGCTAGCAAAAGTTTGGAGCAAGCTTGCAAGCTTTTGGTCAGCATGCAACAAAAGACTTTTCAGTTAAACGCTCTCTGGCATTGCTGGCGTTGGCTTGCTGTGTTTTGGTTGTGCGCGTCTTTTCAACTGGTCGTTGTTGTTGTTTTTGTTGCTGTTGTCGTGGCGGAATGATTGTTCAGTGTGTATATGTATAATAACAAAGCAAGTGATTATTCAAATTACTTTTAAGCATATGTTGAGGCATTGCCAAAATTAGCAGTGCAGGCAACATCTTATGAAAGTGTTTGTATGCGTGTGTGTGAGTGTGTGAGCTTCCCTTCGTGACGTCACGTCACGTCACGTCCCGTCCCGTCCCGTCAGTCCTTCTTGCGTACAATCCTTTACGTCTTGGGTCACTTCGCTTGACTCGTGTTGCAAACAG
This sequence comes from Drosophila kuntzei, assembly GCA_035042165.1. NCBI lineage: Eukaryota > Metazoa > Arthropoda > Insecta > Diptera > Drosophilidae > Drosophila > Drosophila kuntzei. The sequence goes on along the minus strand of JAWNLU010000472.1, from coordinate 978,373 downwards.
TTTTGGTCTCCCTCTGTCTATAATAACCTCAGTGGCGCCAACATGGTGCGTTGGAGTGCACGTTCGCGTCGGGCGCGGCAAGACCAAGTGGAGCTCTTGGCTAGCAATAACAAAATTGGCGAAGATGACACCGATAACGGTAAGCGTTATAACGTAACGGTTAATTAGGCTACAACAACAGAGTTGCCAGAATTGTTACTCCTTAAATAGGCTAGAAGTTGAAATAAAAATTAACAAAAAATTAATTGAAGTAAAAATAAACAACACTTAAATGCACTCGTTAAAATTAAATAATTTGTTTTTTTAAGCAATAAATTAGATAAACTGGTAACACTGATACCCAAATGTAATTTGTAATTTGTAAACAAATGATGTAAAATCATCGATACGGTCTAGAGAACTCTTAGTATGCTTGTCTCCAATTATCCGTATCCCTTGTCCTCTTTTTTCTTTAAATTTCCAGCTGCCTATCGCAATTCAGGAGATCTATCGGACACTGATGAAATCTTTCTCAAGGGTCTTTTGCTTAGCAATCCATCAACGCCGCACAAGGAGCTTATGGTATGTAGATTAAATCGTTTTTATTTTGTTCTCGTTGTCGTTGTTTTTGGGAGCATGACCCAAATCCAAGTCAAACCATCTGCCAATGCCGGCGTGTTCAATAAGAAAATGATGTAGATTTTCCCCATTATCGAGAACACACACACACACACACACACTAGTACAAGGAAAATCATTGTTTACTCTATCGATGGCATTGCATGCTGATTATGTACACATGTTTGGAGACCAACATTTTGTGTGTGCTTACGATTTTCTTTATTACATCATTTCTTTGGCTACTTCATGCTTGATTTACTCGGTACTAAAGGGTCATGGTTGCCCATTTACAGAGCTTTCACTTAAGTAAAGAGTACACGATGCTGGGTAATAAATATTATGCCGTCTTAAAGCTTGAGAAAGAAGTGTACTTTGCCTTTTGTTTTGTGTCTTATTAAGTGCGAAACGTTTTATGGCTCTTTATATTGTGTCCGTTATGGGACAAGACTTTTATGACAATTATGGCAGAGTAATTAACACTATTCTTTTTAGCTTATTTGCACATTAAACTTGACCTCCTATGTTGGACGTAACTTTATTAAAATGAAATTATATAAAACATTAGATAATTTATAAAAGATATTGATATTGATTTTCTCTTCATTGCTAAGTAATGCTAATAAAGAGAAATAATATTTGATAGTTTGTTGTGGTTCTGTTTTTGTGGCTAAACACAGAACTGAAACACGCCAAAGCCAAAAAACCAGATTTAATCAAAAGCAACGTCGCGTGTCGCAGTTAATTAGAATAAACATTTCCCTAGGTAAATAAGTATGAGTGTTATTACAGTGACCCGCTATTGAGGCAGGCAGTGAAAGTAATTAAAGCTTCAAGTCACGAGACTTTCTTGATAAGAAAAATTAATAATAAAAAATATGGTCATAATGAAAAGTCACTGCAAATTCCACATGTTCATTTAGGAGACTCACATAAAAAGTAGCAACAAACGACGACAACATCAACGCCCTATCGACAAAAAAAAGAGTGGAAACGAAGCTTTGCGTGAAAACCGGTTTGAAAAATGTTTTTCTAAGTAAATGCGCATGCATGTGTTAATTATGAAAACTTTACGATACCTGGGCCAGAAGCAAAATCAACAAATGCACAAGAGAAGCAAAGTTGTTGGCCTACTAATGCAGTAGCTGCCCAATTCAAAAGCTCTGAGAGCGGCTTCAACATACCGCAGAGTCACTGTTAAGCGTCTGTTAATTAACAGTGGCGTACAGTTGTAACGTTATGGTAAATAAAACTTTAGTAAGATACGCACTAACACTAGCACACATACATAAATAAGAGCGACGACTAACCTGCAAGCTCGCTCTCTCATGCTGTGGAGCTAGCCCTGGCTGGCTCTCTCCCTCTCTCTGTGTCATGGCGCTCACACCCAACACAAATGTATGGTAAACTGGGTTTCATGCCAGTCAGTTACTTACGACCTGTGCTAAGGTGAGGTTCTACTATTGTTTCGTGCGCTTGACTTCATATGCATGTGTTGGTGTGCATGCAATGCATGCATGTGTACGCTTGTGTGTGTGTGTGTATGTGTGCGCTTTGCTCATTTGAGCATGGCTTAAACGGGGCAGCGGCTCGGCATAAATATTCAACAGTTAGATTTGAATGCTCGCTCGCTGATTCACTCTCTCTCCTGATCGTCGCGCTCAGTTGTTGTTGTCAGTTGTAACTCAAAGACGCTTTCAATATTAAAGTAAACGTTTGAAAAGAATATAAATATAATTGTTTCATATGTGTGCCATTGATAAATAGAGCGAAAATAGCACAAGTGTTTTGTTGTGGTGTGTGCTGCCTTGGTTACTCAGTTACTCAGTTGCTCAGTTGCCCAGTCAACAACAAACCCAATTTTAGCCAGGCTAACTGGCACTCTGTTTGATGACGTAGTCGTGCTACGAGTCTCGACTCATATTGTGTAACGTCTTAACTGTGTTTTGGCATTTCCAAAACCAAGTGTGTTGCATGCTCACACACACACACACACACAGACACAGACACACACATACTTATAGAGAGTTAAGTCAGAAGCTCACTCTCCGGCTTGCTCACACAGACACTTGCACCTTTTGGACTTGTGTCACTCTCCGCTCTTCTTGGCTTTAACGCTGCGCTCACTCGCGCGGTTTGGGAGTGGCTCCAAAAAAAGTGAAAAAACAATTGAAAAAAAAAACGAAAAGTGCTTTCTTCAAATTAAATAAATTTAACTTGTTTAGCTCTTAAATGTCAGTAAACAACTCGCAATAATAACAAAGAAGTAACAATTCTATTAAAAGTCGCATTTTTAGGTTAAATATCTTAAAGATTCGTCAGTTTTTGAACACGTTTAACCTTCGCACGTATCTGAGAGTTAAGAAACACACACAAATTTCATTGTTATTTATTATGTGTGGAATTATAATTTGTCTAATTAGAGTTAACCTGTTGAAGTCTTTTTACACAATATGAAATATGTGCGTGTTTTTTATATTTATTATGACAACAAACTGGCAGTAAAGCAGCTAACCAGGCTGTAAGGTGAAAGCCCTTTTAGTTAGCAACCAGCAACAACAACGAGCATAGCAAAGCTCAGTGTCAATAACAGTTGTCATTTATGTGTGTGTGTGTGTGTGTGTGTGTGTGTGTGTTGTGAGTGTGTGAAAGGGCCAACATAGGAAATTCTGTGTGGGGCTTCATTTCACACGGAAGAACTGAAATTCGATATGTGGTAGACACATCTATGTGTAAACAAATAAACAATATAATCGCCGATTGAATTCTCCCCTGTAAACAAAAGCTTTGAGTTAGGATTAAGCTTATTCACGCTCCGAAAGCACACGCTAAGTATGACTTAACTGCTCAGACTCTTTCAGCCTGTTGTTCTTTCTCTTTTCGTCTAATGCAATTTGTCATCAGCAACGAGAGAAATACTTGCCAAGAAAAAGAAAACTTTTTCCAGCGTACACTATAAATATTGCATGTGAGTGAGTCGTGGAATCGTGGGCGGAAATTGTGGCAGAGGCATAATAATAAATACAGTCAGACTGAGAACTGAGAACTGATGCTGACAAAGGGATGTGGCTGACGACGAAAGTAAATAAATTCAGCTAGAAAAGTGCGCCGGAAGACAAGAATTAATTGCAATTGCAGCAAAATACAAATTCACTTTTCCACTACAGAGAGAGAGAGAGAGAGAGGAAAAGGCGACCGATCGACCCAAATTTGTAAGCACATTCGACCCAATTTTTGACCTGAGCTAAGAATGAAATAGCTCAAAGTTCGAGGGGGTTAAATGAAAGAGACTGCCAAAAAAAAAAAAAATAAGAGCACAAGATGTCAATTAACGGACGTGATCGTCAATTAAGAAGAAGCAAAGATGACTTGACCTAGGGCAGTGAGATGATGAGACAACTTAGAGCGAGCGATTTAATTTAATTATGCGTACATGTCTCATTTCATCTTCTGACTTCCATTCATATTTACTCATCACAGCTGAATCCAACCGAACCGCAGCCCGTGCCCGCCTTTCTGCCCGCCCATCTGAACAACAAGCCGATCTGTGACGATATCATACGCAAATTCTCGCCCTCAAGACGTTTGGAATCTCGCGAGCTTGCTAAGCTCTTGGCCCAGCCTCACTTTCGTGTAAGCACACACGTCCAGCGAGTGCAAGGAAAGCTCAATTACAACACTCTCTCTTACTCTCTTTCTCTCTTTCTATTTCTCTTGCTCTCTTTAGGCTCTGCTGCGTGCTCACGATGAGATAGGACATTTGTACGAGCAACGTTTGAAAGCTGTCGGTGGATCCATAACAAAGCTCGAGGCGACAAGTCAACGCCAATTGGGCAAATATCTCTATACGGAAGACATATTAAATAGCAAAATGCCCGTGGAAACAATTAAAATGGTCGGCCTACGTCGGGATCCAAAGCAGCCGTTGGGTCTGACCGTCGAGGTGGATGAGTACAAGCAACTAGTGGTGGCACGCATACTCGCTGGCGGTGTTATCGATAAACAGGGAATGCTGCATGTGGGCGATGTCATACTGGAAGTTAATGGAACTCCAGTGCGTACAGCCGATGAGCTGCAAGTGGAAGTGTCACGCGCCAAGGAGAATCTAACACTCAAGATCGGTCCCAATGCCGATGAGGAGATCAAAAGCGGTCGCTATACGGTCAGTGGGGGTCAGGTAAAACAGAACGGGATCACAAATCTTGAAACGGGCAAGAAACTAACGGTAAGTTGTGTGCTTTAACTGTTTGCTTCTAGCTGAAAACAAAAGAAAACAAAAGAAAAGAAAAAGAATTTGCTACTTTTTTGCATGGATTTTCAACAAGTAGAAAGACAAGAGATATTTTTGTTTAGCTGTTAAAGTTTTTTACTTTATAAATATATCTACATACATATATAAAATATCGAATTATATACATAGTACTATTTAGTCCAAGACAAAATTCTAAAACACCTGCAACTAAGTAAGTAAATCGTAAGCTTAGCTGAAGAAACTTCTGGAAGTGCTTGTAATTAATTAAGTTTTTCTGTTTTAACGATTATTATTTGATTAGTGTTATATGCGCGCCTTGTTCACATACAATCCATCAGAGGATTCGCTATTGCCCTGCCGGGATATTGGATTGCCCTTCAAATCAGGCGACATTCTGCAGGTTTGTTGAAATTGAGATTTTTATACTATAGAAAATAGACTTGATTCATTTTCTGCTTACAGATCATCAATGTTAAGGATCCCAACTGGTGGCAGGCGAAGAACATCACTGCAGAGTCGGACAAAATTGGTCTGGTGCCATCGCAGGAGCTTGAGGAGCGACGCAAGGCATTTGTGGCGCCCGAGGCGGATTATGTTCACAAGATTGGCATCTGTGGCACAAGGGTAACTTGTAATATAGATTTTAAAAAATCGTAATCTAAATGGTTTCTTGTAGATATCCAAGAGGAAGCGGAAGACCATGTACCGCTCGGTGGCCAACTGTGAGTTCGACAAGGCAGAGTTATTACTGTACGAGGAGGTGACGCGCATGCCACCGTTTCGAAGGAAAACTCTGGTATTGATTGGCGTCTCTGGTGTGGGCAGACGCACGCTCAAGAATCGTCTGATCAACAGCGATGTGGACAAATTTGGTGCTGTCATTCCACGTAAGTGAACTACTTATTTATATTATACAATAATTCTATTTAAATTTGTTGTATCTGTTGCTACAGACACCAGTCGCCCTAAGCGCGCCTTGGAGGAGAATGGTGTGAGCTATTGGTTCATGGATCGCGAGGAAATGGATGAGGCCATCAAGCAGAATGAGTTTCTTGAATACGGCGAGCACAATGGTAACCTCTATGGCACCCACTTGCAGTCCATCAAGGATGTCATCAACAGTGGACGCATGTGCATTTTGGATTGTGCGCCGAATGCGTTGAAGATTCTGCACAATAGCCAGGAACTGATGCCATTTGTCATATTCATTGCTGCGCCGGGCATGGAACAACTGAAGACAATCTATGCCGATCGTCGCGCCACCGGCTCCAATAGAAATCTATCTGTATGTCAAGATAAATATGTTTAGAGTAGTGCTAGCTTAGAACCCGCTAACTAATTGATCCTCTTGCAGTTCGATCGTCAAAGTTCCATACGCTTCAGCTCCAGACGCGCACGTACGCTCGAGTCCTTAGCATCGCTCTATGAGGTAAATGTCGGCGATAATGGCCAACTTTAAGATGAAACATTCTAATGTTGAATCATGCCATCATGCCCTGCACGCATTAGGCCACCTTTGTAGCGCTCCTAGATCTTTGCTTGAACACAGAAACATTGCTTAACACATCTATCAATTATCATTATTATCAACAGGATGACGATCTCATTTCCACAGTGGAGGAGAGCAGCTTTGTCCAACGAAAGTATGAAAAGTATTTCGACATGGTCATTGTTAACGAAGACTTTGATGAGTCGTTCCGCCAGGTGGTGGAGACCTTGGACCAGATGAGTCATGAGGAGCAATGGGTGCCCGTGAATTGGATATACTAAGAAAACGCAATTTGAAAACTTGAATTCTTCTATTCTAATAGTATCTATTGTATTCATCACAAACGAAATAATGTCTACATACATATGTACATATATGTATATGTATTTATATGCAATATTGTATAATTTTAAAATGCCCTCCGCTTCTTTTAATTGGTTTCCTTAAGTTTAAGTCTAATGTTACTATTTGAAACGAATTCGTCCATTCGCAAGCTGTTTTATTTGTACGCCCCTATTTTATTAATATTTTTAACGTTTTTATTGCATTTCTTGAGACTTTTGTTTCATTTCAATGTGCTCTAGCTATTCTATTTTTTTACATATCTTTTTATATGCATATCATATATATAATTTAATGAATCTCTCGAGTACAACAAATTCTAATAATTACAAAACCAAACTCTGCCAATATTTCATTAGTTTTTAGTTCAAATACGTTTTGTTTCAGTAAAATGTATAAGTTTGTGCGATAAATAGCAAAATGTTGATGACAAATAAATGCGCATTTGGCTCAAAGAAACTTTCGTGGATTCCACCTTAAAGGGAGTTTTATTTTTCCACAATTGTTATAAAATGTTGCTTGAGAATAGGGAACTAAAGGTAAATGCCCATTGACTTTTCCACGACGGCATGTGGTTGACGCATCTGCTCGTTGTTCTCGGGAATGCTCAAGAAGTCTTCGAAGGCGATTTCATCACAGCGTCCAGTTAACACATCCTCCATTACATTGCTGCATAGACACAAGAAACAAATACATGTTGAAGCTTATGTAAAACATAAAATTTTAATAATTGGTAATTTACCTAGATGTCAAAAACGGCAGGCGGCCAATTTGACGAGCCGCAAAGCGATCCATGCCCATTCTTAAGGGTGCACACAGGCCCTCGCGATTTCGCAGCATTTGCATATCAATGTTGTATCTGTGTTCACGGTAGTTTAATTCCGAATCCCGCAAACGATGAATATGGGCCAATTGGCTTAAACAATTTGGCTCAGTGGGCAAAACGGCTTTGCCGGATGCATTCAGGACGGGCACGTCTGTTGGGCGAACTTTGAGCGACTGTTGGTTCTGTAATGCAATACGAAACATACTTAACACCATGCTAACATTATATTTCAACAATTTCTTACCATTTTATTAGTTGTATTTTATAAATTCCGGGAGTTTCAATATAAAACAAGTTTACAATGACAAAACAGAATTCGGTTTGACTTGAAGTTGGCTGCGAGTTATTTTTTAGGTCTTTATTAAAAACGCGCTTTCCACCTAGGTGGCAACTAGACGCAACGATAACGATAAATTTGTAATCGAAAGCAAGATGCCTCTTAGAGTGCGATAGCAAGCAGCTTTTGTTTGCTGGCGTGAATTTTAAATATATGAATTTAAAATTTGTACATTAAATGTAAATAGATTTTTGACAATATGAATTTCGTAGTAAAAACGATCAAAATAAATGTGATTGCTATGATATATTTAATCGCCACACAAATTTTGGAATCTCGTGCTTGACACACTCGACTGTGTCGCACTCTAATCAATTCAATAAACAAATCAAACGCACAACGACACAAATTTGTTTTTGTATATGTTTTTAATTTTGTGAAATCGCCCACACCTTTTAGCGGCTTTTATGATCCTCTGCTCCACAGAGCATCGAAATTGAGATTCAGTTTGCTTGTTTTTAATTTCTGTGGTCACATTGAGTGACAACTGCTAGAAACAGACAGAATTTAATTAGTGCATGGTTACTAATAAAACTCGTTGCTTAATTTCCATAAACAAAAAATCACACAAAATTGTGTTAATCAAACTCCCGCATAAAAGCCACAAACTGTCTGCCTACCCTCGATATGAACTTGAAACAAGCAAACAAGAAACCGGATAAACCTATAGAAATATGACAACGACGACGACGACGACGACGACGAAGACGACGACGATGGGAGTCAGGCGCGTGAAGAAACAAATATGTACATAAATATGTATGTACCTAGCATAAATTAATTATCTCGATCATGCTTGAGATAAGAAAGCAGCATTCAAGACCGATATTTCCGAAAGGATTTTAAATATTTTGCATTCATTTGAAACAATGCTTAAATTAATATCACACCTGAAAAACTGATTAGTATTCGTAAATGTATTCGAATCATGCGGGCGTTGATTTTAATTAAGATTGAAACCCAAATTATTTACAGTATGTCAAGAAATTTCTTAGACAAAATTATACATTTTTTGTTCTAGAGTTTATTTGAAAAATTAGAAATTTGTCAAATACCCCTTTAGATTTTTTCAATTATTTCAAAATATCTCGTAACTTGATAAAAACTTAAGCGATTTATATGCGGCCTGATTTGCGTAAATTACTTTAATTTACTTTTGTTTAGGGAACAGGGAATGTCTCCATCGGCATTAAGGTATGATCAAAGTCGATCTGCATGCAGGGATGATAATAAGTAACCAATGGACACGATGCATAATGTCCATGATCATCAAGCAGGGGCTTCCCCTTCATAACGGCCATCATATTACGAAACACGACCGGCGACTGTGCAGCCTTCAAATAAAAATCAATTTATGTTATACTCAAATATAATTAATATTAATAATCTCTTTAATCAATACTTGTATTTAAATATTATCATAATATAATATGTTGTTCATTCTCCAGATCAGAAGTTAAGCATAGAAATTATATATCAATTACTCTTTAAGAATTAAGTGAGTAAAAATTTTTATACTTTAATACTTTTAATTATAAATTGTATAATTAAATCTAAGATTTAAATAGTGCAGATTCTTCATATATCAGAAGTAAAGCATAGAATTTATATATCAATGTTACTCCGTAAGGATAGGATTTTAAGAATAAAATGAATTTAAAATTGAATAACTTAACATTTTTTTATTTTTTACGGAAAGGGCTTTATTTTCAGATAGGGAAGCTTTAAAAACATTTCAGCAACTAACAAAAGTAAATTCCAAAAAATACCAGGCGAACAGAATTTACAGTAGGTCGCTAGTCAAAAAACTTATATTTACTGTCGCTCAAAAAAACGCTAAAGCAAAGAAGAGCAACTTCACTCATATTTTCACTCAATTGAAATATGATGTGAATCAAATTTGTTTGCTTTCTACTCATTTCTGTTCGCTTGGTATTTCGGCACTTAAAGACTCTTCACGCTTCATAAGTAAGTATAAAAAAGTAAGTATTTATGCATTTGTGTGAGGTTGCAACAGCTCGCCGAAACTGGAATGTCTACAAAAATATCAGTCGATCTGTAATCCCCAGAAATGTCAAAATACCAGCTAAAATACCAGGCGCACAGAAAGAGCAGAAAGCAAATAAACTTTATTTAAGTCATTTTACAATTGAGTCGAAATGTTAATTGAAAGAAAATGTTAATTGAGTGAAAATGTTAATTGAGTGAAAATGTTAATTGAGTGAAAATGTTAATTGAGTGGAAATGTTAATTGAGTGAAAATGTTAATTGAGTGAAAATGTTCATTGAGTGAAAGTGTTAAAATTGAGCGAAAAATGTGACCTTGAAATACTTTTGCTCAAATTAAATATCCACCTGCTGCTGATTTCTGTTCGCCTGGTATTTTTACAGGATTTTCGGTTCCAGCGAGCCGTTGCAAACTCAAATTCATAGGCGCATACTTACACACGTACATCAATCTGTAATCCCTAGAAAAGTCAAAATACCAGCTGAAATACCAGGCGCGCAGAAATCAGCAGAAAGCAAATAAACTTTTTTGCGCCATATTAAAATTGAGTGACCTTGAAATTTTCTGCTGCTAAAATGAAAAATTCGCCTGCTGCTGATTTCTGTTCGCCTGGTATTTTTACAGAATTTCGGGTTGCCGGGAGCTGTTGCAAGCTCACATTCATAGACGCATACTTACACACGTACATCAATCTGTAATCCCTAGAAAAGCCAAAATACCAGCTGAAATACCAGGCGAACAGAAACGAGTAGAAAGCAACCAAATTTTATTCCCATTATATTTTAATTGAGTGAAAATATGACCTTGAGATGCTGATCTGAGTGAAATTCTTTGAGCGACAGGTAAATTTAAATTTTTTGCTCTAACGACCTACTGTAATTTCTGTTTGCCTGGTATTTTTTCAGTTTCCTTTAGTTAGTTCCTGAAATTTTGTTTCCCCATCTGAAAATAAAGCCCTTTCCGTAAATAAGAAGAAAAGTTTATTATTTCAATTTTAAATTCATTTTATTCTTAAAATCCTATCCTTAAGAATTAACATTGGTATATAATTTCTATGCTTATCTTTTGATATAAAACGAATAAAGATAAAATATTTTAATTTAAGCATTAATTATAAAAGTCATAATTAAAAGTACACAAGTATTACAAAATTGCTTTTTAACGTCTTTTTTTGTAATTATTAAATTATTATATTGATTAACTGGGTTTTTCTGGGTTTTCAGTTATTTATTTTTTATACTCCAGACTTATCCTTTTTTTGTTTCAGTTTTTAATTTCAATTTAATATTCTTTTAATTTCTTTTATAAATAATTTCTTTTTATACCTTTTAGTACATTTTTATTTTAATACAAGCATTAAATTTAAAATTCATAATTCATAAAAGTATTACAACATCTAGTTTTGTTTAAGGCTATTAAGTTTAACATTTTTTTTTTGCTTATTTTAGTCATAAGGAGCAAAATTGATAAATAACTTTTTTGCTTATCTGCTGATGTGGATAATTAACAACATTTCCCGATAATAAATAAATAATAGTATTCATAAATGAGATTATTAATTTTAATTAGTATTGAGTATATTCAAAATTGATTTTTATTTGAGAGCTGCATAGTGGTGTTCCGAAATATGACATTCCCTGTGGATCAAAATAAGAAGCGTTATTCATTGTTTTACATGAAAAAAGACTTAATGCTCATATAAGCCTGGAAAATAATGTTATCTGGTTACTGGAATTATCCATCGTAATGTCGATTTTATTATAATTTGACCTAATATTAATTTGGGTCATTTGGTTTGAAAATTTCGATTATTTTGATTTTACTGATTTTTAATAACTTTGATCTGCCATAACTTTGTCAAAACTCAATCAAATTTCATGCGGAATGTAAATTTGCTCATAATTTTACCTCTAAATTCGTTCTGCATTTAAATTTTTGTTAATTTTGAAAATTTTTGAATATCGAATTTTTTAGAAAATTTACAGTGTTACCCCTTTATCTTTTTTGATTTTTTCGAAAAATTTCGAATTTTAAAAATGAACAAAATTTAAATGCAGTTCGAATTTGGAGGTAAAATCATGATCAAATTTACATTGCGCATGGAAATTGATTGACTTTTGACAAAGTTATGGCAGTTCGAAGTTATTAAAAATCAGTAAAATCAAAATAATCGAAATTTTCAAATATTTCACTGCGTTATTTTGTCGTTGGTCACTTGTTTAATAGCAATGGCCCCTTTGCTCCCCCCCCCCCCTGTCTACGCCCTTGCTTTTGGCAAAACCGTGCCGAAGAGCCTCTCAACGCTTGATTTATTATGCGGCAGATTAAGAAAATCGGAAACGTCCATACGTCCATATGTCCATACAAAACAAATGTGAAAATATACAACCTGTCTAGATTTGATACAACAAAATCGAAACGCAACGCAACGAATCGAATCGAATTGAATCGGGTTGTTGTAGATTGCTAAAAAGGTTCCTTAGTCACATCGATGTACTCGTAGTATTTTGATGTTGCTGGATTCATGTTGAACCCAAAATATTTTGACTTTTATGTAAGCAAATGCAAAAAAAAAACCCAAACAACAACAACAATAACAGACCAAACAAGCCGATACCGATAAAGGAAGTGTGCGCTACATTTTCACACCTACATGCTAAAAAAAAAAGAACGAAGAGGAGAAAACGGTACACAGGCAAACGGACATGTAAAGAGAGCGAAGGAGGGGGAAAGGCAAGACAGAGAGGGGGAGGAGGAGGTTGATTGCATTGCGGCTGCGCAGGCGCTCTGTTTGACGTGTTTGCATTTGTCCATGCCGATTTTCGATATTCAAGTTAAATTGAAATTCACTTTTGTTTTTATACCCGGTACTCGCAATGTATAAGGGTATATTGTACTCTTTGTATTGCATGTAACAGGCAGAAGAAGGCGTAATATTTATTTACTTTTGATCAAGAAATCACGTTCACCCACAGTTTATAAAACATTATATTTTTTTTCCTAACGAAATATTTTATTTTTTCTTAGAAATTATCCTACTTAATTTCATCAAGATCGTATAAATATAACCGAATTTATGGCTGTTTTAAGTTGTAAAGCACAACTTGTGATCAACGAAGTAAAATGGTATATTTTATTCGTTGTTTTATTTTATAAACCTTCGCTTATTTAATTAATAACAAATTAAGAGAAAGATAACTAACAAGATAGAGTTTTTTCTTGAAATATCAAGTTTGCGTCTTTTGTAATTTGACAAATCAGTTACTTGCAAATCTGTATTTGAATTACATGCTGTACCGGGTATTTTACAGTCGATGTCTACACTAAATGTTTTCCTTTTGTTTGCTTGAGTTTAACTCTTTTGCGGGTACGCTGCACTTTGGTCAGTTGACTGTAACGAATGCGATGTACGAAATTTCAAAAATGTTTGACTTTAGCCGCCAACTTTTGGTAGCTACTGCATTACACATACTTACATATACACATGTATCTATGTATATACGATTGTACTGGAACAATTGTGCAATTACTGGGAATTCACAGCTTATGTTGCACCCTGCGCCATTTTGTGAGAACTTTGACATGCTCAAAAATGGATAAAAAGCGAACAAATGTCGATGCAGATCAAGTGATTTATGATCGTACTTCTTGTGAATAGAACATGAAATGCAGTTGGCTGCTCTGATCTCTGCATTCTCGATTCTGCATCCCTCGTTGCCCATCCCTCGTTGCCATACTCGTAAAATGTCCGAATGATCTTTTTAAGATCGCTCACGAAACGGAAAAAGTTTTATGATATGGCGGCTGTTTCTGCTGTTGCTGCTGCTGCTGTTGAATTGGTGCTGTCTTAATTGGCACCCATAGGATTGCCAGAATCGAACCCCTAGAGATACTTATACTTATGTATAGTGATACTGGCACTCTCTGGCATGCCATTATCATTTCCCTCTGTCCAATCATCGTAACTTCTGCTTACAGCTGCGCCATTGTCGTCGTCTTGATCTTCGTCGTCTGCTCAGGCGCGGATGACCCATAAAACTTTATGGCACTCCGAAAAGTAACGTAGTATGTACATATGTACGCTCGAAATCCAAAGTTTTTGTCCGCATCTCCTCCTCGTTTCGTTTTCCCGGATCGGATTCTTCTCCTCCTTCTGTCCAGCTGCTTTCCGTATGTCTCTATTAGTGACGACAATGCAAAAGATTATAAATTTTATACCATATCGGCATATGTCTGTATATGTACGATACATATGTATATATATATCTTTGTCTTTTATGCATTTATTGCTGTGAAAAAATGTTAATTCTTTCGTTATACTTTTATGTATTTGACTTTTACATTTTGTCTCTTCGGTCAACACATATTGTTGACTCTTTGGTTGGAGTTTCGATTCAAATACTATGTATTAATTGCCAGCATCTATAAATCGGAGAGTGAACATCGTAAATCAATCGAAGTGAAGAAGGAAAATAGAAAAATCATATCTTTGTGCGTTCAACTTTCAATTGCTCAATAAGCCAACATAATGAATGAAATGAAACTTACAAAACATACAAATCCTCTTCAATTTTGTTGATTGATTGATTGACGGACTAAGAGATTAAATATCATCAAGCACATCCCAAGCTGTAGAGCTTATAAAGGATTTTGATTTAAAATCTAAATCTTCTCTGTATTTTTTCGAATTTCCAAAAAGAACATAAAATGTTTGTCGATTAAGTGTTTTCAGAATTTCTCCAAAATTTTTATTTAAATTTGAATGCACATGTTTATTTACCAGGGATTTAAACCTTAGCCGAAACCGTAACCTTTAACCGGTGAAAACCGACGGAAATTTGTAACCGTAACTGAAACCCTAACCGATAAAAATTTTTTCCGTTCTACCGAAACCCATCAACCGAAACTCTTTAGACCGAAATAACCGTTTAGTAACCGATTCATTTATAAGGGCTAATTTCGGTTCTGACTGAACCTTTTAATCCCTGCTTTTAGTTGTGAATTTTATAATTAATGCTAACGATAACTTCCAACTGCCATAACTTTGTCAAAAGTCAATCGATTTTCATGCGCAATGTAAATTTGGGCATGATTTTACCTCTAAATTCGTTCTGCATTTAAATTTTGTTCATTTTGAATATTCGAAATTTTTCGAAAAAAACAAAAAAGATGAAGGGGTAACACTGTAAATTTTCTAAAAAATTCGATTTTCAAAAATTTTCAAAATTAACAAAAATTTAAATGCAGAACGAATTTAGAGGTAAAATTTTGAGCAAATTTACATTGCGCATGGAAATTGATTGACTTTTGACAAAGTTATGGTAGTTCAAAGTTATCAAAAATCAGTAAAATCAAAATAATCGATATTTTCAAACCAAATGAACCAAATTTATATGAGGTCAAATTATAAAAAAATCGACATTACGCTGAACCATTCCAGCAACCAGATAACATTACTTTCCAGGCTAATAAGAGCATTAAGTCTGTTTCCATGTAAAACTATGAATAACGCTTCTTATTTTATTCAACCGAAAACTTTAATTTTTTTTATATTGTGAACCGAAGCCATACCGGTATTTTTAAAACCGATATTCGTTTCGGTTTTAAACCCTGTTATTTACTAAGTAAATTTTACTTGTAGGTATTGGAATTAGGTAACGACTCTCCTGAGTGTAGCTTGGCATAAATATATAAGAGTACGCTTGTGCAATTAGAAAGTTATTAGAGTTAGTTGCTTGTTTCAATAAATTTCAATTAAATGCAACACGCACACACATCTAATACAGACATAATTTACAATCAACCCGAGATGGCGCTTTGCATTGGTGCAACAGAGCAGGCAATAGTGTCGAGAGCCTCAATGGCGACGAAGGCGTTGACAAAAACAAAACGAGAAACTATTGACAGCTCTTCGTCTTCTTCTTCTACCTCTTCATAGGTGGAGCGAATCAGCTGCTGCGCTTATTGTGAATGCGAATTACATTGAAATACTATTGTGAATGAATATGGAACTTACAAATAATGAATGTAATGAAAATGTATAAATATCATATTTTTGTTGGTAGTTTTTTGTTGTATTTTATTTTAATTCAAATAGCACATGGATTTTACATAAATTAATCGTAGTTATAATTTAACTAAACATTAAATTACATGCATTTGTGCTTAATATTTTGATATGTAGGCAACTGTAATATTTATTTATAATTATAGTTTGTTGTGCACAAAATATATGTTTATGTATTTGTTTTTGTTGCTGCAGTTTTTGTTTTGTTTTTATTAATATTAAATTCAAATTACACTAGTAGCTAACTAATTGTTATTACAGCTTTAAAGTAATAAACGTTAAAATTGTTTGTGTTACATATTTACAGGTGTGTGTGTGTGTGTGTGTGGAATCAAATTGCACCAAAGCTCAAAGTTTTTTCTTAGTTTGATTCAAAAGTGAATTAATTCAAATATAATTATAATTTGTTGTTGTTTGAAGCTGTGTGTTTTTATATCGGGGACGGCTATACAAATTATTTATGTATATTTTAATTAAATTTCATTTTGATTTGTTTGCTTTTTTCTCACTTATGCACTAATTGTTGTTGTTATTATTATAATCAAATCTTAAATTTAAAACATTATCTAGAACAAAAACAAACATAATACATACAAAATGGACAAAATAAAAATATAAAAGATTACATATTAAATATCAAATAAAATAAAACATGCATTTCACATGGTTATTCAAACATTTATATCTTTCATACTGGAACCTCGTTACGGTGGTGGGTTGGTCGGGTGCTAGAAGGGGGTCGAAGGGGGTAGAAGGGGGTAAGGGGATGCTGGCACTGCAACAACGTTAAACGCCACGAATATACAATCACAAAAATTAACAACGTGCAATATTCAAAGGCGCCGCTTCACAGGCCACTCGACAATAAAACAGTCTGACTGTTTTGCCAAAGTTTTCACCCCCCACCCCCCATCCCATACAATGTAGTCTAAGCCAAATCCACCGCCAGATCACTAGGACATGTTGCAAAGCTGGTGCTGCCCTCCAGTTGCTGCATGTAGCTGCCACCGTTGATGATGTTGCTGTTGCTGTTGCCATAGCTGGTTGCTGTTGCCTCGCCGTTGCCGTTGCCGCCTCCATAATCAGGTCACATTGAGAGCGTGCCGACGCCAACTGCCGCTGCGGACATTTGGGCGCTGTGCTGGAGCTGATGGGAATGCGCCGCCGCTGCGGCAAGTGAATGACTGTGGGCGGCCAAATGTGGATGCAATCGCATGGCGGGTAGATTCATGGCCATGGGATTCATCGAGTGCAGCGTATGCTGTAAGTGCAATCCCGGCTCCAGTTTCGTCTTGGCATCCAACAGTTGACTGTAATCCGTATGTTGTACGCCTCCCATCACATTTGGATCGCTGCCCTTCTTGTTCTGCTTACGTTCCTTGGCCCGTCGATTCTGGAACCAGATCTTCACCTGACGCTCCGACAGCGACAACGATTGCGCCAGCTCACTCTTACGGCGTATGGTTATATAGCGAGACGTGCAGTATTCCTTCTCCAGCTCCAGACGCTGGAAATCTGTGTAGACCACGCGATACTTGTCCTTGGTGCGGGTTTTTCCTAATCAAATAAAAGCAAAAATAAAATATATTTCATTAGTTGTGATAATAATTGAATATTTGTAATAGTTTTGATTAAAAATAATATTTGTAATAAAAAGATCATGCTTGAGTCGATAACAAAATAATCAGTTTAAGATCAGAACGAAACATTTTCATCTACAAAAATACTAAAAGATCTAGAAAATGTTTGTTGACAACAGATCTATTGTTATAAAACAACTTCAGGCATATGATCGTTTGTATATTTTGTAAACATATATTGGAAAAAATATAGAAGAAAACTTTAGGTTCATGCTAAAATAAAACATTTCTATCTTAAGATCGTTTTCTAAATAAATTGTAAACTTATATTGAAAAGATCATTAAGATATTAATTTTTAACAGGCGCATCCAGATCGTTGCCCAAAAATACTTAAATAACTTGAAACTCATATCAAAATTAGTATAATAAAGAAGTATTATTATTTTACTATAGTTTTAGTTTTTTAACTGGGGAGACTCAAGAACGTGTTTGCTGTTTTGTCGTCACATCAACTGAAGGGGCATCCACGGGAATGGATGAGTGACTGGCGTCAGTTGGACAAACATCTCAACCCATCCTTATGATGATTATCATGTTCATGTTCAAGTTGCTCGTCATAACAGACGACAATATTTGAATTAAGATAGGCCATAAAAAAATGGGAAAATAAGGAAAAGAGGCAAAAACGTTGCGGTAAACATCAAAATGCAATCTCCGGGCAATTATGGAGCATTTATTTTTCTTGTTTTGGGGCGCCGCAAGAGACACCCAAGGGGAAATACTTGTGACCTGACCAAATAATGGCGCTCATTGCGCAATTAGTCAATCAAAATTCAAATAAATGACAAAACGAGCTAAAGACAAGGCATGAAAAAGGCCACGGGATCATGTCATGTCATAGTTGTATCTGTCTACGTGATAAACACACACACATCGAACACACAACACACACCCAACACACACATAATACACACTCTAAAGAAAAACTCTCTCAGATTGCGACTATCGTAACAAAATGAAATGCAAACATATAGTTTATTTTTTTTTTTGGTTGGGATTTTGCTCTAATTTTTGTATGTAGCACTCTGAAACCACAATTAAAATCGAGTAAACAAGCGAGTAAATAGACAAATATTTTCACAGATGATAAGTTCAAGCGATACAGCAAGAAGTAGAGAAGACTAAGGCCTAAGAAGAGCAGCAAGAAGTATGAAGTGTAGGTGTTAAAGACCTTAAGATCCTCTACACCTTCTATGATATATGATTCTTCTTCACGCTCTTTCTCTCTCTCTCTTCTTGTTCGGAAAATTCTCAAATAATTAATGATCTATATATTTATTACAATCTTTAGATTAAAAAAATTCTCTTAATTGATTTCGTGTTTAGTTGTGAAATACTAGTTTTATAGTCTTTAAGAAGTAAAAGGCCTAAAACCGAAATGGTCTGTCGCTTTTGGCCTTATCTCATGCACTCGTATTTATTTTTTACACTTTTGTTTAGACGTGAATTTATAACGTTCGTTTCGTTGTTGTCGTTGTCGTCATCGTTACCTATTTACTTAGTTAAAGCCTCATTTTCTGTTGTTGTTGTTGTTTTCATTTAATCTAAAAATTCTACAGCTTTTCGTCGTCTCTGTGCCTAATAATAAATCTCAAATTTTCAGTCTTGTTGCAATTTTAGTGGGGGCTCTACATTTAAGATCTAAAAAATACTCTCAACTCAACTCAACTCGAGTCGAGTCGACTCGTCATTTTTGGCCCGCGCGTGTTCTTGGCTCACACTGCTGATAAGTGGGTGTTGTAGAAGCCATAATACAACTAATGCTGATAACCCAAAACTGTTTAGACAGACTTTAGATGGCAACGCTGGATTTGAGGAAGTGCACAAATATTTGTTACCATTAAAAGGCAAAAAAACATTAAGCAAAGAAATTAAATTAAAAAAATAATAATAATAACGTGTCAACCCAACAATCATCAAGTAGGATTTGCTTGTGTAAATTGAACAAAACACGAAAATAAGTTCGGACTATTTCGCAATCTGATGATAACTCTAAATTCTTATATAATTCAGACTTGGAAAAAAGAAGAATATTTTGTATTTCAAGTTTTATAATTATATCTTGAAAAGAATCATCTTTCATTTGAATTTCATCTTAGTTTTTGGAAAATGTATATGAATAATACTATCAAATATTTACAATCTTCATCTTAACTTTCAATTACTTCAAGAATACGATCAAAAAGTAAATCGGAAGAAAAAATATAATTTTTACTGATCCTTTTTAAATTTCCCAAATATTCCACATGGTGTTCCCATTTTAGGTACCATATATAAATCTCAGTACGCATTAGAAGATCTTCTTCCATTTAATCTATGCATAATTTTTATCTGTTGCCACTTTCAGTTCCAATTTCTCACACCTGAACACGCTGAATAAACAACGAACTGGCGCACAGTCTAAACTGGAACACATTGTGTTGTTGTTGTCGTTGTTTTAGTTGTTGTTAGCGGCATTGGGGCTATGGTTCTATCTGACCTTCACGGCCATAACCATATAATCCAATAAATTGTGTATACCATATATAAAACTATAAAGTTACTAACCCGTACTGAGTGTTTTATTATCTGCACACAAAATAAATACGCACACTTTATGTGGACCAAGTTAAGTTGTCTAACTGAGAATTCTAGACAAACAGACACAAATCTGCTTAGAGGGATCTTCGTAAGATCTATGAGATAAGATATCGCACTCATAACTCAACTCAATACCCCAGAAACACCCAAAAATATAATACGAAAATAAACCAAAGTCATTTTTGCAAACAACCAAAAAAAAGAAAAAATAGAATACAAAAAAAGAGTTGAGTAAACTTTCAGATATCCAAAGGTTTTTTTCTTCTATACTATATATCTCTAAAATATATATTCCGAAAGTCTTAAAAGTACAAATACATTTTATTCGTAATTAAATAAAATGCTCGTGTTGTGCTTTTATTTTTGTGGAAAAAAGGTGTGATATTTTTTATGGCTTTGTCACTGGCATTTCGAGGGGAGGGTGAACAGTTGGGGGATTGTTAAGGTAAGTGCGTAACAGTATATTTATATAAATGGAGCTACTTCTTCTTCTATCTGAACTGCTCCATTAAATGCGGCAATGATTTGTAATTGAAAATTGAATTTGGACTATAAATGAGTTCTCCTATATCGCACCCATAATGATGGATTAGTTGACATTACATTATCATAGTTTACAATTCTTGTTTCTTGTTGTTGCACGATAGTTGTCCTATCAATTGCATACGCATAAGGCGTCGGCATAGATCAAATGCACGCACTCCCTAATCCCAGTTGAGGTCTATATCAATATTAACAACTCCGACTCCGATTCCGACTCCGACTCCAAGTTGGAATCAGAGTCGGGAGTTGTACTCTGTTAACCTGAAGTTCTAGGGCTTTGCAACGGCTTCTCCGATAAGCTTTAATAGCTGTTTGTCCCGTATCGAATGTTATACACATGTCCACATTATTGTCGCTTCGATTGGCCTTTGGATAATAATGGCAATTTCATTCACATCTATAACTCTATAGTCTACTATACATATAAATATATAAGCACTGCGAACAATTGATGTGATATTCTATCCATTATTACACTATTTTTGTCACCAGCGTAAGTTGCCGATAATGTTTACATAACAGTATGAAAACCTTCTTTAGTTTCAAATAACTAAAATTATTTAACTTTTAAAAAAATTATATATTTAAATTTGCATTAAGTCTAAGGGCCGTCTTTTTAAAGATCACATTAATTTTATCAACGAAATATTTTCAAAATTCCTGGCATTTGACTTTAATATAAATCTTGAATAGTTATCTATCTTCTATTTTTAATGATTTATATTCAATTACTCAACAAACGAAAATTATTTTTTATTTATAATTTATTTATCCTATAACATTTATAAATGATTTTCATTTTAAAATTCAGACACTGACTAAATATTTTTATTTATTTGAATCTCCTATTTTTAATTCCCACTTTTTCTATAACTTATTTATTAACAATTTGCAATAAATGACTTTAAACCCCATTTTTGTATATATAAGTGTAAAGCACTTGCTACCGTTATTCCTGATCTTATCAATAATACATATATGTATGTATATCACAGTGTAATAATTCACAACTGGTATGCGACCATCCTCAAACAATCGAATGGTTTATGAGCGTGTATCTGTATCTGTGTATCTATGTATCTGTATCTATCTATTCGTGTTTGTATCTCGCACTGTGGCTATTTGCCGACAAAGGAAATCGTGTAAATAGCAAATGCCAATAGTTGGTAGGCTTTAAGATTTTATAGCCCCCGAGATTATGTAATATATATTTATATAAAATTGATTGTTTTTCATTATTTAACGTGAGAGTCGCTCAACAAACAAACATAAATGGGAGCAAAGTTAAAACCATAAATGATTGTTAACAGACAATTGACAAATTTGGGTTATAAATTAAAGGAATATATAATATATAAAAATATATGTATCTATGTATATAAAAATAGAATTACTCAAGCAGCTGTTGCAGTTGCAGAAGATGTTGATGTTGATGTTGCCACCGGACCATGGAATCATGAGATTGCGGCAATTATGTGTTCAGTTCCCAGCGGGCAAATCACGGCACAAGGACACTTACAGTTAACTGTTAACATAACTGTTGCGGTTTTTGTTACGGCCAGTTGTCAATTGGTGGTTGCTTCGTGGTTGCCCACTGACAGCGTAACACAGCGTGTTAATGTGGATTGTGGATTGTGCCCCCTGCTGTGGGTTAATTTGTCACTTGCATAGAACATCTTTATCTATTCTATGTATGTAACTGCGGGCATTGCCCAAACATGATGACAAAATAAGTAGAACAAACCAGATGAGCAAATCTATTGGGAGACATTTGTTACCTGCAACCTTTGCTCTCTCTCTCTCTCGCTCACTCTCTATTTCCCTCTTTCTCTTCCTCTCTGTTTCTATTTAAATTCCGAAATTAAAGCTGCTGTCTGGATCAAAAGTTTTCCCCTCCCTTTGCCACATCTCGCACAGCAGCAATTTCATTTATTGCACCCCTGGGACGTCGACCAACACTGGCAGCATCAGCAGCAGCAGCAGCCAACTTCACTTTTCAACACTCAACAATTTGTTCTGATCCAAGCTTAAAGTTGAACTGCAAATATTTTTTGTGCCTTTTTTGCTTTTATTTTTGCCAACTTGTGGGAGGAAGGGAGGCAGCATCATAAATGTAGCAAAAGAAGAGACAACAACAAAAGCAACAACAACAGTGAGCACTGACAACACTCACCACCCAAGCGACAATATAACAATAACATTTATTTGGCATTTTGCTGCTGTTTTAGATGCTGTTATATCGTAAATATTAGCTCAAATTACATCATAAAATCATTTGATTCGATTTGACGTTTATTTTATTTTATTTTCCTTTTCTTCCTCCTTTCCTTGGTTCTTTGCCTTTTGCATCCCGTTTACATGGGCCCTGCAGAATTTACTACCATTGTGGCAGAATCTCAGTTTAAAGGGTAAATCAATGTAGGTTAGTTAGAAACGAATTCCCATTGGGTAATTTATAAGTCTCTGAGAAAGGACATTGTTATAAATATTTAGAAGAAAGAAAGTACCATAAATATATCAGGTAAAATTCTTAAAGCAACCGTTTTTTTTAGGAAATAAGCTAAGTATTCTTAAGATAATTAGTCGAAAGTGCTGTCTAATCTACAATTCTTCCCCAGAAACAAGAAATTCTACAAACTCTTTAAACCAAAATAACCGTTTAGTAACCGATTTATTTATAAAGTTTAATTTCGGTTCTAGTCGTCGCAGCTACTGAGCAACTTTCATAAACTTAAACTGCCATAACTTGGTCAAAACTCAATCAATTTTCATGCGC
Organism: Drosophila kuntzei; assembly: GCA_035042165.1. Taxonomy (NCBI): domain Eukaryota; kingdom Metazoa; phylum Arthropoda; class Insecta; order Diptera; family Drosophilidae; genus Drosophila; species Drosophila kuntzei. The sequence goes on along the minus strand of JAWNLU010000472.1, from coordinate 954,915 downwards.
AATGTAAATTTGAGCATGTTTTTTTTTTTTAAATCGTTCTGCATTTAAATTTTGTTCATTTTTAAAAATTTTTGAAAATCGAATTTTTTAAAAATTTACAGTGTTACCCCTTTGTCTTTTTTGATTTTTCCGAAAAAATTCGAATTTTCAAAATCAACAAAATTTAAATGCAGAACGAATGTAGAGGAAAAATCATGCTCAAATTTACATGGCGCATGATAATTCATTGAGTTTTGACAAAGTTATGGCAATTCAAAGTTATTAAAAATCAGAAAAATCAAAATAATCGAAATTTCGAAATCCCTGGTTTTAAAAAACTTAAATCGAAAAAAACCAAATAGTTTAATTATAAAAAATTGCAAATTGACAAACTAAAGTTAAGTTCGACCATATTATTGGCAGTATTATAACTTCCCAATAAGCTGAGTCAATTCCTGTGTCTGTTTTAATATTTTTCTATTTTTTCAATAAAATATTCTACTTTAAGAAATTTGTTACTATTTGAATTCATTATAAGAAAGCTCTAATTTGTATCTATATCGAAATCATTATAACTTAGCCCGACTGTAATATAACTAGTTTGATCTCTGCTCTCTCTCTCTTCATCTCATTTTTTTTCCTAAGCCAGAAAATTAGATCAGCTGTATAATTTCCATAAAACGTAATTAAAGTTCCACTAATGCTAAGGGGGTCGACAATAAATAACTCTTTCACTAACACACACACACACACACATACACACATACACACAAGCATGTGCACACGCGAGAGAGACATTCAAAATGGCGGACATCAAAGTGGAAACATGCGACATGGAAACGCTTTATGAGTGTATGCCATGAATATACATATGCACATACATACATATACATGTATGCATATGCAAAAGTACAACGCCTCCAAACAGACACTGCTAGCAGTCCCCCCCTCTCCACTCTCTTCCCCTACCCATCATCTTCGCTTCCGCTCCCTCTGCTTCCCCATCCCCATCCCTGAATTGTGGAGCCAAGCCGCGCCCTGGCACGCAGCATTATAAATGCCAAAGAAGAAGTAGAAGAAGAGAAAAATATTATCAGATCGCGTGCAGCGGCACAAACGAATGCCGCCTGTACGTGCCGCAGCCAAATGTGGCACGCAAGTCAAAAGAGACCCGAAGAGGGGGCGGAGTTGCAACTGCAGAGGAGGATGCGAAATGTGGCTATATAGCAATGGACGGACGTGAATGTGGCCAACACACGCCATTGGCAGCAAACCATTCCAAGCCACATTTTATGGCGGGGAGTGGAGTTTAGAAAATGGCCGCCGTTGGCCAGAATTCAACTTCAACTCCAAGTCCAAGTCAAAGTCGTAGTCGCCATTAAAGTCATAAATTGTCAGGCGGATAAAAATTATTTTCAAATTTGCGTTAATTATTTCGAATGCGGAGCTGGCATGCAATAAACATTTACAATCATACATATACATATGTACATATGTAGAAACGATATAAGATATATACGTATAAACATGCGATACGATATACGACTTGAGTTTATTTAAGAGCGGCACATGCAAGCCAAAAAAAAAAAATAAATAAAATTTAAATTTAAAAAACAAATCAACAGAATAACAAAGAAATTTGAGAAAAGTTCTTAGGATTGGGATGCGTACCACCTGCTTCCAGTATATCATTAAAGTCCTCTAAATTGGGCGTGCTGCACAGTTCTGTTAGGAATGAAAGTTAAGATTTGTTCCATTTACAGATGCGTTATAAATTGATCAGTCAGTTTGGTTAGATTAATTTTAAATGAAACTCGAGCTAAGCAATTAATATTATTCTTGACCAAAGATAGATTTAATTCACAGAAAGATATAGATATAACTTGTAGATTGATCCGCATAATTCTAAATAATCTTTGATGTATTACATAAATTCCATAAAACATTGATTCCAGTTACAGATAGATATACAAATTTCTAGAAATATTACACATTTAGTTAGTTTTACTAATTCCAAATCAAATATGATTTATTAAAGAATTGTTTAACCAATCAACCGGATGGTTTCACTTGCTCACAACAATTGTTTACCCAACAGCAGCTGTTTGGGGTTGAGTATACTAAATATTATAAGCCAGGCCAACACATTATTGATAATTTGCGCTTCATAAAAATATTAAACAATAAATTTTGCGCTGTTTTGTGTGTATACTCCTTGGCTTGGTGTGAACTATAAATTGTCTACTCTCAGTCTCAGTCCCAGTCTCGTTCCTTATCTCAGTAGGTTAAACTCTTCGGGTCAACGTGCAACAATATTTGAATAATCTTTGAGGCCAGGCACTGAGCAAACAAACTGGGCCAGAGAAGATGCAACTTGGCTGCAACGATTGCTATTCACTATAACGGACAGACAATTTAGATATATGGCAACAGTTTATTTGAATGAAGTGTGACGAGTAACGAGTGACGAGTAACGAGCAGCGAGTAACGAGTGGTCATTAATTAATGGGAAACTAAACGAGCGTCAAATCACAAAACAAATCCCAGCTAATAATCATCATAATTAAAGTGGCATAAAAATCAGAATATTGCTACCATATACAATATTCATTGTTATGGTTAGGGTATATATAAATATACTGATATATATATATATGTATATGTATGTACAAGTATATGGCGATATATGGCAATATATATTGTTGACTTTGGCACTGTAGTAGCTGCTGTTTCATTCATTCATGAAATGAAACATTTAATTTAGTTTTTTATAATTATTGCTACTTTATTGTATTGTTAAGCGATTAACGGCATTGCGCTCACAATATATATGTATAAGGTAGTAAATGGTCTATGGGACCAGTTGGACTGCAAATCTTGGCCATAAAAAGAACCCAAACGTTTTCACATTGTACGCATTTTTATAAGAAACGTGTCCACAATAAGCTTGACACGTTTCCCGCTAAATCAGTGAGTCAGTCACTCCGTCAGTCACTCCGTCAATCACTCAGTCAGTCAGTCAATCAGTGGAATTATGCCTGAGATATTAAGAGCTGATATTTTTTGTTTATACTCGCAAAATATTTGCCCGTCCAATGTGTCGTATGAGCAATTTTGATTGACAATCGGATTTTAATGTCGTTGACGGGGCTTATGAGACGAGGCAAAATGCCTGGACGCATTTTAGTTTATGGCGAAAGGAAATGCTTCTGCTCGACACATTTAATTTTAATTTTAGAACTAAATTTAATGGTTCTACTTTTATTTATTTTGGTTTTTTTTATTTAAGCGATTAGCTGATAAACGTATAAACAATTGGAAAAGCCCGATGATGAAATCGCTATAGGAATGTTAATGCACTTTGAAAGCTCAAGTGATGTTAAATTAGAAAGTTGCTGGCAAAGCTTTGGCTTTAAATTAATCATTTTCAATCTATAATTTAAATCCGTAAATTATTAAATATGCACACAAAAGTAAAAATTTAAACTGATAATATTGTATTTGTTTAAAACTTAAGAAAAATAATACTTTATGAAAGCTCTTTCAAGTGCAAAAGTTGCTAGTAAAGCTCCCGCACAAGATTAATCATTAAATATTGTTTTCTTTGCTTTATCTTGTCTTTTTTTAGTACTTTGAATTCGTCAGAAATACAAATCCGAGGCGCCTCATCGAACAACCGAAAATAAATGTATTTAAACACATTGTAACACCTTATAGGATATATATACATGTGTATATGGTATGGAAAGGGCTTTTGGGCTACAAATTTTAGCTATTACCAATATCAATGCCAATACAAATATAACAGCGCACACATTTTATTTAAACAACTAAGTCCAAAGTAAATCGATGGGACATACTCGTATAACTCATGTCAGGGGCCTCCAGGGTGAGATAGAGGGAGAGTGAGAGTGAGAGGTGGTAGAGACTGTGCGCTAATCCTGGCATGTCAATCATGGTACCATTTGTCAGACGCAATGTCGCTGTGCCCGGATAGATGATGAACTGGGCTAATCAACAAACGGACTTCATTTTGACACATTTTGCCCCGGGACTGACTGGCAATGTTAACTCTCGACTGCCTGCTGACGGCAACGTCGCACAAAAACCAAATATTGATAGCACTGATAACGATCGACATCGACAGCGACATCAACATCGACATCGACGAGAACGTAGCTCTGACTGCACCACCAACTTAGTGGCCATTTTTAATGGCTTATCATGCAGCACACAAACACACACACACATCTACAAGTCTATATGTTGTGTATCAGACTAGGAGTAGTATCATAATTTCAAATTGGAGTTGGTTTATTCTTCTTTTTTTTGGGGCCAGACATTGGGGCAACAGAAATCTATGCTGACTATAGATAGTTCTCCCTGTGTTATATGTATGTATATAAATTTTGTGCTTATTGACATATTAAATCTCAATGTGTCATGTGGCATTATGTTTTGAGCCCACCTTCATTCACCTCACCCGGAATAATTGCTTTACTGTTTCTGTTTTCAACTCAACCAAATCCCAAGTTTGATTTATCAGCATGTGCTTGATATATGTATCTTCCTGAATCGTTCTCGTAACATCTATTACTTTTTTTTTTGCTCGATTATTATTATTTTTTTTTTTTGTTAATAATGATTGCAAAGATTTGGCCATAAATGTCGCTATTTAGTTTTTATTGGAAGTAATACTAATTTTTATTGGTTTATTGGCTATATTGTTTTAATCAATACGCAGGGCGGCGCTGTTATCAGCCATAACCAGGCTATGGGCTACAGATAACACACACGTTTTGATACTCGTATCACCCCGAAAAAAAATGAACAAATTATTGGAGCAACATAGAAACCCCGGTTCGAAATGCCGCACACCATCGGAGGACGGGGCCATTGACAGGCGGACGTTCATTTCATTTCATTTCATAGGTGGCCTATTCTACCTTCCTACCTCCCTTCCTCTCTCCAGACAATTCCCGTGATCCCCCCCCCCTCTCTCTTATTTGCTGTATCGCTAATCTAATCGCGAAAACCCCGACACAGGCGTTGAAACAAAAGTACAAGCAACAATAACAATTGTTGAAGAACTTTTATTGCCACACCCAATACCTCAATACTGAATACCAGTGTGGATACGAATTTGTTGAGTTTCCAGTGAAATTAGACCCCAACACGTACGCCCCACAAATGTAATCTAAAAAAAAAAATATAAAAATGAATTGCACCGAAATCGCATAAGTAAATTCATTAAATGATGACGGTTCTACATACATACATACATACATATGTATATAGAGTTTCCATGGCGCCAAAAACCCAACTGCAACTCAGTTGAATTGTTTATTATTTATAAGAATAATAAATAAAAATGCATAATCTTAATTTGTCGTCTTGACCCGCTGAAGGATTAAAATGGACAACAGCAACAACGGCAGGGCAATAAACGTTAATTGCATACCAACAGATTTTATGGGCTTAATGGATATCGTCGATATCGAACGTCGTCAACTTGAAACGCTGCCTGGGGTCATAAATTCTGAGCGCTTGCGCACGTGTTTAAGTGTGAGTGTATTTGCTTGTTTGGCATTTAAAATGCAAGTGTGTGTACATTAATATTATCAGTGTGTGTGTATGGAGATGCATTGACATTTACATTGCTCTGCACAAAGAGAAAAAAAAAGAGTTCAAAGCTGTGTCAAGAGAGCACATCACAAAGATGGCTGAACCAAACAGAGGCTGCCTTGAGCTTTTGACATTTGATCACAAAGAGTGAAGAGCAAACATTTCAAGAGACAAAAGGTGAGAGAATGGAGATGCATTGTAATTGGAAGAAGCTTATTCGAAACGAAAACACGAACGTGTCAAAGAGAAGAAAACAGAAACAATGACTCAATTCAATATAATACGTAATTAGAATGATTTATGCATGTATCTTGCATATCTAAAAGGTCTTTATTTACTTTTTAAATTCAATTGATTCGCATCAATGCATTTGACGGGTTAACTTCGATATTTCGAACTTATTAGAAACACTTCTCACACCGCTAATTGCTGTGAGAGCAATCGCTGCGTTTTTGTCTTCCTTTCTATTTGCATTTTTCATTAGAAACTTAAGAATTGATCAACCCCATTGCATTTTTATAGTAAAATTGATTTACGACACAAAATTAGTCAACATAGTCGACAAGTTTCGGTATGCGGACTGCCGAGCTGAGCCTGGGGTATAAATCAAGGCAGTGTGCCAGCTCCAGGGCCGTAAACTGAAGACAAACATTTGATTTTTATGAGCTAATGGCCCTTGGGTCGGCTGAATGCAAGCAAATTGCTTATTGTTAGTTATAAAATTATGTTTCTTTTTTATTTTAAAGCGCGAACAGCACGAGCTTTGAACAAATGCTGACGAAGACAATGCAGACACTGTGCTTACGAATGCGGGATAAACCCAGAAAAGGTGACTAAATTCGATTGAATTTACCCAAAACCCATGGTGGACTTAATGAGGTGAAGTTGAAGTTATGAGAGCTTTCAGTGTGCTATGAACGAATATGAAAACAAAACAAACTAGGATACATTCCTATATCTTCATTCCCCTTCCCACTTTGCCCAAAACAAAGTGATCCGTTAGTTTTCAGGCAAAGCTCAAAGCATAAATAATACAAATACCAAGTTCATACGACAGCTTAAGTTGACTTAAAATTATGTTTTTTCTTGAGCCTTGCTTTTTAAATTTTAAAGAGTTAAGAGAAACTAATATTCTGGATTGTATGAAATTGGACAGTTAATCAATTAAACAAAATATGTTCAATTTGAATAATTTTAATATATTAAAAATTTTCTTATTTACTTATTTCCTTTGAATGCATTTTTGTTCATTTATTATAACTAGTAGGTTTTATACTTTATGCTGAATGAATTCTAGCTAAACATTTTGAAAACTATAAAGAAAAATATTTACTTTGTGAATATAAGAATTAAACATTTAATTTGATTAAAATTTGAAAATGTGGCAGCACATTTTCTTATTTAGAGCGACTTAAAATAATTTATCTCTTAGATACTTCTTACTTCAGCTGATTCTTATATAGTGCAACTGTCATATGTCAAATTAAACTCATCCATTTGAATAAGAACATAATTGAGTGGCAAATATAAGCACTTATAATAAGTGTAACTGACGTTAAATCCGTATTAGCTGCCTTATAAACTTGGTAATTAACCAATATGAATTTGAGTGTGTTGTGTAAATGATGTGGGAACTTACCAGGTTGTGGTTGCGCTGGATACGATGGCTTCTTCATCCAATCGTAATACTGAGCCTTGGCTGGCGATGTGCGATGGTTGTTGTTGGTCGTGATGCTGTTGTTGTTGTTATGTGTAGAGGGGCTGTTGTTATTGTTGTTGCTGGCCGCAGCGCTTAAGTGGTGGGTCAAATGATGTGGCGACGAGGCGGACGTGGGTGCACCAGGGCTGGATATCTCACTGCCCGAAACGGTAATCGGTGGCGATGGCAATCCCTCGGCAATGTGTTGTTGTTGCTGCTGCTGTTGCTGGACCTGGGAGACAGCATCGTTTGTCTCGTTCAGCTGCGTGGCTCCTGCCGAGGGACCCACAACTGGGGCAGTGCTGCTGCTGCCGGAGCTGGCAGAGCTGCTGGAGCCGCCGCTGGGAAGGCCACTGTTGATATGGGCATGATGTTGATGCATCAATTGGTGCGCCGATGTGGGCACATTCTGTCCAAAGTTATCGCCAGCTGCCGAACTGGAGGCAGGTGAATGCCACTCGCCAGCGCTCGCTGCCGCGGCCGAATGGAACATGTGATGGGGATTGTAGTACATTTGATGGGCCGCTGCATGATGGGCGGCATGGGGGGAGTCCACATCGCCCAGAAACTGATGATTCGGCGTTGTGTGATAGTTGGGCGTCCAGTTCCAGGGCTGACCAGCGGCTGCTGCCGAGGCATATGCCAAATTGGCAGCGCTGTGCTTTTGCGCGTACGGCAGGGTATTATAATAGTGTGATACCATTTTTATTTTTGGGGCAGCTCCTCTTCACTTCTTTGAGGTTATGGCGCGCAAACTAAACTGAAGCAATTGCTTATATTGTTATTGTTTATTCCTATTTGCTTTGCACTTTGTGCTGTGATTTTATGTCTATTGATCACTTTTCTATGGCTTATTTGCACATTTTGTAAGCTTTACTTCAAATTTACTTTCAACTTGTTCAATTTTTTGCGCTCCTTTTTGTGCGCTCTTTTGCTCACTCACTTGAGTTTGTATTGGTGTTTCTGCGAGTTATCGATTATAAATTGATCGCATTATCGTCAAGTGTATTTTATTTAGTATTTTATTTTATTTTAATTATAACGAATCCACATACGCGTTATTTTAACTGATTTTACTACTGATGTGCGTTTTTTATATTTCAACTGCCGTTGCGTTTGGCCTGTTGCGACGTTAACCGCAGTCGAATACGTACTGAAAGCAACGAGCGTCGTACTGATAAACAAACCAAAAAGAAGCCCAGGCACTACAACAATTTTTGCCAACAACGATACTAGTTGTCTCGCTCACACACACGCAATCGTTCGTATGTTTGAATTTGTAACCCTCATCGCAAGCCCATTTCCGTTGAGTTTGAAATTCAAGATGGCTTATGTTTTCGTGCTTGCTCTCTCACTGCTGCTGCTGTCTCGCTCGCGTACGTCATGGCTGAGCAGGTAGCTCCGCCTCCTCGACTTGGACCTGGGCTGGGCAGGTACCATTTGACGCCATTTGATGCCAATGTTTAGATGGTAGAAAGACAGACCCCTTTTCCTTTATGGCTGCTTCGATTTTTGTACTATAAACTACTATTGCCGTTGGCTGTCCCTAATTAAGTAATTTCATACGAGTATGCATTATGCAATTAGTGGCTGTAAAATCATGTTTGTAATGCCATAACTACGGATTTCATTTATTATACCTTTGTACATATGTACATTCATTCAGCCTTTGGCATTTTCCAAGCACCAATCAACGTTTTAATGTTCAGATTTCTGATTTGTTTTACAAGTCTTCATGGTACCTCTATTATTTTGCAAAGAAATTGAAGTTTTCAGATGAATATCAAACAAATTACAACACAAGTGATATAACACCTTATAACACTTGAAAAATTAATTATAAATCATAATCATACATATTTTGACACAAAGTGTTTAAAACGTAAAATAAAATTTAAATGCCTTTACTGTTAATATGAAAATAAAGATTAAAAATTCTAGAACCGTTAGGAATAACGTTTATTTTATTTAAATGGTGAAAATGTGCGTGCAAATGTAAAATACAAATTCAATGCCTTTACTCTTAATAGGAAAAAGAAAGATTGGGAAATTCTACAACAGTTCGGATAATAGTTTTTTTTTATATAGATATGTATTTTTTATACTTATACAATATACGTCTGGAACATTCAGAAATTCGAGAAAGTATCTCAACAACAATACACTTTGTAAAATTGAAAGTAACGGACAAGTTTTTAAATTTTGCAATACCTTCCATCGATTGAGTAATCCGTTACAGTTGATTTTCTCGGAACTTCAGCATGGATTAGTTAAAAAGCATATTCATTGATTATTTGGACCCAAAATAGTTGCAAATGCCATAAAATTTCATGTTGTCTGCTTTTCAAAATGCGTGCACGGTGAGTGCGAATAATTAGAAATGCATTCAGGTGACACAATGGAAAATTTCACACAGCCAACCAGGGAAAATCAAGAGATCGGCAGTTGTTAGCCGTGTCAGCAGTTGTTGGCAGTTGTTGGCAGTTGGTCTGGCAGGCCAACACTTAAATTTCACTTATTAACGCTGAGGACCTTAAAATATTTGAACTGTTTCGACCGTGGGATGGGATATGACGTGCTGTCTAAACAAAAAACCCCTTAATGCCCAAAAACAAAACATTGTAAAACAATTGAAAGGCAGCACAAAAGTTTTATGATCGCGCGAACTCAAACGCGATCGCGATCGGGATCGGGAGCGGGATCGCGACCTAGAGCTGCAGTCGAAGGGACACTAAACAAGGCCTATAGAAGGTGGCCATAAAGTTCGCACAACAATTAAGCGGTCGCAGCCCATTTTTCCTTGGTTTTCTTCTCTCTTCTTTTTTTCGCAAAGCGTCAACAATTCAAGAGAATTTGCTGTGCTGTATCTGAGATCAGAGGTAGGCAAGGAAGGGTATGGCCATTTTTTGGTCCAGACACCGGGCAAGTCATGTAATAGGGCATAATGTTTACCTGGAAGTCATTAGGGGCGCAATATGCTCGTGCCTTGAAACAGAAAACTGAAACTGGCGACACGATTCTCTTAAAACAAAACCAAAACGTTAATAATAATAAAACAAAAAAACAAAATCGAAGCCCTTCTAATGCATTATGAGTCACAAAACTCATAAATTAGAATATGACCATACTATTAACATCAACAACAACAACAAAAATCGAAAATTTTAAAATGCAATTATGTTAATAAATCCATAAAGAAAGCACAGCGCCACAAGCCATAAAGCAGCCTCAAAACTCAAGCGGCAATTAGACCGAGCGAGAGAACTGTGATACGGATGGCCACCGACCATATACGAGCCCCAATCCCAGATACGTATGTATATAAACATACATACATACATATATGTACAAATACATCCATAACATTTGCCGTCGCCAGACCGAACAAAAACTGACGCGATGTTTGATTGGATTGTCGAGTTTTTGTCGCGTCCCTTGTCGGTTAATTTAAGGTTGAAAAGTTTTATAGCCATGACTCCCAACCAGTGGGCCCCGATCACCTCTCCAATCTCCCTTCCCCTCAACGGGCAAGTGCATTTTGCGTTGTGCACACCTTTTTATGGGTGCCGCGGCAACAGCGATAAAATATCTCTGTTTTTTGTTAATAAAACAAATTAAAATTTTTGCTTTTGCGGCAAACTAAATTAACGAAAACCCCGAAATTTACTTTTGAATTGAAAAATTCGCAAAGATCATCATGATGAATCAGTTTTTTTTCTTTTTTCCTATATGTTGTTAAAAGTTTACATTATACCTTTTATTTTTTAAAATTATAATTTTGGCTCGTTTTATATTAGCCACTTTCTGAATTCCTTAATCTCAATTCTTCGCAGAAGTTTCCCGCTTTCCTTTGACTCTTATAATCCTATTCGATCTACGCTGATCTTTAACTTTGTCCAATATTAATGAATTTATATACTACATAGAACAGTCTTTCACACTTTCATCATCAATGACTGTGAGTCAGTCAGACAGTCAGTAAACAAAGTTTAATAGATATAGTTAGTCAACAAGAAAAGTTTAATATACATGTATGTATAATCAGTCAACAAGAAAAGTTGTAGATTACCATTTAATCTTTTTCCAACGCTCGATTAAGGTTATCACCCATCTAGTTGTTTTTTAATTATCTAATTTCTAAATAAGTCTAGTCTAAATCTCACATCTCTTTAATTTATTTGTCTTTCATTAGATTTCTTCGACTTATGATGAACTACACATATCCAACAAATATTTTTTTAGATACTGTTTAATTTTATTTTCACAATTTTTAGCATTGGAAATTTAATTCCTTAATTAAAATTACATATTATGGAGTTTTGATTTTCAAAAAAAAAAACTAGTTTAATTTTTCAATTCGTATCGACACTAATATTATTATATATTTTTTAAATACAGATGATCATTGTCCGAAAATAGATAAATTAACAAATTGTTTATATGTTACATTTTATTAATAAGTAGCATGAGGAAAACAAGTTAAAATAAAACGAAGCAAGTAATCAATTTGTGACTTAAAATCAAATTAAATACAAAAGGAATTCTATCTTTAAGATCGTTCATTTGGTGCTCCGAAAACGAAGTGACATGCAACAATAATAAAAGTAATCAAAAAGAACTAAATTTTATAGTTTACAGCAGCATCGATTTCAAAAAGTAGTATATCAAAAATATATATATATATAATCAGATGTTGGCATTATACCGATTGTCTAGCACTTTGTGGCTGTTAAATTAATTGTTGGCAGCGTCTTGACTTCAAATAGTTTCAGTTAACTGCAATTGATGATGTTATAAACAAGGCAACAAATACCAGTGTTAATGTCTAAGCACTTAGATGTCTATATATCTATTTATATATGTACACAGGAGCCAATTGCTCTTGGTTTAGGTTTATTCATACTACGCCGATCCCAGCACCTCGTTCAGTATCATTTCTCGGGTCATTAGCTGCCCATTGGTGACCCTCGTCCGGGAACGACTCCGACTCAATTGGGCGCGACGTTCGGCGCCCGCGGGTCGTTGGCGACGTGGTTGACGGGTTCGTTGACCGAAGACGGAGCCCGTATGCAATGCCTCTAGCAGACTGTCCATGACACCCTCCTGCGCCTGTGCGGCGTCCATGTCCACCACAGCCATCTTGCGCTGTTGTCGCTCCATTTGCTCACGCTGCGATTGCTCACGTGCCTCCTGCATCCGTCGCTTCTTCTCCAACTCCTCGCGTACGCGCACGTTGTCGTTGTGCGCCGACTGGAAGGCATCCTTGAATGTCTTGATATCCCCAAAGAACTCCTCCATGGTGTATTTACTGGGATCGAAGGCATAATACTCGCTTAGGTCCTTGAACAGCTTCTCCATTTGCACCTGCATTTTGCCTGCAAATATATTAATTGTTAGTTTACTTCAACTTTGATTAAGATTTCTTATAAATATGTTGATAAAGAAACAAAGACTGGGAAAATAAAACTGGGATACTTTTAGTTAAGTAATAAAAATAGAAAACCAACATTAGGAATGTAATTAGGAAACAAAATTAGATAGGCAAAAACTAGAAAATGTACGAAATAAAGAATATTTATAAAAATATTAAAACATTATTCATTTCCAATTTTGCACTAATACCAAAATATTATTTGGTTAATTCCAGCAGTGTCCTTAAAAAGGATCTAGCTGTTCTGAATGAATCTATGCTTAGTTTGGTTCCAATAAATTGTACTCCTAGTCAGGGATTAAAGCCGAAACGAATATCGAATATTCAGATACGGTTTCGGTTATTCTCGAATTAAGGTTTTCAGTTATGCAAAATCTTGGAGAATCGGTTTCATAATGGATATCGGTTTAAAAATAACAGTATGGTTTTGGTTCACTAAAAAAATAACAAATTATGGTTTTCGGTTGACCAAAATAAGAAGCGTTATTTAATGTTTTACATGAAAAAAGACTTAATGCTCTTTTTAGCCTGGAAAATAATGTTATCTGGTTACTGAAATGATCCAGTGTAATGTCGATTTTATTATAATTTGATCTCACATAAATTTGGGTCATTTGGTTTGAAAATGTCGATTATTTCGATTTTACTGATTTTTAATAACTTGGAACTGCCATAACTTTGTCAAAAGTCAATCAATTTCCATGCGCAATGTAAATTTGCTCATAATTTTACCTCTAAATTCGTTCTGCATTTAAATTTTTGTTAATTTTGAAAATTTTTGAAAATCGAATTTTTTAGAAAATTTACAGTGTTACCCCTTTATCTTTTTTGTTTTTTTTCGAAAAATTTCGAATTTTAAAAATGAACAAAATTTAAATGCAGAACGAATTAAGAGGAAAAATCGTGCTCAAATTTACATTCCTCATGAAAATTGATTGAGTTTTGACAAAGTTATGGCAGTTCGAAGTTAGCAAAGTTGCTGAAATTAACTCTTATTAATGAATCGGTTACTAAACGGTTATTTCGGTTTAAAGAGTTTCGGTTTATGGCTTTCGATACAATGGAAAAAAATGAATTCGGTTACGATTTCAGTTACGGTAACAAATTTCAATCGGTTTTTATCGGTTTCGGTTAAGGTTTTAAACCCTGCTCCTAGTTTTTGGACTTTCTTATAGTTTGGGTTTCCGATCTTATTACTCACCCAGCACATCAACCTGCTGGCGACAGTCGACTGCAAATTTGCCCATCACTTCGCTGAACTTGTCATCATCGCACTGCGGCACTTTGTTGTTCTGCAGATCCGTCTCCAGATTCTTGACGGCCGAATTCATTTGCCGCATTGCCTTTTGTATGGCATCCATGTTGACTCGCGATGCTTTGTCCACATGCGACAAGTCATCGTAGAAATTGAGAGCATCGGGAAACCTCTTCTCCACTAAATCGACCAGGTAGTGAAGCAGCGTCTGCTTGTTATCCGTATCCTTGGTGTTGGTCAATTTGGTCAAATACGATATCTCAAAGCCAAAGGCGGCTTCGTTCTTGGACCCAGTGTTCATATAGTTTCCAAGCAGAAGGATTAGCTCAAGAATCTTTGAGAACTTTGTGCTGTTGCGTATCTCCTCACAGGCGGCTGTGCCGGCCACAATATCCGGCTTGATATCCTGCACCATGTCTGCGTAAGTCAGCTTAAAGTTGAGATTATGAAGACGCGGCGACAAGCGTTTAATTTCACCTGGAAGATTCGATAAATTAATAAAAATTTTTCTATGAATTCATTAATTCTATTGACTCACCTATGGTGGCTGCAAATTGTTCAATTGGTGGCAACGGTTCCCCCTTCGCCTTGATCTCTTGGAGACGCTTCAGCTGCTCTGGCGGCGGCAGATATTGAATCAGATTCTGCAGTATGTTGGAGGATAGAATGGCGGTATCACAGCGCAGCAGGCAAATCTTAATCTGCTCATACGACAGATGCTTCAGGGAGCCTCCCAGAAGAATGGACAGATTCTGTGCGGATTTGCCGTCCAGGACGCGCAAGTCAATGTTTTTCTTGGTCAGCGTTGTTGGCTTATCCACCGAATCCTTTTGCTCCTTCTTCACGGGCTTCGATGAGAACTTGATAGCGAGTTCTTGCAGGAAATCATCGGAAGCTAGTTTATCCTCCTGGCACTTTACCCAGAACGCATTCTCTGACATCTTGGCCGGCACAATGGCCTTCCAGTTGGCGCGCTTCATGGGCGTCTTGGTATCCCACTTCTTCTTGGGCTTCAGTCCATGCGGCAGCACCGGAACCATGGGCATCATCATCATAGGCGGCGGTGGCGGTCCCCCAGGTCGTATCATCCCAGGCATTGGCGGCGGCGGCGGACCACCTCCCATGCCGGGCATTGGAGGCGGTGGTGGCGGTCGTGGACCACCTGCCATGCCGGGCATAGGTGGAGGTGGCGGCGGTCGGGGTCCTGCCATGCCTGGCATGGGTGGAGGTGGCGGGGGCATGGCTCCTCCGGCACCTGGTGGTGGCGGCGGCATGGGAATATTGATTTTGGGTAATTTATTGGGTGATGGCGCTGCCACACCGTTGGCCTCCATCAGCTTGACCTTCTCCTCGAGATGGGCCGCCTTGGCCTCCGCCTCCTGTTTGGCACTCTCAAGCGCCTCGATCTTCTTCTCATACTCCTCGGAACGCTGCATCTCTTTGGCCTTGGCTTTCTCCACAATGTCGTCGAGCAGCACGGATGTGTCGATGTTGAAATTGCGATTCTCAAAGTTGGGATCGCAATATCCCTTGTGGAACACAATCTGCGCTATGCACTCCTCAATCAGTTGATAGTAGGCGGGACGAAAGTAGAAATCATCGCGGATGTACAACAGATGTTGTAGTATCGATAGGAAGTACGGCTCCGAGGCGGTGTCCATCACCAGATTCTTGAGCACATCGAAACAATCTTGGGGATCGTCCATGTTGAAGGTGACATTGTCAAAGTTCTGGACAAACTCCTCAAAGTCATCGTCGCGTATATCCTTGAAGATCTTGAAATGCTGCTGCAGTGCCTCATTGTTGCTGCTATTTACAATATCATTGAACTCATCCATCCGATCATACAGTCCCATCCGCATTATCTCACACCGCAGATGCAGACGGAAGTTGAGATCCGTCGGCGTATTTGTGAGTGTATTAATAAAGATGAGACTGTGACAGACCAGCTCCCGCTTTGGATCCTCCTTATCCGATACGAACAGTGCATCCACAATGGGTCGAAACCTCTCACTTGCCTTATAAGATGTTGCTGCTATTGTGGTGATGGCTCTCAACACCTTCTCATAGCCATTCCGCTCGTAGACCAGACAAAAGGAGGCCAACAACTTGAGAGCCTCACACATCGTTTGTGGCTTGCGTGGATCCAGGGATTGGGCCAACAGAAGCACCACACTATGCTGATCCGGAGTGAGGACAACATTCAAACCCCACGTATTATTCATGATGGCCTTGAGGCAACGTATCGCCTCAAATTCAATGCGTCCGTAGCTGCGATCCTTTTTGGCTCGTGTCAGGAGCTTCTCGATCTGTTCGATGCCCGCCTCGCCAAACTCCTTGATCCAGGATATCGTGTTACTGGTCAACGCCACACGCAACGACTCCACGCACTGATAAACTTTCGGTTCGCTGTGCTCCCCATTCTGCAGATATTCAATGTAGTCAATGGGCTTCTCGAAGCGAGAATTCGCGCTACGCTCCGCTGGATTCTTGCCTGCAATCGGATAGAGAAAACATAATCTTTAGTTAGCACTTGGTTAGGCATTCAAATTAAATAAATTACTAGTTTTATTCGATTTATATTTACATTATAACTATTAAATGTATTATTTTTATTGAATAAAAACTGAAATATATAATAAAATTACTAGTTTTAAATTAAATTACTAGTTTTATTAGAATCATTTTTACATTATAACTATTAAATGTATTATTTTTATTGAATAAAAACTGAAATATACTTATAATAATATTAATATGATTATTTTTTTATTCGTTTCACTGTAGAACGGAACTCGATCACAACTCGTTTCAGACTCCGCTTTTTATTATGTTTTCTAATCCCATAACTCGATCATCCTGTTTTACACTCGTCCCGAATACGTCACTGTATTTATTTCATTATCGTTGTAAATCATACAAAAATATTCATTGCCATCGTCACCATTACCTAAAATATCGAAATCATAATAATCAACATCATCATCCTAATCAAAATCGTCATCATTATAATTCTTTGTGCTTCTACATTCCTGACTTTATGTTTCTTATTATTATATATCAATTCTAATACAATGTGTAATACATTAAATAAAACCTTATCAAAAAAAGATAATTCTTTCATCCTTTTATTTCTACTTATCGTTAAGATTTCCAATTACGTTGAAGACTTCTATAAAGTTCTATTGGTTTGCGGTCTTGGAAAATTTCTCGGACCTTCCTGTTTCCTTATTATATTTTTTGATCAAATCTTTTATTTCCTCCTCGATATTTTCAGTCTTCCGTTATTCCTTATCATTCTCAACTAATTTTTTACTTTTGCTTATTATTATTATTATTTTATATTCCTTAGTTTTAATTTTTAAAACTTAAATTCCTTTTCTCTCTATCTTTTGCCTTTCCCTTCGAGTTTATTTTTCTTTCTTAGAGTAATTTTTAACAGTCCTAATATATTAATAAACTCATTTAAAATTGTTAATATGTTTAAGTAGATGATCAAATAAACTGGGAATGGATTTATGTAGGATATATAATTTTACTTAATGGCAAATTCATTTACATTCCATAATATTAAAAACACAGTATTCGAAAAGTTAGTCTTAAGCAGACTTCACTGTAGTGCAGATTGCACGTTTCGCTCCAGTTACGCGCTTTGCTGGATCCATTATAATAAGTATATAGAGTTGAGTGGCATTATCAGCTGGAGGAAACGCTGCTTAATGGTTTCTCAAAATGTAACCTTGACTTTTATCAAAAATCCCCAACAAAATGTGCCAGATGAGCACATATACAATATATATATTTATTATTAAGAATAATCATTGAAATATATGTACAAATAAATACATATAGTAAAATTACGTCAAGTGGTTTCAATGCAGACGCCTTGAGGTTGATTGATGTTAATATTATTATTATTATTATTATAGCTCGAAAGTGCAAAATTCAAGTGCAACAATAACAACAATTCTCTCTCTCTCTCTCTCTCTCTCTCTCTCTCTCTCTCTCTCTTCTCGCTTGAAAAGAGAGAAAATAGCATCAAGTGCATCAACTTCATAGATCGACGAGAACTGTCATCTTATTTATCTTGCACGTAATGTGCACGTATGTACGTGCATACATACGATATAGGGGTCTATAGAGTACAGTATGACAAAATCAGCTCGAAATAAATGCTGTGCAATAATGAGCAATAAACGAATGATGAAGAATTCAAATGCTGATCGTAAACATTGAGAAGAAGGCGACGAAGTAGAAACAGGTGGAAAAACAGCAAAAAAAAAATATGGAAAATTATTTGTTTATATTCAAGTGCGTCGTTGAATATTGAAATCATGTATATAGTATACCCTGTATTTTATATTAAGCAACACATTTGTACATTTATTTAGTTGTTAAGATTATTTTATAGGGTATCTTGTAGTCTGCTTTGTGCATTAATTAACATTGCCTTATCAGTCCGCTCAGACAGAGCAATTATATTATATCTTATCAGCTTGATGCGCTAAATTACTCTTAACATGTTGTCTTTCTACCCCATTTAATGTTATTTGATAAGTTTGTGCTGATCTTGAGACTTATGCTTAGACGATAAGGTTTATCATAATGCTAAACAGCTAGTTAAACTTCGAGAAGAACATTGAAGCTCCATATGATACTCTATTACAAATTATCGCTAATGACAAGCTGTTAAATATACTTGGGATTGCAATTAATCCACATTTTACTTGGAAATCCTAACTAAACGCTGTATTTCTCAACTATAATTATTAAGTGCTAAAATTGTATTAATTTCATGAGACAATTAAAATACTTTGCGATCTATTAGCACATTAATTATAATGAGTTTTCAGTTGCTGTTCGTTTAAAATAATTTAATCGAGATCTGAAAAATTATAATATTGTGGTTATTATATTTAGCTAATAACAAACATGGTATTAAATTGCTCGACTTTAAGTGCATTAATTTAAATGAGCTTTCATTCAACTTTAATTGAAATCTACAAATCAACTACAACATTAAATTTAAAGTTCGATCTCGAAGTACATTAATTTTAATGAGCTTTTGCTAATCAAATTTAATCTGAGTCTCCAAATCAACAACATATTTATAGAGCGCAATATTGTGCTTAATATTATAGGGTATTTAATATTCGATCTTTGAGCGCATTAATTTGTAAAAAGCTTTCAGTGCATTAAAAACGAACAATAACAAAAGAGTAAGGTGTTCATTAAAATACTTTAATCGAGAGAACGAGAGGGAAGGGAGGAAGGAAGGAGGGGAGGAAGGTGGAGAACGTGTGCCGCTTGAGTAAATTAATAACAACAACTTTGTGTTGTGGCCCACAACATAGTGACTATGGGGTGTTTGAGAGAATTTTTTGGCATTAATTAATATCTCGTAATCTAAGTAAGATCATTTGATGCGGTCTTTTTTCTAGTGTTATAGGAACCCTTAAATGTATTTTCGAAAAGTGGGCGTGTCCCCAAGCCCGCTGATTATTTATTTTATTTTTTAATTTTTTCGGAAGCAATTCAGTTGAAATAATAAACAATTGCTATTTAAATAACATTTTCTTAACAATATATATTATTAGCATTAAAATAAATCGTAATTTTTTGATACAGAAAGATGTAAACCGTCTTAGAAGGGTAGGAACATAAATAACAAAAAAATAAAAATTGGGGGTGGGGATGGGGATGGTGACACGCCCAATTTTCCAAAAATACTTCTAAGGGTATGTAGTAATCTTCCAAAAAAACTTTTTAACAAAGTACAAAGTCTAAAGTCCGAGCGAAAGTCTTTCCCGGCTCCAAAATTTCTGATATCCCATTTTGTGACGAACGATATTAAATCCTAATATATAAATAATTATAAAATAAAAAGTTTGGCATTCGGAACATTGCGCATAAAGATCTTGATTCTTTATACCTAAAAATAATTTTAATGCGCAGTGCCGAATGCCAAACTTTTTATTTTATAATTATTTATATATTAAGTTTAATATCGTTCGTCACAAAATGGGGGATCAGAAATTTTGGGGCAGGGAAAGACTTTCGTCACTAGACTTTTACTTTGTTAAAAAGTTTTTTTTGGAAGATATCAGAAATTTTTTTGGAATTTTATATGATTCTGACAGTGTAATTTTGCTATAAAATTATCAAAATGCTTACTTCAAATAAAAAATAAATAGGGCAGCTATATAATATAGTAAACCGATTTTAACCAATTTTGTTTAGGATGCATAAAACCAACCCAGATGCGTATGTTGACAGTGTGATCAAGATATCTAAAAAACAACAAAGTTTTTCATACTAAAACTTGATTTTATACTCGACTGTTCATATGGCAGCTATATGATATAGTATACCGATTTGAACTAAATTTGGACATAATGTATAAGACCAACTTAAATGCATACTGTGTCAAATTGGTTCAGATATCTTGAGAAATATAAAAGATTTTCGTACTGAAACTCTTATTTTTGGACCGATCGTTCATATGGCAGCTATATGTTACAGTGGACCGATTTGAACTAAATTTGGACATAATGTGTAAGACTAACTTAAATGCATACTCTGTCAAATTGGTTGAGAAACCTTAAAAACCAAAAAAGTTGTTACCATACTAAAACTTTGATTTTTAACCGATCGTTCCTAAGCGACAGCCATATGATATAGTGTGGGACCGATTTCAACTAAATTTGGACATAATGTGTAAGACTTACTTAAATGCATACTTTTGTCAAATTGGTTGAGAAATCCCTTGAAAACACAAAAAGTTTTTTGTACCAAAGCTTGATTTTCTAATTAGTACCATATAGTAAATAGTAAAATGTATATATTCAGTTCACCGGTCATATCTTCCACACCTTGCGGCTGAGAGACATGTGTCATATATCAAAAGACGCGAAATTTTACGTGTTACAACATATTGAAATTTAATAAAAATCGTCGGAACCTGTTTTCTAATAAATCGCCAAAGTTTAAGCTAAAAATCCTTTTTTCCACCTGTAGCGTTTTACCTGAGCACTTTGCAAAAAAATATTCAAGGCACGTCTGAAAGCCCTCTAATATACCATTCTAACGACATATAGAACACATCTCTAGCTTTCTTGGATTGGAAGCAATGGGTGTTTCAAATTTATCACGTTTTAGCTTTTCCCCGCTAAACTAGCTATTTCCCGCTAAAGTCGTAGAACAAACATTTCTAGATTTCTGATAAGAGCCACTTCCTCATCAGAAAAATTTTAGCTTTTTCAGCGCCTTTCGTACAAACAAACAAACAGACAAACAGACAAACAAACTTTTCATCTCATTTTGAGAAGGCCCCTTAAAAACTTCAAATTAATATATCTTTTGAACCAAATGTCGGATTGAAATGATCAAGGTATCATTCGACGCGTATTTTTAATAAGAATTTTTAAAAATTATAAAATTTTACCAAAAGGCTCCAACGGCCCCACTTAGCCGCAATCATTAAAATTTGGCCCCTCCCACTTACACCCCCATATCTTACGAACCAGGTGAGTTACCAAAAGTCTTAGTATGCACTTTTGTTAGGTAAAGTCATACCTTTCGATCGGCATATAACTCAATCCGATCGGACAGTCATAAGTAGCAAATTCTCCATTCTGCGTGTATATATTGCTAGTCGCCTTTTGCACACTACGTGTTGCTTTCGTCACTAGGGGCGCAGACTGCCGTCTCGCAGTGATACTAGAAAAAAATAAATATCTTGCGTAGTTTCCGAGATATTTGTTAATATCAAAAAAAATGCTCATATTTTCTCATAATTCTCTTATGAGGTTGTGAGGTTACGTACTACTAAATAATTAAATTTTGCAAAAAGTGCAAAAAAAGTGCACATTGAGACAAACTGTTCTGAATTATGAATTAATCAATCTACAACATGGATATAAGGATTAACTTGACAAGTGCTGACAATTTTTTAAAAACTCTATGCAAAGCTTTAATTTTTCCGCTGACTTTAACAGCTGATATCTTAACATTTGAATGTAATGTTAAAGTTTCTGGGTATGTAACATAACAGTTTGATGTATTTGTAATGTGTTGGCATTAAAAATTCATGGATTTGAATAATACCTTCGAAAATTGAATTAATGCCAAAAAAGACTTCTCAAACGCTCCATAGTGCACTGGTTGTGGGTGCCCCGAATTTGGCGACGTTGCCGGACAGGTGGGCGAATAAAAAAGCGATTGTTTTGTATACAGTTATACGATTTACGATTAATGCGGCTACAGTTACGATCCGGCATGTGTTTAAGCCCAGTTAATTGAAATGTGCAACGAGACAAGTCAAGCTGATCAGTTGGAGGAGAAATGGGGAATGTTGAACACTCATTATTTGTTGCAACACCTTTGTTCGTTTTAGATAAGGCAATCTATCTAAGTATGTATATCTTATACAAGCTCTGATAACACTCTAATAATTCACCCTAAAATGCGATGAAATGAATCATCATTGCCATTTCTGCGTAAATACTGATTACAAATATAAGGCGATAATTAATACATAGGAGAAACCACTGAATTGGCGAATGCAATGGAAACTTGCAATACAGCAAATAAGAGATATTTGTTTAGCTCTTATCAGTCTTATCTATAAATATGTATAAATAAAAGTATCTCTCTCCAACTCACCTTTCATATGCATGAAAATCATTTGTTGACGCTCCGCAATGGATTTGTTGAGCAGCGGTTCTCGCTTATCCTTGGGTATATTCATATCCTCGAGTATTTCTAGGAACTTGGCATTCACCTGTGCCTCACTCAACTCATGAATATGTCGCTCCAGTTCATCCACACTGAACCCACCATCGTTGTCTGTGGAAACGGGTCGTCCAACTCCATGTGGCAGACTGTTGCTGTTGTAAGTGCCGCTGCCCTTCGACTTGGAGGGACGACCGAACCAACTCTCCAGCAATCCACCTCCGGTTGACTTTGACTTCTCATGCCGTGACATCCTGCAGAAGAGCATTCAATTCAATTAGTCAAATCAAAACTAAATTCAATTAAACAAGAAGCTACACAGACCCAAACTTTTTAAGGCGCATTTTGTTCAGTTACCAAATGTGCAGTGTATTTGTTTGTTTGTTTGTTTTTTTGGACATGCGCAGCTTATCCAGCTTATCCAGAGATTAATTTTAATCTCTGGTCAATACAATGACTTGCCCAATAGGATATTAAAACAAAGCAAATGTAGCAGCAGATTGTCTTTAAACATTTATGTACTTTGAATTGACATCAAAATCTACAAATAAATTCTATAGTTACTCAATTAAATCTATTAGAAACTGAATTTAACCAACGATATTTAAGAACTTGTAAGAACAAATTCCACAAATCTCTAGCAATCCAAGTGCAACACAGAAACAATTCCTGAAAATGTTCCTGAAAATGTTTTCGATTGCTTTCAAGTATCTCAATATTTGTTGTAAGACTTGATAAAAATTATATTACTATCTGAAATGCATCAAAATAATGTAAATTTTTAATATGTAATTGGAAATTAAATCGATGAAAAAACTACAGAGCCCATAACAATTACTCAGCTATATTAAATTCATATTTAAATTAAATAAAATACATTTTAAATTAAATTATTTTACATAATACTCGTACTGTTAATTTATTGGATATTTTAAATAAATTTAATAAGCTGATTTGTCTGTCGATAGTTGTAGCTTTGAAAATATATTTGAGAAATTAATTTACTGACTCTGACACTTTGGATGTTTTAAAAAGCAATTGTAAACAAATTCTCTAGAGATTTGTGCAACACAACTGATATCTAAATTGCATACAATATTAAGTATGCGATAATTATCTTGCCACCAAATTTTTGACCATCTCTAATGAGCCAATTAACATGTAAATAATAAGACAGGAGCGGCTGCGGGGGCGGTAAATGGGAAGAATTGTGAAGTGGTTGTTGAAATGGGCACGTGGTGCGTGAAAACGGTTAATTAATATCGCAAATAAAAACATTGAAATGAAAAATATAATAAACTTTAAATAAACAAAGTAGTTAAGCACATAAACATTAAGCATTATTATTATTATTGAGCGAATGCAAAAAGTGAGGCGATAGTTACCAAAATAGGAAACAACAAATTGTATGATAGAGAGAGGGAGATGGAGAATAGAACGAGAATGAGAACGCGCGAACAGAAAAAAGACGATAAAAAGTTTCGCGGGGTCATCGTTAGTTGCGTATGTGTGTGTATGTGTGTGTGTGTGTGTGAATCATTTGGCGGCATTCAAATGCAATTCTGTCTGTTAAGTTTGAATTTGCGTCTCCATCGATGGGATTGCTTAGAAAAACAAATTGTTAAGCTAATGATTCATTTGGCAGACAGGTTTTGGCTTGATGATGTTGTCATCATCAGTAGCAGCAACAACAACAACAACAGCAACAACACTGTGAATGATCTAAGGCAAATGTGTCTGGCCGGGATTGCAAAATACCCGCAACATCTACATATATTATGTTAGTATGTATGCAGTACTTTAAGCAGAAGGGCAACAATTTCTTTTCATGTCGAGAAGGAAATGCTTTCAACAAGATTTCTTTAGCTCAAGAATTTACCGCTGCTTCTGGAGATGTTGTTGTTGTTGCTGTTGCAATCGCTTCACTGGTTGAATAGGCCAAATGCAACAACAAACATGCTGTGCTGCGTTGGCAGCGCATTCTCATTGTTTACATCGAGGCAAATGCACTTTGCAGCCGCCTATCGTGTGAATAGCTAATGAATATCAACAACAACAACAACAGCAACAGCAACAACAACAGCAACAATGCGAATTGTAAACAATCAACGTGTGGCGGGCTTTCAAATTTTTGAATATTGAAACGGACACCAAATGCAAGACAAGAAACGTGGTGTCTATTTGTTGCTCAAATTCCAAGAAGAGATGATTAAAAGCAACTCCAACTACAACTACAACACCTACCGCAGAGTAGAAGATCGAGCGAGAGAAGGAGAGACAAGATTTGAAACAAGAATTCATAAATGAAATGCGCTCACCTTCGTTTCTATATGTGTCGCTGTGCTCACTTTTGATTTTTTTTTGGTGGTTTACGTCATAAGACTGAAAAAATAATGGCTTGGTTGGCAAAGGCGAACACACACAACACACACACACACACACATACACACACACACACACAATCAGAAAGAGCAGTCAAGCACCCCCCGTTCCATTTCGTGTTGTCGCAGTCACTGTGCTTGTTTTTGTTGTTGGGTGCGCTGGCCGATTTTTTGTTTGTTTTATATACCTCGACGCAACGCGACGCGACGCTGGCCTAAACAGAGCTGCGCAGCGCACTTTGAAGCACATACACTCACACATACACGTTCACACACACACACACACACTCACGCACATCAGACACTATGCGTGGTAATTACAAGGCGAATTTTTAAAAACAACTACGCAAAGTTACGAGCAATACGAATAAATTTAGCTGAGCTGGAAGAAATTCGCTTACTTTTTTGTTGTCGTTTAATTTGATTTTTTGGTCTTGCGGTGATCGCTTGGCTGCTGTTCGGGTTGCTGCTGCTGGTGTTGTTGTTGTTGTTGATGTTGTTTGTGGTGGCACCACTTGTTGCTGTCTCGTTGGCGCATTAAATGAGGGGTGAACACACATCAATTGTAAGGCTCGTCTACGTGCGTTCGCTTATCAATAACTTTGTCAACAATTAAACACGTAAATTGTACAAGTGTGCTTCTATTTGCCGTTCGTTTGGCACGAATACAAAAATATTAATGCAAGCGGTGCGCAGAGCAATCAGTGTTCAACAACAAATAAATAGATTTTACTGCTTGCGCTTCTGGTTTTTAAATCGATGTGGCAGCCTTGAATCCCAGAAAAAAATGACCGATAATTTGAGCATCTGGCAACCTTTCAATTTCGATAATCGAGCGATGGGTCACTACATATAATATCGATAGGCCAATCGATAAGTGTGTGCAGTCGTTAAATTTGAATTCAAAACTCAATAACCGTTTAAATTTAAAGTTAATTTGTATGTGTTTAGATGATACAAATAAGTTGTTCTAACATTTGGCGGTTTGGTTCTGCAGCTTCTGCCACAAATCAAACTGCTCGCTAGATTTGATCATGTGTACGCTTATTGATTGGCGTATATTACATGAAGTCAGCCCGATTCGTCTATTGATGAACTCATAAACGTGAAAGCGTTCAATTTCCAGACTTTGCGCTACGAAACCTGTGATAAAGACATCCTCCAGGTGCAGATACGCCGTCTTAAGCGATCCCACATATAGTTCATGCACAATGTCGCCAGTCATTAAGTAGGCAGGTCCCGTGGTGAATGAGGGATATACTTTTTCTGGATACTGCTTGATGGATACATAGTACTTGGATTTTTTATTGCGAACGGGCTTCCATTTCTTTGCCAATCGACCAAAGATGGCCCGCTTCTGTTTACGCTTCTCCTGTTCGGTTGTCAAACTCAGGAGCATGGGCACATTGATGAACATGTCATCATCCGTCTTCAGCAAATACTTGGCATGATGACAGTGCTGATCCGCCCACTCCAAAGCCGAGATTACTTTCAGCGTTAGATTATTATAGGAATCAATAAAGTTTCCTCTGATCAGATCGCCATACAGATAATTTTCCTCACTGAGAGCCTCATTTACCGTCCCGTTTCTACTGCTGCCCAAAACAAAGGCCAAGCCAATATCACGACGTGTTCCATAGTGTCCCCAAGTCTGGCGGATGGACATACGTGCATCCGCATGTTTCAGTGCTGAGGTGATCAATATCAGAAGCTTTGTGTTTAAGCCATTATGCTGACAGATGAGCTCCGAATCCATCTCGTCGTTTAAATGGCCACTCACATAGAGTTTTTCTGTTTCAATCAGCAAATTGGAAGAATCTCTTATTTCTAATATCTTTCCTTTTGGAACTACTTTTTTGGTCGGATCACTTTTGTTCTCATGCATTAAGGTAACTTGGTAAGAATAGTCCAAATTGGGTTTACCTGTTGATGAGTTTAGGGATTATAATATTTAAAATAAATTATTTATTATTGAAATGAATTTCAATTCTTAGTGAAAATATATAATAATTTCATTTAATTTTTTACTTTAAAAAAACAACTATTATTTTAAATGATTCATATTGAAAACCAATTGTAAAAGAAGTTATTTATAATTTTTACGTTAATAATTAAAATTAAATTATTTTTATAAGATGACCTGTATTTTTATTTAGCTGCTGCTCAAGCAAATAATCGCCTGCATTGGAAGTTTCAACCTTAGGACTGGAATCAACAGAAATCTCAGGATCTGGAGACGGATTTTTTAGCCGCTCCTGTTCCTCAACTTCAGAAGAGAGACCAAATTCGCCTGTGTTATTCAACTCCACCAATTCCATTGAGGATCGCAGCTTCTCCTGCTGGCGACTTGAATCTGCAGTTATCCCTTGTGAAATGGGTAACTCCGGAGTAAACATCGATGTCGTGGAATATAATGCATAGATGAAAATAGTGACAATTATAAATATTAAAACTAGCAAAGAGCGCAACATGCGAGTTTTTCTTAAGTTGTTGACTGCCATTATAAATTCGATATTTGAATTGATTTTGTATTTATTTTCTTATTTGATTTGTTTATGTAAATACGAATGCGATGATAAAAATACGTGATACGTTTCCTCTGCCGAGTTCCGAGCACATTTATCGACTGCAACCAAAGATAAACAGAAAAACAGACGAATTAAATTATGTACATATTTTCAATAGCCAACTTTAAAATTTTGCACCTGTGTTCTGTTAATGATAGAGTTGCCAAAATGATTCGAATAATGTAAGGAAATTAATAATAATTTTTAAATTAAATTTAAAAAATTTGTACCTAAAAAATATCAAGAAAGAAATGTGATTAAAAATATTCACAAAAAATATATAATTTCTGAAAAACTGTAAAGAAAAGAAAC
Organism: Drosophila kuntzei; assembly: GCA_035042165.1. Classification (NCBI taxonomy): domain Eukaryota; kingdom Metazoa; phylum Arthropoda; class Insecta; order Diptera; family Drosophilidae; genus Drosophila; species Drosophila kuntzei. The sequence continues at coordinate 926,933 of JAWNLU010000472.1, read as the reverse complement.
AATTTACGAAAGATTTTTAACTTTCCTAATAAATAAAATGTATCCATTGCTTTAGAATGAACCACACATTGTTTATTTAATTCACTACAAAAACCCAAGATTATTTTCACATTTAGAGGTCTTCTTAAATAGCTTCTCCCACAATTCCATTTGCTCCTCAGGCTTGATCATGTGTAAACTAATGGCACTCTGAATATTGCAAGGAGTTAGATCGATTTTTTGGTTCACAAACTCGTAGATATTTAAACGATCGATGTCGAGACTCTGAGCCACAATACCTGTGATAAAGACATCGGATATAGGGAAATAAACCGTTTCTAATGATCGCACATAAAGATCGTGGACAATGTCGCCGGTCATGAGGTAGGAAGATCCCTTTGCATACGATGGATACAATTCTGTTGAAAACTGATCATAGTATTTGGATTTTACATTGCGATCAGGCTTCCCTTTTCTGATCACGCGACCAAAGATGGCACGCTGCTCCTTGTGCTTCTCCAGCTTTTTGACAAACCTCATAAGCTTTGGCACATTAATGAAGCTATCATCATCCGCTTTCATTATGTACTTGGCATGATGACAATGCCGATCCGTCCACTCCAGAGCCGAAACAACCTTCAGGGTTAGATTCTCATATGAGTCAATAAAGTTGCCTCGAATCAGATCTCCAAATATTGAGTTCTCCTCATTGAGAGCTCTATTCAGAGTCTCGTTCAAGCCGCGTCCCAAAACAAAAGCTATGCCAATATCGCTACGTTTTCCATAATCTCCCCAAGTGCTGCGTATGGACAAGCGGGAATCCTCATGTGTCTGATCCGAGGTGATCAATATAAGGAGTAGAGTAGTTGAACCATTAAGTGGACAGATGCTCTCCATATTAATCTGATCATTTAAGTGTCCACTCTCATAGAGTTTTCCTGTTTGAACTGATGGGTTGATTAAAGTGCTGGCAACATATTCTGTAAATGGAAAATGAGATTAGTAAAATGAATGCCAGAAGATCTTTTCAGTTAAAAATCCCTACTTACCTATATATTTGCTTTGTTGATCCTTGATTATATCAACATTAGAGGTCTCATTAAAGTTAGACCATGGAGTAGAGTTGACATAAGGATAACCAGAAGAGCTTCTTAACGATTCCTGCGACTCTTCGTCTTTATTCTTCAGAAATCCCATACGAAACAGCTGCGAAAGCTGCTGTTGAGAGATTCCATTCCTCACATATGGAATTAGTATCCTCGGCGTCCACATTTTTGTTGTGGAATACAAGGCATAGATAAGGATGGTGGCTATCACAAAGATTAAAACCAACAGAGCACGAAACAAGCCCAAATTGCTCCAGCAGTTAATTGCCATATTATTAAATATACGGGATAAATATGTGCAAATGGAAAAATTTACCAAATAAAATGATTTACGTATTTTCAAAAGTCAACTGCAATATTTGAAATTCCCAAGCTTATAGCAAATGTTCTACTTACTTTAACAAATATGAAACGATCTTTGATCTTTCAGAATGAACAGAAAATGAACACAATTGAAATTCTTATAAGAGCTGCCTTTTATATATTTCGAAAAACACAGATTATTTGATGACCACAGTGAGTCAAAAGTGTTCTTTGAGACTGTTTTCGTTTCGTTTCGTTTTTTTTTGGTAAAATATTGAAAATTTTACCTAGCTACTAAAGATGTGTGTTGTGTGTGTGTGTGTGTGTGTGTGTGTGTGTTGTGTTATCATACTTATGACCACAATTATAGCTAATTATCAGTTAAATAATGGCATTTATAATGCTAAAGTTAGACTACCAAAACATAATTAAAAAAACACATATGTATGTGTGTACGCATAGTACATTAGATTGTGTAACTCGAGAGTAGACATCAGATAGATACATTCCTAATACTTAGAAACTAAAGTATCTCTAGTTGCTGCATGTAGCTAGCTGCCTTTCTAGTTGTTAGTTGTTTTTTCTTTTGCTAATTCCATTGCTCTAACATTTAACATAGATTAAATTCACAGCTTAAACCTAAAATACTATTTACATTTAGTAGTCTGGTCCAGCAGCTTCTTCCACAGATCAAACTGTTCGTTCGACTTGATCATGTGGACGCTAATGGCATTGCGTATGTTGCAAGGATTAAACGAGATTCGTCGATTCACGAACTCATTGACGTGCAGACGTTCGATTCCCAGACTCTGGGCCACAATGCCCGTTGTGAAGACATCCTCCAGCTTCAGATAAACTGTCTTCAACGCTCGCACATACAGATCGTGCACAATGTCGCCCGTCATCACGTAGGCAGGTCCCGTGGTGAACGAGGGAAACACTGCCGCTGGGAACTGATCAGTCGACACATAGTACTTGGATTTCTTATTACGAATTGGCTTCCATTTCTTTGCCAATCGGCCAAAGATGATGCGCTTGTCCTTGCGCTTCTCCAGCTGTTTCACAAAATTCAACAGCTTCGGCACATTGATGAACATATCATCATCTGTTTTCAGTATATACTTGGCATGATTACAATGTTGATTTGCCCATTCCAGGGACGAGATCGTCTTTAGTGTTAGATTATTATAAGAGTCAATAAAGTTTCCTCGAATCAGATCGCCATACATATAGTTCTCATCACTGAGAGCCTGATTCACCGTCTCGTTGGTGCCGCGACCCAAAACAAAGGCCAAGCCAATATCACGACGTGTTCCATAGTGTCCCCAGGTCTGTCGGATGGACATGCGTGCATCCGCATGTGTCTGCGCCGACGTGATCAATATCAACATTCTAGTTTTGGTGCCATTAAGCGGACAAATGCGCTCCACATCAATCTCTTCATTTAAATGACCGCTCTCATAGATTCTGTCGGTTGTAATGCCCTTGGATGGATCCATTGGACTGCTGGGAGTCTTGCTCTTGCTCATTGATTTTGCGTTACGCACCAAGGGGACTTTTGGCTTTGGTGGTGGTGGCGGTTTCTCCTTTGGTTCCTCTTCAGTTCCCTCTCCATCCGCTTTCACTTGCATCACGGCATCTGATGAAGCTGGCGGCGCAGCCGCATTGTTATTGTCCAGCAAATTAATTTGCAAGTCTTCCATCAAACCAGGCTGATTGGTCTTATCTGCAAACAGAGAACAAATTAAATAAATGTTGTTGGGGCCATTTGATATGATAATATCTATGGGAGCGTCATGTGCGGTCTGCAAATTGCCGTTGCGTCATAAGCAACTCAATAGTCTCCAATCTCTAACGACAGGCGTCAAGCGTATTAAAAACTAGTCGAAAAGGCTACAGTTGAGCGAGCTAGACTGCGAGATACCCAGTATTTATTTAACATTTTGTGTATTGCATATTGTATATTACATTTATAAACACATTAAAATAAAAACGAATTGTATTTTCTTCATCCATCAAACGTGATGAAATTCCGCACACATCCCCGCTAAACTATATAATCATATGTGTCTAAACTCAAGACTAAAGCTTTAAAATGGCCCATGTAAATGATTTTCTTCAATATGCAGACAATATTAAAAAGAAACTAACTTGATCTACTTAAAATATAGAGGAAGTTAAATACCAGCTTTGTTGTCTCTTATAATTTTTGAGATCTAAGTGTTTAAACAGACGAACAGGCAATATCAAAATCATGACTATGCTGATTAAGAATATATCGCTTATTTACTTCAAAATTATTAGTATTAAAACAGCACGATTTTTGAGTTAATGATGTACAAAAAACATTCGTTGTATCCTGTGTTATGTTGAGTAAAAATTGCATGTTCCTATCTTGTATGGTCTTCACTGCAAGATGATGATGAATTGGAAATTTTAATCTTGTTAGTTGACAGCCATGAAATACTTTTCGCTTTTGACAAACTTAATACACCCCTTGTACATTTTAATTACAGAGTCTAACAACGTTGCTGCTAATATTTGTCTGCCTTCCAAACCGTTAGGAAAGATGATACCTCGGTGTTTTTCCAACTGGCAATTAGCAAACACACAAAGTGACCTGATGCCTGACGTCCGCCTATTTAATCTGCTGACAATTGTGTAGAACAAGGCAACTTGGCAACACTCCACTCCCATTTTGTTATGGTTACGAACCCGTGTGTTGTTCGTTGGGCAACGCGTTGTTGTTGTTGCTGTTGTTGTTGCTGCTGTTCGATGTCATGTTCTTTAGTATCTTATCGGCATTCTCAATGAATTTTTGCAAATTAGAAGTCGGTATCATAAGAATCTCCGCATCTGAAGGCGACTGTTGTTGTTGCTGCTGTTGTAGCTGTTGTTGCTGTTGTTGTTGTTGCTGAGGTGAGGCATCTGCTGATGCAGCTGCTGTTCCAACTGATTGCTTAACAGTCAACGACTCACTGTTGTTGTTATTGTTAATATTGATGTTGCCTACGTAATGAAGAACATATATTTATTTAACACACGCTTTCAATTAGCAATATTATGGCCAACTCACCTGTAATGGCATCAATACTTTGCACATATTGCTGCTCCTCGAGCAACTCATCGGCCACATTGGGCGCCTGTTCACTGCCAGCCATGGGACTGGCACCAGCAGCTCCTCCATCCAATAGCGCATCCTCATCAATGGTGGGCAATCGATGCTGCACTGGAGGCTTCCTATGCAGCTCCTGTTGCCTAGATTTAACATTATCCTCCACTGCGACGAGGCTCAAATCTCCCGTGTTATTCAATTGTTGTGGCAACTGCTCCGATTGTTGTTGTTGTTGCTGTTGTTGGCGATTGGCGGCTCCCGTTAGTTGTTGTGGCGTTGGCGGCGCCGCCGGAGCGTGCATATGTGTTGGCGTCAACGTTGTTGTCATTGTGGAATATGATGCATAGATAACGATTGTGAGTATCACGGCAATCAAAACCAACAGAAAGCGCAAAATGCGCGTATTATGCAAATTTCCAACTGCCACCATTTTGATCCTTTTTTTATCTATATTTATATTAATATTTATCAATCTCAAGCACAAATCAAAATCAAATCTTTGATTTTTGAGTATTTGTTTTCGTATTTATTTTTAAATATTTGTGACGTTTAACAACTGCAATAGATAAACAAAGAATTATAATTAGAATTTATATTTAATAGAGAAATATTTTGCGAATGAATAAATTCAACATTATAATATAAACAACGATTGTGAGCAATGGGTTCTTATTGAAGTTGTCGCTAGAGAATAAGTTGCTTCTATTTGATATGCCGAGGAAAGAAGTGAAAAGAGCACGGAAATGGGGCAAGATATCAGATATGTATAGAGTTCAGCTGAATAAATGCTTATAAGTTTCTTTTTTATTTGTAAAACTAGTTAATATTATTAACAAATTGATGGAACTTTGTTAGATTTATCTTAAATTGTTGTTAAAAAGTAAATATTGAATTCTTCTTTACGAATTAAATAGACAACAGCACTTTTTAAAAGATGCAGCTCGACTAGAAGATGCCCTGTAGTCTAGAATAGTACTTACAGAAGAAATTGAAATTGTGGTAAATGAAATAAAATAATAGAAGAATTAAAGAGCTGTCTCTCTTTTCCTGTCACATTCATTAACCACTTCCCATACAGGGTATAGTAAAGAGCAATCTATTCACATTAGCCTTATATAACGATCGATCAATTGCTTAAAATATACAAAACACGTATAAACAAAGTCGCACAGAGTTGGACGCTTGGAGAGCAACAATAATTTGGTCATAAGAGTCGCAGACACGTTGGAGATGGAAGTACAAATGTTGTTCTAGGCATGCTAATGAACTGGACAAACGTGAAGAGTGGGAATACATTCAAATCAGCACATACAGCATCCAGAGTTGTTGTTCTCCACAAGTTAGACATTCTTGACCCGATTCGCGCCAATGGAACGAGTACTCGAAGAAACCGCCTTCGCCAACAACTTGGCTAACAATGTACACACATGTATATAAGTGCATATGTATTGTATCCACTTGACTTGCCCCGACCCACACACTCATAATAGAAGTAGCTCCTCCAGCTGTACCTGTATAATAGGTCTGTGATCAAATAGAAATGATTATTTCATTCTTATCACAGCTATACTTCTGTTTATTGGCGCTTTTGTTCATCCAGCTACTGACACTCGACACTGTCGAATTTATCGCTTTAGTAGAGGCGATTAAATGCCTACTTCAATTCTAGGTATTAAATTACAAGGGGTTTTTAGACAGGAGTTTAAGGGGCTTATAAGTTTGTGGCAATGTATGTAACAGGCATCTCTGACTTTATAAAGTATATATATTCTTGATCAGCATTAAAAGTTGTTTCGATATAGCCATTTTCGTTTGTCTGTCTATCTGCACTGAAAAAAAGATCAACTTCTAAAATCAAGAACATTCGTCTTAAATATTTTGTTCTTGAAATAGGACCATTTTAAGACCAAATTAATAAGACTTATAAGAATTAAAAATCTTAAATTGATAAGAAAATATAAATATGTCATATTTAATATGAAGATAGTTTGGTAACAAGTCGAGGTATCCGAAATCCGCTCAAGCCAAGGAAAAAACATATAATCGGAATATTTATAAAAAAAAAAATAAAATAAAAAAAAACATGTATACAAAAAAAATAAGTTTAAAGTTTAAAACACCTGCCCAATTTTTTTATTTTTGGCTTGAGAATTTAAGATTGTTTGGTCTTAAATTAAGAACTTATTCTTATTTGAAATGTTCCTAAAATCAAGATGTGTTTTCTAAATTTAAGAATTTAAGAATGTTCTAGACGCATTTTTTAGACCAAAATTCTTATTTCTAAGACCAAAATCTTGATTTAAGAAAATTTTTTTTATCAGTGTGTCTATCAAATTTAATGGCAATACTCCCTTCAAATCGAATAAAAAGAGTTTCAAAAAATGAATCTAAGTTACAGGATTGAGTATTGACATACATTATACATAAGTATCATATCTTTAATGTGTCTGGCTAATTTCGAAAGATCTTCAAGAAAGAATTTAAGAATGTTAAGGTATCTAAATGTGTCTCAGTACCGGGTCTCTCAAAGTCGAGCATACTCAAGTGCATCGTTTTATTAGCCATATACTTATATTTTTAAATCACAACAGTGAAACTAATAAAAAAAACACAAGCCATAACCATCAAAGTTATTTGTGTAGAATTTATTATCAGTCTACGTAATTTTATGATTGATTCAAAAGTCGTAGATAAAGCGTCATCGGGTAAATTACAATTTGTAGTTAAGGGGGAAATTCGAATCACATTTGAAAAGTTTCTGCAGAAGTAATTGTGATAACGTTATCGGATCTGCATTTTAGATAATTAAATAAATATGCAGGAGCTGGCGAGTTTATCTAATCTTTAGCTAATTAAAAACAAAAGCCAGGTAGACAGATTGGTAACAAGACAAATAAGAAATCTATTTAATAACTCTTCAGTTATGCGATAGATAACACTAATGGGATAGATGTACTACACAATAATTAATGTTTTCGATGAAAAATATAAAATACGAACTGTAATCTTATCCATCAATGAATGGCCATAAAGTCTACAATATTTTGTTGAGAGTAGTTCAATGTATTGCCAATAACAAGGTTATTACCAAAAAAACATTTGATAAGATGTTTTCTCTGATAGGAGCATTTCCGTCCAATTGTTTTACTTGAGAGTGCAAAAAGAAATGTAATGAGTTTGTAGATTTATATTTAATAATTGTTATCATGATATTATTTCGCTAATGTCATGTTGACACGGTTTATGTGACGCACATCTCAACAAATTGCGAGTTAGGGAATATTAAAGCGTAAATCTTAAAGTACACAATGTCTAAGTGAAAACTAATCAACCATTATATTGGAGACCGCAGCGTGACGCATTGAGGCTGGTTGGTTAATCTAGAAAGCGAGAGTGTCTTATCAGTTGAATTTATTACTGATTCAACTCTCGCTTGATTTAGAGTCCATTCCCCTGGCTATTCCAGTGAATCATCCAAGCTGATAAGCAGCATTTCAGTACCTGTATTCCGATTATTACAAATACAAATCAATGCTAATTTTAATCGCGTTTGAAAACAAGCATGGAACATGGAACATAGAACATGGGCACTTTTGGTACTAACAACTAATTGGTGCCCCTTATCGCTTATCAGCTACCCAAGCAAGACTCAGGAAATACATACAACTCCAACAATTGTAGAACATATTTCATTTATCTGGAGAAACAATAAAAGCTGTATAACATAAGCATTTAAAGGGACTCGCATAATTCAAGCAGATAAGCGAAAAAATAAAAAAATAAATTATATTTCTCTCAAATATAATTGCAAGTGCACGTGTCGTGTTCGCTTTCCAGATTTAAATGAGGTGCTAAATTGCTAGAGATTCGTTAAAAATTGCAAATAATTAGTTTAAGGTCTAATAAACAAATAACAAACAATTGTTGCTTGTGATTATATAATCGGAGTGGAGGGAGAAGCTGGAGATCTCTTAAGCTAGACGAACTTGGAAATCAAGTGAGTTTGAACCATGGCAAGTACAATGAACCGCAGAGATAATCGACGGTTATAGTGAGAAAACGGGTTTTAGACCAAAGCCGAATATCTTTTGGTTGAACCACGTTGCTATCAATCAAAGTCGCATCAAAAAGTTAAAGAGGGCGTTGACCAGGAAGATGATATCCATGATATCCATGAGATGCGAGGGTAGCAGCTGATCAAGCTGTTGGCCAAGTTTGCTTCCGGCCACACTAATGAAACCATCGCTCGTAATACGCATATGGAATTTGGTAATAATCGTGCGCTTACCAAAATTATTACTCAATCTTTAAGCAACGCTTTGGTTATGTTAATAAATTTAACACAAAAAAAAATAGAGAGAGAAAAAACAACACAGTCATCGGTTGGCCCATTGCATTGTCACTCTGTCTTTTGTCTCGGAATGGACACAAACTCTCAACTCAAACTAACTTACCTGCAGCTTAGTCGCAACGTAAATTTGTTAATTGAAGCAGCGACTGCGACTGCGACGGCGACGTCGACGGCAGCAGCGGCAGTGGCAGCAGCAGCAGCGTCAGCCTGAAGACAGCGACAATGTCGTTGGCGATGGGGCTATTGTTGGACCAGGGTCAAGCATAATTACTAGATGGCTGGGCCTGTTGTCTTATTACTTATTTTTAGTGTTTGTTCATAATTAATTTACGTTTGTTGACAATATTGAAACGATGACAATGATAAGTTGCACACACACACGCACACACACCGCACACACACGGACGTCCCTGTGTCCCACTGTGCCAGGTGCCTTGTAGTTCCAGTTGCCTTGGGAGCCTGTGCTTGAGTTCCGAGTAATTTGTTAGACTTATTTTAGCACAGTTTCTCATTAGTCATGCAGACCAGGTATTAAAACAGACAATGCGTTTATTTCTGGCTAATATACTACATGTGTATATACAAAGGTTTCGGGTTTTTTTTTTCTCAGTTACTGCTGCTGGTTTTTTGCATTGGTTGCTGCGCGACGATGAATTGCTTTTCATACACTGTTTATTACACCACTGAATGTTATGCACTTTATCACAAGCACGTATGCAATTAATGGCCTCAGTATTTGGGGTTTTAATCTCATTAAAATTAATCTCGAATACAGTTTTGTTTACTCCGTGAGTCGGAAACGGGTGCGAATCGTCCGTCTTCGTCCGCAAGTCGTTTAACTCTTCTGCTTCTTTTCTAAAAATGATAACAACCCTGTTGCTAATAACAGCAAAATGTTAATTGACCAATGTTAAACTGATTTTAACAGCGAACCGTTAGGGATTTTTTGAACTGAGATTTTTTAAACAGACTAACAAACCAAAGATAATTATATTTTTTTTAGACGTGCAAAGTTTTTTTTATAAAAATAGTTTCAATAGGTGGCAAGTCGGAGATCATAACTGAGACTGAGGCAATTTATTCAATGTCTCCGATCTTAGCAGAGCAGCATAATGTTAACTGAGATTCTTTAACAGACTAGTCTTAACAGAGGCCGTTAATGGATTTGCCTTAACATTTACAAGTCAACAGTTGGATAACTGTTAGTCATCCTGAACGCGGGCGCAACTTCGACTATCGATAAATTATACGACGACGAATTATTTAACTGTAATCAAAAATTTGAAATTCAAAAAAATTCTATCAAAAACTCTGAACAAATTTTAAAAATTCTAGTTTTCAAATTATAGAATTAAATAAAAATAAAATCAATTTTACTTTTGATCAAAATATTGGAATGGAGCTTTTTCGGGGAACCAAGGCTGCCACACGTTTCAAAATTGTCGGTGACTAACAAGTTGTAAGCTCGTAAAACATTTTAAACTCATAAAATATTTCATTTTTAAAAGCTAAATGAAAATTAAAATATACTAGATTTCAGGCTAAATTTATAAGCTTTTACATTTTGAAAAATGCTAGAGCTAGCCTGAAATATGCCAAGCTGGCAACACTGTATGCTTGTGTTGGTTAAAAAAATAGAATTTGTTTTTGTGCACACGTAGCGGAAATTTCTTTTTGGTCATTTAAGCGTAAAGTGAAATTAAACGCATATGTTTTGAACAAATTGTTGTACTTAAATGTAGCATGCATATATTGCACAAAGTGTCGTTCGTTTAACAAGGAGGCAGGAGCATCAAAACAGCTGAAACCGAAAAACCAACAGAACGCATAACTATGTCATTTGTGGGTGGAGGGGTTGGTGGAGGCACTGATGTGCACAAATTTGTTGAGGCCCTGCAGGCAGACTTCAAGACGCTCTCACTGGAAACCAAGAAGAAGTATCCGCAAATAAAAGAGGTAAGTACTTGTCCCAGGGTCAAATTCACTGCACCAGCTGACGTATGCATCATTTTGCCTTCTTCTAATTGCCGCAATTTGTCATACAGCCGCCACTGTGGGCGGTATTTTGGGTGGTTGCAGGGGATGACAACGCCTCATGCGGGATGGAGGTGGTGTCGTCGTTCTGCACCTGTTTCTGTATGCGCGACGCAATTATGAAATTGATATCAAACCGGTCGCTCGGTCAGCAAGAAGAAATCAAATTGATTTTTTTACAATTACGTTAATTGAATTGGACATCGTTATTATTAAGTACATAATGCAATTGAATTTTATTTCAGGCATGCGAAGAGGCAATTGCCAAGCTATGCACAGCTGGCAGCAGCCAACAAAATTCGGTGTATTACACCGTCAATCAGATACTCTATCCGCTGGTTCAGGGCTGCGAAACAAAAGACTTGAAAATTATCAAGGTGAGTCATCGTCATATCAGCAATGTTCGTTCAGCAATCATGTTTCAAACTTGATTTCCTTTTATAGTTCTGCCTAGGCATGATGCAACGCCTCATCACACAGCAGGTAGTGGATCAGAAGGGCGCACTGTATATAACCAATGCCTTATGGACGCTAATGGAGCACAACATCGAGGAGGTTAAAGTACTACAAACGGTGACATTGCTCCTGACCACAAATCTAGTTGTGCATGGCGATACATTGGCCAAGGCATTGGTGCTTTGCTTTCGCTTGCACTATACCAAGAATCCAACAATTGTGAACACAGCTGGGGCAACAATAAGACAGCTCGTCTCACTGGTCTTTGAACGTGTTTATCTAGAGAAGGATTCAGTGCCCAGTCTACAGCAACAACAGCAACAATCTGTCAGTCCAGATGGAGATGGCAATAGCACACAGGATGGCCAGACATTTGCCACGGACGCCTTTCATTTGTTCCAGGATCTTGTGCAGCTTGTTAATGCTGAACAGCCTTACTGGCTGGTGGGCATTACAGAAATGACACGTACCTTTGGCCTCGAACTGCTCGAAGCGGTGTTGAGCAACTTTAGTGCAGTGTTCCATGAGGTAATTTAAATTCCAAATTATTTGGTGCATCTATATTTTTTACTTAAGAAATTGCAATAGATTAATTCTATACTCTCATCTTAACGTTGCAGAATCAGGAGTTCCGTTTGCTTCTGAAGGAACGCGTCTGCGCTTTGGTTATCAAACTTTTCTCACCAAATGTGAAGCATCGTCAGCTTCCACCACCAAGTAATGGCACTGCTGCAGTCACAGCGGATAAGCCATACTTCCCAATAAGTATGCGCCTGTTACGTCTGGTGGCTATACTTATACAGAAGTATCATACTATACTGGTCACTGAGTGCGAGATCTTCTTATCGCTGATTATCAAGTTTCTGGATCCGGACAAGCCACACTGGCAGCGTGCATTGGCTCTGGAGGTTATACACAAACTGGTGACGCGTTCCACGCTGATTGCCTTCTTCTGCAAATCGTATGATTTGAAGAATCATGCCACACACATTGTACACGACATGATCGCCGCCATGGGCAGTTATGTGCGCTATTCACTGATCAATGCCTCAGCGGTGTTAAGTAACGGTGGACAGCAATTAGTTGGAGCCGCAGGACAACAGCCAAGCACATTGACGGCACTGGCAAGCGGTGGCAACAATCAGTGTGGCTTCATGTTCCGTGGCGCTTACCTTCCCTTGGTGGCCACCTTTGCGCCGGGCGTCTCCAAGGCTGTTTAGTAAGATCAGTGGATTTTTACAATAGAAAATGTCTCACAAAGTTATCTTTTAGCTTGGAAATGTTGGACAAACTTGATGCGCCTAACATACTCGATAGTTATGGCATTTCTCTGGCCTATGCCATTCTGTTGGACATGACGCGTTCGATTGGCGGTGTCATTCAGCGCACTCCTGAGCAGCATCCCACACACAACACGGCCATCATAAGCGAGGAGGAGCATAAGCCATTATGCCTGCAACTGGTCAACTCCAGTTGGTCTGGTCTGCTGAGTGCATTCATTCCGCTGGTGGAAACATCCATAGATGAGGGCACCACAGAGAATATACTGAAGGCTATGCAAAACTATGCGGCACTTTGTGGAATGTTGGATCAACTGCAACCGCGTGATGCCTTCATTATGGCAATGTGCCGCGCCTCCTTTCCGCCTCACTATGCCATGTCCATCTTTGCCAACGTCATGCAACCTGATGCAGATCTCAGATGTAAGCAAGAGATTACTATTTATACCATTTAAATATACTTACGACGAATTCCATTATCAGGTCACACTCGCAGCGGGAGTCAGGATCTGAGCAGTCAGTTCATCAACAGCTGCAACGCCGATGGCGGTGACTTTCGGCCACAGATTGTGGCAGTGGGAACGCCATTGCCCAGCGCCTCGTTGCCACACAGTGTGATGCAGGCACCTGTAATGCTGACCAATAAGAATCTACAATGCATGCGTGCGATTCTCCTGTTGGCCCACAATAATGGCAGCATTTTGGGCACCTCATGGCACATTGTGCTACAGACACTGCAGCATTTGGTGTGGATACTGGGATTGAAGCCCTCGACGGGTGGAAGCCTCCAGGCAATGCCCAAACCCGCTGTGGATTCCAATGTGGGCATACAGACGGCAGTGATGGCCGATCTGCCGGTGTTGTCACAAATGATTGGCCAACTGTTTGAATCCAGTCAGTATTTGGATGATGTGGCATTGCATCATCTGATCGATGCGCTCTGCAAGCTCTCGCATGAGGCCATGGAATTGGCGTATGCCAATCGAGAGCCATCGTTGTTCGCTGTGGCCAAGTTAATGGAAACGGGCCTGGTTAACATGCCACGCATCGAAGTGTTGTGGCGTCCCCTAACCAATCATCTGCTTGAGGTGTGCCAACATCGACACATACGCATGCGCGAGTGGGGTGTGGAGGCCATCACGTATTTGGTCAAGTCAGCGCTGCAGTTCAAGCATAAGCAACCGCTTAAGGAGAATCTGGTAAGTCCAATTACCTGATAATAAAGTGTGTATCAGAGGTGTAAATTTAATCAGTCACTTATTTCATTATTAATTCACTTAAAATCAGGTATTAAGACCTTAACCGAAACCGTTCCTTTAACCGCTGAAAACCGATTGAAATTTGAAACCGTAACCGAACAAATGTTTTTCCACTGTACCGAAACCCATAAACCGAAACTCTTTAAACCAAAATAACCGTTCAGTAACAGATTCATTTATAAGGGTTAATTTCAGCAACTTTGATAACTTTGAACTGCCATAACTTGGTCAAAACTCAATCAATTTCCATGCTCAATGTAAATTTGAGCACGATTTTATCTCTAAATTCGTTCTGCATTTAAATTTTGTTTAATTTTGAAAATTTTTGAAAATCGAAATTTTTCGAAATTTTACAGTGTTACCCCTTTGTCTTTTTTGATTTTTTCGAAAAATTTCGAATCTCCAAAATGAACAAAATTTAAATACAGAACGAATTTAGAGGTAAAATTATGATCAAATTTACATTGCGCATGGAAATCGATTGAGTTTTGACCAAGTTATGGCAGTTCGAAGTTTAAAAAGCATTAAAATCAAAATAATCGAAATTTTGAAACCAAATTTATATGAGATCAAATTATAATAAAATCGACATTACACTGGATCATTCAAGTAACCAGATAACATTATTTTCCAGGCTAAAAAGATTATTAAGTAAAGCTTAATGCTTTATCAAATTAATATAATAATTAAATTATCTATATATTTTTTTAAGGAACTACAAACCATGTTGCTGAGTCCACTCTCGGAGCTGTCCACAGTGATGCATGCGGATGTGCGTCAGCGTCAATTGGATTGTGTGCTACAGATTTTAAATACAGCTGGTGAAATTCTATCATTTGGCTGGCCAGCCATCATCGAGATAATTGGCGCCGTTAATGATCATCATGGCGAGCCTCTGATCCGCACCGCATTCCAGTGTCTGCAGCTGGTCATCACCGACTTTCTGACGGTCATGCCTTGGCGCTGTCTACCCTTGTGCATCAGCACAGCGGCCAAGTTTGGCTCCCAGACGCAGGAGCTGAATATTTCACTGACAGCCATTGGTCTCATGGTAATTATAAATAGTAAAAGTGTGGAAATAAATTATTAATTTCTATCTTATGTTTGCAGTGGAATATCTCAGACTTTTTCAATCAAAATCAGGATAAGTTGATGTCCACACAAGTGGAGGATGTCTCCATATTGCCGGACTTTCCCGGCACCGTCAAAATGCCGCAGTTTGACAAGCTGTGGATGTGCTTGTATGCCAAACTGGGCGAGCTGTGTGTCGATCTACGTCCTGCTGTACGCAAGTCCGCTGGTCAAACGTTGTTCTCCACAATTGCAGCGCATGGCAGTTTGTTGAATCCTCCCACATGGCAGGCGCTGGTCTGGCAAGTCCTCTTCCCTCTGTTGGACAATGTGCGTGCTCTCAGCAGTTCAGCAAGTAACGAGAAAGTTGATGCCAGCGGCAACATTCTAATCCATCATTCACGCAACACGGCCCAAAAGCAATGGGCCGAAACGCAGGTGTTGACTCTATCCGGCGTCTGTCGGGTGTTCAACACCAAGCGAGAATTGCTCCAGATGCTTGGTGACTTTGAGCGCGCCTGGTCGTTGATTCTTGAGTTTATACAGAATGCAGCACTAAGCAAGAATGGTGAAGTCTCCTTGGCGGCATTGAAGTCGCTGCAGGAGATTATGTACCACAACAGCACGGAGCGTGCGCTGAAGGATGCACAAACAGTCCAGCAACAGGACGACGAGATTTGGACCGTAAGTTTAATTAAAAAGAATCTTATTTAAATCCAGCAATCACGAATATGAATTCTGCATTTTTTTAAAGTACAGAAATTATTTTCATTTGTCAAATAAAAATATTATTTTATGTTTAATATTACAAATTTAAATATTATGTCTAATTTTCAGAAATAATATTTATTTATTAGTTTAATTCAAACAAATATGTATTTTTGTAATTGCTGTTTTGCATTGTTAAAATGCAGTTCAAGTTTAATTCAAAATGTTTTCATAACTAATTGCAAACTCTTTTGTTATACTTTGCAGATTGCCTGGAACATTTGGCTAAGCATTGGCATGGAGAGCACGAAGATGTCAGCGACCACAAGAATACTGTCCGGCAATGGAAGCGCTAATGACAGTCAGGAGGACTTTTACATTCCCAGTCAGGCTTTTCTTACGGCGCTCATACAAATCTTTCCCGCCATTTTTCAGCACATTCAAGTCAGGTGAGCACTTTGTCTATCATTGTAATCAATTACTAGTTACTTATTATACTATTCTCTCTTAGATTCAGTGCCTCCGACTTTGACAAGTTCTGCACGGTGTTGACCAATGCTGTTTGCATTCCCGTCCAAACGGATGCTGTTCCTTACATCATGTCCACAGTGTCGGACACGTTGTTGACTCCGCTGCATGATGGCATACTGGAGTGCATGGAGCTGATACAAAAGGAGGCTACTAGATCCGACTCGGATCCCAGCATACGCCAACTGATACCCGCCATCTTTCGCCAGTTGTTGATCTTTAGCAAGTTCGCATGCGCACCACCAACATTCCAGCAGAGTGTGGAGCACAATAAGTATGGCAAACCAAGTGGTCATTATGCCAACAATGCATCTATTGAGGTCGTAAGCATGAACTACATTCCGTTTGGCGAGAAATCCATAAGTATTTGCGTTAAATTATACCAAAGCACCGCCACCGAGGAGTCGGTGGTGCAGGAGCAGATATTACACGACATTGTCAAGGCATTGCGCACTCCGTTGGCCATGAAGTACAAGTGTCTATCCTCCAGCACCTGGAAGTTGGCCATATCCAGTCTCATCAGTGTGCTTCACACGGGATTGAAAGTGGCGCGTGCCAAGCCGCAACATTTTGCCAGCCTTTGGGATGATTTGGCCGATACCCTGGACAAGTTTCTATTTCCAATCAGTGTGTGCACCATCGAGGATCGCGGCCTAGAGGAAATTGTATTAGATGAAACAATCGATTGCCAAGTCATTGAATTGCTCCGTGATGAAGTCTTGCCACATGCACACGAGATGCCGCATCAGTTCATCATGCAAATTGTTGTGCTGCTAAACAAGGGCTCCATACACTCCGCATCGGATAGCAACATTTGCTATGAATCCGATTGGAAACTACGCGAAATCTTTGCCAAAACATGTTTTGAAACTTTGCTGCAGTTCTCACTGCTAGAGGATCAGGCAACGGCCTCGGCCTGCAATAACAATCGCCTTAATGCTAATTTGCTAACAGCTGGCGCTGGAGGAAATGTGAACAAGGACTTTGCCGGTCGACTGGCGGTCACTGCGCTGCTGCATCGCTTCCAAGAGGTGCTTAAGCGATTTAATGATGATGAGCGTCAGAGTGGAAAGTGTCCGCTGCCTAGGTAAAGTTTTTGGATTAACCTGGATAAGCAGCTTTAATATATCTGATGCTTAACATTCTAGATTCCGTCTTTCTGAAATATCGTTTGTGTTGAAAGCAATTGCAACGCTCGTGGTGTCCATGAAGAAGGCGCCAGCATCCAAAGGTGAGTGTGGACTAAACTTAAGCTAAATATTGAATCCCTATAAGAAATTCTAACAAATAAAGCTTTTGATAGTCTATCAATATTGGCAAAAATAATTAGGAACACAAATTAAGGAAATGAAGTCAAAAAAATGAGAAGGCTAAAATATATATTTTTAATCCTTCTACAGTTTAGTATTTTAATAACATGAAATAAGAGGATAAAAAACTCAAACATTGGAAAAACAACATTGTACTCTACTATTCGAAAAGGAAATTCAAATTATCCAAATTGAAAAAAAAAACAAAACTTTTTCCTACTCTTAATGAACTAAACATTCCTAATTTTTGTACTCAGAATATTTATATTTTTTTGAACTTCTGTTTTACTCCGTTTTCATCCTTATTTTGGTTTAAATTTTTTACTAACTCCTACAGAAAAATTAAATATTAGCATGAGGTAATTAAATCTGAACTTTTCTCTCCCACAGTCAATAAACCCGCTTGGGATCTGCTAATTGGTCTGTATCCCTATTTGGTGGACTGTACCACAACCACGTCCCCGGAGGTGTCTCGTTCGCTGCGCGAGGCGTTGCTGCAATACACGGATCTGTTGCAAGCACCACGTACCTCCAATGACAATACAATACAATCGAATGGACAGCAGTGAGAATATGCTATGCCCAAAGGAATGTGTGGAAAGCGAATCGTTTTTAATTGTCTAAGCGAATGTCCTTTTGAATATATACTTACATATTTATTTTACTGTGCATAATTTAATATTGTTATATGTATATGCTTACGCCCACTTTTTACCCTATCCCCGTATATATTTGTTTAATTGTTTAATAAGACCTAAGTATATATATATATGTATGTATTATCTGTCAGATGTGGCAATAACAATTCAAAATTAAAGCTGTCAAGAGCTTAACAGCTCGATAAGATAAGATGTCCAACTAGACGCCTTTAACCTACTATGCAGCAGCAGCAGCAGCAGCTTTATCGGCCAAAAAGACAACGAAGACGAGGATGAGGATGAGGACAACAACTAACAAATAGTATATTTCTTTAGTACCTTTTCGCTGTTTACTGATAATGATAACGATATGATATGATATGATAACTATACATGAGCTATGCGTGTAGCGCATTTTAAACAACCTACCTAGAAATGGAATAGACTTGCGTGTTATCTGAATCAAAATACACTTAACCATGATGCAACAACTTTGTAGTGACGTTTTTAAATAAAGCAAAATTATTATTATATATTTATGTAATCGCCTTTTCATTATACAAATACAAATATATCACATTTGATAACGTTGATTTATGACGTCAATTCTCCGGTTATCGCAATCTCAACTGCAGTAGTTATTTATGCCGGAATTTTGATAAAACAAATAAATTAATATAAACTTACCACTTACCACAACTGTAAAACGTGTGTAGATATTTCAGAGTGCGAAAAAGTGTTAATCTAAATAAAATTTTTATTTTAATTTGTTTTGTTTTCATTTTAATCGGTATAATAAGTATAATAACATTTTTTGTTCTTCTTGTTTTGCTTTCATTCATTATTATTTTACCAGTTAATTTTAATGTTTTTATATAGTTTTTTTTGTTTTTTTGTTTTTTGTTTTGTTTTTAATATTAGAATTAGGCAATCGAGTTAATACTACCTTCGTTTTAAATATTATGCAACGAATTGGGTTTCTTTTATTTTTTTATTTTTTTCGGTTTTGTTTTTGTTTATGAATTTTTAAATGTATATTTAATAAACTCATTTCCATTCTGGCTAAGCAACATTTTGGTCTCTCAAGCGATCCACATGTTGCTTCTTCTTCATCATTTTTAATCATTTACTCATTTAATTATTTTTTTTTATATATTTTGCTGTGCCTTTTTAACTCAATTGTTTTTTTGTAGTTTTTTTTTGTTTTTAGATTTTAAATTGTAGTTTTTATGCCGTGGGCGCTAAATGTACAGTTGCCTTGTAAAAATGTACAATTCAAGCGCTTGCTTTTAAAATATTTTTTGGTTTTTCATTTTGTTTTTTTTTATTAATGTTACAATTACTAATTTAGTTTTTAGCTGAAAGTCGCAATCACCTTATTAAATAGCCGCAATTATATATATATATATATTCATATATATATATATGTAAATATATATTTTTAGCGTTAATTAACCTTGTGTTCTTATTATTATTTTAAATCTTTGTTTAGTTTTATCTTCTGTTGCGGATTTGTTTTTTTTTTTTGTTTTTTAGATGGAGAGAGGGTAGGGGAAAGATAGTGGGGGAAGGGGGAGTCTTAGATATAATACAATTGTTTTTATTACTGCACTAACGATCGTGTGGATTGCGATTTGATTTCTCATACATACATATGTATGTATGTGTACTTAGTTATTAACTGGGTTGTTCATATTCTTCCCCTTTATTTTTTACTTTTATTATTTATTCTGCTTGTTTCCGGTAATATGGGCTTAAGTATGTATGTATGTATGCATGTTATGTGTATGTATTTGTTTTAACAATTTAATTAGTTAATTTTTAGTGAGACGACATTTTGCATAAGTTTCTCTCTGTTTGGATTTTTATTCCCTTCCTTTTGTTTTTCCTCTAAAAAACACTCTGTACATACATATGTGAATGTAGTTGTGTATGTGTGTGTAAAATTTATTAATAATGCATTTGTTTGTTAAACAAAAGTAACGCAAATGTTCAAGTGCTTAAAACAAGTGTAGTACTTCATATAAATATATATATATATCTTTATATACATATATTAAATAGATGTACTTGTATATGTATATATGTATGTATGTATAGTGTTTAGTATATATGTATAGTATAGAAGTATCGGTTGATTTTAGAGGAGAGGCGTAAGGAGCGTTATTTATTTATGTTTTATTTTTGTTGTCATGAAATTCGTTAAATTTGTTATGTTTAGAAATTTGTTGATGAATTCTTTTGTATGGATATTATTATTTTAATTTTATATTTTATTTATTTTATATGTGTATGTGTATGCATATTTATTTTAAATTATTATATTGTTAGTGTAGTTGTTGTTTGTGTTCAATTTATTAAACTCTTTACATTAAATTACATAGCTAAATTGTTGTTGGTTGTTTTTCCATTTTGTTTTTGTTTTATTTTAAATTTGTTTAATGCCATTAGCCATACAAAATGTCGTGTTGCATACACATATACATACGTACGTTAATATTGTATATGTATATGTATATGTATGTACTCGTCTATATGTATATATAATCATTTTTGTTGTATCTTTTAGTTTAATGAACACTTTGTTGGGTTCAATTCAATATTAGTTTAAAAAGTTTTGCATTTTCCATATTTATAGTATTGTTGTTTTCTTATTTTCCTTTTGTTTTGTTTTCTTTTTGTTTTTGTTTTTAGTTAGTTTAGTAGTAATGTTATGTTAAGTTTAGCGTTGGTTTAAAAAAGTTGCTCATCGAAATGAATATATAATATATATATATATATATAGTTAAGAAGCGCTGTGCCCTGTTGACTTGTGATTTGTTTAAACTTTTGCTTTCCATCATCTTCTTCTTCCCACTTTATATATAGTATTACTATATTTCTATATAAATTGCTAAAAATCATAGTTTTTAGTTCATAGTTCAATGATTAGCAATTTAAATACAGTATTTGCCTAGTTGAAGACGCCTGGATTTCATTCTGCCAGAATATCGTAATATCGCATAACCAAAAATAGATAAAAACCTTTTCATCCGATTTCGAGTGTTTTTATTTAGTTTTTTTTCTTCGCCTATCTATCGAATGTGTAATTGTTTTTTTAATTTAATATGTGGGCACTTGATTGAATTTTTCTTAAACTTTTTCAGTTTTCTCGTTAAATTTTCAGCAAAAGGATTTTTATCTATTTTTGGCCATTCGTCGGGATTTCATTGTATAATCTATATATCTTTGGATATATTTATACATATAATTTAGCCGTTTTTTTTAATTTGGTTTTATTATTAATGATTTACCCGTAGCTATAAATGGATTATAGAGTATTTCATACAAATTTATTATAATCCTATTTCAGAAAGCAAGTCACACGTTATTAGAAATCAATAAATAATAAGGAATTCTTCCTTTTTGGAGAGTTTCTCTTCATTTCTTTTAGCAAATTGTTGTTCATCTTGTATTTCTACTGAAACCCTAAGGCATTTTCATTTCGTAACTTGTCTTTAAGCTAACTTTACACTACCAAGATTTGAAAGAGGACAACGGTAAGTTAACGGAAAAATCAGACTACAATTTATGCATCCCTATATGATCATCATCTAGATCCAAAAGTGCACTTATTAACAAAAATGTGTTGGCTTTGGAACATTACGAGGATTACCAATTCTTAGCGAATTTTGTTAATAAAACATGTGACTTGCAATCGATATTCGATCTCTGATCATTATCGATCATTCGTAATTATTGTGTTCAAGGCTGCAAACGGTTCGACTTTGGTTTTTTGGGGTTTAAACCTTTAAAATTATTCACCCTTCGAAATCGAGCACTTTAAAAAAAAAAGAAAATAGAAAGAATAATAAATAGAATAATTTACTATCTATCATTTTATCTTAGATGGATAACAACTAATATAAAATCATAATCTTATGTTTAATAATTTTCAAGGCTTCAAAAATCAAGAACAAATGAAAAACAATTGAGAAAATCAAATATTTCATCATATATAAAATATATTATAATCAAATACTTATAAAATATAATCAAGTTTTGAAACGAATCTTTAAACTTTAAACTCCGAACCTTTCCAAAATTTTGGATGTTTGCAGCCCTGATCTTCTCTACAATTGCTGTAACTAATTTTTTGTTGAATATTATTTTAATTTTAGCTTCTTGAACTGAAATGATTAAAGGTGAAATATTTGTTGTTCGATTCATTTATATAGTTATATGATTACTACATAATGAAATATACATATGTAGTTGTTGTTGTTGTTGTTGTTTTATTTTCCACTGGTTTTCCATTTGAATTGTTCCAAATTGTTGTTGTAACTGTTGCTGCTTAAAGCTAATTTAAAATTATCCGTGTTATCATTAATAATATTTATATGTATATTGTATATACATACATATACACACACATGTAGTATATATATATATATATATATATATATATATATATATATATAATATATTAGATTTGCTTAAATTAATATATTTTTATTTATTTTTACGCGGGAGAGTAAAATTGTGTGCCAGTTTTTGTTATCGATAACAATCATAATGTAAATAATCGAAAAGAAGGCATAAATAAATCGTTTCAAATATAATATATACTGAGGATTTATAGGATACACGATTTGTTTTGTCAGGCTTTGTTCTTGTTGTTGTTCTTGTTGTTGTTGTTGTTTTTACTGTACATAGAAAAAAAAAACATACAATACTGCGTATGTACTTGTTGTATATAAGTGTATATAATGTATAGTTTCTTTTTGTTTAGTATATAGCAATAGTTGACGAGTGTTTTAAAGTTCTTGTTGTTGTTGTTATTTTGTAGTATGTTGTTGTTCATCTTGTTATTGTTGTTTGTGGGTAACATTACGTCATACATAATAGCAGTAAATAGGTATCGTAGCTGTTCTTTTTGTTGTTGTTGTTCTTGTTGTTGTTGTTGTTGTTGGTGTGTATAAGCAACGTGGGTTCACTTTATCAGTTCAAGAGGTCATATAGTACATAAGTGTGTGTGTGTGTGTGAGTGTATATGTGTGTGTATGTGTGTGTGTAAGGGGGAGGAGAGGGAAGTGTTAATAAATAAACAATCTGTCAGTTGTATACACAATACACATAAATATGTAAATCTATATACGTATATTATACATATACATATACATACATATATATATATATATATAGTCACAAATAGTCGTTACACAAATAAGCCACAAACTGTACAAACTGTAGATTGTACTTGTACAATAAAAAAGACTTATACACAAAAATCCCCTAAATTGCATCATTTCGATTTCGATTTTCGATATCATCAATTTTGAACAATCGAGAGTTTTACGATTACGACGGTTTCAAAGTATCTTTTTTGCTAGGCTATTTAATTGTTTCTAAATATACATACATATATATCTACATATATATATATATATTTATATATTTATATATCGATATCGAACATACACACACGATGATTCAGTTTTTGCCTTAGATTTCGATTTATTTTTCTTTTCGTATATAACAAGAACGGTTATTGTTTTATTATTATTTATTAGTTTATTAGTTTACTATACAAATGTTTATGTTTTTATGCACAAACATAATTTATCATCATCATTTATTTATTTACTGAGAACACAGTTTACTATATATATATATATAAATATTTAAAGCTTTGGTGGCGGCAAAAAAAGTGTGAAAATCAATAATCTTTTGAAACAAAATGAAAATGAAATTTCAAAAACGAAAATAAGTATTCAGATTTTGAAGTATTTACGTAGTTAGATAATTGAAAATTGAAGACCGCTTTATATAATATATAGTGTGTTTAACTTGGTATTCTTTATACACATACATACATATACAACCAAAAGTTTAACAACTAACAGAAATCAATAATAATAATAATAATAATAATTAACAGTGTTTTTCTTTGTATTTTTTTTTATCATATTTCTTATACTTTTTTGATTTGTTTGTTTTGTTTTGCTTCGTTTTTGTTTTTTTTGTTATCCGAAAATGAGGCAAAGTCGTCATAATCATACATATAACATAATTATAATCATATATAATTATAAAATACAATAAATAGTATAAGTAAGCAAATAGTACTGAACTTTACAAGTTTTGGCAGTACGCAATTTGTTTCTCATTTTCTTCTTCTTGTAATTGTTTAAAATTATGCAAATTTACAATGTAGTTGTTGTTTTTGTTGTTGTTCATCTTAATTTTCAATTTGTTTTATTTATAATCATTTTATGTTATTTTGTTATTTTGTAATTTGCTTTTTAATTTCTTTTGTTTTTCTTTTTCTCATTTGGTTTTATTATTAAAATATACTCATAACGCGCTACTTAATTGTTTAAAAAGTTCTTTATTTTTATTAACTAATATTAATAAACAAATTTTTAACATTTTTCGCATTCAACAGTTTTTAGGTTTTTTTTTGGTTTTTTCTTGTTTTGTTGTTATTTTCATCTTCTGGCTTTTTCCAAAGATTGAAGATTTGGTTTTCACTGATCGCACCCAAGAGCTCGAACTAAAACACCCCGAAAAAAAACTAGCTACAAATAAAAAATTCCATATACTATATATAGTAAATAAATACGCAAGATTTAGAAGACGGAATCCTCGGCGTTATCTAGATTTAAACAATATATAAACTTGTTGGTTATGTACAACATTTCTGCGACTTTCATCTATGTAATTATTATGTATGTATGTATGTATGTGTGAGTGAGTGAGTGAGAGGGGAGAGAATGTATCTGATAGATACATCTTTCTTTTTTTAATAGTATTAGATAAGTACTCTGCGGATTCGGTGTTGGATTCTGGACCGTCATCATCATTGTGTCATCATCATGGATCCCATTGATCATTTTGTTAATTACTAGTGTTCATTTAACTGCTATCACTTTCATTTGTTAATGTTAAATTATTTATCATTTCTTGTTTTTTCTTGTTTAATATTAATCTGGTTTTCCTTTCGTTTTCTTTCTTTTTATTTATAATAAAATACAATTTGACTAAACAATATTTGCAGACAATTCAAGATCTTGTTTCGGGTAGTATTTGGGGTGAGTATTTTTTGGAGGATAGAGAAGGGGGGTTTTTTCTTTCTTTCTGGGGTTTCAGAGAGACGGGGTATTTTGGATCTTCGGTGACAACACTCATTTTACTAGTTGTATTTGTGTATATTATGTATATAATATAATGCTTTCATTATTATTATTTTTGTTTTTATTTATGTATATGCTCAATTATAGATTTCGTTTTAGGCTGTCTTTAGGAATTTTAATCATAATTTCTCCTTTTCTTTTTCCTGCAATAGAAACAACAAATTGCAAAATCGGATAAGTCAAAAAATTGATTCAAATGGCACTAGAAACTTATCGAGATTTAGATACAAAGTTCAACCAAAAACTAAATGCAGACGGAGGGGATGTGAGCAGCAATCAATCAATCAATCAATCAATCAATCAATTAATTAATTAATCAATCAATTAGTTTAGTTTAATCTCTATTACAGATACATATACATACGTACAAGAGCAATCAAAGAAAATTAAAAGATATAGATAAATAAAAGTACAATTGAAAATGAGAAATGGAAAATTCAAATTTATACTTTGTAGTTCCGACTTTCTATTTGGTACAAACATTAGACTACTTGTTGCTGTTGTTGTTGTTAATAATAATAATAATCTAATATAATTGTTATGGTTATTGTTTATTTATAGTTGTTGTTGTTGATGTTGCATTATTTGCTGAACGCTGGGCACACTTTTCGTTTCGTTTAGAGGTGGAATCGAATCGATTATTTTTGCATTTAGTGGGTGGGGCAACGATAGCGAGCGATAGCGACAACAATCGATAAACCAATATGTCAATCAATCAATCAATCAAGCTGCAGGCTGTTTCTTTTTCTTTTTTTTACCTATTTACTTATGCATTAATTTATTTACTTATTGCGAATTTTATCAACTACGACATTTGTTAGTTACGGATTTTATGATTTTTGTTTTTTGGTTTTTGGTTTTGTTTTTTTCATTTATGGAGAGAGGAAAGAAAATAAGAAAAGAATGAAATACATTTTGATTAGCTTGTCATGATTAATTAGCTACGCAATTTATTGGCACTACGAATTCCACGATTACGAAAAGCAACTGAAAAGGAAGCACATAGAGATGGTTCCAAAATCCCATTTTACTACATAGATATCTTGGTCAAATCTGCAGTTGCAATTTAATACTGTTGCATTACATACATACATATAATTATAAGTATTCTTGGGTGTGTGTGTGTGTGTGTGTCTGTATTTATAAGGGAGAACGATCTCTATAAGGTTTATAGCTTCAATATACGCAAATTATAAATGTAAGAAAAACCTCTAATAATATTTGCACATTTCTACATACAGCGAGAAACATAGAAGAGACATTAAAAATGCGTGTGTTTAATTGTTTTCTTTTTTTTTTTTTAATTTACATGTTTTTTTATTTTTTTATAGAAATCAATCTCAAAACGCACAAAATCATAAGTGAAATAAAATAGCACAAAAGTTTGTATACAAAAGTTTTGTAATTAATTAATAATAATTATAGACGGAAATTCATAATCATAATAATAATAATTATAATAATAATAATAGTGAAAAGATTTATTCACAAAATTGACGGCAGATAAGAATAAAACTGTAACTGAAAAAAAGAAACAAAAAGTGCGCAAAGAAAACAAAAAATACTTTTCTGTGTCTGTATGTGTGTGTATTTTATGTATGTGTGTATTTTATGTGTAAGTGTGTGTGTAGTTGTATAAACTAATTAAGTGGGGGAAGGGGGGAGAAGTTTTCAAAGAAATAAAAACTGCAAAATAAAAAGATTGTTTTCCAGTCGTGTGTGTTGTTGTTGTTGTTTTTGTTGTTGTTGTCGTATTGTGTTATTGTTATTAACCAAAATTTATTGCCAACTTTAAGCTTAGATAGTCATAATAATAATAATAATAATATACATAGATAAGTAACGATAGAATAGATTTGATAAACTTTGTGTGTGTATTTTCAAGAGGCAAAACTCGTTGCTAATCATTTAAATTAGAATTAAACAATAAGTACTTAAAAACAAAGTTCATAACATTTTTCATTTTTATTTCACTTTCCATCTTAATAATGCACTTGTTGTAAATCATAAAGGAAATTATGTGTGTGTGTGTATAGAGGTGTGTGTGTGTTTGTGTGTGTGTTAAAGTTAAGCAACAGAAAACAAGCGCAGCAAACAAAAATTTTCAACTTTTCGACATGAAATCATAAGGCATATTTATATGTATATAATATATATATATAATCGTATTATTATATACTATTTATATGGCTATAAAACTACGCTCAGTGTTGTTGTTGTTGTTGTGTTTGTGTGTGCTTGTCAATATTAAAGCAATGTTTTTTGTTTTTTTCGTTTAGCACACATCGAAATTAAAGTTACAAAATAAATTGTTTTGTTTTTTTGTTTGTGGGCAGAAAATGATTAAAATTATAATTTATATATTTAAATATTAAGCATTAAGTTTGTTTGTGTTTTATGTCGTTTTTTTATTTGTTGTGTTTTTATTTTGTTGCGGCACGCAAAAAGTTCACTAAATTGTGTTTAATATGCGTATACTTGATTTTAATTTAAATACAAAATATTGTGAAAAATATGTTAACTTTTTGCTGTTGTTTTTGCATTTTTTACGTGCCACAACAAAGGAAACAAAAAACACATAACAACAAAACAAATTGTGCATTCGTTTGTTTTGTCTTGTTGCTCATTTTTTTGTAATTATAAATTGTTAACTAAGAAAATTTTGCTAAATTTGTTGCTGCTGCTGTTGTGTGTCCGTGTGTGTGTGTTGTGTGTGTGTAAGTACGTCGCATATGTCTGTGTGTGTTGTGTGTGTGTGTGTTGTGTTGTGTGTGTTTGTCTGTTGCGCATTGCGAATGCAGCTTCAAACGTCTTTAATTTGCAGTTTATTAACTAAAATGTAAATTTTCTGCTGCGTTTCAAATGTTTTAACAAAATCAATTTGGTGTTGTTGTTGTTGTTTTTTTTTGTTGTGGACTGCTTTTGTTGTTGTTGTTGTTGATGATTTCTTGGTCTTGTTGTTGTTGTTGTTGCTGTTGTTGTTTGTGGCAAACTTACTGTTCTTGGGGATCAGTATCACTCTCCTCCAGTTCGCTCTTGTTGCGTCTCTTCTCATAGATGAGAATGATCAAACAAAGAATCAGGACCTCAGCACAGATGCCCAGAAAAGGCCACAAGGCAGCAAATTTGCCTAAAATCAAATTGAAATTCAGTTTGAAATTTGAAATTTGAAATGTGATTTGAAATCGATTTCAAGACGTACCCTTAACACGAACGGTTGTAAAATCGCTGGCACCTTCCTCATTCAGAAAATCATTGGCCTCGTTGCGTCCGGTGCATTTGTAGTCGCCTCTGTCATCCAGGGTAACATTCTCAACCATTAGAAGGGCATTCTCCACACCATTTTCATCCGCTTTCAGTATATAACGATCTGTGCTATTTGATAAATTGTAATTGCCTACAAAAAAATGTAAATGCACAATCGTTTATTCATCTATATAGTTATATATTAATATATAGTATTACTTACCAACACTCCATGACAATCGGGGATTACTACCGAGCACTGTGCAGTGGATTATCATCTTCTCACCCTCGACAACACCATTATTTGAAGGCACTCGGACGTGCACTTTAGCTACAAATATTCAATAATAATTAATTATATATTAATTAGTTTTTTTTAATAATTGTTATCTATACAATATATAATTATTAATCTATCCATTATTATTATCTATACAAATTGATCAAAATTGCAACTAAAATATTAATAATAAGATTAAATTTAATTTGCTTTTTTGATTATAATTAGCTACAAAAGTCAAATTAATTTTTTCGGTTTAAGCGTTATATATTTTTAAAACACTGCTGTTTTTTATTTTATTTTAAATCTAATCAGTATTTATTGGTAATTTAATTTGTGCTTTAATTATACCAAATTGTTAATAATTTCAGTATTTTTCAAAAGGAATTATTAGCATTATTAAATTTAAATTTATCCATCAATGATACTGAATTATTAAAAAATATTTCAGTCTTAAAATGATTCATATAATTAAACTTTATTTTGTCAGAATTTCATAAGAATATAAAAGTATTTGAAAACATTTTATATGATCAGAAAAATAAATATCAGTTGTTTTATATATTGTATAGAAAGAATTTCCGACTTTAATTTAAAAAAAAACAACATTCTGTAACATTTTTAAAATTATGTTTTGTTGACTGATGATAATAATATTTAATATATGCATGTATATATATATATTTCAATTAGAAATTTGACTTACCAATCACCGTAATGTTCTTGGACACGTTCTTGAACTCACAACTGTAGTCGCCATCGTCGTTAGCTTCCGTTTTGTCAATCACGAACTTTCTTTCAGGATCAATCACGTTGTAGCGACCTCTCAGAGACACCACATCCGACACATTGACGCCCTTCTTTTTCCTGTAAGGAAGAAAAAGCAACAATTTTAGTCTCATATTAATTAAAATGTTTAATTTTGAAAGAAATTTCTTTGTAAAGAATTTAGTTTTCAAGCTTTGATTACTGTAATTTATCGTTATCGGTACTTAGCTTTTGTCTGATGAAGAGAAAACCTATCTATAGGCGATACATTTTATAAGGGAAGTTTAAGCTGTGATTTTAAGATCGTAAATGCAATATTTTCAAAAAACTTCTTAATATAATTGCATTTTTATATCGAAATTGACTTTATGCTATCGGTATCGGTATTGAACTCTTATCAAAAAAATCTATAGTTTTTAATTATTAAGGAAGTTTAATCTGGTATTTTAAAAGAATAAATGTAATTTCATAAATCATTTTCAGAATCGATATTACTACGAAGCAAATATCGATAACAAAATCATTATTTGTAAAGAATTCCCAAATAAATGATCTATTATCAAGTTACTCAAAAAACTGGTGATTAAAATCTTAATTTAGGTATAAACAGGGTTTAAACCCGAAACGAATATCGGTTTCAGTTACGATTTCGGTAATGCTCGAATTAAGGCTTTCGGGTATCGGTTATGCATAATCTTGGAGTATCGGTTTCGTAAAGGTTATTGGTTTTTTGTAAGTTTCGGTTTAAAAAAATCGGTATGGTCTCGGATCAAAATATAACAAAATTAAGGTTTTCGGTTGACCAAAATAAGAAGCGTTACTCATTGATTTACATGAAAAAATACTTAATGAAAAACATGAAACATGAAAAAAGAAAATAATGTTATCTGGTTACTGGAATAGAATGAAAATTTCGATTATTTTGATTTTACTGATTTTTAATAACTTCGAACTGCCATAACTTGGTCAAAACTCAATCAATTTTCATTCGCCATGTAAATTTTATCATAATTTTACCTCTTAATTCGTTCTGCAGTTAAATTTTATCCATTTTCAAAATTCAAAATTTTTCGAAAAATTCAAAAAAGACAAAGGGGTAACACTGTAAAATTTCGAAAAATTTCGATTTTCAAAAATTTTTGAAAATGAACAAAATTTAAATGCAGAACGAATAAAAAAGTAAAATCATGCTCAAATTTACATGGCGCATGAAAATTGATTGAGTTTTGACAAAGTTATGACAGTTCAAAGTTATCAAAGTTTCTGAAATTAACCCTTATAAATGAAACGGTTACTAAACGGTTATTTCGGTTTGTAGGTTTCGGTACAGCGGAAAAAATTATTTTCGGTTACGGTTTCAGTTACGGTTACAAATTTCAATTGGTTTTCACCGATTAAAAGTTACGGTTTCGGTTAAGGTTTCAATCCCTGGGTATAAATAAATCTATCGATAGACTGAGTTGAAAACTGACTTTATACTATGTTATCGGTATTTAGCTCTTATCCAATAAAAATTGAGAAGTAACCCAAGAAGCAATCGATAAAGTTTGCTTTAATAAATTTAAATCAAGTTGTTTACATTTTTAAGCATTAATCGGTTTTTGGCCAAATACAGAACTTAGTGTTTTGGTTTAACTATAAGAGGATTTGAAGGCCCTTGTTGGCCAAATTGCGGGGCCTTCTTAAGGAAGTTTGGTGCCAATTATTCAGGACTAATTCAACGTGAGGCACGCAAAGCAGCGGCATCGGCCCTGGCCCAACTAAAGGACCGACACAAAGTGTCATTACCATTACGAGGCTGCCACACACACACACACACACACACACACATATATAAATATACACAGAGAGAAACTAGAGTCGGAAAAGCCCACTCCCAGGCAGGCAGTCAAGTCGGTTGGACACTTTTCAGCACCCTCAACCCGCTCACTACGCTCTCTCTCTCTCTCTCTCTGTCTCTGTCTCTCTCTCCAGGTTACGTCAGTCAAGTGGAGGTTTAGGCCAGAAGGGACAGCCGACAGCAGGGAGAGGGAAGCGAAGGGGGAGGGGGGCAACATAATTAAGCAAAAGTGCTTAGCTGTGCCGTATTAAAATGATTGCTCTTATAACTGCCAACTATGTATGTAGTATGCTGTCCCATGGAATGCAAGAGTCGGAGAGAGAGAGAGAGAGAGAAGGTGCCTCTGTCTATATTGGCCATTGGATGTGGATTATGAATGTGGGTGTGGACATTAGGAAGTTTGAGGGGGGTAATAGTTATTTTTACCAGGGACCTTAACTATTATAATTTGTCAAATATAAATTATTTCTTGACTTTTATCAGAAAATTAAAAAAAGAACCTGCACTTTGATCTACATATAATAATTTTGAAAAAATAACGAAATTTTCATGTTTATTTAATAAACAGAATAACTGCAATTTTCTATTTTTATTTGAGAAACCAAAAAATAATTTTTATTTCAATAAACATTGAATGCACATAGTCAGAAATACTAACAAATTATTTATAATATTTTAAGAGAGTGTTTAGTATTTTTTTGGGAATATTTATTTGGTATAATTGTTACTTTTTGATATTTTTGGCGTGGGTCTTCAATTATAATTACAAAAAATATTTTAACAAAATTAAACAGAGGTGGAAAATATAAGTTTTTTTTATAATTTTTTATTATTTCATTTTTTTCAAGCTAATATTTTTGTTAAGTTTTAGTAACAAAAAAATAAATAAAAGTAGATCTTGTTTATAGGATGAACCATTCAAAAATTCGTAGTATATCTACGATTTTTCCCATTTATCCCGATTATCGTATTAATTTGTTTGCAGTATATTATTTGCCATCCCTGGTGGTCACTTACCATATGAGGGGTTCACTGGAGTCCGTGTTTTTCACATCGCAGCTGAGCACAAGCGGCGATCGAATTTTATAAAATTTCATTTTATGCTCCACATCGTCATAATTTGGCACCAACGAATCTGGCCCTGATGTAAAGAAAATTCAGAGAGAGAAATGTCATTAGATTAGTGCTAATATTTACCCAGAAAATATGCATTAAATATTGTTCAAATATATCGTAAAAAGGGGGAGGAAACAACGTTTACATAAAGAAATGCGTAAACAAATTTTTATGACTAAAAGTTATTATGCATATATCAAAAAAAAAAGAAACAAGATAAAGATTATATGGTTTGAATAGTATAAACTGAGTAATACGCGAATATTGTAGATAAAATTGAGAAGCGAGCGCTTAATAAATGATGTTTGTTTTGGGGGCGGGGCAGGTCGGGGGCGTGGCAGGTATCACATGTAGTTTTTTTGTTTCGTTTTTTTGGGTCTGACAGAAAGAAATGAGAGCTGAGATGTCGATATTTTTTTTGTTTTCATTGCATTTTCAGAGTACACTGTAATAATGGACTGCACTACTTATAGAATTAATTAAAAATATAAATAAATAATAATAGTAAGAACTGCAACTTAAGAGGGCAACAAAGTTACACACAAAGTCTAGTAAATACTAAAGATAATCAGATGTAATAAAAAACGTGGTGCAAAGAATATCGTATAAATATTTAATTATATTTATTTTAAAATGTAACCCAAAACTAAAACTAAAACTTAAATAAATTAAAACAGCATACAATAATTTCTTTGATGTATTTCGAATTTTATTTTCTTCTATACATACACACAAGTGTACAGGTATGTATATTAATAATTTGTTTAATGATAAGTATATATTTGGTATGTAATGTGTATTTTTAAAACTTGGACTGAAATCAAATAAATTTCATTTACGCGGCATATAATTATTACGTTTATATGTTTTAATTAGTGGTATGTATAATCAGTTTAAGTAATTACAATAATTAATTTGTAGTTGATTGTTAAAATTAGCTGCAATTAAAATGGAGCAAATATCCTGGGTCGATATCTAAATGCAGTAAGTATTAATAATTATATATGTATGTAATATTTATCGATAGCTATGCATAAGCAAAAACAAATTTAAGCGAAAAGCGACAGCTAAAGCTGAGACCAACAGCGATAACTGTTAACCGATAGCCGATAACCGATAGGCAGTAGACCAAACAAATACATACTATCGCAAATATATTTGACATGGCATTATCGGCAGAAGAAAGAGAGACAAAGAGAGAGCAATAAATATGACGTTTGTTTCATAATCATTGGGGGGCAAAAGAACAAGGCTTATCAAAAAACAGTTCAGCGCCAACGCCAATTCAAAATTACAATCGAATTTAATATGCGTCACCAAAATGGCTGCCAATCAATCAAACTGAAGAGAGAGCTGTGCACCTGACAGCCGTGTGTTCAAAACTAAGGCAAACAACTAAAACATCGAAATAGAACTGAGAATAATAATGACAAAAGCAACAACAACAATGACAACAACAACACCAACTACAGCGAGACACAAATAAAATCAAAAATTGTTACACATACGTACAAAGGCGAGTAGACAAAGAAAACAACAACAACAAAATTTGTCAAGCAATCATTAAAAAAAATAAGGCTAAACTTAAAGTTTGGCTGCGTATTGATGTATGTATCTGTGGGTGTGTGTGCGTGTTTATTTATCGAACGAGCTTACTAACGGCAAATTGCCAGAATCAGCGATTAACGTACATATAATAAAAAGCCAACAACACCAAAATAGACTATCGATGTGAGGTTTGAGCGATGAAGAGCGTGCTGTTGTTATCGATAGCAAAAAGAGAGAGAGAGAGTAAGGAGAGCGAGAGAGGACAGCGAGAGTACGAGCAAAAAGAGAGCGAGGCTTAGACAAAGTGATTTTTTGATGCGACGTAATGTAATGTGTGATGTTTTTGTTGTTCTTTTTTTTTGTATTTGCTATTGTTGTAGGAGAGGGGGTGGGGATAGGTGGTGGGGTTTTTGTGAAAAGAAAGAAAACAACAACACAACTGACTGAAATGTTGATAAGACTTTTGAGCGAGCTTTCTTAATGTATGTATGTATGTAAGCATGTCTATGTGAGAGTGTGTTTGATGTATGAGTATGTGTGTAGGTGTATGTATGTGTGTGTGTGTATGTGGCTCACCCTTTTGAATAGGCAAGAACGTCTTGGGCTGCTGCTGCATTAACCCGTAGTTGTTGTTGTTGTTGCTTTTGGTCGCCGGCGTAACGGTAACAGCACCACCCCCACCACCCAACGCTGGGGGTATAAACATCGGCGAATGGGACGTCTGATATTTCTCATTGTGATGCGATGGATGCGCTTGATGCGGTGGCTGCGGCTGTGGCAGCGGCAGCGGCAGTTGATAAGCGTTCAATGTGTGCTGCGCCTGTTGTTGCAACTGTTGCTGACGGTGCGCATGATGATGCGCTGTGGTCAACAACGTCACCGATGAATCGATGTCCGATGAATCTGTGACTATCGCTGTGGCAGTGTTGTCCAGTGCTGTTGTTGTTGTTGTCCCATGCTGGCGATGATGTGGCAACGTTTGATTATACAGCTGAATGGTGGGTGGCTCTGGTGGCGCCACCGTGTGCTCCATTAGACTGAAACGTGGTGGTGGAAAATCTGGTGGCGTTGCCGAATAAATCCGATGAATGCCATTGCCAGCCGATGACGAGGACGAAGATGATGATGACGATGCTGTATGCCAAGGTGTGGTGAGATCATTATATTTGCTTGTTGGTGCGGGGGGTGCATAACCAAAGACCACTCCATAATCCGACGATGCATTACCAAATGCCGAGGTGGGATAATGTTGTTGTTGTTGTGTTGGCTGCTTATGCAACTTGTGCGGTTGTTGTTGTTGTTGCTCCTTCCACGTATTGGTAAAGATCTCGTTCGGTGAACTTGGCGTCATTTCATCAATCGTCTGATAGCCACTCTCCGTAGAACTCAACTCCTTGCCGTGCACGTGCAACATGTGCGATCCGGTGGCATAACGATGATTATTGTTGCATCGATATTGTCCCTCGTGCACCTTCAATGCATGTCGCACCTTCAGTTGCGCCTCGATCTTGTGCTTCTCGCCTGCAGTTGTTGTTGTGGTCAGTTGATCAGTTGTGTGTGGTGTGGTGAGTTTTGCGACGACTTTAATTCAAGCATGGTGGACTTAATAAGGTGAAGTTGTGACAGCGAAAGCTCTCTCATTTCCAATAGAGAGAGGATATTCACACTCCGGATCATGGTGAAATTATTACAAGGTGAAACTATACAACTTACTCCATTTCTCTCATTGTATATAATTTCACCAATTATATATTTTCCTCTTTCTACTTCTCTCAGGAGATGACTTCACCTTATTTACATCCACCATGCTGTCAAAATACTCACCTTCAATGGCAGTCTCCGATAGCGAGTACGAATGCTCGTCGTGTCCGTGACGCAAATTGTGACGAGTGATCGACTCGCCGTTCTTCATCCAGTGTATCTTCTCCGTTATTGGAATGACGCAAGTGATTTCAAACGGTTGACCGATATTCACATTCGAATCGCCGTAATAAATCACGGGCTCTACGGCGTGTGCAAATTCCGCCGACTCGTCGCTGTCATTCGCTGTGTTGTTGTTTTATTTGATTTTTTTAGTATTCCCAATAGATCACAGTTATATAGCATATAAAACACACACAGCAAAAAAAGGTTACAACAATTTCGATTTGATTCAACAAATAGCGAGAGAGAGATTGAGATTGAGAGGAGAGGGGGGTGAAAACCATAATCATTGAAATTAAGAAAACACATCAACAATTAACAACAAAAATGGCTTTGTGGCTTTTTAATTAGTCTTTTACACTCTATAAAATATGGTTACTATACGATCCGATCCGATCTGATCGACTTTTTGTGTATTGTGTCAATAGTATGTGTGTGTGCGTGTTGTATTTTTTTATCGGTTAATTTGTTTTCATTTTTTTTTTTATGTGATTCCAGTTTTGGATTATTTGATTTCAGCGCCAAGTTGCAAAAATATATGGTATATTTGTATGTATGTATATAGATCAATTTATTTATACTAAATGTGTCGTAAATCTTGCATAAATATACACACACAAAACAAAAAAAAACAAAGGTCAAAAATGAACAAACCAATTGAAATTAAAGCAAAGTTAAAAATAAAATCAAATTAATTGGCTTGTGAATGATGCGATAATTGAACCCTGGACAAGTATTTAATTATCGCAATGTGCAATTAATGTCAATTATTAAATACGTAAGTTTTTAGTATATCAATTAAAAGTTATCGATAGTCGATAGTTTTAACAATCACACGCTGCACTCCAAAACACTTACTACAAATGCATACAGCTAGTCAAGTAATTCTTTTGACAAAATAATTAATTCGCATATTTGTTGAGTATATTACATTTACATTTACTAATTCTCATTATTTCTTTTTCTTAACTATAATAAAATGAGAAACAATAAATAAAATGTGCAATTTAAATTTTGTCAAAATAATTACATGACTGACAGTGTTTGTTAGTTATTATTAGCAATATCTTTAAGATCATTTAAGTGTCATTTAATCACATACTTTAAACGTGACATTGCACAACACTGGACGCCAATTAATGTGATAAATTATATGCTGTATGAATTTCTGACGCAACTTGTTCAATTTTCCCAATCAAATTGATTACCATCAACTGACCATTCATCCGCATAAATAGTCTGTACATATATACAGTTATATACATACATATGTACACACACACATATGACATTGGGTAACGGCACAAACGATGACGTCAACGCTGTCCAGTTTCAACTGCATAATCTTGAACCTTGCCTACGTACATACATACATATGTACATATGTAAAGATGTATGTGCAAATATACATGTGTCCAATGACCATGTGCCGCTTTTTTGATAGCGACCCCAAAATTCTTATCAGTTGATGGCTTATCACATTCGGTGGGTAACAAGTGCTTTTGATAATAGCAAATAAGCAAAGGCTAATATGGCAATAAATTTGTACGCTTGTGCCATATGATAAAGATAAAGCCGCAATCTTATCAGTTGATTTAACGAGCCAACGGACATGACTCTTATCACTGCATGTCAACACACACTCAATGATTAGCCATGTACAAACAAACATACACATTCGTAATTTTTACCAAAAATATGTGACTTGTCTTTTATTTGTTGAGCTGACAGCTTTATAGAAAATTAAGCGCAAAAAAAAAGATTGCAGACAACAATTTCATTTACATTCAGAGAGGGAAGCGAATAATCGCCCCATTCTCTTGCCTCTCCCTCGCTCACGCCTCTGGCTAACCAAAAATGCTCTTGTCACTTTGGACAGCGCACATACATATTTACATGTGTGTGTGTACAAACATAGAGCATATTGCAGCCGAAAGCAGAAAGAAGACAACAACGGGCACAGCTGAAAAAGTATTATAAATTTATACAGCACAGACACACACACACACACACATGCACGTTCATACATATACACGTGCGCGTAACACACCTTAACATTTTTGCAGCCCACCTCTCTCACCTCCCACCACACCACATCACACTACACTCTCGGTCTAACTGACTCCTCTCTTCCTTTTAAGCTCTCCCTCTCTGACTTGTTATACACTTGCAAGCCCTAACCGTTTAACCGCTACAGCTGTTTGCTGCTGTTGTTGTTGTTGTCGGTGACAAGAAATTTATGGTTTATTGCTTGTTCATTTAGCATAGTTTTTGTCGCATTCCTTGTGCCAAATAGAAGCAATACGAATAATAGAAAGAGCATGAGCACACCACACTGTACAAAACGAGAAGTGAGCACAAAAAGCGCCAAGCTAAAACTTTATTTAATCAAATTTATGGTTGCCAGCAGCACATACACCTCTCTTCACCTCTCCTGCTCTCTTCCTCTCTCTTACGTTTCTTCACAGCAGCACTCGTGACATATTGTTATTGGCATTTGTCTGTGTGTGTGCTGGTATGTGTGTGTTAACGCTCATTACACTTTAATTTTTCGTTTTAGTTTTATTATTTTTTAATGAACGCATTGAGCTTTGGGGCATAGCATTGGCAACAAATAGCCACCTTGTTATTGTTGTTGCCGTTTAGTACGCTGCCATTGCAGTGGAAAATGTTATAGCCAAAGGCAATTAAAATATTTATTTACAACGAGCATTTTTGAAAAAGCCGCAAAAACGAACAAAAAGTGCACTTCATATAGAGAATTTCAACAAGCAATAAGACAGAGAGAATGAAAAAAAAACATGGCAAAATTAATTAACACGAAACAAAATTGATTGCGCCTATATTATGTGATTGTCTGTGTTCATGACATGTGTGTGTGTGTGTGTTATATTTAGCAGGCGTTGTGCACGTGAAAGCACACAGTTGAAGAGTCACAATGTGGCAGAGAGAGAGTTTGACAGGCACTGGACTTAGCCAAAAACAAGAAGAGCTGCTCGACTGATAGATGCCCAGTATACCCTTAGCTTCACAGCATTTCGATTGAATTATCATTTTTATTTTGAAAATTTTGTATTTATATCCAAAGAAAATAAATAAAAAACAAATAACAAAAAAAAATAATAAAAATTATAGAAAAAACATATTTATACATTTTTAATTGACGCCAGAGGAGAAATTATGAAATAAATTTAATCTTGATATTGCCACCAAATTTAATTACTCTATCTATTATAGTCTCTGAGATGTGTTTATATGGACGGAGAGATATTGTTACAAATCCAATAGTCTCTTTACCCTTTGGGTAAAATTACATAAAAGGAAATAAATTGAAAGCAAAAGCAAAATCAACTTTGGCAATTCAAGTGGCTCAGAATGTAACAAGAGGCTGGCTGATTGATGCAAGTGGTTGGCTGGCTGGACCAATTGATCAAAAACAACAACTACACCAACACATATGCATATGTATAAATTAGAGGTGGGTAAACGTCGATGTTTGTAACCATCGACGGTTTATGGGAAAACATGATAATATAAACAAAGAAAATTAATTGTTTTGAAATATATACATACATTTAGAAAACATATTTTTGTATGATTAGATTTAAAAAAAAAAACATAACATATTTGTTAATTCACGCGTAATTTATAAACATTTTTCAATCGAAAAATACCATTTTATTAAGCCTCTTTTTTAGTCTTTTATGACGCTTTTTTCTTTCGTGCAAGGAAAACATCGATGTTCAAGACAAATTATAGTATATATCGATATATCGATGTTTCTCCATCTCTAATACACACACACACACACGCACATAAAAATCAATCGATCGATCGGTCAGTGAACGCAGCATGTGAAATTCATTAAGTATATTGCACGAAACATGCCAATTAAATGCTAAATGCTAAAGCTCACAGCAGTTGACAAAACGCCGCGCAAAAACAAAGCAATTTCAATAATAATAAAGAGACAACAACAAACTGTTGCAAAATAAATAACAAGTAAAATGTAAATGCAAACAAGGCGACTAATTTCTGAGTGAGAGAGAGACAGACAAAAGAGGGTGAGACGCAGAAAGTGCATTATGCACTTGACAGACCGCTGTTAATGGGGCGCTACAACAGCAACAATAACAAGAATAAAAGTGCCAACTAACCATTATCATTATCATGCTTATCATAATCAGACAGAGATTTATAAATACGTACATACATAAATATTTAAATACGCAACCGAGTTACTCGCTAACGCAAACAAAAGTGCTGAAAGAGCAGGGGAGAGAGATGAGAAGAGTAAAGACAGAAGCAACAGCTACGTAGACTGCGACGTCGACGGCGACTGAGACTGCGACGTCGAGTCATGTGTCTGGGCTGAGAGGAGCAGCATCAAGTGTGCATGTGTTTGTGTTTCTAAACAGATGTATACGTGTATTATGTGTGTGTGTGTGTGTGTGTTTGCGACTTGCTGCTGTAAATTAAAATAAAAAATTGTTTGTCTATTTTAAAATTAGCAAGAGCAACCAAAATGAAAATGACTAGGCGTCTGAGCGTTCGTCTCTCTCTCTCTCTCTCTCTTTCACTTTCTCTCGCTCTTGCAGCGTATGTAGAAAAAGTTTTTGCAGTTTTATCCTCAGAGCAAAACCAGAAGCAACAACAATTATACGAACAACTGTAAACGTATTTGAACGAAGAACTTGAAAAAATGTATTTGATTTGAATTTTGTTGGCTTTTTTGGCTTTTGCTGGCAATACACATTAAAGATTTAAGCAAACAAACATTAACAAAACACTTGTTTAACGTTTTCAAGTATGTTGAAAGAACAAAAATCTCATGTAGTTTTTGCCCTCAAAATTCGCGTCTGATTCGTGGGTGGGGTGGGGATGGGAGGTGTTGTGTACATAAATATTTTATTTGCCTTGCAGTTGTCTAATTAAACGATATAAACATTAGCTAATTTTAATTTCCAGCTCTCAAGCGGTTTAACTTGGGCCAATGAAAAGGCGATACAGTTTGACAGCCACTGTTCAGCACGATCTCAGCCAGTGTTGCCAGATTCGATTTTTTCCCGTCAAACCTGGCTTTTAATGCAGTAAATTTTTGTTTAAATCAGTTTTGCACTCTTAGCAAAATATGAAGTAAGTCAAGTAATTGTTTTGACATACGTAGATAAAAAATTAAACCTCATCTTCGAATAGCTTTTTTTCTTCTTAATTTATTGCAGCGCTTTAAAATATATTGCTGAAAAATTTAGCTTTTTATCATCATTCTCCCCACTAAAAACGGCTATTTTTGCATCTTAGAAGTTGGCAGTTGGCAACACTGATCTCAGCACATAGAATACAGTTTGAGCATCGATGGACAGCAACTGCCAAACGTCACTGGCGCACATTTCAGATCCAATAAATAATGCAGAGAAAACATGTCAGACAGTTTTGAATATTTCATTCGGCCTTCCTACTCGTGCCAGACATTTATGTCAATTATTATTGGCTTGGCACAATTGAAACCAACGCAAATTGATTCGAAGAAAACTAAATGGACATATGTATGTATGTACATACAAACAAACATCTGCATATCCATATCCATATGGGAAAAAAACAGCAACATACAATTTTATAACACTCTCTTTGCCTCAGAGTTCGCCATTTTATTTGTGCATACATATGAACAACTTGTAAAACCAAACACACACACACACACATGCACCCACACAATTACCTTTGCAGGAACTTTTGAACTTTGAAGCCGAGCAATTTCAAATTGTCAAAGTCAATGAAGCGATAAAGCTCTCTCTTCCACTACCTCTTCCTCGCACTCTTCCTTTTAATGTCTCTATTGCAAACGACAAAGAACTTATCGAATAGCATTGCGATTGTAAAACAAAACGGGAGGGAGTGAGACGGATGGAAACTGTTGGTATGTGCAGCAAGCAAAAGGCGACAAAATTGATCGAACGAGCTGTGTAACTCACTCTCTTTCACTCTCTGTCTCTCTTTATGCTTCTCTGACAATGGAAAAATTTATAGTTAGCTTTGAGTCAACAAGAAGTACAAAAACAAGAACAAAGTGAAGAAATATTTGAGCAAAAATCCGATTCTGACAGAATGGACAAGTAAACCAACCCACCACCCCCCTTCTAATCCACCCCACACCCCCTATTAAACCCCATGCAGTGCGACTGATTGATTCAACAATAAGGAAAGGGGGTGGGAGGAGGAAGGAATCAGGCAGCTAGTGACGTTGGTGACGACTTTTAATTTGGCAGCGCTTTGTTTTTGTTTTTGTTATTCGTACTTGGCGGCGGCTACTGATGAAAAGCTAAACATACAACAACAAAATGCGCTGGCAGACAGTCAGACGAATATTTCACATACACATATGTTTGTATACATATATGTATGTATGTGTATGTGTAGACTGTCTGCAAGCACAGTGGGCCACACGCAATTGTCTTCAAGTGCAAAGAAAACTTGACATTTCAAAAACCAAAAAAAAAAAACAGAAATAAAAGAAAAGAAAATATTCATGCGCAAATGTTTTCAGTTCGTTTTTGTTGACACTCACACACACAGACAGAGGGAGACAGACGACTTCTAGATACATATACATTTATTGTTCTCACGCAAAAATTTATTTATATTTATTTTTAAATATGTGAATATATACCAATATATGTATATTAAGTTTAACAAAAGCATACATACATATATATATATATACATATATATTTATCTCGTATAAGTGCCTGTCTGCTTCTAAATAGACGATGTGTGAACTTTTAGCTTTTGTCAGGTGCCTGCTAATGAAAGAGACAGAGACAGAGTGAGAGTGAAAAGAGAGGGGGAGGGGAGGCATAACGGGGGCCACGGCCACACGCAATAGATAAGAGTGAAAATACAAAAGTTGTTTCCCGTTTTGGATCCTCAGTTCCTAACAATTTGTATAGTAAATTAGCATGAAAACGCAGCAGAGTCATGCGAAAGGTGCAATTTACAGATACATAAACCAGTTCTTTGTACACACATTTCTATAGTGGGTGCTCTGTTTAAGCAGCCATTATCTGGCACGACCGGAAACACAGAGGCAACCTCTATATAGCAAAATGTGCCACCATTCGTTGCAAGTTGCAAGCAATGCAATCTGCACCACATTCCCAACAATACGAGTATAACCACGCCCCCACAACGGGGCGGCTTTTCTTTCTTTTACCATGACGCGAGGCAACGACATTGAAAGGGAAATTACATTTCATGTTTATTGTCTTTTATAAAAATAATGCATTTCGCAATAAGAAAAAAACAGACACATACATATAATCATCATCAAACAGATTCTATATCTTTAAAAACAACTATAATTAGTTTATATCTATAAGTATATATTTAAATTAAGTATAAAAAAGTCAAGAGTTTTAAATGATAATTAATTTCTTTGTTCTGAACAAAGCAATTGTGGTCATTATACTTATAATGAAAATGGATTATTGAATTTTCCTTTGTATTCTACGATAAGTAACTTATGAGTAATGAATCCACTTGGTAAACATTATGAATTGTTAAAAGCAGAGAACCTACTAATTATAGTTTTTTAAATGAATAATTAATGTTGATCCATACATGAATAAATAAAAATAAGTCTTATATTTTTTAAACTCAAGATTTGTACAATTATTTTTATTTTCAGTTGATCTAAAAGGAATAGGAATAAAAAACTATATTTCTTACAAAAATGTTAACTTCAGGATCCATCCAAAAATAATACTTTTTCATTTAACCAGTTAAATTTTTATTAATATTGATGATTTACAACTTAAAACTCTTATTTCCGATCCCTTGATTAAATCAATTTATATGAAAACTAATAATTTGCAATGAGTTTTGCTCCAGTGTGCATAGAGTTCATTTTCCTTCCCTTTTCTTTCTTTTTTGACTGTTGCTGGGCGAGCCGAAATTTAAATATTTGACATTTATTAATGTAATGAAAATGCCGTTAAATAAACATGGCAACAAGAAACCTGGTAAGCCCCAATGTAAACACACACACACACAAACACAAACACATACACAGACTGCACACTGGCAACAAAAACAATACGACAGGACAATTCAGCAAGTTCTTTTATTTTTTTGTTCAACACTATCGCGAAGTTCAAAAACCTGTGCGCAACTCGGAAAAGACCTCGGGAAATGTGAAAATTCAGTAGCAGGCAAGCAAAAAAAAAAAATACCTTTCCGTTAGCCAACATAAACACCTGGACAACACGTGGTTTAGGTTTTTGCCTACGCAATTCGCTTTGAAGTAACGAGCAACAACAATAACAACAATAGGAATGCGATTCAGCTCGTGATTCATATAGTACATTGATATATATGTACATATGTATATAATCTGGTGTCTATATAGTT
Organism: Drosophila kuntzei; assembly: GCA_035042165.1. NCBI lineage: Eukaryota > Metazoa > Arthropoda > Insecta > Diptera > Drosophilidae > Drosophila > Drosophila kuntzei. The sequence goes on along the minus strand of JAWNLU010000472.1, from coordinate 882,490 downwards.
GTTCGATATATTACACGTTAAAGCTTTTCAATTTGTACTCGTATTTCTTGTCTACCATTAAAATATCAAAAGTTTCCCCTTTCCCAAATACGTAGCTATTATTTTACGTATGATTCCGAATATTTATGTAAACAATTCAAAAAAGCATTGAAAATATTATGTGTATATTGAACACACACAAAAAGAAAAAAGGTAAAGAAAACAGAAAAACATGTGCAAAATAAAATTGATAATCGGAAAAGATTAAAATACTCCTGAAATACACCTGAAAAGCAGCAATTGCAACGAAATTGAAATACCCTAATTACAAAGGCAAAGAGTATAACAGAGCAATGTGTTATCCATTCATGAGTATGAATATATTTTTTTATATAAACAATACTCCAATTCAAAACATTGTATAAACATAGATTTCAAGTCTCTAAAGAATACCATAATAAAATAAAGACCGCATGAATTGAAACTAATTCTACATTATATATTTTTATTAGATATCACTACTTGTATCATTAGCATAGTGTATATTCAATACAAGAATTTAAAATATTGTTTTGCCTATAATTGACATTTATAATTCTATAGAGGAATTACTTTTCATGCGGATCACGTTAAGAGCTTTGCACTGAGAAATATCAAAACGCGGAATAAATTGAAAAATACAAAATAATGTCAGGAGGAAACGACTACGAGATACCCGGTGCCCAGGCTCTCAGATATCCTAAGACGTAAAAGGTTTATATCTAAACCAAATTTTACAAAAGATGGAATTTTCTTAATTTTCCTTAAGCGCCGATTCAAGGCAATAGCTTTATAATTGAGCTTGTTATTAGATTTATTTTATTTTTGGGGAAGTTATTAAAAATTTGAAATAAATTTGATCTGCCTGCACTTTTAAGGAGTCATACCTATCAAATGGGATGCTTCTATCTTTTACCATCTCTGAGATCTGTTTAAAATACAGTCAGATAGCGATTAATACTCGTCTCTTAATGCTGATCAAAAATATATAAACCTTATAGGGTCTACCAAACTTTCTTCAGCCTGTTACAATTATTGGCACAAAGTCTATAATATTCCCTTGGTACAGGGTATAAGAAAACTTGATGCTACACCTTGAGTGTGAGAAACGCCGCATGGAACGACGATAAAGACAATGCATTGGCCAATAGATAGATGGCCTGGCTAAATGTTAAATGGATAGTATGCTTAGAATAATAAATAGTTGGATCAATACAGATACAGATATAGATATAGACGGGGGCATCTTAGATAAAAGCAAGGCAAAGGCTATAATAATATTAAGAATATTGACGGCCAAAACAGTTGCTATAAGCCCAATGTAAACAATGCTCGCCGGTACAGAGAGTATCGAATATAGTGTACCGAGTACCGAGTACCGTCGAATCGATGAGTTAATATAAACAAGCTAATGGACGGACGGAATTGAACCGGCTAAAACTAGATGCTCAGTCTATACCTGGCGACCGTGTAAATACCTAAAACTAAACAGAATTTTGAAAATTCTAAAGATTTAAAATGAACTTAATATATTTGTTGTTGCTGTTGGTTTGCGCTGTTTTCTGTTCCTTTCTTGCAATTGTGTGGAAAATTGAAAATCAAATGAGCGAGCAAAAAAAAAATCATTTATATATTCTTATATATATGTATGTATTTGTATAGGTATATAGAGGGAATGAGGAAAAGGTGAAGAAGAAGAGCCAACATACAATGTCGACCCGTCCCAGTACGAAAACCCAACCAACAATATAAACTATAAAAAGCAACACAAAAATATCGAAGCACAAGTACACTTAACTAAAGGCCAAAAAGATAGACAGAGAGAAAGAGAAAGACAACGAGAAAGAGAGAAGAGTGTGTATAATAGAGATAGAGCGAGCGAGAGAGAGAGAGAGAGAGAATGTCGAACCTGCTGGCCTCAAGTGTGAAAGGAGATGAGGAGGAAAGGGAGGTGCGCTTTTACATTGTAAAAGAGAAAACAAAAAAAAAATAAAATAAAAACCAAGCAAAAGGAAAGTGTTCGCTCAACGTGTGTGTGTGTGTGTGTGTTATGTTATGTTGTGTTATATATATTGGTGTGTATGTGTGTGTGTGTTAGTGGTAATATCCCAGCAGAACTTTGGATCATATACTGACAAAAGAAAGGTCTAAATTTTACTATATAAATCTTATAACACAATCAGGAATTAACAATATTGATTCAACATGATACATATTTCATATTAGAAATCATTACTTAGAAACTAAATTCGCACAGTGGTAAAAATTCGTACACCCGTCAGTCATTTGTCAAACTCCATAGAAAAACTGCATTTCAATTAAAATCCCCTCAATCCAAACACAAATTAAGCATATCGGATGATTAACGGCCGTTTAAAAGGGTTTTCGAAAAATTGGTATGGGATTTGTTTAGCATATTAATATATTGACATAACTTATATCACAAGGATAGAACTTTTTTTCCTTAAGAATTAGAAATGATCATATAACTCATCATTATAGAAGAAGATTTATGATTTATAAGCCTTACAACATCGGTAAGATATAAAAACAATTTAAAATTTCCCCAGTTCCTTAAAAAATCATATACAAAACGATGAAAGATGGTGGATCTCTGAACGTTGCCTACAAATTTGTTTATGGAGGTAGAAAATAAATAAATATTATGGCGAGTAAAGAATCTCTACAATTTCACAGCAAAATCTTATTAAAAATATGTTTAAAAAATAAATAATTCTCTGAACTGAAAAAGACTGTGGATTTCTGCACATTTGTCATGATTAAAAGTACTGCTGGGAATATGACAACAAAAAAAAAAATATATTTGAAATGGGCAAAGGCAAAAGTGTTGTTGGCTCTGCACCGGGCAATTAGGGCGTTTTGGTAATGGTGTGGGGAGTGTGGTGAGTAGGGAGCGTGGCGGGATTGTAAACCACATACTATCAATTTTTTTTCCTTCTTTGTTATTGTTTGCAATTTCTGCTGCAGTTATGTACACACACACACACATACACACATAAAGAAAATATGTTCCGAGTACACAGATACAAACATACACATACATACATACATACGTAGATATATAATAATAATAACATAATAGAGAGCTTAAATATAAGGGGTAATTGGGGTCTTTAAATTTTTGATGTGACTTTTATCAATATTATTAATATTATTATTTTGATTATTAATTTGATTATAGCATATTATTAAGTGAATTTTTGTTGTTGTCAACTTACCAAATGATTGAGCATAAATCGCTAAAAATATCGAGAGGAATGAAAGAGCGCCAGCCAAGAATTTTGCCTCCATCTTTGGTATTGATCCGTGTTGTTGTTGTTGTTGCTGTGGTTGTTGTTGTTGTTGGTTGTTGTTGTTGTTATTATTGTTGTAATTATTATGTTGCTGCTGTCGCCGTTGTTTTTGTTGTTGTCGTTTCAAATTGCTTGCATGTACATATTAAATTTGAATTAACTATTTGTTGATTGATTAATTATTTTTGGTTGGTTGGTTGGTTTCTTGTTGTTGTTTTATTTTTTTTATATTATTTGTTGTTTTATTTTGTTTTGTACTTTACAATTAACTTACTATGTATATCATTATTAATATTAAATTATGTATAGCTTTATGTATACGATTTATTTATTATGTTTTCTTTTTTTTTTGTAATTATTTATGCTTAATATTAATTTGATATTAGTTGATGTTGTTGGTTGTATTTGTGTTTTGTTATAACGATTCTTCTCCTTCTTTTTTTTTAACCAGCTCCAGCTTTTGTTCTTATTTCTTGTCGCTATTTTGTGTGTTTTGCAATAAAAGAAAAGTGGAGAAAAATTATTTTAACAAACTATTTGAAATTTATTGCTTTTCCTTTGTTTCTTTGGCAATTTGTCTTTGGTTTTTCTCGCACGGAATTCAGTTAGAATTTTATGCTTTTTGCACAAAATTTAAAAATACATAAATTCAACAAAAATCAAAAGAAAGCAAAGCAACAAGAAGAAAGCCCGCGGCGTCTTCAAGTGCGTCGACAGAGAGAGCGAAAGAGAGTGAGAGAAGAGAGGGCAGCTCAAGGATGTGAAGAAGCATTCAACTACATACATATGCACATAACTACATACACACATACATATATAATTTTGTAAAAATTGTTCACTCATTGTCTCTCTCTTTTGTATTTGTCGTTTGTCAACGTCAACGTCAGCAGCGTTTTGTGCTGCACACGTGCTGGCAACGCAAGGGGGAATGCGGTGGGCGACGAATGGACGCTGCACCTTTTGCTAATTTCTTTCTTAACTAAACTTTTGACGTTATTCATTTCCATGCGTAGCCAAAAGCTCTCTCCTACTCTCTACACACATGCACGCATTCACACACACACACACACGCATGCACTCACACACGCATAAAACGAGACTGGGGGTCGAAGAATTTTTGGCTCGCAAACCAAAAAAGAAATATGGCACATTGACGTTGGCTGCCTGCCTGGGTTATTGAAATGCTCAAAATGCTCGCACTCTTAAAGAGCAAAACTCAAATATTACATATGTACATATATAAAACGAATGTACATATGTGAGTGTAATTTCTTTCTTATTTTTATTCTTTTATTTTACTTGCGACCGCAAAACAATTTAGTGACTTATAAAAAATTGGCCATACGTACTGCTGGCCTGATACTCTAGGCAACTACAACAACACACCGAAACCGAAGTGGCAAAAACGGACACGGAACACAACAGAACGGAAAGGCAACGTAAACGTAAACGTAACGCAACGAATTCAGCGAGCAGACTGAACTAGACTCTGTGCAGCAACCGAGCGAGTAGGCAAAAGAGCAGAGTACAAAACAACAACAACTAATAGCAGCGCTCGCTCGGCCAACGGTCGGTCAGCAGAGGCAGCGACAGCGACAGCGACGTCGACATCGTCGTCATGGCTGACTGATAAAAGTCGTACGGATTTGTTATTAGCTCATTGTTTTTGCTGTTGCTTTGTGAGATTCAAATTCGTCTTTTTGAAGCGGATGACGGACAGCAGCAAGAGCATCGTTATCGTTTATCGTTATCAGCAGCAGCAGCAGCGGGAGTTTGTTTACCTCGCCGCAACGTGTATCCGTCAAAAGTCATACGCATATTCATATATCCTCCTCCATATGTACATACGTACTATATACATACATACTCATGCTGTACATATATCGCATTAAGATAAACCCCTCATTGCAGTATTTTATACAAATAGACGACGGCAACAGCGACAACAACGAAATACGTGAATCGTTCACGTATCGGCTAATGGGACGAAGTTGTGGTGGGGAATGGTAAGCGGGCGATACTGATGATGAGCTGCCCAAAAGCGGTTTCAACATGATTTTTAGCTGGGTAGCTGCTAAGCTAATTTCGTTGCGTTGAAACAAAAGGCGCGCACTCATCGCAACGCGACGCGTCATGTAATATAATTTTTATTTATTTCCTAACTGTTGGCAGCATTTTCTGCTGAACGAAGAAAATCAGCTGAGCGCGATAGTTTTGTTCATCAGTGATGGCCGCATGTTATCGATTGTGTAGTGAACTCGATATCGATTTGTGTGCTTTGGCACAGTCTTTTATGCATGCGTGTGTGTGTGTGTTCCTTATATGAGAACATAACATTTTTGATAAAGTTTTGCGTTTTATTGGCCAAGTTCGGACCACTTTCGAGACAAATTGCCTTTTAGCGCAGCATAACGTCATCGAGTAGTCATGACTCAGTGTCCCGGTCATCGTTTATTTACTGTACTCACACATACACACACACACACATAGTTACATGCGAATGCGAGAACAAAAACAAAATTGACGTAGTCTTGATGATATGCGATGCTGACTTGACTTGAGTACTCATTAATAAGCGACAATTATAATATCTATGCATATGTGTGTAGTTAATTAAATTGATTAAGCTTTAAATGAATTTAAAAAAATAACGATTGAATTCACGCGCCGCCTACACACATACATACATACAACCACATACAGTTAGTCAAGAATGTGTTTTGATTAAATCAAAAATTTACACATTTTCTCTTGCAAGAAATTTCGTTTTTTATGGATTCTTATTTACCCAAATTTTTTAAAGTATTTTCATTGAATTAAACAATTTATAAAAATAAAAAAAAACTATTATGTGAACTTTTATTTTTTGTCAAAACACTTTCTTGACTAACTGTCTATAAAGCGGTTCTAAACTTGGCTGCCACTGCGGCTTTTGCTTTGCTCGCAGCTCTAAACTTCACACAAATAAATGACTTTATAGTATATGTTTGAGTGTGTGTGTGTCAAGCTGGATGACGTGATTGTCTCTCTGCGCCCGCATATGATTAAAACGGAAAACAAGATAAAACTCGTTGGAGCAAAGGAGCAGTGTATTCTTCTTCTTGTTGTTGTTGATGATGATGCCTGGCGTAGGGGGTGTAGGAGTGCTGTAGGGGGGTGTATATATGTACATATATATATATATATATAATATTTATGTGTGTGGAGAAGAAGCAGAAGGAGCAAAATACGCATGACACTCCTTGCCGCTGCCGCACATACACAAGCGCAAGCACGCGACACACAGACACGAGGTCACTCACACAAACACACACACATTCACACATTGGCCACCCGCACGTCCCTCGTTGTCATCACTCTCTCTTCTGTGGGCAAGAGCAATAAGCAATTATTAGTTGATTTTCACAGCGACCAGCGGGGACAAAAATTAATTTGTGTGACCAGGAGTCAATATACTCAACAATTTCAAGTCACGAGATGGAAACTAAACACACAAACATATCTTAATAGTAAATATGTAAGTATTTGTATGCGAGAAATGGCAAACAATGAGTATTGAGTGCAAATATAGTAACGGGATTTTTAGCTAGCTGCTCCCTCATTTTCTCCTTTCTTTTTCTTATTCTTTTTAGCCGCGATGACGACAGCGTGCGCGACAACAGCAGCAGCGGCGGCGCCTTCGCCTCTTGCGCTTTTCATCAATAACATTTACATTTACACTTTGTACTATTTATGTAATAGTTTTTCAAACGCTGGCGAGTTTCATCTAACGAGATGCGGCCCACTCTGCATTGCACCTGGCCCCACAAATTTTTGCACAAATTATGTATATTTCACTTCTTTTTCTTTTCGTTGATTTCTTTCTCAATTTTTTTCTTTTTGTTTTACTACAAGAACTCTACCAACGCTCACACACACACACATATGCAAACGAGGCACGCACAAAACACACACACACATGCATAGAGTCACGAAAATACGCGACACACTCAATGACGAAATTCATCGAAGAGCGTTGACAACTCTAGGTTCTAGCTCAAGCTCCTTTGCTTTCATGTACAATATATATGTGCGTGTGTGTGCGTGCTGGCATTTGCATGTGTGAGTATTCTGCTGCTTTTCGTCATAATTTTTGCGTTGAGTTATATTTTCAGGTTTTACACGTGTTCACTGCACATTAGTGTGCACAATTTCATTATTATTGCGTTCGCACTTGTTTCAGCTATATTAATTTGCACTCTTTTGGAATTTACCTAGCACACAAAACACAAAAATTCGATTTTTTCCTCGCTGATATTTTCACGCGAATGACCTTACATCACACGCATACAATACACACACACATGCACATGCCTGAAAGAGTGGGCATTTATTATTTGACCACGGTTGGTCACACTTGGCTATAAAATACCAAATTTCATTCAGCCCTGCACAACTATCGTTGCTCAACACTGATTATATCAATATAATTTATTGAAAACGGCGGGCGATTTAAATTTGTGAATTAAACAACAAACAATTATTTTGAAAAGCAATGAAATCAATAATGACAAAACCATTTAAACTCGAAATAATATGAAATAAAGGTGATCATTTCTATAAATGTTTGAAGATAAGTTGCATAATAAATTCGATATAAAAAATCCGAAATTTGACAAAATTCTATAAAAAAATCTGCTCATCTTTAAAAAATCTAGAAAAATAATATGCAAACACTTTTGCAAGACACTTGTTTTTAATATGTATTTTATTGAAAGGCTGCCAGACACTAATATTTTTTCTGGGTGGCAGCTCGGCTTAAAAAAGAGTTGGCAGCACTGGTGTGCGGGCCGCTGTAAAATATCGATATCGATGAAAATTATAACGATGGCTTGCAATAGGAAGGGGTGTGGTGCGATAACTCAAGTCAGTTTCTGATTGCCCGTCACTAGCATAAGTCATCGCGTTGCGGGTTTGTGTGTGTGTGTGCGCGCTGCTGGTTTTGTGTTTCATTTATTTAAAATTTAAGTTAAAAGTTCGTTTTGTGTTTATGCTTCTGTTATTACAAATAATGCAATCGACTTGCAGTGCATCGTAAAGACATTCAATAACGTGAAAGAGGTGAGTGGAATTGTGACGACGGCGACCCGCCCAAAATTGTTTGCTCAAATAAAAATACCTGCGCTTAATGCTTGCGTTGTTATTATGCTGATGTTGTTGCTGCCTGCACATGGGCGTTGACCGAAAATTGAAAAACCAAAGCTTTCCATAGCGTTTTCAATATTAACAAGCATAATTTTCGTAATATGTGAGCAATGAATTCATAATGTTAATGGGAATGCGTGATTTATGTGTAAAATGGCCACAGGCGTCTTCCTGCGAAAAAAAAATACATACAGTATATCAAGTAACTTTTTGGACCAAAAATATTAACGTATGTGTTATTTATTAGCATAGTCAACTGTAATAATTAAAGAATACAATATAGAACCAAGAAAAGGTTTTGCTTTTGCAAAATAAAATACGATAATTACTTAATTAGTCAAAACAGTTACTTGACTCACTGTATAGCGCTTCTTCTGTGGCATGCCACCTGCTGCCCAATTGGAAATGTGGTGGTGCACTCAAATTTCATAGCCATTTGGTGTCCCTTTTTTGCATATTGGAGTGTGTCCTCCAGGCACATTTCAATTGCACTTTTGCCCTCACATTTGCAACGGTCTTAAACTAATTAATGCTATATTACTTGTGTACATTAAAATGTAAGCATGTATGTGTGAACACTTGTACATGTGTTTGTGTGTGTGTGTGTGTGTGCTACAGCGTCTGGCATCAGTTGAAAAAGGGTGGATTACAATGTCCGTTGCTCTTTGAGCTGAGTTATTATTACGAGTTTGGGTTTCTCGTTTAGTTTTGTATTTGTTTTCACCTCGGCCAGCGACTTCTGCTGCTTCAGTGCGCAGGCAAAACACACACACACACAGGTAACAGACACTATCTTCTGTGTTGCGTGTTCTCATTGTTGCATTGTGCCTTACCGGCAACAACTGCTCTTTCAAATGCTCTCCTTGCTTTCCCTCTCTTTCTCCATTTTCGTTACTGTTCGCGATGCCCGAGGGTCAAGTGTGTATGTTTGTGTGTACATATGTATGTACGTCAGTGTCTGCTGTCTAATTGTCCTTGCTGCTCTCACCTTCTCTCGGCTGTTCTTTTATGGTTGCCTACAGTCTAGGCATTGTCCTTCTTGCTTGTGAGTGAGATGAGGGGTGTCCTTTGTGATCGCGATAAGCTGCTTTTTGTATTTTTGTATAACATTATTAATACATTAATTCGTCAGTGTCAAAAATAAGCCGCAGCCATTTGCCAAACATGGTATATCGAAAGACTTTTATCGATCGGCGATTATAAAATAATGACACTTGTCACTTTCACGCATAAATTCTTAAATGTCCGCCATTTGCAATAGCCAAACATGGCATATCGAAAGACTTTTATCGATCGGCGATAAGAACTATAAAATAATGACACTTGTCACTTTCACTCATAAATTCTTAAATGTCCGCCATTTGCAATAGCCAAAAGTTGTATATCGATAGACTTTTATCGATCGGCGATAAGAACTATAAAATAATGACACTTGTCACTTTCACTCATAAATTCTTAAATGTCCGCCATTTGCAATAGCCAAAAGTTGTATATCGATAGACTTTTATCGATCGGCGATTAGAACTATGAGATATTGACAGTTGTTCCATTTCTACGTTGAGTTTAAATTATTTATTTTTTTTTTACACATTCCTGTCAGCGTTTTGTGCCAAAAACTATGTATAGAACGATTCCCAGTCATATTGAGATAATGTCGTAAATAAAAGAGGCTTTTTAAAAACTGAATGGAAACTGAAGAACAGTCGCCTTAAATCTCTTTGGCACATATCCCATTTCAAAGACTAATTGCGCGCCCACTTGAATGACATTTAACTTAAAATTTGACATAGTTTAAATGCGGCAAGTGTATGTGTGTGTGTGTGTGCGTTTATATAGACAGACGTCCAAATCCGTAGCATATAGCACGTTCATTGCTCCTGCCAGTAGTGGGATTGCTATTAATAGTGGCGTGCAGCGACCTCATTTAATACCCTTACTGGAGGGGTATGTTTAATAAGGGACTAAGCTGCTATATAATATTTACAGTTAAACTTAAAAATTAGATCTTTTATAAAATCATATAATCTAAAATTTACTCTAATTAGAATCTTATTTATAAACTATTAAATTAGTTTTAATTTAAAATCGACAACTGATCCTTGCATCTTTTCTAGAAGTAAAACTTTTCAGATATAATTTTTTGAAAATTATCTTTTCGAAAAACCATAAATTAGTTATTTTACAAATTTAAATTTTTCCAAAAATATTCATCCGATAATTTTACTGCATAGTATTTACATTTTTTAATGTATCAAAAAAAAAAGGGTTTGTCAAAATATAAATACTTTTATATTTTTGAAGTGAAAATTTAGATTTCAAAAAATGTCTTATTTGTAAGTAGAATACAAAATAATAAATATAAATGAGATATAATGATTTTATGAATTGGTAAATATATTTTTTTAAATTGAAATTAAATTTTTAAATTTCAAAAAATGTCTTATTTGTAAGTAGAATACAAAATAATAAAAATAAATAACATACAATGATTTTATGAATTGGTAAATATATTTTTTTTAAAATTGAAATTAAATTTTTAAATTAAAAATAAATAACATATAATGATTTTATGAATTGGTAAATATATTTATTTTTAATTGGATATTTGAAAAGAATGCTGTATCAAGTAAAGTTGAGTTGAGAGTATTGAAAATTCGTTGCTTTTATTTGTGGCCCTTTTCACATGTTGGTGGTTGATGTTGCCTCATGTTGTGGCACAGCACGCGGAAGGCATTCGAGCAGACCAGACACACTAGACACACCAACCACAAAATAGAACTGCTAACAACAACACGCAACAAAGTGCAACAATTCTTTTATTTATAATTTACAAGCAGAATAGACAGACTACACTTTAACATAGTTGCTAATTGATTGACTTCATTCACGCACTGATTGATTGATATGATTCTAATTTTTCTTTCGTTTTGAATGCAGCACATTTTGATGATGCAGCGTTTCTTGTGGCATTTGTTGCATGCGCTGCTGTTGCTGCAAACAGTTGCAGCACAAATCGATGGCAGCTATTACAATCCACAACAACAACAACAACAGCAGCAACAACAACAGCAGCAACAACAACAAACGTTGCTGCCACAACAACAACCAACATCGCAATACGACATCAACAATCCCAATCCACAATTTGGTGGCAATCTGAATCCAAATTTGAATCCGAATCTCAACAACAACAATCTCAACAATCTGAACAATGTGAATAATCCCAACAATCCATTATATCGCCCTGATGGCATTGGAGCCGGAGGTGGTTACAATGACTTGGGCACACAGGATGATTACAATAAGCGTCTGGGAAATTCTGGCTATGATGACAGTGAACCAAGTCTGGGACGTGGCAAGAGCACGTATAATTTAAAGGCCACATTCCTGGACACATTGCACAATCAGGAGCCAACGTATTTTATTGTCGCCTCACGCATGGTGCGTCCTGGTCTCATCTATCAGGTTTCCGTGTCCATCTTGCAAGCCAAATATCCCATCACAGTGCATGCGAGTATCTCATGTGATGGCGTCCAAATCAGCGGTGATTCCAAGGATGTCAAGGAGGGCATTCCCGAAACCCTGCTCATGAGAATACCCCCAACGAGTGTCACTGGAAATTACAGACTCCGTGTCGAGGGTTTCTATCAGGATGTCTTTGGCGGTGTCGCTTTTCTCAACGACACACGTTTGGATTTCTCCCAACGATCCATGACAATCTTTGTGCAAACGGATAAACCACTTTATATGCAGGGAGAGACTGTGAGATTCCGAACGATTCCCATTACAACCGAACTGAAGGGATTCGACAATGCCATCGATGTTTACATGCTCGATCCCAATCGTCATATACTCAAGCGTTGGCTCTCGAGGTAAGTTTCTAGAGTTCCAAAATATTATTTAAAATAGCTATACATTTTATTTTAAATATCAAACTTTAAGAGTTCATTTATTTTTAACTTTTCTTAATTATTAATCTGAAAAAAACAATAACAATTGTTAATATAAATTATAATAAATAATTATTTATGATTTTTATTCGATTGCTTGACAAATAACAGTTACATATTTTTTATTTAAAATTTTTAAAGTCTTCAATAAAATTCATTTAATGACAATAAAAATAGCTATACATTTAATTTTAAATATCAATCTTTAAGAGTTGATTTATTCTTAACTTTTCTTAAATGTTAATCCGAAAAAACAAGAATTAAAGGTTTTTAATTCGATTTCTAAACAAAAAACAGTTACATATTTGTTATTTTCATTTTCTTAAAATTTGTAAAGTCTTCAATTAAAATCAGTTAATTAGAATTATTCAAAATACCTATAAATTTTATTTTAAATGTCAATCTTTAAGAGTTTATTTAATTTTAGTTTTTCTTATTTATTAATCCGAAAAAAACAATAATAATTTTGAATAAAAATTATAATAATATTTATTTATGATTTGTATTCGATTACTTAACAAATAATAGTTACATATTTTTTTCATTTATTTCCTTTAATGTCTTTTTAATTTTCTCATGTTCCGAAGTCATTAAAAACCAAAAGGTATATATATTCTTGATCTGCCCAACAAGATTAATCGAAAAAAATTAAAAAAGAAAAAAATTATCTGAATAAATGGAGAAAACTTAGAAATACTTTTTTTAATGGGATATTCTGGTACAATATAAACTTATATCTTAAATTTTCACTATTAAAACTCCAATTTTTAATCTAAATAAAGAAAAACATGAAATTTAAGTTAATTTTTAATTAAACAAATTAGAAATAGGACTTACTTTCATTTCAAAATAAAATGTAAAATGTTATTATTATTTCATAACTCTTTTATTTAGCTAAAATAAGTAGTAAATTTTTTTTTAGTAAAACCTATTTATATTTTATAATATTTATTTTACAACTTAAATTCCTTTTTTTATATTAAAATTTACAAAATATTTAATTTCTTTTATTAAAACATCTGTATTTTCTTTATGACAGACAATCGAATTTGGGCTCCGTTTCCTTGGAGTACAAACTGTCAGATCAGCCGACGTTTGGAGAGTGGACGATCCGTGTAATTGCCCAGGGTCAGCAGGAGGAGAGTCACTTTAGTGTGGAGGAATATTATCAGACGCGTTTCGAGGTGAATGTGACAATGCCAGCCTATTTCTTTACCACGGATCCCTTTATCTATGGACGGGTGATGGCCAACTTTACCAGCGGTCTTCCCGTGCGTGGCAATCTCACCATCAAGGCAACCATTAGACCCATTGGTTACTTCAGCAACCAGGTGTTGAATGAAAAGTTCCGTTTGGGTCGATCGCCGTTGGAGCAAATGAATTTATATGACGAACGCTTGCGATATAATACTCCCAACCTGAATCCTCAACAGGGTTACAATATACCCGGCCAATTGCCACAGGATGGCGTTGATCTCTCACAGGATTTACTGTATCGCAATCAATATGTGGTGGAACGCAATTATCAATTCGATGAGGAGTGGCCATTTTGGGTGAGGAAACCCGAGTATATTGATAACTACGATTCCTGGACGAGCAGCTATCGGAATTCGTTGCCATTCCTGCGCTATTTCAACGGCACCTTTGACTTCAAGTGGCCGCTACGTGAACTGGAGGTGCTTGTGCCACATTTGGCCAACTCGGAGATTCTCATCACGGCCACAGTGGGTGAGAAATTCTATGATGAGATCATCAGTGGTTATGCCGTGGCGCGTGTCTACAATTCGAGTCTGCGTGTCGCGTTCCTTGGGGAATCCCCGCAGGTTTTCAAACCCGCAATGCCATTTACCACTTATTTGGTTGTGGAATATCTGGATGGTTCACCCATAAATCCGAATCTGTTGCGTCAAGGTCTCATGGAAGTCAGTGGCTTTGTGGAGAGTCGCAATGGAGGACGTCGTGACTGGCCCACTCAAAGATTACACATGTCCCAGCAGAGTGATGGCGTTTGGGAGTTGAAAATCGATATACGCAACGATTTGTTGCTGGATGAGCGTCCTCAATCTCGCGATTTCCTCAATGGCATACAGAATATGCGTTTGCAGGCACTGTTCATTGATCCACGCGGGGAACGCATTCAAACGGAACTCTTGCTCGTCTCGCACTATTCACCACGGAATCAACACATTAAGATCACCACGAGCACGGAACAGCCGGTGGTTGGAGAGTATATCATTTTCCACATCCGCACGAATTTCTTCCTCGAGGAATTCAACTATTTGATCATGTCCAAGGGCGTTATATTGATCAATGATCGGGAAACAATTACCGAAGGCATTCGCACAATTGCTGTGGTGTTGAGTGCGGAGATGGCGCCAATGGCCACGTTGGTGGTGTGGAAGATCACACAACAGGGTCAAGTGGTTGCCGATTCCCTCACCTTCCCCGTCAATGGCATCTCGAGGAATAATTTCACGGTTTACATTAACAATCGGAAAGCGCGCACCGGCGAGAAAGTTGAGGTGGCCATTTTTGGTGAACCCGGCTCCTATGTGGGACTCTCGGGCATCGATAGCGCCTTCTACACGATGCAGGCGGGCAATGAGTTGACCTATGCCAAGATCATTACCAAAATGTCCAACTTTGATGAGCAAACGAATGGCACGTATAAACATATTTGGTATTCCCACGAGGGTAATCCCGATGAGTTGGTCTACTTTCCGGCCTCATCCTTTGGCATCGATGCGAATCGGACTTTCGAGTACAGTGGATTAATTGTCTTTACGGATGGTTATGTGCCCCGTAGACAGGATAATTGCAACCGGACATTGGGCTATGGTGAATGCTTGAGCGGACGCTGTTATCGTCTGGATAAACGTTGTGATGGCTCATTTGATTGCGATGATGGCACGGATGAGATCGATTGTCATGTCCGCAACGACACGGAGTTGTTAAACTATCGCAAATATCGCTTCAATCGCGTTTTGCGGCATTACGAGAATGTTTGGCTGTGGAAGGATGTGAATATTGGACCACATGGTCGCTACATCTTCAATGTGGATGTGCCCGATCGTCCAGCTTATTGGATGGTCAGCGCATTCAGTGTGAGTCCCTCGAAAGGATTTGGCATGCTCAACAGAGCCTTGGAATATGTTGGTGTCCAACCCTTCTTCATCAATGTGGAAATGCCAACGGTTTGCCGCCAAGGAGAACAAGTGGGAATCCGTGTGACGGTCTTCAATTACATGACCATACCCATTGAGGCGACTGTGGTGCTGCACGGCAGTCCCAACTACAAGTTTGTCCATGTCGAGGAGGATGGCATTGTGCGCTCCTATAATCCACGCACCAGCTTTGGCGAGCATCAGTTCTTCATCTACCTGGATGCACAGGGTACCACGGTGGTCTATGTGCCCGTGGTGCCACAGCGATTAGGCGACGTTGAGGTGACGTTGCATGTGGCCACGTTACTCGGAACGGACACCATCAAACGCACCCTCCACGTGGAGTCGGATGGTCTGCCCCAGTACAGGCATCAGTCGGTGCTCTTGGATCTGTCGAATCGTGCCTATGTGCTGGAGTATATGCATGTGAATGTCACACAGACACCGGAGATACCCTATCAAGTGGATCGTTATTTTGTCTATGGCTCGAATCGTGCTCGGATCTCCATTGTGGGTGATGTGGTGGGTCCCATCTTCCCCACGATGCCCGTGAATGCCACTTCGCTGCTCTACCTGCCCATGGAATCGGCGGAACAGAATGCTTTTAGCTTTGCTGCCAATTTATATACGATCATGTACATGCGTTTGATTAATCAAAGGAATAAGACGCTGGAGAAGAATGCCTTCTATCATATGAACATTGGATATCAACGGCAATTGAGTTTCATGCGCGGCGATGGCAGCTTCTCCTTGTTCCGTGCCGATTGGAACAACTCGGCTTCCTCCGTTTGGTTAACCAGCTACTGTCTGCGCATCTTCCAGGAGGCTTCATTCTACGAGTGGGAGAACTTCATTTGGATCGATGCGACAATCATTGAGAAGAACATGCGTTGGCTCCTGCAGCATCAGACGCCGGAAGGTGCCTTCTATGAGGTCACCTGGTTGCCGGATCGTAAAATGAATCGCACAAATTCCGCCAGCTTTACAAATCTACGTAATCGCAACATTACCTTGACTTCACATGTCCTCATCACACTGGCCACCGCCAAGGATTTGTCTGGCACGTTGGGCACACGTGTCGCACTGGCCACACAACGTGCCATTGCCTGGATCGAGAGGAATATGCAGTTCCTGGTGGACACACCGGAACCCTACGATGTCGCCATCACAGCTTATGCCTTGCAACTTTGCAACTCGCCCATTGCGGAGCATGTGTTCAGCATCCTGAGGCGTCATGCACGCACCATTGGTGACTTTATGTATTGGGGCAATCAGGAGTTGCCGCAACCGCCACGTAAATTGGAGAATCAAAAGTGGTTCTCATTGCCACGTTTGCCCTACGAATACGATTCCCTCAATATTGAGACAACAGCTTATGCACTGTTGGTTTATGTGGCACGTCGTGAGTTCTTTGTGGATCCCATTGTGCGTTGGTTGAACGCACAGCGTTTAAATGATGGCGGTTGGTCATCCACCCAGGACACGAGCGCTGCTTTGAAAGCTCTGGTCGAGTACACGGTGCGTTCCCGCATTCGTGATGTTTCCTCGCTGAGCGTGGAGATTGAAGCCTCCTCTCAAGGCGGCAAGACCCAAGAGCTCCACATCGATGACACCAACTTGGCGCGACTGCAAAGCATTGAGGTAAGATTTGGATATATATTAATTTTATATTAATTAAACTAAAACTTAATCTCTCTCTTTTAGATACCCGATGCTTGGGGTACCATCAAGGTGCAGGCCAAGGGCGCTGGTTATGCCATTCTACAGATGCATGTCCAGTACAACGTGGACATTGAAAAGTTCCAGACGAAGCCACCGGTACCAGCATTTAGTCTCCACACAAAGGCCATATTCCACGGCAGGAATCAGTCGCACATCTCTTATGTGGCCTGTCAAAAGTAAGTGCTTTAAATATATAAATTATAATTATTGTTATTATTTGTATTATAATTATATATTATAATAAGAATATTACTAACAATCAGGAATTAAAACCTTAACCGAAACCGTACCTTTAACCGATAAAAACCGATTAAAATTTGTAACCGTAACTGAAACCGTAACCGGAAACATTTTTTTCCGCTGTACCGAAACCCACAAACCGAAACTCTTTAAACCGAAATAACCGTTTAGTAACCGATTCATTTATAAGGGTTTATTTCTTTGAGCAACTTTGATAACTTTGAACTGTCATAACTTTGTCAAAACTCAATCAATTTAAATGCGCAATGTAAATTTACTCATAATTTTACCTCTAAATTCGTTCTGCATTTAAATTTTGTTCATTTTGAACATTTTTTAAATTACGATTTTTTTTGAAAAATTACAGTGTTACCCCTTAATATTTTTTGATTTTTTCGAAAAATTTCGAATTGTCAAAATGAAAAAAATTTAAATGCAGAACGAATTTAGAGGTAAAATCATGCTCAAATTTAAATTGATTGAGTTTTGACAAAGTTATGACAGTTCAAAGTTATTAAAAATCAGTAAAATCAATATAATCGAATAATCTTATTTTGGTCAACCGAAAACCATAGTTTTTATTTTTTTGTGAACCGAAACCATACCGGTATTTTTAAACCGAAACTTACAAAAAACCGATAACCGGTACTCCAAGATTTTGCATAACCAATAAACGGAAACCTTAATTCGAGCATAACCGAAACCGTAACTGAAACCGATATTCGTTTCGGTTTTAATCCCTGCTTACAATAATAATAAATAACAACGCGTCATTTAGCTGTGGTTTATTTGGGGATGTTGAAATTTTCTAAAAACCGAGAGAAATGAAGACAAAAATTCTAAAATTCATTAAAAAAAATAAAATATAAAGCGTCTTTTAAAATATGAAAAGATAAAACTATTTGTCCTATATTCTGTCCTCTTTTTTTATTGATTTCATTCTATTCTTTCCTTTTTTCCTATTTGATTTATCCTATTTCTGATATTTTTAAATATATATGTATATTTATAATACGTAATTAAATTCATTTTATATTGATCCATCCACCCATCCACAGCTGGGTCAACACACAGGAAGCGGAACGTTCGGGCATGGCTGTGCTGGATGTGGCCATACCCACGGGTTATTGGATACAACAACAGAAATTGGACTCGTATGTGCTCAGCAATCGTGTACGTAATCTGCGACGTGCTCGCTATCTGGAACGCAAGATTGTCTTCTACTTTGATTACGTATGTATAAAAGAATGTGAAGAAAAGTAAACATATTTAACACATATACTTATTCTTTTCACAGCTTGATCAGGAGGACATCTGCGTCAACTTTACGATAGAACGTTGGTATCCAGTGGCCAATATGTCACGCTATCTTCCCGTGCGCATCTATGACTACTATGCGCCAGGTGAGTGATCAACAAAATAATAATTTAAATAGATTAACTGATGAATTCCCCCCTTTATTTTACAGAACGTTTCAACGAGTCCATCTTTGATGCACTGCCCACATATCTGCTCAATATTTGTGAGGTGTGCGGCAGTTCACAGTGTCCCTACTGTTCCATCTACAACATTGGCTGGCGTTCATCTTTATCGGTCTGGCTACTGTTCTTCAGTGTCTTCATTTATCTGCTGCGCAGTCGTACACATTTAGTGCTCAACACACTCCATCTGTTTACCTAGAATGTCGATTCTTGTAATCTCCACACTAGCAGTCCAAAACCACACAAAACATGTTTAGCTTATTAATTTGACTTCGATTGAGCGTTGAGTTTGAGTTTGAAAATTGAATTTCAAGTTGGTTTTTTGTTCTACTTTTGTTTATATTTTTTTAATGAAATTGCATTCCGTCCAAGAAAATTACTGGCAGGCTTTAAGTTCTTCTATTATTATAATTAAAAATAAAAAGTAATCGCATGTAAACATAATCTCAAAATGTACAAAACAACATCCACCAATCGAGCGGACAAATTTGTTTTGTAATTTGCCCAGACTTCAACAATATCACTATGAAGAATCAAATTTGATGTACACAAATTACATATATAACATATAGAGTATTTATAGTGTTCAGTTTATATTTTATAAGTAAAATTCATAGAAATATGTAACTCGTCATATGCCAGAACTAAAGTCTTTGCCTTATCTCCAATTTGAGGGCGCTACAAGTGCCGAATTTAAGTGAAATTTAAAATGAAAAAATATTCAACAAAAGTGTCTTATTGAAATCACAAATTGCCTTTATTAGATTTTAGAAATCGATAGTGAATATACATACTTATAACAATGAATTAATTTTTCGGCTAAAGCATGCATATCAATTGAAATTTTTTAATTTACACATATTTAATCGGAATGTTTTTCGAAATATGATGATTATGATAACGTTGAAAGCGACCGTCCAATACATATACAATTTATGTTTTAATAATGCAACAAATGAATCTAATTAGTGTGTAAGTTTTATATGTATTTTGTATTTTCGACAAAACCAGTTTAGATATTGCTTTTGTATATTATAACATAAATACTTTATAGCCATAGCCATGTACATGTAGCTAACGATTCTCGAATCCGAGTACTCCGTCCCTCCTTTATGGTATACAATTGAAATTTGTACGTTTTCTATGTAACGAAAGAAACTGAAATAAATTAAATTAACGAAATGTTTTTATCCACATGCATTTTTAAATTAATTTAGGTTAAATAGTTAACAGTTTATTTATATTGGCCATGATGCTTAGGTGGTCTTTGTCAATTGTTCGATAAATGCTAAATGCGCTTAACTATTCTTATTACATACTGCTATAAATATAAATATAATTATAATTATAAAGCCAACGTAAATTCTACGTTTTACGAAAACTGAGTAATATTGGGGAAATGGCCTCTAAGCAATCCATAATGTCCTTGCGTGATTTGGCGCCGGTAAAGACAACCTTGCCGTTCACAAAGATGAGGAGCACTAGACGGGGTTTGACCATACGATAGATGAGTCCGGGAAACATCTCCGGCTCATAGGAGCTGAACTGGCCGTGCACTTGATTTAGATTCTCCAAGCGTATGGGAAAACGAAGATCCACCGTGGCCACAATGTTTTGCAGCTTATAGTCGATGAATTTGACGGGAAAGCCCAGTTTCTGGATAATACGTGCAAACTTGCGGGAGCCCAAATTGGCCTCCATTTCATTTCGTGCCCCCGTGCAGATCACTTTACCCGTGCGGAAGATGAGCGCCGTGCAACGTGGGGAATGCATCCGCATGATGACACCACGGAAACGCTTTGGAGAATACTCCGAATTCCGGGTGCGTGAGTTGATGGTCTTTAGGTCCAGTTCACAATCCACGGAGAAAGTAGCCACGATGTTCCTGTCATTGAGTAAATTTTAACAATTGTGCCAATTACATATATTTTCTAAAAGATTTGCAATTGTCTTCAGCTTACTGCAATTTGATCTCATGTTGTGCATCCTTCGGTTCTATAAGAGCCGCCGGCTGTTGTGGCTGCAGGGCTGTGTGCGGATTGCTGGGCGGATTATTGGACGTCGACGCAGTGGGATCCGGGTCGGCAATTTTAAAATGGAATTGCATTTTGTATTTAATTTAATTCAACAACATTAAATGCAGTCCGGAGTAGAGCTGGAAAAAACATCGATGTAGTATCGATACATCGATGTTTTTCAAAAAAATTTAAACATCGATGTTTTTTCGATGTTTTCCGATGTTCGATGTTTTGCTCAATTTGCCCCATCAATGTTAAAATAACCGGCGCAAAAGGTAAGTGAAAATTAAAATTTAATATTTATGTACATATAAGGCTTATAAAATGCATTTATGTTTTAGAGGAAGTTTGTTTGCTTATGTACGTTGGCGTCGTTGGTGTTGGCAGGATGGATAGATTTTTGAAAGATTCTAATGGCAAAGGTAAATGAATGTTGCGATTGTTCCATTTGAGTGCCAATTTGTACTGTCTGGAACAGAAATGTTATTTGTTTTTTAATTTTTAATTTGATTTATTTCCTTTTATTTTTAAACTTATGCATACATATGTAATAACCCTTGAATACAATGACTGAAAATATGAAGTACCCACATAAAAAATAAAATTTTCCATAGAAAAAAGTTCGATACATCGATATATCGATGTTATTTGCCCAAAAACATCGAAACATCGATGCGTGCAAACATCGATGTTTTTCCAGCTCTAGTCCGGAGAGTTAAAAGATAAATAAAACACGCGATGCACAAAACAGTGTTGCTCTATTACGACAAAGGAAAAATGTCAGTATTCGCCTATGCTAGAAATGGCAATAACAAAGTATGCCAAGCCTATTGTTATTGTTCAAAGTAAAACACAGTCTATATTTTTGTACGATTTGTAATTTTATCTAATGCACTAGCTAAAAAAGTTACATATTTAATTTGCGTAGATTTTGTTCAAACGTTTACCAACACTAACAGCTGTTTGTGATAGGTGTGTCACTCAACACTTAAAAATTATACGTATTTCATTTTTGCACCATACGTAAACAAAGAATACGCCACAACAAAAGTTCCGCTAAATCCAATACCAAAGCAAGCGCACCGCTGACAGTCGAAAAGCAATCGAAGTCAAAGAAGAAGAAGTTGAGCAGAAAAAGGGACGTCAAATCAGAGTTAAAAAATGTCGGCGCACAGTGGAGGTACGGATTGGAATTCGGTTGTAAAACCACTTTTATCAAACCGTACAGGCGCTTTAAACAAAAATGAAATATCAAATTTAATAAAAGCGATTACCAGATGGTGAGTGCAAATCAAATAAATACCTAAAACTGACATTTTATAGCCAAATGGCGCAGTTGAAAATTTGCCTGCAAGGTGACTTGCAAAATTAAATATGGCGACCCGCAGTGACGAAACTTTATTCGTTTAAAACTTAGCATTAATACTAATTTAACAATTGTATTTTTATAGTGAACATGATTTTTTCGACGATGAAAGTAATTACACACAATTTTACACCGCATTTGCGGCTCTGGCGGCCGATAAGCTTATGCAAATCAAGTCAAGTAAGTGTATAACCTCCTCCCCCCTTTTACCTTCCGTAATGATTTTTTCTTTTCACACCGCAACAAGCGAATTTTGGCTTGAGAAATGCAATTTTACGCATGACTCACGAGTTTTGCTTTTATATTTATACATTCCTACTTAGCTATTGTGCTTTGTCTGTTTATTTTCAGTATGCCAGACGCAAATTTCACAATTGCACGATGCCAGCGCAGTTCTCATACGTTTCATACTCTTCCGATTGCCCAAGGTGTCTGTTTATGAAATCAAATGGCTGCTCGTCGCACTCAAAATGCTCTGCGAGGGTCGTGAGAATGCCGCCTCAGGTTCAGGATCCACGCAGTTTGACTACAATGGCGTTGCTGCGGTTCTAAAGAGTGCCAAACATCCAGAATCGAATAGTAAAAGCCTCAGTAGCAGCAGCAGCAACAGCAGCGGGGGAGGAGGCAGCGGTGCTGGCACTGAAAAAGATTCACCCAAGTCGGAGATAAAGCGTTCACGCTCAGATCTGTCCACGGTGATACTGCAGCAGTTGCTGGCGCCATTAGAGCCCGGTAAAATGACCTGGGTGCCATTGAGCGAGGAAATCAGTGATTGTACAGTAAGTATCAAATAGTATGTTTATCCTGATGATCATAAAAAAATATACATTAATCAATTTAGTCATATTGTTTAATTTCGTCACTATTGCATTATTAATCTTAAGTTTAATCTGTTTAAATATTTAATCTATGATCAATAACTCTATTTTAGGAGCAACTGCTGGCAGCCAATGTCGAGTACTTTCAGGAACAAAACGGCGTGGACACGCTGCTCGATGTGGGTGTGCTTTTGCCTATACTCAATCGTTATCGCTCCAAATATGAGGAAACAATTGTAGGCGGCAAGACGCTGTATCTGCCGCTAACCCAAGTGGAGGCCAGCACCGTCAAATCTGCAATGACGCACATGCTCACCGATCTCTCTATACTTGGACAAGCGCACTCGCTTATTGCACTGCAGCCTCTAACACCAAGTCGCATCGAGAAGTTGTCAAAGTGTGGAATTGCAGCGTTATACAATGCTGTGCTGACATCCATTGCAGCCAGTGTGCTGAGCATGTGCCAGGCGAGCAGCGGATCACAGAAACAACAGCCGGCAGTTGCATCCACAAGCCAGGGAAGTGGCGGCGGCAGCAGCAGTGTTCAGGCGAGCAGTAAAGATCACGATGACTTTGAGGAACAGGCCTGTACAATAGTTAATAAGGCACTGGAGATTTACACGAGCATTGGGGATATGTTCAAGGCATCGGCACGCATGCATGTCTATCAGAATCATTTGTGTTATGGCTCCTGGTTGCTCATCAGCGGTATACAGGGTGCCATGGGCGCCTCTGGAAGCAGCACAGCAGCCGTCAAATCAACAGCAACAACAAGTGAAGCAACTGCCACGCCCAGCACGCCCATAGCACGAGTTAATCTCTTCAAGGTTCAACAAGGATTTGGTGAATTAAATGCAGCCATTGCCAATCATAGCATTAAGTTGCTCTCCGAACTTATTGATGACTTGAAAATTGAATCAGCATGTGGTTCCTCAACAGGCAGTGGCAGCTGCTTGGATGTGGAACCCGCACAATTTGACATACTCCAGAATTATAGTGCATTGCAGCGTATTGTGCGTGTGCTGAATACAGCGACACTGCATCAACTGTTCACCTTCCTGGCAACCGTTGCCTACAGGAAGGCATGCACCCTGAAGCGAGCCAATACCAAAGATCGCACCGAGTGCGAGCCCATTAGTTACTCGGACTCGACAACCTATTTCAATGATTCACTCTCTTGCTCGGATAACTCGGAGGAGGATGACAGTGAGAGCTACTTGGGACATTGGTTTAAGGAAACTCTTTCTCCCGAAACACAAGATGATAATGCAAATACATGCACGCCGGAGCGTAATGGAGATCAGAAATCCGCACTGGTGCCCAAACTGGATGAGCCACATGAATATCTTGATCTGGCAGCGGATATTTTCTGTTTTCTCGATCAATTTCTGGCCAATCGGCATGCGTATATGCAGCGCTATGTGAAGGCGGGCGTCAGTGATCAACAGATGCTGCTCATGGCCAACATTATTAAAGACTTTGATCGCGATGTCATGCGCCAAGAAGGTGGCAACGGCGGTGGTGCAGGCGGAGAAGCAAGCTGCTCAAATTGGCAAACAGCCATGATACGTTTCTCTGGTGCTGCCGGACGTTATATACACAATTTGATCTCGACATCGCTGCTTTCGGAGCAACTGCAATCGAATCTCTTGCAGCATTTGTCCATCTCACCTTGGTCCACCGATACCAACAGTTGGCCACTTCAAGTCTATCCGAGCACGCTGTCGGTGCTCGTGCAGATTCTACTCCTCAAGCCGACACAGGAAAAGGAAGCTGCCTGTTTGTCCGTCTGGCATCGACTCATCAATACCCTCGTCGAGGGCGTCTGTTCGGCGAGCAATGCCAGCGATTCGGACTATGAGGATCTCAATATTGAGCATGCTCAGCTGCTGCTCTTTCTCTTCCATTCACTGAATCTAATGCAAAAGAAATCGATACTACTTTTGACTGCCGGTGGAGTTATTCGTTGTGCCGACGTCTGTCGCGGCATCAGCTCGGATCGCACAGTGCGCAACAGTCAAATGATGTTGCTCTCTCGCCTGCTGCTCTTCTTGGAGTACCTAATGAAGCATCTGTACAATGCGCCGCCCGAGTTGCTCGATCAAGTGCGCTGGAATCTGTTTAGTGTTAGCAGCATGCCGGATACGCAAAAGATTACGGATCTACTCAACAGTCGCACCAAATTGACATCCTATTGTCGCCAGGACATTGAGGAGAAGTTCCGCAAGTCGCCAGCGGGAGACTATAATTCAAGTAAGTAAATCAATGGAAGAGTAGAAGATTTGATTGTTACCATAATTTGGAATAATTACAGGCATTCGACCCACCTTCTATTCGCTGGTCACCACGGACCCAACCAAGCCTCACTGGTCCCAGGAATTCAAATTGGACGGTTTGGCCTGGAATTTTATTCTATGCACGCCCGATAAGCTCAAGTATCCGTTGCTGGTGGATGCACTGATTGATATATTGGCCATTACGGATATGTCTGCACATGCCAGGGATAAGGACAACTTACATAATCTTTGTGCAATGCAATATTGCTTTAGTGTAGCCTGGAAACTACTTTTGGGATTGCCTCCATCCACATCGCACGTGGAGTCATTGAAAAGCGAACGTGCGCCCAATTTGCACTCGCTTATTTGGAGCATACGTTGTCCATTGGCCAACTCACATTACCTGGTGGTCAACAGTCTCATCAAGCAGGGCATGTACACACAGTATGCGGAATCGTTGTGGGGTCAGGTCGGAGATCGGGCCGCCGACATACGCTACAGTCTGAAGCAGACAGCCCTGGGAGTGGAGGCTTTCAACAAGCAACTGAACAAAGGTAAGGCAATTAAATATTATTAATTACTAACTGGGATACCCTACAATAATTAATATCTTTATAGCTTCTACAAATCCACGCCTGTCTGATTTGATCCTGTTTGATGCTCTGGTTGCCCACATGCAGGCTGTGGCCTGGGCCGATAAGGAAGGCTTTAAGCTGCAGCGCAAGGAGAGCGACAGCGATAGCATCACATCCGAGAGTCGTGAACGTGAACGTGAGAGTTCAAGTGCCGCCAATGATGCAGAGGTATATTCCTCGAGTGAATCAATTGATGAGCAGCAATCGAAGCTGACAGAAGATTGCATTCTCACGCCTCTTGAACTCTTGGAGCGCACAGAACTGAGCAACGAGCTGCTGCTCAAGCTGATGGACTCTTACACTCTCATTTCCAATATTGTGCGTGGACAGATGTTGAAGCAATTGTCGAGCACAACGCCGGAGCAGGCCTTGAATCTAATTGTGCCCGTTGTGAGTGACAAGCCGGCGATAATGTTGGAGTTGCATGCCGCATTCCTCAAGCTGTTGCCCAACGAGGATAAGCAGTTGATAGCCAACGAGTGGCCCAAGTGTCTGCTGGTCAATGATGATGCCTTCAATGGCAAACAGCATCCCGTGGAGCCGTATACACTCAATGTTATCGATGCTCACATCACCGAGTTGACCAAATCCACAACATACACAACGTTGCACACGCTGAAGCATTGCTTGAAGTCCATATTGCATCTGTTGGAGCTGCTGTTGCCATTCTGCACAGCGATTGGCGTGGATACGCAATTGAAGCCACTGCTGATTGCCTCCATGATGGATATGCGCACGGATTATCTGCAGAGTCAGAGCGAACAGTGTCTGAGGGAGATCCTACATGGACTCACCAATGAGGCGCATAAGCAGCTGCTCTTTGAGCACATGATTGGACACTGTTATCACATGCTGATTGACTTTGCCGCCGAACTGAGGCAACCTTCAACTGCTGTCGCTGCTGCTGGGGATCAGGAGCAGCGTGCTCTGTTCAACGAATCCATGCTCTTTGCGGTGCTCAAGACCATGATTAAGATGCTGGATGTGCCCACTGCCGTGCAGGCCATGCGTCAGTTCTTCAAGGAGCAACGTGCTGGAAGTTTAACCACCTTGTTGTTGTCCTTCACTGGAACCACGTTGCCATTGAGCTATGCCCGTAAAATGCTGCAGTTTGTGGAGCGTTTATTTGAACAATCCGCACAGCCGGATGCACATTTCCAGCATGAGGAGCTGGTGGAATGCTTTGCCGAGCTGGGCAGCGTGGATGTGGCACGTCTGAAGCTCTGGCTGGCACACATCATTTATGGTCCAAATGTGGTCAGTGCTGCAGCCAACAACAGCAGCTGTGAGGCATCCTGCAAGCTGCTGACCAGCGTCATGCAACCCTCGAGCAGCTCCAGCAGCAATGCCCAGACACCAACCAATATGGCAACCGTTTCGGCCATGCCCAGCATCTCGGATCAGTTGGATGCCATGGACATAGACTATGATTGTGGTGGAGCGGGAAATGCGGCACCAAATACATCACAAATCCTGAGTCTCTGGCAGGCGGCAAATCAGCCCAACAATCAATCGGAGGATTCCTCGCAAGCGTGTGATCAACAAAATGGGAACACACATCGCAATGGCGCCTTATTGTTGAGCTTCATCAAATCGCTGGTGCGGGATCAACCAGCGGCTGCCCAACTTGCTCCTCCACTCTTCCAGGCGCTGCTGCAGCTGGGACAAACGTTGATAACGCCACCACAGGATGGCTGTGATTTCGCCGATGTACTGCAGATTATGATTACACTGGCGGATGCGGCGCCGGCACGTGGTCATGTGGCGTTGTTCAATACGACGCTGCTTTGGCTGGAGCTGGCCAAGCTGCAGTTGCCGGATAAACAGCTGAAGCATGCGGAGAATGTGAGTGCATTGCTGAGATATCTCAGTGAACTGTTGCAGGGCATAGGTTACCGGGGAAGTCGTCAGCATATGCCTCCATGGGATGATGAACTGCAGCTGGACATTGATGAGCTGTTCGATGAGCTGGCAGATGAGCAGCAGGAGCAGGATTCCCTATTGGATGACTCTGATGAGGATACGCTGAATAATAAACTCTGCACCTTCTCGCAAACCCAAAAGGAGTTTATGAACCAACATTGGTATCATTGTCACACCTGTAATATGATCAACACCGTCGGAGTGTGCTCCGTTTGTGCTCGGGTTTGTCACAAGGGACACGATGTGAGTTATGCCAAATATGGCAACTTCTTTTGCGATTGTGGCGCCAAGGAGGATGGCTCCTGTCAAGCGCTGAGTCGCCGCTTGACCACCAGTGGATGTGATGCCCGTGATGGTTATGTTTCTGCCCACATGAGTCTCCTGGCGGCTGGCAAGAAGCGTCAATCGCCTCCCACACAGATACGCAAGGATTCGCTGAGCAATGAACGCATTGCGTTGCTTGGCAAGCTGCTGGAACCACATCGTGATGCACTGCAGCATCCGGATCAATGGCTGCTCGTCGTGCGCTGCATACTCGAGTACTTCGATGTGCTCCTGCCCTCGATCCGGGAGAATTGCACACTCTACTCCATTGTGGGTTGTCACAAGCGGGCAACGGCGGCTCTGGAGCGACTGCATCAACTGGATCAGAGTTTTCAGCTGACGGATCAACTGATGTTTGCCACCTTGGGTTCCCAGGAGGGTGCCTTTGAGAATGTGCGCATGAATTACTCGGGAGATCAGGGACAAACAATCAAGCATCTCATCTCTACGGGCGTTGTGCGTCGCGTCGCCTTCTGTTGTCTATCATCACCACATGGACGACGTCAACAGCTGGCCGTGTCCCATGAGAAGGGCAAAGTGACGATCCTGCAGCTGTCGGCGCTGCTAAAGCAGGCGGATGCCTCCAAACGGAAGTTGACACTCACCCAACTCAGCTCGGCGCCAATTGCCTGCACGGTGCTCTCCCTGGCCGCGAATCCCTGCAACGAGGATTGCCTGGCCGTCTGTGGGCTAAAGGAATGCCATGTGCTGACCTTCTCCAGCAGCGGGAGCACCAATGAACACATTGTGGTCAGTCCACAACTGGACAATGGCAATTACATCAAGAAGGCCGTGTGGTTACCAGGATCACAGACATTGCTCGCCTTGGTCACCTCGGATTATGTGAAGATCTACGATCTGGCTGTGGATGCCTATAGTCCAAAGTATTATTATCTTGTGGCTGTGGGTAAAATACGTGATTGCACGTTCATGTACCAGGAGGGATCCTATTATATGCTCACATTCGCCAGCAGTGGATACATTTATTACCAAACGCTGGACGAGCAGAGTCTGGCCGTGCATGGAGATTTCTATGTGACAAATACGCTGGAATTGAGTCATCATCATATCAAGGATGTCAATGGTCAAGTGGGATGTGGTGGTGTCTCCATTTACTACTCCCATGCATTGCAATTGCTATTCTACAGTTACGCCTCCGGACGCAGCTTTGTGTCGCCGCTGACGAATGTCAATCAGGGAGTGAAGGGCATCTATCATCTGGACACGAATTCGGCGAGCAAATCCTCATCGAAGGGTCCGCTCCAACCGCTGGTGCAATGGACCGAAGTTGCCGGACATCCTGGTCTCATTTATGCCAACATGCAGACATCGAATAATCCAATAATATTGATGCTCACACCGGAGCTGATTTACATGCAGGAGATCAAGGCACAATCTGCCAAGTCACGGATTATGGATGTGGTGGGCATACGTCATTCCGTTGCGGGCACGGAGAAGACAACGTTGTTGCTCCTCTGCGAGGATGGAAGTCTGCGCATCTTCTCCGCTCAGCCGGAACACACGAGCTTCTGGTTATCACCACGTGTCCAACCGCTGGGCAATCAACTCTACTCCGCCACCTTGTTGGCCAAAAGTGGCAGCACCTTATCGGCCACAAGTCCCAAGTCGAGTAAACCCAACAAGATTCCACGCAAATCGGCGGGACAACAGAAACAGTTGACATCGGGTGGTGTTCCCGTGTTTCCCATTGATTTCTTTGAGCATTGCAACATGCTGGCGGATGTGGAGTTCGGTGGCAACGATCTCTTGCAGATCTACAACAAGCAGAAGCTCAAGACGCGTCTCTTCTCCACGGGCATGTTTGTGGCCAGCACACGTGCCAACGGATTCACCCTCGAGGTGCTCAACAATGATCCCAATGTGGTGATGGTCGGCATACGTGTGCTTCTGGGCACCCAGGACACTCAACGTGCTCCACAATCGGTGAGCATCTTGGGACGCACAATTCCCACGCCTGTGCGTCGAGCACGCTGGTTCGACATCCCGCTGACCCGTGAGGAGATGCTCCAGTCGGATAAGTTGCTCAAGGTTTGCTTTGCCAAGTCACAGGATCCGGAGCATGTGACGTTACTCGATTGCATTGAGGTGTATGGCAAGTCCAAGGAACTCGTAGGATGGCCAGATGACAGTGAGGAGTTGCCAGCCGCAGCGGGTGGTGCAGGAGCAGGTGGTGCCATCGCTGCCATTGCCACGCCGGCAAGTGCTGCCAATTTTGGTGAGGGATTCAATTGCATCACACAGCTGGATCGCATGTGCACGCATCTTCTCGAGGTGCTCGACTGTGCACTGCATCTGCTGGGCAATGGAGGCGCCGTCGCGGCTGCAATGCGTCAAAAGGCTGTGAAGACGGCCAGTCAACTTCTACTGCTTCCCACACCGAATCCTGTCCAGACTCAAGCACGCTATGTGCTGGCGACGCTCTATGGCAGTCGCAACTCGTATCATGGCTACAAGGATGGGGTGCTCCTGCAATTTGTGCACGGAGAATTGCAGTCAATGCAACCGAAGCTCACCCAGTTGGATACACTCCAGGACATTGATCCGGAATCCTTCTATCGTCTTATACTCCTCGTGCGCGGCATTGCCAATGCGCGTCCTCAGTCGCTGGCCAAGATTTGTGCCGAGTGCAGCTATGATATTGTGCCCGCCTTGATGTCTATCGTTCTGGAGCTGCACAAGGTGACGCCTGCCCTGGATGAGCCCACGAATATTGTGCGACGTGGTCTCTGCCAGGCGGAGACAATTGTCCATTGTCTCGTGGAGATTATGTATGGATTTGCTTTGGCCGATGCCACTCAAGTGGGACGGATGACCAAGTACTTCATCGAGCTGCTCAAGCACGATGCGAGCGTGATTAGCCACAGTGCCAAGGAGGCACTCATCCTTCTGCTCAGTCCACGGCTAAAGCGTCGCAAGGTGGCCATTGTGACCACGCCTCCCGCCTGCTCCACGCCCACACCATCGACGTCGGCCATCAGCAGCAGCAATCTGAGTGCTTTACAAGGAGCTGCCTCTCAAGCGGCCAGCGATATCATCGAGGAGGCGGCAGCAGCGGCTGTGGATGCCGCCGCCAATGCTGGAGCAGATCCCAATGCTCTGATGGATGCGGAGGCTTTGGCCGTTGGACAACAACAGCGACAACAACAGATGCTTAATCTGGAGGCTTTTATGGGCGGCGGTTTTCCACGTTTGCTGGGATTGCCCGAAGATGCCGACGATGAGGCGATCATGGACATTGCAATTGCCCTAAGTTTGCAACAACATAGCGGGGATGCCAACACATTGCAATCCCTACAGCAGGGATTGGCCAATTTACAGGGTATTCGCCTGGCAGCGGCAGCAGCAGCTACGGCTGCGGTCAGTGGCGACACAGCCGGTTCGGATGATGATGAGGGATCCAATGTGGCCACCGATGGCTCCACGTTGCGCACCTCGCCAGCTGAGCCGGCGGGAAGTGGTGGCTCCGAGAGTGGCGGCAGCGGTGTCGAAAGCATTGGCGGCACCTCGGCACGCAGCAGCAATTTTGGAGATCATGCGAATGCTTCGCCGCCACGACAGAGCAAGGATCAGGAGCAGGAGCAAGAACAGCCAGGCACAAGTGGCAGCTGCGTGGCAGCTCTCAGTGCGATGAGCAGCAGCGAGGACAACGAGATCAACGAGGATGAGAAGCTCAGCAAACTCCACGATCTAAGGTGGAACTTCAATATAAATTTTACTCCTTTTCTGTTAAATTAATTTGTTAATCTCTTATAGAATTGCCGTGCTGGAGAGCATTATCGAGCACTTGGGCACCTTTGATCTGTGCAATGGATTGCAGGCCATACCGCTGATCCAGGTCATCCTGATGCTAACTACAGATCTTAACGGCAACAATGAGCGGGATCAGCAGGTGCTGCAGGAGCTGCTTGCTGCTCTCGTGGAGTACGTGGAGATTGGCAAACGTGGAGCAGCCACGAAGGTGAGCTTATTTAAATGATATTTGACTTGTTTTTGAGATACCTGTTTCCAAGATACCCTTTCCAAAAATAGTATATTTAAGATTCTTTCATTCATCCAAATTATTTCTTTCAAATCAGGGATTAAAACCGAAACGATTATCGGTTTCAGTTACGGTTTCGGTTATGCTCGAATTAAGGTTTTCGGTTATGCAAAATCTTGAAGTATCGGTTTCGTAACGGTTATCGGTTTTTTATAAGTTTCGGTTTAAAAATACCGGTTCGGTTTAAAAATAAAAATTAAGATTTTCGGTTGGCCAAAATAAGAAGCGTTATTCATTGTTTTACATAAAAAAAGACTTAATGCTCTTTTCAGCCTGGAAAATAATGTTATCTGTTGACTGGAATGGTTCAGCGTAATGTCGATTTTATTATAATTTGACTTCATATAAAATTTGTTCATTTGGTTTTAAAATTTCGATTATTTTGATTTTACTGATTTTTAATAACTTTGAACTGCCATAACTTTGTCAAAAGTCAATCAATTTCCATGCGCAATGTAAATTTAATCATGATTTTAACTCTAAATTCGTTCTGCATTTAAATTTTGTTCATTTTGAACATTTGGAAAATTTCGAATTTTTCGAAAAATGATAAGGGGTAACACTGTAAAATTTCTAAAAAATTCGAAATTTTCCAAATTTTAAAAATGAACAAAATTTAAATGCTGAACGAATTTAGAGGTAAAATCATGTTCAAATTTACATTGCGCATGAAAATTGATTGACTTTTGACAAAGTTATGGCAGTTCGAAGTAGTCAAAGTTGCCGAAATTAACCCTCATAAATGAATCGGTTACTAAACGGTTATTTTGGTTTAAAGAGTTTCGGTTTATGGGTTTCGGTACAGCGGAAAACATTTGTTCGGTTACGGTTTCAGCTATGGTTACAAATTTCAATCGGTTTTCATCAGTTAAAAGTTACGGTTTCGGTTAAGGTTTTAATCCCTGTTTCAAATATAGTAAACTAACCATTGATTTATTTGCATTATTCAGATGGAAACCAAGTGTCCTGGCAATGAGGTGCGTCTCGCATTGCTCTCACTCTTTGGCGTGATGATGGGCAAGACGAAATCCAAGCAGACTGGAACCACATCGCCACCGCATCAGTTCAAGGACAACAGCTCGTTTGTGGCCAGCACCACAGCGAATGTGCTGAGCAAAAGTGGCGCCTTTGTCTACGCTCTGGAGGCGCTTAACACGCTGCTCGTGCACTGGAAGCAAGTGCTCGGTGATCCCTATGCAGCAGGTGGCACTGGAGTTGCACAGCCGGCGAGTGGAAATGCAGCGGGCAATGGAACTTCTGCACAGTTATTGAAGCCCATTAAACATGGTCCCAAACCAGACATATCCATACTAATACCACACAATTATCTGAAGAACTATCCGGACATATTTGAATCCTATGATGGATTGCTCACGGAGATTATTGTCCGCCTGCCGTATCAGATATTACGGCTAAGCAGCGCCCATCCGGATAACTATGACAGTGGCTTCTGTGAGGCAATGACTTTCACGCTCTGTGAATACATGATGTTGAATCTGAACGCTTTGCTGCGTCGCCAGGTTCGCAAGCTCCTCATGTACATCTGTGGCAGCAAGGAGAAGTTCCGCATGTATCGCGATGGTCACTCCCTGGATGCACATTTCCGTGTCGTGAAGCGCGTCTGCAGCATTGTCAGCAGCAAGGTAAATAACAAAATAATATTTAAAGAGTTAAGTTACCCGGCTTTGCCCGTAAACTGTAACAATTTGCAAATTGAATCTCATATTCATCATGGTTCAATCTTCAAATTGATTCTTTATTTAAAAATACTTAATTTCTGCAATATTTCTACATTAAATCTATAGTTTTAACTTTGTTTCTCATCCTAATATCAATATTAGTATGAAAGAACACTTTTAATTTACTATTTAAAGAGTTAAGTTATCCGGCTTTGCCCGTAAACTGTAACAATTTTCAATCTGAATGTCATTTTCAACATAGTCCGATCTTTAAATGGATTCATTATTTAAAAATACCTATTTTCTGCAATCTTTCTACATTAAATCTATAGTTTTAACTTTGTTTCACATCCTAATATCAATATTAGTATGAAAGAACACTTTTAATTTATTATTATTTCAATTATTTTGTCTTTTTTTTGGATCAGATCCATTAAAACAATTTTTAAAAACTTCAGAATGTAATAACTTTGTGAAAATTAAGAAAATTTCCACGTGAAATGCTCATATAAATATAAATCCTTAATTTATTTTGTATTAAATCTTTTGTTAAACATATCTTTATTTATTACACATGGATTTATTTGTTAATTAATCTCTCGTTTTACAGAACGGTGCTCCTTATAATGTCAATCCGCCGCTGTTGAGCTATGATGCTTTGGTGGAGCTGACGGAACACTTGCGCACCTGCCAGGAGATCAGTCAGATGCGCACTGGGAACTGGCAAAAGTTCTGTGTGGTGCATGAGGATGCCTTGGCCATGTTAATGGAGATTGCCTGCTATCAGCTGGATGATGGTGTCTCTCCCATCATTATACAACTACTCCAAGCAGCTGTTTGCAACATGCCTCTTCCCTTGCCTGGTGTCAAGCAGCAGCAGCAACAACAGCAGCAGCAGCAGGCGCAACCTCAACCCTCAACGAGCAGCAAATTGCGTGGGGAACGTGAGAAGAGTGAGGATACGGATTCTGCGTATTACTCCAAGTTTGATCCCGCACAGTGCAGCACATTTGTGCATCAGATCTTTCGCTATGCCAGCGATGCGCTCATCATACGCTTTGTGCGCATCTTCCTCCTGGAGAACAACGTGAGTCAATTGCGCTGGCAGGCTCACTCCTTCATGACGGGACTCTTTGAGCATGCCAACGATAGGCAGCGTGAGAAGCTGTTGAGCATCTTCTGGAATCTGTGGCCTCTGGTGCCGAGCTATGGGCGTCGCACTGCACAATTTGTTGATCTGCTTGGTTACTTGACGCTCAGCACGCGAACTATTACGGAACGTCTGCCGGAGTTTGTGTCGCGTGCCGTGGAAGTGTTGCGTCAACAGAATGAACTCCTATGCAAGCATCCAAATGCGCCCATCTATACCACACTGGAGTCCATACTGCAGGTGAATAAATTATAATACAATTCAGTTTTAAATTTTACTTAATATTTATCCCATTTTCTGTTATAGGTCAATGGTTATTACCTGGAATCGGAGCCGTGTTTGGTGTGCAACAATCCGGAGGTGCCGATGGCCAACATAAAGCTTCCTTCGGTCAAGTCGGACTCGAAGTATACAACAACCACGATGATCTACAAGCTTGTGCAATGTCACACCATATCCAAGTTAATTGTGAGAATTGCGGATCTCAAACGCACCAAAATGGTGCGCACCATCAATGTGTACTACAACAATCGCAGTGTCCAGGCCGTAGTCGAGTTGAAGAATCGTCCGGCATTGTGGCACAAGGCGCGTTCCGTCTCCCTGCAATCGGGACAGACAGAACTCAAGATTGATTTCCCGTTGCCAATTACAGCATGTAATCTGATGATTGAATTTGCTGATTTCTATGAGACGGTCAGCGGTTCCAGTGAGAATCTGCAGTGTCCACGTTGCAGTGCAGCGGTGCCAGCGTATCCCGGAGTTTGTGGCAACTGTGGCGAGAATGTGTTCCAATGCCACAAGTGTCGTGCCATCAACTACGATGAGAAGGATCCTTTCCTGTGTCACGCTTGTGGCTTCTGCAAATATGCCAAATTTGATTTTAGCATGTATGCACGAGTTTGTTGCGCTGTCGATCCCATTGAATCCGCTGAGGATCGTGCCAAGACTGTACAATTGATACACAGTTCACTGGAACGCGCTGATCGCATCTATCGTCAGTTGTTGACCAATAAACAAATGCTGGAGCTGCTCATCCAAAAGGTGGCCGAACATCGCAGCAGTGATCGTCTGGTGGAGGACAACATGGGAAGCGTGCACAGCACCTCGCAGGTTAACAAGATCATACAGCTGCTCGCCCAGAAATATTGCGTGGAATCACGCACCAGCTTCGAGGAGCTCAGCAAGATTGTCCAGAAGGTCAAGGCATGCCGCAGGTGAGTTGAGGATCTTATCTTAATTCAATTACTTTTTCATTGTCTCAAAAAATAATAAGTATTATTTTAATTTATAATTATTAATAAAAATTAATTTATAATACTTCAAAGTAATAAACATTTTTGTTTTGACATTTAATTATAATAATAAAAACATAATTACATTTAGGATATTAGTTATTAAAATTCTAATATACCTAAAATGGTAAAAATATTAAATATTTTTTTATATTTTCTACTTCAATTTGTTAATTCGAATTTGAATACAAATTATTTTTTAATATAAATATAATATAAAACTTAATTACTTTTTCATTATCTCAAAAAAATAATAAGTAACTTAAAAAAGTAATTAATAATACTTCAAAGTAATAAACATTTTTGTTTTAAAATTCTATATACCTAAAATGCTAAAATATTAAATATTTTTTTATATTTTCTACTTCAATTTGTTAATTCCAATTTGATTACAAACTATTTTTTATTATAAATAATTACAAAACTCAAATGTACATTCTTGTTTTGTTATTTAATAATATTAATGAAAACTTAATTTCATCATTTGAAAAATGAAAAGCTAATTTCATCATTTGCGTTATTAATTAATTAATTATTTGGAAATATAAAATTTGAAAAACTATTATATTTTAGTATTTAAGTATTTTTTAATTACCAAATATATCTGCATTTTTTTTATTTAAATATTTTAAATTTGAATATTTTCTACTTCAACTGTTTAATCAATTGATTTTCTTTTAGTGAATTGGTGGCCTACGATCGTCAGCAGCAGGATCAGCCGGCGATGTCCATGTCATCTGGTGCCGAGGCAAATCATACGCCAAATCGCTGCTATGGCTGTGCCTTGGCCTCCACGGAGCAGTGTCTGACGTTGTTGCGGGCCATGGCCTATAACTATGACTGCCGTGTGGGACTCTACAGTCA
Organism: Drosophila kuntzei; assembly: GCA_035042165.1. NCBI lineage: Eukaryota > Metazoa > Arthropoda > Insecta > Diptera > Drosophilidae > Drosophila > Drosophila kuntzei. The sequence continues at coordinate 845,012 of JAWNLU010000472.1, read as the reverse complement.
GGGACTCGTTAGCGAGCTGGCCGAGCACAATTTGCGACGTGGCACACCACAAATACAGGAGGAGGTGCGCAATTTGTTGGTGGTGTTGACCAAGGACAATGCCGAGGCGTGCATGCATCTCTTGCAGCTGGTGACGACGCGTGTGAAGAATGCTCTCATGGGAGCAATACCACTAATCAGTCTTGAGGCAGCGGTGCATCAGGAGATGACGCTGTTGGAGGTGCTGCTTGGCCAGGATGATGTCTGCTGGGAGTACAAGCTGAAGGTCATCTTTGAGCTCTTCATCAGCAACTGTCGGTAAGTGAAACTTGCTGTCTTCAATTTGTATTAAATTGCTAAATCAATGTGAAGTAAATATGCTGCTTTAAAATGGTTTACACTGCAAAAAATACTTCTTATAATTTGTATTATAAATGTAAATAATTTGTAATTCCTATACTTAAATTTAATTTTTATGTAGGAAAAATAATTAGGTAAAATATGTAGGAAAATTAAGTGCGAATTTTTTTTTAAAGTTATAATTTAACACTTTTTATTTTTATCAATAAAAATCGTAAGTGTTACTTGAAATTTTACGATAAAAGTTCGTAAATTTATAATAATAAAAAAAGGGTAAAATTTAAATATCTAGTAAAATAAATATTTAAATATATTCATATTTATGATTATTTCTGATAAAAATCATAAATGGGTATTAGTTCTTAAATTTATTTAAAAAAATGAGTTGAAAAATGACTTTTGTAATAACACTTTTAAACTAAACATTATTTATAACTTTTACACTAATTAAAATCCAAAATAATACTCATGATCTTCATTAAATTAAAAATAAAAATAACTTATTTTTTTTTATAACTTTGGTAATACAAATTTAAGTTTAATTATTTTCAATTTTTAAATTAAATTTCAGAATAGAATTTACAAATTATTTATATTTATAAAATAAATTATAAAAAGTATTTTTTGCAGTGTAAACCATTTTAAAGTAGCATATTTCCTCCACATTAGTTTATTTAGTTAAGATTTGCTTATTTACGGAAAGGATTCTTACTAATCCTTACTTGTATCCTTTGTTAGCTTACCACGTGGTCCCGTGACATCCGTGCTGCATCCTTGTCTGCGCATCATGCAGAATCTTATTTGTCCCGCGTTGCCCAACAGCGGCAACAAGAACAACAACAACAACCAGCAGCAGCAGCAACAACAACAACAACAGCAGCAAGGACAACAACAAGGACAACAACCACAACAACAACAGGAATTGTGCAGCATTAAATTGCTCGAGGGGAATACGATTGATTATCGCGCCTGGCTGAGCTCTGATCGTAATCACGAGTACAGCGCTTGGAGCAGTCGCATGCCCACCACAAAGTGTCCACAGCGTCAAGAAGGAGGCAGCAAACAACGCAGTGGAAAGCAACAATCCCAATTGGTTGATACTCCCGCCAAGGGAGGACGACGTGGCGATGTTCGGGCTGCCTTCTTGGCCGAGAAATATGGACTACGCTGGCGTCAGCATGTGCTGGACAAGGAGAAGGTGATCAAGCCCTTGGTGTTTAATGCCAAGTGGATACAGCCGCTGCTCTTCAATGCCAACTCGAGATTTGGCAGGCAGTTGGCTTGCTCCCTCCTCAGTGGCTTGTGCCGCACCACGGAACGGAAGCAGCAGGCATTGAATATGCTCACGGGATTCCTCAAGCATGTGGGCGAGGCGGGTGAGGCGAGTGCCGAGTACCTGACGCTGTATCGCACGGTGGCAACTGAAACACCCTGGTTGCAGTATCTTGTGCTGCGTGGTGTCCTCGGCGAGATCTCGCAATTGTTGGCCGTGGAAATAAGTAAAATCCATCGCATGGAGGAGCATTCGCTGTCGTCGGATCTGTCGCTGGGTTACGCATTGCGTCAGTATGTGGAGCTGCTCTGGCTGTTCCTGGAATGTCCCAACATACGACGCACCTACAAGACGCGTCTCCTGGGACCTGTCCTTGAGAGTTATCTGGCATTGCGTAGTCTGGTCGTGCAGCGGACGCGACTCATTGATGATGCACAGGAGAAGCTGCTGGAGATGCTGGAGGAGATGACCAGCGGCACGGAGGAGGAGACGCGTGCCTTTATGGAGATCCTCATCGATACTGTGGAGAAGACTAAAATGAATGACATCAAGACACCAGTGTTTATATTCGAACGCCTCTATTCGATCATACATCCCGAGGAGCACGACGAGAGCGAGTTCTATATGACACTGGAGAAGGATCCGCAGCAGGAGGACTTTTTACAGGGTCGCATGCTCGGCAATCCCTATCCCTCCAGCGAGGTGGGTCTTGGTCCACTTATGCGCGATGTGAAGAACAAAATCTGCACGGACTGCGAACTGATTGCCCTGCTGGAGGATGACAACGGCATGGAGCTGCTGGTCAACAATAAAATCATTAGCCTGGATCTCCCCGTCAAGGATGTGTACAAGAAGGTGTGGCTTGCCGAGGGCGGAGATCGTGATGCCATGCGAATTGTGTATCGCATGCGTGGTCTACTTGGCGATGCCACCGAGGAGTTTGTGGAGACACTGAACAACAAGAGCCAGGAGCAGGTGGACACCGAGCAGCTGTATCGCATGGCCAACGTGTTGGCCGATTGCAATGGACTGCGTGTCATGCTGGAACGCATTGGCAGCCTGCAGCGAATCTCTCGCCAGCGTGAATTGATTCAGGTGCTGCTCAAGCTCTTCCTCATCTGTGTGAAGGTGCGTCGTTGCCAGGAGGTGCTCTGCCAGCCCGAAGTGGGTGCCATCAACACACTGCTGAAGGTACTCCAAATGTGCCTGCAATCGGAGAACGATTCCATACAATCGGCAGTCACCGAACAGCTGCTGGAGATTATGGAAACAATACTCTCCAAGGCGGCCAGCGATACACTGGACTCGTTCCTGCAATTCTCGCTTACATTCGGTGGTCCCGAATATGTGAGTGCTCTGATCTCCTGCACCGATTGCCCCAATGTGCGCAACAATCCATCCGTGTTGCGTCATCTCATCCGCGTCCTGGCTGCCCTTGTCTACGGCAACGAAGTGAAGATGGCTCTGCTCTGTGAACACTTTAAGGTAAGTGGAAGCTACAACTATTATATAATATTATCACTTAAAAATAACAGTATTGATAATATTGATAATGATATAAAAATATCAAATCAATATTATATACAATCAACTAAGATACAAAAAAGAAAATAATACGTAGAAAATACTTAAATACCAATTAATTTTAATATTTGTGTAATTGGTATTTTTCAATATTTTTGTAATTTAGAATTTATTAAAATTTGTTGCTATCATTATTTTTTAATTTGCAAAATTTAATTAAAATTGCCTTGACTGTTCATAGTTGATAATAAATAAATTGCTAGTAGTAAAGCCGAAACGGATATCGGTTTCAGTTAACCAAAAGTTATGCCTGAAGTAAGGTTTTCGGTTATCGGTTATTCAAAATGTTGGAGTATCGGTTTCGTAACGGTTATCGGTTTTTTGTAAGTTTCGGTTAAAAAATTCCGGTATGGTTTCGGTTCACAAAAAAAATAAAAGTTATGGTTTTCGGTTGACCAAAATAAAAAGCGTTATTCAATGTTTTACAAGAAAAAAGACTTAATTCTCTTTTAAGCCTGGAAAACATTAGAACATTTTAATTATTTTTATTTTATTGATTTTTAATAATTTCGAACTGCCGTAACTTTGTCAAAACTCAATCAATTTCCATGCGCAATGTAAATTTTAGCGTGATTTTACCTCTAAATTCGTTCTGCATTTAAATTTTGTTCAAATTTGAAAATTTTTTAAAATCGAATTTTTTAGAAATTATCATTTTTCGAAAAATTTCGAAAATATCACATTTTTAAAAATGAACAAAATTTAAATGCAGAACGAATTTAGAGGTAAAATTATGATCAATTTTACATTGCATAAGGAAATTGATTGAGTTTTGACAAAGTTATGGCAGTTCAAAGCTATCAAAGTTGCTCAGTAGCTCGACGGCCACAACCGAAATTAACCCTTATAAATGAATCGGTTACTAAACGGTTATTTCGGTTTAAAGAGTTTCGGTTTATGAGTTTCGGTACAGCAGAAAAATTTGTTCGGTTACGGTTTCAGTTACGGTTATAAATTTCAATCGGTTTTTATCGGTTAAAGGTTACGGTTTCGGTTATGGTTTTAATCCCTGGTTATAATTAAAAGTAATTTTATTATAATTACTATATTTAATGATAGTCAAATGTGATTTTTATTAGCTTTTCTTTTTTTAATTACTTATAAAGTGTGATAAATAATTCATTACACACTTTTTTTTAACCTTAAGGTTTACTTTTTAATGACTTACTAATTGAGTCTTTTATTTCCCATCTTAGCACACACTGGACTTTAATCGCTTTGACAATGAGCGCACCACCGAGGAGGAGTTCAAGCTGGAACTCTTCTGTGTGCTCACGAATCAAATTGAGCATAATTGCATTGGAGGCACGCTTAAGGATTACATTGTCAGTCTGGGAATTGTGGAACGTGCATTGGCTTATATCACGGAGCATGCTCCTTGTGTGAAGCCAACTCTGCTGCGCACGGATTCCGATGAGCTAAAGGAGTTTATATCGCGGCCGAGCTTAAAGTATATATTGCGCTTCCTCACGGGTTTGGCCAATCATCATGAGGCCACCCAGTTGGCCATAAGCAAAGACATTATACCCATTATACATAGACTGGAGCAGGTGTCCAGCGATGAGCATGTCGGCAGCTTGGCTGAGAATCTGCTGGAGGCACTCAGCACGGATGCGGCGACTGCTTCAAGGGTTCAACAGGTGCGGGATTTCACGCGGGCCGAGAAGAAACGTCTGGCGATGGCAACGCGTGAGAAGCAACTGGATGCACTGGGCATGCGCACCAATGAGAAGGGACAGGTGACGGCAAAGGGTTCCATTCTGCAGAAGATTGAGAAGCTGCGCGACGAGACGGGCTTGACCTGTTTCATTTGCCGCGAGGGCTACTCCTGCCAGCCGGAGAAAGTGCTGGGCATCTACACGTTCACCAAGCGCTGCAATGTCGAAGAATTTGAGCTGAAGTCACGCAAAACCATTGGCTACACCACCGTCACCCACTTTAATGTGGTGCACGTGGATTGTCACACCTCCGCGATACGCTTAACCCGCGGTCGTGATGAATGGGAACGTGCCAGCCTGCAAAATGCCAACACCCGATGCAATGGACTGTTGCCTCTGTGGGGACCCGCTGTGGGTGAGGCTGCCTTCTCTGGTTGCATGACCCGGCACAGCAGTTACATGCAGGAGAGCACCCAACGTTGCGACATCTCCTACACAAGCAGCGTGCACGATCTGAAGCTGTTGCTGGTGCGTTTCGCCTGGGAGCGTAGCTTCCATGACGATGCCGGTGGCGGTGGTCCTCAATCTAATATGCACTTTGTGCCCTACCTGCTCTTCTATGCGGTCTACTTGCTACTCTCCTCACGCTCCGCCGCCAGGGACAGCAAAACCCTGCTCAATTATCTGACTGCAGGGCCATCGGATAAATGGCTTGAGTGTGGTTATGAAGTGGATGGACCACTCTATATGTTAACCATATCGCTATCCCTGCACAGTCGAGAGATGTGGAACAAGCACAAGTTGACGCATCTAAAGCGTCTGGTGACTGTGGCACAAGCACGTCATGTCTCCCCTCCGTGCTGTGCAAGGCGCTGTTATCGCCGGCAGATCGTCAGGCCAAAGAGTACTCGGTTTACAAGCCGTTCCTTATGATGTGGGCACTCATCGATTTGATCTACAATACGCTCTTCAAGACGGTCAGCACGCCTAAGGAGGAGGATTGGCCCGCATCGCTATTTGAATACATACGCAAGAATGATGAGGCGATGCTCAAGTCCACGGATAGCATACTGCAAACGTTGACGGATGAGTTTTTGCCCTGCACCTCCTTTGCCGAGTTCTGCGATGTGGCAGGTGAGAATTCAGATCATATTAAATCATTGGGTTATTATTAACTTGATTTCTTTTTCTATAGGTTTACTAAATCTTATTGAGCAGCCGGATAGCTTCGTTGAGGAGGTTCTTGCCGCGTTGCCGACGACAGCGAGCTCGAGTTAAATTCAATACGCAGTTTTCATCATATTTAACAATGGATTACAACTTAAACTAATCACTAATCAAGCGGCGTGTTGCAGCTGCAGCTGCGTTTCGCTTTTAAGCATAATATGCATATATACTTATATATTTATCACCTACAAACTATTTAATCAATAAAATTATTCGTTTGCACAATGAAAACGATCAAGGCGTACATATTTATTTATTTTTATTTTTATTTTCCATTATCTTTCACTTTATTGACACATGACATAGAAAAAACAAAAACTTCTTATATACCTAAATACAAAATAATACATAATCATATTGCAAATATGGGACGTAATTGAAAATAAAAATCATCATGTAAATATCATCAGTATACCGTCGTTACAACCTCAGTTCTATAAATTTTGCTAACCAACTAACCATATAATAGTATCTAATAACAAATCAGACGAGTACAAAATAAAGAATTTAAAGCCATAGTGAGAAATTTACAAATGTTACAACCATTTGGTTACTGAGATTAGTTAGTGTGAGTGTTTAAGAAAATTCTTGGAGAGAAGAAAATCACTGGGATTTCATTTGTTCGTTAGTTGTTTGTTTGCTTATTGTTGCTATCGCTTGTTAAGTAAAATTAAAATGTTGAGTGTGTTTTTCTGTGAGTAAACATAACAAGTGTAGAAAAAACATTGGATAGTTTTCTGTTTCTGTTGACATACATACATATATAAAAATTAGTGTATTGTTTTTTGTCAATGTATGTATGTAGGTTTTGTTTTTTTTGATTGTTCTTAAATTAGTAGGTACACAGGTGCAAAAAGTGCGAGAGAGCTGTCGTAATTAATTAATTAACTAAATTGAGCAATTGCTAACCATCAACCGATAGGGGAATATATAATATATCATTAATACTCTTTATACAATACACATTACAATTACGAGTAAGACAGAATATAAAAATAATTACAATAATAATATAGTAAAAATAAGTAGTATAATACCTTAAACCAAAAAATGTATATAATATCATCGAGATTCGGATTTCATATTTTTTTTTTTTTTGTTAGTCCAACGCAACTTGGGCGGGGGCAATGACACATTTAAGTAATTTGTAATAAATACATGCACATACAATAGATACATATTTGTATTTGTATTATTATTATTAATATTTTTTTGTTGTTCATTTAGTTTGTTTACTATGGCTGCTAAAAGTTATTGTGCCTCCATGTCGGGTTTTTGTTCGTTCGTTTTCAAAGAAATGCACATCGGAAAAGTTTTGGTTGCTATAAAAATTGACAGTACACATTTATACTTAGATCTTAAGCTTAATATTAATATGTCAAATTCCATTTGTTTGTATGCTTTGTATAAATGTTTCTCTTACTTTTTCTCCAGCTACTTTTCATCATTTCACTTGGTAGTTGTTTCTTATAAGCACTAAATGTTTTGTTTCTTTTTGTATTTTGATGATCCGATCTTTCTACATAGTGTTATGTATTATGTATTATGTATTACATATTTATCGTTAGCTAAACGTTTTCTTCTCTTTTCTTTTATGTACAAAAATTGCCTAAACTTACGTATTTATTACATATACATATACTCTATAGAATTCGCTAGTTCTTGCTGCATATCATTAATGATAAGTGAGAGAGAGCGGGGATTCCCCTTAGGGCTGATGATGTCGTTGGGCCGCAGAGCGCATAAAATGTCGTGCATTGAGGGGATATTGACGCGGATACGAGATGAGGGTGGAGCCAAGCGCAATGCTTAGCGGTGCCTTGGAGCGACCTGGTAAACTGACAAAAACGGTGCCCACCGCAGCCAGATTATCACAGGTCGGCTCGATGGCCACCAGCATAATCTCAGTTGCCTGCACGGGACGTGGACAACTATTGCTTGTGCCGGTGCCGCTGCCGCTGCTGCTGTGATGTGGCAAGTGTCCATGTGAGTGGGATTCGCCCTGTTGACTCTGATTCTGATGCTGTTGCAGGAGCAGCGCCTGGCGAGCTCGCTGTCGCATCACACGCGTCGTGGACGAGGACGAGGCAGCCGGCGGACTGTTGTCCAAATCCAGGCTAGCGGATGCCAGAAAGATTTGGGCAAACGGACGCTTGGCCAGGTGCAGCATCTCCACCACATGCTGGCGACGAGCGCGTCGCAAATCCGCCGCTTGTTTCACCTTCCACACGATGACACAGAGGGCGAGGAACAGAAAGAAGCAGGAGAAGAAGACGGAGAAGAACACAAACAGATCGATATGCAGCTGATCCTGGCGAAATACAACCGATCCATAGCTCGGCTCCGGTCCAGAACTGGCCCGCAATGCAATAAAGAATCGTGTGGCACTCAAATTGTGCGCATGTTGTGGCAACGTCAACACCAGACGATTCTTCAGCCCGAAGAGACGGAGCAGAGTGTTGCATTGGTTGAGGGTCACATGTGTGCTCAGATCCTTGGCATACTGATCCTGCACCACAAAACTGTGCACACCATGACTCCGGCAATCGTGCAACAGCGGCACAAAGAAGCCGCCACCTCCAGATCCAGATCCACTGCTCGCTCTTCCCGTTCGTCGCTCCGGCGCTCCGGTGAAGAGTTTCTGCAACGTGACATTGTCGTGTCGTGGTAGTGCCACATTTAGTGGATGCTCCCGCTTCGTTTTGGGTCCCCAATTGTAGCGATTGTCCAGGAAGATCTCGTGATAACCCGTCGTCTGATTCGTATCCACAATAAACGAATCATCCTGTGGCGACATGAACACATCCAACTCACCCTGCGTCACATCAATGATGATCCGTATGTCCACGTTCATGAAACGCGGCTGGATCACAAAGAACACCGTCTGGCCGGGCTTCAATGCCGCCGGCTTCGATTTGCATTCCTCTGTGGAAGATTAAGATGATCAATTGAGATTGGAGAGTGCATCATCTTTATAAATGGTATGTGTTTTGTGTTCATCAATTAATCTTATTCATTGGAGTTTTCAATTTCAATTGAAAACATAATTTGAAGGCAAATTGAATGCAAAATTGAATGAAAATTGAATGCAATATCAATTTATGAATAACGAATTTTTAATGCCTTGTAGTATTTTTATACTTGGGTGTAATGGTTTTGTGTGAATGTATGTTACAGGCAGAAGAAGGCGTGGCAGATCCCATAAGGTATATTTAAATGTTCTTGATCAGCATCAACAGTTGAGTCGATTTAATCCTGACCTCGTTGATCTCAGAGATTATAAGAGCTAGAGTCTTTAAATTTAGTAGGTAGTTTCCTTTTTTATATTTTAATATATTTAATTGATTTTAATTTATATATTTTTATTATTGGATCATATGGTTGCCATAGAAACGATCGTTTGAAAATCAAGTGTGTTTCTTGAAGTATCTCAACCAATCTGACAGAATATCCATTTAAGTTGGTCTTATATGTATATCTTGATCAAACTTGCATCTAATCGATTCACAATATAATACATATACATAGATAGATAGAGATATTTTCGACTCTATAAAGTGTATATATTCTTGGAGGGCACGAAATTTGCAATCGAGAACACTACAACAATATTTAAAGCAAACACAACTTCTAAATTCATAAATTAAAGCAAAATTAACACTTTTATGGATTTATATCGGCACGTGTTTGTTCAATTGCTTGTGCGTCTTCTTGGCGCCACTTTCCAAATAATAATGAACTGAGCACACAGAACATCGGGAGCAAGTACTTCCCCTCAGCTGATGTAGATCTTAGAGACTATAGGAGACAGAGCAATCAAATTGGGCACACATATTTCCAGTTCAAGTTTGTTTTAAATTCCTGTCACGCCCAGATCTACAGTTTTTCAGCTATAACGTTACTATTGGTAATTAACGTCAACTATTATTATCATCTATCATCATTATAATTTGCAACATGATCGGATAAATAGAAAGGCAGTTATGACTGTTTTGAGTTTTGAAGAAATACATACATATTCTTAAAAAGTTTTTAAAGGATATCCTTTAGTCGGGTTATCTATTTATCTATAGCAGTGTTCATTTCCCTATCACATATGATGGGATGAAATATTTGTATAGTTTGCTTTTGGATACCACTGATCCGACACCTTCCCCGCCTGTTTTCATTCGTGATCCCCAAGATTAATGATTTGATTGTGGGAGGAGGAGACTCACCAATGGGTTTGGCATCGAAGCACATGCGCGACTCGACGGTGATTTGCTTGTAGCATTGGTGTCCATCGGTGGGATTGCCGGCATACGAGTCGCGGCACTTGGAGCACTGGACACTCCAGCAGAGTTGGGCCGAGTTCTTGCCTCCTCCGGCCGTGCAGGTGGCATCGCTTTCCGTGTTGTTGGCACAGTTGCATTTCTCACCGGTGACGGCGTCACAGACGTTGCCATGTCCATGACACTGGCATGGACGACACTGTCGATGCAGATCCTCGCTGCCACGGAAGTAACCCAACAAACAGCTGTCACAACGATCTCCGGCCGTATGATTGCCACAACGGAGGCAGGTGGCATTGTGGGCAGGACCTTCAGGTAGAATGCGTTCCAATTCGGAGCGTGTCATGTTGAAGACAGCGGGATCCGCATCGTAGGCCACACAGACATCGGAGTGGCCATGACAGTACTCCAAACAGGGCTGGCAGGCGTGTCCCTCGCGAGGATTGCCCACAAAGAGGGGCTGGCACTTCTCGCACTGCTCCCCCATCGTATTATTGTGACACTCCAGGCAAATGTCCAGCCGACTGCTCGACTCACAGTTGGAGTGTCCATTGCACAGACACTGAATGCTACAATTCTCTCCGACGTAGCCAAAGTCACATTTGCATTCATTGGGACGCACACAGCTGCCACGGACGCATCCCTGACTGCAGACGGGGAGGCAACTGCTCTGATCCTCGCGATATCCCGCGGCACAGACGCATTTATACCCTAGTGTTGGTGTGTCCAGGTCGATGCACTGCTCCGACACGGCATCACAATTGTGGTGTCCATTCTCGCACTCATTCTCCGCCGGACACTGGACATAATGCCAGCTAACGACATCCGCATGGGTCAACTGGGAATCATTGCGCCAGCTGCTGTAGATCAGGTCACACGTGGATCCCGATGGATACTCCTGGCGATGCTCGAGTGCTCCCTCTGTACAGATGCCATCGCCATTGAATCCCTCGCGGGCACACCAACCGCAGTGAGCATGCTCCAAGCAGCTGGAACACTGGGAATACACATGACACGGTTCCGGACAACGTTCCAGCTCGGTGGATTCCAGCACCAAGCCACAGACGCCGCCGGCACAGAGCAGCGGTTGGGCACTGGGCGATAGACAGGCATTCAACATGGTGGACCACTTGCAATCCGAGGCGGAGGCGGAGGAGGAGACATCCTGAGCCGTCGACTGGAGGCAGCTGCTGCAATTGGTGTGCGTGTGACATGGTGGTGGACACTGTTCCACCAAGCGATAGGCATTCTTCTCCACCAGCTCACGGGCAATGCACTCCACGTGTCCAAGTTCATTGCGTGCCCAGTGACATTGATCCGCATGCAGCATGCAGGATTCGCATCCCAGTTGATGACACTGCGGCAGGGGACACAATCCGAGCACGCCCACACTCAGTTCCTTGGGACACCAGGCGCTGCTCCGGGCACAATCGACGCCAGCGGGCACACAACGTCCACGGATGCCACATTCATCGCACCACTGACAAACCGGCGTCATCTCCTGATGGATTGGCCAGGCAGCCAAACAGGCACTGCAGCTGCCAAAGCTGGAGCAGTTCCTGCTGGCCAACCAGACATCATTGCAGGCGGGACCATTGTTGATGACCAGGGTGCCATTATGATTGGCACAGGGAGCACGTCCCTGGGTAAAGCAATGCGAGCTGTTGCTGTAGGTGTTCTGGATGGTGCAATAACTGCAGCCCATGTAATGCCGGCAGATGGACTTGCCGCCACTCCAAAGCTGGCAGAGATCCTCCGGGATATGGATGCGGGTGACATGACTTTGGGTAGCACTGCCATCCCAGCCGCCAATGACATAGATGGTGCCACTGTCCGCATCGATGGCCATGTCCTCGGCATAGCTGGCCACTGGCAGGCGTCCAATCAGCTGCACATCCTCCGTGAGACGCACCCACTGATTACAGGCATACACATAGGCAATCAATACATCCGTGGAATTGTACGGCGTTGTTCTGCCGCCATAGACGACCATGTAGTGCTCCGTGCTCACCGCGGAGTGGAAGTAACGTCCTCGCGGTAGCAGCGAAGCAGGAGCATTCAATTCCTTGAACGTGGGCAACTCTGTCCAGGACAATTTGGTCAAATCCAGAGCATACAGTTTGTTTTGGGATTCACCCGCATAGCCGCCAAAGACATAGACGCTGTGCGTCTCCACATGGTAGACGGCACTGTGGCCATAGAGCACGGGGAGACGTGCTCCCATCGCCGCCAGCTGTTGCCACTTTCCTGCATCCAGATTGAACTCCCAGAGTTCCAGGGAACGCGACTTGTTCAAGCTTAATCCTCCCACGAGTAGCAGAGATTCCCTATCCTGATAGCGCACCTGGCACAACGTGTGTCCAGCCAATGCTGGCGGAGATTCCTGCTCCTGCAGCACTTCGATTTGACTCCAGCGTTGATTCTGGATGGAAAACTGCCAGAAATCGGCGAGGAGACGGGAATTGGCGCCAACTCCGCCATAGATGTAGATGCTCTGCTTCTTCACATAGATCTCAGCGGCATGAAAGTAACGTCCCAAGGGCATGCGATCCTCGGGAGTGGACGACTCCACCGTCACCTGCAACCAGGTGCCGTTCTTCGTATCAAACTGACGGAAATCATTGAGGGGTCCATGACTTGGCGAATAGCCGCCAAACATCCACAAGGAACCACGTCGATCGGCATTCACCGAGTGCCCAAAACGTGGAATCGTCTTGCGCAGATGCTCCAGTGCCTCGCTGAGGAGTTGTGTGTTAAATAATTCCGTGAGCACCAAATGATTCCGTTGCACCAAAGTGCCACAATCCGCGCCAGCATAGCTGCCATTGCTGCAGATGCAGCGTCCATATTCCGTATCGCAATATCCCTGCAATCTCTTGGCATGACAGTTGCTCGGACAGATCTCAATCTCACAGCGGGCTCCAACGTAACCCGACGGACAGACGCATCGCTGCTGGGCATCACAGATGTGCGGATGGAGGCAACTGCCGGCCACACAATTCATCACCGAGTAGAGGGCATTGAAGCCAAAGTGGCGACGCTCGCTTCCCTGCTTATAGTAGACAGTCACATGGCTGGAACGCGCCTCAATGATCCTGGCTGCACTGTACGGTTCACAGATCACGGCCAGCAGTTGATTCTGCTGGGCAGCGCCTGTCAAGTCCGGCAGACTATCATAGATGTACACGGCATTCTCATCACAGTCCATGACCAGGCTGTTCCATTGGAACTCCAGTTGCAGCAGAGATTTGTCCGCATGCAACGTCTTCGGCTGCAGTATCCAGAGACATTCACGCACCTCCAAACTGGCGCCCCAAGGTGAACGATACGATTGATAGGAACCAATGGCACTGCGTCCGATGCTCGTGAGGATTCCTCGGGATTCACACTGGTAATAACACTGTCCCCCATCACGAGGATCGCCATAGTAACCAGGAGCACACACATCGCACTTCAATCCCTGCGTGTTGTCCTTGCAGAAGCATTCGCCATGACTCACATTGCAGATGCCCTGAAAGGAAATCAGATTAATAAGTTGAAATCGTTAAGAAAATGAGAAATGAGCGAACGCGACTTTGAAATGCTCTGTATCTATATTCTATTAAATATTAACAATTGAATATTAAATTAATACATATACCAATGACAAATATTAAATATAAATAGTTTAGGAATCAAACTAACGAAAGAAAATTATAATAGAGTGTGCTCGATAGTGAGATGCTCAGTATCTGTATTCTATTAAATGTTAACAATTTAATATTAAATTTATTCAAATACCAATGATAAATATTAAATATAAATAGTTCGGGGAGAATCAAAATAACGAAAGAAAATTATAATAGAGTGTACTCGACATTGAGATGCTCAGTAAATATATGTAAATATTAATAACTACTCAAAATAAATATTAAATTAATACAAATACCAATGATATATAATAAATGGTTCGGGAATTAAAAGTAACGAAAAGAAGTTAAAAAGAGAGTCTGCTCGACAGTGAAATGCTCAACATTTATATGTGAATATTATTAACTACTTGAAATAAATATTGAATTAATAAAAAATAAAATTCACAAATATTAAATATTGATATTTCGGGAATCTAACTAACGAAAGCAAATAAAAAGAGTGTGCTCGACAGTAAGATACTTAGCACAATTTTGAAAAACTGAATGCAAAAATATAAATTAAAATGCTAAAATCGAATTTGCTCGATATTCAGCATCAGTATGCGAATATTTCTAAAAACAGGAAAGGCTAAATATAAAAAAGAAAGGAAAAAAAATCCGAAAACTCATCCGAAGATTTGATTTACGATTTAAAATTTATACAATACATCTATCGAATTTATATTTATTTATTTTTCGATATTTTATTAGATCGATTTGAAATTCATTTGAAATTTATTCACATCTAAGTTAGAAAATAAAACTTTATGCTTGGAATTCCCTTTTTATTTATTTTTGTTAACACTTTTTCTTGTATAATTAGTGAATTTATTACTCCATCGATTTGAAATTTATTAAGATGCAGCGAAGGACGCAAGAATTATACAACTAACAAAGAACAGAGGGCTCTACCTATTTAATTAATTTAATTTAAAACATTAAACATTATTAAGATTAATTGGTAATCTTATAGAGTTTAAAATGTTTACTGAGCATCAATTTCTTAGACTTAAAGATGTTGTAAATTGAAAATAAAAGTAAGATGGTTTAAGGTCTTACCAGATCCTGATTGCCATGTCCATTGCACTCGCAGGGATGACAACCGACGGCGGCGGTGGCATTGCCATAGCTTCCCTGACGACATCGCTCACAGCGTTCTCCTTCTGTCCAGGATTGGCATTGGTCACACTTGCCGAGGCGTTCGGTGCACGTGGAATGATTGTTGCAGCCACAACTGATGCCGCAATCACTTCCCGTCCAGCCCAAGTCGCATTTGCAGCTGTAATCCGGCGGACCAGAGCAATAACCATGTTGGCAAAACTCGTAACAAGTCCGAACACAACTGAATCTTCCATCTCCGACGTAACCACGACGACAGTGGCAATTGTAGCTACCCTGGGTATTGGTGCACTTGGCCTCCTTGTGGCAATCATGTAATCCGAGACCACATTCATCCACATCCGGACACTGGGCATACGCCCATTCGGCATCGTGTTGTGTGCTGCTGTTCAGGGCCAAGGAACAGTTTCCAGCGCTATAACTAAAGTCTCCCTGCATGCAGATGCCCTCGATGGGATTATCTCGATCGAAGCACCAGCCACAACTTAAGGTCCTCAGGCAGGAGGTGCAATTGCGATGACGTTCACAGGATTTACACTGTTGCAATGCACGTGGTTCATTCGATCTCATTATCAATGTGGTTGTTTGGGATGTGGATGTGGATGAGGATGGCGATGATGATGATGATGACGATGATGATGATGTTGCTGGGGTGGGTGGTGTTCCCACCTTGTCAATCCACTCGCGGCACATGCCAAACTGATATTCACTGGTGTACACTGCAAAACTGAAGCATTGAGCACTCGCCTCGCACCAGACACAACGTCCTCGCTCCCCCAGACACTGATCACAGCCATGACGTTCCCGGCATGGACGTGGACACTGTCCAATGGCTCGGACGCTGCTGTTGGATTTGCCAATGCGTCCGCAACGTGCATCATCCAGCCACCATTCGCATTCGCCATTGCCAGGCGTGGAGACACACGCCTCACAGTTCACATAGTTGGAACAGTTGGCACATTGACTTGGCTGACTGATCAAATAGGCCCAATGTGTCCCATGCTCCTCTTCCTGTTCCTTGGCCACACAAACAGCGCTCTCGTTGACCGACTTTAAGTGGCATTTGCCGGTCAACGGACACCAGGAGCAGGAGGCATCTGTCAGGCAGTGCAAACAGTTCCCATACTGACTACAATCCCCGGAATAATACGGCTCCAAATACTCAAACGTAAATGCATTCAATTGACCATTGTGCAGATGCTGTAGCTCCATTTTAGTCTTCTGATACGTGTTGTAGATGTTGTTCTGTCCAATGCGACGACGTGCCTGCAAAGAATTCAGAATTTAATTAAATTGAAGACTTTAAAGTTGGGGAATAATACTTATTTTTAATTTTAAAATAAGAGTTACGGAATAACAATAATTCTTTATTTAAAAAACGTAGTTATAATATATGAATATATGAGTAATTTAGTAAGTTTTATTTAATAAATCATGCAGATTCCAAAATGAACAAAAATATTAACCTCCAATTCTGTAAAGATATGCTCAAAGAATATTAAATATCTATTGGAAAGTATTAATAGAATATTCAATAATGCCAGCAAAGAATTGGAGATTAAATTAAATTAAATTAATTTAAAATGAAGACTTTAAACTTTTTGAATATTACTAATTTTTAATTTTAAAACAAGAGTTCCGGAATAACACTAATTTTTTATTTAAAAAGAGTATTTATGAAAAAAGAATACTTTAAAGACTAATTTAAGACTTTAAAGCTGATAAATAATACTTATTTTTAATTTTAAAATAGAAATTCGGAATAACACAAACCTATTATTTAAAAAAAAAAATTAATTATGAAATAAGAATAAGAGTAATTTAGTTAGTTTTATTTAAAAAAGCATGCAGATTCCGAACAAAAATGTTGACCTCTAATTCTCTTAAGATATTTGGAAAATATTAATGTTACATTAAATAATGCCAGCAAAGAAATGAGAATTAAATTATATTAATTAAAACCAGGGATTATAACCTTAACCGAAACCGTAACCTTTAACCGATGAAAACCGATTGAAATTTGTAACCGTAAATGAAACCGTAACCGAAAATAATTTTTTCCGCTGTACCGAAACCCATAAACCGTAACTCTTTAAACCGAAATAACCGTTTAGTAACCGATTCATTTATAAGGGTTAATTTCGGCAACTTTGATAACTTTGAACTGTCATAACTTTGTCAAAACTCAATCAATTTCCATGCGCAATGTAAATTTAAACATGATTTTATCTCTAAATTCGTTCTGCATTTAAATTCTGTTAATTTTTAAAATTTGGAAAATTTCGAATTTTTTAGAAATTTTACAGTGTTACCCCTTATTAAATTCGAAATTTTCCAAATGTTCATAATGAATGAAATTTAATTGCAGAACGAATTAAGAGGTAAAATCATGATCAAATTTACATTGCGCATAAAAATTGATTGAGTTTTGACAAAGTTATGGCAGTTAAAAGTTACCAAACATCAGTAAAATCAAAATAATCGAAATTTTCAAAGCAAATGAACCAAATTTATATGAGGTCATATTATGATAAAATCGACATTACGCTGGATCATTCTAGTAAACAGATAACATTAATTTCCGGACTAATAAGAGCATTAAGTCTTATTTATTTAATAACGCTTCTTAAATTGACCAAAAAAGTTGACCTCAAATTCCCTAAAGATATTTGATATGCTCTAAGATTAAATATCTTTTGAATAATATTAATAGAATAATAAATAATGCATTTTATATTTTGTATATCATGTTGCAACATCATGTTCTTTGTCCAATGTTATTTGATATACAATTTGAAAACAAAAGTCGAGTATCATAATTAATCCAATTAATGTTTATAGTAATATATTCGTAATGTTCCACACTTAAAGTTTCTTTATAAAGATATTCGATATGCTCAAAGTAGATTAAATATCTATATTTATAGAATATTAAATAATGCAATTTATAGCATATTTTGATATACATTAAATATCAGTTGAAAACATTAATTAATTAATTAATCTCATATATATTTTTATACCAATTTCATTGGTCAACTCACCTGGAAATCAATGAGGAAGGGTTGCTCGGTGCTTGGCAGCTGGACATTGCTGCAATACGATTGATTTGAGCTTTGACTGGTGACATTTTCCAGTGCATCGAGATTCATGCCGAGTCCAGCACGGAGCACAGCGGAGGAATAACTGCTGCACACCTGAATGGCCGAGTTGTTGTTGTTGTTCCATTGCTGCTGCGGACGCACGAATCCCAGGAGACGGGCGAGCATCTCGCCCTCCTGTCGCTGCTCGAAGTACGCAGCTGGCGGCGGTGAGGAAAAGTCCACCATGGTGGCATTGACAATGCCCACATAATCGGGCATTGTATAGTTGACAGGATAATTGTACTTGATGTAGGTGAGTCCAGGTCGTCGATCATTCCGGGTGCACATATCTGGCTGACGAATCTCAGTGCCCTGATCTCCCCACCAGCCGGCACTGTCACCGCAGATGCCATAATTATCATCCCGATGATGGCAGCGGGCATTCTGTACACACCACGTGCATTCGTTTAGGCCCAGTTTACTGGCCACGGAGAAGGCGGCAGCGGCACTGTTGCCACTTCCCCAAGGCGTGCCGTGGACCAAGCATGAATGACAATCCCCCAACGAGGGACAGATGCCAGGACAACGAGTTGTCTGTAAATTTGTGGTGCAATTGGCGCCAATTGTGCGTCCATAACAACTGCTATCGGCGGAGCACCAGCCACACTCCGGATTGGACAGACAGGCGGTGTGGGATCCGTGCAAGCGACATGACATTTCCGGATTATGATTGTACAGCGAGTTCTCCACCCGCAGCACTTGCGGCAATTCGTAGGCAATCAGATCCGCATTCACATTGCCATGATAACCGCCCACGATGAGGAGCGTGTGATTCCGACGCAGTGCAGCCGCCTGGGCGAAAACACCCTGAGATTTCGGATATAGACTGTCATCGGCGGAGACCACCTGATTGATCCAAATGTGACAGCTGAGATGATACCAATACATCTGATTATCATAGCAGATCTCATCCTTGTTGTGTCGATGCGTGTATCCGCCAAAGACAATCATATAATTGCCGGATATTGTGGCCGTGTGAAAGGCGCGTTCACGTGGAATGTTTGTATCCCGGAGTGCAGTGCGTGGATACAGTATCTCAGTCCAGTGTAGTTGATCCAGTTGAAAGGCAAAAATGCGATCCGATAACTTGGAGAAGCGTGCCAAACTGGTCATAATGCCGCCAAAGACAATCAAGGAATTCGTGGCGCTATAATAAACCGTAGAATGTGCTGCAAGGCGTACGTCCAGAGTTTTGCCACCTCGCGGTTGCACCAACTGCCACTGGGAATCCTCGCTGAGTGGCAGCCGGATGCGATAAATGCTTGATGAGAATTCGCCCGTCTCCACACTGCCGCCAAACAGATACAAATGCTCCACAGCCGTGGTGAGAGTGTGACGAGCCAAAGCCGGCGGCTGAAGTTGTGATCTGATGGCCATTTGTTTCCATTTGCCACCGTTTTCCGTATTATTGTACTGCCAGAGATCATTGTAGAAGCTGCCATTGGCATGCTTGCCGCCGTAGATGACAAAACCGCCGGGCACACGATCCGCCGCATGGCCATAACGTCCATGTGGCTTGTGGTCCGTCACCTCTTCGAGTATATCCTCCAGATACTCGGAGAGCTCCTCATCCGTCGAATTCGCATTCACTGTGGTCAATGGCAGCGAGGAACGCGTGCGTCGTTGATGCAAATTCGATTCAGCCAATGTGTAGAGTATATTACGAAAGAAGCTCACATCGCTGGTCAGGCCCCAGAGCTTCGCCTCATCCTCGTTCTTGTGATGCAGCACGGCCTTGAGCAGCGTATGATCTATTTTATGCGGATGATAAAAGTGACGGCGACTCTGCAGTGGTATGCCCCATTCATCCTCCCATTGGCTCGTGCTAAAGCGATAGACTTGCAGTGTGCTGATGACATTGTTCAGATCATATCCGCCAAACACAAAGAGTGAATCCTCATCCTCTATATAGACGGCGGTGTGTGCAGCACGCGGCGTCATGCCTTCGGCATCGGTGGCAAGCCATCGCCAGCTGCTGCCCGGCGGATTATCACTGAGATCACAGAGTCGTCCGCTGTAGCCATTTGAACAATGGCAAATGCTTTTCTGGCACTTGCCGCGTCCCTGTTGCTCGCCACATTTCTGTGGGCATGCCTCGTCCTCACAATCAGGCCCCACCCATTCGCCATGGCAGACACACTGATGGCCAACGCACTTGCCATGGTTATGACAATTGTTCAGGCAGTTTGATATATAGTAGGAAGCACGAAATCCATCCAGCACATAGTTCGTATCGCTGTACATTAGTATGAGCATCTGCAAGAGAGTTAATTAGTAATGTCTCCTTGGAATGTGGAATGTCTTGGTGTTACTTACACTACCACTGCGTGCAACCAATCTCTGTGGTTGGGTGCGCCCACTGAAGCTGCCCAGCAGCGTTGAATTGAAGGAGTCGCCATCGTAAACATATATGTAGTCATAGGAGCACTCGGTGCCCATGCTATGGAATGTTAGTGTTATGAATTGACTGTCATTTTTCGCCTTTATCAGCCATTCACAGTGCGAGTCCTGGGTATAATTGTAGCCGGATGGACCATCGCTAATCTCGCCGTAGGGCTCTGTGAAAACTTTGCGACTACGATCGCATGGCGCTGTTATGTGCAATTGCTCAGACTGTATCGGCAATTGTAAGCTGATTATCCAAAATGTCAAGGTTGGCAACAACAGTGCGTACATTCTTTGCATTTTAATTACAGTCGTCTCGCCTTCGTAGCCCAATCTCATTTTTATGCTAATTGCGATATCACGACAACCGTCAGTTCCGTTAGTATTGTATTTATCCGGCTGCAATTCTGGTTCTGCATGTTTTCCAGCCTTTTCGCATTGCACACAACTTGGGCACACGGCCGTTGTCCACCGGCAACTCAACTGACGCTGAAAAGTTATTATTTTTCAGCAATTGTTTTATTGTGCGGAATTTTTTTGTTTAATTTTACTAACTAGTGATGGGCCACATTCATCGCAACTCTACACCCGGTGAATGCCAAATATCGATAAGTACCCTCGATACATTAGCAACACTAAAATTTGCCAGGCACAGCGACACGTACATTTTGCCCATCTCTAATTCTGCCTTTTTGGGTCTTCTTTCCTATTCAAGATGGTAGGTGTTTAGATTGTTCTCAGCGAAAATCGTGAAACATCCGTGTTAATAATTGTTAAAATGTAATTGAAATACTAAAATTTCGCACGTTGAATTGTTGTGCGTGTTTTAAACACAATATTTCACGAATGTGCGTAATTTAAATGCATTCTATTTACTTGGCAAAATTTCATCGGGTTGCTTGTGCTTGTTAATACTCGAGAGTAATTTACAAATTGGACTTTTCCAGGTGAATGTACCTAAACAACGTCGCACACTGTGCAAGAAGTGCAAATGCCACAAGCTGCACAAGGTAACGCAGTACAAGAAGTCCAAGGAGCGCAAGGGCGCCCAGGGCAGAAGACGTTACGACAGGAAACAGCAGGGTTTCGGTGGTCAGACCAAGCCCATCTTCAGGAAGAAGGTAAGCACGAGTAAAATAAATGAACCTCTGCACCTGAGTAGACCTGGGTTGCCGCAATTTGTATCGGCCTTCTGGTGGACAGACCGTGCAAGAGAAATATATTCATTTTAGCTGGTTCGGTGCGGCCTTTAAAGGTAGCGGTACAGCATTTTCAATAGCGTATCTGATCCGCCAGCTTCAAACAAATCAATATCTTTAGAAATACATATGTTATCAAATTATTGGCACTTCGTAGAACTAAATTGCCTTGCTTAAGCATTCGGCTTTTTGGTGGGAACAAACTGTTGCCAGAGTAAATGCAATTGTCATGGTGCGGCCTGTAAAGCAGCGGTTCAGCCCCCACATTGGCGTTCTAGATCCTGCACTTGCAAACAAATTAATAGATATTGATAGAGCATGCAAATAATAACAAACTTATACTAACTCTCTTTATTTTCTTTCGTTTCTGTAGGCTAAGACCACCAAGAAAATTGTGCTGCGTATGGAATGCACCGAATGCAAGTACCGCAAGCAGACACCCCTGAAGCGTTGCAAGCACTTCGAGTTGGGCGGTGACAAGAAGCGCAAGGGACAGATGATTCAGTTCTAAGCTGCCGATCACCGATGGTCAATTTACATCCACCCCGCTCTTTTCTCTAATGAAGTGTTTTTAAGTTGTTTTCATCGACTGCTTTTCATGCCGTTCCAAAAGGTGTGCAACAAGTGGAAAATAAAACAAATTAGACGTAAATTTAAGCAAATGTGTGTTTAATTTTAAATGGTAGCATTCACACGAACGCTATATCACAATAGGGGCTGTCCACAGGCTTAGATTACTCGACCACGCCGTCCTCCAGTATTGAATCTGGTTTGCTGCAATGTAAATTATAATTAATGTAGTTCCAACAACAGTATAATCTACTCACTCTAGCACTTGCGGTTCCAGACCCTCGGACAGCATTTTCTGCTTTACAGCGGGCGCTGGCACGCCCACATGTAGCATTTTGAAAAACTTTTTATATCGAACATCTTCGCAAGCACGAACTCCTTGGGGTTCAACTTCAACTGGCACAACTTCATCTGCAGGCGTATCGATCTCCTCAATGCTTGTCTCCACTGCGATAGTTGTGGAGGTTTTGGCAGTGTCCACTTCGTTGTCTAGGGGAATTGAAGCAAGCTTCGCCTCCAGAATAATTAAGGCAGCTTCGGTTCTTTGTAGCTGACGTTCCAATTGGACGAATTTTGTCTCACAGTTCAATGCGAATTCATTGAGAAACGTGCATGTGCTTATCAGAAAATGGTTAACAAAAGCAAGTATCCGCTTTTGATTAAGCGGTGGTATCTGTGATTTATCCACATCTCCTTTAAACGTTGCACTTGCTTCCATTGTTATTATTATTAATATTTCAGTCGATTACTAAGAATATAAAAAGCTAATTGCTCCATTGAAGCTGACGATGACGATAAATGAAACTATCGAAAAGCAACCATGTCCAGTGTTGTAAATGTTCCAAGAAAAGAAGTGCTGTAAGAAAAGCTCTTGAAAGTAACGAACATTTTGCTTTTAAATATTTTATTTATTTGGTTTTATTATATCTTAACATGAATGGTGTGGAATTCTTTATGTTTATTTTATTTGTTTGTTTGTTGTTTAAGTATTATGTACGTCTTTGTCGATTTATTATAAAAGTATGTATATATATATATATTGGTTTTTCTTCGTAATTTTATTTCAGTTAATATGCATATGAATTTTGTTTTCAATTTCTATATGTATAAACTTATGTGCTGGGGACTGGGATCTTTCCTATATGCTCAAATCTACAATGAACGTTTTACGACTTAATCTTATTAATTTCATAATGCGCATACGATTATATTTCTTTTGACGAATAAGATTTGAATCTTGTGCGCTTTTTATGTACTTAGTTTTGTTTCTTTTATTATTTGTATGTTTGCATGTCGATCGCTTGAAAATTATAAAATATACAATTACAAATTGTTGTTCATTAGTATGTTTTCCTTGTAGAACGAAACGCATTCGTGTTGCTGTTGTTGTTGTTGAAAAATATGGCAGTGGATTTTCGAATGGTACAAAAATAAAAATCATGATTTTTCTTTCATCAAGTTAAATGAAAATGCTGCCAGCAGCGAAATCTCTTTAAATGAAAAGGCAACATAGGCTTTATTTAAACTGGCTTTTGGTTCTGATTCAGATGAATTGGATATTGTTGCAAACGAGAGCCCGCTGGTCTGCAACGTTTCAAATATATTTCAATTGTTTTCATATTTACTTATTTGAAGTGAATTGAATTGAATTGGAGTCTCTTGGTGTTGAAATCTCAAGGCCAAATGTGACGACACTGTTTCATTTTGTAAAACTTTATTTCAAATAAAAATACATGGTAATAAAAAAATCAAAAATGTACAATTAAAATTAAAAATCAATAGATTTATATGCATTAATGTTTGTTTTTCTATGTATGTATATGCGCATCACTCTGCTAACTGATTTTTGTGTATATTTTACCATCATTAGTAGTATTTTCTTTTTGTTTTTGTTTTTTTTTATATAATCATCATTGTCATATAGATCTACATGTTTGTGTGTGTGTGTGTGGGTGTATATTTATATATGATATCGCATGTTCATTTGTAACAACTAAAGTACAAATTAAAATACACATAATTATTGTATAGGTAGTAGAGGATTTCTTTTTCTTTTATATAAATCGCTATCGCTTTATTATTATTATTTTTTTCTTTTTTTTTTTGTTGTGGATTTTCTTTTAATCGTTTATCGAATATCAACTTGGATTTTTTATTCTTCGCATTCCAATTTTTTTTGTATTTTATCTTATGAAACGCAACGCTCTTGTAATAATAATTTGTAATACTATAACTAATATTGAGTTGCTCGGCATTCACTTCCACTTTCAACGTTTTATTTGATTACAATTTATGAATCGTTAAGCGATTCTAAACATATTCATATACATATATATACGAATATATATGTATGTATATATATTATTTTCTTTATTCAACTACAAGTGTACGAAATCCATTGGAGCTGTTTTTTGTTTTCTCATATTTTCATTTTGTTTATGTTTAATACTAGGCATAAATTAAATAAATAGCTTAGCATACAGTTATAGCTCAACGGCATTATTATTTATATCATCTGGATCAGTTATATGTATATATCTGGATCTCTATGTCCCAAGCATTGCGTACTCTTTGTATGAAAAATTATAGAAATAGAAGCATTTACTTTTCACTTAGTGTTTAATAAATTGTTTCCATGTGTGTGATTAGTTTTATTTTTCTTTTTTCATTTTTAACTAATATTCTTTAAATAAATAAAACTCATTATCTGCAGTATTAATTATCGTCGTTTGTTTCTAATCTTAATTTACAACTTGCACGCTCTTTGTATTATGTGGGGAGAGGGTGACGAGTTATATGCATATACATATATATAATAATATATATATATATATATGTATGTATGTAATAATATACGACGTATGCCACTTAAGACTACAAAATTTGATCGTCTATTAATCATTACGTAAAACGTTTGTTAGATGAGTAAATCTTCTTTCCAGCACAAGACAGAGCTTCAGCTTTATCCCTGACTGCAAAAGAAATGCAAAAACATGAAACCTGCACAGCGAGTGGCCAATTACAAAAAGGTACGTACATTAATCATCATCATCATCATCATCATCATTAAAGTTAGCCATGGGCGTGAGAGGGGATAAGTATATATATATATATAAGCATATAAAATGTACAGGACAGCAAACATTGACAAAATCGCTCTGCAGGTTTGTTTAAATTAAATCTAAATTGTTATTGATTGGCAATCATCATCATTATCATCATCTACTTGAAGAAAGTTGTTAAACTTGCAGCTTTTGAATTGCCACAGGATTAAGAACTTTTCATCTTGTTAACAAATACAATGTATGTTTGTGTGTGAGTGTGTGTTGCACTTATTTATATATATATATATATTGATCAGCATCTGTAGTATGATGTTTGTAGATTACAAATTGTTTCTTACGACTCTCGACTCGCCATAATTATGTGATTTTTATTTTCTGGGACAATTTTCCCTTTTACATAGCAATGTATTTTTCTTGTTTGCATTCTGGTTTTCATAATCTTGTTGTTGTTGTTGTTGATGATGTTGTTGTTCATCTCTTTTATAATGTATAATTAGATTTAAATGTATATTATATGTATATATATAAGTGTATTTATATGTATGTATAATTATTTAACTCGAACTCGTAATCGCTTAGCTGAGAGCTGCTCCTGCTGCTACTGCTCCTGCTGCTACTGCTCCTGATGCTACTGCTGTTGGTCTAATCTTAGACAAACACCTTGGCCAGTCCATCGGCTCCGGCGCTGGCTATATAGGGTTTGGTGGCATGGAATGCCACATCGAATATGCTTTCATCGAACTTTTTGCGGTGTGCGGTAATCTCCTGCACACACGTCTTATTGTCCAGATTCCACAGTCGTATGGAGCAGTCATGTGAACCGGATAGCAAATACAGACCGTGTGCATCAACGGCCAGTGATGTGACTGGTTCCAAATGCGCAACCATCGAATGCACCAGTGTACCAGATGTATTATCCCAGAAGCGTATGTGACGATCCTCGTGCGCCGTTATAGTTATGGGCAGTGTCGGATGCGAGACGACTTTATTGATAAATTTCCCCGTATTGCCGGACATCTCTTGTGCCGCCTCCAGTTTAATCACCTGCTTGCCCGTCTCCGTATCATAGATAATGCAATGTGCACTATTATAGGCAACCACAATGTGATCCACCTCGTTGCGCACAAAGTCCACGGATGAGGGCCCGCCCTCGGCCTCCGCGGCCGTATAGGTGCGCAGCAGCGGCTCCTTGGTGTATGGTGACCATAGCTTAACGGTGCCATCCGCCGAGCATGACACAATGTTGTTCTGCATCGTGGTCAGACCCCAAACGGCGTCCGTGTGCCCCTCCAGCGTGCCAGAGTGCACATTGGGATCATAACAGTCGTATGGATCAATATTGGGTGATGGTAACTGCCAGCACTCGATGTTGCCATCGAGTCCTCCAGAGTAGCATGTCTCACCGCTGGAGGACATGCCCAGACACAGGACTGGCCCGGTGTGCGCGCGGAACGTATATAGCGGCTCCACATCAAGACTAGCGGACTTTTTGGCTTGCACCGTCTTCTGTAGATTCCACAGCTTGAGCGTATTATCCTCGGAGGCGGTTATTAGCACGGGCTCCTCCGGATGGAAAATCAGCGAACGCACTCCATCAAAATGCGATCGCAGCGTGTACTTGGCATTCCAGGTCTTGCGATAACCAGCGCCACCAGCACTGCCGCCAGTGCCGTCCTTGGCATTCGCATCATATGCACCGTCCGATTCATTATTGACCGTCAGCTGCGCCAGCTCACCCAATCCCAGGGAGCCGTCCACCTCTGTGAAATGAGAGAAACGGAGAAATTGTTAGTGCACAAAGTTAATAAAGTTGAGGATAAAGCGCTTTAAAGCAATCAGGGAAACCATCGAGAGTATTTAATATACATATTTAAATTTAAATGAAAGGATCTTTTTTGATTTTAATAAATAAATACTCTCGATAGGTTTCCAATTTAACAATTTATTTAAACTTTTCTTAGAGAATAAAACATTTTAAAGTTACAGAATAATCAAGAAACCATCGAGCGTATTTAATATACATATTAAAATTTAAATATAAGGATCTTTTTTGACAGATCTTAATAAATAAATACTCTCGATAGGTTTCCAATTTAACAATTTATTTAATTATTATATTAAAGCTGGAATGCAATCAAGAAACCATCGAGAGAATTTAATATAAAGAACATCCTTTTTATTTATTCCTTTGCAGATGGTATTATAATTTTGTAACGCACTAAAGTAAATAGTTAATCCCAACGGATCTTATTATTTCTAATTTAACTTGTTCTAACTATCATATGCTATTATAATAAAATCAAAGAAAATACATTTAAAAATCAAGAAAAGTTTTTTATGCAACATAAAATATGTTGATTATTTATTATTAAAGAAAATTACTTCACATATTTATGTTGGAAATTACCAGATCAGATTACTATTATATTTAGGAGCTATCATAGGAACAACTAGTCCAAAATTTAATACAGAACTGCAAGGTTATCTATTTGTATATTATATATTAATCTTTTTTGAATATATTTAAATATTTAAATGCTCTCGTTTGGTTTCCAGTTACACAAATTGTTAAATCTTTTGTTAGCTGGTTAGTAAAGCACCTTCGGTCATAAGATTCATATCGTTCAAGAGCTGCTCTCCCACCTCGGCCTCAAGATCTAAAGATCGCAAAGATGATGATCGCATCACAACAAGAAGAGAGAAGCGAAAGAAACATAAATCGAAAAGCATATGACAAAATGCAGAATTATCGCAATTGTGGTGATAATTGGGAATTGGATGGATGGAGAATCTATGGGCCATTCGGGAGGATTTGCAAATTAAAAGATAAAGAAATGCACACTACGTATGATGTGAGGCGGGCGGGAGGGCAATTAAAGGTGTTGTGTTGTTTGTTTTTTGTGGATGGGGTAGATGCACCGTGGATGTGTTACAAACGTGTGTCCAACAAACATTGATTAGATAGATCGCTTGGCATTACCTTCGGTCAGCATATCCTTGCCGGATTTGGGCCGTTTGGCCATTTTAACGTCTGTATCTTCATTGTCGGTGGCGACCATTTCCAGATCATCGGATATCTCATCATCGTCGGACATCTCCGTTGGCCCAAGGAACTCAAAATTGGCCATGACCGCCGCCTCCGTGTCCAATATGATGGCATCGTTTGATTGTTGCACTTTTTTAGCGGGAGTATGACGTCCTAATGTGAGCAAATTATTCAAATCTTCAACAGGGGGGAAGAGGGTGTACAATGACCTACCTTCAGACTCTGAGGCACGTTTATTGCTCTCATTGCCATTGATATTTGGACTGAGATTCTCACCGCCTCCACTGCCGATGCCGCCGCCACCATCATGATCCGCATTATTGTTGAGGCCAAGAATCGAGCGTACACGATTTGAGCGCACATCAATGATGTTGTCTGTGTATCCAATCTCGGCCAGATATTGGCGCAACATTTGCCTGCCCTGTCGCCACGTGGTGTTTGACACTGAGCTATAGGGCACTTCTGAATCGGTGGCCACATCCCCGCCTAGGCCACCATCGTCATTTGACGAGGGCTTAAACTCATTCAGCTGCGGCGGATCGGTACCGTATTTTAATCGATAGAATTTCGCCCGCTCCTGACGCAATGCATATTCCAGCATCTTTATGCGACGCGTCAGATCAGATTTAAGGCTCTCCAAACATTTTCGTTCGCCCAGCAGCATTGCGATCCGCGCCTACAAAGAAATTAAGACGTTTAAATAATTGTTTACAATAAGAATGGGTAAGCAATAAATAGTATCGATAACATAATAGTATCGATAATTAAAGTATCAAAGATAATGAAAGAGTACAAGAATACAACAGATAATCGAAGTATCAAATTTAGTATAGTGAAATGGTATCGACCATGGTGTAATTACTACAAGGTGTCATATTATTAGTAAGTTCACAATTGATAACATAACTACATAAGATATTGACGCATTTCCGAAATTGTTAAAATCCCACCATTATGTAAAAATAAACCTTATACAAAATTTGTTATTGTAAAATACAATACTTTTGCAGAAATGCATCGATATACCCAATATACACTTTGCACCCACAAAACCACAGGGTATAATCAATTTTCATTAATGCAGCACTTGAAAAGCTTTCATATACTCTCGCCATAAAAAGCGTGTGCGTGTGCCTGTGTGCATGTGCATATATATATTTTTGCATGTGTGCGTGTGTTTGTGAGTGATGAATGTGTATGTATGTATGTGTGTGACCGTCTCGTTGCAATCCAATTGCTGCGTTTGGCGCGACGCTGCGTCGGACTCATAATTGACGCTCCGCTGCGCCGGCAAACGAAAAACAATTAAATTCAATTAATTGTAATACATAATTACAGACTTGCTCAACAAATTGTATCAAAGATGATAAAAACAAAAAAAGAAAGAAGTCAGGGCGAAATCAGCAACATTTACCGCTATTACTGCGTAACAAATGCAACACTGCTCACTTTCGAAATATATGTATGCATGTACGTTCATAACACACCATCCTCCCCCACCACCCTAATACTCATCAGCTGAAACAACAATGTGCAGGTTATGTACCACATTTCTGCGCATATCGCTGCGGCAAAGTTGAAAAGGGGAGGTGTACAACAAAAAGTATTATTGCACATACGGCCACGCAGAGAACAGCAGGTTCGACAGACAGACAGACAGACGGACAGGTGCGTAACGATGCCGCACAAAACTTTTGCTTACTTCCTTTTCCGCAAACTCATTCAATGAACGAGGGGAGGGAAAAGTCGGCCCACACCCAACAGCCCCGCTCTCAAAAAGTGAGCGCCCCAACAAACAACAATAACAATTTATACATGCTAATAACAGGCAGAGACGCAAAACCAGAGAGAGAGAGCAGCCGCCAAAGAGAGTGGGAGAGTGAACTGTGTGTAAACTATGCCGCCATTTGATTTTATTCTCATTCTGTTTCTATTCTTTGTCCGGTGCTGCTACCGTTTTCGTTGTTGTTGTTGCTGCTGCTATTGGTGCTGTTAAGGGAAACATGTTCTGCATTTGAATTAACGTTCAATGGCATTTCATTTGGCATAAGTCGCTAATTAAAGCACGCATTACTAGAGAAATGTTAGAACTCTGCTCGCGTGCTATTATTGTTAAAGAACTGCTCAAAAAAGGCGCCCGCAGCAAAAAGCGACAAAAGGGCACACTTTCCACATTATGGCCACGGAAGTCGGGCAGATAGAGGGAATCGCAATAAGATTGCTTTATTTTTTTTTGCCAGGCTAAATTTCAAATTACCCAACAACATGCAACAATGATGATGATGATGATGACGACTACGACGATGATGACTGAGTTCCGGATGATGGAATGTGTGGGCGGCAGGTGGCGCATTATATTTATTTATACAGTGGATCGCAGCTTATTTCGTGCAGGGGTACGATAAATTTAAGATCGGATAGCAGCAAAACCATTAAAGATATACAAAAAATTTAAATGCAGTACTTCTTAGTAGTCTTTTTATATTATTTAAGATACATCAAATTATATTTCTGGAAATAACCTTTCAATCTGAGGAAAACTAAAACTATAGGCATTTTTTATGTCGCAGCTTATTTCGTGCAAGCACTTTGAGTGGCTCTAATTCTCCAACTGTAATTTCTATGTCGCAATTTCTTCTTCTATTCCTTTGGACATACCATAAGCTAATTTATTTTTGTCTTAAAAGAGTTTACTCACACTTCCAAATTAAGTTTTGCGGTAAATTGGAAAAATGGGTCTACGTACAACAATTGAACAGCAGGAATTAGTTCTTGGACATTTTAAAGATGAAAAAAGTCTGCGGATTATCTCTAAAATGGTTAATTTGAGTGTTCAGAGTCATTCAACGCTTTTTGCGCGAAAATCGGGTGGCAAATAAGGGCCGAAATGCCCCTAACAAAATTTGTACGGTGCCCGAAGAGAGACTTATAGTAAGAAAAATCAAAGCAATTCCAAAGATATCGGCTCCAAAACTGACTGCTGAAGTTGAAAATTAAATGGGCAAACAATGTTCCTTAGAAACAGTACGCCGAATATTGCGGGATCATGGCCATAATGGCCAACTAACTCGAAAGAAGCAATTCATTAATAAAAAAATCAGCTATGCAGATTGAAATTTGCCCAGGAGCACGTAATTCGTCCAATTTCCTTCTGGAATAAAGTTAAATTTGCAGACGAGTCAAAGTTTAATATATTTGGTACCGATGGAATGCAATAAGTTTGACGCCACCGAATACGGAGCTCCATTATAAGCATCTAAGTCCAACAGTACTGTACCCCTGCACGAAATAAGTTGCGAGCAACTGTATGTACAGCCATTATAGCCATGATCCCGCAATATTCGGCGTACTGTTTCTAAGGAACATTGTTTGCCCATTTAATTTTCAACTTCAGCAGTCAGTTTTGGAGCCGATATCTTTGGAATTGCTTTGATTTTTCTTACTATAAGTCTCTCTTCGGGCACCGTACAAATTTTGTTAGGGGCATTTCGGCCCTTATTTGCCACCCGATTTTCGCGCAAAAAGCGTTGAATGACTCTGAACCTCAAATTAACCATTTAGAGATAATCCGCAGACTTTTTTCATCTTTAAAATGTCCAAGAACTAATTCCTGCTGTTCAATTGTTGTACGTAGACCCATTTTTCCAATTTACCGCAAAACTTAATTTGGAAGTGTGAGTAAACTCTTTTAAGACAAAAATAAATTAGCTTATGGTATGTCCAAAGGAATAGAAGAAGAAATTGCGACATAGAAATTACAGTTGGAGAATTAGAGCCACTCAAAGTGCTTGCACGAAATAAGCTGCGACATAAAAAATGCCTATAGTTTTAGTTTTCCTCAGATTGAAAGGTTATTTCCAGAAATATAATTATAGTGATGTATCTTAAATAATATAAAAAGACTACTAAGAAGTACTGCATTTAAATTTTTTGTATATCTTTAATAGTTTTGCTGCTATCCGATCTTAAATTTATACTGTACCCCTGCAGAAATAAGCTGCGATCCACTGTATGTATGCAGTTTTTCTTTATTCATTTTGTGCTTTAGGAAAGTCATTTGTTGGTGCAAAATATTTGGTTAATTTAATTGCGTTTGTCATAAGAAAAGAAATGTGGAAAAGGTGCGAGAGTAGTGAGAATGCAAATGCAAAAGAGAATTGGTAATGACAAATGCAAGCGACGTCAATATTTTTTCTAATCTCTCCCTCTCTCTCTCTCTCTGTCATTGAATCGGCAATAAATGCAAAACAAATTGATTAATTAACAGCTGGGCCGATGACATTTGCCATCGATTTCAATAACAGCAGCGGAGAATAGGAAGATTGTACAATGAACCAAGCACGGCACAAACACAAGGACGTTGCATGTGCAGCACTGACACTGACACACAAACAGCCGCCAGCCAGAAATAGACACACGCAGAGTGTGGAGCTAAAGCGCCTGGCACACGACACACAATACACATGCATGTAAATTAGATATATCCACATATACAAACATATGTACATACATACGTACAAGCAGACGCGAAAGCGCTAAAATGGCGTCCAGTGACGACGTTGGTGGATATAAGAGGAGGAGGAGGGGGTCGTCGTCTAGTCACTGCCCACTCTCTACTTCTCTTTTTTATTCTTTTTATTTTTGTTTTGTCTTGTTTGTTTTTGGTAAAACACAAACAAGGCGAACAGGTTCATACATATATGTTTTTGCGACAAATATGTGCGGCACAGGTAAAACGCAGTGTCAGCGTCGCCAACTTGTTTCCATTACAGACAGTGACGTTTTGAATGTCACTTGTTTTTCAGAGCGTAACGGGACAGAGAGACAGTGCATCAATGCAGTGTCGTATTATCGTTATCGATAGTCAATATGCTGTGTATTTTGGAGAAAGCAACAAAAGATGCGAGGGCGGCAGCAATTTCACCATTTCCAATTGACAATTATTATGTTATTTAAGCTGAAATGTTTCGACTACCAAGCAGATCAATTTGGCTTAAATCAAATTAGCGATAACATTTGAAAACCGCTGCAAATTGAACCAAACAGAGCATAAAGTTGATTACAAAACAAATTATAAACAAGAAATTGTTGTGCTGCCGCTTCCTTGTTTAACCAAGAGAGCTAAGCACATTTTCCTCTGAACAAAAACCCATTGAAATGGAAAGTGAGCTTTAAGGACCACGTACGAGTATTATTGAACTTATTGAGCTCAACTCACCTGCAATTCTGCCCTGTCCACATCCCACTGTGAACGCTCCAGTTCGAAGCGGGACCATTCGTGTTGTATGAAATGCAATATGCCCGGAATTGTGTATTGGGGCGTGGTTGCCTGCTGGTTGTTGGGTCCTCCTCCAGGGCCGCCCATACCGTTGCCGCCATCGTCACTGCCATTATTACCACCGCCACCCATGCCGGAGACTATGCCGCCAACATTGGCGTTCTGTCCGCCAGCGCCTAATCCGCTGATGCTGAGACCGGCGCCGCCCAAACTGTTGGATAGCACGTTGCCTACAGCTGAATTGGTAACACCAACGCCGAGAACGGCGGCACCGCCGACCGGCTTGTTATTGATGCCAGCGGTGGCTCCCGAATTGGTTCCCATTTGTTGTTGTTGTCGCTGTGGCCCGTTGCTGGCTTTTCTGCTTCCTGTTGATTGATGTGCTTGCCTTTCCCTTTGCCGTTGTCTTTGCCAGATGCTACCGTCGCCGTTGTTGTAATTGTTGTTGTTCTTCTTTTGAATCCGTTATTCTTTCCTTCTTTCTTTTTGTTCTTCTCGTTGTTGTTGTTGCCTTCTTATTGCTTTTGATCGATAAATTTCACTCGATGGCGATGGACACGATAATTGGTCTTGTTCTTAAAACTTGCCGTCGAGTGCTTTTTTCTCGTTGACTGTTTCTGTTGGTCCTGTTAAGTTGAAAAAAAAACAACACAGAAAAACCCGTACGTGAGACAAATGAGGTCATTGAATTTTCCGAGCAGCAAACAAGCAAAACGCAGGCGAACTAGCAAACAAGGAAAAGGATACGGTTTTAAGTGACTGCCTGACTGTGACTGTGTCTCCCGGCTCCACTCGCGCTAACTCGCTCTCTCTCTCGCTATGCTCGCACTTCACCGGAACCGTCCGTATACGCCCCCGCTCCGCGCGCCTTCTCTTTCTCTTTTTACGATACAACAACGTCACACACTACACACACATACACACGCACGCACTCACCCAATCGCACTGATTTGAATGACAACGACAACGACAACGACGATTACTACTATTTAGACACACATACTGGAGAATCGTTTAAACATTTACACTTAGCAAAACCTTATTTACTCACATTTACTTGAAAATTTTGTTTACTATTTACAAATTTTTCCAAGGAAACGTTGTTGCTACCGTTTTTTCGACTACGATTTTGGTTAGAGACGTTTACGCAAAAAAAAAAAAACACACACACACACAATTTTTCTGCGAAACAGAGAGGTAATAAATGTAAATGCAGACGAATGACGTTATCGCTTGACGGTGCTTCAGAGGAACGCAATCAATACGATTGTTATTTATTATTGCGTTATTTACGATTTGTTACTAATATAATTAATGCAAACGTCGTGCATTGCACACAAAAAGTCGATTCAGCCGTTCGTCGCACAGAATGTTTGGCCTGGAACTCTAAAACAACAGAGTTGCTGCACAATATGTTTAGCTCGCTCGCACACTTTGAATGAGCGGTGCGATTATATATCTATTTCGTTCTACGAATCTATATACAAAGAAAAACACACGAACACAAGCGCACGCTAAAGCCGTACTATTTTCACTTTGTTTAATTATACATAATGTAAGCTTTTTGCATTTCATCAATTCGCAAGGGCCAACACCGACTTGCTTACTTTGCACTTTATCACACCGCTTCGTTATTTAATATATGTTTTGCAGGATTTTCACGATAGAGTTGTATTAAATCGTTCGGATTAAGTTCAATTGAACTAATCACTAAAGTGAACGAACGAACTAAATCCCTATTGTAGGTCATTTAGTTCCACAGTGGCCAACTTGGCTATTATATGAAAGTATTTGAAAAATATCGCATGGAGAAATTGTATATTTGATTCTAAATCAAAAATACGAAGTTCGGCAAAATTCCAACATCAATTCATTTTGAAAAAAATCGTTTACAAAAGTATTCTACTATTTAACATTGTAATTTTAGCTTTTTTTCGTATTCTTTCCCACCAGACACGAACAGCTACTTTTTCCTATAAAAAGGTGGCCGGCAAGGCTCAGTACCGTTTATATGAACGTCTGGCAACCTTGAAGAGTTTCGCCCCCTTCGGAAAAAGAACAATCTTTTTGGTAATTTTTCCAACTTTGTTAATTTGCATTCTTTCAAAATCAATCCATTCACCTTAAATTTTATCTAAGTCCGGCAGTCATCACTTATCGCTCTACCACTGTAAATTGATATCGATGGACAATAGATTTAGCCGATCTAACTAAAAAATTATCGAGTTATCGAATGTCATTTAAATGTAATTTATTGCGCTTTTGTTTTCTAATTTACGTTTACTTTAAATTACTCAATTACTCTTAATGGACTTGAATTTACAAAGGGCACACAAGTGTGGCAAATGTACAATTATTGCTAAGGTAATATTTAAAGGCATTCAAAATTCAATTAACACTTGTATTACATTTTAATGATAACCTAATATTACTGTGACAGAACATATTATAATATGGAGAATATCAATAGATCTGAACTCCCCGATGCGTCCGAGCATATTGCTTGTCCAGAGATTTCCCACAAATAGATGTGCAATTCGAGACTCGTTTACAAGAACTCCTCGCACCAATCGTTGAGACAATTATAGCAATCTGACGCTTGCTTTGAGCTGGCGTGGCAAACATCCTTCATCCAATCCTTGAACAGCTCCTCGTCTTTTTTCAGCACTAAGTACTGTCCTAGTACCGTGTAGGCCTGCAACAATAGACAAATCAGCACATAAACAAATAAAACATAAACACACGTTGTTTATTTGCTTGCACACATGGCGTCATTATATTTACCTTATCAAAGCCAGCCGCGGTCAAGCGTCCCCCGAGCGTCTCGCCAATTCCAGCTAATTCTGTTACCGATTTCTCTCCCATGGGTTCCGCCACGAAGTTTCTGTACTTTTGTGTTGTTCCCGACATTTTGTGCTATAGTTTGCGAACTTGTTGATATATTTCAAGTAAGAATGCGTCAAATATTGCGATAAATTAGAAAATTAGCAGAATCAGCTTTTCGCGGCGTTTCTAAAATATGACGCACAAAAAATAATGCGGCAGTATTCTGAAAATACTAAAATGCCACTTGGATAGTATCGATAACTGGAACTTGTAAAATATTTATATATCGATGTTTAAACTGCAAGGGGTACCAAAACCAACATTCAAGCAGTCGATCGATCTATCGAAAGCGACATCGATAGACTTTATTTTTAGCGCGCATTTTAAATAATTAATACATTAGTTAATTACACAATTATAAAACAAAAATTCGAAAGAACGAACCAAAAAAAAACAGCTAAAGATATGAGAGCTATATGAGTAGGTCAATCGAAATTATTTTAAACGCTACGATACAACTCTACCGTAAAAAAACTGGGTCATTCCCCCAAAAGTCATAGACTTTTGATTTGAATTATATGAACGTTTTGAATTATTTGCTAATTTAAAATAATTGTACAATAAATTGTTCATTATATTAAAAATATTAAGATATGAGTACACCATTATTGCAATACAAATTTGCAGTTCGCTCGTCTTGTAATAGTTTTATTTGATTTTATTTCAATATAATAGTTACTCTATTAGAGTAGAGTATACAGTATTGGATAATACATAATGAATTGGGCACAAATTTGTTTACAAGAACTCCTTGCTCCAATCGTTGAGGCACTTGTAGCAATCATCTGATTGCTTTGAGCTAGCATTGCAAGTTTCCTTCATCCAACCTTTAAACTTTCTTTCGTCTTGTTGAAGCACCAAGTATTGCCCGAGTACACTTGACGCCTGTTAAGCAATTCAAGCACAAATCACAAATAAAATTGAATTAGTCATCATAAATAAGTATGTATGTAAATATAAACATACCTTATCGTATCCGGCTTCGCTTAAGCGCCCGCCAAGAGTCTCCCCAATTCCAGCTAGCTTCGTCACATGCTTGTTTCCAACAGGCTCTAAGAAGTCTCTATGCTTTTGAGAAGTTGACGAGCCTGATTTACGTGGCATTTTGGATTCTGTTTCTACTGCGAGTTTCCCCAGAAAGCGCGACCAATATTTTCACAGCTATGTACAAAAAAAATACTAAGATCAGCAAGCTTGAGCGGCAAGACGAATATAAAAGTATGTAAAGTGCGCGTGTGATGAAATATCAACATTGTAACATATCGATATATCGCAGAATTCCCACTTATCGATACTGTGTAAATTTCATTACTGCAAAAATGATTTGTCTTTTAGAAATTAGAATGAATTTCGGGGCACCCCCAAAAATATTTATGTTAAATACATTTTTAAATTGATTAAAGAAAATACGTAATACAATTACAGATTATTGGATTATTGTAGCATACTTTATTCGTCACATTCAATGTATTGCATAGTTTAATGGGCGTTGTGTCAGAATATAATAAATACTAATAGATTTTAAGTGTTCCAAAATCTGAAATATTCTTGAGACAAAGCGGCCGCACTTTCAATATGTACGTGGAGTGTTGAAAAATACTCAATAATTCTATCATCTTCGTTTCTCAAGCTCCTTCTTTGCCTATAACAGCTGCAAAATAATTAACATATTTTATTTATACAACTGAAAAAGGGATTTCGATTTCACTCCAAATTTTAATGCGTCTTAATAATTACAGTGAAGTAAACAAATAAGATATAATAATGTCAAAGAGCACAAATTGGTATGCGATTTGTTTATTGTATACATAAGTGAGGATTTCAGCAATTCTCGAGGAGGATAACAATAACAAAAAACTCAAAGCATCGAGATAAAGCGACGTCTCAGCGAAATTTGAAATAATGCTGATCTACACATCTCCCCCTCCCAATTATCATCTTCAGAAAAAGAATAATAAAGCTGGTGTTTACCAAAAGAGAGAAAAGGAGAAGAATATGTATGAACAAACACACAAAGTATAGAGAAAAAGCGATGTCTCAGCGAAATTTTAAATAATGCTGAATTGCATATCTCCCTTTCCCAAATATTGTCTTCAGAAAACACTGAATAATAAAGTTTGTATTTTTCACTCAATTGGTGAATGTTTATTTATGCAACTCGATAAGTTGACCACTGGAATGTTACAGTAAAGACTGCTGACGGGTTTTACAAGAACTCCTTGGTCCAGTCGTTGAGGCACTTGTAGCAATCGGAGGATTGCTTTGAGTTAGCATTGCTAACATCATTCATCCAGCCCTGGAACCTGCCCTGGTTTTGATCAAGCTTCAAGTACTGCCCGAGCACATTGGAGGCCTGCAAATAAATGAAACGAAAATATGTATAGATATTTTAGTATAGTCTATATTTTGTTTGATTTATATATACATATATTTATGTGTTCTTACCTTATTGTAGCCGGCGTCGTTTAAGCGTCCGCCAATTGTTTCGCCAACGCCAGCCAGCTTTGTAACGGGTTTACTTCCCATGGGTTCCATGAAGTCTCTATGTTTTTGAGAAGTACTTGCCGTTTTGTAGTTCTTAGACATTTTTGCAAGTTTATTATTTTTTCCACAACCAAGATCTTCAAGCTTTGCAGCAAGATTAAAATCAAATTGCGCGAATTGCGCATTAAATTAAATTCCAGCATAGAAAGTATCGATTTATCGACTATTTTCAAACGATTCTTTAGTTATCGATATTGTACTTTGGCGTGTTTTTAATTTAACAATTTATTTTTTTTGACTTTATTACAGCGTGACCGAATATGGTATTTTATATACTTTTTGGTATTTTATAAGCTCGGATTTTGCTCAAAAGTATTTTAATGGTATATTGGTATTTCGTAGCATTTTCTTAGATTTTATGGTATTATATGGTATTTTCGGTTTGGTCACACTCTCTCTTTTTCTTGAATCGAATTAAGTCTTAATTTTGTGATCATGAGTAATAAACAAAAATATAGAGCTGAGTGGGAGACTATGCCGGAGAATCAAAAATGGCTGGGCAGGAGCGCAAATATGATGGATGCGCACTGCAAAGCGTGCCAGACGGACATCTTAAGTAGGCTGGCGTCAATTAAGCAGCACGCGGCTACCCAAAAACATAAAGACAACATGAAGTACTTCTGTGGAAAATCAAAGGTGAGTTCTTTATATGCTTTTAAATTATATGTAAATAATAACTATTCTTTTTTAAGATTCAATCGTTTTTTAAAGAATCGGATAGCACTCTAGCTGCCTCTATCAAAAAGGCAGAAATTATGTTTGCTGCAGTGATTGCTGAGCACAACATACCAATGAGAGCAATGGACCATATTAGCGATGTGGTTAAGCATGCGTTTCCCGATAGTGCCATTGCGCAAGGGTTTAACAGCAAACGTACCAAAATATATATGAAATATATTAATTATAGTAAAATGAAATAAAAAACAAACATTTTTTGCAATGGGACAAACCTTATTTTTTTATATATATAAGTCAGTTATTATTTTTACATATTACATATTATAATTTGAATTTCTAGGCGATGTATTTGCTATGGTATTTATAGTGGTATTTTGAAAAATATGAAATAGTATTTTATAGTATATTTTTGAGACCAAATTGGTATTTCTCGTTTGGTCCGGCGCGGTCACGCTGCTTTATTAGGAAAATATTTGATGATTTTTAGATATAAAAATAATAAAATTTGTATATAACTAAATTAGCTTCAATTCATTTAATTTTCAATTATTAAAGAACAAGTGTGGCATACTTTCTTTGTCACATACAAAATTATTGCATAGTTTTAGGGATAAGTTACTTAGAGGCCTAAGAAAAATTTCAAAGATCCAAAAAACTAAAACAAGTTTTTTAGAAAAATATCAAAACGGCAAAAAATAAAAATTAAAAAAAAATTATCTTTATGAATGGGAAGACTTTTGGAACAGAATAAATTTTTAAATCAAATTTGTAATTTCAAAATTAATTTGAACTCTTATTTGTGACATGAATATTTATTTTAAATTTAAAATTTAAATAGTAATTGAAATTAATTTATTATATCAATAATCTTATATTTTTATCAAAAAAGAGTTTGTTTATTTTTTAAATTAACAAATTTTTTTAATTTTCAAAATTATAATCGTTATAGTCCCAGGTTTTATGGCATTACGATATTTTTGATCCCCATATTGGGGTTTACCCGAGGCATAGTATAAGGGAAATTTGAATAGTTTAATCACATTATTTATAAACCTGTAGTGAAAACCTAGTGCAATTCTTGTGTGAATTAAATGTTGTCTTCAATTTAGACCCAATTAACTCCCGCTGCGTCTGATAAGGTGTAAAATGTCAAATTGCCGTCAAGCTTTGAAACCAACTCGACTTTCTGAGGAATCCAACAGTCTTGATTGACACCTGGCCCAGTCACAGGTTAACTATATAAATCTTGGATCGTTGCGATCGGTTCTTAGTGGAACTTTAGCAGGAAATTGACAGAAATAAAAACATATTCAATATCAAAGTGGAGAAAATGTTTGAGCTGGCGATTCGTTGGCTCTGTGTGGCAGTTGTTTGGCAAGGTGAGAGTGTCTGACCGACTTTTCAGATATATTGGCCCTGGCTAAGACTAATTTAAGTGCTCCCAGCCCAGCGGCAGAGCATTAATTACTCATCTTGCCCTGCAACCGAAACAGGTTTTGCGAGGGCACAAAAGGATTTAAAATAAGTGACACAAGAATTGTCTTAAATTGGCAACAAAGAGCTAAGAATCTTGGAACCTGAGTTGAGATCAGTCGCAATTTAGCAAGCAACCGTTCAAGATGCCATCCAATGCTCTGGCCTGCATCTGTAATGTCATCAATCCCTGTCGCAATGAGGTGTCCACCACCTTTGTGGTCGTACAATGGCTAATCACAGGATTCGCTGCACTTGCTCAAGTCGTGCGTCCCGTTCTCTTGCTCTGTAAAGTTTTCCCTGCCTTAGGATTTGTTCGAAAATAAATGCATTTTTTTAATTGATTTTTTTATTCTTTTACAGTTGGCATACGTGGTGAGGTGTCGCTTAATCAGGAGGATTACAACAAGACCTGGATCTACATGCCCAACGGTGATGGCAAACCCGAGGTGGCCTATCTTGTAGAACCGCCCCCAGAGAATCGCATCAGTGTGCCGCAGCTTATAAAATTCGAATATTATGGCAGGTGAGTTACCATACATTTTTATCAAATTCTTTCTCCTCCTTTTTTTTTGAAAAGTTATTTCAAATTAAACGATTTCAATAAAAATTAATTAATTAACAGGGTATAAAAATTTATGTGTAGTAATACATTGATTCTGTATCTCAACTTAGTTATTTTTTAAATTTAAATATTCATTTATAGTTACCATTTTTCAAAAACATCAAACTCTCAGATCTTTGTCAAAACTTTCTTTATTTAAAAGAACAATGTCCTTTGATCTCTAAATTAGTTTTACTTTTATATTTAAGTATTATTAATTAATTATTTATAAAACTTTCGATTTTGTTTGATCTCAAAACTGTTTGATATTTTTTCCAAATCTTCGTTTTTCGGGAAATTTAAATTTAAAAAAAAGTGGTTGATTATTAATATGAATAATAATATGAATTTCTTTCCTTTCCTTTTTATCATCTACAAATTTCTTTTATGTACATCTAAATTTTGTTAGTTTTAGATTTTAAATTATTTTTTAAAAATTCAATTGTTTTCATTAAAATTTAAGTTTTCATATCCTTTAAACTTGACTGCTTTTATTTAACTTGATACGTTTTCCTAGTGCTGCTCCCGATGATATGCGGAGTTCCAGTTTCTGGATCGATGATAACGACTTTGAGCGTGTGCGTCACAAACGCGACACTTGGCAGGAAATGGCCGAGAAATTTGATCCCAATCTGGACACCAAGATCCTTGTGCATGGCTGGAAATCGAGCACCATGAGCAACTCCATTCAATCCATACGGGGAGCGTATTTGAAGCGCGGTCAAGTGAATGTATTTGCGATTAATTGGAGGGATCAGGCAGATAATATATATTATCTGACGCCGGCACGTTATACCGTTCAAGTGGGTCGAGCGGTGGCAAAACTCATCGATCTGCTGGTAGAGGAGAAGGATGCGGATCCGCAGCGTATACATCTAATTGGACACAGTTTAGGTGCGCATATTATGGGCTATGCCGGCTCCTATACCAAGTATCGTGTCAGTCGCGTTACCGGCCTTGATCCGGCCCGTCCCGCCTTCGAGGATTGCATTGGGCCAGAGAATCATTTGGATGTTACGGATGCCAACTTTGTCGATGTCATTCACAGCTGTGCGGGCTATCTTGGATTTCGCAAACCCATTGGCATGGTGGACTTTTATCCCAATGGCGGTGGACCACCTCAGCCGGGATGTAATGAGCTCTCCCAGATTTTCAGTGAGTATAATTATAGTATATTATATTATTGATCAGTTTGATGAAATGAGTCGATATAGGACCACTTATGCAAAGTCCGGATAAATCGAATTAATATATCATCGAATTAATATGTCATAGGAAGGATCGCTCCTTTATCAAGACTTATAATAAAGTTATTCTGTTTCTTGAAAAAAACGTTTCTTCTAATAAACGGAACAGTCGTAAATATAATAATAATTTGTACATCTGCCTAAATTTGTCCGAAATCGGAATATCATCCAATTTTCCAATTTACCTTGACATTTTTTCTAAAACTTTTT
This sequence comes from Drosophila kuntzei, assembly GCA_035042165.1. Taxonomy (NCBI): domain Eukaryota; kingdom Metazoa; phylum Arthropoda; class Insecta; order Diptera; family Drosophilidae; genus Drosophila; species Drosophila kuntzei. Next base: position 801,542 of record JAWNLU010000472.1, on the reverse strand, counting down.
CCTATAACTTTGCCGAAACTTAACAGATCTTCAAGCGGAATAGAATTTTGATCATGGTTTGCCCTCTAAATTCATTCTGCATTTAAATTCTATTTATTGTGCTCAAAAATGTTTCAATTTAAAGGATCTCCCATGTGATTTTCGAAAATTCAAAATGTTAAATCTCAAGTTTCAAATTAAATCAACTTCTTATGTATAAAACAAAATTTTAAACTTGATTCTAAAACTTTTTATTTTCTTGGAAAAACTTATGCAAAGATGAACAAAAATGTGGACTTTTAAAAAAGTCCAGCTTAATCAATTTAAAAACTTTCATAACTTTGCCAAAACAGAACAGATCTTCAACTGAAACCGATATATTTCGGTTTGATTCCTAATTGGAACTTGTTTAAAAATCTACTGTGTTTTCAAAACTCTTTTTTCGCCACAGCCGGATGCAGTCATGGTCGTTCCTATGAGTACTATGCGGAGTCCATAAACAGCGAGAAGGGATTCTACGGCGTACCCTGCACTACATTGGATCAGATGAAGGGCAAGAACTGCACAGGTGGAAAGATTCTAATGGGGGATCTAGTGCCAAGGGACGCTAAAGGCATTTACCTGGTCAAAACAGCCAATAAGCCAAGTTACGCACTTGGCATGGACAACGACAATTAAATAATACATTTCACAATGATTAATTAATATACATATGTATTTTTAAACATTTTTTAACTTAATCTCAAGCTTAAACTAAATATACAAAAGTTAGAATTGCAACTGTTGCCGATCTCGATTTGTTTAGGGTATAACATCTGTGCGCCTTCGGATGATATTGCTGCTCCTATGGTTGCCATTCGGCTGCAGCAGATCCTCGGGTCGTGGCTCGATCTCGTAGTGCTTATAGCCATCCACATCGTCGATTTCCTTGGCAACAAACTTGCCCAGCAGCGTGCCACGCCCCGCATAGGGCGGCACATACTTGAAGGTTGCTGCTGCCGTACCTCCAACTGGTATCTCGGCGATCTATAAAGATGGGGAGTTATTTGAAATATTTCCTATATATCTGGTACTAAATTAATAGTATCTATAAATTGTAACCTCAACTCAAAATTGAATTTAATGTTTAAGTAAGTTGTCTGGAATATAGAAGAATGCTTCAATTGAGTGTACTCGACTTGGAGACACCTGGTACTCAATTAATTGTATCTATAAATTGTAAACTCAACTCAAAATTGAATTTAATGCTTTAGTAAGTTATTTGGAATATATAATAAATCTACAATTGGGTGTGCTCGACTTGAATATGCCTTGTACTCAATTATTTGTACCTATAAATTATAAATGCAACCCTTAAATAATGAATTTAATGTTTAAGTGAGTTGTCTGGAGTATTTAAGAAAGCTACAATAGAGTGTGCTCGACTTGGAGATACCTGGTACTTAATTAATTGTATCTGTAAGTTGTAAAATCAACTCAAAATTGAATTTAATGTTTAAGTAAATTATCTGGAATATAGGAGAATGCTACAATGGGGTGTGCTCGACTAGGAGATGCCTGATACTTAATTAATTACTTAAAAATTTGTAAACTCAACCCTTAAATAATGAATTTAATGTTAAATTAAGTTATCCGTAGTATTTAAGAAGGCTACAACCGAGTGTGCTCGACTTAGAGATACCTGATACTTAATTAATTGTATCTATAAATATTGAATCTATAATAAACCCACCTTAAACTTCAGGGGCTGTGCAATGCCAGGTCCCTCGATGGTGAAGAGTCCCTTGTGCAGTGGAATGGGCAGTGGATTCTCCAGTCGGACAATCACATCAATTTCCTTTTGAGCCACAACATTAGCAGCCGCTCCTCCGTCTCCAAATTGGAACTTGATGTCGGGCTTGCGCACACGGAAATCATCCTGGGCATAGTAATCGTAGTCGGTGTCCTGGACACGACAGGCGGCGGAGATTTGGAAGGCGGCCTGCGATGAGAGTTTCTCAAAGTACTCAAAGAACGTGACCTCCATGCGAACATATTCCGTTGTCTTTGGCTTCAGATCGAGCTCGAATCCCATGATCTTGACCTCCTCGGCACCGACACCCGTGTAGAGGACGGCATCACAATTGAGCTGACCAGTTGCCTGATGGACGCGCTCCTCGCTCTTGTTGGTGACTTTGAGCACAACCGTAAAGTTCTCACCGATCTTGATGTCATCCTTGAGCTCCATGCTGAACTCCACCTCATTGAAGTTATCATTGAGATAGTATCGACTGAAGGCATGACGGGATTGCTTCAATGCCTTCAACATGGTGCTCCTCTCCTCCTCCGTTCGCTCCGCATATTTGTAGGTGTCCGTGATGTCTTCCCGTTCCCACTTCAACACCGCCTTGGTGCTGATCAGATGACCAATGGCCAAAGTATCTTTACGTAGCAGCTTCAACGGTTGACTGGGTCCATTGTAGCGCCAATAGAGCTTGTCCGCATTCACCTCGGAGTACACAAATCCACAGTCGAAGGGACGCAGAATCTCGCCGTGCTTTACGGCCAAAACTGAGGCGGGACCGACACGGTACATGTTATCGGAGGCTTCCTGTGGCGTGGCGTCCACCGCCTGCCAACCGTCGTAGGCTCCAAATTGTCCGATTCCCAAATCCGGACGCTGCATCCACAATTCATTCCACACGTGATAGTTCCAAATGGAATCCGTTGTCTCCGCATCCAGCTTCTTATTGTTGGCATCAATGAAGACATCGACGGTGAGGGAGGCTTGGGTATCATGGGCCGACGAGTAGCAAGTGATGACTCTGGCTGGGATGCCCAGAGCACGTGATATGGTCGCGAGAACGCCACTAAAATTCCAACACTGTGCAAACTTCACCGACTTTTGGGTCTTGTGGAATTCCTGTAGAATCTCTGCGGAGCCTGTCCACTTGGTGGGCGCTGTGCCGCCCGAGAAATCTTCCGTCCAGTTGCCCAACAAAACGCCATCATCGTCCACGGAGTTGACCAAAGCAGAGAGAGCTCTGGCCACACGCACAGGATCACCACGATAGGCTGGAGGAATGCGTCCGACGGAGCCAAGGAGCTGAAGACTACACTCCAGCACATGACGCTCGAATTGTCCAATCTTCCAGACGGACGGACGCAGCCGGTTGTAGGAACCACGCCAGATGAGGGTCGTGTCATGCATCACATACTCCTTGCGCTGCTCACGATCCTCCATGTAAACCTGATCATCCGGACACCAGGGATTAAAGAGCACGTAGATGGGCAGTGGCAAGGGATAACTGCGGGATCCATCGCCCAGCAGCTTGGTATCAATGTCCAAGCGCCATTCGGTGACGGGACAAGTGGCTGGCGGCTTGACGAGCACCGTCAAAGTCTGACCCTCATGGGATTCAATGCCAGCGCCCCATTCCAGAGCATCCCCCAGATAGTCGATGCCATCGTGCGGCACGAGAGCCATGAGAGTACCATGTCCAGGACTGGGTTTGCTATCATCGGCCACACTAAAAATGAAGCTGATGGCATCCTTGCTGGGACTGTAATCCCGACTGAAGTGGATGCGGAGACGGAAGGGTTCACCACGTCGCACAATCAATGCCTGCTTGGCGGACGCGGCGTGGAAGTGACTCGTGTGGTGCTCGTCGTGATTGTCCTCCAGGCAGAGATCCACACGTTGCACACCCAACACCGCCGAGCTGCCGGAATCTTCAAAGAAATATATGTAAAATATGAATAACTAAATAAATAAAAATAATATATACAGATAAATCAATAAATACATTTAATAAGATTTAATCAATAGATTAATAAATAAATAAATACTTATAAAGCAGAATAAGGTTAATTTATTAGTGAATCCTTTTAACGATAGGATGTAAGATAATATATGCTGCATTAATCTTTAGAATTTTAAATGCTCCCAGACTATATAAATCTTATATAAACGCCTCTTTAAAAGGTAAAAGTCTATCGACGAAAGCATTTCCATGTCCCAAAATATCTGATATTCAATTTTGTGACGAATTATGTTAAATTTAATATATAAATTAATTTTAAAAGAACTCACACTAGAATTGACTGCCCAACTCTAATCCAAACTTCAAAATAATCTTTAATTTTTATATATAAAACATTAAATTTGTAATCTTGTTATATTTTTGAAAATCTAAATTTATTAAATTTGTATTATCTTTAAATGTATGTTGCTAGTTGATAATAATAATTAAATAAATGAAACAACATTAGTCATAGTTCTTATCGCCCATCGACAATTCTACGGGTCAGTCAAGATGATCTCATAAAAATAAAGCTGGGCAAGACGATCGGTTGTCATGATTAAATGTTGCAGCCAAAACGAACATGTTGAATAATCGCCTTTGGCCATAAACAAACAAAATTTGTGGCATACTGGCCAAAAAGTTCAATGCCAATACAATTAATTTTCATAGTGGACAATCGGGCGTATGCGTAATGCTCTGAGGCTAAAACGGCTGCTTTTGCCACTATTGACGCCCACAACAACAAAAACATAAGAGTCTCTAGAGGTATACAAATTACCGGAAAGCATCATCATCATCATTATGATGATACTGGGAATATCAACACTTGTTGATGGACAGATCTGAATTCCTTTTGGCAATTATAATTTGCTTTTTTAATGCTTGGATCAACTTTTCATCACTTTCAATAAAATAAAAACAGGCGAATAGATATATTAAAAAATTGCTATTATAACTATATATATGTATATATATATAATATTTATATATAGCTTATATTTATATATGATCTATTGAATTTAGCACAGCTGTCTGACTATGTCCAATATTTGGATTTTTGTTTTTCAAAAACTTAATTGAGATATTGCCCAAGTTATTCACTCCCACAACTTGGCCAATTCTTTCAAATCTTTCTGGCCTTGTTCTTAGTTTTAAATATTCCAGCGACATTTTTACAATTAAGAAAATTTAATTGTTTTTAAGTACCTATTGAAGAATTTTTTGGTTTAAGTACTAGTAATAAAGGTAATGATTTTGTAATAGTAAATTCATTAATTTTTGAAAACATATGTAACATAAAAAGCTGATTTATTAGACACATTCTACAGTGTTTTAAAATTTATTACAAATCATAAAAATGAATAATTGATATACAAAAAATTTAATTCAATTCATAAATTACCAAAAACTTATGACAAATTTAATAACAATTTTGCTAAGTAAATATTCTCCCAAGTTTTCCAGCTGGTAAATATTAAATAAAACTAAACGAATTCAAAAATACTGCATTTAAATTTGATTGTTAGGTGAATGAATGATTTTTCAAAAGTTTTTGAATTAATAAAATTCAACTAATTTCTTTGAGTATTCAAAATGGAAATTTATAGTCATCATTCAAAAACACTTTGATCTACTTAAAGTTTATTTTTAAGTCTTTAGGGTCTTACTTTGTCTTTGATTTGAAGTCAACTAATGGAATTAAAATACAATTTCCAGATGGCTGCACCTTTGGACCTCAGAATTTCAGCAAAATGTATCAATATCAATTAATGTTTAACCTTTAAAGTGATCGGGTCTCAAAGTGGGATGCTAAAATTCGCTTTTAGCGTTTCCATAGCGATAAGATACATAGATGATTATAAGGAAGCTCAGATACAAATTTTTTTAAATCATATTTGCAAACAACAACAAAAAATATTAACGAAATCAAAAGTGTGTAAATATACAAATAAATAAATTTGCGTATAATTCCGAAAATCACAAAACGTGTCAAACAACTAACAGACAGAAATATTCAAACAAACAAAGCGGGTGAAGTCATAGACGAAAAAATAAATATATTAAATAGACATAAGAGGAATGCTTTGGGACCAGCAAAATAATTAATTGTGCTGCGAAGCGTATGTCATATAGGGTCATATATGTACGTAGTATGTAAATATATGTATATACATAAATATTGTAAATATATGTATGTTAATTACTTTCTAGATCGGGATCGGGACGTGTGCTCCGAAAGGGATTAAATGGACGGGCGGGGGGCGGTGGCTGCCAGAAGCGTTGCATCCAGCTGGGCGCATAGCTGCGATACCAATTGGTCATCTTAACGTATTTAACACACACACACACACACTCACTTAACGGAAATTGCGTTTTCTATTCTTCGAAACTAACGCTACTTTTAATATACCACAAACGTAGTCAAAACCGAGACCGAAGTCGAAATCGAAACCGTTCACTGCGACGCTTTAAACCGCACTGATCGGAATCTCGTTGAGATAGTTTTGCTTGTCTGTTTGACAGAGCATTTGCTAACCGCCTCTCTCCTGTTCTCTCTCCTGTGCTCTCTTTCTATGTCTGGTTCTTCGTTAGCTGTCATGGTGTGTGATTGATCAGATTAAGACAGCTTCACTTGACTGCTTGTCAAAGTGTTCGCTCACTGGTTCAATAGTTCTTAAGTTCTCTCTCGTCCAAGCTCTCTCTCTCCTGTTCTCTCTCCTGTGCTCTCTTTCTATGTCTGGTTCTTCGTTAGCTGTCATGGTGTGTGGATTGATCAGATTAAGACAGCTTCACTTGACTGCTTGTCAAAGTGTTCGCTCACTGGTTCAATAGTTCTTAAGTTCTCTCTCCTCCAAGCTCTCTCTCTCTCTCTCTTTTAAATCTTCTTTGGCGCGCTCTCTGTTATTGATAATTATGGTTACAGTTTGCAAGCGTTGTCCGTTGGCGTTGCTTGGGTAATAGAAGCTACCAACATATGTTTGTTGGTGTTAACATTGTTGCTGGGAGCACTACGTCATCGGCGCCGCATTCAAAACCGTAACGAATGAGGCCAATTTAATTGATTTATCTGTGAGTAAAAAGACCTGGAGCGAGTTCAATATCATCATCATCATATTAATGAACATTGATTTGCATGTGTTGAAAATTGTATTATTTCAACTGTGCAAAATAAATCTAATGCACATTTCTAGGAATTCCAAACAAAACCACATGAAATTCATGAATCACATTTAAAGTGCCTAATTTTGAAGTAGACAACCATTTTATATTATGAAAATTATTAGATACCCTATGTCTATATAAAACTAAATATTTATCAAGAAAAGATATAGCATTATTTATATTTTTATTTAACACAAACTTATCATACCCCTTTGCCCATTTGATTGCAGGGTAGAAAAAGATACTCTGGATATGTTCAGAAGGCAGCACAAATTCCAAAGCTGTTTACAAACTTGAAATGATTAATATCATACGCTTTGTTTCCAGAAAGGATTGGCACATCAGTTAATTGCTGGAATTCATGCTATTTTAACAAATTTGCATACATACATACATATAAATATATAGGTAAGTGTGTTTATTTGAACACTTGTTCCAAGTACAATTTTTGGACCTGCTGTTTGATGTCTTTGACGGCTTGCAGGTGTTTATTATTTTAAAAAAATTTTAGTTTTAAGCTATTTCTGTATTTCAGCATGATTAAATGAGTCTAGAAAAAATGAAATATCGCAAGTACTTTGCATTGCAGTCAACTTGTGGGCAGTTAGATTTGAATTTAACAATCACACCCACAGTAAACAACAAATTTGCATGCCAAAATGGCAATATCAATAGTAGGTAATAATAATAATTGCGCAAAATTGTGTGCACAGTCATTAAACATTCAATAAAGAATTCTAAATAACTTTTAGACATTTACCTGGAGCTGCCAAAAGATTTGCATTGACATTACGTATACGCAGTGTAGTGTCAACTTCCGTCTCGGAACGTTTATCACACTTTTCGAATATTCGTAGACAAGACGATTTTTGGCCCATTGTGGGGATTTCGATTAAGCGAGGGCGTTGCGTCAGTTAAACCGGTTTTCACACAATGATAAGACTCCAAAGTGAACTGTGACTAAATAGCTGCAGTATTGAAATAATATTTTACTTAAACTTGACACGCGCGCTGTCAACAATTAACTGACAATATATTTACATATGATTTCGCTTAAAATGCCAATTATAGCGGTTAAAAGTGTAACAGAATTATTTTCACATTACATCATCGTCACGACTCATTCGTTGTCCGATCGAGCGACTATTTCCGAGCATAAACATCTCTCGACTAGAAGCCTGAGCATCTATCTAACCAGTATTTGATTTTACATATGTGTGTCTCTGATCTCTAAATTTGACCCCAGTCAGTTAGTGGCTGACCTCGGTTGTCCAAAAAAAAAACCAGACATGCGTGTATAAATTGATCGGCTTTAATGGAACACTTGAGAACAGATCAGATATTTGACTTTTGATTGAATTCATAAGATTGCTGCTGTTGTTGCTATTATCAGAATTAAAATAACTACTTAGTTGGTTGGCAGGTATTGTCATCTTAAGTATTCAAGGGGTGCAACACTGGAGTAGCGGCTGCACTGTCCATAAGTGCTGCAGCATCCTCCTTGCTGCCCGTTTGCGATAGGTGCTTAACAATATCAACCCAATCCCAGCCACGTGCTCGCTCGCCCTTATGATCAGTTCGTTCCCATTGGCGACGCTTTTGCGATTTTGTCAGTTGTTCCTTCTTCGGTTCCTTTCGCTTAGCATCCGCATCGACATCGGAGATCTTAAGCGCTCCAACACCTTCATCCACTACAGCCATCGTGGGAGCAGTTTCTGGCTGAGAAGCCGTCAGCTGCTCAAGGTTGTCTTTAAGGCATTCAAATAGCGTGTAAGTCATGCCACAGCCCAGCCACTGTGATGCCTCGGTGGTTAGTGCCGTCTGTATTTCCTCCTTCACGGCGGGCAAGCTGCAACACAAGAAGGATACAATATCATCACTAAATTGCTTAAAATCAAACCATATTTATACTCACAGATTACGATTGTAGAAAGTGTTCATGTTAATCGTGGGCGCCTCATCGGGATAGTTTTCTCCCCATTTCAGCTCCACGAGAAACGACTTGTAGTTGTCCTCTTCGCCATACTAAAAGCAGATTTTCAATTTTGGCCAAAATGTGTATGTGCATGTTATTCTTACTTTATATTGATATGTTGTCAAGTCGATTTCCTTGAAATTATCATCGCCCTCGTAAATGGACTGCAAGGCTTCGCGCTCATCTGTTTGCTGTTCCAGTGGGGTCGACATTTTTGTTCAATAATAATGAATTTATTTAATAAGCAAACATTTCTTGAAAGCCAACACAAAAATTAATATAAAATATATTTTCGTCACAACAAAAACAAAGCAGCAACAGCTGAGTGCCGCCGGCAGTGTTAAGGTGCCCACACACGACAAGATTGTTCAGTGAGCTCTCGCATGTTGAAATTTTCCGTTGTCCAAAGACAGCGAGCTGATCTCTGTATAAATAGGTATAGTAGTTGCAAATTTAATTATACAAAAATGTATAATTTCTAGCTTACAAATTAAGAAAAACACATTTAAAAAGTGACCTAAAAATATGAAATCGTTCTTGTTCTGGGAGCCAAAGTTGCCACACCTTTAAAAACTGTGGCCACAAAATCAAATCTAGCAATTGCAACTTAATAAAGCTAAAATTCCCGCCAGCCCCGCTAGATGCTATCTATTCGAGACACGCCAGATCTGACGGGAAAAAAACTGACTTGGCCAACACTGGTTCCGAGAGAAAAATATAAACAAAATAGAAGAAGCGTTGCGTAAAACAATGCGAGTGCGAGTGGTGAATCATCGTTACTATTACTAATTAACACATGCTTAAGCATAAAATTCAATAACCAACAGCAGCAACAGCTGAGTCTCGAAAATGTCAACGGATGCGGATTCGTCAAAATCCGCATCGGAATGCGCACTATTGCTGGAATTCAAGAACTTTCTAGCGTCGCTTGCCGCTGCCGCCAGTGAACTGACCTCTGGCAATGAATTAACGCGCACGGGGAATGGGAATTGTGTAACGCGCAGCAGCAACGACACCTACAAAGTCACGGGCGATGAGTTACGAGCGGAAATCGTGTCGACGATTTGGAAACAACTTTCTGCCAAAGGTTGTCCAAATGCATTTCAATTGAAGTTGCTGCACATGGCCACAGATCAACTGGAGCAGGACTTGCGCCATGCCAAGGAATGTGAGGTCAATGTGGACATTGACGAGACACAGTACGATCTATTGAAATTACAGAAATTCGTTGTCAGTCAGCTGGACAAGTTTCTGCTCAAACTGACGGACAATGCGGCGATGGAGAAGTTGCAGCTTTATGCTGATAATGACGCATTGTGCAAGGATCCCGCCAAGTGTCTGTGTGCATTGAAGCCTCGGTCTCCTGGTCACACTGCGGCGGCCATTAAGAATAAACCCCGTAAAATGGAAGATCGTCATGTGTGCCTCGAACGCTATGGTGAAATGTATCAGCTTCAGAATCACAGTGAGTGTCGCTTCTTTGGCGTATTCGATGGCCATTCCGGTGCTCTGTCCGCCAGCTATGTAACCAGTCAAATACCCCAGTTGCTGGCACACCAGCTGCAACGTCCTGTCCCGGCAACAGGATCAGGTGAACGTAATGTCGACTTTTATCGCAATGCCTTCGAGACGGCATTTTTGCAGGCCGACGAACGTTTTGCCCAGAAACGCATCACGAGCGGCACAACTGCCGTCTGTGCTTTGATCACTGGGGAACAGCAGCTCTATATTGCCTGGGTGGGCGACTCCAAGGCTTTGCTCGTGGGCAAGCGCACCCAACTGCAACTGGTGAAGCCCCACAAGCCGGAATCCCCGGATGAGCGACGTCGCATCGAAGTAAGCGGTGGCACTGTCATCCATGCCCAGGGCCAATGGCGGGTTAATGGCATACTCAATGTGGGCCGTTCCATTGGCGATTACAGTCTCGAAGCGGTCATTGCGGAACCGGATTTCGTTGATGTGCCGCTGAGTGAGGCTCATGATTTCTTAATTCTGGGCACCGACGGCCTCTGGGATCATGTGCCCGAGTCCTTCATTGTGGACACCGTCTATGAATGCCTGGCCGAGGCGACAACCAAGCTCGATGACATTCCCAAACTGCTAGTAGATGCTGCCAAAGATCACGACTCACAGGATAATATAACCGTTGTTCTGGTGCTGCTCAAGCCACGCGATCAAATTGGTCTCGGCTAGAGCTCCATGCTAAATCTATACAGCGAATGTATCATTAATTGTTATACGCATTGTTGTTTGTCCTACCCGTTACACAGAGAATATAAGGGTATATTGCATTCGTTGGAATGCATGTAACAGAGAGGAAGACCCTTTAAAGTATATAAGCATGAACTGTCGACAACAAGTCCACGTCTGTCCGTGTGTAAGAACATCTACATCTCAGAGATTATTAGATCTGGAGTAATCATATTTGGAAAAGAGACTGCTATAAGTTGGAGCAGGTCGGGTGTTTTTAAATTAAAAAGGTTTTTATTATTATCTATTACTTTATGACTGGTTTGGAGTTTAAAAATCCTAGATAAAATTAATATACATATATCTAAATTGTGTAACGGGTATATCATAGTCGATGTCTTGACTATAGCGTTCTTATTTGTTTGTTTGTTCATGTAAATAGCTTTAAGATCGCATTTTGGATGATTTACATCCAATCTCATGTGCCTGTAGCGACCGTCAGCCTGGAAAAACGCTCCTTTGGTTTGGTTGCCTCCTCGAATAAGCTCAAATCATAAATATTTTGCATACAAATTGTGCATGCTCCAACACACATATTTATGTACACATAAACATACATACTATTTATAGATTTATTAACAAATGTGCATTCTATATTTACATACACAAATAGTTAACATTGTTTTTGGCCGCTTTTTAATAGCTCGCAATGCTTCCGCAAAATTTGCCAGCTGTATATAATGATTACAGATGTATATAGTATATATATATATACATAAATATATAGTATATATATATTTCCCTTGCCCAGTTGACAGACGTAACGAAAGTCCAACGAATGCTCGATTTTACGAGCACTATTAGAAAAAAGGGAAACCCCCAAATTTTTAAGATTTCCCCTTTAGTAATTAAAATACAAATATTGAAACAATCAACAATGTAAATTAAAAAACATAAATATTCCCAGAGGAATATCTTTTTCTACTTAAAAGTTACAAAAAATGTAATCCATACCCAAATAACTCTTAAAAAATAATTAGTAAATTCTTTTAGCTCTTGGAAACAATTAGAAAATGTATCAACTGCAAAGTTTTTAAAGCTAATACTATTAATAATTTGTAATTTTGTAATTAAGAAAGAGGTTTGTCAATTGGGTAACCATAGATTTAACAATAAATAAACATATTTACAAGGCGCACATACACACACACACACAAATACAAACAAACACAAACACACCCGTGTAATCCCACACAGATTAAGTACCTTTTTATACAAGAAATTCATGCATTTTAACAAAATACATTTTAAAATAATACAAATCCAAATTGTTTAAGCATTTCTTTTTATTGGAATAAAGTGAAAGTCGCATTGAGAAAGTAAACTAACTGCCTGAATTTGGCGGGTGTTGTGATGGTGCTGCTCCATAGGATGGATGCTGTGGCGGGTACATGTGCGGTGGTGGTGGTGGAGGCATGCCCATGTGTGGTGGCATGGCATACGGATGCGGTGGTGGCATCCCATAACCATAGCCATGTGTGGGCATTGGAAATGCCATGCCTGGCATCATATTGAAGTTGGCTACCGGCGGATGAAAGTTGTGATAATAATTCGAGTGCCAGCTGCCAGCATTATAGCTAGGATGATAGTTGTATTCCGAATCACGTGACTGGGAACGGGATTGCGTGTGGTTTTGTTGTTGTTGTTGCTGCTGCTGTTGGTTACCATTTTGATAATTATTTGATTGCCTGTTGTCCCGTTGGGCACGGCGACCACGTTGTCTTGATGGCACCGTCGCCTCCGACGCTTCAGTGGCAACTGTGGAAACTGTGTCCACAGAATCTGTGGAATTTGTGCGCTCACGCTGACGTTTCTTGCGCTGCTCCCAGCGTGCGTCGCGCTCTGCCTCATCATCGGAGTAATCTATGAATTTGGCCGGCGGCTCCACATCATTCTCCCATGATGCATCGGAGCCACGAACCTGCATCAGCTTGGAGAGAATGACAAACTGTGTGTGCTCGGTTTGTGGAGCACAGTAGACAATGTCGCCAATGTTGATGCCGCGATCCTTGATCTGTTGATTACTATTGAAGCGCACGCAATAGAGGGGATCAGCCACCTGGCCGAGCACATCGAATACCTGGCCGAGCACCTTGCGACCCTTCTCGAGGAACAGCACGGTGTCCAGATCGAACAGCATGGAATTGGGCAGCACACTCACAAGCACCAGTTGATCCACAATCGATTGCACCTTGCCCAGCTCAATGCACTCATCCTCCGGCACTGTAATCTCCAACTGATCAATGGGCGGCAACTCATCCAGGAGCATCTCGCCACGTACTTTTGGCGGCTGACGACGACGTGGCCTGGCATCATCGTCCAAATCATCTTCATCCTCATCGCATTCCTCGGTGTTAATTCTCTTGTCTATCTTCTGGCGCAATACTGTCAGATACTCGCCCTCAGAGTCCGAATCCGAATCGCTGCTGCTGTCGCTGCCTGAGCTCACGGCAACCACTTGTCTTCGGGCTGTGATAGTCGGGATTACTGTATTTGAGACGGGCACTTCAACTACATCATCATTTTCGCTGTCCTCTGCATCGGCTGCTCCTGGCGTATCCGAATCCACATCAGAACTGTAGGCAGCGAGCAAACTTAGACTATTTGCTGTGTTTGTAGCAGTTTCAGGTGCTTCTTGAGTTGTCGATGCTGCCGGCGGCACAGCTTCTTGAGTGGTCGACGGCGCAGCTTCTTCCACGTTTGGTGCTGCCAAAGAACTTGACTCCACTGTCGTCTCGCACTCCATTTCCATCGACGATTGTGACGCCACCTGTGTGATCACTTGAACTTCTGGATCAGTGCACATTGGCTCACTTGGCAGGTTGGTCTCTGTGACTTCAGATGTTGGTTGTGCTTTGCTTGCAAGCTGTTCATCTGACTCAGAAATCTGCTCTGACTCAGCAGCCACAACAACTTCAGTTTCTATTAGAAAAAATGTGCATTAAAAATATGTAGTTGATGACGCCCACTCTATATGGCTGTACTTTACCTGCTGGACTTGTTGGAATAGCTGCTGCTGCCTCTTTCTCCATAGCAACAATCTCTTCCACTACAGGTTCCTTAATAATTTCATCTACTCCAACTGTTTGAGGCGTGGTCTTTGGCTGCACAGCCAACTCCGCAGCGTTTTCTGTTTCTGCCTTTCCGTCTGCTGCTGTGTTGACCACACTCTCAGCCGGTACAGCCTCTGGCTGCACAGCATCCATAGTTAAATCGCGTTTTGTTTAAATTGTTTTCCAACTCGCAGCACGTTTGTTCGTTGCTCGCACGTGTTTTGATTAGAGTTGTGTCGTCCACTGTTGCCAGCTCAGCTATTTTATAGCTAGTTCTGGCTATTTTTAAAGATCGAATACTAGAAAAATTTGAAAATTGCCATTAGCCGTAAATCTGGCTATTTCAAATAAGTATTTAGCTATGTTTTGCTATACATTTTTTTGCAAAACAGTCGTTTGATAATATAATATAATACAGTCATATAAATATACAATTTCTTGTTTAAAAGAAGGCAATTTTCTTAGCCATTTTTCTTTGAAAATTCAGCTATTTTGCTTTCCATCCAGCTTTTTTTTCATCAAAAAAGTTAGCAGCAGTTGGGGTTCTCAGTTCAATTTGCTGAATAAGTTCAAGCGTTCATTCATTTAGTTTAATTTAGTAGTTCAGCTGAAATTAATCGGAACTATTTGACGGCGCTCAATTCAAATGTGAACTTATTTTTAGTTCATTTAGCAATAAATTAGTAATATATATTAAATTTGATGAAAGTTTTTAATTCGACATTAGAGATATTGAAAGTTATAATTTTTATGAGGACTTTCATATTTTTCAATTTCAAACACTGTAATAACGAAAACATTGCTTACTGCGTAAAATGTCAAAGAAATTTATTTATTCCTCAATTAAAATCAATTGCGTTTATGCGTCTTTACTAATAGCATTTTTAAGCTAATTTTAAGTGCTAAGCTAATGGACAAATAAACTTAAATTATTACATTTGAAGCTTAAAAATAATATTACACCATTTGCACACTGTCAAGTGCTTTAAATTAAAATTAAGCTTAAAAACTTTGTACAATTTCGTGAAATGCAATTGAAGCGTTCCGTTTTTTGTTTTTTTGATTTAGGTAAAAAGTACCATTTCGAAATATACATGTGGTAAGTTGTTACAAAATAGATTTTGTGTGTTGTTTTCGAGTTAAAAATAAGCATATCTTTATAATTGAAATGCTACAACGTGTTAAAACGGCTAATCGACACTGGGAAGTCCAATTGGACTTTTGGAATATCATATTAGAATATATCGATTTAAAAAACGTTACTTTGTGCTAAGGCAGAGTTTACATAGTTGGAAGATGTTCACGTTTTGAATATTCGATTTTTAAAAGTTATTTAGGACAAGTGCGAACGAGATTTCTTGAGACTAATCTATATATTTATATATATATATATATATATCAGTGTATGTGAGTAAATATGTATTATCGCAATATTTTTGCTAATATCAATGTTTGCCTTATGGTTTTATGGTGTTACCATGTGAGATATGTATGTGTGAGAATGTATGTGTTGTTTAAACGTTCTAAGCTAAATTAAAGTCAAATCAATATTCGTTCATAGCAAGCATATTAGCGCTGTATCATCTTTGGTCCAATTGGCAGGCATTAGGCCCGATCTACACCTTCCAATCCAAACGATACTCATCCACCAGCAGCAAATGTTGATTGACAAACCAACCTAAAGGGAAAATTTCAAGATGGAATCGAATTAAGCTATTTATTCTATTTCTCACTTACCCTCCTGTTGTGCTAGATTGAGAAACTCCTGCCATTTGCCTTGAATGTCCCAATACTGTTCCTTTATCTGGTTTCTGTCCTGCAGATACGAGACGGCGAAAAAGTATGCCTTCAACACATCCTGGGAACGTGTATCAAAGTGCAGATAGACACCCAAGTGTCGTTTGCTCTCCGCTATAATGAAACGTTCATGGGGATCGAACGAGGAGACAATGTTCTCAATGACGCTGCTGCTTTTATATTCATCTATGAGATGCTTTACACTTAGTCCAAGGCGTATATTAAGCGACACTGACACCGTCTGTCCAACTGTAACGCGTTCCATTTTATTGACCTAAACGAAAGGCGTTAGAACGGTTGCCAATTGGATTATAGCCATGTGCAATAGTCAAGTAATAGTTCGTTAACTCGTGACATAGTGCATAACTCACCTGCTGTGGCGACAGCATGCGGGATGACCGAAAGAATTCCTCCAGAGCAATCAAATATCGAGATTCATTAAAAGTGCGCAGGCAAACGGAACGCACAGCCTTGAGATTTGCATAGAGATGCAGCGTGACGACAATGTAGAAAATGGTGTACAACATGGCCTGGCTCTTGATGAACGTTAGCATATAAAGACCCACAAAGGAGGCCACCAAATTGACGCACGTCTCCTGGGAACTGTCCTTGGAAGCAACATCCGCCAAATTGCCGCGCACAGCATGATGTTGTGTGAGGGCGGCCCGTGTCGCACCACCTGCCACGCCCACTATGGCTTTAAGCAAGGTGGAACCGCAGAGTATTTGTGTAGCGAAATGTGGATACTTGGGAAGCACATAGATTTCGATGCCCATGGCCAAATCATTGAGGAAATCGGCGCGTAATCGCCATTTCTTTGAGTCGACATCCAATTGAGAGCCCTTCCACCAGGCGAATATAATACGCCCTACATGCCCACTGCCCTCCTTTAGTATCCAGGTAACTGTGGCCGAATATGCGTTGACGTTGTCATTGCCAACTCCAAGTCCCTTGAGAATCGCATGTGTGCAGAGTGTTCCGCAAATTGTGCTGCAAAACGCCTGCAATGTGTCCCATATTTGATAGGCTGCATAGTCCTCAGATACGGAGTCCGGATAGCCCTTGGGCAGAAAAACATTCTGCAGCACTCGGAACAGTAGAAACTTCTCATGTATTACCAACTTATCACCACGTAAAGGGACGCGCACAATATTGCTTTGATCTAAGAATTAAAGCTTGTATAGTTGTCAGCGACTAGATTGTGTCAATGTAGTACTCACCTGCCGGCGTTACATAGAGTATTTCCTCGCCTTTGGTGCCATATTGCTCGCGAAAATGTATTTTCATTATTGAACCTAAATTGTTTACGCAAATCGCGAACCCCGAGTGCGCTTGTACCTCCGTGTACCGAGTTGCCACCCAGGAAAAAATTAACATTTGGCAAGCTTTCAATAAAAGATAAAGATTAAAAAATACTGTGTGCGCGGATTAGTTGGTATTTTTTGGTATTCAGTTCAGTGAGAAAACATCGACATATCGACTTAGGAAATGCCATGTTTTGCGACTATCTATAATTTATTTGATTTGTTGTTTCACCATTGTTGTTAATAATTTATTTAATTTCAACTAATAGCATCGGCGGTGTTTCGATATTTTATTTATTTCGAAATTGCATCGATATCGATTAATTTATCTATGGCAGCCCCGAAGTTTCTCGAACAGTGGGGCAACGCCATTACACGCGAAAAAGAGATAAAAGAGACGAAACAAAACAAATCTGCCATTCAACAATAAAAGTTCGACAAAGCAAAAGCAAAGCAAGAATCCCGAAAGGGAAATTAATTAATTAATTACTTTGATAATTAATTAATACAAAGTGTACAAGTGACTATACCGTTTGATTAATTCACAAAAGTTTTAAAGTGATACATTTGTGGTCTGAGACAATAATCTAAATTTAAGTGTTGATTGTGTAAAAAAAAAAACAAAGTAAACTTTTGGCAACTATCTGACAAATTTTACTAGCGAGCTCTCCACCAAGGCAACACAACACAACACAGAAATACAGGCAGGCAATGTCATTAGAGGAATTAAAAGCAACTATACGACGTTTTCCAAAGCTTCTGGGTGGCATTGGCATATTGACCACGTAAGTAACAAACAGTTAAAAAGTTGGCTGAAGCAACAGCTGTATCAATTTACACACAAAGGCATTTATAATAACAACTCATAAAACTACACTCAGCAGCAGACCATTTAAGGGGGCTCGTCATTAAACATTTAAGCTGATTTAAGTGGCGCCACTGTGAACTGAACTGCTGTCTGATTTAATATTTAAATATAGTATTTCTATTTACATATACCATTTCACATCGAGTGCAGTTGCACTAACAACTGCAATATCGTTTTCCGCATTCTATCTATCTTAGTAAACAGCCGATATCAACCGTGACGTCACTTGTTTACAGCACAATTTCTATGAAAAAACAAAAAAAAACTATACACTCATTCTTCAATCTCTGCCAACTCTCCCAATTGTTGTTGTTGTTGTTGATTTTACCATAACAAGATCAAAACAAACGTACGATTTTGCCAAAATGAGATAGCACTATTCAAATAGTTGTTGTTGTTAACAGCTTTTTGTGTTTCTCTAGCTCCGCTGCTTCTTGTGCGTAACAGCTGTTCAAGGCCCCCCCTCGTTCACACATACACAATACATGCATAGAAATCACACAAATACACACAGAAAAACGGACCATTAAATTGTGCGCAGTTCGTTTTCGCAAAGACCTCGCAAAAAAAAAAAGAAATATTATAGTTCTTGTTATCGTTGTTATTGTTGATGATGTTGTTGTTGTTTATAGTTTAAAAATCATCGGCGCGTGTGGCGCTTCTTCTCTTGGTTTAGGTAGGGGGTGACGTGCCCACTTTTATAAAAATAACAATTTGTTGTTGTTTATCTAACTCACGTTTATGGCAACAACAAATTGTTGGCAGCAAAGAGGAACTGATGATATTTGTCCCAATTAAACACAATAACAACAACAACAATACTTATTTAGATAAGCATTAACACGTGTATAATTTGGAATATAATCTGATATTCCTCTAAATAATTTAATTTCAGCGCGGGAATTATTCTCTACGAGACACCCCAAATCCGTAAATATCTCGCTCAATATGTGGACAAGAAGCAACAGGAGCCGGACAAGCGTCGCACCGAATACATCTACATTAAATATCACATTTATCGGGAATCCATGCGCAAGTTGCAACAGAAGCAGGAGGATGAAAAGAAATGGATCAGTGTCATCATCAATCCCATTGGCAAATGGTGGAAGGCTGCCAAGCATTCGGTTGCCTGGCGCCTGTTGAACATTGCCCAAACCGGCAGTCAGGCGGAGCGTCTCAAGGCTGTCCAGCAGCTCGTTTGTATGGATCATCTCAAGGATTGGGACTTTCGTCATTTGGCACAGATCTGTGATGCACGCACCTGCGTTTCCTTGGCCCGCTGTGGCGCCGATGTCCGTTGGTTTATGCCCGTGCCAAGGCGTCGATGCATCAAGAATCCTAAAATGTTGCTCTCTGAACTTCACGTGATGCTCGCCCGACTCCGTCCCTCGTCCTGCGTTGATCACTTCTTTAGCAAATACTTTCCAGAACAACACGATACGGTAAATATTGAAAAAAACAAGATAAAAAGGAAAATGGGAAATTCTAATTACTTTTATTTATCTTCTTTAATAGGAGGGCATCCATGAATTTTTCACACCGGAACAGTCGATTACACTGTCTACCCAGGACACGGATTTACTTAAGGAAATCATATCATTTCTGCATCACATTACAAAGGATCCCAAGGTCTCGGCCCAGATCATACACGATGGCGGGCTAATGCATTTAATGGAATTGCGCAAGATTTTCAATGATGACAATGAGACATTGTCGACATTATGCAAAGTGCTGGCCAACATGTCCATGGTGCCGGATGCAGTGGAGCATTTCTTTGTCTCTGGCTGGGTGGGCACCTTGGCCGAATGGCAACAGTGTCCCGATCTACGCCTTCAAGTGATCTCTGCCAAAACAATGGCCAATCTGGATCATGATGATCCCAATCAGTGCACGTATCCCCCCAATGTGTATCCCCTGCATCCACGTGTACGGACACGTCGCAAGCCCACGGCCGACATTGTCTTTGTCCATGGACTCTTGGGTGGTGTGTTTATCACTTGGCGGCAACGGGATCGCAAACCCACCGAGCTGGGACTCTACGGCAAGAATGCGTTCTACACAAGCGAAACGGATGACGTGTTCCTTGTCGGCGAACAGAAGCGTATTAATGGCAACAGACAAAAACAACAACAACAGCAGCAGCAGCAAACGAAGCAACAGTTGGTGCCGGCCCAGATTCAATCCAACGGTGAGACAGCCAAGGCAACTGTTGCCAAGCAGGAATCCCTTAAAGATCAGGTATTGAAGACCAGCAAAAAGGTGCCGGAGAAACATCTGAACATCAGCGATGCGGCCACTAAAGAATTTGTCGAGACGCTGCGAAGTGAGGCGGAATTGGATTCCGACTGGGAGGTGGTGCATCCAGATATTCCAGTGTACGCCAGTGAGAATTGTCGTGGCATGTTCAGCGTGTCGGGCAACGAGTGGAATAACCAGGATGCATCCGAAGAGTATACAAACTGCTGGCCCATGGAGTGGCTGCCAGATGATTATCCAGATTCAAGGTAAGCACACTGAGCAAAAGAAAACAATATTTGGAATTCGTATCTAATTTGTACTTGATTTTTGCAGAATCATCGGCATTGACTACACATCCGCTGTGACTGAGTGGTCGGCTAATTTCACCAAGTACTGTCCATGTGAGAAGGGTCAGGGACACATCGATGTGCGAGCTGGTTCGCTATTGGAGCGCATTGCCGCCTCCGACGTTGGCAATGAGCGTCCAGTGGTATGGATCGGTCATTCAATGGGAGGTCTGCTCACCAAGATCATGCTCCTGAAATCATTGGACTCCACTGAACCGAATGTTCAGCAGATTGCCAAGAATACCAGGGGTATTGTTTTTCTGGGTACACCACATCGTGGCTCATCCATTGCCAAGTGGAAACAGCACATGCAAGTGATACTCTCACCATCGATCGAGGTTAAGGAAATGGAAGAGAATTCACCCAAATTACTTGAGATGCATCGCCGTTTCATGGGCAGTTTGCACACACGCCTGCGCCATGTGAATGTCCTCAGTGTGGCAGAAGGTTCTCCCACCATGCTGACCTCATTCAAGTTTCCACTGCGCATCGTCACGCAGGAATCGTCGCGCATTGATTACGGTGATTTCTATTTGCTCAAAGACGATCATCTCAGTCTGTCCAAGCCAATTTATCGACAGTCCTTCCTCTACCAGAGACTGCTCCATGTCATCAAGGATGCCATCAAACAGAGCAGTCCCAAGGATGCAGATGAGCAAGCGACGCCCCAGACTGATCTATCGACTTTGAATATTGTGGGTACCATATTTAAGGGCACCAAAGGATTATTTGAAATGCTTCCACGTGTTGCCCTTCGCTTTACAACCCAATAGAAATGAGCACAATATCAAAAGAAACGCACCTTGTACCTTGATGGATTTGCACTCAGCCCTCACCATTCATTTAATTTGTATTAGTTTATAAAAATATCAAGTATTCCTTTTTGAAAACGACTCGCACTATCCGTGTTCATTTATCTATATGTATAACATTGAGTGTAACTCTAAACGAATCTTAATTTATTGCTTAATCTATGCTTAAGAATGAGAAACAATAAATATAAAGTTTATAACTATGACTGTACAAATATGGGTATTGAAAATGATGACAAACTAAGCAATTTACAGATGAATTAAGTTATCAAGTGGATCAAACCGACTACAGAGGATGTTATATTATAGCAATTATATTATTATAAAAATGATTCCATTAGCTAAAATCTTAACGTAATGAAAAGAAAACCTTTCAATCTTGAGACATTTTCTTAATTTATGATTTCATATTTAATGCTATTAATTCTTATATGTTTTCCTGTACTTCACTCGTCTCCATCTGCTTCGCCCGTAGTCGCTCCTGTGCCAACCGACGATTCTCAGCAATCCTGGCCATTTGCTCCGTCGACAACTTATTCGCTGCAGGTGTTGCTGGCTGCGATGGCGGCAGAGGTTGCATATAATCACTTGTGTCAGCGTCGCGCACGGAATACGGCGTTGATACAACGGCATTGCGTGAAAATGAAGGTGTCACCAGTGTGCTACTCGCAGTGGACATGTTGCGTCGGTTTACAGCCGGTGTGCGTGGCGCCAGCTTTGACATGGCAATTTGTTCGCCGAGCAGGGCATCAAATTCATCAAATGGCTCGGCGATATCATTTGGATCTTCATCGTTGGCATTGTCAGGCACCTCGTCTTGTAGATTTAGCTCCTCGAGTTGCCCAAGGCGATAGCGTGTCATATGCACCTGCAGTGGTTTCTTCTTTCCCAGTCGTTCGATATTGCTGAGCACGTCATCGAAGGTGTAGTTCGGGTACATGCGATGTCCCCAGTGCTGCAGGCGTCTCAGGATCTCGTCCAAATCGGCCTTTTCATGTCCCCTGCCTTGGTATTTGATATCCTTGAAGTAGTTCTCGATTGTGTGCAAGCCACGTGGGCCACGCAGTTTGTCCACGGTTAAGCGCGGTCGAGGATTACGTACTGCACGCTTCTTGGGCTCCACCTTTATACCTTCCTGTTCCCCAGTGGCAGCCTCATCCGCGTCAGCGTCATCACCGAACAGCTTCTCCCCTGTGTCGCCTTCGCCCTCGTTATCACTGGGTAGTTGATCATTGTCGTTGCCGATATTGTCATTGAACAGGTCGTCAACCCCATCTTCACCAAATATGGATGCCATCGAGGAGTTTAAGAATCAACAAAACCACCACAAAAACACACAAGCTGTTTTGCCGCCATTTCTCTGCTTCTTGCCAGTGTCAGTCACACAAAACACACACACGGTCCGCAGTGCTGCCAACTTGTTACGTGAAATTCGTTTCTTTGTTATATAATTTATATGCTTGTTCGCAGTCAAAACATAATTTAAAGACGTTTTAAATTATAATTAGTAACATTTAAGCATTATTTAAGCATTGGACAAATTTTTGAGGCAAATGCAAGTGGTGAAAAGTAGCAGTTGGCAGCGTGGCATAATTTAGCAACCCTGCCTTTGTGTGGCCTGGCAACACCAGTAAACGCCATACTTCTGAAATGCTTTTTTCGGGCGAGTTTATAATATCCGCATAATTCTGAAAAACAGCGAAAGCAAGTGAAAGAAGTAATTAAAAAGAGTTATTTGTGCAATTTGGCTAAATGCAGTAACCAATTGCCATAACGTCAAAGTGATAATCGCGCCAAAACATTGCTAAAAAGCAATTTTCTGGGAAAAAGCGATAGCAGAAAAAAATTCGAGTGTGGTGAAAATAGGTTTTACGCATTTTACTGTGTGTGTTCGCCCATCAGCTGCGGCTGTCAAAAGTTGGCGTGCGTGGTGGGTAGCCACAAGCCGAAAACAAAACACGACAAAATTATGAACAACATTTTGTAAACAATAAACGCGAGTGTACGAAATGGATAAGCGCTACAAATGGAATGTCAGCCAGCAGAGAGGTGGCTACTTGGAGCCACAAGCCTATGGTCAACATATGCCCAGATCCGCCTATCAACTGCCATTCAAGAACTATTCGCGCCTCAATCATAGCTATAACTATGGTCAACATAATGCACCCGCTCCCGGCAACAATTACTACAAGAAACCGCCACCGCCTCCACCGTCACATGCCCGAGAAAGTGGCGGCGGTTGGTTGGCCCAAGCAGCTGAATCGGAAAGTGTCCAAAACAACAGCACCGAAGTGGTTACTTTGATTGTGGAGAACAACAATTTAAAGAACATGATATTGCTGCATATGAATCTAATGCAGGAGCAGACTGACCAACTCAAGGGCAAAGACAAAGAGCTGGATGATCAAAGCGGACGCATCAAAACGTTGTTGTCACAGAACCAGGAGCTAATGCAGCAGATTGCTAAACTCAGTCAAAGGATTGACGATTTGCGTAATCAACTGCGACGGTGTGTCAAGCGTTCGGCGAACGATGATGAGGAACAGCAGATGTTACTGCCCAAGGCAAAGATCCAGTGTTATGTGGAGAAACAAACGCAAACGGAGGATTGGCGCCAAGAGGAGGAGGAGTTGGAGCCAATGATACATCGCTATACACACGAACACGAATCACAGAAAGTAATTGTCACATCTGTCACAGATTTGCCGCCCACGACGCCGGTTGCATCTATTTTGGATAACAGCAAAGGTCGCGGAGAGTTCAATGGTGGCAAAAAGGTCAGCACGATTTTCTTACGTCGTGTACACCAAGAGAAGTCTTACTACCAGTTGCAAGAAGATGAGCCACGGCAGGAAGAGGAGCAGGATATGGAGAATGATGAAGAAGTTAATGATTTACATAAGGAGGAGGAGGTGGAGGAGCATATCTATGCCGCGGACGAAATGGAAGTCGTAAATGAAACAGAAATTGGTGCCGAGCATGAACTGGTTCCCGGGGAGGTGGTGGAGGATGATGATGCAATCAACAATGGTCACATCTATGAAGAAGAAATTGTGGAGCAAGAAATTGACAATAATTGCGACACGAGTAATCTCTGGCAGCACGAGACGACGCAGGAGGCAGAACCAGAGGAAGAGCATGAGGCGGAGGCGGAAGAGGAGGAGCATGAGACGGAAGAAGAGGAGGAGGATGAAGCAGAGTCGGAGGATGAGCCGGAGCCAGAGGAGGAGGAGAAAGTGACAGAAGAAGTCCCGCAACAGGTAAGCGTTTGCAATAGCTACAAAAATGCATTTACTAAGAAGCCCTTATTCCCTTTTCAGTTGTATGTCACGGAGGAGGATGCAGAAACTGCTCAGGTCACGCCTTTTGCACATTCATCGCCGCACCCCAAGAAAATGGAGCTGGAGTCGCAGGTAACGCATGAAAAGGAGGAGCAACCAAATCCTACGCTTCAAATGGAACAATTAAATAACAAAGTGGAACTGGAGCTGGAACTGGAGAATCAGCAGCAACAGCAGAAACTCATTGAGATGGAGTGCGACCAGTTAATTATGGAACATGAAGTGAATGTCAATCAAGTGGAAGTGCAATCTGTTGAAGTGTTGCATGTAGTCCAAGAAGATCAAGTCCACATGGAGCATATAGACACAATGTCGCTCAAATCAAATGTAACGACAAAATCAAATCATCAGGCAGCGAAGCAGAAGATTGAGGGAATCGTAGTTAAATCCAAGCCACAATCAACCAAGACACACAAAACGAGCGAGAATGAAGCAGAGGCCTCAATGGTAGATGATGAAACAACTTGGGAGCCATCAAAGGAGCAAATTGATGCGGCATTAAAAAGTAATGTAACCCGTTGGCCAGCGAAGGAAATTGAGGGGGATTCGTCGGTTATGCGTAAGGAGAGGAAGGAGCTGGAGTTAAAGGAGAAGAAGAAAAAGCTAAAGAAGCTGCTGAGAGAGAAAAAGGAAAAGAATCAGCAGCGGTTACAAGATCTGAAACGGGAAAAGGAGCTGCAGCGGGAGCAAGAACGAGAGAAACAGCGAGAACGGGAACAGCTTAAGGAGCGGG
Source organism: Drosophila kuntzei (assembly GCA_035042165.1). Lineage (NCBI taxonomy): Eukaryota > Metazoa > Arthropoda > Insecta > Diptera > Drosophilidae > Drosophila > Drosophila kuntzei. The sequence continues at coordinate 775,898 of JAWNLU010000472.1, read as the reverse complement.
AACGAGAGCGAGAGCGTGAAAAACGTGAGCAACGTAAGCGCGAAGAGGAGAAGCAACAGGCAAAACAACAGGAGCAGCAGCAACAGCAACAATCGGAGGCGGAAATCGACGAGGCCGAGATGATGCGAAAGCTGAAGGAACATTTACAAAAGCAACAGCAGCGTTTGCATCAGAATCAACAGCAGAATCAGCTGAATCAGAATCCGACGGTGCGGATCAAGAAACAATCGATGCAGAGTACCAGCCTCATATATCCGCCAATAGCGTCGGCAGCAGCAACGATAACACCAGCGCCATCACCCACAAATGCAGCGTCTCCAAAGTTGAAACCATCGACCAACAACAACAACAATAACAGTACAACAACAACAAACACAACAACAATACAAACACCATTAACACCACAGTCGATAAGCAGCGTGGGCAGCAATAGCAACAGCAACAATAGCAACAACAGGCGCACAGTGGTTAACAATTGCACGCCGCACACGTACAGCAAGTTGAGCAGCAGCAGCAGCAACAAGAGCAGCGGGAGAAGCACCTCAAGATTTGTCACATCCTTGCAGCCATATACGACACGCTCGTGGGAGGATCAGGAGTTTCACTGTGACAATGAATTCTTTCTGGAAGAAGCCGATGAGCTGCTTGCGGATAATCCCAGCCTCGAAATACCCAAATGGAAGGTAGTCCAGTTGCGACGCAGTGCCGATCATAACAACATTGAACCGCTCAGCGATGCGGCCTTTGAGGATCGTCACGATAAGTATGTGCGCGATGAGAAGGAGCGAAAGCGACGAGATGAGCGTGTTATACGCGAACAGATACGCATTAATGATCTGCGTTCGCGTCACAATCAGGATGAGGTATTAGTGGCGTTAGATCCATTGCCGACATCCACATTCTATCCGCTGCCCGAGGATATCGAGGGCATACAGTTTGTCAGCGAGGTGCCCGTTCAGGCATTTGGCGAGAATATGGTTAATCTGCCGGAGCAAGGTGATCATTTTACGCTACCCTGGCTGGATGCAGCGACGGCAACGACTGCGATTGCCAAGGCCAAAGCGGATGCTCTGCCAGTTGCGACATTGGATAGCAAAAAGCTGCCCACAACTGATGCCGAGGCAAAGCAACTCCAGAACAATTCCTCGTATGTGTTCCTCAAGCTGCGCAAGCGACAGCGACGACGTTAGAAACTCCCGACGTTAAGAGCTCCCCCAATTTCAAGTCGCATGCCAAATGCCGGCAAAAGCCTTCTTCAAATTGACGTTGCATATTGCTGATACTATTTTTAATATATATTTTTTTTCTTTTTTTTTTTTGAAGCATATTTTTTTGTATTAATTTTAAATTGTAATATGTAGTCAACAGTCGTTAGTTTCTAAAGACTTTTCTCGAGCTCGAGCTCGAACACGAGCTTTTTTCTAATACCGTAAAGAACTATGTTAAATATTTATATTCAGTCAAAAAAGAAAAACATCTCAGCTTTATCACAATTCAAACAACAAAAGAGTAAGGAAATTATGTTTAAACTATTGCAAAAATAGACTCCTTTTTTTTTAATATTTTATATGTTTAAGCGCAAAGCTATAAAAACTTACTGTATATGATATAATTTTCTATAATATTATTATTATTATATAATTTGTGCATCTCTTCGTGTATTTATAATTTGTTATATAGATTCAACTGATGCTTCTGCTGTTGACACCTGTTTTTTTTTAATGGAATGAATGTATATGTTGTATGTGTGTATGTTGTGTATGAGATTGTGGCGTGTTTGTTGTAAGGAATTAGTTACTCAGGTATTTAATTGTATGTGTGCATTGTATGGTGATTTGTTCTTGTGTACTGATAAATGTCATAATTAATGTTGTATGTAGATTTTACATACTTTTATCTAGTTTTTATTGACAAAACAAATAAGAAAATGAAGAATGTTGATAAAAAACAGTTGTGTGCATCAGTTGAAGCATCGGGAGGATAGCGAAAGTAAGCAAAAAGATCTGATTTATGTCAACAATTATATTTACATATTATATAAATATTGTTTAATTGTTTTATTTTGTAACAATACACATTGAGCAATCAAATAGAACACCAACAATAAATTAACTGGATTTTCAAGCTGTGTAAAAAGTAAAGTGTCTATTCAACTTTCAACAGATAAACATATTTAAATTATCTTTTGCCATGATAAGAGCAGATATATACCCTATGTATATGCATATATATCTAGTATATTTGCAACGTCTCTGAGAAGTTGCATTGCAAATTTTGGTAGTGCTGGCTCTATCTGTACATTTTTCTAGGCATTAAGAAAACTAATAAATAAGTAGACTAAGTAGACATGACTATATAGAATATATATATATATATATATAAATAACTATGTTTATGTATTTAGCAAACCCTTTATATAGAGCCGATAGTCTTAAGTTTATTTTATAAGTTGAGAAAAGCAAATCGCTCGATTCGCTTGTAAATTGCAAATATCAATTGTTTAGCATTTTTTTTTAAATTTATATACATAATTATGTACATCATTGCAATTTGCATAGCTGTTAATTAGTTCAATTTGCCGCAGCTCCGTATAATTAATTAATTGGCACTTGCAAACGACTCGATATTTAGATCAATCGTAACCGCAAATCTTTTAAAACCACCCACAAATATAACTATAAAAAACTGCATCAAATGTATTTGTACATTTAACTGTTTAACAAGTTTTATTGTAAAAATAATGGTATATATATATATATAATAAAAATATTAATAATAATTATACAATAAAATGCAAATTTTCAATACTTAAACTTGGACTCATTGCGTATACATACATACATAATAGAAAAATACTAATTGACAAAAGTTAGAGCTGACAGTTGCTGAAGGGACGGATGGGATTTACTTGTTGCTTTGGGTGAGATACTGATGGGCCGTAGTCTCCCACAGATCATCAATTGACTCGAGACTGTCGCGCCAGAGCTGCTCCAAAAGAACCCAGCCTTGAGCTTGAGTAACCAATACATAATCATTGCTGGGGTGCAGGGTATGCGTATAGACGCCCATGACCAAACTCTGCGCTAGACGCGCTGCCACACAGTACTTGAGGTAACCCCGCTCCGTGGGGCTGATTGTTTGGATGCTCGTGTATCCGGCTAGAAAAATGCCACCGCTGGCCAATTCCTTTGCCTGCATCATCATGTAGCACATGGCAATGCCCAGCTCAAAGATCCGTGGGGAACGACTAGTGTCACCAAAGTCAATGACTCCTGTGACGCGATATGAATCATCCTGTCCTTGTTTTTGCACCACGATGTTCTGTTCATTGTAATCACCGTGTATGATCTGAAGCTCTAGCGTGGGCAGCACACTCAACACTTTTGACTCGAACGCCTCGATGATCTCCTCGCACAACGCCTTACGCTGATGATCCTGCAGAGCGTAGAGAAAATCGCGCAATTGTGGAATCGACTGCAGCAGCCACATGGACTTGTGTGTGTCATAAGCCTTGTGGGTAAAGTTTTTTAGCGCCCGATCTAATTTGGCCAAGTATTCGCCGCATTGGAAAAGCAGGTTCTTAGTCACTTCCACCTCGTGGAACAGTTTTCCTGGTATAAACTCCAATAGACGGACCACATGTGCATTGCCATTGAGTTGCTCCACCGAATAATAGTTGCCCCGAGCATTGGCTATGGGTCGCGGACATTGCACGTTCTGTTTGGCTGTAGTTTATATAAAATATGAATAATACAATATATGCAAACATTAAACAGGTGTTTGCTTAATATTTACACAAGTAGAGTAGTAGTTGATTCTGTGCGTCCACAAAGTCCTCCTTTTTCGAGTCCAACGCATTGAGAATTTTCAGCACGTAACCAAGCGGGCAATGCGATACAATAAGTGGATTTTTAACATTGCTAAAAAGTAAATATGAAATAATTAATTTAAAATAAACAACGTTCAAATGGAATTACTTTAACAGTGTTGGAAAAATTGTTAATTAAAAGTTCACATATCTCGTTGTGAATGGCAAACAGCAAAAGCAACACTTGCATTTTGGCGGGAAGTATGTTATCGATTTGTCAACATAGGTTATCGGTTTGAAAGTCGGCGCATATAATTAATATTATTTTTTGCGCAGTAGTGATAAGACCTTGCCATGGGTATCACCGGTCTGATACCGTTTCTGGAGAAGGCATCAGCCAAGGTTCATTTAAAGGACTTGCGCGGCAGCACCGTTGCCGTGGACACCTACTGCTGGCTACACAAAGGTGTCTTCGGCTGCGCTGAGAAATTGGCGCGCGGTGAGGAGACGGATGTTTATGTGCAATTTTGTTTGAAGTATGTGCAAATGCTAGTCTCCTATGACATCAGGCCCATTCTCGTTTTCGATGGTCAACATTTACCGGCGAAAGCGCTAACCGAACAACGCCGACGGGAGTCGCGGCAGCAGAGCAAAAAGCGAGCAGCGGAATTATTGCGACTTGGACGTGTTGAGGAGGCGCGCTCGCAAATGCGTCGCTGTGTGGACGTTACCCACGAGATGGCATTGCGTCTCATCCAGGAGTGTCGACTGCGAAACGTTGATTGCATTGTGGCGCCCTACGAAGCAGATGCCCAAATGGCTTGGCTAAACAAACAGAACATTGCACAATATATCATTACCGAGGACTCTGATCTGACGCTCTTCGGTGGCCAGAAGATTATCTTCAAGTTAGATCTGAACGGCACTGGGCTGTTGGTAGACGCACAGAAATTACATCTAGCCATGGGTTGTAAAGAGGAGCGCTATAATTTTGACAAGTTTCGACGCATGTGCATAATGTCTGGATGTGATTATCTGGACTCGCTGCCGGGCATTGGACTGGCAAAGGCCTGCAAATTCATGCTGAAAACGGAGCAGGACGATATGCGTATAGCATTGAAAAAAATACCACAGTATCTCAACATGCGCAACCTGGAGGTGAGTTCTAATAATCAATTAAAATTAATTATTATACCCTTTCAAATGGTATTTTAATTGTGTCATATATTCTACTTCAGGTGGACGATGAATACATTGAGAATTTCATGAAGGCAGAGGCCACTTTCAAGCACATGTACATCTACAATCCCTTGGAGCGTCGTATGGAGCGACTGTGTGCACTGGAAGATTATAAAACAGACGAAAGCTATTGCAGCAATGCAGGTACATTGCTGGCAGATAGCGAAATGGCATTTCACTTGGCCTTGGGCAATCTAAATCCCTTCACACTCAAGCGTCTGGATAACTGGCATCCAGAGCAACTCTCTTCGTTGAAATCGGCGCCAGCGAAACATGTGAAGCGCACCAAGCACAAAAGCATTTGGCAAGCAAATTTCAATACAAAAGAGTTGCCGGAGGACAGAGAAAAGACAACTCAAACAAAGTGTGCGTTGTATTTCAAGAAGGTTGACTTTGTGGGACAAACTATAGATGCGGAAATCGAAGCCAATCAACGTCAAGAGCTGGCCAAGCACACAGAAGCTGAGCTGCACAGCATCTACAGTTTTGGCGTGAAACGTAAACGGAGTCCGAGTGAAAGCAGCTGCAATTCTACACCGCCTGCATCTCCGGCTCAAAGCAAAAGTCGGCACAATCCGTTTGCCAAGGATCTGAAACGCTCGCCAGTTGTATGTAAAAGTGGTTCCTTGTTGCGTCTACTGAGTCCCAATAAGAGCAGTCCGAGCAAGTCGACGGAAGAGCAAACAAGACCCGAAACAACGCGAGTGAATGCGATAAAACGTAGCATTTTTGCCAAGGAACAGGTGGAGGTACGAAGTCGATTCTTTGGCCCCCAGACTCAAAAATCAGAACCAAAAGAAATGGAGAGTAAGATCAAGGATACAGTCGAGATAAAAGAGAGTCCAGTGGAGAGTAAACCAATTGTAGAAACAAATAATAATGTTGACATAGTTTTACTTTCATCCTGTGAATCGGATGATTCCTCCTCTCTGACTGCAACGCTGCCCAGCAGCCAGGAAGCTGCGTCACCCATCAAGACTATACAAAAATTACCACCCAGTGCAAGACGCGTTGGCTTGTCCAAGCCCAAGACAAGCAAGCGATCCAATCCCACTACAAAGACTGCCAAATCGGACGAAAATCAAACGAAGCTGAGCATGTTCGGTTTTCAAAAACGTCCCGCTCTTAAGTGAGTTACGACTCGTATTTGTTTACTTTACTTATTTTTTGTTCTCTGTTTGTTAATTGACAACTCAATGTAGTAATTAATTTATTAAATTTATTGAATGACTAAGGCTGTGACTATATTATACACTGCCCCATTATTAATGTCATGCAGCGTCAAAAAAACTAATAAATAATAATAAGATGAAATACTTTTCGAAATGCAATAACAGCTGAAATATATTAATAATGGAAATAACTGGCAGACGTTATTATATTGTGGTCATAAAATGTCTGAAATATGAAAGAAAGTCTGTATAATTGCTAAAAGCATATTTGTTCTTGTCGACTGCTTCTATTATTGCAAAATTAAAGTTTTAGTTAAGTTTAATTCTTAAAAATCTAAGAACTTTAATCATTTTTGTTGTGGAAAGAATTTACTTGTTTATTTAATCATTGACATCCGAAGATTGCATCTTTTAAATTAATTTGGATGTAGAAGTCAGATGAGAATAATAAGATTAGTTTGTAAATTAGCAAATCAGTAGATTTTGTAACATTGTTGTTACATAATTTCCATTTTAAAAGTAAATATTGATGAAAACGGGCATTGATAAATAAGACATCAAATTATACCATTAAAATAATACTTGAGACGTAGTTAGAAGACGCTTTGGAGTGTCATATCAGATGACCCTTGGAGGGATGTGACCAAGTTCAATAGTTTCCATTCAAGATAACAAAAGAGGCTGCCGCCAAGGTGACCGACGAACGTCAAGCTCAATTGCCCCCTTTCCTAACAGCAACTTTAATTAATATCGCTATAAATAGCAATTGCTGATGTGTGTGTGTGTGTGTGTAGTCGTGTGTAAAATTGACCCCCCTCTGAGCGCACTGCATGTAAACAGTAAATATGTTTTGTTTTGTTACGATGCTTACCAATCTTCCTGTATCAAATAATTGCGATCATCATAAGAGATCATTTCCTTTAGTTCGCTAATTGTTATTCCGTATAGACGACGCACCAGCGGCTCCACATCCTCTGGCTGCACCTTGGGCTTGATATCCGAGCCAGGCTGGAGCACTTTATCGCCATCGCCATTTCCTTCGACGGCGACCTGATCATTGACGTTGCCATTTCCATTGGCATTGGAGCCGTTTTTGGGAGTCAACGGCATTTGGTCGTTAGCCTTTTTCGACTTTTCGGCATCGTCGTAGTCGTGATTCAGCGTATATGACTTTTTGGTAATGCTCGTCAGCTCCACATTATTCCACTGCTCCATTTTGTTGTTGTTGACTTTATCGGAATGCAACAAATTAAAATAAAATAAAATAAAATACAAACGAGGGTATAAAACACAATGAATATTTAAAGCAACAGATCAGAATACACACAATAATGATGATGATGATTGAAATGTGCTCGGTTTTGCACTCAAAAGCGAAATGAATTGAATTTCAGTTGTGGACGGGAACGACGTAGCGCTTCAATTGAAACGAGTTCGTCGTTGGCGTCGTCGTCGACGTCGACATCTTCTTCATATCTTTAGGCAGCAGTGTTGCCAGAACAGCTTTTTTCCCTCAAATCTTTCTTAAAAAGTCTTCAATTGTCCGCTGGAATTTTTTAATTTTGGCATCGGAATCAACAAAAACTTTAATTATGCTGATCATGATTAGGTTCAATCATCATACATAATATTTGGGCTCCACACTTTATCGAAAATATATTTTAAAAGCTTCAGCATTTTTCTGATCTTATTTTTTAAAATGTAGCTTTTTCTTTTAAGCTTCAACCCACCAAAAATCAGATTTTTTGCCTATTAAAAGTTGGCAACACTGTGGGGAAGTGCGTCTTTCCCTGTGTGTGTGTGTGTGTGTGTGTGCCACCCAGCTAATTTAGTTATTTATTTAATTTTTTATAACCTTTTCTGTTTACATTTTGATTGCGTCGCTGTTATTTTCCTTTTCCTTTACCTTTACCGCTCATTTGGACACTGCCCTGTCATAGCATTATATTTTTTATTTACTGTATTTTTATTATCAGTATTGCCCAACAAACCAAGCAGCAGCCTACATACAAGACAAACAGACTTTAAGTCGTGATCACACTTTATTAAATCAACGTATTGCCAAACGGACTCAAATCAATGCATAACGTGTATAAATAAAGATATTCTAGGTACATACATTCAAAATATTTGTTGTGCTAGTTAATCAAGCTAATCTGATAGTGTAAATCAGCAACTATCAAGTGCTTAAAGAGCACCTACAATTGATAGACTAAACAAATACAATTTAGTGATACAGTTAACTGCCTAGAATCGAACAAACAATTGTGCAATACATTTATTTTAAGCCTGAAGTCAGTTAAATATTTAATTAGGTCGTCACTTGACTTGTTACACATACTGTTAGAAAATGCATTTTTTGACGAAATTAACATTTTAAATTTTTTCTTATATTTGGTTCCTAGAACTTTAAAAATACGTTATGCGAGCTATTGAATTTATCTATTTTTAAAAACGAAAAACAAATATGTGAATTTCTAATTTAGTCAAAACAATTACTCGACTAGCTGTATAATTTATTATATAATTGTTGGTGAAGTTCTCGTTGCTCGTTTTAAACAATTTAATGAATGAGCGAAAACTAGCTGCTGACCTTGACTTCAATGCAGTTTTATTACTCATACGCCGCATTGTATCAGTGCATTGGCTACTGGGCAGGCGTACACTTAAATAATAACAACAACAATGCACACTCTCACTCACACATGCACCCACACAGCCATACATGTATATGAAATTAATATGTATGTATATGAAATTAATGTAAATATGCACAGCTGATTGCTAATTATGCAAATTAGTTAGCAATGAAAACGAAGTTTTCAATACGCGCTCATAATACACGTGTGGTTGGGCAAAAAACACGCACCTTGTTCGTACAACTGGTCAATTAAAACTAACGTTAGCTACTTGTTTTTTGGCTCACCTCAACGCTGACCTGTTCAAGGGCTGGCTTCAGTAATGAGAAGCTCTCAGTTTTCTAGCTGTATTTTTTTCGAAGTTCATAATTTGCGTAGTTAGCGGAGCAATGAAAGCATTTAATGAAATTGTCTGCACAGCGTAAACAAATCAACATGAAAATTAACAAAGCAATAGCTATATCAAATCGGACGCAAAACAATTCAAAAAATTCGACTGCACGTTGACTTGGGAATAGGGCTGCACAACCAACGATGGTTAACAAATTGTGCGATAAATCGATGTTTATTTTCACCATCATGTTTTGTAAACCAAATAAATCGTTCTTTGTCTTAGGGTTTTGTATATAACTTAAACTGCATTTGATATCTTTTGTTTATGAAATCATTATTATTTTTTAACACAAGATCTTAAATATTTATTATTTTCGAAATTTTAGATATGACCTTCGATATATCGATGGTTTTGGAGCCCTAATGTGAATGGCAATTGATTGCTTCTTCTGCCCTGGCCTCCAGCTGTTTCTATTTATTTTGCACTTAACCTCAAAAGCACTTTGATTTACTTTTCTTTTGTGTTTCAATTGATTTCGTCTTTTTTGTTTATTTCCATTAGTTAAATGATTAGTTAATTGAATTAAGCTATGGATCAACTGTATGTGGAGATCGAGATCAGCACTCAAAATGCTAAAAGCGAAACTACCATATACACCAGCGTGCCTTCGTTTCTAGCGTTGTACACATATCGATATCTCAAGGAGCCTCCGAATATCAAAGTCAACTTTGTGGCCAGCAAAATAACGAGTGGCAAGATTGCATTACGAAGCTCCCAGTTGCGACGTGAGCTGACCGATCAACATATCTTTTGTCGAGATGCCGCAACGCTCCCGGCTCTAAAGGACCTACGGCTTCCTATCTATGAGCGTGATGGAAACATATTCATTGCGGGCACTTGTGCCGTCTGTCGGGAACTCATTTCACGGCAACCCAGCATACAATTACGACAGCTGCTGGGCTTTAAGGGCAGCTGCCTACTGGCGCCAGCCGAAGCCTCAATATGGACACGTTTCTGTGAGGTTGATGTCGTCAATTTGGTCAGTCAGCTGCAGAACGGCGAACTGCCGTTGCGGGAGGTACCCGTTGAAGTGGTACGCTTTGAGCAGCACATGAACCAGCCTGTCCGCATGCACAACATATACAAACTTGCCAGAGAGCAGGCCAATCAGACGTCGAATGGTGTGCCCGTGAAGCGCAAGGAGCGTGTCCTTATCGAATGCAGCGTACCCAAGGAGCAGCTGCTTATCGAGCACCGTTTCGCCGAGGGCATCAGCTTTACAATTGCCGATCTCATACTTTATCCGTTGCTCCGTCTAGTCTTCCAGCACTGCGCACAAATGCTGCCACATTTTCCACTCACGAGCACTTGGTTCAGTGAGGTGAGTTCAATATAAACTTCCTAATTAATTTAAATATAAGAGAAATAAATTGTTGCTGTAATTTCTTGCAGATTGATGCCTTTGACGCAAACTGTGCGCGAATCCTGCATGAGTTGTATGTGCCAATCTTGGTAGCTCCAGCTGAGAACACTCAACTGCTCGGCATACCCGACTGTGAGGAAGCCAGCCTGTATAAGGCCGATCCCAAGCGTTATCGTCCTCGCAATCGCATCTATACTAGTCAGGCAGAAGTCGATGCGGCTTTGGGTAAGCTCACCCAGCTGGATTTGAAATTCAGCGCCGATTCGGAGCATACTTATGGCGAGCAATTGATTGACTGGCAGGGAATTGAGCCAACGCATGCCAAGAGCTCGGCGCTGCCGGAGGAGCGCCTGGAACGCAAGCGTCAGCAGCTGGAGAATATGGCCAATGCGGTTGTGTCCTTGGCACAGCCGGGCGATCGCATCGTTGACTTTTGCAGCGGTACTGGACATCTGGCCATACTGTTGGCACTGAAACTGCCGCAGTGTGTTGTCATTGTGATGGAGAACAAGGCATTTTCACTGTTGCACGCCCAGAAGCGTGCGTCCGAGCTTAAGTTGAGCAACTGCGTCTTTTATCAGTGTAACATTGATTACTTTATGGGAAGATTTGATATTGGCGCTTCTCTACACGCTTGTGGAACTGCTACCGACATTGTTCTGCAGCAGTGTCAACGTGTAAACGCCAGATTTGTGTGCTGTCCATGTTGTTATGGATCTCTACAGCCCATGCCGCACATTTCATATCCATTGAGCGAGCGTTTTCGCAAGGTGCTTGATACCAAGGACTATTTGTATATTGCGCATACAGCGGATCAGGCCCACGAGCTGGGCACCACCAATTGCAAGCCGGAAACAACGTTGCAGGGTCTTCATTGCATGTGCGTTGTGGACACGGATCGAAAGTTGCAGGCGGAGGAGGCCGGCTATAAGGTGATATTGACACGCCTAAAGCCAGAGCAGTGCACGCCAAAGAATCATTTGCTTGTTGGACGTTATATACGTAGCTGAGAGAGATTGCATTTAACATACAAAGTATATTATATTATGTACATTAACTGCCTAACCAAAAGAGATAAATTTTCACAAATATATGTATTTTCGTATATATGTAATTACCGTTGACGGTGTTTTATTTTGAGTAACATGAAGTGCTTGTAGAAAATGACTTAATGAGTTACCAATTTACTAAGACGAGTTCAACACGCCAGCTGCAGTCTAGTTAATAAGCTGATTGCCGCCTCGCAAAGCCAAAACTAAATGTAAAACTGAACCTCCTTGCACTTTATAATCAGCCGCCGTTTTATCATCATTCCTGCAAAATAGAAAATCAATTAAATTTTAAATACAAGAACAAAGACTTTACTCGGCACGCCGAGTACTCTTGCAGAGCCTTGTATTGAATTTTCCAATGATTGTTCCCATGGCAGATGTATGATTTTACATATACGATATACACAAACCGAGAGAACGGTTGAGATTTCTCAAGAAACAAGAAAGTTTTCCATACTAAAAGTTGATTCCCACAGATACTGAGATTACAGTTTGCATAGAAACAAACAGACATGTCTGTATTGACTCCTGATCTGGAATATATATACGGCTTTATGGCCTTTGTCATGCCTCCTTTACTGCATTACACATTTCGTGACAAAAAGAATGAGTTTCTCCCTGCAAGAGTACATTAATTTTTGGTTTAGTGACGCACATTTGTTTGCCGGAGAATATGAGACGTTGTTGCTGCGGTGGTATGCCTTCTTTTTCCTCGACGCGCTCCTTTATGCGGTCAACCTTATCTGTGGGTTCAATGTCGATTTCTATTTCCTTGCCGGTTAATGTCTGCAACGGGATTTAGAAATTAGTGACATTATTTCGCTATAATTATTGTTGTTGCCCACTGAAGCTGACGCATTGTTAACGCGTTGTCACTTTTAACAATTATCAGCCTGCTGTTTCTTCTCCTTGATATGACCTTACCTTTACTTTGATCAACATTGTGCAAGTGTGTGGCTTTCTTTTCCAAATACAAAATAATTTTAAACAAATCTATTAATATTTTTTTGCAAGCTTGTTCCAGTTGCGGCGTTTATGCGAATGTCATTCGGTCAGCGCTGCCAACTTGTGAAAATAACACAGTATGCTCTTCTCTGAATGTCGATAACACGTCGATACACTTCGATAATCGATAGTTGCATATATTATTTGACCGTTAGATTGGGTTTCTATTTGCTTCTTTTTGAAACATTTTTGTTAAATAAAATTCCCTTTATTGACGTTGTTAGTGAGCACACACGAAATATTTTGTCTAGCTTTTATTTACAATCTAATTATCTAATTTAAACTTACATATATTATAAAATGCATTTTGTTCATTACTGAGATCTTCAGCCTCATCTAGGGGTATCTCAAGCGACTTTGTTCTTTTTGTTTAGGTCATGCACCGCTTCGCTAATGTGTCGAATATCGCGGGCATAGGTTCTGCAACATCCGCCAATGATTTTAGCTCCCAACTGTGCCCACTCTGGTACATATTTAGCGAGGGGAACACAATGCTCACGTCCTTGCCAGCCAGTGGCAACGTCATAAACCTCACCGCTATTCGGGTAGACCACCAAAGGGATTTGATCCTCGACACTGCGATCTCCATTTAAGCTTTTAAACAAAGGTGTCACAAACTTGGGATGCACACAGTTAACACCCACAGCCAGGCATTTATCCTGGGTCTTACGCTCATGGAGGATATCCCAAATCGCAGTTGCTGCATCGGCAAATTCTTCACCATGTGCGAGAGTGCTCTCATCCTTGCACTGAAAGGCAATCCAGAATTTCACTTCCGGATAATCATCGCACAGCATTTCCACCAAAGCCTCTGCTTCCATTTGACAGGGAATGGTTTCAATGGCCAGTGCATCCACGCCCGCCTCCAGGCAAGCCTCAATGCGAACCCGATGCCAGTCGGTTATGGTCTTCGCCGGAACATAATCCGCATAGCTGCCCGTGTACTCAGAACCATCATGCAAATGCGCTCCAAATGGTCCAATCGAGGCAATAATCAATGGGTAACCTGAGAGATTAGAATATGATTGAATTGATTGAGATTGTGAATTTCTGCTGTTTTTACTACCTTCATTAACCGCCAGCTGGGATTCGTAACATTCCGCCAGATATTTCTCCTTGGCAACATGTGCCATGCGAACCGTTTTCTTTATCAGATCGATGCTCTGTTGCTCATCCAGCTCCAGATACTCCATGTAACCCTCGACACTTGTCTGATAGGTGTTTGTCAATATCATATCAGCGCCATCTATTAAATTTATTACTGATAAGCTAGATTGTTGCTAATTGATAATGTAAAACACTTCACTCACTTTGGAGAAAGTCCAGATGTGTATTTATGACAGCTGTTGGATTCGTGGCATTGAAACGTGCACTCCACAATGGATCACCATCGACGGAGTTGCCCACATGTACCGTCATCTGGGTGCCAAAGCCGCCATCCTTAACGAGCAAACGTGTCAGACCCATGATTAGACCCTGTAATTAATAAGTACGAAGGGTCTACTGAATTTATTGAAAAGAAATGTGTGTAAAGTAACTTTTTGACAAAAAATAATGTTGAACCTTATTGACCTTTTTGTAAAAAAATATTTATATAATTATAAGCAACTATAATTAAATTAGAGAAAAAAAACAAAATCCAAGAAAAGGGATTTTTTAGAAAATGAAATATGCAAATTTAATAATTTGTAAAAACATTTACCCAACTACTTAAAACAGAATAAATACAGGATCTCTCACAGTCGGTCTTACATGACTGATGTCTTTAATTACTGAAAGTGCGGATCTGTATTAATAGCCATTCCCTGATAGAAGAGAAGTCGTTTTACATTAATGTAATGGGTCTTATCAGTGGATCCGTAGAGCAGCTGTGCCAATTTCTTTGTTTCAAGTGCGAGCTTTGGCAATCGATTAAATCAATAGAAAAATACACTGTAATTAAGTCTATAACACTGTAACCTTGGCATATAAAATGCTTGTACTGCATTACGGTAGGACGATGAACTTTAGTAGGAAACTAACACTTCTATAAGAACAACTGATATGCGTGATCATGGAATATTTTAGTAGCTCTCTGACTTTGTCCACACTCACCTTGACAGCTTATAAATAGATCTTGTAATTGATTAAATTTTTTGTTTTATAAGACGCGAGGCGACTACAACAACGTGTTGTGCTTTCAAAATGAATTAAACAGATTCCGTTCAGTCTCGAACTCAAAACTATTCAGATAGTATGCTGTATGTATATGGTTTAGCGGCCCACAATCGTTTAAGTGGTTTATAATGCTGTCTGGGAGCTTTTATAGGCTGCCTGTCAATGTTCTTATCACAGCACGAAAACAAAAAGTAAAAATGTAAACACAAACAAAACAAAACAAGTCTGAGTTCCAACATCAACACCCGGCGTTCGGTGCTTCGGTCCCGGGCTGGGTTTGGTGATAAGCGAGCATACAGATGGCAGACAACAGTCTAGGAGCAACAAAAATAAAAGAGCTGATGAAATCCGATCGTATTGCGTGGATCTGTTGATAGGACAAAGACCATATTGCTTGGTGTCCGACAATGCCTGATTCGATAACCTTTGAAACCATATTTCAAGCTGGATTTTTGCTTTATATTGCCAAAATCTTGACCCAGATCATGTGAAATGACCTCGAACATCATCTTCATCTATCATATTTCGTTTTTCACTTAGTCTAACTTAATCCCTACTGAAATTTAAATTGCTAACAAGATCGCCCAGTTTTCGATTTTATATTGTTTAATCACTATCATAAAAATTTAAATATTACTTATTTTGACCGAAATCGATAAAAAAACGACCAACTGCTCGATATTAGTCGTGACTGGAATAATTAGAGATAGGCATGGGCCGTGCCGTGCCCGTGCCGTGCCTACTTAAAAAAATTCCGTGTTGGGCCTCAGTTTTTACCAGCCGTGCTTGGGCCGTGCCGTGCCTCAAAAAGGAGGCCCATGCCCATCTCTAGCAATAATATATCGCTGTCTGGAGAGCAGTGTCTTTACAGTTTATTTTGAGCATAACAGGAAGTCAACAGACAGCTTAACATCGTCATAACGCGTATATACGTTGCATATTTTATACATGAAAATGCTTTCGATTATGAAAGCATAAAAATTAAATACATTTTAGTTGCCAAATTCGTTGATTTAGTAATTAAAAATAAGTTCAGTACTTGTATGCAACAGTGGTATAACAGGAATGCAAATTCAATAACATTGATAGGTTAAGTTAACATCCGCATTACATATTAAAATACGCCAGATGTGACGAGAAAAAAGCTGACTTGGCAATACTGATTAAAATCCTCTTTGCGCAAAAGTACAAATCGATGCATCGTCGAAAATATTGTGGGACTTAAATTCGTTAAAAAATGTTATAAACAACGGTGAGTGACTTGATCATTTTACTTTTTGCTGTTGAGAAGGTCACGATTCATGTGGCACGTAAGCATCCTATAAGTGAACGTCCATAAGCATATGTATTCGTGTTGCAATTGTGTGCGTGTTTGAGTTACTGCAAAAACGGCTGCTTTGCCACAAAGGGTGAAAAACAAGACATATTCGTAGTACATAATGCTATAAGCACCTTATTCAGTGGTCTAAAATTTTATGGTGTAATGCAGATGCTGCTCGGATCAATACAAAGCATCTGAACAAATGTAGAGAAAACAGCAAGAAAACGCTGGAGATCAAGGTAATGACGCACTGTGAGCTATTTACTAATTTCTATTTCTCTAGGAATCATTATCATTATAATTTTCACCTGAGTGTGCGTGTATCTTCGTGTCTCTGCAAACATATGTATGTACGTTTCTTGTTTGTATGCTCGTTGCTCATTTGCGGCATTTTGGACGTCATTCAGGCAGAAACAAACACAGGCAGACACATACACACACACACACATACACATACATATTCATACGAAAGTGTTTGTGTATATATTATTTTAATTATATACATAGAATCTGTTAAACTGTTTATGTCATTCTATGAGCTTAAGCTAAGTTTATATACAGCTTCAATGTATGTATGTATATATATGCACATATATACATAAGTGTGTAAAAGCGTATGTTATGATTATGTAATTTGTTTTTCCTAGGTAAATCAAATAGACAAAGTACGTAGTCCAACAAGAAGCCTCCTCCCATATTTTGCTTTAAAGTGCATTAAGTTCTAGATAATCCATAAGCTCGTATCTCTCTCTCTCCCTCTCTCTCTCTTTCTCGCTAGTATATCTTTATTGGAAAGCTGCTTTCTTCTAGAATTTTTATACGTACATATATTCTTATGTTTATGTTTTGCGTGTCTTAATTTAATTATTGTTTTCCATTTGTGACTTTCTCATTCTTATCTGCTTTTTTTTTTATTTTGCTCTGCAGTTTTGGCTTATTTAAAGCTTTCATTTATTATGTTGAAATGTATGTAGAATATATAATTGATAGATCGCCTTTTAGATACTTGTTATTGTTATTAAAAGCCACAATCTACATACAAATGCGATATCACTTTTGATACGAAAGTGATTTATAGGTATTCATTATTAATTACACTCAATTCCATCTTGATCGCCACATTGTTGTTATGGCCTTATCGTATTATGTTCATATTTGATATAAGTTTGATATATAGTTAGTCAAAAAATTGCTTTGAACTGTTTAATACTTTATCTAAAATATATAGGTAAATACAATAAATAATAAAAGGGATTTTTTTAAATTGACCAAAAGCATAATTAACTATTTTATGAGACAAGGAAAAAACCCAAAAAAAGGGGATTTTTTGAAGTATAAAATAGGAGCATTTTTTATTTGTAAGAATAATTACATAACTATCTATAGATAAACATTTAATTATAATATTTTGTCAAATTATTATATTATTTTGTCAAATAAAATAATACACTATTAGTTTTTGATTTTTAAAACCTGTTTTAAAAACCATAAGTAGCTATACTAAAATAAAAATAAATACAAGAAAAAGTATATTCATTTTTTAATTTATTATTTCAATACAATATCTACAAATATAGACACACTGGAATAAGGCTCTTAATTTTTGCTTGAGAATTTCCTAAAGCATTGAAAGAAAGTCTTGTAAACAATAGTTGAATATACAAATATTTATTCTATTATTATCCCAAGTGTCGCAATGCCCTTAATTATATATTTATTTAGCTTGTTTTGTTGGTTCTTCAATTCGAGCTTCCATTTATTTGAGTTGGACAAATTTTATTGATTTTATAACAATGGTGGGAAGACATCATTACTATGATGGGAGAGGTATTACCAAAACTTTATTTCTTGGCTACTGCCCACAATAAATTATAGTGTACACTCAATGACACTTATTAAATCGATAATTCTTTATACTTTCTTTTTTCCTTTTGTTTTTTTGGCTGTTTCCCACAGGTGTACTATGCTAGCATACAATGATATACATATTATGCCATATAAGTTATTGAGATTGCATACGGAAAAATGGAAACAATATCCAAGATCACCTTGATATTTGCTGCATTGATCGCTTACAATGCCATCAATGTCAATGGCAATGCCAATGTCTCAGCCAATAATAATAATAAACAACAAGGAGGCTGCAGCTCCGTCTATAGCGAAAGGAGCCCCACATTACAACAGCAACAACATCCACAACAACCACAACAACAAAGTAGCATAACGGGATCGGGTCCTGTGACGATACGCACATGGCAGGAGCACGAATTCTCGCTGTTGGGCTACAAATTCCATTTACCATTTGTGGGTCATGCAGTCGACATGGATGTGGATGATAGTGACAGTGTGGACGATAGCTGGTTGCTGGATAACAGCGCTCAACAGTCAACCAGTCGGGAGCACGAACTGGAACAGGATCAGAATGTGGAGCATGTGCTGGACGAACATGTTCATGTGGATCCAGTAAGCAGCATCTTAAAGCTGCGCTGTCGAAATGTCAGCATGACCGAGATCAATGCCGAGCTGCTGCTCAAGCGTCACATAAACTATGAGCATGTGACGCTGCTCCAGGTACCTGACACTGGCAGCAGCAGCAGCTCATCCTCCTCCTCCTCAATCCAGTTGCAGCAGTACGAGAGCATGCGTCAGTTCAAGTGGATCGATAGCTTGCTGCAGGACGAGACATTGCATCGTCTCTTTGTCCAGCAGACGCAACGCTTTGAGTCTGTGGAAACACTGGATTTTAGCGAGAATCAATTGAACTGCATCCACTGGGCGCAGCCGCAGGCGATGCGACGCCTTAAAGTACTACGATTGAGTGGCAATCGCTTGGCCAACTGCAGTCTGGCCGAGCTGCAGTATATGAATCATCTGCTCGAGCTGCATTTGGATCGCAACGATTTGCAGGCACTTCCCGCCCATTTTCTGCATCACTTGAGCGAACTGCGATTGCTCAATCTAAGCCAAAATGCGCTGGGGGAGTTGCCTCGCAATATATTCGAGGGTGCACTGCAGCTGGAGTGGTTGCATCTAGCCGGGAATCGATTGAGCATCTTACCATTTCAGCTATTTCAAACGGCTCGCGATTTGCGACTGTTGGATTTGAGCAAAAATCGTTTGCTCTCGTTTCCCGATAATTTCTTTGCATTGAACAGTCAACTGCGTAATCTGCAGCTCCAGAGCAATCAACTGCAGTCGATTGGCAAGCACAGCTTATATAATCTACGTGAGCTGCGCCATTTGGATTTGTCACTGAATGAGCTGGGGAGCATCGATCGCAAGGCCTTTGACTCCTTGGAGAATCTCCTAGTGCTCAATATATCCAGCAACAAGCTAACGCTGCTGTCCTCCATCATCTTCCAGCCACTGCATGCACTACGCCAACTGGATCTCAGTCGGAATCGGTTTAAACAGCTACCCGCCGGATTGTTCCAGACGCAACGTAAATTGACACTGCTGCGTATCGATGAGACTTCCCTGGAGCAGATGCCCAATTGGATCTCGCGCACTGAGGATTATGTGGATGGACAAGTCCTGCAACGTCTGCGCTATTTGTCCATGCAACAGAATACACAACTCACACAGTTGCCGGCCACATTATTTGCCAATGCCCGCAATCTCCGTGAGCTGCTCCTGGCCGACAATAGTCTGGTCACGTTACCCACGCAAATTGGCAGCTTGTCGCGTCTGCAGCGTCTTAGTTTGCGTGGAAATCGCCTGAGTTCGCTACCCGAGAGTCTCAAGGATCTACGGCAATTGCACTACTTGAATATACTTGGGAATGAGTATCAATGTGATTGCAGCATGTATTGGCTTTCCGGATGGTTAACCAACGCCACAACCTCGCTGCGGAGTGGCAGTCAAACGTTGGACTCTTATGAGCACATCGATAACCAAATCGATGCACTCAAGTGTCAATATGGTTATCCAGGAGACATGTTGCGAGTGCTGAGCAATCTCAATTGCAGCGTGCCCGTTGTGGTGCAATCCTCAGAGCCCAAGATGTACAGACTTCATGCCACCGCCAAGCTGGAGTGCCGAGTCTATGGCAGTCCAACACCGGACATTATTTGGGTGAGTCTCCATTAGCCAATCCTTGAGCAATTGTTTAACTCTCCACATTTTTGCAGGTGACGCCGCGTAATAAAATTCTGCGTCATCATGCCGATCCCGACAAGCGGCCCATAATTATCAACAGCGATAATGAGCATCAACCCAGCAAATTTGAGCTGTTTGCTCTAACAGATGAAAGCAATCCACGTGCGCTGAGTGTGAACATCAGCAGGCAGAAAAGCACTGTGGGACAACGCGTGCTGCTCATCGAGAATGGTTCCTTGTTGGTGCACAACATTTCTCGCGGCGACAGCGGACTCTACACTTGCTATGCCTTCAATGTCATGGGAAATGCATCGGCAGGAATCAGGTAAATGGAAAGAAAATTGGTTTAATTTACTGTAGACCAGATTTAATTACTTTAGTATTGCATCTTTACAATTTTAATCAATTGTGATTAAGTTGATTTTTTCTACTAAATAGAATGAAAACAGCTTTCTATTAATTGTTAATAATAATGTTGTAAGTTCTACAACCACTTAATATTTATTTAGAATTTTGGCTACCACTACATTTTTTTTTTTGGGAATTTCCACAACCTTTTAAATTTGATTTGGGATTTAATCACTACTCAAAATATTTGTGTAATTTTTTATCACAACTAATAATTTGCATTTAATTTTTATATAATTACTAAAAATTTCTTTGTAATTTTTATGACTACTAAATATTTTGTTTGGAATTTTTATCATCACAATATATTTTGTTGGGAATATTTCACTAATGTTTTGTTATATTAAGCAGATAAATCTGCTTCTCTTTTTACCATTCATTTCTTTCATTTATTTTTCTTTCACTGAATTTAAATTATCACTATATACATATAAGTATATACATTTATAAGAAATATTACTGCTAAGGTGTTTATTTAAAAATTTAATGATTGTTTCACAAACACAGGTTTTCAATATTAAAAGAAAGCTGCTTTGTAAATTGTTGAACATTTAGTGGAAATAATCAACTAAATTTTAATTGAAAAGTGTAGATAAAACTGAAATGGTTTCAACGGGATTTAGTAATGACTGAAAATATTTGGTTAAAATAAAATTAGCTTGACTCTTAATAACTTTATCTTTATTCGCTCTTCACAGGCTCTACATCGATCCCATTGTGTTTTATCGCGTTAAGATCGAGAGTTTGTTGGCGGGCACAGCACTTGCCACGGCCTTTCTGTTGCTCACGCTCATTGTGCAAGGACTGCGGAATTGCTTGACGAGATTGGGGATCTGTCAGCGTTTATCCTGTTGTGCGAATCGCAACAAAAAGTCTCCTAGATCTCGACAGATCTACGCTATGCTCGACAGCATCGAGAGCTACAAGAGTCAGCAGCTGGAAAGATTGAGGGAGAATTACGCACAGCAAGTGCATCGTATACGGGAGAATTGCGCCCAGCAGGTCGAGTGGATACAGAGCAGTTATACCACGCAGGCAAAACATGTTAAAGAGTTCCGGGACATTGGTTCCAATCATTTGACTTCACTCAAGGATCAATATTGCGACCAGGTGAAGAAGGTGCGCGACTATTCCACCGGCCAATTGAGCTGGGTACGCGAGAACTATGTCTTCCAGCGTAACAAGATACGTAAGTTCAGTGCCCACCAGGTATTACGACTTCGCGAAGGTTACAAGTATCAGCAGCAGTCGCTAAACAAGGTTCTGGAGAATCTGCCCAGTTTCTACTTTGAAAACTGTCGCGGCCGCTGTGAGGAGGACATTGTCGAGGGTAAGCAAGAGTTTTAAATAATTTAATTAATGCTTACTCATGCGAATTTCGAATATTTATTTAAGAAATGCAAAATAAAAGATAATAAAACTAGGAATTCAATTTAAAGAATCAAATTCAATTAAAAACTATATAATTAAAATTGGTAAAAAATGCAGAATATAAAATTTAAAAATAAAAAAAATGGAAAAAATCAGCTGCTTCCCTTTTTTTATAATATTTCTGAAACTTATTGAAAAAATTAAAAAGTAGAAGAAAAAAAGTAAAAGTCAAAATCAAATAAAATTTGTATTAAATAAAGCGTATATTTTATATTTTTGACTTTTCCTAATTAAATGTTGTTCTATTTATTGTTTGTCCAAATTTGTATTGTTATAAATTTTTTATATTTATTATACATTGGATATTTGAAATTTATGAAAAAGTATAAGAGTATAAAGTTAATTAAAAATATAAATACAAGAACAAATCAATTAATAAATTGAATTTTCTTCACAGATATAGACTGCTATTTCAAGGGCCAAATGGAGAAGGAGCTACACATCCAGAAGATCAAATCGCGTCTGATGGTCGCCAACATTTCGGCCAGCAAGGCTTCCGTATACTATACGCCACCAGATGACGATCTCTTGCACGGTTCCCATTTGCATCTGCAAACAACGCCTATTCACATCAATTACATTGACGAGAATCTAGATCATCAGAAGTTGGAGTTGCATGACTTTAAAATAGATCCGCAACTTCTGCTCTTCAACACATCGAGATTATATGTTAACCCGGAAGGGGCAAGTAGTAGTCAGGCAGCTGCAGCTGCTGCTGCGGCAATGGCAGCAGCATCATCTCTCGCTTGCAGCATTGAGGATAATAATCTGGATGTGCAACTGTTGGCTGACAGCGACAGCCCAATGGAGATGAATGAACTGAAGGACTCGAACGATGTTAAGAATTCGAAATCGTGTCCTGCTATTTATAAGGTATCCAAGCAGCAGGATGGCAGCACGCTGCACGAGCTCCTCACCACAGATGGCGACGGAGCACCACAACACATGTTGCGACTCAATCCGGTTGACGAATCGTCACTGACGACGATGCACCTAGCCAAGGAGAAGCTCAACATTGTACTGGAAGACTGCGACAAGGCATTGCTTCATCATCATCATCAGGAGCAGCAGCAGCAGCAGCAGGTGGAGACGGATTCTGGCACGGGGCAATCCGTTTCCACAAGCGACTCCAACAGCGACAGTGCCTCAAACTGTCCAACACACTATCAGCCGGCCAATGCCACAATTTCTGCAAAAAATTAGAATTTTATTTTAATTTTCAATCATTTTAAAGTGCGAGGATAAATTAAAAAATGAGAGAAATATCAACAACAACAACAAGTGACGCTAAAATTAAATTCATCAAGTTAATGTTAATTGTAAAATGAGAAAAGGCATCATACAATAATTATGTTTAGATTTAATTAGTGAAACTTAATGAATTCAAATGCTGAATATCAAATGGAGTACATAAACAAACAAACAAAACAAAAAAAAGTCATACAATTTAAAAAGTAGCAAAAACAAAACAACAAAGAATTAAATTGAATTTGAAAAAGGTATCATTAACTATTGTCAATAATACTTGAAAAAGCCCCCTATTTGTGATTTCATCTATGATATGAAGCGATTTATTTATAGAGACCGCATCAAATCTACATATACATACATACATACATAAACATATAGTCAGGCATATTTTAAAGCGACAAATACAAATTTTATTCAAATTCTAAAACGCAAATAAAAGCAACAAAAAAAGTAACATGTGCTTGCAAAAGTTTTCTAGAAAGAAAATTGGGAAAAATCGATGGTATTTTGAATGCCAAACAATATGTGCTAATTTATTTTATATTAGTTTTAGATAATTTCTCTTGTTAAACTCTCGTTGGGGATCTTGTAAAATAACAATTGTATTCAAGATTAGTTTATTTAGACATCGGGACACTCTGGTTGTTTAAGCACCTCGATGGCACAAGGACTGCCATCGATTTTACATGGCTCGGATTCGGTCTCCAGCTCACTGAGCTCATAATCGCACTCGCATGGGAAGCATTCCATTTCGCCTTCGAGCTCATCTTCGCCTTCCTCGCCCTCGCCGTAGAAGCTTATCTGCTCCTGGCTAACAACACTTGGCTCTGTGGTTATCGAGCAGACGGAGAGCTCGGAATCGGAGATGGGTATTGGCACCGGCTCCTGTGGCAACAGCGAGTAATCATAGATGGCAATCTCCTGGGCAAACCACAATGTTGGCTTCATTTCAGCAATCTGTTCATCCTCTTCCTCGAACTCTTGATTGAACTCTTCCTCGTCAGCCTCTTCGGAGTTGCTAATAGCTTTCATGTTATAATCGCCCGGCAAAAAGAAACCAAGCAGCATATAGCGATTGTCAAAGCTAAATACGGATGGACCCGTCGGATAGAGTGCATCCCAGATGCCGTGCAGTATGGTGCACTTGTCATCATTCCCAATATACAGCTCGAATGGACCCAAGCGCACATTGGAGTTCCAAGTGGACTTCAAGCGCACGGACATGCAGCAATTGTCCTTCTCAGTTTTATAGCTATAGATGCCCACACCATGACGTTGACCCTTGTGCCAATCTCCCGAATAGGTGTCTCCATTGGCATAGTTGTAGCGTCCCTTGCCATGCTTCAGATGCTTGCGCCAGTTGCCCTCGTAAACGGATCCATCGGGATAAATGAAGATGCCACGGCCACAGCGGACACCACAGCGATACTGTCCATAATAGCGAGCACCATTCCTGAACACATAGAGACCAATGCCATGTCGGCGACCCTTGCGATAACTGCCATCATACTGATCCCCATTGGGCAGAATGGCCCAACCACGTCCATGACGCTGTCCGGCGGCATTCCGACCGCCTATATATTTCTACAGAGGGGGAAGTACATTGAGATTAGCATGGGATTCTTGAAATGATTGTACTCTTAGCCTACACCAATATTGGGACCCTCGTCCTCCTCCTCGGGAAACGAAATATCCGACTCATCGGAGAGATCTGAAAGACTCATGTTGTATTTATATATAATTTACTTCGCGTCTCGTTTTTTTTATTAGGAAATATAATTTCGTACTTAAATTACTTTTGGGATTGGGAACTGTGTTTGTATATCAACATGAAAAGCCAAGGCTTACTACAATTATATTAGGATTACAGGATTGGGGTTACGTTTCCGTTGCGTAAAAGTAATTGGCCAGCGGGTAACGTATGAAGAGTGCCAACATTGTGGACAGCACCTGGAATGCCATCAGCATTTGGGTGGCAACTCGTTCATGGACTGGCCCAAAAATCACCAGGACAAAGTTAATAAGCGTCAAGTTGTTAGTCACAATCCTGCCGTCGGGTTGTTCCTGCCAACTGACCAGCCTCAATGTGCGCAGCACAGTGACCATTAATCGTCCCAATCTGCTCAGTTCATCCATTCGAAATTCCGTTGTGCTGATGTGCAACAAGTCTGATTTCTGGTCATATTTGGGTAGACGATGCCTTGGACAGGGCACAAAGTGGAACAACTGCGGGGTGGAGTACAGGAAATTTAATATCTGCGGCAGGAAGAACAGCAACAGTGTTTTGCTAAAGTGGCCCAGAATGCCAACTACGGCAAAGGTCATGCCGGCAAAATAACAGTACGTATCGCCCACAAACACCTGCGACGGATATCTGCAAGTAGAATTGTAGAAATTTCAAATTTAAAATTACGTTATCGTATTTTTTAACTATGGTCACACTGCGCTGCAGAGCATTAACAGAGACAACAACAGCAAATGAGAGAGGATGACTTCGCTGAGTCGTTTGAGAGAGCGCAAGTTTGACGTCACAGTTACAGTTGCAGTTGTGAAGTAACAAGCAATGTGCATGCATTAAATAAAATATGCATGAGCATTTTAAATGAAACATGTGTGAAATTTAAGTGTGTATTAGTTACAAGATGTTTTCAAATATCAAATCAAAAATAATTGTTATCTATGAAACTATTAAGTAGCAAATATTAGCGGTTTTACAATTTTTTGCAACAACAAAAAAAGCCAAGTGTAGCTTTAAAAAAAAGCTATGCTGGCAACACTGGGAGCTGAACAGCTGAGAGAGCGCAATGTTAATCGAGAGGACAATGGCAATCGACGACAGCTGTGCGTGTGGTGGGCAGCAAAATGAGTGAAATGTGGGTGTGTTAACTTGAGAAAACGCAAAAGAAAACGTAATTTTAAAGCCAAAGAAACATGTGCTGTGTGTAGTCAATTAAAACACAATGGCCAGAAGTACAGGTCTGAGCCAGATAGTTGCAGGTGGAAGCGGCCGTCTGGCCATAACCAAAAAGCTAGTTCTATGGTCAGTTCTTGTAGTGCAAGTGGGATTCATTGGCTGCATTTGGTTGCTGCAGATGAATCGGAGTCAGTTGCTGCAGCAGACAAGCATCTCACCGGACACGGTCTCGGACTCGGGACGTGTGCATTTCGTGCGGAATGCAAGAAATACAATGTTCAACAAGGATCAACGACGAAGGCCGCATTGTGTGCAACGTGAGAATGTTAATCGATATCAACAGGATTTCTATCAAATGAAAAGCGATAAGTTTAATCGGAGTGCAGATTATGCTATGCCGGCTTATGTTGATTTGGAACTGGCGCCAGCTCTATGGTGCTATCGGGAAGGTACGCTCAATGAGACGTCGGCTCAGCGCAACGACAGGGATTACCTTATGGCACAACCGCAGTGTCTCTGCGATAGCGGCTGGCATGGACGCGACTGTGGACAGCCGGAGATCATCTGGCGGGCACTGATGACGCACAGTCGCGCCAGCAAACGTGGCGGCTACGAGGCTCCTTTGAAGCTGCATGAAGCGAGCGCGACATCTATAAAGCGACTCTACTACATGTTGAATCTAGGCGACTGGGAGCACATCAATCTGGAGCTGCTGCATCTTCAGCTGCGCACACTCATTGAGGTTGTGGATTTCTTTCTCATATACTACTATGTCAGAGACATCAAGAATAATCTGACGCGACGTCAGCTTGAACGGAATCTCAACTCCATGCTGAGCTTCAATTACGTGCTGTATCAATGCAAGGGACCTGGTCATGTTAACTGCAATGGAGCTGCTGTTTATGGACATTTCCGGCATCAGCTGTGGTCACTTTGTAGTGTGCAAGTTCAGGCCACGGATTTACTACTTTATGGCGACCGGGAGACGCTTTTTTCGCCGGCAGCATTGAAATTTCTCAAATACTATGCGTCGGATGTTTTGCCACTTCGCTTCCGACTGAAGCATAATGTATACGGCTTTTATTGGCAACATCCGAAGCGCACACGCCTCAGTGGCGTCATAAGTTCCTTGGTGCATATGCACGCTGCCCAGATGGATCCGCAACGGCTGGAGCGCCAGGCGAGTTACACACTGGGCGATCTCAATCATTACGGCGGCTGGAGCTGTGAGCTTTGCTTGTCGCCGGAGCAAATTGTGCTCCTGCTGCAGACATCGCCAGTTGACAGTCGGAGCATTCCCGTGCGGTTGCCCAATCAGACAAGGAGTGCACGCATCGATGCCAACTACGTGCAGAAACTGATGGGAACCGGAGTCCACTTGGATGGCAGCACTCAATTGCTGCGATTGCGACAACAGAGTGAGAAGTATTTTGCGCCGGATACGGCGATCCTGCACAGCAGTCAATTTGGGCAATTGCTTTACAATATGTACGATGTGGATGTGCTGGACGATGTGCAGGAGGATGAAGACTAGGGACTAGTACTAAGACTCGATTAACTAATAAGTCTAATCTGCTAAACATACTCATGGTTATGTGCCTCTTCTTTCCCGCCTCCCCTATCATCAAATCAATTGTATCTCAAAACGTTTCGCTTCAAGCTAAACATATCGGAAAAACTGCATCGGTTTTTGATTAAATTAATTCCAAATTTAGTAACTCAGAATGCAGACAGGGCGACAGACGACAGACGACGACGACGCCATCTGTGATAATAAACTAAACTAGATATGAATTTGAAACGATTCTCAGATGTCAAGGAATTTGTTAATCTGTAAATTTAGTTTAGTTAATTTACGGCCCATTTTATCAATGTCTAGTTAAGGTCTTCAATGTACGGAAAATAATCTAAAATTTAAATATAACTTGGTATTTAACTGGACATTGAAAAATCGGCCCTTAGTGTTATTTAAATAATTCAAATACATGTTGTAAGCATTATGTCAAATGTAAATTCATTTTGAGAATATTATTAAATATTAACAAACTACAACAAATTCTTCAAAAGCCTGAAATGATGTAAATGTATAAAAATAATAATCTTTTACTTACTTATTAAATTTCCATAAAGCTAACGAGGTGGCCAGAAAAGGTAGCATAAAATGCAGCGAGAATTGATGGGATTCCACTTGATGACCCAGTGACAACTCGATCAAGTTGAACAGCAAAACGGAGGAGGCAATGATAAGGGATTGACCCACCTCAAGACCATTAATGCCAGCGAGTATATTGATGGCATTGGTACAGAACACCGCCAAACTGCCCATAAAGATGTAGTAGAGTATGCCTAGACAATGATATTTGTAACTATTAGGAGAGGATACAGTCAAGAGAGACCGACTGTAATACATCCTGTACTTAATGTACAGAGTCTATTTAGTCGAGTACACTCTATTGCAGCCGCTTACCAATGTTAACGGCGGTGCCAAAGAGACCACGTGCAAAGTTAGGCATAATGACGGTGGTGGAATTGTAGTTGACATAGTAGACCATCAGGAGAGGCAATGTCGCTATGGTCGGGAGCAGGAGCTTGTGCCGCCAACGGAGATCGAGCACATCGTCGGCAAAGCCAAGAAATATCATGCAACATATCGACAGCAAGGCGGCAATCAGTTCCACGAACTGTGTCAAAGATAACAATAATTAAAATACAATCCATACATTGCTGAGTCATCAATTAAACCTTATCATGTGGAAAAGTTAATGGCTTTCCGCCGGTAACTGCATCCGTGGCGGCGTTTTCATCGAATGTAAATGGTATGGGTATAAACAGAAACATGGAGATTAAGAAAACGCAACCAATAATCACGCCATAGGATTCGGGTCTGAAAAAAAACACAATGTTTACTAACAATTCTGGAGAGGATTATGCATATCACTTACACTTGTGGCTTGTCCTTTTTGCACAGATCTTTGCCAAACAAGTTGGCCTTGATGAACATCTCTTTCAGGCGGGGTATCATACGCACCGTCATGAGGTACGCGCCCGTAGAAATGCACATATTTACGGCAATTGCAGTCGTGGACATCTCGGACACTAATTAGATTATAGTTGGTAATGAATTCAAACTACTGCTAGTGGGCCGAATAGGTGATTGCGTGCTACATCCGAGAATGCGCTTAAATATGATAATAATGTATCACTCAATCATTACGCCCGTAATATAAAAACTCCGGCGAGCACAAAACTACACGCCAATTATTCGGACAAAGACAATAACAATAACAGCTGATTTGAACCGAGCTGCCACCCACCAAAAAACACCCGTGTGGCAACGCTTAATCAAAACTTCAAATTCATATTCAAGTTGCAAGTTATCGACTTCGATAGTTAGTTTGATAGTGGCGGTTAATTTTGAACAGAAACGGTAGCTATTATAATTTTTAGTATTTGTTGATTTTAATCAATTAATAAATAACTCTTATTTAAAATTTCCTTTTCAATTTAAATTTTTATTTAGATAAGGATAAGTAATTTTCTTAATCCAGTTAAATTTTAAAAGAGATTTCAATTTCACCCGCCCTTAAATCGTAAATCTTATTTGCTTATATATTTATTTAATATCAATAATTATCAGCACTTGGTGACTGTTTACAAAGCCTGCTCCCCATTTATACATTTAAATAAACATTTGATAAACATAACAAAATACTTTCAATATCATTTCGAGTTTGGTCCAGTTTATAGCCTTTATAGTATGTGCTATCGCTCCCGAAAGAATGGAAACGCTTTTTGCAGCTCCCCTTTGGATTTGCATGCCTCCACCTGAGGTATTGTCTCCACAATATTTAATAAATAGATTTGCAGTTGCTGTCGTCGCTCTTCAACAAAGACAAGATTCATATTTCCAAAATGCTTCTTCGGCGGAAACTCGATTGAGTGAATGCTGGGATGAGTGCGGAGCAAGGATTTATGTAGTTTATTAAATTCACTATAGCGTCGAAATAGCGTCCAATGCTCCAACCGCTGACGCATGGTTATGTGAATCTCATAGACGTAGTGGGAGCCCGAACGATGTGACTTGACGAGTTTAACATGTGGAATGGTAATCAGAAAGTTGGAACAAAAGGATGAGGCCGGATCGATGCCAGTTTCATTGAACTGCTTTGTGAGGCGACGAACTAATTGTCGATTTTGTAGGGTCAACTCAGCTACGCGTGTTTCCAGCAATGCACATTTCTCATTTAATAGCATCACCTGATCCGCCAACGCCGTTGTCTGCTGACTGTTGCCTGCGCCGTTACCCGAGGATGATGACTTGCTCCATTGTGAGGAGGTATCACTGCGATCCTCAAAGAGTTCCTGATCCGTAGCATTTGTGGCTGCTTGTTCCTGATCTTGGTTTGTTGGATAAACATCGGGTAGTGGCGTCTTAAGAAACTCTAGTTCTGGCCCAATGGGATCACATGGCGTCACATTAATGGGTAGCACATTAATGGAGTGCTCCAACAATTCCTGTTCTACCGCATCTTTCGATATGATCTGTTGCACTTCCAACATTTCTCGCGGACTTAGTGCGCCCAAGAGATCCTCCGTTGATGTGGCGCAGACAATGGGCCTCTCTACAGCAGAGGCACAGCGTCCTGGCTTGCGCACAGGCACCGGCTGAGGTGAGAATATAATGGGTTCCTCTCTTACGACATTTACTGGTTGTACTGTCTGTCGCCTAGGTGCATTTAGCTCTGGATTTTCCACGTTCAGGGCAAAGAGCACATCTTGAAGGCTATTCAGAATCCCGGGTAGCTTCTTAGCTGCTTCCTCGTTGAGCAACAGAGACCAAGGTGTGTAATAACGCTGCATTTGAGACTCATCACTTAGCCAAGTTAGGACATAACTTTGCAGGCGCTTCTCATTAAGCATCGCGCGTATGAAGGCGCGTCCGCGTCCTTGTTTTGTCCAGATTTGCTTCAGTCCCTCGTAGCGTTGACGTTCGTGTGGTGTCAAGTGCGATTGGCAGAAATCCCAGAATGTGGTCTCATTATTGGCGTTACCGCCCCCTCCGCCACTATTTCCTCCTAAGACGATCTCGTGCATGTTTTGAAATAAACTGACGGCTGACAGTGACACGTTCACCGTTTGGCGAAGTCCGTAACCGAAAGTTTCTTCTAGGGCTTCGCACAACTCCAGCACAACATCGTCATTTTCTGTGGCTAACTCGCGTTTACCACTATAATTTTGACTTGTTTGTTGCGCAGTTTGTTGCAGTCGTCGAAATATGTCCTCTCTGCGTTGGCCGAAAGTACTGCCGTTTAAGGTAGCACGGATTGACTCTGGCAATGCACTTTCAGGCATTTTCTATTATTTACCCAGAATGTTTATTATTGCTTGTTATTGTTGCTTAGTTATTTATTTTCGTTTTCATTGTTTTTTTTCTTCCAAATGTAAGTGTTGGTAAGTGATGTCATTGTCAATCAGGGCTGGAATATAATATCGATATACACTTCCAAACAATTATCAATAATTATTAAATTAGTGAAAATCCCAACAACATATTCAACAGCCCACTACTAGTATCAGCCAATAAGGAAATGTTATATTAAAACACAATCAACATTTGAATTTAATATTTTACTATATAAATTAATTTAAATTTATCGAAGTACCACTTTCCGATACATGCTCAATTCCAATTTGAAGTAAGCTGTTTTCCAACACTCGCTGGTCCACGCGATTCACCGACTGCCAAAAATATCGGTAAATATCAGACAAATTGGGTTTACGCATCACCAATCATCGCAATACTGGCATAAAATTTGCGCGTAAAAGAATGCCAAAACTTGGGTAAATGTTTAAATAATATAAATCGACTTATAAAAACCAACAGCAAATGTAAGCACAACAAATTACATTAAGAAACTACGTATTAGTTGTACAAAAATGTAAGTTTTCTGCAGCGACGGAGACATTTGTGCGTTTTCTTTTGTGTTCGTTCGTCGTCTGCGCGCACGGTGCGCTTCATTGACTTTTTGAGCGAGTGTAAATCGTAAAATAAAAAAAGAATCAAAACCTAACCAAATAATACGGTTTAACCAAACATTACATTAAATACAAGTGATTTGCGGATTATTTGAATGCAGTGAGCAGGCAGCGTAAGGCTTTAACATTTTGGCAGCAGCTGCATTTCGGTTTCGTGCAAAAAAGGAAACAGAGATACAAACAGAAGAGGGACTAAAGCAGAAACAGAAGCAGAGAAACAGGCGCCTGTGTCGTCGCCGTAGACCGACGTGCATATGGTCTGCAAATGCAGGAGCCTGTTTAATTGCCAATCTGACTGACTAACTGTCTGTGTTTAGTGATTAGTGCGTGTGTGTGTCTGCACTCAAATGCTCAGCCAACTTTTGAATAAACAATAATCAACAACTGATCGACTGTAACAACAATAACAATAATAATAATAAATACAATGAATCCGGCCGAGCTGCGCATGATGTGGATGAGTAGCCAATACAATTCCGAGCGCATTTCTCTGGAGGATGCAGCTACTCTGCTTGGTCACTCAACCGTCGGTCTCTCGGTTATGGAGGATATGACACATCAGCCAACATTGGTAAGTTATCCCCTCCCCTCATCTCTCGTCCATACATTGTTGTGTATCCCTGTATATAGTGTTACATTCTCGTTGCCCTGCTTGCCAATCTCTCGACTAAACAAACCCAAATTCTGTAGGTTAATATTTACTTGGGAGTTGGCTATGAATTTATGTATATTATACACATATTACTCCATATTTTTAAAGGGTGCTTTTTTCTGTTTGTTGAGTAAAACTCTCAATTTAATTGATTGCAAATGTTCAAGAAACTTGTTGAGATTTACCATTTAATTTGTGAATAAAGATTTGCTGAAATTACTTCCTATAGGGAACTTAAATACCAAGAAATACAGACTTGGATAATCAAATTAATCAATTAAAAATTATTTGTTGATATTGAAAAAGAATAATATTAAAGTGATATTTGTAATTAAAATGTAAATTTTATTGACTATGAAATAATAATAAGTATAAATAATACTCATTTTCAGTTTTAGAAATTATGATAATGATTGAAAATGAATAATTAAAAAGCAATAATACAATTTATATGCTTAATTAAAATTAAAATTTAATAATTATTTTAAAATTAGTTTATTTGAATATAAATTATAAAGTGTATCCTTTTCTAGAATATTCCATCCAAAAATAGTTACAAATCTAATTAAAGCCAGTTAAAAATCGAAATCTCAACAATTAGAGAAGTCCACAAATTTGTATTAAATAATCGAGCTCTTAAAAAAGCACCCTTTATACGTCTATAATCTAGTTACTCGTATGTGTTTCTGCTTTAGTTGAAAATTGGAATTTGTTTACTTATTTCTTCTACTTTCTTTTTCTATGATTTATGTATTGGTTACGTTGTATTCGTATCCGTATCCATTCAACTATCAACTGTATCCAACTGCCAATTTCAAAACCGAAAACGAATCCGAACTCAACACAATATCCACAACAAACTCAACACACATCCCACCTACCACAACAACAACAACAATTACCATCATTACCAACTCTCAACCACAACAACAAAATGTCGTAAAGGATATGAATCCAATGATGAGCATTGTTGGGGGGGATTTTACGGGACAAGCTGCAGCGGCTGCTGCGGCATTGGGCGTTCAACCTGGAACACTTATTGCCACAAACACAAACAATCTTTATGGCTTTGCCCACATGGGCGGATTGCAACAGCAGTTGCTCCAACAATCGGCAGCGGCGGCTGTCTTTCAAAATTATACCGAAGTCATGGATGGCGATGATGGGAATAATGGTGGTGGCGGCGTTGCATTGATGGGCGTCGGCTCATCCACGGTTGATGATGATCAGCAGCAGGTTTATGGCCAATTGGATGATGCCTATGATGATGGCGGCGCCAGTGGTGGCATGTCTGATCTGGAGCCCAAGCAGGAGATCATTAATATTGATGATTTTGTCATGATGAACGAGGAGAACAATTCATATGATGGTACTGATTTCATGACCTCCTCGGACAAGGATATATCACAATCCTCCTCATCGTGCATGACCAATATGCAGAATCATGATCTGCTCGTGCCCCTCGGCGATGGTCTACTGCATCATAAACTGTTGGGCACCACGCATGCCATGATCAATGCATCGGCGGCATCATCACTGCCCGGCATGAGTTTATCCGCCAGTGGGAATGCCTTTACAAATATCCTAGTCGCCTGCGAGGATGCGACTGGTGCGGCCAATGCCAAGGGTATGTCCACCTCGAATTGTGGCAAAGGTGTCAATGCCAGCACCAGTTCCAGCTCCAGCACATCCATGCGCGCCCAGCGCAAGACTCGCAAAATCGAGCCAGTGAACAGGCCAGGACTTGTGCTTAAAACACCGATTGCCTACAAGGGCAACATTGATCCCTCGGTAATTCCGATACAGAAAGATGGCATGGGTATGTTTTCACTTAACCTTCACTTTATCCTATGATTTTTAAATACTTACTTATGTACATATATATTATTTCACAAACCAAACAAAACTAATTGCCATGATTTATTAACTCATTTATGAATTTGGGTTTGGGTTTGGGTTTGTGATTTGGCTTGGTCTTCAACTTGAGCAGGTAGTTATAGTTAATATAGTTGTTAATATAATAGCCCAATTTCACTAAATTATTACATTTGTAAATAATTTCACTGAATGTCACAAATAAAAATATATTACATTTTCCAAGATAATAATAATAAAAACACCTTCTACATTTTTTATCGTTGTCACAAAAAATGTAACCCAATAATCGCCACATGCAGTTGATTAGATATAAATTAAACCAATTTGTTTTCATATCGTTGCTATAACATGTTTTTTTTATTTATCAATGGATCTTATTTAATTTAATTAATATAATATAAATACTTTTAAATGACAAAACAAAGAAATAAGCTTTTTCAATACGAACCTCATACGAATTCCGAGTATGTATTTTAAGAATTTTAATGAAAATGTTACTTAGAAATTAGAAAAACGCAGTCAAAAGGCCAATTATAAAATTATCATAATTAAATATAAGGAACAAAGAGAAGCTTAAATAAGGAAATTCAACTAAGAATTTCAGAATACAATAATTAGAAATATTAAAAAAGAAAATAAAATTAAGTGTACAAAAATTAGAAAACTTAGATACTAAATTACAATATTTATTTACAATATTTACATTCAAAAATTAGACTAAATCTATTTCATACATTGAAAAATATAATATTTTTTGAATTTTTAAACATACTGGACAAAATATTAAATTGTAGGTGCTCCTAACTTCCAAATAAATGATTCAATTAAATATTATGTTTTTTTATGAGTATTTCCCAAACTTAACTAATATATTAAAGAGTTAATTAATTGAAATTAATAATATTTTATTCATAATAAGAAGTGTTTTTTTTTTGTTTTTGCAAATTTTTTAATAATTTCAATTTTATAATAAAACTGTTAATAATTTTACTTTCCTAATTTAGTTTATTTCCAATGTACATACATATATTCTTCCTAGTTTTGCTTTTCTATTAATTATTACTAAAAATTCTTAAAGGGAACGTAAAAAAAGAAATTATAATATTCATTTTTAAGAGTAAATTAATGTGATTTTTTTACTTGAAATTATTACTTGAAATTAGTTGACTAACTGAATCTCGATGGATTCCTTGAATAAATAATGTGCACATTCAGTGGAACGGGGCAAATAGTTGTTAAACCAAGTCTATTTTCATGTCCATCTAATCTGGAATCATGTTCTTCTCTTCCACAGCTGTCTGTGAACGTTGTGGTGCCATCGGTGTGAAGCACACGTTCTACACGAAATCCCGTCGCTTCTGCAGCATGGCCTGTGCCCGTGGTGAGCTCTATTCGCTGGTACTCAATAGCAAAATGGATGCACCCCATACGGCGAGCAATTCGCCAGCACCTGCCCTTGAGATGACAGAGACGGCGACATCGACGGCATTGCATGCCGTGGGAAGTATTGCATCCGATCAGGAACAGGAGCAACAACTACAACAACAACAACAACAACAACAGCAGCAGCAGCAGTCGGACATTGAGTTGACACTGCAGGCGGCACATATCAAGAATGCCAATTATCGTTTTCGTATCACGGATCAGTCGAAGATCACACAACTAAATGGATTTGGCGAACCGATGTCGTTGGGTGGCGATGCCGCTGCCAACAATGTTCAGATGGCAACGGATGAAACAATTGCAGCATTAAATGGTGGCGCTGTTGGAGATGCTGCTGCGCCGCCGGCTGAAGCCAGTGGCAGCAGTGATGGCAACATTTCGGCCAACAATTCAAGTGGCAACACATTTCTGAATGCAGCGCCGACGCCAAAGGCGTTGAGGTTATTTCGTGATGTCTTTCCACAGGATGATCTGCCCCAGATCCCCAAATACGAACGTCTTCCGGCTCCGTGTCCTCAGATGGAAAAGATTCTCAGTATAAGACGGAGAATGTACGATCCGACGCACTCCTATGATTGGTTACAACGTCTGGGAAAGGATACTTTCTTTGCAGCGCCCGTTACCTGCTTTCCACACGCACCTGGCTACGAGGTGTGGGACAATCTGGGCGTGGGCATGAAGGTGGAGGTGGAAAACACCGATTGCGATAACATTGAGATCATACAGCCGGGACAGACGCCCACATCGTTTTGGGTGGCAACACTACTCGAGATTAAGGGCTACAAGGCGTTGATGAGCTACGAGGGATTCGATACGGACTCCCATGACTTTTGGGTGAATCTCTGCAATGCCGAAGTCCATTCGGTTGGCTGGTGTGCCACACGTGGCAAGCCATTGATACCGCCCCGCACCATAGAGCATAAGTACAAGGATTGGAAGGATTTTCTTGTCGAACGATTGTCCGGAGCACGCACATTGCCATCCAATTTCTATAACAAGATCAACGATAGCTTGCAATCGCGCTTTCGTCTCGGTCTGAATCTCGAGTGCGTGGACAAGGATCGCATCTCCCAGGTGCGCCTGGCTACAGTCACCAAGATTGTGGGCAAGCGCTT
Source organism: Drosophila kuntzei (assembly GCA_035042165.1). Lineage (NCBI taxonomy): Eukaryota > Metazoa > Arthropoda > Insecta > Diptera > Drosophilidae > Drosophila > Drosophila kuntzei. The sequence goes on along the minus strand of JAWNLU010000472.1, from coordinate 738,522 downwards.
GTTCCTGCGCTACTTTGATTCCGACGATGGCTTCTGGTGTCACGAGGATTCGCCCATCATTCACCCCGTCGGCTGGGCCACCACAGTTGGCCACAATCTAGCTGCACCTCAAGACTACCTAGAGCGCATGTTGGGTAAGATTTAATCATTGGAATATTTATTAATAACACTAGAAGATAAATTTATTTTTTATTTAAAAAATTTATATTTTATTTAAGATGTAAGCTTGCATTTTTGATTATTTCTTGAGACTGTCGCTAACAAATTTGAAAAGCTCTACGTTTCCTAGAAGTCAGTGAATTATTGTTTTTATTATTAAATATTTATACACACTTAAATTTGGCAGATTTGTAGAAATTTTATTATCTCCATCGACTTAAATGAAAAATATCGTAAGCGACCAATTAATGCATTTATATATTTAACAGGGTAACATAATTTAAGTCAATGTTTTTAAAATCTTAATTAAAAATGTCGTGAAAAATAATGAAAATAATATTCTCAAATCAAAATTAAATAACTAATCATATTAATTTAAAGCTGTGTATTAATGTTTAATAGATAAATACATAAATGCAGAAATGAGTAAAAAGTTAAACCCTAATTAAATTTAATGTACTGTTAATATATATTTATATACATTAGATTTTAGAAGATGTGAAACATTTTAAATTCCTTTGTGGCGTTCTCGAAAAGTTATCAGAAATGCAAGTTCAACACTGAAAAATTAATTTTAAACAAATTACAGACTATAACAAATTTTTTAAAATTAAAGACCCTTGAAAAATGTTGAAAGTCTAATTTTCTCATCTGGTAGATTTGGTAACATAAATAAAATAGCAATTTAATTTTGTTGCCCACTGTAGTATATATAACTAATTGCATTTCCTTTCAGCGGGTCGGGAGGCCATGATCGAGGTACATGAGGACGATGCAACCATAGAGCTCTTCAAGATGAACTTCACCTTCGATGAATACTATTTGGATGGGAAAACGAATGGATTTATGGAGGGCATGAAACTGGAGGCAGTTGATCCACTTAACCTGTCCTCGATATGTCCTGCCACGGTGATGGCAGTTCTTAAATTTGGTTACATGATGATACGCATCGATTCGTATCAACCGGATGCCTCAGGGTCAGATTGGTGAGCCGGCCTGCCTAGAGAATCTCGACAAGAATTAATCTATCTAAACTGTGTGAATTTATGTTTTTAGGTTCTGCTACCATGAGAAGTCGCCCTGCATCTTTCCCGCTGGCTTCTGTGACTCCAATAACATAACTGTGACACCGCCCAATGGCTACGATGCACGCACCTTCACCTGGGAGGGATACCTACGCGACACGGGCGCATTGGCGGCTGGACAACATTTGTTCCATCGCATGGTGCCGGATCATGGCTTTGAGAAGGGAATGAGCCTAGAATGCGCCGATCTCATGGACCCGCGACTAGTGTGTGTGGCAACTGTGGCACGTGTCGTTGGTCGTCTGCTCAAGGTGCACTTTGATGGCTGGACCGATGAGTATGATCAATGGCTGGACTGTGAGTCAGCTGACATCTATCCCGTCGGCTGGTGTGTGCTCGTGGGCCACAAACTGGAGGGACCACCACGCGCCTCGCACCAACAGGTGATTAAGCCAGCTCCCAAGCCCAAGGTGCAAAGGAAGCGCAAGACAAAGAAGGGCGGCAATGGAGCAACTGGCGCTGCCAGCAACAAGCAACAACCACATGACAACCACATGCAAACGGGTGAGTTTTCAATTCAAACAAAGCCTATAAGAATTTTAACAATAAAGACTAAGAATGTCAATATTGGGGGTCAAATATTATGAATACTAAACTAGGAAAATTTTAATTATGAAACCAATATTTGTTGAAATGTAATTGACAAATAATATTTACTAAGAATATAAAAATTGGTGGGGAAAATATAGAAGCAAAACTAAGAAATATGGAATAAGGAAAAAAAGGAAAATTATGAATGCGAAAATTAGGAAAATCTATCGTTTTTTTGTTAAGGATGTTATATTATTTGATATCGACTATTCCACTCTTCTTTCCTTTTTTTTAATATCATACTTAAGTTAGTAAAGATTCATTTTTTAAATGAACCCAAAAATTGATTCAAGTAATAACAAAATCATCTAAAATCAGTTGATTAGTATTTTTAGGAAAACAAAAATTGTGAATTACTTTTTGAAAAGAAAATTTTACTGTATTCAGAAAATATTAAAACGTAAATTTCCGAATTTTAGTGAACTTTATTGATATTTAATATTTTAGTCTGAATTTTTTTTATTTTTAATTAATTGCTATTAGTATATCCTAGTTTTTTAACTCCTCTTCAATCGATATTTTGGTACCTTTAATTTTATTTTTAGTTTTAAGTCTTTATTACTAAACTAATTAAATTAATTTACTGCAATTATTAACTGAAACTCTGATTTAATTATAATCACAGAAACAGCAGTTAAGCCACGAACGATTGCATTGAAAACGACGCCGCACTTGCCGAAGCTGAGCATCAAGTTGGAGCTGAAGCCGGAGCATCATAATCCCGCCTTCTATGAGAACAATCAGCCCGAGGATGAGGATGAGGAGGATGGCGTTGCTGAAGACGATCTCGATGGCGATGGCAGCACCAGTCACATGTCCGAGCTGTCGACCACACACTCCGAACAGCTTGGAGCAATGGCAGCCACAGCTGTAGCAGGAATTGGAACTGGAACCGGAGCCGGAGCCGGAGCAGTTGCCAATAGCACGGTAACTCCAATGGCCGGCAAAACAATGGTAAAGAAATCTTCCACTACTAAATCTCCTGCGCCACCAACTGTGGGCCGCAAAGCCACTAGCTACATTGCGGTGAGTACTTGAGGATAATAGTGCGTAATCGCTTGTAGAATCAAACAATCAACCGCCCAACGCCCGCTCGCCCGCCTGCCCGCTCGTTCGCCCGTCTGCCTATCCGCTCGTTGGCTATAACATTTGTACATAAAATTCGAAAAAATGAAAAGAAAAACAGAAATCATCAATAATGCAATTTGTATATAACTTATGTTTACGCACTGTTATTTTGGTACTTGCAACACTTTCATCAACACCTCAACTAGAGCTGGGAATAGTGACTAAATCTTTTAACCACACCAACATTAACTAAAATAAAAGTTTATATTATTTACTGCAGTTTTCCCAGTATACCAATAATTAATTACGATTTTCCACTCTTAAAAATTCCGTTGAAACTGGATTACTAATTTTAAAAACAATTTTATCTTAGTATTTTTATTACTAAATGTTAAAAATTATTAGAAAAATTAGCTTTCACCTAAAATTTAATAATATTGCTGTGTTTTCTCTAAATATTTATTTAGAATATGTTTCACAATTGTTGATTCCAATGGATACAAGAAATGTTTTAATAGGAGATTATGTTAAAGAATACATTTATTTACGTAATAGGAAATTTTAATTTTTACCTAGTGGAAAAAACTTAACGGCAATAATTATTTTTATAGTTAGGAATTTCCACAATTATTAACTTTTAGTTGGAAATTGATAACAACACTATTTTAATAGTTTGGTCAGTAAATATTTAGTTGAAATTCTTTATTTTAAAAATAGCGAAGATAACATTTAAATAAGTTTCAATGGAATTTAGTCATAGTTGCAAAATGTAAATAATTAAATAATATGTTATTATTATTTGGCTTTATAATTAAATGAAAACAACTTGTAATCAGTATTCCCAGCTCAGACTCTGACCTTAACACCCAAACACCTCAAAACACACACCCTCCACACACACTCATACTCATCCAGCTATGTTCCTAATTCAATCTGTAGACTTGATTTAACTAACTGATATTATTGCCTTAATTTTGAACAGAACTCGTCCGTGACAAACAGCAAGTACATTCCACGTCTGGCTGACGTCGACTCGAATGAGGCGCAACTGGAGCTGATGCCGGATTCATGGAATGTCTATGATGTATCACAATTTCTACGGGTTAACGATTGCACCGCACATTGTGACACCTTTAGCCGCAATAAGATCGATGGCAAGCGTCTAATGCAATTGACCAAGGATGACATAATGCCACTGTTGGGCATGAAAGTGGGACCTGCGCTTAAAATCTCTGATCTGATTACGCAACTCAAGTGCAAGATTAATCCCAGCAAGGCCAGATCACACAAGACCAACAAATCACCATTTTTATAGTGCGGAATCAAACCCGATCCCAACCAGAAACTGAAACAGAAACAGAAACCGAATCCGATACAATGTTTAACAAAGCCAAGCGTAGTCGTATTTAATTATATTATATACATTTTTTTTTCCAAAAAAGAAAAGGAAAACAAAAACAACACGAATGTTATCACCGATAGACGCACGCATCTACACGTGCATATATTAATGATTCTATATATGTAGCTGTATATATAGTATATATATAATACAGTATTTTGTTAGCACTTGAAATCGAAACACATACGTTGCCTATAATGGATCCAATATCCATATACAGTTTGTATAACTAACTCAAGTCTCACAGCGCGTTAATATATCTAGATATATTTATATATAAATAAATATATATACATACATACTTATCGCCGTAGTAGTCTTTAGTGTACGCTCATGTTATCAGTCAGAGTTTCTATTAATTGGGATAATACATTTTTATCATACACACACAAATCACATACATATTTTTTTATAATAGCAACAAATCGAAATTAAAAAATACAACATATGTATATAAACATATATATATATAAATCGGTAAATTGTATATAGAATTTGTATTCTTCAGTCGCCAGTAAACCAGGCAGCATCTCAAGAGCAAATCGCATCCAGTTAAGCGAGATCAGTCCGCTCCTAGTCCGTAAGCCAACAAATCAGCAAAAAAGCCCCAACAAATTGCAGCGTATATTGTTTAATTTGAATCCAGCAACTGCATGAATTAAGTACGTACTATATTAAAAAAAAAACAAAACAAAAATAAGTACTTCAAGTGAAGGCAACCTTAAAATTAGATTACCATTGTATCTAGAGATATATGATTAAGGTATCAGTTAATAATGTCTAAAACATATACCTAATAAAAACGAATTCAAAATTGCAACTATAACGAAATGGCATCGTTTTGTTTTATTTTATTCAGTTGTGAAAAACTGAACTTAAATTCAAATTCAACGTACGCTAAATGTTAACTTCATATTAACATTTCTGTTAAACAACCCTGTTAAGGTCTCTGTTAAGCATGTGGAACTTGTGGATCCCGTTCGCCAAAGTGGATGCGCGTCTCTCTTGTGGCCCACATATAATATAAACTCAGCTTTCAAATAATAGTTAAACCCAAGTATTTTTGTAGCTGCTCAACAACTTTCAATAGATTGGTTTATTATTATTATTATTAATATATTTTTGTTTTTTTGTTGATATTAATACAGTATTATTACAACTAAGGCTTAGTGTCTAATTTACACTTACGTTTGGTGGCTATTTATAATTTTTAATAAGTATATATTTGATAATTATGCTAAACTTTTGATTAAACAATTCAACACGCACACCAACAATGCTTGGTAAGCTTCTCTGTGTGTATGTGTGTGTGTGTTTAGTAGAATGGGTGCATGTGTGTGTGTGCAAATGTTGTAAATATAATTATGTACATATATGTAGCTGCCATAACCGTTAATAAGAGTTTAAGGAAACATAATAATAGTTGAATAATTCTAGATATAGAAGTACACATATACAAAGATGCCTATTTACAGGGTATTTTGTCCAGCTCTTAATTACTAATACACACTCACATAAGTATGCAAATGTGTGTATGTATATAATTTAATACTTAGCCTATATATTTATAATTGTATTATATTTATATTATATATGTATGCATATAGAAAGTTGAGGCTATTTGCGCTAAACGATGAATTTCTCTTGAAAGTTTCATTGGTTTATCTATGTACTTGTAAAGGCCTCAATAACAACTTAATATAATAATAATAAGAAATACTAACATTTACATACACAAGGTTGACAAATAAATATGAATATGAATATGAATAGGAATATGATTTTGAGTGTGAATCTGAATATGAATGCGAATAAGAGATTATGAATATCAATTGAAAATGTGCAAAATGTGAAATATCAAAAGGAGAATGGAGAATGGAAAATTAAGGGGATGCCCCGTTTCCAGTTGGTTTTTGAGCTTCTCTAGACTTGGTTCACTTGAGTCCAATGAAAGAAAACGCATTACAAGCATTACAGTAAGAAAGCTACAGTCGAGAGTGCTCAACTACGAGATACCCTGGTCCAGTAAGTTACTTATTATGTTTGCCAAAATCTCTGAATTCCGTTTGTTCATACGGACAGATGGACGGACGGACATGACAACATCGACATCGACTTGCTGATCAAGAATATATATACTTAATGGGGTCTGCCACGCCTCCTTCTGCCTGTTACATACTTTGCACAAAACTTAAAATATCCTCGACCAGAGTATACAAATAAATATTAAATTAATAGCCGATATTGAATCAACATTTATACAGTTGTTAATGCAGCAGCAGCAGCTGTTGTTGTTGTTGTTGTGGTTGCAGCAACTGTTGCTGATGTTGTTGTTGTTGTTCCCACGCTGGATCGTCGCTTCTTAATTGGCGGCGTTTCAGATTCAATCGTTTGGGAATTGCATTGATCTTCCACAACTGTTGACTGTTCCACAACTTCTGCTGAGCTGCGTCTTTTATTGCTGGGACTGTGTGGGATGTGGCTGCCACAGCCGGTGGCAACTGTTGCATCCACTGTGACGCCGCTGGTGATTTCCGTGACAATGTGTGCCTCCAATGAAGGCGGCAACAGCGGCGACAATGGAACTGCATTTAGATCACAGGCCTCCTCATCGCTGACCACAACATTGCCAAAGATATCGCCACCACGTCCGCTGATCAAATCATCATCATCATCGTCGTCATCATCGCTAAAGTCGTTGCTCCAAAAGACTTGCGCACCGGGAAAGACATACGAACTGTTCTTGCCGTGACAGTAGAAGGTTCCGGGCTGCAGACGTTCCGCCGTAGTTTGACGCTTACGTTGCGGCGGCGTGGGAGTCAAGCTGGGAGCTGCTGTCTTTGTTTCCAGCACAACATTTGCATGGCCGGCGGATGGGGAGGTGACTTCGTTGTTGCTGGCATTGGAGAACTCGCCCTGCTCAATGCCGCTGTCCTTGGACGAGTCAATGGAGAGATGACGATAGCTGGCCGTGCTGCCGGCGATGCCGATGGCGCTGGTATTGATTGCCGCCGGTGCCGCAAGGCGATCGCAGCTCAACGCCGTCTCGTTCAGCTCCACGAGTATATCGCTCTTAATCCGCTCGATGGCGGCCCGATCATCTGCATTGGTTGTGGTTGGTGGCGTTGTTTGCAGTGGCCGCTTGCTCTGCACCGCCGTGAATGTGGAAGACTCGAAGCCGCTGTCGGAGCATGTGCCTGCCGAGGAGCCGAGCATGTAATCCGCCGATCCATTGGACTTTAACGATTGCGTGTCCGTGTCCAGCTGCGATTGTTGTTCACTCTCGGAACTGCAGTGTCGATGATGATGATGATGGTGGTGATGATGATGCAGATAATCTGCTGGTGGCAACAGTTCCTTGGACTCCCGAAGCACACCATCATCACAGCACAATTGCCGCCAATCGTTGTCACCACTTTGGGATGCAGAGCCAGAAAGACGATGACAGATCTGATTGATAATCACATCAGAGTCGCCCAACAGTTCCACATCAAACTTGAGATGATGCAGTTGCTCGCGATTGATCAGAATCTGCGGCACTGACGCTGGGATGCTGCTGGGAATGTGGGCGACGGGACGCACCTTCAACGATGATCCAATCACAATCAACAGATCGCATTTGTCTTTATCCGTTGCCATCACCGTGTGATACTCATCCGGCAATCCTGCAATGCGTTAAGAGATAAAAACAAATAATACAATTAGTTCCCAATCAACCAATTAAAGTGAAATAACAACTATATCATTTATTGATAATTTATTGGTAGTGAATATCCCAACTCAAATGATTGGATAAAATTCAATTAAATATTATTAGAAACCATTAAAATTAACAATTTAGTTAATTTGGGGTTTTTTAACGTTTCTAGCATTTCCCTGTAAAAATTGTGAATACTTTTTTAATAATTAACTTAAAAAAAACATACAATTTTTAAATTGATTTGTTTCTTTGAAATTTAGACTAAAATTGAAAAATTAAAAAACTGAGAAACCTGTAATTAGGAAATATGTACATCTTATTTTAATTTCGGCTTTTCCAAATTTTACTATTGTTTAATATTTTGGAAATGCTGTAAAATAGGAAAGATACAAAAATAACATGTTGGGTATCATTTATAATATACATATGTTTGGAAACATTGCATAATAAAATTCAATTGTATATTTCAAAATAATATATTCCTCTGAAGTTGGAATAACTAATGCTGTTTTCTTCTAATATTAATCAACTAGACATTTACTAATATTTTTACTCTGGAAATGTTTGAATTTTCTCTTTTTTTGATTTTTTGAATTTTATTTTGAATTTGTTTTTGTAATTCCTACAAAAAATTTGATGTTCAGTTGATGTTAAAGGTAGAGTAAAAATTGTAAAAATAAAACTAAATTTCAGTTGTGAAAAAAAGTTAAAATATATTATAACTATTGATATGAGAAATTAAAATAAAAACATTAAATAATTGTTTTGTTCTGGAAGCCTTCAACAATACAAAATAACTCAATGAAAACAGATTCTAATCAATATTTTGAGCTCTTGATAAGAATTGTAAATTGCTTACCTTCGCCAAAGAAGACAATGTCGGGCTTCATGATGCCATTCTCGACGAGCTGCTTCAACTGATCCTCAGTGACGGCGACAGAGGCATCCACGCTGTGCTCAACATTCGGCTGGCATTGCGGACAGACGGGAATGCGCTGGGCAAAGATGTCCGCACGTAGTGCATCCGCATTGCACTTGTATTTGCACTTGGTGCACGAGGCCGTCGAGAAGGATCCATGGCATTCAATGACCCGCTGGATGCCGGCAACCTGTTCCAGGGTATCGATGTTCTGCGTATAGTTGCGCAACAGTTTCCCCTTTGTCTCCAGCATCTTGATGAAACGGTGACATGGTGAGGGCTTAAACTCGCCGGGATAAATCTCTCGTGCGAATTTGTAGAACGGTCTCGGATCACGCTTGAAATAGTTAATGTCGAACATAGCCTGTGGATCGGGCAAATCGGGAAAATCATGTGCCAAACGGGCATAAATGCCGTTTGTGGAACGGAAATCTGGTATGCCGCAGGAGACGGACACGCCAGCTCCAGTGAGCACAATGATCTTCTCGGACTTTTGCACCAAGTCGATGACATCGTCAAATGTGTTCACATTGCTCAATTTATTGCGACGCTTTGGCTCATTGAGCAGATGCGACAGATAATCCCACAGCACGGATTCATCGATATCCGTCGGCAACCCGGAGGCAAAGTGCGGCATTATACTGGCAATCACCTGGCGGGGCATCCGACCACGTCCCGTGTAAAACTCACGTTGTTGTTGCCAACGCAGCTTCCAATCGGTCTCGCTTATCGAGGAGCAATCCGAGCTGGAAGAATCGTCATCATCATCATCGCTGTTGGCCCAGCTAGAAATAAATATTAATTGAAAATAAAATAAAACTTTTCAATAAGAATTTCAAATAAATCAAATCTTAACTTTATTAAAAATTAAAATAATTTATCTTACATTATAATTATATTTACAAAAAATATTATTCTTTTATATGATGCTAAAATAGTAATATATTTTATTTCCTTTATTCAATATTTCAATAATTTATACCTCGACTTGTAATCTTCATTCTCGTCCTCGTCATCTTCATCGTCCTCATCCGCCTCGGAAAAGGATTTCTCAATTTGTTTTTGTTGTAAACTTTGCTCCAATTCGTTTGTCAAATTTTTGGCATTTTGATTGGCGCCAATTTCTTGTTCTCCCATTTGAGGCAATGTTTTTGTTTTGATTTCACTATTTGCTTTTGGTTGCGGTTCGCTTGTTGCTGGCGTCGCCGCCGCCGCTGATGATGTTGTTGCTATTGCTGCTGGCTTCATGTTTGTTGACAGAATTTCAGCGCCAAAATCGAAATTTGTTTGCGATCGCTCAAAAATAATTAATCTATTATCTTCGTCGTGTTGTACATTGAGATCGCAGACATCCGCAAGCTCTTTGGCGTTAATGTGGCCAAGTCGTATGTCCATGTCCTCATACTTTTCCATAATTTTTCCAGGCGCAACACAGTTTTCGCCCGTATTAGCTTCGTCTGCTTCTTGCCACACACTCTCTCACGCACAGCACACCACCACAATCGAGTTGTTTCGATTTCTTCTTTTTGCTTTCACGCTTTCCGTTTTCTCCGCTCTTTCGTTGATACACACACAAAATTTTTACGTCTCTACTTTGCACTCATTTTTCTTGCGTAAAAAATATCTCCAGTTGTCAATAAAGCCCACTTTTTTTATTCACAAACTTTTTTTTCGAATAAATACGAATTTTTTAATATTTAGAAAATTTTTTTACTGCATTTCTATTAATTATTTTCGTAAAATTTGTACGTAATCGCTGGAAAATTTTCCGATGATATGACGTACAAACAGTCCAATGTGGCCAAAGCAAACGTTGGAATAAATCATTAAATTTCACCACGCCCAACGTGTGCTTGAAAATGGCTACGTGCGGCGATGAGTCATGACGTTTTTAAATGCAGACCATTTGGTCACACTAAAAAAATTGCCATTCACACAAAACGAGCTAGTTTTTGTATTTATTAAATCATGTTGCAAAAATATATAAAATATTCTGCCCAATTTTCTTAAATAACGTAATCGCTTTAAAGAAAACAAAAATGGTGTGATAAAGTAAATCGGCAGTGGCGATGTGTTGTTTTGACTGACCATTCAAGTAAAGTACGTATATCGATTGCTTTTGCCACAGCCAGCCAAAGTAAGCAGCAAATAATTTTTAACATTATTTAGCAACCGCAAAGTTTAGTAAGTTTACATCAAGTTATAATAATATATAAAAGAATTTCTCAAGAAATAAAAGAATACAAGTACAGGAGAAATGAGTTTTTTAAAAAGTTCAATTACCTGGAAAGTATTGCATACTTTTCAGCGAGGGGATCAGCTGTTTTTACAGCTGTTTTGTTTGTTACACTGGAAAGTGGAAAGTGGAACAAAACATAAACTCATCAATTGGAAAATAACAAAACAAAGTCAAAGCAATATGAACTGAGAATTATAGTGTCATAAGACTAGAAACATTAACAAAATTATTACAGCTAAAATGTGTGTTTAATTTAGGGGCTTTCGCGCATTCGCAATGGACAAACTGAATTTATATGAGGTACTTGGAGTGACCAAAGATGCGACTTCTGAGGAAATAAAAAAGTATGCGCCCAATTATTGTTTATCTTCCCAATGTACTCTCATGTTGTTTATTTCAACTAGAATTATCGCAAATTGGCCAAGGAGTTTCATCCGGATAAGAATCCCGATTCGGGTGAGAAGTTCAAAGAAATATCATTCGCCTATGAGGTGCTTTCGGATCCGGAGAAACGTCGCATCTATGATCGCTATGGAGTTAGGGGCTTGCAGGAAGGCGCTGAAGGCTATAGCGACGCCTCTGACTTCTTTGCACAGTGGTTTCCATTTGGCGGCGCGACCTCCGAACGTGGCAGACGCGATGGCAGAATTATGGTGAAACTGGAGCTAACGCTTGAGGAAATCTATGTGGGAGGGAATCAAAAACCAGTGGAATATAAGCGACAGAAGCTGTGTGATCAGTGCCACGGAGACGGTGGACCCATGGAGGCGCGCCTGGAGTGTGAGGCCTGTGGCGGGGTTGGACGCACTGCAGCATTCACTTTCATGGGTCTAAGCGCCTTTGATGCGGTAAGTTTGGGTAGACTCAAGAAAATGATTTCCTTAACTCGTCTTATTTTATTTCAGGTGTGTCCTACATGCGATGGTCGTGGATTCACCATCAAGGAGAAGATGCGCTGTAAACTGTGCACCGGCAGCGGCTTTGTGGAGCAGCAAATGAAACGCAACGTGGATATTGAACCTGGTGTGCCTCACATGTTGAAGCTGCCCTTTGCCAATGAGGGGCATCAGCTGCGCAGCGGTGAATTCGGTGATCTCTATGTGGTTATTGTGCAGGCCGAGCACACGGTCTTTCAGCGTCGTCATGCCAATCTCTATATGCGTGACTTGCAGATCAATATCACAGAAGCCTTATGTGGCTACACGCATTGTTTCAAGCATCTCGATGGACGCAACGTCTGCATGACCACACAGCCAGGTGAAGTGTTGCGCCACAACCATATCAAGATGATGCGCAGCGGCGGCATGCCCGTGTTTAATAAACCAACGGATCATGGTGATCTCTATGTGCAGTTTAAGGTGAATCTGCCGGACAACGATTTTGCCACACAAGCTCAGCTGGCCACGCTGGAGGAATTGCTACCGCCACGTGAACGTATCGTTGTGCCGCCCAGCGCGGAAGAGGTTCACATGACGGACTACAAGCCACAGGCTCGTTCGGGCCGTACGGATACAGAGGATGAGGATGATTACAACGGACAGTCGCCACACTTTGAGAGTGTACAATGTCAGACAGCTTAGTTGTGGGCATTTGCATATCCATGGATGTTGCAGTTGCAATATCTCGCTATTGATTTCTGGAAACTAATCCCAACGCTTGGCGTGGACGAGATGTGCTTCTTGGTGCCGCTAGTCGTCTTACTATTTATAGTATTATTTTTCATACAGGAATGTTTGCTGTGAAAAGCGCGTGATCAAAATTTAACCCATTATATTTTAGGCCAAAACGAAATTAGCTTAGCTAAATTGCAAATATGAATATGAATGTCATAAATGTTATTAAAGCCCCACTAATAAATTATATGTTTATCTTAAACTATCCTACACATAATAAACTAACAAAATATCAATACATAATTATTTGTTAATCTAAGAACCATGACAGGCTAAAGAAGTAGAAAAAGTAATACATAGTTTGTTATTAAACCAACAATAACTATAATATAAATGAGGAATAAATTTCACCATTAATAAATAAATAAATAAATGCCTTATTGCTTTGATGCCTTCTACAAAAAATTCATTTTGTTATTGAAATTGTACTTTGTTTTTATTTTTTTAAATGTCAACTAAAGATATAATTCTCAGTTCGTAACGTCTTTTTATTTAACTAAATCTGAATATTCAGTTGTTAACTATTAAAAGAAATGTATTAAAATAAATCAATATAGAAATCCAAGACATGTCTAAAATAACAATAACAATGTGGTATATATATTATATATTATAAATAAATTGGTTTTATGGCGAATAAAATTTCATTTAACTTTTAGTGAAAAATCAAAAATAACTCATAGTTCGTAACTTTTAATTTAAAATAAGCAAAAGTCTCATTTTTTAAGTTTTATTAAAAAATCATAAAATTACTTAATTCGCAGCTTTTATAGTAATTTTATTTTTTTAAATTTACTTTTATTTATTGAAAAACAAACGTTAAGCTTGATTTTCAAATAAATGAAGAATTAAATATTTAAATATGATATTTATTATAAAAGTAATGTATAAAGTAATGAAGTTTTTCGTGAATTCAAATAATAGAAAGAAAAGTAGAAACTTTGGGTTAGTCGTGATTTTATTTTAAGTTAAAATTTGATTTAAATGAATCAATATCATAAATTATAGATAATAATTTTTTGAAATGCTTCATTTATTTTAGAGGATTGATTTTCTTTTCCAAAAAATCCATAATAATTAGATCAAATTTTTAATCTTTATTAGTTTATGATTTAAAAACTTTTAATTACATATTTGAAATTCATTAGAATACCAGTCTCGTATTGAAATCCAGAGTCTATCGATTCTTCTTGTTGAGAACATTTTAGATTTTCTTTGATTTTGACTTATTGGAACTGCAGTCGGAGTTGGAGTCCAGTTGATCCGATGCCTGCTCCGATTGAGGCTGGGAGGGAACGCTTAAATCCAGCACGGCAAGGGGATTCGATTGAGGAGGTTCCTCCTCCTCCTCGGGCTGTGGCAAGACTAACAGATGTTGCTCCGAGCTGTTTGATTGCATCTCGCCACAACGCATCGTCTTGGCATCCGCCGCCTGTTCAGCACTGACCTTCATCAAGGTCTGATATTGATTATATTTGGCATAGTTCCTTCTGCCGGTCTCATCGTTCATCAGGACCTGGGCATGGACATGGGACTTGTCGCGCATGGTCTTCAGCCGTATATGCTTGGTGATGTCCCAGCGCCAATTGGAGCGATATGAGCAGAGGGAGCACTCAAAGGGCTTGCGATTGAGATGACCCACAATGTGGACATGGAAGCGGGATGCGGTGGCAGCCCAAAAGGTGCAATGTGGACACTTGAAGACCTTCTTCAAACCATCCGAATCCTCTGGCTGCAGTTGCTCCGTCACCTGTGGGAAAATGTAATATTCATGGAGGGTAGAGTTTGATTTCCAGATTGAACCTACCTCTCCATAACCAGGTGCGGTTTCCACCCCACAGTAGCTCAGATCGTTGCCACGATAATCCTCCTCGCCGGCAAGATCCATATCACTGGCCAGATTCGTGGTGTTCCTCAATGCCGGCTCACATTGCTGCAGATGCTGCACTAGCTCCATGGCATTCGGCATAATTTGCTGGCAATGGGAGCAACTAATGGGCGGCAATTCATTTAGAGGCGTCTCCAGCTCGATTGCCTTCTCTGGACTGGGACACGCGTCCGTTTCGTTTGATTCCGGCTGCTCCAGCGACACCTGATCCTGTACAGCCTGGCGACGCAATGCCACATGATGGTTGAGCTCGTGTATGGTCAGGGATTGCTTAATGTTGGTGCTGAAATCGCAGGCATTGCACTTGAAGTAACCATTGGCGCCATGGTTCTTGGTGTGCCTGTCCAGATTCCATTTATAGGGCGAGTGAAAGTCACAGGAAGCGCATTTGATCAGCGGCATGTTATGATACTTGACATGCTTCTTGAACCGAGCACGGATTGGAGTGCTGTAGGAGCACTTTTTGCATTGATAGGGAGCCAAGATGCTGCCCGTGGAGAGATCCAGAATCTCTGGTGCGAGGTAATCCTCCGCCTGGGCGACCTCCTCTGAATCGGAGCTGCTTTGTTCCGCCTCGCGACTCTCCGGTTCCTGGGGAACGGAGGTGGAGGAGGACATGGGCATGGGCATTGTTGGTGGCAACATGCACAACTGAAACTCAAAGGCCATGGAGAAGATGTTGCCGGTGCCACGGGCAAACAATTGTTGCAACTGTTGCAGTTGCTGTTGCCGATTGAAGGCCTCCACATCGTGGAGCAGCTGCTGCTCCAAGATTTGCAGCTCACTCTTCAGTTGCTTCAACGATGGTACATTTGACATGGATGTGAATCCGGCAACTGGTGCCACTGGCGTCTCGATGCTCTCCTCGAGGCGTCGCTTGCGTGCCTCGCGATTACAGTGGCGTCTGCCCGACATGCCACCACTGTCATCATCGGAGCAGCCATGCACCATCTTCATGTGCCGCACGAGCTTCTGGAAGTGACGCGAGGCGTAGAGACAGAGCTTGCACTCATTGATCACAATCTTCTCGCCGTGCACATCCCGCAGATGGGACAGATGACTACGTGGATTCTGTGTGAAGAAGGCACAGCTGGTGCAACTGTAGTTGCGTCTAATCTTGCACTGCGGCAACTCCTCCTCGTTCCTGGCATCCACCTGCAAATGTGTCGGCGATGGCGCCTTGTAATCCCCACCTGCTCCACCTGCTCCACCTGATCCTCCGTCTCGTTGTGTGGACAACGCCATCCTGGGCATCATCGGGGCAATTGTTCCTCCTGTCCGATTGTTGAGCAACTGAAGATGTCGCTCCAACAATTCGGCATCAACAAGTGGATGAGTTGCAGCTGCCTTCACATGATTCCCAGTGGTCCCAGTGACCACCTCAGTTGAACTCATGGGGGTCTGATAGACTGTAGCACCACTGACCAAGCTGCGCACCACCAGTCGATTCCCAGCACGCTCCACCATCGATGGCAATTCCATTTCTACAAATCTTTTCAATATAAATTTGCAATTTCTTTTTTCTTTCGATATTTTCACGAAGTTTTTCCTTCAGATTTTTTCCGATGTTTACACTTTGAGAGCTCACTACGAAATAAACCACTTTGAGACCGTCAAACCGATGGTCGAGTTTTCTGTAATACGCAAAGGCTACTGGGTCTCAATTTTCAAAGCGGTTCCCTCCGAGTCCCATGTCAAAATTGGGCTGAATTTAACCGAAATACGAATACCAAAAAAACAAAAAATTGAATATGTAAATCTATAAAACTCTCTGTATCTAATCCTGAAACTAACTTAAGTCTGTAAGTAAAGAAAGCAAACGGGATATTATAGTTTAAAGATATGAAATGGTAAATTATGCGGAAAGATATCAGGAAAATATTTTTAGATTGATTTATATATGGAAATTAAGATAATAGTTCGGAGATGAATGCGGAACCACATACGAGTTGTCTTCTCCGATTTTTACGTAAAGATCTTTAATCTATGACAGCATATAAGAAATATTTACAGACTAGAATATTAGTCTAGAGTATCATAGTATATAGAGCATAGAAAAAAATCTCTGCAATGATAGTTGAAGACGGAAATAAAGAAATTAGGTATAGAAAATGTGGGAAAATTAAAGGCAAAGGAAACTATGACGTTACACTCGTATCATCCTGGATTTTCTGAAAATAAATAAATCACAAAGTTCTGTAGGGAAAGAATAACTAAAAAGAAAAACTGTGAGGAAAATTGTTCGAGCTTTTGCCGTAGGGATTATATGTAGTATGCAAATTATATAAAATAATAATAAATCAAGTGTGTTCTATTTTTCCATATTTCGTCTTTCAACAAAATTATACATCATTCTACCCATTCTCTCATAGCAATTATCTTCAATTTTCCAATTGCCAAAGTATTCCATAGTTCTAATAAAAAAGAGGAACGGGTCCTGTTTATAGATTATATTTTTAAAAATATCAAAACTGGCAACTATTTTTATTCGTTGGTACATTTGATCATTTTTTTACTTATCGAATTTTTATTATATATATTTTTTTAAATATATAATCACATAATATGTGATATTATAAATATGTATAAGAGATACACTAGAATTTTACCAAGATGATTAAATGAGTAAATTTTCAAATATGATACAATTTACAATTAAAAATTACTTATTCTTTAATTTCGTTGAATGTAAAGTACAACCAAAAAATCTTTATTAATTTTAACTTAAGATGGAAATAAAAAAAAACAAAAAAAAAGATTGTTACTAACTCAAGTCGATTACAATAACTACAAAAATAGCTTAATTATTATTACTTATAGATAGAAGTTCTGGAGACTATTGGTCCATTTGAGACTCCTTTCCGTCCATACAAACCGGCAATAGACGGAGTCGCAGATCCGGATTCACATTTAGTTCTTCCTCACTAAAGTCGAAGAGATGCGGAAGATGCGAACCGTTTGGCATGCGGGTTTTCATTGCATCCATGGTGCGGAGTACATCAAAGGTGGCATGGGCACAAGCATGAATTGGAGGAATACGATTTTCTGGTTCATAGGCGAGACATGAATTTAGCAGATCTTCCAAGTCGGGTGGCGGATAGAAGCCCAACATAAAATTCCAATCGGTGCTAGTTTTGATTTCCACTTGACTTATTCCACTGGCCTCCATCAAGTATGTGGCATCCTCCAGTCCAGACGTGCCCAACATGCAGACGATATGCAGCATCTGCTTCTGATCATCTCCGATGTGGTCAAAGAGTGGTGATCCTTTCAACATTTCCGCCAGCACACAGCCGGCACTCCAGATATCCAGAAATGTGCTATACGAACTACAATTGGCAAGCAATTCCGGAGCACGATATGGACGCGGACAGGCACAGATATTCAAGATTTTGGAGCCGACAAAGTCACCTAACTTGAGATTCATTGTTATCGGATCCATGAGCATATTATCGGGTTTGATATCTTGATGGCAAATGTGATGCGAGTGCAGATAGGCTAATCCCCGGAACAATTGATATGAGAGGATGCGCACATAAATCAACGGCACAGATTCCTCCCGATGCCCGTTTAGATAATCAAACAGTGTCATCGGCATGTACTCCATGGCCATGAGTAAATGTCTTTGTAGGGGATTCCCCAATTGGGCATAAAAATACATGAGCAAACTCACAATGTTGCAATGCTCCTCGATGTGGCACATAATGTCCACCTCATCCTCCAATTGGAATGGCTTCAGAAGCACCTGCTTGAGGGCCACCAAACGTTTCAATTTATTCATTCTCGCCTTATAGACTCGTCCAAAAGATCCCAATCCAATAGGTTCATATACCGTTAACGAGGAGCACACTGGATGCCGCACACGAGGTGTATAGAACATGGCTATAAAGATGGTTCCGTTTCGTATCAGTGAATGTTGCATGGGAGAATCATCTGGATTTTCCTTATTTTCTGATGTGAATATTCAAGAAAAATCAAAATCACATCACATTTAGTGACTCCACTTACTTACCCATTTTATTTTGTTTATTTCAGAATATTGTTTATTATTTTTCGAATACTAATTCTTCAATAAATCGCATTACTTTTCAAGCTAACATAAACTTGAAATAAAATAAAAACAATCAAAAATAAACAGTAAAAAAGCACAGGGTCGACCTTACTTCAACTTTCTGCAGCGAGTCTGGTCACTCTGAACACTCAAACTGCATGTGTTGAATCTCAATTTGTAAATAAATAATATTTACAAATTAATTTATGAAATCGTATCAAAAATTTGTTAATTTACATTATTATTTTACAGTTGACAGCAATTGTTGTATAGAAATTGGACTTTTACGAGTTGGCTATGTCAGTGTGTTGAATTCTTTGCTGTGGTGAGTTACGTTTTCAAATGCAAAACTGTTGTTGTTTCTATTGAGCGTTGCCAGATCATGGTGAAATTATTAAATTCATCTTGGAATTTAAAATAAATCCATCCGAATGGATTTAAAAAAGGATCTTTTGGTCATTTTTGAAACTATAATTTTAAAAATTTCAGTAGAATCATTCTCAGCATTTTGTCAACCGCGTTAAACTAAATAAAATTCTATGACATAGTAGAGGCTCATTAATTGCTAGTACTTTCCAATTCAAATTCCGAATATAGTGTTAAAAATTACGAAAACAAAGTTTGCCTGTTATTTCGAAAGATAAAAATTATTTTCATCTTCGTAATGTGTATCCAACATAGTTGGCAGACAGAGAGTCTTTTGTGGCGATAAGTCTGTCTACGTATTGGCCGTGTGCGGGTTTTATGCTGCCATTATCATTTCCGGTTGCCACGATAAACTTTCACCAGCAAAAGTTTATGGGTCCGAGTCGAGAGCCTCTGCACAGGACAGACAGAATGACAGAAAGACAGAGAGACAGACAGACAGACACTGAGAAGCTATTGCGGAAATGTCGCTTGCCATGCTTCTCTGTGGTTCAGAGTTGAAATTCATGTAATTCCATTAACACAGGCAACTTCCGTTGGACGGGAAAATGACAGGCTCGCCTAATGGGCGACGCGTGTGCCATGCAATGGATGTACCATAAATACGAGTATACGGGATGTGGATGTGAATGGTTATGTGGATGTGAATGTGGCTTAGCATTGTGGCATATCCATGCCGAAAATATTCCAGTTAGCAGGCTCTTCATTTTTGGCCTTTAGCCAGTTGTTGACGGGCATTAAAGTTAAATACCTAAATTCAAATATTTTACGATGCCATAAACTGCAGCTGGTGCAACAGGTTTTTACACAGTTCCACAGACAGGAAACGGTGAAAAACTGCCAAAACGGAAATAACAGTCAGGCCAAAAAATGCCTAGCGTCAAGTGCTATGTTGAGATATTCAGGATTTCCGTTTATACTACAGCAAAAATACAAAAATAATAAAAAAAGTTCAGTTGTCAACTTTGTTTACAGGTTGCGAAAATGTAATTTCTCGACTCCGCGTGTTTTGCAAAATAAATACAAAGCGTTTATCTTCTAAGTATATTTAGAAATATAATAAGTGTATAATAAAAGTGGGCAGGCAGCTTTCACAAATCTAATCACTGTTGGCTAAAGATTTAAAAACTGAATTCTAAAACTGAATTCTCAAACCGACTTTATCTTAACCTAAAAATAAATTAATGTTTAAGGACAAGGCAAAAAAAAGTTGAAAATTGCATCACAATATAACAACTTAGTAAACTTGTACCAATATTGAAATAATAATACTCTTCATTCTTAAGTAGGATATATTGTTTATATATCATATGCATAAACTAACATTTATTTATACGAGCTTTTAATACCCAATATATTAAGTTAGTAGAGTTTATTATTTTTGACTGTCATAATATAAAATAAAAACAGGGTATAAAAATAAGTTCGTTTCATGCCTGTGCAGTTCCCAATTAATATTATATATATTTTTAAAATGTGTAAAAGCTGAGGAAAAATAACATAAATAGTGGAGGAGTGTATTAAAGTAATGTCTCAATTTAACGTTGCTATTTTCGTATTTTTCCGTTTCCTTTTTTCCTTTAGTAATTGTTACGTTTATAGTATATTTAACTTTTACAGGGTATAAGAAGAGTATTAACTTGACGAAACACCAGCTCGATGAGTACCCTCAACCATGAAATACACATTCTTCGAGCCTTTGGATATGAAAATCGTGCCAAGTTCTCGCAGCTCAAATGCACTTGACGTCTCAAAGTCAATGGCAATGGGGCAATTCGTGGGAAAATCTTTCGATTGCATTCTACTTGTATAAAAGCTGTTGCAACTTACCCACTGTATACATTAGTAAGTATATATATATGTATGTACATATATTTGTGTGTACTTACTTACTCGTAATTAACAACATTGAATGCGATTACAAACATCTCCGCGTTGCAAATTTGTGCAAATTGAAAAATCTTTCAAGATCTTGTTGTTGTCGGTAGTCACACCTTTGTGTTGTTGTTGCTGTTGTTGTTGTTGCTGGTGATGCACTGTGGTTGCTGCTGCTGCGTCGACAGTCTTGACCTTGAACTTGGTATTAGATGTGCGCTCTCAAAACCGGTTACCTTACCTGGCCGAGACTTTTGTGCTGTAAATTAATGGGATCCACAAGAAAAACGGTGACAAGCACGAAGCTACAACAACAACAACAATCACAGCAATCACAACAACAACAATCACAGCAACAACAACAGCACCTACAACTTTACATTGGTTAAGTAACAACTGGTTGGGCATTTTCTGAAATTACCATTTTAAAATGAACAAAGGGCTCATAATTAAAATTAAATCACTTTCCTATGCTAACTTCATGCCGTTGATAACACAGTCAGCAGAGAGGGAGAAGAGAGCGAGGGGGGGGGAGCATACTTGTTCTATGGTTACATTTCTAATTGCAGGCTGAAAGCGCGGCAATAAAAATAAAAGCAGCAAACCAACCACCGTCCTTCCTGGCCCCTTCCCTGCCATTCCCTTCCCTGCCTTTCCGGAGGCGACCACAGGGCAAATAAAACGAATCCACACACAGAGGGTGGCACAACATGTTGCGCCAGAGCCGCAGCTAATCCAAGCGCCACTAAGTATGCTACAGCCCAGGAGAGGGAGTGGGAAAAGGAGAAGGAGAAGGAGAGGGAGTGGGAGTGGGAAAGGGAGACTGTAGCATTTTATTGGCTGGGTGGTTTTGGGTGGTTCAGTGGTTTGGGTGGCTGTTAAATTTTAAAAACAACAACAAACAAACAAAATAAAAACATCCAAGCAATGTCGACACTGTAGGCATAATATATTAGACTTTAAGCTAATTTGTTTGGTTTGCCAACATTACGTATACGTTATATATAGGATGAAATTATTAAATTATGTGAAATTTAAAGCTCAATTGTTTTAGTTGTAATTTAAGCTTAATATTAAATAATAAACTAATGGATTTAACTGAACATAATTAAGGAATTTTTATAACATAGTAGACTTTAGGCTAATTTGTTTGGTTTCCCAATATTACGAATACGTTATATATTGTATATAATTATTAAAATATGTGAAATTTAAAGCTCAACTGTTTTAATTGTAATTTAAGCTGAAAATGAAATAATAAACTAAGGGATTTAACTAAACATAATTAAGAAACTTTTATAATATGTTAGACTTTAAGATAATTTGTTTGGTTGGCCAACATTACGTATACGTTATATTTTCATGAAATTATTAAATTATGTATAATTTAAAGCTCAACTGTTTTAGTTGTATTTTAAGCTGACTTAACTGAGCATAATTAACAAATTTTAAATTTATTTTCCTGAATAGCAACTGCATACAGTAGTGGCAAAAATATTTATACGTTATAATTGAAAAGCTACAGTGATGGCGCGTCAATTGGTGAGGTAAAGTGATCTTTCTTCTATTATAATTCTTTTATAATTATAAAATAAGAACTGGGTGCAGACAAACAGTGGTGGCTCAAATATTAGGTCCTTTGCTGCATTGTAGTCATTCGAAAATAAAAGCTTATCAAATGCAGACAATTCTAAGTCTAAAAAATCTATATTTCCTAGACATCTTAATAAAAGATTATTGATGATGATATAATTTAATTTCAATTATATCTTAAATTTCTTAGACTTTAAAATCATTTTAATTGCAGAAAGTTATCATGGAGTGTTTATTGTCTGAGCTTAAACTAATTCATTTTAATTCTCTATTGTTTATTAATTTAATTAACAATTTTCTAGTAGCTGCTAGAATCGTCGACACCCTAGATAAAATGCAGTTTTTCTCCCTAGAGAAAAAAATCTTAACTATGTAGTTAAATAACTTGCGAATTTTTTGCGGGTTGGATAATTGTTGAGGTCTGCCAAATTGCTGTTGATTTGATTTTAATGAGTTATTTGATCCAATGAGAACAATTATTGCAGTAAAATTTCAGTCTGCATTAGTATATTATGAAATCTAGCTAAGACAGTAGTTGCTCATTAAATAGAATGTTTCGATATTGAGAATTTCTTTTATTATTTTAGAGCACGCATTTTAATTAAGAGAATTTTGTAATGTAAGTTTATATTAATCGATTATAATTAAGTTTGGCCAATTTGCTTATTGCTGAATAATCAAAATTTTTAAAGTTTTATTTATATATTTATCGAGTGACTACTGTAATTGTAAATGTACGAATTTACAACTATTAACGTGTATTTCATCTACCTCACAGTGTGGTTATTTATCAGTTTAAGTGTGTGTGTGTGTGTGTGTCTGCCTGCCTGCCACGCCCCCTTTTTGGGCTGTCGACGCTCACACGCACAACTTGTTGACCGCCAAACGAGAAACGCACGAAATTCGAAGCCCAACGAAGTTGCGTGCAAACTGCGGGCGTATCCCAAGTAAACGACGTCAAATGCTTCTCAACAAGCAATCGGATTTGAGAGAGAGTGATTGAGTTGCAGATACCCTGTAAAATTATCTAAAAGTCTTTGCGATGCACGCTTAAAAAGAAGAAAGTTATTCCAAGAGGAGAAAAATGTAAAGCTTTTCACTGAAATTAATATAACTTTTAAGTATATTAAACATTTCTATAATCGGCAATTGATCATAATTAAAACATAAAATTAAATATAATTTTTTTATCAATAATTTTGTTTGTTACTTAATAATTTTATTTACATTTTTAATTCAAATTTATATTGCTGTGTCGACTGTTTATAGCTTGAAAATTAAAAAATAAATAAAAACATTAGATTTTTTCATTTGCTTTGCTCTTGCAATGTATACCCATTAAGTTAGTATAATTATTACAGGGTATTGAAAGCAAACCGGTTAAGTGGCGGCAAACCAAACAGCTGCAGGTTGGCTGCAACAAGCGTAGACTTGGCCATGTTGCATGTGGCCAAATACACAACTCGGCTGGTGTTGCCAATTGCCAATTGCCAACTGCCAACTGCCAATTGGTAGTTGCTCGTTTTCAAGAACCAGGTCAAGGCTGCCACAGATGGCCATGCGTAGATCATCATTGAGATTCGCTACGTTCGCTCGCAACATGTTGCAAGCAAGTTCGTTGCAAGTTGTGCCACTTAAGCGTTAACAGTTGCTAATTGTTTGGACATTGGAAGCCAACTTTGTTGACTTTAAAGGTTTAAGCCCGGATTGGAGCAGACAAGCCTAATTATCGTATAAGTATGAATGCCAGTTGTACCCTGTAATTAGGCTATCAAATTTGGGGGCAATTTATGTGCAGCTGCAACGCTTGGTTGCCCTTATGAGATACTACATGATGCATCATGATGTTCGCCTGGTTAAACAGAGTTCAATAAACGCCACGATAGCTTTTGACCTGGCTCAGATCATTGGCAAGAACACAGTAGCTGGGACATTTCCTGGTTGAACTTAATACTAATTTAATATGCATTTTAAATTAAGTGCCGCCGACACTTAACTTTTAATGTCATAGCCAGGCTAAGTGCATTAGCCAAGTTATTATTATTATTATTATTATTATTGCTTATACGCAGCGACTATGACTTGATGTTCATTTGCACTCGTTCATAAGTTCGAGTACTCGCACATCATTTAATAGCAATAAAGTGCTTATTTATTAGTCCCAAAACCACTTAAAAAAATGCTCGATATTCGTTTCAAATGATTCTATCGACACTTTTCTCATGTTCATGGCAAAGTTCACGGCAGTTGAGGTCAAGTTAAAAATGCTCAGAGACTAAATTGTGCTTCGTTTTTATATTCTGCTGCAGTTTAAATCATACAAAATTTAAAGTCGAATGTAGTCGTGTCTCTAATACTCTGTATTTCATTATATCGAGTCTAGGCCCATTTTTTTCTTGCTTGAATAAAAATTAAAGGGACTTAACATCAGGATAAATATGAGGAGATTAAATTATGATTGCTTTAAAACGTTTAAATTAATATTTAATTTCATTATTCTACTATGGAACTCTCTTTAATGCAAGGTTCATGAAAATTTACGGATTTATTTATTTATTTTTTTGATTTAAACTTAATTATAATTCTTAAATATATAGTCAAGCGAAAAGTAATCGATTAGTTGTCATCCTGTTTTTCAATATTTCGGTATCTATTCAATATTGATCGAATAATTTGATTTAAAAATGTTTAATTTAAGGCTTAAGGCAATTGATATTAAATTCAATATTATTTCTCTTTAGTTTGAATCAGGGATTAAAACCGATTGAAATTTGTAGCCTTAACTGAAACCGTAACCGAAAACAATTTTTTCCACTGTACCGAAACCCATAAACCGAAACTCTTTAAGCTGAAATAACCGTTTAGTAACCGATTCATTTATAAAGGTTTATATCGGTTCTGGCCGTCGCAGCTACTGAGCAACTTTTATATCTTTGAACTTCCATAACTTTGTCAAAACTAAATCAATTTCCATGAGCAATGTAAATTTGAGCATAATTTTATCTACTAATTCGATCTGCATTTAAATTTTGTTCATTTTAAACATTTAAAAAATTTCGAATTTTTCAAAAAATTATAAGGGGTAACACTGTAAAATTTCTAAAAATATCGAAATTTTCCAAATTTTCAAAATGAACACAATTTAAATGCAGAACGAATTTAGAGGTAAAAACAATCACAAATTTACATTCCGCATGAAAATTGATTGAGTTTTGATAAAGTTATGGCAGTTCATAGTTATTAAAAATCAGTAAAATCGAAATAATAAAAATTTTCAAACCAAATTTATATGAGATCAAATTATAATAAAATCTACATTACACTGGATCAATCCAGTAACCCGAAAACATTATTTTCCAAGCTAAAAAGAGCGTAACTTTTTTTTATTTATTTAAAACAATGAATAAAGCTTCTAATTTTGGTTAACCGAAAATCTTAATTCTTATTGTTTTTTTGTAAACCGAAACTATACTGGAATTTTTAAGCCAAAACTTATAAAAAACCGATTACCATTACGAAACCGATACTCTAAGATTTTTCATAACCGATAAATGAAAACCTTAATTCGAGCATAATCGAAACCGTAACTGAAACCGATATTCGTTTCGGTTTTAATCCCTGCTTTGAATATTTATTTAAAATAAACAGGTATTTTAAAGACGTAAATATTCGTAAATTTGCAAGATGTCTAATATGTGTAGTGTATACGTATATACAAAATTTACAACCCCAATTTATCTACTAGCTACTCGTATTGTAGAGTCTCTGCTCTGAGATTGACATGTCAAACTGTCATACAGCTTTTCAACTTTTTTATGCCCTTTTTAGGCCCTCAGCTTATTGGGTGTCAAGGTGTGTTGTCAAAAAAACTCTGCCAACTAAACCCTTTACAAGAATGTCATTATAGAATATTTCTAAAAGTTGTTTCTATGATCGGTCTAAGGTTCGTTTTAGCGCAAATCTGTAGCTGACGTGAATGAATTTTGAATCTAAAAAAGAGGTAGAAAAGTTAACTTGAGTTTTTTCATCAAAAAGTTAGCTAAGAAATCAATAATTAATGATAGAACTTAGTTCCCCTTATACACTTAATATTTTGCCCATAATAATTAACTGCAACTTGAACTCAGTTAAGTTCATGCTATTTCAAGAGAGGGAGACAGGCAGAGAAAGAGACGGAGACGGAGAGAGCTCAATTGGGAGTACTTATAACACCTTTGGCCAAGTGCTGGTGTGAATACTTGTGTCTCGTTAATTCCGTTGGCGTACTTGAAGCACGTTGAACTTTTGCCTAATAAGCACAATTGACATTTCGAGCAGACAGATTTTAGCCAACAAACAAAGTTGGCATCCTACATTTGCCCCCATAAGGAGCTTAGCAGTCATTGATGCGTGCCATGGACATGTGACACCCCAAAAGCACCCCTGGGGATATGGGAATATGGGAATATGGGTATGCTCTTCCTCATTCCTCATTCCTCTGACTCGGCTCGTCTCTATTCAATGGAGCATTAAACTGTGCAAGAAATCAATAATGTGTAGGTTCAACTTTAAAGCATCGAAAATTGCCAGATTTCATTTATTTTTTTTTCTTATTTTTCAATGCAGCAGGATGGCATTAAAATTTCATAAGCTGTTTACGACTGTAAAACGGCTGTAAAGTTTGTTTTATGTGGCCAAGATAAAAGTTAAACACTCGACCGGCAACATGGACTCATCCACCTGTGAGTTGGATGATCCTCCAGGCTCCAGTCTCCAGTCTCGTTGTCCCTCTGCCACACGGTTAAATCAACCACGGCACATTGTGCCTACTAATGAGTCCGTAGACATCTGTATCCGTTTCCGGGGCAACAGTTCAACCCAAGTCCAATGCCAGCCCCGGGGCATTTTGTTTACCTTTCTTCAAAACAGAACGAGAAAGTTAGGATATACCGAAGTAAGGTTACAAAGGGATTTCTATTATTTTTATTTATATATTTTATAGAGATAGAGCATATGAGATTCGTTGTAGAATAAATTGTTGATTTTTTTAATATATTTTCCTGCTTGTGGTTTAGATGTCAGGAATATTTCCGCTATCTTGCACATGTTGCTTGGGGTTAGTTGGGAGATTTAACTAGGCTTGACTTTGGGAACCAGTTTAGCATTTAAAAATTGCATAAAGGATTTTCAGGATATTTTTATATTAGCTAGTTTAATATCTAAAATGTATGTAAACTTACGTATATTTTCTAAAGGTCTCAGTTAACTAATTGAAGATATGTTAATTATTAAATATCAATATATAATAACTGTCAGATATTATTTAACTGGAATATATAAACTTATGCATTGTTATATGGTATTATTAATGAGAATACAAATATACAAAAAAAGCGTTTAAATGCATTAATAAATATTTTAAAATTAGATTAAATTGCCTTAGAATCGTGAAAATGATGATGAAACAAAATTTAGTGGATTCATAGATGATTTTATTAATTATTTTAAATTATTTCCTATTAAAGATAGTAATGAAGTATGTAAACTTTATTATAAAATTATTCAAAGCTTCCAAATATGAATAAAAAGTTAAGTTTGTCTTAACGATATTTTAAAATTGTCTAGAGACGACTTACAATTTTAGGTTTATAAACTTAAAAAGTCAGTTTTTATAAAATTTATATATGCAATGAATCTATCTCTTATATTCACAAGCATACATATATGTATGTATTCCATGAAATGTTACAAAATTTTGCAATTAAATGTGTCTTGGTTGTCAAAGGCAAAAGGCAAAGGCAAAAGGCATGTCAAGCGAAATCCATTAAAAATCGTCTTAAGTTAAGCTCAGACATACAAATATATAAAGGTACGTATGTGTGATATTAGTATGTGATTGTGTGTGTGTGTGTGTGTATGTGCGTGCGTGTGTCTATCCCTTGTGACCATGCCCCAAACATAGTTCAAGATTTCACATTAAGATAATTCCAAGGAAATATCAAAATGCCTCATCGCTTTTGGTGTCCCAATCTCCCCGGCGCCGCAAAACTCGTCGTACATCAATTGACAGTTTCGTTTCGTGTTATACAAAAAGAAGAAAAAGCTTATATATAAAAAAGTGGAGGTGTAGGAAAAAAGCTGGGTAATTTGTTGCTGTTTTTATTAGTGCGAAGGTCTGCAAAATAAATATAAAAACAAAAATTATCTTGCGGCCAGGTAGAAATTTGTGACCATCATTGCTGGCCATCGGCTTGACCATTCTTCAGAGCACACCCAGATCAATATACATACATTATTATGTACATACATATGTACATAGTGATGAAATCATTTTATAGACTGGGCTGGGCTGAGTTGAGTTGAGCTGCCTCACGTTCCGGTGATTGGAAGAGGCAGTGAAAAGAGAGTTTAAGGCTTCATTAACTAAATGCAGCAGCCAAATTTGTTATGAGATATATTCGTGCTCACAGTTATGGCCAATATCTGGGCATGAAGATCAAAGAAATCTTCATTTGCTAAACGTTTTTGAGGTCACTAATTGTCTTTGTATAATAACTTGGATGGTCTTTCTTTCTGGGTGTGTCTTGGCTTGACTGCAAGATAGGAATTCTTGTTATTGTTATTGTTATTACAGCCAAGAGTTGTTGCTGCTTTTGTTGTTGTATTGTTTTACCGTAAGCCACTTTTACTTTTTTTGGGTAACGCTGTCTTGAGACGTTTTTATAGGCTTAAAGTGGAAGCTGATTGCAGTCTGATTGACAGCTGCGACGGCTACTTGAAGCTCAGTCGGTAAATCACTTGCTCGGTTCTCAATACCCTTGCTTTTTTACTACCATCAGTTCTAGGTTTATCAGTAGAAAAGAAAACATGGTAAAGTGAAATATAAATTCTTTCTCTATTTATCCTAAATTTTTTTTATGCTAAAACTAATCTGAAATTAATTTTCATTTATCCAGGGTATCTGCTCGTTGAGCATTCGATTTACTGTTGGATTTACTTCAGTGGCTGTTGGTAAATCTGTCTGCGATGTTTATGATAAACGGCCTGACAAACTGACATACTTATAAACATACATACATATATACATATATGTGCATACTATGTACAAGTAGTTGTTTTTTTTTATACTCATTCGTCCGTCTGACAGTCCGTTTATCAGTTAGCCAATTTATCAGACGGCCTAAAAACGAAAATATCTTTGCTGTGGCAATATGTTTTTTAGATACGCATCGCTCAATGGTTCTTTGGGCCATAAACCGACTGAGATTTGGCAACATTTCCATATATACTTGAGGATAACATCGACAGTTGAATGAAATATTGATGAGCAATGACAGCAGATACCCTGTACTTATGCAAAATGTATAGTAAACTAGTCTAAATACCATAGGGTAAATTCTAATTGATTTATCTAGATAAACTTGGATTTATCAAGTAGTAATGTCAATCAAAAAGCATGTTAAAAAATTAATAATATTGTAATTTTAAGTCCTTAAAAAATTGTTTAAGCTTAAAAAATTAGTAAAATTTATAACAATTGAGAAACAAAATAATATTTAAAAATCGAGCTATGCATTTAAAGAAATCAAGAGATTCTTGTAATAGATAGGACACCATTCCATCATAATTCACTTTATGTGTTATTTTTGACACGGAACATCTCTATGAAAAATGCTCTGCTTCTATCACAGACCAAAATTTGAGCTTGTTTGTCAGCCTGACACAGATACACACTCCATACATTCATTTGGAATTGTACTGCCAACATTTCGGGCCATACATTTCTGATCCAAGTGTCCAGATATGCCAGCGAAATGTCAACAATGCCGCTACGATGACAGGGAGGGAACGGACAGGGGACAGGGGACAGCGGACAGCAGGGAGAGGAGATGGAATTGAGGCGCTTTAAAGCCATCCACGTTTGTTGGGGAACGACACAAGCTTCCGGCCTCGAAATAGAGAAACGTTGCCAATGCGTCAGAAAACAAAGATATAAATTGTAAAGTTGAAACAAAAAAATACAACAGAAAAAATTGGAAATAACATAAAACAAACCTCTTACGCTTCATTGCACAACTACGAGTATTTTTGGCAAAGGTTTTCGATGAAAACGAAAACGATACAAAAATAAAAACTTTTGAGTCATGACATTCAGTACTCGTATCGTATGTAAATTGTCTCACACTTCAGTTATCTGCTCCAAAGTTAATAAACCAACAAGCCAGCTCATAGGTGTACTTATATCGATAGCAAGGTGGCGCCAAAAGCGAAACTAACAAATACCCTGTAATTTAAACTTGAAAAACATTTAAAGCAAATATAATTATTATTTATACATACATATAAAGAATATTTCAATAATTATTGGAAATTTTATTTTATATATTATTGACATACGAGTATCAGATACCCTGTAAGACATATGATTATAATATAAATATAATATCATATAATATATGTATATAATAATAAATTAGAATATAAATATATTTATCTGCTTAAAAGTTAATAAACCAACAAGCCAGCTCATAGGTGTACTTATATCGATAGCAAGGTGGCGCCAAAAGCGAAACTAACAAATACCCTGTA
Source organism: Drosophila kuntzei (assembly GCA_035042165.1). Classification (NCBI taxonomy): domain Eukaryota; kingdom Metazoa; phylum Arthropoda; class Insecta; order Diptera; family Drosophilidae; genus Drosophila; species Drosophila kuntzei. The sequence continues at coordinate 707,285 of JAWNLU010000472.1, read as the reverse complement.
ATTTAAATTTTTGTGGATTTGAAATAGACAAAATCATACATTTAAAGCAAACATAATAATTAATTACATTTATAAATCATAGTTCAATAATTATTGGATATTTTATTTTATATTTTATAAATATTCCAGTATCAGATACCCTGTACTTCATTCGTATATACCTTTACATATTGACACTTGCATTCTTATAATTATAATAAAAATATTTAGTGAAATTAAAACATTTCTACTTGTATTAGTATTGCATGCTTTTTTCATTTTCAAAATTACAGAGTAGATTTTCAATACTTTGGGTCAACTTTGTTAAGCTTAATAAAAAAAAGTTGGTGAAAACCCATCCAGAGTTGAGTCAATGCCTGTAAAATTGTGAGCACGATTTGTCCGCATTGTATTTATTTATTTTCTTTTTTGAAATATGCATAATACAGTTTTGTATTTTAAAATAACTTTATTTTAGTTTTAATTGCGCGCAATAATTTTCTTTGATGGGACATCAACGTCAAGGCGAATCACCCGATATGCGCCATCCATCATAATCATGCCAGCTCACCCTCAATCCCAATTCCAATCCCACAATCGCAGAATTCCAATTCCAATTCCAAAACTGAGAACTGAGGAATCTCTGATTATGAGCGCGTGCGCACAATCATCCAACAAGTTGTCAACTCGACAGTCAGTCACCCAGTCTCAAAGTCAGTCTCTGTCTCGAGTCAATTGTCATGCAGAAAGCGCAGCGTAAATAAAACGATTCTGCGATTCAGTTGGCCAAATGGCGTCTTGTGCCTTGTTTTGCATGCCACGCTCGTTAAGAACGAATCAGAGAACAATGCAACACAGTCGCAACCACAGATACAGTCACAATCACAGCAGCAGCACTTATCCAACTGGTGTCCAGTAATGGGCTTAGCCCAACTTCCCCCCATAGGATGCCCAAGTCACAATCCGACTCTGAGTCGCAGTCACAGCTCCAAAGCCAAAGCGGCTGCGGCTTTTAATGACGCCTCAAAAAAGCCAACAACGTTGTGTTCTGCATATTGATTAACCGACAACTCTTCTTCTTCTTCTTCTCACTCTTTGGAGCCGATGCAATAAACCAAAGAATGTGCGAAGACTGCGCTCATCATAACGCATCAAACGAATCTACGTAAAAATAATAAAATAATATATGTATGTTGATAAGCAGGGAACGTAACTGTTATACTCATAAGCAGGGATTAAAACCTTAACCGAAACCGTAACCTTTAACCGGTAATAACCGATTAAAATCTGTAACCGTAACTGAAACCGTAACCGAAAAAATATTTTTCCGCTTTACCGAAACCCATAAGCCGAAACTCTTTAAACCGAAATAACCGCTTAGTAACCGATTCATTTATAAGGGTTAATTTCGGTACTGGCCGTCGCAGGTACTGATAACTTTGAACTGCCATAACTTTGTCAAAAGTCAATCAATTTTTATGCAAAATGAAAATTTGAGCATGATTTTACCTCCTAATTCATTCTGCATTTAAATTTTGTTCATTTTGAAAATTCGAATTTTTTCGAAAAAATCAAAAAAGATAAAGGGGTAACACTGTAAAATTTCGAAAAAATTCGATTTTCAAAAATTTTCTAAAATGAAAAATTTGTAAATGCAGAACGAATTTGGAGGTAAAATCATGCTCAAATTTACATTCCTCATAAAAATTGATTGACTTTTGACAAAGTTATGGCAGTTCAAAGTTATTAAAGTTCAGTAAAACCAAAATAATCAAAATTTTCAAACCAATTGAACCAAATTCATATGAGACAAATTATAATAAAATCGACATTACACTGGATCATTCCAGTCACCATATACCATTATTTTCCAGGCTAAAAAGAGCATTTAGTCTTTTTAATGTAAAATAATGAATAAAGCGTCTTATTTTGGTCAACCGAAAACCTTAACTTTTATTTTTTTGTGAACCGAAACCATATTGGTATTTTTAAACCGAAACTTATAAAAAACCGATAACCGTTACGAAACCGATACTCCAAGATTTTGTATAACCGATTTTTAATTAAAATTAAATTATAATTTTATTTTAAAAGTTATAAATTGAAATTAGTAACTTTTATTTTAAAAATAAAAAAAAAACAAAGTTAAATTGACTTGTAGTATTTTTTTGGATCCTTAATACTCGTCCTTAAAAGACATGTATTGTAACATTGGAAATGTATTGAAACATAGATAGGATAATTTTATTTGAGCTGCATTGAAATTATATATCAATGTTACTTCCTATGAATTAAACTTTATATTTAATGATAATATTAAAATATTGCACATTCCTCATGTATCAGAAAATAATCATAAAAATTATATATCAATGTTACTCTTTATGAATTAAATTTTATAATTAATGCTAATATTAAAATAATTTACATGCTTCAAATATCTGAAAATAAACAGAAATTATATATCAATGTTACTTCTTAAGGATAGGATTTTAAGAATAAAGTGAATTTAAAATTGATAAATTAAACGTTTTTCTTGTTTTTGTTACGGAAAGGGTTTTTTTCAGATGGGGAAGCTTTAAAATAATTTCAGGAACTAACTAAAGGAAATTCCAAAAATACCAGGCGCACAGAATTTACAGTAAGTCTTAGAGCAAAAAACTTACCTTTACTGAAAAAAATGCAACTCAGGGTCATATTTTTACTCAATTTAAATATGATGTGAATAAAATTTGGTTGCTTTCTGCTCATTTCTGTACGCCTGGTAATTTAGCTGGTATTTCGGCTCTTTTTGACTTTACAGGGTTCTAAAAAAATGTTAATTGAGTGAAAATGTTAATTGAATGAAAATGTTAATTGAGAAAAAATGTTAATTGAGTAAAAATGTTAATTGAGTGAAAATGTTAATTGAGTGAAACTGTTAATTGAGTGAAAATGTTAATTGAGTGAAAATGTTAATTGAGTGAAAATGTTAATTGAGTGAAAATGTTAATTGAGTGAAAATGTTAATGGAGTGAAAATGTTAATTGAGTGTAAATGTTAATGTTGAGCGAAAAATATGACCTTGAAATACTGCTGCTCAAATTAAATATCCACCTGCTGCTGATTTCTGTTCGCCTGGTATTTTTGCAGAATTTCCGGTTCCAGCGAGCCGTTGCAAATTCACATTCATAGGCGCATACTTACACACGTACATCGATCTGTAATCCCTAGAAAAGCCAAAATACCAGCTAAAATACCAGGCGCGCAGAAATGAGCAGAAAGCAAATAAACTTTTTTGGCGCCATTGAAAATATGACCTTGAACTTTTCTGCTGCTCAAATAAAGAATTCGCCTGCTGCTGATTTCTGTTCGCCTGGTATTTTTGCAGAATTTCCGGTTCCAGCGAGCCGTTGCAAACTCACATTCATAGGCGCATACTTACACACGTACATCGATCTGTAATCCCTAGAAAAGCCAAAATACCAGCTAAAATACCAGGCGCGCAGAAATGAGCAGAAAGCAAATTAACTTTTTTGCGCCATATTAAAATTGAGTGACCTTGAATTTTTCTGCTGCTAAAATGAAAAATTTGCCTGCTGCTGATTTCTGTTCGCCTGGTATTTTTACAGAATTTCAGGTTGCCGGGAGCTGTTGCAAGCTCAAATTCATAGACGCATTCTTACACACGTACATCGATCTTTAGTTCCTAAAAAAGCTAAAATACCAGCTGAAATACCAGGCGAACAGAAATGAGTAGAAAGCAAACAAATTGTATTTCCATCATACTTTAATCGAGTGAAAACATGACCTTGAGTTGCTGAGCTGAGCAACATTCTCTGAGCGACAGGTAAATCTAAATTATTTGCTCTAACGACCTACTGTAATTTCTGTTCGCCTAGTATTTTTTGAGTTTCCCTTAGTTCCTGAAACTTTGTTTCGCTATCTCAAGAAATAAAGCCCTTTCCGTAAATAAGAAGAATGGTTTAATATTTAAATTTTAAATTCCTTTTATTCTTAAAATCCTATCCTTAAGAAATAACATTGATATATAATTTCTATGCTTATCTTCTGATATATGAACAATATAAGTATAGTATTTTAATATAAGCATTAAATTTAAAATTCATAAAGGATAACATTTAGTTTTTTTAAGGCTGTTAATTTAAACATTATTTGCTTATTTTAGTAACATTGATATATAACTTTTGTGCATATCTCTGATGTAGACAATTAACAACATTTTACTATAATAAATAAATACAAGTATTAATATATGAGATTATTAAATTTAATTAAAATTGAGTATATTAAAAATTGATTCTTATTTTATGCTTGATGTCTATGATGGTCGTGGTGCATCGTGCCCATTGGTGACTGGATATCACACCTGCTTGCTGGCCGAGTTTGATTATACCCTAATGCCGCTAGAGATATTCCCTGTGGACGAAAATAAGAAGCATTATTCATTGTTTTACATGAAAAAAGACTTAATGCAAATGTCAGCTTTGAAAATAATTCAGTTCATTTGAAAAATATAAATTGGTTTAAGAATGTAGATTATTTACTGATTTTTGATAACTTCGAACTGCCATAACTTTGTCAAAAGTCATACAATTTCCATGCGCAATATAAATTTGAGCATGATTTTTCTCTAAATTCGTTCTGTATTTGAAATTTATTCATTTTTGAAAATTTTTGAAAATCGATTTTTTTTGGAAAATTTACAGTGTTACCCCTTTGTCTTTTTTGATTTTTTCGAAAAAATTCGAGTTTTGAAAATGAACAAAATTTAAATGCAAAACGAATTTAGAGGTAAAATCATCAATTTCCACATTGCGCATGAAAATTGATTGAGTTTTGACAAAGCTATGGCAGCTCAAAGATATCAAAAAATATAAATTATTATTATTATTTTAATCTTAATTAGCGATATCAGACAAAAGCTTCTATTTACAATTTATATAACGTGAATCATTATTAAATATACATTAAATATTCACAAGCTGCTGATTTCTGTTCGCCTGTTATTTAAAAAAAAATGTAAAGGGGTAAGATTTTGAAAAAATTTAAAGAGGTAAGTATGGAAATATCGAAAATGGTCGACAAGTTTATAACTTCGCAAATAAACAAAAGTCTGTATGAAGATTTGGAAATTAGAGAAAGCCTAAAAAGCCAAAATATCAGCTAAATACCAGGAGCACAAAAATTAGCAGCAAGTGAATATTTAATTTTACCAGCAGAAAATTAAATAATAAAATTAATAATACATTTTTAATAACTTTGAAATGCCATAACTTTGTCAAAACTCAACCAATTTTCAAAAGAAATGTAAATTTGTGCACGATTTTACCTTTAAATTCGATCTGCATTTAAATTTTGTTCATTTTTTTGAAAATTTACAATGTTACCCCTTTGTCTTTTTTGATTTTTTCGAAAAAATTCAAGTTTTGAAAATGAACAAAATTTAAATGCAGAACGAATTTAGAGGCAAAATCATGATTAAATTTACATTGCGCATGAAAATTGATTGAGTTTTGACAAAGTTATGGCATTTCAAATTTATTAAAAATCAGTAAAATCAAAATAATCGAAATTTTCAAACCAAATGATCCAAATTTGTATGAGGTCAAATTATAATCGTCAGGTAAAAAATAAATAAATAAATAGGTTAAAAGCCGCATATTGAATTCGTGATAAAACTATGACTAAAATAAAAACAGGTGCATTAAGTAACAATTGTTGCTAGAGCAACTAAAATATATATAGTATTTCGATCTGTCTGTTTTCATATTTAAACAGTTACCAAGTCGCTTTATAGTAAGTATATGCTCTAAATTTATGCATACTCTTTCTTTTTGACTATCTTTCGCTATCTCTTTAAAATTTTACGACAATGCTCTTAGCTTTTTAGGTCCACTCTTAGGACTAGCTCTCCATCTCTCTCTCTCTCTCTCTTTTTGACTCTGTCTCTGTCTTTTAGCCATAGCGTCGTATTACACGTAACATAACCAATTTAATTTGTTTGTTTTACTAATCAGGGGCACGTACGAGCACGTATTTGCGCCAAAGTGTCTTTAGTGTGGTCTTTAGCTGGGGTTCTGTTGTAGCTGGCTAACCTGCTGTTTTTTGTTTTTTTCTTCTTTTTGTTGTTGTTTTCATAGTGCCTGTCGTTTGGTTAAACAGCCCACGTTCAAACATGGCTCAGAGCGTGCTAATCAAGTAGCCCAAAACAACACAAAAAAAAAATCTAGAAAAAAGCGAAAAATTACGCGAACGAGTGAGCACAGGCTGTTTATATCTACATACATACAAATAAATATATATATATATATATATTTGTTTGGTTATCTGTTCGCCTGTTTGGTTATTTGTTTGTCCATCTACTTTTTGGGCTCTGGTTTTGATTTTTTTTTTGGCTTTGTCGCGTCGACTGTTGCTCGGCAACGATTTTAGTTTCCTATAAAAGAGTTGTCATGATTTTTTGGGGCTGGGCCTCTCTGGTTCGCTTTGATGGCTTCTAGGTGAAGGTCATCTTGTGACTGAAATGTTAATTTGTCTGCTGTTTATTGCTAACTATTTCTACACATATGGCAGCATGTGGTTAACAACAGAACTATTTTCAGACTGTTGCTGACGGTGAGTTTTACATGGATAGAAATCTAAAGTAATGAAGTTAAATTTTTAGTTTAATTTGTTGTTGAAGTTCATCAGCAATATATTGATCATTAACAGCAGCAACAAAATACTTTTAAGTTAAGGGAACAAATAATAATAATTGTTGATCGGTTAATTAAATAATGTATCTAGTATTTTGACTTTTACTATAAACAACAAATCAATTTCCACCTTTTGAAGTTCAATTATAATTGATTATAATTGATAATTATCAACATTTATTTTGCATACTTATTTTCAACTAATTCTGAATTAATTAAATAATTTTGGAATATTTAATATTAATTTAATTTAAATTTTCAACATAATATTCACTAGTCAGATAGTCAGTTAACAGTAGCAATAACAGTCTGTTTAGTTAAGTTAAGTCTCACTAATTTTATTGACTTGTGTTAATTAATGCTTTGAGTATTTATAATTACAAAACGCGTTTAACATTAAGTAATTTTCAATTTAATATAAATTATAAATGAGCGTTGTTAACAGCAGAAATAACAGACTGTTAACATAACATAATAGTGCGATCATTAAGCAGAATAGTTAACAGCAGCAATAAGAGATGGTTAACAGGTGTATTAAAAACAGAAGAATAGGCGTGGCCCCGCCTTAAATCAAAACTCAAGAATAAATATTAGAATCTCTTGTAAATTTTCTACTTAAAGGTAAAAAAAAACGAAAGTTGCTTGGTCAACGATCTGTGCAACAGTAATTTTAGTGGCATGACAAGTAAGTAGGCAAAGGACGAACGAACGAACGAGACAGGACGAAAGAGAGAGATGGGGAGGGGATATAGACTGAGATGGGCTGCAAATGGGATAGATACTTTGAAGCATGACAGACTCATAAGCATAATGAACTCCAAGCCGGAGACTGAAACTGTATCTAATGGCAAACGTGGTGGGGGATGATGGCGATGGCGCTTTCGATGCTGCAGCAGCAGCAGCAGAGACGAGGGTATGTTTCTCATCTCTTCTTTTTCTTATTTTTTTGCTGATGCGGTACTTTCGAAAGCCATAAAAGGGCATTAGCCTCCTGAGCACATTGCTGCAGCTGCGACGCCAACGTCTGTGCGCGCTTTGGAAAATTGAATAACCAGCCGTGATGGAGAAGGATAGTGTGTGGGACAGGGTGAAGAGTGTGGGAGGCTGGAGAAGGCTCAATGTTGTAGCCAAGTCATTTAGGGGTTGCAAAAAGTAGCGAACGGTTTTAGCACAGTTTAATTTTTATGGCTTGTCAACGAGAGTGTTGGCTCAAATGCGTTACGTTGATATCATAAAATAGCACTTACTTTATGATGTTTGCCCATTAAACCACATCGATATATTGCAGGTGAACTCTACAAGTCAATAACAATATTAATATTTCTTAAAGAACATTCAGTAATCGAAATGCAACAATTATTTTACATTATTTAAGCTAATTTCAATTGTGTAACATCTATTATTATGTCAATCCCGGATTTCGTTTTACTGCAGACTGATTAACGTGGCGTATACTTAATATGCATTAGGTAATTGCATATTAACATCACTGTGTGCAGGTTCTTGATGCACTTAGTTGACTCAGCAGCAATCCCCAATATTACACAGATATTTATGAATAATTCTACAGTGGCAAAATAATTAATTAGGCAATAACACTTGTGGTAAAAGCCAAAGCATTTGATTCATCTTGATGGGAATTCCTGTTTCAATGGAAGTCTATGTTTGTTGTTGCATATGTATTTATGTATGGATCCAAACAAAAATATAAACTTCCGATCAACTTCCCGATTAACTTAAAGATTTTCGACTTTTATTTATCAGATCTGTTTGATAAACCTGTTTATTTTGTAACAGATTTTTCTAATTATTAGATAGATTATTTTCTGTTATAAAATAAAAGATAAGATATGTATTTAAGAATGATTTGCAAAATAAAATAGTTATTATGTCAGCTGCAATAACAATGCGTTCCACTGTCTGATGTCTCAGGCGACACAATGTCGTTTTCATTATGCAATTACGTCAACATATTTATACTTAATTATAAAATTTTCTTATTGCTGCACTCTGAACTTGTTCAATTAACTAAACCAAGCTTAGCTAAGCATTAGATTAACCTGTGTTATAGGTAATCGATTAATTAGTAGTTTATTTAGAATTGATATTAGCTGGAAATGTCAGTGTTATCAGTCCAATAACATGTTCTTTAAATTTCGAGGGTAGGTTAAGAAGTCGCTTTAATTTTCGTAAGAATTTGTTGGCTAGTATAATTGAGAATTTCGTAAAAATTGTGTGTTAGTTTCAGGGAATAAAACCGGAACTAATATCGGTTTCAGTTACGGTTTGGGTTATGCTCGCATTAAGGTTTTCCGTTATCGGTTATGCAAAATCTTGAAGCATCGATTTCGTAATGGTTATCGGATTTTTATAAGCTTCAGTTTTCGGTTGACCATTGTTTTACATAAAAAAAGACTTAATGCTTTTTTAAGCCCGGAATAATATTGTTATCTGGTTACTGAAATGATCCAGTGTCATGTAATCATTTTTAATACTTGGAACTGTCATATCTTAGTCAAAAGTCAATCAATTTTCATGCGCAATGTAAATTTGGGCATGATTTTACCACTAAATTCGTTCTGCATTTAAATTTTGTTCATTTTCAAAATTCGAAATTTTTCGAAAAAATCAAAAAAGACAAAAAAGACACTGTAAATTTTCTAAAAAATTCGAATTTCAAAAATTGTCAAAAATGAACAAAATTCAAATGCAGATCGAATTTAGTGGTAAAATCATGCCCAAATTTACATTGCGCATGGAAATTGATTGACTTTTGACAAAGTTATGGCAGTTCAAAGTTATCAGGGCTGCTCAGTACCTGCGACGTCCAGATCCGAAATTAACCCTTATAAATGAATCGGTTAGTAAACAAATATTTCGGTTTAAAGTGGAAAAAAATATTTTCGGTTATGGTTTCAGTTACAGTTACAAATTTCAATCGGTTTTCATCGGTTATGGTTTCGGTTATGGTTTTAATCCCTGGTTAGTTTAAATTAGAATTTTAAGAGCAAACATTTTTTAAATTTTCTATCACTGACTTTTAAAACTACCCTGGAACTACTTTGCCATAAAAGTCCCTGAAAATGGTTGAATGTTAATCAGTCGATTGAAACCTCACCATGGAAAAGAGGTACAACTTTTTCCTACTGCTTTTTTGTGGATTAATCTTCGCTGTGCTGGCGATGCCTTTTGATTTTCGTACTAAGGAATGGCCAGAGGATCGCGATTTCCCTCCCTCTCTACGCTTATTATCAGAATTCAGATCTGATGAGAGACAGACTGATTGAAGTTTTCCTGTGGATGAGATTAGAGATTAGATTAATCAAGAAATGTATATACTCCAAATACAATTGTAATAAATAAATATAAAGACGAGCATATGTACTGATAACTCAGACAAGAAGCGGAAATGATTTTCATTATCTAATAACCTTGAATTATAAGCGCCACAAGATGTGTGTTCAATTATGAATAAAAATAAAAAACTGGTCATTTCAACAAGTCAAAGTAATTAACACGCCACAGAACTCGGCTTTGACCATGCTCTGGCGACATAAATCGCATAAATATGCTAATTTATGTTGTTGCCGCCCATAAGATCGTCTCATTCTAAACTCAGGTTTCGTTTTCGCTTCTTTTTTCCTATTCTTGTTCTCTTTCTTTTTGTTATATGTACATATATATATTTTTTTTTGCTAATTTAACAGTTAATTAGCATAATTTTTATTTTATTGCCACTTTTACTAAACTCGGAACTTTATAGTAAATCTTGAACATATGAAAAGTGAAAGTGCTTCATTCTGTTTTGGTTATTAAGTTATTAGGGAACAAGTTGTCGAACATTCTGATATGAGAGATTCCCATTTATAGAATAATTTTAAATTCCTAGACTTCCAAGTATCATAACTTGGTCAAAATTGAATAGATTTGCATGCGAACTTAGTTTACGATTTAAACTGCGAGATAACTTGTTTCGTTTTATAGTTTCAGATACTATTGTTGTCAGATACTATAAGCTGTGAGCAACGAACACTAGATGGCGCTAGTGTCTCATCAGGACAAGGAAAAGGATTCTTTATTATCTTATTGAAATGTATCTTTAAGATTGATCGAGTAATTATTTCTTAGAAATATTGTGTTTATAGCAGGGATTAAGACCTTAACCGAAACCGTAACCTTTAACCGGTGAAAACCGATTGAAATTTGTAACCGTAACTGAAACCGTAACCGAAAACAATTTTTTCCGCTGTACCGAGACCCATAAACCGAAACTCTTTAAACCGAAATAACCGTTTAGGAACCGATTCATTTATAAGGGTTAATTTCGGTTCTGAACTGATAACTTTGACCTGCCATAACTTTGTCAAAAGTCAATCAATTTCCATGCGCAATGTAAATTTGAGCATAATTTTACATTTAAATTCGATCTGCATTTGAATTTTTTTCATTTTTGAAAATTTTTGAAAATCGAATTTTTATGAAAATTTACAGTGTTACCCCTTTGTCTTTTTTGATTTTTTCGAAAAAATTTGAGTTTTGAAAATGAACAAAATTTAAATGCAGAACGAATTAAGTGATAAAATTATTCACAAATTTACATGGAGCATGGAAATTTATCGAGTTTTGACAAAGTTATGGCAGTTCAAAGTTATTAAAAATCAGGAAAATCAAAATATTCGAAATTTTCCTTGCCTTCCAGTAACCAGATAACATTATTTTCTAGGCTAAAAAGAGTATTAAGTCTTTTTTCATGTTAAACAGTGAATAACGCTTCTTATTTTGGTCAACCGAGAACCTTAATTTTTATTTTTTTTGTTAACCAAAACCATACCGGTATATTTAAACCGAAACTTATAAAAAACCGATAACCGTTACGAAACCGATACTCCAAGATTTTGCATAACCGATAACCGAAATCGTAACTGAAACCGATATTTGTTTCGGTTTTAATCCCTGGTTTATAGCAAAAGTTTATCTTGCTTGGAATTTCTATCTGCACTTAGAAGTGAATCAGCATTTAGCAACAATCTCACGACACGGGCTCCCACATCAGTTGGTATGATTCAGTTTTCACACCGAGCAATCAGTTAAGATTGTATTGAATGGCAATTTTTGTATGCAAAATTAACTTGCAACATATAATTATTCATTTGAAATTGTAGCCGTAACAACGACGTAATTTGCTGCTCGAAAACTTCAACGGAATTGATCTGTAAATTGTTGATTACTGCAAGGGAACAACATGAAATGTTAAAACATTTGTCATTCCAATCTGGTCATTAAGTCGAGCAATATAACTAGAACAACAATAAACAACAACGATGAAATTGTTAACACAAGTGTTTATTTTGTTGTCTATCTCTTTCATTTTGAGTCAAAGAATCTATCAGATATTTAAACTTTAACTTTAAATGTTCTCATTTAATTTGGATTCAATTATGTGGCATACGTTGCCTCCAGGCATTTTTAAAATGCTTATCGCATTACATTATTGTTGTGTGGGTGTCGTTTTATCTGTATTTAAAGCTGTAGCATTGCATAAATAATAATATGCATTTTAATTAATATTAACGAAAATACAATACAGACAATACAATATTATTATATTTACGTACTCGTTTTTGTGCATACGAATTTAAACGTTTCCATTTAACATATTAAATTATATTTAAGCCACTTTTGTAATGAATTGAAGAAGGTGTGACTGGGCTTTACATAATTTATAAAGTATTGAACCAGTTTTATATCAGTTAAAAAAGTTCTTCATAAAAGTGTTTACTCCCAGTTAAATTGCTTATCAAAGTTTATCATCTGAGTAATCGATCGAAAAACAATTTTATATAAGATAAAATACAATAGACACAATGTCTACAAAAACTACAGCTAAAATAAAAAACTTAATTTGACAACATATAAATATTATATTATTTTTTAATTCCGTTTCAGGACATTTTTGAAAGTAATCGGAATATAGTAAAATTATACATAATCTCTATGTGTACTATACATTTTTTGATGACTTATTATCCCCGTTTCAGGATATTTTCAAAAGTAAACGTAGAATAGAAAAAGAATAGTAATAGGAATCTCTATAAATTTCTAATATATAGCAGAGTTCAATAAATTTCGATTAGCTATAAATTATTTACCTTGTTTTCTAGGAAAACAGTGTTTTAAATATACAATCTCAAGTTAAAATCTGCTTATTCCCCTCTTTTTATTGATTTCTTATCACACAAATTGCTTGATGCCCGAATGAAATGATATCACAATCGTATTTACGCTGTCAGTTTAATCCAGTACGATAATAATCGATTGGTAATCAAGAGGCTTTTGCTTGAAATTGATTTGTCAGTCAAGTTTTCGAAATTCTGTTAAGAAGCAGATCAAATTCAATTTACTACAGAGTAGAGAAGGAGCTGAAACTTCTAGAGACTTTCTACCCACACCCAATGTCCTCTTTTACTTGTAAGAAGGTCATCTTTTGTTGATTACGGCTAAGAACAGGCCATTAGGCGAAGATAATAAATAAATTTAATCAGTTGACAACGCTCTTTCATTGCTCTTCCAGCTGAAATCCGCTTCTAATTCTGACGAGGCAGCTTTAACTTCTGCTTCTGCTTTTGCTTTAATTTTTGTTTTTTTTTTTGTGGATTTTATTTGCTTGGTTTTATGTTGTTGCCTTGTGTCTGTCTTCCGTCGCGGCTTCTGCTGTTGATACTATCCAGAGCTCAGACTCGGACTTATCTTGGATTCTTGTGCCTTTGAGTTGACTTTAAGATTTCATTGGTCTGACTGTCGCTTTGGGTTCTGACTTATTTTCAGTCTCTCAACGTTCATTTTTGTCAATTCCAGGCAGCGTTTTTTATGAGCTCTCATTCGTCTGCTTATCTCGCCTGACATTCCCGTCTTTCTCACTCTCACTCTCTCTCTCTGTCTCTTTTATTGTGTCATCTCCAAGTGGTTTCTGTTCCACAAATTCTACCTCAGAGTAGCAGCAAGTTAAGCACCATGGAGGAGACCCTTTAAGCAGCTTTAATTGCCTGCTTAACAATTGCAATTCTTTGGGCCAATTAGCTACCACATTTTGGTTAACCAAAAATTTAAAATGTGCGCAAATCCAAAAGCAAAAGCAAAAGCAAAAGCTGCATTTACCTGTTTGTCTTCTTTTGCATTTCGCGTTTCCCGCTGCCGATTAACAACCAAACGTGCTGGCTATTGTTTGTTATTATTATTGTTGTTATTATTGTTGTTGTTGTTGTTGTGTTTAACAAATGCAAAAATAATTATAATTAATGCAGAGTTTTTGGCCTTGAACTTGCATAACCTGCAAGCGGCTAAAACAAACGTAATTGCTCTGACGATGGCGTCGCGTTGTCGCTTTTTTTCTCTTCTTCTTGTTGTTGCTATTTTTTGTATTATGGCCAGGCCAAAAAACAAAAAAAAAAGCGTCATCGCTTTTCGTTGTGGGTGAAGCCCAAAAACTGCAAAGCATTTAATTTGTATTGTTATGAATATTCAACATTTATTCAAGTTTCCGTAGTTAACGTATTCAATTTTTTCAGCTTCGCTGCGCAGCATTTTTCATTGCAATTGCACAGAAATTCAATTCAATTGCCATCATCAATTACAATAGAAGAAAAACATTTATTTCCCTCCTCTCTCCTCACAGTTCATCTCATCAAGGTGACAATCCAAGCCCATCTCCAAGTATTATTATTCGTATTATGAGTGTATTTGAATAGTCTGATAGACTCTACAGACCAAGTACAGACGAGTGTCATTTTTGGGGGGTGCTAATTAATAATTTGTCTCTCTGGAGACTGTAGAATCACCTTGCAAGATTTTCAAAATTAGTCACAAAATTCGCGCATGTTTAAAAAACCATAAAACAAAGTGATGTAACTTTAATAAGAGTTGATTAACTGGAAGAATATGAAGCGAGAAGTTAGACCTTGGTAATACATGATAAAAGTAACTCAATTTGTATGCCAAAAAGGAGAACCTAAGAAAAACGACATTCCAGATATTACCAAACCCTATTGACAAGCCTTTGCTGATAGTAGATAGAATATTTAATATTTCTTCTTTCTTAAAAAAATTTCGGCCAATTGAAAACGCATCCTTTTACAGAAAATTATATCTAAAATCTTAAATATAGATTAAATCTAATCTAGTCAGCAAAATTTCATGAATTGCAATATTTTACAAAAACTCCTATTCTATTCCCCTTTCTATCCTACTATTTCAGGTTTTTACTTGCAATCGATTGAGTTTTAATATCTGCATTTTGCATTTGTTGATAAATGAGAAAATTCTGAAACTCTCTTAGTTGAATCAATTCATTTGTTCTTCTTTGAATTCCTTATTCCAATAAATCTTTACTGCTCAATAAAAAGAACGGTAGTAAATCTTGTGATCAATAGCTTTGATGGCTCATTTATCACGGTAATTTCTCAACTGAATCTCTCTACTTTCTTTAAAAGCAACTGCATTCAAATATGCGCCTCCACATTTTAAATCTTTTAGTTTGCATCTATAAAGTATGTACATTTAAGCAACATTAAAAGAGTTTAAATTTAAAAGGAGTTTCGATTTAAACAAACTTTTATTTCGAGCTCTGGGCATTTATCACTTTAAATGTTGTGAAGTTGTGGGCGTGCCTGGAAGGCATTTAAAATGTTTACTTTATCTTTGTATGCTAAATCGGAGCAATTGTTTGTTGAGAGTAATTACGCTTTCCCACCTGATGCATCAACATATTGTACAATATATATAATATATGTACATGTTTGTTTCATATAATTAGCAAATTTTGACCATTCTAATTTATTAGCCAACACTCAACTGTTGAGAGTTTATTCATTTATGTGATTCACACAATTCCCGTAGGGGTTTTAAGGCGTGGTCGATCAGCCCCACATTGAAGTTGCCTCGTCATCATTTGCCATAATCAGATCTCACTTTAATTGCTTCTAATAAATGTCAACACTAATTGCCACTTGAGAGGCGGCTAAATCGTTGGTTAGACGCACGTCAACTCTCTTAAATAAAACAAAAAAATCAAAAAAAAAAAGGTATGAAAATAATATCAAACACAATCAACAGACGAGTCAAAAAGAAAACCACACAAACAAAGGCTACTTACAAGCCTAATTATCCGTTGACGCTTTTGTCGCTTTTGCCTCATTAATAATGCGTCATATGGAAATTATTTTGTGGCTCTTTTAAATGCTGCTTAAATGGCTTTATAATATTTACAAAGTTTTCACAAATTTACACAAATTTAATTAACTTATTAAGTTAACGCCGAGCCTAATGCCTCAACAACTTTGTCATTAATCATCGTCTGACCGAAGCCCGTTGAGAAACTGAGGGAAAACAACTTGAAGATATTGGTAATTGAACGATTGCTTTATTTGTATTCACTTTTCATTAATATCTATTGACATCTTGCTAAAAATTGAATATAATTTCTGCCAACATAATTATGTTTCTTTTATTGAGAATTACGCTTGCTCTGTCTGTATTCAGGATGGGATTTCAAATAAATTGCGCCCTTGCAAGGAACGAAATTGAGTGAAAAATTAAAAAAAAAATCATTTATTTAACCTTATCCTATCAGCTGTAAAATCATGTTGATCGAAATTATGGATCTTTAGCCAAAATTAAATCTTTATGCTTCTATGTCCCTGAGTGAATAATTTTAATTTAAATGTTGCATGCAGGGATTAAAACCTTAACCGAAACCGTAACCTTTAACCGGTAATAACCGATTAAAATTTATATCCGTAACTGAAACCATAACCGAAAAAATATTTTTCCGCTCTACCGAAACCCATAAGCCGAAATTCTGTAAACCGAAATAACCGTTTAGTAGCTGATTTATTTATAAGGGTTAATTTCGGTACTGGCCGTCGCAGCTACTGATAACTTTCAACTGCCATAACTTTGTCAAAAGTCAATAAATTTTGATGCGAAATGTAAATTTAAGCATGACTTTACCTTCAAATTCATTCTGCATTTAAATATTGTTCATTTTAAAAATTCGAATTTTTTCGAAAAAATCAAAAAAGATAAAGGGGTAACACTGTAAAATTTCGAAAAAATTCGATTTTCAAAAATTTTGAAAAATGAAAAAAATTTAAATGCAGAACGAATTTGGAGGTAAAATCATGCTCAAATTTACATTCCGCATAAAAATTTATTGACTTTTGACAAAGTTATGGCGGTTCAAAGTTATCAAAGTTCAGTAAAACCAAAATAATCCAAATTTTCAAACCAATTGAACCAAATTTATATGAGATCAAATTATAATAAAATCAACATTACACTAGATCATTTCAGTCACCAGATAACATTATTTTCTAGGCTAAAAAGAATATTAAGTCTTTTTATATGTAAAGCAATGAATAAAGCGTTTTATTTTGGTCAACCGAAAACCTTAATTTTTATTTTTTTTGTTAACCAAAACCATACTGGTATTTTTAAACCGAAACTTATAAAAAACCGATAACCGTTACGAAGCCGATCCTCCAAGATTTTGCATAACCGATAACCGAAAACCTTAATTCGATCATAACCGAAACCGTAACTGAAACCGATATTCGTTTCGGTTTTAATCCCTGGTTGAATGTAACATATATGAATTAGTTGAAACTTAATCAAGTTGAAACAGATGCTCTCGCTTTTTATATAAATTCAATACTGTAGACTTTTACTAAAAATTCCTTGAATAATAAATCATAAAATTAGTTTCTTAAAACAACAAGTAATTTTAGTATTTAAAATATTTATCGGATTAAAAAATAATGGAAATTATTAAAGCTTAAAGCCTTAATGCATATAAAGATATCTTTCTTATATAAAATTGTATTTAGATTGAATATTCCTCCAACAACATTTATTTTATTTAGTTGCAAAGTATAAAAAGATGTATATCTGATATATAGATGACATGACGGGATGTAGATTTAGCTTGACTTCCGATGTGAAGTCATAAATAGTTAGAGTTCTGTGTCATAGCAGAGTTAAATGCGATTGCGACTGCGACGACGGCAGGTTGAGGTCGCAATTCTTTATTTGTATGGCAAAGTAATTGTCATTGAGGTTGATGATGTCATGTCAAAGCCACAATATGAGCCTCAACCCCAGTCTCAGGTCTCATGTCTGAGATCTTAAACCGAGAGCTGTTGATGGATTTGTTCTGTCTGGAATTGTCTTGAAGTGAATTGGATGTGCTCTTGTGTTGTTGTTGTTGCTGTTGTTGCGCATTTTGACCAATTTTAGCCAAAGTCAATTAGTCTTAACTGATGTTTAACAATCATTTGGGGCTTCGGGTGCTTTGTGCATCATTTTGATTGCTTTAAATAGATTCAGAAGGAGCTGGTTTTATTGTTTTCTGATATCATTTGGATTTGCAAAGGGGGGTCAAGGTCAATGGCAGCACCCAAAAGCCAAGCCTCGAGGTTCTGAGACGACGACAACCATAAAAAGCATTTCAATCGTTCAACCGCTGCGCAATTCAAAGAAAGCCGTGCACATAAATTCAAATATAATATTAAGATATACATATGTACACATATGCATTTGAGTAAATGATTTCTTTGGGCTCTCATTCTTTCTCTCAGCCTCAATCTGTGGCTTTAATTAGCACTCGAATTCAACTTATTTTTTCCTACCTGCGACTTCAAAACTCCCAGCCTTAAAATCTTACTGGATATTCTATATAATATATATTATATACTTTATTCATATTATACATTCCAGTTTACATACGCTGCTGATTAACCGGCTAATTCTTCTTTAAACAAACTGAGCAAAAAGCCAAACAAAAAGAATGAACTGAACAACTGAACAACTGAAATCCCAACTGAAATCCCAACTGAAAGATCACTTCCAGAAATCTTCGTACACATGCTAAAAAATAAAAGTTCTTGTGCTTGCGACCTTGGAATTTAATTTTTCAACTTTTTTGTGTGTGTGTGTGTGTGTGTGTGGATTTCATTTCATTTTATTTTATTTCTTTTTTATCGCCTTTACCGTCCTCCGGTCCGGTCTGCGTCTTTTTGGTTTCTTTATTTATTAATTCGTAATGCGGTTTAACGTATCGCCTTTTAAATAAATATCATAAAATGCGGTTTGAATTCGAGTATTCGACTTTCTTTAAAACACTCACAAATATAGCCTTGACTTGAGTTAAATCTTTGATGAATCTTCTTGAAAACTCTCTGATTTTCTGGTAACTCTTACTTTTCAGCTTGGAATTTCTGATCTTTGGGCTTCTGACAGAAAGGAAGCTGCGCAATTTCTGAATTTGGAGCACGGCAACAACAACAGCAATTGCTTTGATTAAGCTATTGCGCAAGTAGGCACACACACACACTTACACACACTTACACACACACACACACATAGATAGACCATTGGCGTCTTTGACTCTTGATTTTTGTTGTGTTTGTGAACAACGTGGCCTGCATTCAATGCCTCACGGCGTAAACTGCATCTGCAGAGCTCATTCGAAATGGAAAACAGAACCAGAACCAGAACCCGAACAGAGAAAAGAATAGGAACTGAGAGAGAGATACTTACATAAAATACGACTACTCGGACAGAGCCCGCCTCACAATTCTCAAAGATACTCTTGTGTGTGCCTCTGTATGTCGTTCTAATAAAAAGATACAAAACTCGCATCTGAATTGCAAGAATCCGTAACGATTGAATCGAGTGGCCCCCAGCCTCATGTACCAATTACTTAATTTTCCAAAGAAAACTGCAAATAGATCTGAAGACAAGACGAATACATCTTCAATGCGCAGATACAAAATGTATCTTCAACTATTGCATAAGAATCTTTTGCTAAACTGGGTCAATTGAGCTGATGTAAAGATGCATAGATGCTTTTTATAAGTTCATATTTTATTAAACCATATCAGCGATCCGTAAAGGATCATTGGCTTTCTGGTAATAAACAAAATTTTGTCAGCGTTAAGTTGTTAATTAGCAATTCCCTTTTTTCCTCTCTCTCCCTCTCTCTATATGTATCTTTTTTTTCAACTGTAGGCGTTGCATTTTAGAGATACTCTGACTCAGTCCCTAATGAGCAGTCTGTGTGTGGTAAATTCACCCAAAATTCTTCCAAGTGGCTTTTATTATGATGATGTATTTCTCATGGTGGGGGGGAATCGTTGTCAAAGGTGAGCTTTTTATGCATGAGTAATAATACACTCGAAATATGGCTGTGAATGGTTGTCTCGTTGTTGTCTCTCTTATTTTTTTAGCTTTTATGCAAATGGTAACCTTGAACTTGGCAATTGAACCTCACGGAAATGAGCAAAGTTCTTTGATGTACTTATAAATACGCACGACTGCAAAAGGCCATCATTGCTTAAATTGATGTTGCGCTTAAGAACAGAATGCAAAACATCGTTAAAAGTACATGAGATTTAAGTTACAACAATTAAAGAAAATTATAAGCAATCTCCTAGTGCATGATAAAGCTGTACAAATGATTTTCTACATAAAAGATAGAGATACTGCGATACTATCCATAATTATAAAATGAATTTGTGTGAAATATACTTGCATATATTTACGTAATTCTTTTTACTATCGATACTATTAAGAAACTATCGATAAGTTTTAGAGGAACTTTAAAAGACATGAATTTGATGAGTCACTCTATAAAATTAATTAATATTTATAAGAAGAGTGAAAGTACTTACTTTATCAATTGATTATCAGATGCAAATTAAAATTGACATTATCGATAGTTAAGGAAAACTACATAAATATTTAGACAGTTAAATTAGGTCAGTTTTAGAAACGAATTGCAAAAGTGAACAAATTCGAAAGCATAAAATTGATTGCTAGAGCAGTAATTATATTAATGGTACCTACAATCTTCTAAAAAATATTAATACTATACTATATACTATATATTATTTTTTAGATCATTAATATAATTACTGCTCTAGCAATCAATTTTATTTTATAATTACTATAAAAATACTATTGCATTACTAGAAAGAATAACTAAGAGGTACTTTACATACATATAAAGAACTTCAAATAGCATTAAGAAAACTAAATGTATTCACAAATTTATATTCGATATATTTTTGAGTACATAATTTTAGAATGCTCTATTAAAACATTATAATAAAATGAGTTTATTAATTTACTGCAAAATGGAATGTGTAAGCTAACTTATTATAATAATAATAATAATTATTATTAATTGATAATATTTTGAGTATTATTCATTCACTTCGAGTATAATATTTTGAGTATTATTACTTTTTAAAAGAAGCAAATCTTTTTGCTGAAAACTTAAGACTTGTTTATTCTTAATCAAGTCATCAATCCGTATCATCACTCATCATATTATATGTAATTCTCATTTGCAAAATATATTTAAAAAGCTGCCATGTTGTAATGGAAGCTGGGGAAGTTGCAAAGTGACGCAAACGAAACGAAGCCCAATGCAAAAATGCAATAATTGCATATTGACCCATTTTACACACTCACACACAAACACGCAAACACACACACTCACAATACCAAAGGGCGGATGATGCGGAAAACGAGGGGCGTTATTGCAGTTGTGGCTGCTGCTGCTGCCGTTGTTGTCGATGTTTGTCGATTGAGTTACGCATGCGTGCACGTTGCCTTCATTTAATTAGGCGTCGACACCTGCGCGAGGAGTCGGAGTCGGAGTAGGAGTAGGAGTCGGAGTCACAACCGGAGTCGGAGTCCAAGTTGAAGTTGAGGTCGCCATCAATCAGCGAACGCGTCGTCAAGTGAGGCGTGAAAACGGTGGAAGAAATAACAAGAAAAATGAAATAAAATGAAAACGAAAACGTAAACTGCAAAAGTGAATTGTGGAGTGAAGGGGAGGGCGGGCAAAATGAGGCATGGCATTGTGCTTAAGCTCATTTGACAATGGAGTGCCTCTGATGATGAAGATGATGATGAAGATGATGATGAAGATGATGACGACGAAGGCGACGTTGGCTGCTCTGGGCGCGTTTATTATTTGCCTGGCCCACTTTGCTTACAGCGGCGATAATTGACGCCACGGTGGCTGCAACTCCAGCAGCAACAACAACAGCAACAACAACAGCAACAACAACAGCAACAACAGCAACAACAACAACAGCAACAACAACCCACAATTTGGGCTGCACTTTAACAAACGAAGTGTCGCCAATATTTTGTGAGTGGTTTTTTTTTTACTGTAGGGCCCAGACCAGACCAATGCATTTGGATACATTGCATTTTTGTGTGCGACGGCAGCTGTTGTGCAATAAAATTTAAGCATATGCACTTACGCACAATGAGACGATAATGGGGCGTATGAGTTATGCGATATTCGTTGGGTCAACAGCGTCACTTTAAGATTTGAGTGATTGCAAATGGAATCAACTATGTGCAAAGTCTTCAAAGAATACAAAACAATACCTACAAATTGATTTTAAACAGGGATTAAAACCTTAACCGAAACCGTAACCTTTATCCGATGAAAACCGATTTAATTTTGTAACCATAACTGAAACCGTAACCGAAAAATTGTTTTTCCACTGTACCGAAACCCATAAGCCAAAGCTGTTCAAACCGAAATAACCGTTAAGTAACCGATTCATTTATAAGGGTTAATTTCGGTTCTGGCCGTCGCAGCTACTGAGCAACTTTGATAACTTTGAAATGCCATAACTTTGTCACAAGTCAACCAATTTCCATGAGCAATGTAAATTTGGGCAAGATTTTACCTCTTAATTAGTTCTGCATTTAAATTTTGTTCATTTTCAAAACTCGAATTTTTCTCGAAAAAATCAAAAAAGACAAAGGGGTAACAATGTAAATTTAAAAAAAAATTCGATTTTCAAAAATTTGCAAATATGAACAAAATTTAAATGCAGAACGATTTAAGAGGTAAAATCTTGCCCAAATTTACATTGCGCACGGAAATTGACTGAGTTTTGACAAAGTTATGGCAGTTCGAAGTTATTAAAAATCAATAAAAATCAAAATAATCGAAATGTTCAAACCAAAGTAACCAAATTTATATGAGATCAAATTATAATAAAATCGACATTACATTGGATCATTCTAGGAACCAGACAATATTATTTTCCAGGCTAAAAAGAGCATTGTCTTTTTTTTATGTAAAACAATGAATAAAGCTTCTTATTTTGGTCAACTGAAAAACTTAATTTATATTTTTTTGTGAACCGAAACCGTACTGGTATTTTTAAACCGAAAATTATAAAAAACCGATAACTATTATGAAACCGACACTTCAAGATTTTGCTTAACCGATAACCGAATACCTTATTTCGAGCATATCCAAAACCGTAACTGGACCCGATATTCGTTTCAGTTTTAATCTCTGATTTTAAATATTTTCTTTATTACAAAGTATTTTTATTTATTATGAATTTAAGAACATATTCATGAAACATTGACAGTGTGTAGTTTTATTTTATATTCATGACTGTTCTCCTACTATTTATGGCAGAAATCAGTGCTTACATGTTTTAAAAACTGTAGATTTTACTATCGATATATTTAATTACTATCGATATGTAAAGTTCTTGGAGCATAGGAAAATAATGACACTGAGCTATTTATTAACAAGTTAACCATCAACAGGGTATTATAAAAATTTTCTAAAAATAAACGCTTGCACCATCAATTGAATAAATTGAATTTAAGACTATCGAAATTGCAGACTAAAATTACTATCGATAATTTATTTTGGCACTATTAAATCGTTATTCATTTATTGCCATTCATTGCCAGGGTATAAAATGGGAAATGATAATTGAATGGGAAATGTTTCTGCGGTCATTGTTTATTTAGATGCATTGGATAAATTTGAGAATGGCCAGTTTTATGGTCGGTTTCCCTTGTTGCCAATGACTAAATGCGAATTTCCTGTGCATTGTTTAACCGCTCACAAAATAAACCATTGACCCCCTACAGAAAAACTCTCTCGTTGTGTAGATTTTCAGCTCACATGGCTTTAACATATTTTGGCCAAGTTGTAATTAAGTAGCGCAAAGCTGATATACCACGCAGTTCATAATAAGAGGGTGTATTTATTAGAAACAATTTAACTAATTTCTATTATTGAGTTACTTTTAAGAATATTAAGAAAAGGGAAACAAAATACTTTAGGTAGATAATTATCATGATCATTTTATATTAGCGGATTATGTCATTGTTCTCTTAATATCTGCTTTCAATTTTTCTCATACAAAAAAAAAAAAAAAAAAAAAAAAAATCTTATCTTTAGTTCTTTTTCTATCATCGACAGCTTAACATCTCTAAAGTATAGGGTATGTTTTCAACTAACCAAATGAGCTTTAACTGTTCTATTTGCTTTCAGTGTCTCTGTTGTTCTTTCTTCTATTGTTTCTGAGGTTTTCTAATTGCAATTCGAATTGCTCTTTTCTTTTCCCTATAATTTTCTTTAACTATAGCTACACTCACTGTGGGTTAAACACACAAAAATGCCAGAACTTTAATTTGATTAGAATGCAATTCTTTTTTAAGCAAGCAGAGAAAATAAGAATTTAATACAAATCCATGCAGAATTCTACTTTAACTCGAGGGGGAAACTAAAGTCACGTTCAGCTCGTTTGTTCTCTGTTCTCTGTGTGTTTATTCCCCGTCCCTTATCTGTTCTTGTTATCAGCAAAATGCGAGTATATTTGGCAATCAAATAAGTCGATATCATATATCAGCCATTGGGTAATCTGCATCGATTTTGGACAGTAGATAAACAATCCCACTGTGAGGTTCAATTGACAAAACAAAAGGCTTTGCTCCAAATTGAGACTGAATTTCTTATCCTGATGAGCAGCAGACAAAATCCATTTGGAAGAGGGAGAATGAGAAGATAAAGGAGCTTTAACTAAATGCTGACCCCTCTTTGTGATTACGCTAAGAGTAGACCATAAAGCGCATATTCTGTAAAATTTAATCAATTGGCAACGCTTCCGTAGTTCCATTTTGGATTCACTTCAATGCCGATTTGAATTTTTGGTTACCATCTGGTTTGAGAACCTATCTTGGTCTCTTGTGACTTTAAGATGTTGTCGTTGTTTTATTTTTATGGCTGTACTGCTGATTGTTGGCCGTTGTCTGTTGTCTGTTGTCTTTTGGTTCTCGGTTGTCGGTTGTTGTCACCAGTTCATATTTTCAGTGTTTAGCGTTCATTTCTTTCAATTTCGTGTCTTTTATGTGCTTTCTTATCTCTATCTCTCTTTGTCTGTCATTCATTGCGTTCTCTTCTTCGATGCGAACGAAGGCAGCAGACATTAAATCGATTGTTGCTGTTGTACATTGCGTATACGCAATTTTCGACATCAGCAGATTGCGTATACGCCAAGTATTAAGTTGTATTACACCATTATTATTTATTTACTTTTCAGTTATTTAAACTAATTATATTGCATGATAGCGAGAAACTTGTTCTTTTTACTTCATTTTATTCTAGTAAATTAATTCCATCATTTATTCCATTGACCCAATTCGAACATAGTAGAATATTTCTGTTATTTCTATTAATTCTTTCGGACATGTGCTGCAAAATTACTTTTACTTTCTGTTGTGTGTTGTTAGAACGAGTCTATAATATATGTACAACTTATGCTAATTGAGTAGAGCTGAATTTGAAATTAATGCGACATAAAAATGGAAAAAAAAAATAATTAAATGCTGCTACACCGCAAAGCGCAGAAAACGTTAGTCAAACGAGACAAATTAACATATTTATGCGATTTATGCGAGCGCCTCTTCATTTTAATATCAAATCCGACGAATCCGATGCTTTTCCTGCAATACAAAGTGCTAATTTTTCGCTCACCTGCCGCTAACACCAAAGTGGTTACAATGTTGTTTGTTACCCCAACCCAAGACACTTTGTTCGTTCATTTCAAGGACTGTTTGTAAATGAAATTTGTTGAATTTGCTTCCGCTTTTTGTATTTTATTGTAATTTTATTGCTTCACTGTAGAGTTCTTTCTGTGTGGCTCTGTATAGAAAACCAGTTATTAACTTGGTCATGTATGTGGCTAAATAAATTACATTTTACATTCCATGACTACTTGACCTGCGTGCTAATGATGATGATAATTGTTTTGCTTCTCGGAAAAGCAGCTGACTATTTAGCTTATATTTTAAAATCAAACTTAATACTACAGATTCTTGGTGTCAACTAAACTCTAAAGAATTTAAGAAGAAAATTGCATCTTCGACACTTGAGACTTTTTTGACTTTTTTTCAAACAAATAGTATACAAATTCATAAAGGGAAATACTCATTGATGTAGTAACAATATAAAAATTATAATACATTTCATATTACAATAATAGACAGATAATTAATTTGAATTCTTAGGTATTTTGCATGAATGAGAATGTGTAAAAAAGACTTTAAATAAACGTTTTTAAACTGTTGAAAAATACCCTGTAATTGCTAATAAGACTGCTCAGCTGTTCATACAGCTTTAAGGTCATAATTCAAGCATAATCAGACTATAATTAACCATTGCAATGCGTTCAATGAACGTTGTCAACGCTGACAAAATATAATGAAAAATAAATATAAAATTTAAAAAGAGATAGAAAGAAGGATATGTGAAAGAACAATACGCAAATTAATCACCACCCACAGCTGTCGGCCTCCATTTCATTATTCTCCACAAAAATGCGACATTTAAAGCATTTGCATAAAGCATTGCGAGTCACATAAATTTTATTGCGTATACGCAGTGTTTGCTGCATGCAAAAAATAAAAATAAAGAAAAAAGTGACTGCCACTGGCTCGCATGATTTTTAATATTTATTTGCCCGGCCCAAATGATGACGTTCTGGCGGCCACTTTGCCTAGTTCCCCCGTCCAGCTGCCATCTGCCGTCTGTCGGGTGTCGTTTTCAGTTTTCAGTTTTCAGTTTTCATGTCGCTGGCACAATGACAAATTACAAGTTGAAAGTTGAGTGAACTTTGTCACAATACTGTCCACTTTTATTTTCTTTTCTGTTTTTTTTTGGCAGTGTAGCCTCCTCCCTATCATATCTGTTGATGATGTCTTCTGTCTGCTGTCAGCTGCCGTTTACGATTTTGAGACGTTGTCCAATCTCGAAGCTCTGGCTGCACTGTGGACGGCCTATGAAATTGATGAGGCTTTTGTTGTTTGGCAAATGAGGCGCAGATAAGCGTCAACTTTGACGCCCTCTTGTTGAGCATTTGGTTTGGTTTATTTTATATATTTGTTTTCATTTTTTTTATTTGGTCTGCTGCTTTGCTTATCAACACAAATTTCCTTCTCTCTCTCTCTCTCTCTCTCTCTGTCTGTCTCTCTCTGTTTGTCTTCAGCTTTTGGCTTTTTGCTTGACACTTGAACTGAATGAACTCTCATTTCTTTCTGATTTCTTAATTGACACATTTGTGAGCATTACAAGCCATTTGTTTTAACCCCATTTCATTTAATATTTTGTAATCCATCTTAAATCTTAGATAACAGCCTGCAATCCCAATTAAACTCTTTGTTCTTCACTTACTTTAACATTATACGCCTGATTGAATTCTTAATCAAAGCAAATCCTCAATGTAAGCATCTGCATTTCAATTGCATTTTCCACACTTACCCCGACCGCATTTGACTTTTAGATGAACCAAGTGAAATGGGGATTCCCTCTGCCAGACTGTGCTGAATCCTCAGTGAAAACACAGACGTTGTTTGTGCTCCACTTTCAAAGCTTAACTTTCATTTTCCTTTCATTGTCTTTTTTGTCTTTTTTTTGTATTTTATCAAGTTAAACGAACTCTTGCCTTTGTTTTCTGTGCTGCACATTTCCTGCCTTTCTAGTTGTTTGTTAATCCGCAAACAAAATTCTAGCATCAAATCTAGCTAAAATCTAGTTTCGTTTATTCTTTGCTTTATGTGCGAGAGACGACAATGTTTATTAAAATGGCAAAAGGAAGACCTTGATCTTTAGATTATCACATCAATAAATGGTATGTGATGTTGTTGTTATTGTTGTTGTCTATCAGTCATCGCCTCTTCGCATCTTTGTCGTCTTCTATGGATTTCTTCTTGGTTAGTTTCCAAAGAAACGAAAACGAAAACAAAAATGAAATTAAAATTCTACATCTACATCTACGTCGACATCTACAGCAATCGGAACGGAAACTGGTGAAACCAGTCAAACCGCCATCCAAGTCGAGTCCAAAAGAACTTCTTGAACTAATTGAGAGTTGTCATGCGCAGACAGAAAAAGATTTTAAGCATCAATATATCATTTGGCATTTCAAATGCAATTCCATTCAAAGAGCATCTTCCCCCGTTGAAATTTAAAATGTTTATTTAAATTTAGTATACATATATTCTATTTACTAGTTCGAATTTTTTATTCCATGATTACGTGGTTACATAAAAAAACCATTTGAACTTGAAATTAGTAGAATGCGTCATGTAATTGACATAGAGCAAGCACAACATTTGCTACCCTGTAATCACATAAATTGCATATATTTAATACATTCGAAATAAAAGTTCTTTATTCTCTTCCACACTTTATACTTGTCAATATATATCTAAAATAATTTAAAATTTTATAATTTTTTATAGGATATCTCCTAGTCTTGCTCTACTCAATGGCAATACTGAATCGGTTGAAATAAAAACGTGCTTGCCATTAAATTGTTACAAAACGCATTAGAAGCAACAACAACTGGAACAACATTAAACAACAAACAGATCAAATTAAATAGCGACAAGCCAAAACAAAGAGCAACAAATACGTAAATACGATAATTGTCTAAAATGATCAACAATTACGTGTGCAACAACAAAATACATACAACAATTGTTGCCCACATTAATAAATTTTTTAGTGCAAATACCAAAAGAATTCCAGAATATTCTTTAGATAAATATTTATATGAAAATGCCTTTTTATATTATTAATAATTATTATCTAACTTAGGTGTATGTTAATTTTACTAGTTTTATTTTTTTTTCGAACTGTCTAGTCAACAAATTAATATTGCAATTTTCATGTTGTTTCTTTCTAATTATATTTAAGTATAAGAAAGAAGTCTCAGTCTGGAAATATTAATTTATACAATTTTAGAGTAAATAAAGCGTTTAGATTTAATTACGCAGTATCTATAAGTCATTAATTTTTAACTAGAGTCCAAGTTGGAATTACGCAGTATCTTAGAGATATTAAAATTTTACAAATTTACATTATACTTTGATCAATAATTTTACTCTAGATCAATCTCAAATTTTCCTGTAAGTCTTCTAACTAAATTCCCGACTTGCTTATCGACTGAAATAAAGTACACAATGTTCAATAAACTTAGTTTAGTGGCAACGATTAGCATTAAGTGCTTGCTACAATTGAAATTGAATTACTGCAGAAGTGGGGTTTATATTGCTTTTGTTGTAGCTTTTGTTGTTAGCCAATTCACTAACTGAAATTCACTTGACAAAGACAATTATTAGATGGCTCTGACTGTTATCCCTTGCAGCACAGACACACCCACTCAATGAGGGATAATTGTGCGTTACGCATACGCCTGCGTGAGTTTGATTTTATTGCTATTGGCCTGGGGCGAAAACCAAATTGTGCGGCCAAAGCATAAGGAAGCCAAGGAAGCAACACAGAGAAAAAGATAATTTTGGGTTCACAAAAAGTTTTCTGGCGAATACAACTCACACCCAGAGCCACAATCACAAATTGATTTGGTGCCTTGTGGGCGGACATTCAAAGTGGACGCCACGGGCATCATTCATTAATGCCGCCTTGTCAATGCCAGGATGCTGTCAGGATGCGGAATACAGAATCCGGCCAACCGACCGACCGACTGACCCACCAACCATATGTGCCCGGACATATCGAGAAGGACTCGAGCACATTGTAATCAATTGGCTGAAACTGTCGGAGTAATTGATTTCGGTGGTCACCAATGCTAATTAAGTTGCCCATCGCCATTATACGATTTCCTCAATTTTATTTATTGTCGATTCGTAACATTTGTATGGCAATTTATGTAACAATAATTAGACAATTATGCAATTAACTTATACATATTGTGGTCATATATTATCCCTAGTAATCTGGCCCATTGAAAGGTGCTTGAAAATCTTTAGGTCGCTTTTCTGTTTCAAATTTCAACTGATACCATTCAAAGCAAAATGCATCCGACTTTAGCCAGTCCAAAGTTTCAATGGGAAACTTGATTGATTTTAAAAAGTCTGCCGCCTCGTGAATTGTCGAATCCATCGGAGTCCGTGTGTGGGTTAAAACACGAAGTTTGACTATAGAAGTGGAATCAATATCAAGAAGTTTCTCATTATGAGATTATTATTCGAAGAAACTTAGTTTTAGTATTTAAAAATAATGCATACTAGATAGGAATTTATTTGAATAAAATTTTAAATTTTGTATTTATTTTATAACTCTTTTTAAACTCAAATTCCTTTATTTTCGATAGTCCGTTGTTAAAAAGGTGTAACAACTAAGATTCTTTATTTCAATTTGGATTTGAATATATATTATCAGGGATTAAAACCGAAACGAATATCAATTTCAGTTAAGTTTTCGGTTATGCTCGAATTAAGATTTTCGGTTATCGGTTATGCAAAATCTTGGAGTATCGGTTTCGTAACGGTTATTGTTTTTTTTTGTAAGTTTAATGCTCTTTTTAGCATGGAAAATAATGTTATCTGGTTACTGGAATGGTTCAGTGTGATATCGGTTTTTTTAAAATTTGGTTAATTTGGTTTGAACATTTCGATTATTTTGATTTTACTGATTTTAAATAACTTCGAACATAACTTTGTCAAAACTCCATCAATTTCCATGCGCAATGTAAATTTGGGCAGGATTTTAACTCTAAAATCGTTCTGCATTTAAATTTTGTTCATTTTGAAAATTCCAAATTTTTCGAAAAAAAGGAAAAAGTTAAAGGGGTAACACTGTAAATTTTCATAAAATTTCGATTTTCAAAAATTTTCAACTAAAACTACGAAACTCTTTTACGACTTATAAAAAATAAATTATAGATAGTTCTTTTATTTTAATTATATGTATCTATAGATGACAATCTTAATAAGTTTAATAAATAGAAAGTCTCGAAATTGTACTCACGTTGGTAAGTGTCCAGATTAGGATTAAAATCACAGGAATATGTAATAGTAAGTGACTCATAGTTGGTATAAAGAATGTTGGTTTCAAAGTAGGCTTTGTAAGCGTAACATTAGTGGGTATAATTTGTTTATAAAAATGAGATTTTACTTACGACTGTCCTTGACATTATAAGACGCACAACGTCGTTGATATCTACGAAATGGCAATGGAGTTGTGGCATAAGCGTACCAAACACCCAACAGCTGTCAAAGAAAATCATAGAAAATAATACATAATAATAAATAAAAAAATACAGATAATTATTTTAAGAGAGTTTGGAATAAAAACCTTCTTTTTGTCGACATTTTTCATTATGGGCATTTCAGGGCAAACTTGCACATTGAGCTTATTGCTAATTGAACTTTGGAATTTGTGTCTCTCAGAATTAACCGATATATAAAGCAGCATGAGTAGAAATAGACTGAAATAAAAAAATAAATATTGGTCTATAAATAGAAGAGTGTTAGTTAGTTTGATTCTTGACTTACAGACTTGAGTTAGACATAGTGTTCCATTAACTATTGTGCTTCCAACTGAGGTAGAAGTTGCTGTGAATAATAAGAATAATATTTAAAGCATTCTAATTCAATTAGCTTCCGTCAATTACAGTCAACATCTTTGACTATTAAGATAATTATGAATGCAATTACTCGAGCTGATTCACAGTGAGATCAGAGCTTCTCATTCAACTGCAACTTTAATGAGATGAATTTGTCAAGGTCATGGTCAAGGTCTTACATAACTTCCTGTTGAATTTAACTGGCAAATGAATACATTTATTAAATAGTTTGCAATATGTTTCAGTAGTGAATAGTCTTATTTGTCTGTTTATTCTACCAATTTTCCGATTTCCCTTTTAAAGTGGAAATTCAACCATGTTACAAGTGTTCATCCGTTTCTCTTGGCCAAGATCAATGAACCTACAGCATAAAATGGTGGATGAGCATCTTCAGTTAAGCGGCAATAATTCAATTACAATTTGAAATGAAATTATAATTTATATATTTAAATTCTTATGACAGCTTTGCACATTACGCATACGCAATGTGGGCCAAGAGAATTGTTATAATTTGTTAAGGGGAATTCTGACGCATTCACAGTCATTCTCAAGTGTTTGTCATTATACTATACTATATTATATTATTTAGTTTATTGACTTTTTTTTTTTTGGCAACAACAATTATGCACGTAACCTTTTCAAATACAGTCGTAACGTCCCGCCTTCACTTTGCAGTTGAAAATCACAGCAGCTCGACATCTGATGATTTATTCAATTTGTGCTATGAAGCGTTAACTTTTTGTTTGCCTGTTGCCATTTGCTCTGACATTGTTGTTGTCGCTGTTGTTGTTGTTATTGCCGTTCTATGGCAGCGGAAGTTCGTTGTGTGAATCTATCGCTACGAGTCGTGGCCCCAATTCCACCCCCTATTGCCCTCTGGCCTCCATTTTCATTTCACATTAAATGGCTTTTCCACATGCTGTTGACGTTGACAGTTTGCTGCATATCATTGAGCATGGAAGCATTTACCATACAAACCATTTTAACACTCACTCGTTTTCCCCCAAACAGCATTCAATAATGCGGACAGAGATTATTTGATTTAAAGAAATCGGCGGAAAATCTGGGAGATCTATCAGAGAGAGATCTATTTTGACAATTTTGATATAGAACAAAAAATCAGTGTACTTGAAATGAATTCGTAATGTGGAAATAGTTATTTTACAAATAATAATAACAGGGCTACTGTTCCAATTTTTATCGGTATTAATCTTAAACCTGTACCAATTTTATATATTTTATATATACGATAAAAATTAATGTTTTTATTTGTATTTATTTAAAACTTTGATACATTAACTTAAACATCCGGTTTGTATTATAAGCATGTTTACCCCTTTTTAATTCCGTCCAAAACAAAGTTTTTATTCTGAAAGTTCTATGATAAGATTCAAGTCGCAGCTTGTTGCATACTTTGACACTCGGGAAATTTATTATTTTTGTTAAATATTACAAACAAATTACAAGTGTTTTTACTGTTGCTGATGCTGTCAGATAAAAAGACAAAAATTACGTTACTTTTTGACTGCGTTTTCTTTTGATTTGTTTGCTTTTTCTCTCAGCACTTTTTACGACTCTTTGGAAAAGTTGTGCAACAAAATTAACTAATTACAGTTTAATATTTCTTTTGCTTTTCTCTGAGTTGCTATTTAATAGAGCTGAGAAATTGAGAAGTAAAGTTTTGGCCGTAATCAATGGGTGTTTAATAGTTTACACCCTGCAACCGATTGCTGTCGGAGATCGTGTAACGTTCAAGTTTATTTCATCCACATATCATTTTTATGTTGTGCCCGGAACGTGCCCTGCTGAAGGGCAAACGTGCCGAAAACAGCGTACAAATTATGATTTCACTTGAGCAGAAGAATAAAGAGAAACAATGGAAAGAGAAACTAACTTTTTGTATAGTGAAGTGCGAAGTAATATATTTTTTAAATTTATCTTACTGAAAGAATAAAACGGTCTTTAAAAAAGTGCTCTATAGCAAGGAATACTTTTATTACAATTCAAATTTAGCCATTGAATAATTGAAAATGATATCAAATTTTTATACCCTCGCAGAAAGTATCATTCCTTGCCCTTCTTGAGGAAAAAGGCATTAAACACAGTGCAGTTTATATTTTATAATTGATGATTGTTCTTTTTCTGTTCGTTCTCAATAGCATAAAAGCATTATTTATTAATCTTAATTTTTGATAGCTCCCCCTTAATTTTTTTCACCTACTCGCCAGTTTTTAAGAAGAAATTGTATATATAAGACCAGGTATTAAAACCTTAACCGATACCGTAACCTTAAACCAATAAAAACCGATTGAAATTTGTAACCGTATGTGAAATCGTAACCGAAACTCTTTAAACCGAAATAACCTTTTAGGTACCGATTCATTTATAAGGGTTAATTTCGGTTCTTACCATCGCGACGGTACGACGTCTACGACGCGTCGTAGGTACTGATAACTTTGAACTGCCATAACTTTGTCAAAACTCCATCAATTTTCATGCGCAATGAAAATTTGAGCATGATTTTACCTCTTAATTAGTTCTGCATTTTAATTTTTCGTCATTTTAAAAATTTTTGAAAATCGAATTTTTATGAATATTTAAAGTGTTACCCCTTTATCTTTTTTCTTTTTTTCGAAAAATTTAGAATTTTCAAAATGAACAAAATTTAAATGCAGAACGATTTTAGAGGTAAAATTATGCTCAAATTTACATTGCGCATGGAAATTGATGGAGTTTTGACAAAGTTATGGCAGTTCGAAGTTATTTAAAATCAGTAAAATCAAAATAATCGAAATTTTCAAACCAAATTAACCAAATTTATATGAGATCAAATTTTAAAAAAATCGATATTACACTAAACCATTCCAGTAACCAGATAACATTATTTTCCACACTAAAAAGAGCATTAAGTCTTTGTTCATGTAAAGCAATGAATATCGCTTCTTATTTTGGTCAACCGAAAACCATAATTTTTATTTTTTTTGTGAACCGAAACCATACCGGTATTTTAAACAGAATCTTCACCGATACTCCAAGATTTTGCATAACCGAAAACTTTAATTCGAGCATAACATAAACCGTAACTGAAACCGAAATTCGTATCGATTTTAATCTCTGGATAAAACCGTAAATTTTAAAGACAGGGAATATCGCAATTGGAAATTGAATTGGAATTGATATTAAGTAGAAATATCTGTAACTATAGGAAATTGATGTAGCCAAGTTAAGGTAAGGTAATTCCTTGTCCAGGTAATTTGCTTTTCTTCTAGCTAGAAAATGCAATTCGTAGAAGAAAATTTAACTGGCAGCTAGTTTGCAACATTTGGACAAATTGCAGCGACAAAGTGGCAGACAATGTGTTGGCCGTATAAATTTCATTAATGCCAGTTAAATTAATTACTGTCAACACATGCGAGGCGACGGCCGTAATAACAACAACCAGTCGCAAAAACTAAAGCAGGCCAAAAGCTGAAGACGAACATCGCGACGTGAAGAAGGCGTGTTATATGTAAGAGGCGAGAGCGAGAGGAGTTGTGTATAAAGAGAGAGAGAGAGAGAGAGAGAGAGAGAGAGGGGTGCTGGACACCGTCGAGCGTGTAGCGAGCATAAACACAAAGTCATAAAGTTTTTACACAAAAGCATTTAATTTTATTGCATTTTTGGGCAACATCCAGTTGGGGCCGTCAACGGACCAGACGAGGGAGACGACGCGAAACTGAGAACTGAGAATTGTTACTGGGTCCCAATGTTGGGCATGGTCTACTGGACAGATGGGGGCCAACTTAATTTGGTGCAAATCAAGCAAAACTGCAACAGCAGCCGGCGAGTTCGAAACTAGCTCGAACAACTTTACACAATGCGAGGCAACTTTTGATTATGCTGCTCTCTGGCCTGTAAACTGACTGACCAACTGGATGACTGACTGACTGACCAACTGGATGACTGACTACCAGACTGACTGATGTTCTCACATATTTATGTACATAGCTCATGTGCTCGTCTCGCTGACGTCAGCTTCTAAACAAGAACATTAAGTTCGCCAGCTACAAACAGAGATCTCTTCACCATCTATTGTACTACAAATATTCTTGAAATGGAAGCCCAACAAAATGGGAAAATAAGAAAATAGTTTTTCGCTTATTTTTAATTTGGCAGCATGCAATTTAGAATTATGCGTAATAGAAAATTTTAAATGCGTATACGTAATATGCATGCACATCCAACAAGTGGAACAGCAGCAGCAGCAAGCGGAAAATTGCTATGAAAAATTGCAACTAAAATGTTTGCCAAAATTGAAATGATGTTAATACTTGTATGCGATGGTCAGAAGCTGAAAAAAGGGATAAGAGGAGACTAAATGGGGCCAAATGAGGTCGCAAGTACTGGAAATTGGGGTTAATAGAAATCAATAATGGATTTTTATTTATGTATCAGTTTAAAATCATTCATAATGATTTTCTTTATTTTAAATTGTTATATTTTTACTACAAATTGAATTTCTAATTATAGTAAAATAAATAACTCTTTAGCTTTATCTACTCCAACTTCCCTTTTTCTTGCATGTTATGCTTACAGGGTATATGTATAAGCAGCTGACCAGCTGTCGCATCCTAAACATCGCATTCTTATGGTTAGTCCCCATGGTAAGGAATGCAGCAATAAAAAAGAACACTCTGCTTCGTCCTGAATGTCGCACACAGAGTACACTAGCATATGCTGGGTCACCTAACCCAAGACTCACCCTTAGCCTGAGAAGCCTTCTTCCCCTAAGTTCTCGATGCTTCAAGAGCACACCTAAACATACCAATTTTACTTTAGTCCGTAGAAAGATCTGGGCGACGATAGACGACAGACGCCGAAGCAGTTGGAGTCGATGGGGATTGGGAGCGGGGACGGGGACGGGGTATTATAGTAGGTAGGACATGGCCCATGGCATATGTCTGGCATGCTCATTAGGGGGCACAGCGTGGCGTGGCTAATGTGGCAACAAGCAGCAGCGGTGGCAGCATCAGCTACTAGGGTCGGAGTTGCCCCTCGGGGTCGGCTGATTTTCATTTGACTTTGCAGGAGCTTCTTTTATTTTTATTTTTATTTCCATTTTCATTTCTATTTTTCTCTCTGTTTCTTTTTGGCCTGGTCTTCAACTTTTATGCTCTCTCACATTTTTTTCTCGTCACTTTTATTGTTTTGTTTTCACTGCGGTGGCTGTCAACAAATGATGTTGTTGCTGTTTTGGGTAATTCAATTTTCTGCCACAATTTTCATTTGGGCGAATTTTGTATGAGTGAAAACAAGCCTGGTTGCAATGGACGTGGCCTAAACTGGAGCTGCTGGAATTCCCATTTCATGCACAATTTGTTTAGGTTTTATTTTTATTTTGCCGCATTGTTAAATTTGGTATTGCCTCCATTTTTACTAACAACAAATAGACAAAGGAACATTTAATTTAACTGCCAGATGAGTCAATTTGTCGTTACCAAAACTAAGGGTAGCTTAGGGTTCCCATCACCATTCAATATTCATGCTGCATCGTTGAACTCTACAACTCTGCTCTGATAACTAACAGAAGAACAAGCTTAGTTTGTTGCTTAAGTTCCAATTTAAAGAGAATAAAAACAAAGAGAGAGAGAGTTGCTCTTTTGTTTATGCCGCTCTTTGCTCTGCTGCGGCTAACAGAGCAGCGCGCTGCTAACAGAGTCTGTTAAAAGTTAACAGATGTTGTCGTTATCGTCAAGCTGCTGTTATCGCTCACAACTCGCCGCCAAATTGTGTAGAAAATTTTAATTTTCCCCAGAGTAACATTTGCCCCATTGGCTGGCTTGGCAATTTTTTTATTTTTTCTTATGTTGCTTTGTTCTTATTTTATTTGGACGTGAACGTGCTTGTTAACAAGTGCGTGTGAATTGCTCTTTTAACCTGAATAATTTTCATTTCTATATATTTTTATATATTATGTATAGTTGTAATATGATGTGCAATATTTCCAGTCAACTTTGTTGACTCAACTGAAAGGCAGCGACATTGTAGCATCAATCATGGCCTGAAATTGCATTAAGAACTAACAGAGGAAGATGAGGAGGAGACTGTGTTGACCATGTGGGAGTCTAGCGAACTGAATTGACTCTTACTATATGTATTTCATATATAGGAGTGGCTCTATTGTCTGATTATTATTTATTAGTATTTTATTGTAATGCTCGCTGCGACTTTTCCCCAATTTGAAACTCGTATAATAAATGATTCGTAAATTGCATTTGCCACTGTCACATGCCGAGTTACATGCTGTTCGACAATTCAAATATTCATTAATTATGCGATTTTATTATTACCTCTTTTTATTTGCGGTTATGGGAAAATATCTAACGGGACAGCAGTGATTTTTGAAGAGCTCTAAAATTTTAAATTAACAAATATGTAATATTAATTCAAATGAAAAAAGTGTAGTTAATATGAGATTATTAAATTTATAAATTAAATTTAGTATTCATTATTGGATATCTAAAAAATTCACTTCAATCGAGAGTTTTTAATAGCAAAGTATCAAAAACTGTTTATTTTTTCATTATCACATAATAACCCAATTAACACACAATTGTACTATAAATAATTACTATTAATATTTTAAATATTTTCATTAATTATAAATACTTGTTTTCTAGAGTCCGCCTAATTATTTGCTTTCTAGGGTAGCTTACTGTTTGAGCACAACTGCCGTCAACTTTTTCATTTTTAAACAAATATACATATGAATATTCTGTGCCAACTCTCCCTCTCTTAATCTCAATATAGGTACATCTCGCTCTCTCTCTATCTCCGTCTCTTTCGTTTACAGTCTACATTTGTAAACAAATAGCCACCACATTTTTTTTTGGCAGACATTCAAAATGCACATTGCTAAATGGGTAAACAATTATTTGATATTTCTTGTCGGTTTTTGACTGTGGATAGAAAAGAACATCTGCAATACGCTGCGTATACGTTACGGATGTGCCAAAGGCTGTAATGCAATAACAACAACAACAAGAACAAGAACAACAACAACATCGACTACAACTGACCGAAATCAAAAAGAGAAATGTACATTTATAGCCAAATATAGAGAACACGCCTTAGAAATAACCTTTTATATCCTTTTTCTATTTCAATCTAAGTATAAATTGAAGCTTTTATCGTTTACGAAGGTAAACCACACAAATGTTTGTTTTGTTTTCATGTCTTTTTGTTGTTGTTGTTGTTGTTGTTGTTTTGGTTGTACTGTTCTTTTGCTGTTGTGTCTGCCTTTTGACCAGCTATTCAAACGTGATTTAGGATTTCTCTATGTGTGCTATTGGCCACGTCGACAAAGCAATTGAATGTTTGATTTATTGTGTTCAATCTTGGCAGTTGAGAATTGCTCGATAAAGAAAAGAAACCAACAATGACAGGTGAGACAAAAAACGTTGAAAAGAGTTGATATCTAAGTAGGTATTTACTTGCATTCTCTTAACTCTTACCGGACTCCAAAAGAAATTTGTATACCCTGTACTTCAAGATGGGTTTAATCTGAAAAAGATTACAAATAGATATAAAAATATGTTAAAATTGAAGAAAAGTGAGGACAATTTGCTAAACAATCTAAGTTCCCTTAAATAATAATCAAAATTCATTCCATAAGATACAATAGTATCAATAGAAATGTACAAGAAATCGACAATCTTTCGAAAACTTTAAAGGGTCATAACTTGGTCAAAACTTAACCGATTTTTAAGTGGAATGTCAATTTTTTCAATTTTTGATTTCTAATTTAAATCAGCATCAAATGTAGGAAATATAATTTTTTTGCAACACTGTTCCATTTTTCTATAATTGTCCCTTGACACTTTTTCAAAATCTTCAAACTGTCATAACTTGGTCAAAATTTAACCGATTTTTAAGTGGAAGGTCCATTATTATTTTAATTTACTTCTAAGTTGATTCTGCATCAGAGTTGAAAAGATTAAACTTTTTCCATTACTGTTCAATTTTTCTATAATTGTCCCTTGACACTTTTTCAAAATCTGTAAAAAGTCGGAATATGCGGAATGTCAATTTATATAATTGCTTAAACTTATTTTTTTTTCTTTCACTGAACAATTTTTCTACCTACCCCTTGATACTTTTATATAAACTTTAAACTGTCTATTTTTATAAATTTTGACCTCTAACTTGATGCTGCTTCAAAGTACACTACAAATATGGTCAAATAGTTGAAATATCTTAGACAGTAGAACATAAATTGATAACATACAAAATATAGCTACAAGTTTAACTGGCGCCTTTGCTTGGTTAGTGTCTGAATTGATAGGTGAGTATGAGACTATGTTGTGTGTGAATGTGAGTGTGTAAATATGTGTGTGTGTGTGTGTGTGTGTTTGTGTGTTAATGACAAGTGTTTTCATGTTTCTATGTAGGTATGTGCCGCGTAATGACAGGGATGTCGATGAGTATAATGACAACATCAATGCTACTGATGATGATGCCAGGCTGACTGAAAGGCTAAGAGGACAACGTCAGGGCAGGAGGACACAGTGAGAGTCAGAGACAGAGAGAGAGAGGGAGAGGGGAGAGAGAGAGAGAGAGAGAGAGAGAGGGAGAGAGAGATAGGTAGCCTGCATGAATGGAGAAGCACTTGGGTAGCTTGTCATGGGCGTCAGCTTAAAGTGCTTGTTAGGCGCTTTTCTTCAGCAGGTTCTTGTTGTTGTTGTTAAGATATTGTTGCTGTTGTTGTTGTTGCTGTTGTTGTTGCCTATTTATGTTGTTGCCTATTTTGCCATTCGTTTGCACCATTGATGATGCTGTCAATGCGAAATTGAGCTTCCAGCATAAACACGCTGTCAAATGACACGCGTGAGTGCTCACGCACGAGCGAACACGATAGCTACAACTCCTCATCCTCCCCCTCCATCTCCTGTCTACCTCTCACGATGTGTTCATTTTACATTTTGACTCAGGTTGAATCAATTCAATCTTATCGTGATGTGTGCTTTATTTTCTCTCCCGTTGTTGTTACGATTTATTGTTGATTCTTTGTTTGTTATTTATATTTATTACAGCTCTGCTCATATTTCAGACTGTAGAGGGCGCCACCTTAATCGTTATCGTTTCGCCGTGACCAACCCTCTATTGGCTATAGCTCTCATCTCTGATCCGCCCATCATGTTGCGAAAGCTTAGATTTCTGATGTTTCTTCCCTTAGGTGATTTTGCAAGTTGTTTCTGACGTGACGACTGCTGGGACTTGGAAACTAATTTCTTAAAAAAATCACGAATTGAATTGTATTAAAGTAAGTGTAAGTGTAAGTACATAATCAGATACATAAATATGTATATCTGTGTCTTTGATTCGGATAAAAATTTAAGACATCAGTTGTTTTTTCTCCAACTTAAAGTTAATTGTGTAATAGATAAGATTACATTTTAATTCAAAATATTTAGGATAGTTTTGATTATAGGAATGCAAAGAGTATAGAAATTTCTGTAGAATAAATTATGAAACCTTTGTTTATTGGATTTAATGATTTTATGCCTATTCGTTCAGATATTCATCATATAGTTTGTTTTTGCATTCTCTTTAATTCTCTTTTAAAATAACTAAGAAAAATATTTTATTTTTTCAGATTTAATTAATTGATTATCCAAAAAATCAATAAGAATTATATATAGTCGGAGAAAAACAAGAAAAAACTCGAACAAAACATGATATCAATCAAATAAATAATAATAGACAGATTAACTATTAGACTCTATTCCTTTTATGAACCCAATAAATCTCTAAAGTAAATAAAAATAAACTAAATGATTTCATACCAGCATCTTTTGTAGTTGAAATTAATATTGCAATT
Organism: Drosophila kuntzei; assembly: GCA_035042165.1. NCBI lineage: Eukaryota > Metazoa > Arthropoda > Insecta > Diptera > Drosophilidae > Drosophila > Drosophila kuntzei. Next base: position 665,982 of record JAWNLU010000472.1, on the reverse strand, counting down.
AATTCATTTATAACTTTATTTATTTGTTTAGCAGACTTCACAATGAGAAATGTTTGAGCCATTTGAGAGGCGATTTTCTATCTTTAGTTGCCGTCGAGTCGAGGAGGTTCAAGGCAGAATGTTAATAAGAAGCACTTAAGATACGCACAACTGAAGCTCAAGTAGCGCAAAATTCATTTGAAATGCAAATGAGAAATTTTCCTAATTGAAAACTTTAGCACATCGGGGCTTGTCCAACAACTTCCGAGTCAGCAGCGGGTCTTTCTTCCTTGATTTGTTATCTCTTCCTCTCTCTTCTTACTCCCCTTTCCTTGTTCCTTGTCCTCGTTGTTGCCGGAGCTTAAAGTGTTAACTCACAGCTGTCAATTCGGGGGCATTAATCCAGCTAGAGAAATGCAAGTCGCGCTTTTAATTAGGATTTCAACTGGAGGCAGACAACATGAAGAGTGGCAACTGTAGCTATTAGGTTTTGTCAAATGAAAGTTAAATTCACATTGACAACCAGACAAGAACACTAAATAGGCGAACGTGCGGAAACGCTAATTGAAATCTGTCTGTGACTTTTGCCTAAAACTTGCCAAAAAGATGAGAAGGGGCAGAGACGAAGGCACAGACTCAAGGCGTCTCAAAGTCGGAGGTTAGAAGTCGGCCAACGGGCAGCAGCATGCTGAGAGAATCAAGATAAGTCAACTTGCCATTCAGATGTAGAACCAGGTCAAGGTTGTCAGCGTCATCAAAGCCGCCAGCGTCATCGACAGCGACATCTGGCCAAAATCGAATTCTTGCCACAATGCCACAAATGCTGAGCAACGGGTTTAGATTTTCTTGTCATTCCAAATTTAAACAATATCTTTAAGAAAGTCAATTGTTGGAATAATAGAATTTTAAGGAAAGTAATCTTAGATTTCTTGCGAATTAAAATAACTGGTAATAGAATTTATTTAAAAGCGAAAATGGTTTAAAAAGTGAAATTATAGTAAAGAGTATTAACTACAGTTTCTTGGAAACTAAATGATTTGAAAATATAATTTTAGAGGAGGAGTATTTTAATTTTGACAAAAAATAAAAGTCTTATATTACTTCATGAAGTCTTATGAACTTCAGATGAAAGTTGCTTGTAAACCGAGAATATTTGATAATAAGACATTTTAATTTGCACTTTCTTGTAAACATAAACAAGTTTTTTTGTAGTAAAATGTAATTAAGTAACTACTAAGGAACAACAATAAATCTTGTCTATGATTATATTTGATTTAGGGAGACTGAGAACTGCCTTCAATTTTGAAATGATGCTGACAGACAGCTAAATCATCCCGTTTATTTTCCATGGTGAACTGGAAATCGCAAGTTCTCAATGCATCTTTAGTTGGCATCATCAAGTGCAACAGCATTTTCTTGCAATGTCACATTAGTTTTTCTCGAACTGACGTAAGGCCAACCAGTAACCAGTGTGAAGCGTCAACCAACGCTGCGTATGAGTAATGTAATTGATGCTGGCAATTAAGCAGCCAAGCAGTTTGTCGATGTTAACGTCTCTGCTATCGCACAAATCTGGAAGGTAGCCACACTCTAAAGGTATCGACAGGCTCAAGTTCAAGTTGTGTGCTTTTATTTGTTATTTGTTATTTGTTTTGTTATTTATTTTTGCCAGGCCCATAAATAATGAGGCCTCCCCAAATTAAAGGCAAAAGTAATATGCATAAAATTTGATTATTTTTAATCAACATCTCGCATTGTTTATGATTCGCTTTGCGCATTTGCTTGTCGCGGATTAATCTTTTAATTTGGCGACCCGTGTTATTGCACTTGTCTTATGTTTTATTTAAAGTTCTCACTTCGTAGTCAGGAGTTCAAAGGTTTAACAGCTGCAATGAGTCGTCCGTCGGTTAAGTGGTCCAGACTTTAAAGGTCCACGAAAGCTGCGACTGCGATTTTTTATGACGAATTTACGCTTTTTTCAGGTGTCAGGTTGAGATCAGAGACCGTTAACGCCAAGATGAAAATTACCAGAGAAAAGTGGTTTCAGCTAAAAAGTTGTGTGCACTTGATTTTTGAAATTAACTTAAACTTTACTTTTGTTAATTAAGAGCTAAAGATTTAAGATACGATGTAAAGAATGTTTCTTAATTATTAGAGTGCAATTATATATTTAAATATGATAACATGTGACTAACTAAGAGACTCCCAATATGAAGTATATTGTACTTAAAGAGGAGGAATGACATAAAACTCTTTTATATACTTATTTATTTATTAAATATATATATTTTAAAAATAAATAAATAATATGACTGTTTTTTTTAACTCTATATCAAATTTAATATTAATCGCACAGTCAAAAAACAATCAGATCGGACAAATTATTGATGAGTTAGCCAAGTGTTAGATGAGAGTGTTGTTACACTCATCAGCAAATGCTTGGTATCATTATCATTAGCAGCATCTAAGCATTGGCTGTAAACAGACAAACAAAACCAGTAAAATAATATTAATAACTAGTAATAAAAAAAGGAAAAAAAGCAACGATGAACAGCTGCTCGTTGACTTTGACCTTGTCGTGCAGTGTACACTGTACAGTCTGTTTTTTGTTGTTGTTATATTTTCTATACCTGCTACAGATTCACGATGACATTGGATGGAAAACCACAAAGAAACTAAAGTCAAAACTCGTCCACTTCCTATAAAAATATCTCTGAGGTCTGACTGAACTTCTAATGGACTCAAAGCATGCAATATGCACTCATAATGAATTGACGAATCATATATCTGAATACATATCACAATATGTATGTTTTTCTATTTGTAACGTTAATCATACGCACCGTGGTACGGCGTTAAATTGCATTTCCTTATGGGCGACCTACAAAGCGCTAAGCTTGCACTAAGTGAGTGCCATATTTTTACTAATCTCATTGCTGGAGCAACAACAGCAACAACAACAACAACAGCAACAACAAATACTAATATAAATGCAAAAAATAACAAAAAACAAGAACATCAACTAAGCAGCGCATGGCGCAAAAACAATTTCAAGGCCATTGACACAGTTCAAGCGAGAAGAGCGACAAAGCCAGAGAGAGAGAGAGAGAGAAAGATAGAGAGAGAGAGAGGGGTAGTTGGAGGGGGGGGCCTTTCGAGTGCATATTGGAGGAGCTTGGCTGCTGCGATAAACCATGCAGCTGCCTGCTATTGCCAGTTCCCCAGTCCCATCTCCCCAACAACCCAACCTACCCTTCTAGCACCCTCTCCTTTGGCCGGCCTCTTTCTTACTTAGTTTATAACAAGTGTACGAAGTGCAAATGTTTTGGTTTTCCATAGCTACAGTCAATATATACACTTACACTTACATTTACACTTACATGATTATTTAAATACAGTCGCAATCTTAACTATTAAAGATTTCTTTTTAACATCACAGAAACAGCCGCAACCCATCTTTGAATATAGTCAAGTAATGTGACTCATTTATACCCTGTAATCATTGTAAGGTATGATATGTGGCTGTCTAAAATTTTTATCGTCTAAAGTGAAGTTAAATTTCAGTAATTTATTTGAAATATATAATAATAAATAAAGAGTCGACTGTAAATTAAACTCTGTTACTAAGAAAACTACATTAGATAAAGTATTAACTTAATTGAAGGAGGCATATAGATATAGATATGGATATAGATATAGATATAAATATAGATATAGATATGGATATAGAAATAAATATAGATATAAATATAGATATAGATATAGATATAAATATAGATATAGATATAGATATAGATATAGATATAGATATAGATATAGATATAGATATAGATATAGATATAGATATAGATATAGATATAGATATAGATATAGATATAGATATAGATATAGATATAGATATAGATATAGATATAAATATAGATATAGATATGGATATAGAAATAAATATAGATATAAATATAGATATAGAAATGAATATATATAGATATAGATAGAGTTATAGATATAGATATATTTTTATATTCGTGCTGTTAATCCTTCCAGTTTTAAATTTAAATTCTTTAATATTAAGTAGTCAATTTAATGAAATTTAAAAATCATGTTTTCTTATTTTATTTGTAATTACTGTCTGTGGACTTTAAGTTAAAAATTAATAAATAAATAAATACCCAACCAATTTTTATAGATAACCACAATTAATTATAAATATATAATATAAATAATACTCAAGTGAATTGAATTGGTAAATCTTTATACCCTGAAAATAATACAAATGGACAATAGTTCTCAATAATATGTCTCAGCTATAAGGATGCATCTCCGACGTTATTTCGACCATTGTGTTTATAACAATTTATTCCTTAAATTGTCTATTTGTTATTTATAACAATTTAGCCATTACAGTGAGACTAAATAGAATCTATCAAATGATAGAAAGGTAATATGAAAGGGGTGTACAACGATAGCGAAGAACTGAATCTTTAGCTATTTATACCCTGTAATCGTTAATAATATTCTTATTAGCAGATAAGAGAAGGTATGATTGATTCAACAATTTCCTATTTAGATGTCTACACAGCTCTAATCGATTTTAAATTTCTAATAACTCGCATCTATCTTATTTTGGACTCATCAAAACTTACACAAATTTAAACATTTCTGCAGTGCAGTGTGAAGCTAAGAGAAAAAACATCATCAAGACTGCAGAGCAGGGTACTACATAGTCTAGCAGTCTCCTCAACCAATACCAATCTTGTTATTGTTAGACTTGCATACCTTGACTAACTTCTCAATCAAATGTACGTACGTACAGAAAATAAAAACCCTGTTCAATAAATAATTTATTAATTAATCAATCGGTTGTGTTGTGTTTTGTTGTTGTGGTTGCTTTTGGGCTGCGGTGCAAAGTTGATTGAACTTGTTTAAACACGAAGCTCATTTTAAATGTGCTTACTTATGGATATATGTTTGTATGTAAAAAGCAACAACAGGAGACGCAGAAACCAGACCAGATCTCAGATCGAACCACAGAATTGTGTTGTGCCAACGACATATAAACAATTTAACTTAAATAAATTGGTTAACAGGTAAAATAAACAAATTAAGCGCACAGTTCGATAAATGCTTAATATATTCCCATATGTACATATGTATGTGTGTAAATACACAAGAATTTGTATTTTGCTTTTGCTTTTTTGCCCTGCAACTTGTGCAGAGACACAATAAGAGAGAGAGAGGTGAGGTAGAGAGAGAGAGACAACTAAGCCATAATTTTTAAGAAAAAATGATTATAAATGCTAATTACGACAGATAAGTCTGATTTAAACGAGAGTTTTTGACTACCAGATACCCTACAAAGTGTCTCAAGATTTTAGAAAATACGTTAATCTTTTGAGATGGGGGAATTTAAGATATTTTATAGAAATTAATAAGGTTTTACGATATTAAGCAAATTTGCAAACTTATTAGAACAGAGTTAAATATTGTTACTTGCGTTTTAAGTAATAAAATTTATATATAAAACATATAGAAGTTAAAAATATAGAAAATCTTATAGATCTTATCGAAATTCTTATTGTAGGAGTATGTTCAAATGATTATTAAACTGATTGTAATCAAAGTTGTTGTTTGCAAAATCAGTAAAAATTAAATGTTCATAAATTTTAAGGTTTAGAATCTTTGATTTTATAAGATGCTTTTAACTGATGATTTCTATTCTATGAGGACTATATACAATTTCTGTATTTTTATGGGACAAATCTTATGGCAGGTTGCTTAATTTTTTTTTCTTTTCTTAAAGCGAAACTTTATACGCTTTTTGGGGGTAAATAAAATAAAATTACATACTTTACGAGTCTTATGCAGTATATTCAACCCGAGTGAATATCGAGTTGAATATCGTCGAGGAGGGGCCATTTAATATACCAGTTGTTCTTCTTCTTCTTCTTTCTCGCTGTTGTTGTTGTTTTTATCAAAGCCATTCTTTAAATTTTCGACAATCTTTATTAACACGCCAAAAATTCGCTTGAAAATCGTCGGGTTTTTGCGTTTTGCTTCATTTACAGGTAAATCTGCTTGACTTTGGCAACATTTGCGTCATGCAGCCGGGGGATGCAAGATCTCTGCTGCCCCCTGCCCCCCTTGTCCTCCTTTCCCCTCCTTTCCCCTCGATTCCCCATTCCCCCTTGGATACACCGCGCCTTCGTTTCATTTGCAATTTATTGAAACGAAGTTGACCTTGAATTTGGTTAAAGTCTCTTAACTTTATTTCAGCTTTCGGCTCTTGCGACTGCTGTCTTTTTAATGCGTCGCCGTCTGCTGATGATGATTCTGGCTGTTACTGTTGATTACTTTAACGATGATGTCCATAAAATGTATTTCAAGCTCGCACTTTTTCGGCAAGTTTGTTGGCAGCAGGTTTAACATGGCCAAAACACACGCAAAGCAACAAACCAAGTGAGACAATTTAACCTTTTACTCCCACTCTCTGTCTCTGTCTCTGTCTCTGTTTCTCTCTCTCTCTCCCTTATTATTTTATCTTAATTTTCATTTTTCTAATTTAATCAGCTAGTGCAACAAGTGGTCAGTTGTTATCAATTGACTAGATAACGTTTACAGTACACATAAAATTATTATACCCTATCAAAGAACAATATAATTATTTCATCAAAATGAAAACATTTTTTTTTAAATAATGATAATGGGAAGCAATAGTTTTATTACATTTTCTGAACTATATAGTTAAGTATTAATTAAATAATTTATAAATTATAATTACTAGAAAAACCACTTATCATTTTATACATAAAACTCAATTTGTAAAATAACAAAAATAAAACTCTCGAATTTATGAATAATTTACACTTATTTATATTTAGATTATGAATTATTCATCAGTTTTTTTTGTAAATTGAGCTTGATCGAAACTCTATAACTTTTAGTTGTCATAGTTGAAATCAATCAAAAAACTATATGTAAAATCGAATTATTTTTATGATTGATCAATAAATTTGATATGCAAAAATAAATCTTTGTAACAAGAACATTACTTAATTAAAATAACAGCTAAGCAATATCGTTTAATATTAATTCATAGCGTTTTTAATCTTCTGCATTAACTACGATCTTAACTTTATTCTTTCTTAGTTATGCTCTCTTTCATTCACACGCTGCTGCTGTCTCGCTTGCACCTGTGACACTTGTATCTTTTAATTAATCAGCTGGCGCCCACACACAACGATGACGTTTTCAAATTGTATTATTGTATTATTTATATACATACATATATTTATTTATTAATACTATTTCTTTTTGGTTTTTCTTTATGCACTACGCTTCGCATTCATTCGTTTGTCGCTTTTCGGCTTGTTTTGTTATTTCCGTGCACTGAACTTGCCTCAACTTATTTGATTATCACACACACACACACACACACACACATGCACACACACACAGATACACCTCTACAAATATAGTCCAAAAATATAATATATATATTATTTATTCATTGCTTACGCTACCGCTGTATATATATACATATATGATTGCATATAGATTTCTCTATTTGTTGGGGCTTGTTTAAAATGTTTGCTCATTTTACTCGCGTTTAGCTCTATTTATCTGCTTAGGAGGTCATTGTCATGGAATTTGTTTATTTTCATATTCCCTCCCCCCTCCACGTACCCCTTTCATAATCTCTCCCACTTGTGCTTTTGTGGCTATTTTAAACACTTTTTTTTTCAGACAGTCGAAAGATTTTCATTTCATCGAAGAAATGTGTGTCACATATAATTCTTTTTGTTTTGTTTTCCAAATCGAATAGACATATCAACGGAAAACTTGTCAAAAGTTCAATCTGACCTTCTTCTAATACTTATAATAAGTATTCCTCAAAGCAGCTTTAATTACAACAATTGTATTTAAGCTGACAACATGAATTCAATAGAAATTGAAACTCTTATCAGTTGGTTTAATTAGTGGAAAAGTTTGCTCTCTAAATATACTTTCTGTATGGTTATTAAAGGGTGTGATGATGTTGTTTTCTATGTAATAAATGGTTAGAAAGAGTCTGTCTGATTCTAAAAAAATGAATTGATAAAATGTAGATTTTCAGACTCAGATTGAACGATCTTAGCGATAATTTGGATTGCATTTTATAAGAATATAACGACTTTAAAGTATAAATAAAAGTAGATCTGGGATATCTTAGAGTTAGTTAGGACATATCTGCTAATATTACACTCTCACTTTCGAGTCGACTTCCCTTTTGACAAGCAAATAAAACAAATAACATATTCAGATATTCCCCTTATTTTATACATTTAAAGAAATCGAATATAAATATATCTAGAAACAACATGTATTCTCCATCTATCTTCATCTATAAGTCTTCAATCAATAAGTATCCATTTAGAATTAGCAGTGAATAGTTTGTCTTCTTTATCGTGACACAACTGTCATTCACTTTTCTCTTAGTATCTTTTTATTTGCCACCTTGATACTGTCATTTTCATACTAGGTTCACTCAACTTCTACAGTTTGTCACAAAGAAAATGAAAAGATGCGGAACTCAAATCGTTGCGACATTAAATACATTTTCTAAGTGACAAAAGGAGAAATTGTGAAACGTGGCGAATCATGTGAACTGCATTTTCCATCAATGTCAAACGTTGAACAGATTTTTTATACTGTCGGTCATTTCATTTTTGCCCCGGACACGCAATCCTATAATCATCTTCATCCTCATTATCATCATCATTAATATTATTATTGGCAATAAATTATATTAAATTATTCGACTCGCTGCACGCTCAAGTGCAACGTTAATAAACAATAGGCATGGTTAATAAAGAATTGCCGCAAGTATCTGACAGATACAAGCTCCTACTCGTATATAAGCATTATGCTGTCTGTATCTACAGGTTCTCTAGCACTGTCTACCTCATTTCTCTTTCTCTCACTCACTCTCACTCTCTCTCTCTCTCTCTCTCTCTCCCTCTCTCTCGCTGACTTGACAATGTCAACTGCGTCTCCCATCATCATCAGATTCAGCATTAATTCGCCAATGATTAATTCTCGCATTGTTCTTCTTAAAGGCGCATCTGTTGCGCCAACGACCGCACAGACGGTCAGACCAGACTGACAGACAGACAGACATATGGACAGTCAGCCATCCGTCCGGTTAACCATCTGGAAAAACTGGCCAACCAACCACCCACCCAAAATGTCGCAATAAGCCTCAATTAAATAAAAATTGCACAGCGACAGCGGCATCAAAATGTAATTTTTATTCAATTTATTGTAGGTTACGCCAAGCTGCCTTCAAAATGAATATGTATTTATATACATATAGAGCTCAGATATATATATATATTTCGATTTACTGACAAAAAAGTTCTGTACTTTATGGGGAAGAGTGTTTAAAAGTGAGAAAGTAGATTTACTCCGACTAAAATTAATATTTGCATGCACTATAATTTAAAAGATATTCAAATTTACAAGATTATTATTCGATTGTAAAAAAATGTTTGAGAAATTTAATAAAAATAGAAGAATGTATATATAAATATTGTAATATTAAGTATAGATCAAACAGTTTATAGATAAAATCTATGTAGTTAAATAAATAAATAAATAAAATTGCTTTAACAATTAAAATAAAAACTGCACTACTGTCAAGCCTTTATTCATGGTCTATTTTCTAATTCTCCACTTGGAAATATTATCCAAAAAATGAAAAACAATCGATAAGAAAAATATAGAAATAGGCTACATCAGATTTGAAAGTCAGTTTTCTATCATTTTCAAAGATCTTTCTAGCTTAGTGAATAAATAAGTATATTTCCGAATCGCAAATAGTCAGATGAGAATCAAGGAAAATCCCTTGTTGGAAAATCTTAGCAATGTATACAAATTATAAAGATAGAAAATGTTTATTACAAGTACAGCCATAAGTTCTATAACTTTGAGGGTATTTTACAGTGCGCTCCAATTAATTGCAGCTACTTAAGGTAATTTAATGTACCATTATTTGTTTGAAACCTTTGCGTTGACATGGAAATAACCGTTGGGTATTCAAAAAAAAAAAAAATGATTTTCATGTTGAAAGGTCACTTTTATTGTATAGGTTTCATATGGGACAGAGGAAGTGGGGAAAATGGGGAATTGACACACAATTTGTATCATGCCAACCGTTTCCAGCACTTGACATTGGTTACCCCATTCCCCCTCATCCATCAAGAGTCTAAGAAGCATCATCAGCATCCAGAAACATGGCAATAACAACAGCAACAGCAACAACAACAAACAGGCAAGAAAGTCAAGTTTATCTACTTGTATTTGTCTGGCCTTTTGGAAGGGCGACCCACACACACACACAGAGAGATTTACATATTTGTATACACTTCAGCACACACATAGAGAGAGAGAAACTCTTAGATGAAAACCTAAGCCTATGCAGATCCTGTGCAAACTGTTGACTTTGGCTAAACGCACATAACCAGCCAAATATTTGGCATTGCCTCTTTGATATGACTCAGCAGAAGACGATGATACTTTGGTCAGACCATAAAGTATCTTTAAATTCAATTCAATTTTGATGACTCGACTGAAGAGTGCTGACATGAGTGGATCAGTGTGTGTGTGTAAGTTGAGTGTGCACTTGACTACACTGAAAAAAAAGACCAACTTCTAAAATCAAGAACATTCATCTTAAATATTTTGTTCTTAAAATAAGACCATTTTAAGACCATTTTAAGACCATTTTAAGACCAAATTAATAAAACTAAGAGTTTTAATCTAAAAATTCGCAGTTCTTAATATAAGAATTAAAAACCTTAAATTCATAAGAAAATATAAATATGTAATATTTAATATGAAGACAATAATGAAACCGTGGTGCTCTGAATAAAGTCGCCGCTTCAAGTAAACAAGTAACAAGTCGAGGGATCGAAACCCGCTCTCTAGCCAAGGAAAAAACATATAAAATCGTATTATTATATAATGTTATATAATAATAATAAAAAAGTATAAATTAAAAAAAAAAAGTTTTAAGTTTTAAAACACCTGTCTCATTTTTTATTTTTGGTTTGAGAATTTAAGACAGTTTGGTCTTAAATAAAGAACTTATTCTTATTTGAAATGTTCTTAAAATCAAAATGTGTTTTCTAAATTTAAGAATTTTGTGATCTCGACGCATTTTTTAGACCAAAATTCTTAGTTCTGAGACAAAAATCTTGATTTTAGAACATTTTTTTATCAGTGTAGATGCTCATATTATTGCATTTTAGCCCAGTCCCTAAGCTAGAGCTGCGGCCTAAAGACAATAACAATACCAAAAACCGGTTCTCAGATACAGATACAAGTATCTGTAACTGTGTGTTGGATTGTGGTTGCATCTAATATCAAGTTCAAGGTCGCTGGAAACGTGTAGAGCTTGCAGCGTTCGCTACTCTAATAAAAAATCAAATAACTTTAACGATCGCTCTTATTCTCTCTCTGTCTCTATCTCTCTCTTTGCTGTAATTATTGGTTATAAAATGCATCTGACAGTTTAATTTAATGAGCTGCCCTGTTATGGCATAGGTTCTCACGAATGCACACCCACACACACACACATAAACACACACTAGACAGACAGACAGTTGTATTTGCCTGCATAACAATGGCTTGGAAATTAAATGCAGTATACGCCCCGTAGTCCCATCAAGAAACAGGTGACTAATGCTGCACTGTAAATTGTTTGCTGGTAATTGGAAGCTGCATATTCTATGGCACTTTTTGGTGCCAGTTTGTGCCATTCCAAAAAAAGTGACTCAATTGCACTTCCAGCAAAGTGAGAAAACACAAAACAAAAGAGAAAATGAAAATGAAAACCAAACGAATTCTCGAATTACTCATACGCACCATGTTACGATGTCTCTCTCGAGTGTTGTTCTCGCGAACAAGTTACAACAAATATTGAAATTTAAACCCAAAATAAAAGTACTTCTTTATATATACACAACATTTACACACAATTTCATTGCGAGCCACAAACACATGTTGGCAACAAAATGCATTTAATACAATTTTCCACAGCCAGCAAATATTCATGTAGTACACGAATTTCATGGTAACCATTTTAGGCAACATTTATCTCTATTTATTTCAGTTCGATTGTGACTGCAACTGCATTCTCACATTTAACTAGATTTTTCTCAGACTTTCAATATTTGCATTCAAATTCACACCGTTTGGAAAATGTAGTAGAAAAAATCCCCGAGTCAATAATTATTCTACATTAAATTGTTGTCGATAAAAAGTAATTTAAAGAGAACTCACTTGCATGAAATTTAACTTGAGGGCAATTGCATTTATTTATTTAAATAATTAAGTGCGAGAAACAGAAATTTATCGACTAGCAGATATGCTGTAAAGTGAGATAAACATTCGAGTATGATTGATATCTCAAAAGAGATATTTATATTTCTTACAATATCAAGAAGTGAATCGATTTAATATAATTTTTAGTTTTTCTGTAATATATTTAATTTCTTTTAGATCTGTGGAACTTTCGAAGCAAAGTTTCTTTATAGAAAGATAGGAACATTTACTTGTATATGTACATATTGTCCGAGATCATCCGAGACAGTGGAAAATCCCAATAATTAAATATAAAAGGCAGACCGACAGTCTAGAACAATTCGTTGTAAACTTGCATAACATTTATTTTTAGACATTTTTAAATGCAATTTAAGTTAATGCGCAACTCAAAGTTGCGGTTAATGTTGCATATAAAGAAGCACATACATATGCAGATGTATTTCTGCTCCAGCAAATGCGGGAAATGGCGGGAAAGCACCCAAAACGAATGCCGACTAAAAGCCAATTGCATTATTATAGCCACCCATTTCCCTTTGAATGTGCATTTAGCCATTTCAATGTGATGCAGTTGAATAGTGTAGACTATAAGACACCCTATAATGTTAACAACAGAGACTGAAATTAATCGTTATACACTGAAAAAAAAGACCAACTTCTAAAATCAAGAATATTCATCTTAAATATTTTGTTCTTAAAATAAGACCATTTTAAGACCAAATTAATAAAATTTAGAATATTAATCTAAAAATTCGCAGTTCTTAATATAAGAATTAAAAATCTTAAATTGATAAGAAAATATAAATATGCCATATTTAATATTAGAGTCGCCGCTTCAGTTTGGTAACAAGTCGAGGGATCGAAACCCGCTCTAGCCAAGGAAAAAACATATAATCGGAATATTTATATAATATAAAAAAAAGATCCAAAAAAAGTAAAAAAAAAAATAAGTTAAAAGTTTTAAAGCGCACACCTGTCTTATTTTTTATTGATTGATTGATCTTAAATTGAAGATTGTTTGATCTTAAATTAAGAACTTATTCTTATTTGAAATGTTCTTAAAAACAAGATGTGATTTCTAAACTTAAGAATTTTATGTTCTCGACGCATTTTTTAGACCAAAATTCTTAGTTCTGAGACAACATTTTGATTTGATTGATTTTAGAACATTTGTTTTATCAGTGTAGATGCTCGTATTATTGCATTTTAGCCCAGTCCCTAAGCCCCAAATTTCAACTAAAAAAGTCAGCTATAAAAATCAGTGATTTATAAAATAAAAGACTTTAATTAAACATTAAAATTGATGTTTTGGCTTATTTCTCATAACAGTTATGGTCCATGGCTAACAGTAAATACTCATTAATATTTTGTGGCTGCTTAAATTTAAAGTTTTATTTTATTTAAATTTTTTTAAAATTTTAATTGATTGTTATGTATGTATTGGTTTAACAAGCAACTTTTAATTATTTTTATTTAAGGGGTATAAATCCTTTTGAACAAGTCGCTGCAAAAATGTTGCATACTGTGCCCGTTGTTATTGTTGTTGCTGTTGTTGTGCTGTTGTTGTTGTGTTGTTCTCTGTTGCAGTTGCAAAAGTTTACAATAGCAATGTTGTTGGGATGTTGTTAGTTTGCTTTCTGGTTTGGTTGTTGTTTTCAGTTCGCTTACAAAGCGAATATTTTCACCAAACCAATGGCAGAGGGAGAAGTAGGAAGATAGAGAGAGAGACAAACAGAGAGAAAGAGAGAGAGAGAGAGAGGCATTTGTGCTGGGTGTATGGGTGACCATGAAATATTCACACAACGAACGCTTCCACTCAGCCGATTCCGGTCTCTTTGTGGACTTGGTTGCGACGCAGATTGACGCTTCATTACAGAGCAACGTTATGCAATCCGGGCCCAGAGCAGACACACACACACACAGCAGTTATATATATGTATGTGTGTGTGAGAGATAATTTGACGATGAGGCTTGCTAACATGTGCCCGCTCCCTGGCTCACACTGTCCGACTTTGTACACTGTACAATATTTGATGGCTGCTTTTCATGCAGTTAGTGCATGTTGAGATCATCAGCCAGCTAACGAAAAAAGCGTTCTACGTTCTGTATTCGCCCCATGGAACGGCCAACAATTCTCTATGTGTCTGTCTGTCTCTCTGTCTGTCTATTTGTTTGTTTGTCTGTTTGTTTGGTTGTTGTTGTTGCTGCTGCTGCCCGTTGGCTGCGAAGCGTAAATTGCAATTATTTCACATGACATGACTTTGGCAGCAGCCACAGTGATGTCGTCAGGTGGCAAGCTCACTCCCCCTCCTCCTCCCCCCTCCTCACTCCACTCCTATTCCACATGACACTAGCTCCCCTTTAGAAGTGCAAAAAAGTTAGACCTTGAAGTTTGGCGCGACTAATGCGTGGCAATTATTGAAGTAGCTAACAAAACTGCACGGCAACCAAATTTAAATTTAAATTCAAATATTAAAAATTTGTATCAAATCACATTGCGTATACGCAACGTTATAAACTCGTCTTGATAAACAGAAAACCACATGTTTTTCATTTTAGAAGCCGAGAGCGTGAAAATTTGCATAAATAAATATATTTTACCTCTGTGTTAAGAACTGTTTGACGATTTGCCGTTTGCCGTTTGCACTTGTTAGCCAGAAATGGGTTTCTTTCTGTGTGTGGTGGCAAGAAATGTTTTCCAGCTTGTCGCACCGCTGGGTAAACAAGATCCAAACTGAAATCGAAGAAGAACAACATGTGACGATGCTGCCGACTCACTCACGGTCAGCCTTGATCGTGTTTTTATATTTATTTTATCTCTTTTTCGGCAGTTAAACGATACAAAATAAATAATACAATACGAAACCAGCAAAAGAATTTCTTGTTTTTTTTCTCTCTTATTTTTTTGGTCTTTCGGCATTGTATAATCCGTAAATGGGTGGACTGACAGCACAACCACTTGGTGTCTTTACTGTGGAGTCTGCGATCAATTCATGCCCATGTCTGAACTGAAGATTGAGTAATTGTGAGTGCGTGGAAAACTTGACAAATCTTAACAGAAACCAAAAAACTCAATAACCACACAGCAATCTATCTAACTATGCCATCATGGCACCCCAAAGAAGTTGTCTCTTGAGCGACCAAATGTGTGAATCGACTGGGAGTTAAATAGATTTATAAACATTTTAAAAATGTGTATTTTTTTACAGCATTTTATGGATCTGCGAGAACTAAACTCAGTTAAATACAAGTAAATATATGCAACAATGTATTTAACATTTTTTAAATGGTCTCTAATCACTTCAATTTGTTGTTCTTTGACAAATAGTATGACAATATTAATTACTGATGGTGGAATGTATTGAAAATTCAATTTTCTAAGTGTTTAAATATCAACTATTTAATGGACAAATCAATAGGATTAATAACAGCGATTAAATATCAACTATATACTAATGGACTAATCAATAGGTATTATTTCAGCACTTTAAACGGGAGATATCCCGGTTGAAATATGAGGCAATTAAGTTGATTTTAATAAAAGCATTAAATTCATTAGAATTATTTAATTTTATTTAAAATTAAAATTAAATTTAAAAGCATTGATAT
This sequence comes from Drosophila kuntzei, assembly GCA_035042165.1. Lineage (NCBI taxonomy): Eukaryota > Metazoa > Arthropoda > Insecta > Diptera > Drosophilidae > Drosophila > Drosophila kuntzei. The sequence goes on along the minus strand of JAWNLU010000472.1, from coordinate 650,034 downwards.
TATTAGAAATTATTTAAATAAAATTCTAAGTTTTCCTTTTTATTTTTTCCTAATTAAATGAAAACTCTAAACTAAATTTAAAGCTATTGAAATTACTATAAAATTACCATTTATAAACATTTTAAATTGGTAAGTTTATTAGATAAATCACAAATAAAAATTTCAATGAAATTTCTATGCCAACGTATTTAACTCACTAACCTATAAAAAGGAGTATTTTAAAAATTTCCTATTTAATAGAAATCCATCAGAAAGGGTATCAAATCTTCGTATCATCTCTTATTCATTAACTGTTTTTTTATTGCAGCTTATACTTTATTTATTGATTAATTCATTGCATTAACTTTTTGTTTGAGGGCATTTCTCTTTATTTTTTTGTAGGGATATGTCAGCTGGATTTCGGCTAAACTTTTTCTTACAAGATTTCATCTGTTCATGCTTTACTCTACCAATCGAATTGTGGTTTAATTTATTTGTACATTTTATTTATTGCATTCAATTTAATATACCCAAACCAATTTTATGGCTACATATTTTAGTATTTTACTGCGAGAGAGGGAGAGAGAGAGGGAGAGAAAGAGTATGTAAGAAAAAGAAGAACATCGAAAAAAATTGGTTTCATTTTCATTTAATTTTGCCAGTTGGTTGACAGCTGGCCAGGCTGTTGAGTTCTCGTGTTTATCAATTGTACGTATGTATCTGTATCTGTATCTGTCTCTGTAAATGTATCTTTGTAGCTGTATTTGTATTTGTATCTGCATCTGTATGTGTATCGCATTTCGTTTACCAGTTTTGGGTTTTTCAAGTACAAACCACGATACGAATTTGGTCATTTAAAATTGCGGCGTTGTCTTGGCCAGCACGCTGATGGATGGATGGATGGATGGATGGTTGAATGGACGGACAGATGGATAGATTTTGTTTGGTCTGCCTGCTGGTTGACTGTCTGCCAGCCTGCTTACAATTGTTGTCATTGTCAACGTGTTTTACTCCTCTTGACGGGGCGTTACCAACAACAACAACAACAGCAACAACAACAGCAGCAACAACCACAGCTTTGTCTTCGACAACCACTGCAAATGACCTATTTAACGGGCCAGTGCACAAGAGCGCCGCCTTGGCTCTTGGTTAGCCGTTTAGGCCAGAAAGACGGCGGGCTTAAAGCGGATTGGGAACGTGGGAGATTTACTAGCTCAAGTCCAACATTTAAGCGTGTTTTGTTGCTCTTGAAAATGCAGCACCGATTGATTAGAACTTGGCTAATCTACAGGTACGAGTAGTACCAACAATTCACTTTGCAATTGTCGCTCGTTTGGCTCAACGAGATTTTCATTATTATTTTAATTACATGCAATCTGCGGCCAAGATATTTATATGCAAATTTCAAATGAAGTGTGAACTGCAACTGTGTATCTGTCTCTCTATATTTATCTCTGTCTCTCTCGAGTACTACGACAATTAAGCACGTTTTGAAGTAAGCCGACAAAAGCCTCAACTAACTAAGTACATGCAATTACAATTACAATGGCAAATGGCAAATGGCGCCACAGTTTGGGGCCAAAGTTGGGGATCAGTTCTTCCAAATCATTTTCCACTTGACTGAAACAGAGAATTTATTAACTTGACCATTGCAATGATTTAATATATGCTTATTACTCCAACAACATGGCAAGAAAGTCAATTTGTTTTTCTTATTCTTATTCTTGTTGTTGCGGCCATTTTCTTTAATTTATGTGATTCATTTGTTGCTGCTGTTTTTGCATTTGCATAAATTCATTTAAATGTCCACTGGTCATTTGTTTGTTTATAACCGAGCACAATAACATTAGCGCCCCGACAAAATTCCATTGGATAATCGCACTCGACATCCGACTGAAGCTCTTCGTTTCTTCAACATCTATCATATCAGTCTGGTGTCATCTCAGTGTCTTTTCCAGAGACAGACAAAGATACATTGCATAAATATAATATATCATAAATATATTTCCACTCATGTACACTGATAAAAAAAATGTTCTAAAATCAAGATTTTGGTCTCAGAACTTAGAATTTTGGTCTAAAAAATGAGTCGAAAACGTAAAATTTTAAATTTAGAAAACACATTTTGATTTTAAGGACACTTCAAAGAAGAATAAGTTCTTAAAGACCAAACAGTCTTAAATTCTCAAACCAAAAATAAAAAATAGGGCAGGTTTTTTAAACTTTAAACTTATTTTTCTTTTATTATTTATACTTTTTTGGACTTATTTTTTTTTATAAATATTCTGATTATATGTTTTTTCCTTGGCTAGAGCGGGTTTCGATCCCTCGACTTGTTACCAAACTGAAGCGTCGACTTTATTCAGTTTACCACGGTGCCATTATTGTCTTCATATTAAATATGACATATTTATATTTTCTTATCAATTTAAGATTTTTAATTCTTATATTAAGAACTGCGAATTTTTAGATTAATAGTCTTAGTTTTATTAATTTGGTCTTAAGATGGTCTTATTTTAAGAACAAAATATTTCAGATGAATGATCTTGATTTTAGAAGTTGGTCTTTTTTTTCAGTGTACATATGTTTACAGACATATGTTTTAAACAGAAATTTCTAATTGCGTGAAACTCTCTTGATTTGGTTAATTTAACTAAGCTTAACAACCATCTATAGATCTAAATAAATTTGCTACTACTAAGAATAGTAACTGTATTATACAATTTATGTTATATATTTATTATATTATTTATTTTATAGTACTTTCAGAAAACAATACAATATTAATATTTTCAATAGTCTAGTTAATTGTTGTACTAGCTTTATTATCTAAAAATGTCTAAATGGCCCATATTTATGGTTTTAACTTCGTAAGCGATTTAAATACGATTTACAAAATATTTTACCATAATTCAGATAAAAAGAAATTGAGTTACTTTTGGTATCAGTTTTAGCTGTGCTTTAAACATGATTTATAAATAGTTTTAAAAAACTGAGTCGCATATTGTAACTATCATAAAACCAATAAATTCCTTATGCACAGACTGTTTGTTTAAATTTATGAATAGTTTCAGATGTGCTTCACAATTAATTTATAAGGTTTTCAACAACAATAAGTGGTTTGGCATACGATTAAAATGTTTTCCCAACAGAAGTAGGCATCAAAACTGGTTCGATAACACTAGGAAAACAATATTTTCTACACAGCAGACTCACTATGCTTATTCAATTTAATTTATTGTTAATTAGTTTGAAACGATTTCCAATTAAAATAATAGTACTATTTAAAATTTACAAGATAGTTGCTCAGCACAATTTATGATTCACATTTATTGGATCCAAGTCTAAAAGTATCTTTCATTCATGAAATCTGATGCAAAATAAAATCCTTTGCGTTCTCAAGTTCTTAAAGTATCCTTAGAATACTCAACTCTAGAATTAAATCTTATTCAATTTAATTTATTGTTAATTAGTTTGAAACGATTTCCAATTAAAATAATAGTACTATTTAAAATTTACAAGATAGTTGCGCAGCACAATTTATGATTCACATTTATTAGATCCAAGTCCAAAAGAATCTTTCATTCATTAAATCTGATGCAAAATAAAATCCTTTACATTCTCAACTTCTTAAAGTATCCTTAGAATGCTGAGCTTTAGGATTAAATCATTTACATTCTTCCGAAAGTAAAAGTATGTTAATAAAACTTATTTATCCCCGTGGTAAATGGGAAACTGTTCAACGCCCACAACTTAAGCAACTCATTAATCATCGGTCTATTATATAGACCACAATGAAACTGACGCAATCAATGGACTTGGCTCTCAAGCATCATCAACGAATAAAATGATCATCAGCATGGACATTAGCATTAACATTAACATCAGACATTAGACATCAGACATTAGACATCAAACATTAGACATCAGATATTAGACATCAGACATGAGGCATCAATTATGCAAAACGGCAAAGTGTGAAAATGTTTTGAAGCTCTCTCAGCACATCACGGTTAAACACTTTGTATCTGTATCTGTATCTATTAACTGGTTAACTCGTTTGCTAACTGACTGAATGATATCTTTTAGTATTTGTAGCGGCTGCTCTAAAGCAAATACAATTTGCACGATTTTTATTTTTCGTATTTTTTTTTTGTTTGTTATACTATTTGTTGTTGTTGTAATTGCCAGGCCATCTATGTAGATGCGAGTGTAAGTACGTGTATCTGTATCTGTATCTGTATCTATGTATCTGTATCTGTATCTATGTATCTGTATCCGTTGGCATTGAATATGTGCCAGGCCATGTCATGGAGCGATGGTGACTCAATATGCCTACTATTAGTGTGTTGTTATTGTTATTGTTGTTATTGTTGCTGCACTTGTTGTTGTATTTGCATTGGTAATTTGTGTATGCACTTGAAATCAACTTGCACGGCAATTACTTGCATTGCAGCGCAATTTTTTTCGATGGCAAAACAGATAAATACAAATACAAATGCCCGAGAGCTTGGAGCTGAACTTGAAATGTCAGTTGGATATCAGTTAGGACAAAGCATCAACCTGCTAATTTGTATGTCAATCCTCCTCCCTCATCGAAAAGTTTTCGACTTTTTCGATTTTGACTTTAGTTTTTCACTGTTGAATCTCGATTTTGTGTGCTTTTTTTTCGCGTGCAAACAAAAATGTGACATGCAATTGCCACAGCAACTGTCATGCGGTCGCCAATTGAAGTCGCTGCTGGCCAACCTTGTGTTGTTATTGTTGCTATTTTTATACCCAATGAATTTCCCATACAATATACAATATCAAATAAACATTGCGCATTCGCCGCATCGACCCATGGCGTTTTTCTCTCCATTTACTCGCATTGTTTTCTCTTTTGATTAGAACAAAGCGACTTTTCCGCCCTTTGGGACTTGACTTGACTTGAATTGACTTTGCTTTTGATCTCGTCTGGTCGAGTGCGTAAATTTGATGTTTTATTATTGCCTTAAGATTTGCCTGTTGTGAAAATGAAAGGCACCAAAAACCACAGCCACAACCACAACTTCCTGGTTGACCTTGTGTGGTTATTAAAATTTCCATCGAAGATTGTGGCAGGCGAAATGAAGTCGCGTCCAGTTTGAAGCCAATTCCTTGGCACTTGTTGACCTTCGACGGTCGCCTCTTAATCATGCATATGAACCGAAGGACAGGTGGACGGACGGACAGATGAGATGAGATGAGAGAAGCAGTTGAAGAAGCAGGCGGCATAAAATTAAACACTTGAATCATAGCAACCGTGGCGACAATAATGAACAATGATGAACTCGATTAAAGAAGAAGCCGGGACTTTATGCCAAACCAGTTGACTATCAACAACTTACCAACAAACTGGCCCAAACCAGAGCACCTAAGTTAGCTGTTGTTGTTGTTGCCACAATGATGGCTTCAACTCTGCCAAAAGTCGCTTAACCTCTTTGCTCTCTGCTGCTGCTGCTGCAACATTAACCGGCGACATTCTCGTTTTGCCACTTTGGGATTAAGCTTGAAATATGCATTCATAACAGCAGCACAGAAAAAGAGATACAATTTTAGCCACAACACAATTTGTATACACTAGCAGATACATGCCACTGATTGTGGACTCTGTGGAGCGTATCTAAACTAAATGGAAATTGAGATAGTTATCATTCTATAAACTCGAAAGAAAATAACTGAAATAGCGACAACCGATGAAAGAGCATGTATCTTAGATTGATAATAGAATTATGCTAGTGTTATAAATGTAATTTTGCTAGTGATGAAAATAGGTAACTACTAGTGATGAAAGCTCACGTATTCTAGTTTGCTAGTGACGAAAGTGCAAGCTTGCTAGTGACGAATTTTAAAGTAAAACTGGTGACTAAGAAACAAATATGCGTATTTGAGAATAATAAATCATCATAAGGTTTGCTTTATAAATTAGTCAATTCTTTAGTACACAATTTTATTAGTTTAAAATAAAATTGAGAATAATGTAAAACAATTGAGAAATAAATTATTAAATATAGTGATGAAATTTGTGGTTTGCAAGTGACTAATTATTCTTTTTCTATTTTTTTATTTTACATTTTCAGTTATAAGTTAAAATTTATTAGAATAATATTTAATTTTTAATTTTACATTTTTGTTTTACTACTACTACTTGTCGACTACTTTTAGTTGACGTTCAATAAATAAATAAATAAATAAATAAATAAATAAATAAATAAATAAATAAATAAATAAATAAATAAATAAATAAATAAATAAATAAATAAATAAATAAATAAATAAATAAATAAATAAATAAATAAATAAATAAATAAATAAATAAATAAATAAATAAATAAATAAATAAATAAATAAATAAATAAATAAATAAATAAATAAATAAATAAATAAATAAATAAATAAATAAATAAATAAATAAATAAATAAATAAATAAATAAATAAATAAATAAATAAATAAATAAATAAATAAATAAATAAATAAATAAATAAATAAATAAATAAATAAATAAATAAATAAATAAATAAATAAATAAATAAATAAATAAATATGCACTTATTCTACTGATGAAAATAATATTCCAAAGATATCCTACATTAATGACTAACGAACATTCTGTTGCAGCCAAGGCAACTTTCAATATGCAGGGTATAATAATTACCCGAAGATTCTCAGACACTCAAAGTCAGACCAAATTGTTCGGTGTTGGGTTTTGTCAACTGGCTTTTGCATATTCTACTTTCAGCATAAACGGCTTGACCAAGGCCAACAACAGCTGGTCAGCAGCCAAGCCTTCCAGCCAGTTTTAGTCTCATCTCATGTGATGGCGTTATATTTCATTAAGTTGACTGTCGACTGTCGATTTGCCGACTGTCGATTTGTCGACTGTTGATTGCCATTTGCCTCATCTGTTCGTTGTTCAGTACAACAACTTTCTTTGTCGCCAGATGACAAAAAATGTCCATTCGGATTTTATCTTTAGTTTTTGGGCATTGATAACAAATCAGATCGATTGATTCTTAAGCTGTGTGCAACATAATCCACATATATACTGTGTCGGGTTCAACTTTTATTATTATTTCATCATTCATTTATTACCATATTTCTCTCTGTTTCCTTTTTGGTTGTTTGGCAACTGTTATGACTTTTAGACTGCATATGGATTTTTCAATAAGTACCCCAACAATTGATGACCATTCAGTTCTATGACCAAATCTGTCTCCCCGTTTTCCCATTAAATTCTCTTTCAACTTGAACAGCAGACGGCTTTGAAGGCAAACGGTTGTCATTTGAAGCCATTTGTTCAATTAATTAGTTGTTATTAGTTTGCTGCTAATGCGATTCACTTGATTTGTAAGTTAATAAAGCAATTAGAAGACAATATTGAATGTCTTTATTGGCGAAATGACAAATTTGCCGATTGAAATATGTCAATCGATGCACGATTCTATGAAAATAATAATGAAACTTTGGTAAATATGAAAGGGTTGTGATATTGCATACCCTGTAATCGAAGGAAAATCGAATAGCATATGAATAAAAGTAAATAAAAATGAAGAGCATTGTTACGGAATAATTTGTAATATTGATCGGTAGGCTCAAAGGATTTAAACTATCGATAACAGATCATTAGATCATTACTACATATGTAAAAGTGCTGATGCTAATGGAAAATATCAAAAAAAGCCCTAAGATTGAAAATTTAATTTGAGAATAAACTCCGTTCTGATGTATTTCCAATGGGTATACTTCAATTATACTCTGTTAAATCTTGTACTTAAGCAGATCATTAGATCAATATCAAAAATATCAAATAAATCATTTCATATCATATAAATATCAAAAATACCCTAATATTGCAAAGCTAATTTGAGAATAAACTCATTTCTAATGTATATTCAATTGTTATACTTTTATTATACTCTATTCCATCTTTTTTTTTGGATATACATAGGGTATATAAATTTGGTAATAACCGAAACTCTAAGTATTCACAGCTCATTTAATTTCATTTACACTAAGCTAAGTTCAGGTCTCTCCCTCTCGAATGCTCCGCTACAAATTCAATGGCTTAAAAAAGTTCCCCCTTCTAGAAACAATTTGAAAACTGCGACGCAGCTCATCAACAGCATCAACGAAGTGCATTGTTGCGAACTGAACTTTTTTTTTTAAATAACCGAATTTCGCATAACTCAAAACTGAAATCCACTTAGAAGTTCATACAGAAACTGAAATGGGAGGGGGTAAAAAAAAGTGAGACTTGGTCCCCAGAAAGCTGTGGGTTGAGGGACAGGGGCAGAGTCTGGGGATGGATTGAAATGGGGACGGAGACCACTAAAAAAGTCACATGATTTAGCTGCGGTCAAATGGGCAAAAGTGCGACGACGGGGGCAACAAAAGTTTCCGCACAGCAAGAACAATAACAATAACAATAGCAATAGCAACAAAAAGTTATTGCAAAACACAGAAACGAAACAGAAACTGAAATAAATGCTCGTACATTAGAAGCTGTTGTACATTTATAGATGACGAGCGGCGGGGCGACTATGGAAAATAAATCTTTACTGCGCCATAAGACGACGACGCGACGCGACGACGACGACGACGACGTCGCTGTAATGGAGAAGCAACCGCCGCGTCTCAGTCGACGTCGCAGTCGCAGTCGCTGTGACTGTCGCCGCAGTCGCCATCGCCTTCGTCTTCGTCGCGTTAGCCTCGGCTTATCTGAACGTCGCATCGTCGTCGTCGCTGCTCTCCTTGCGTTCTCTCTCTCTCTCCGCTCTTTAAGTCATGTGTGTGTGTGTGTGTGTGTGTGTGTGTGTGCGTGTTTAGTTGAGCTTCTAATGAAGATGATGATAATGAAATGTGCTTGTTGCTGCTGTTGCTGCTGCTGCTGTTACTTCCCCTTCTCCTGCTGCTCTCCCCGTTCCAAGTATGAACACAACCCCAAATACACTCGCTACCCACAATCCACTGCCTTCGGTCATCCACAAGCCACAGTCCACAGTTCGCAATCCACAACCCGTTCATTTTACAAATTACTTAGCTGCACTTGCCGGTCATCTTGCCAGCAAACATCGTTACTTTTTAATACACTACAAAATGCTAAGACTTAAGCGAGCTCATTGAATATAAAACCGAAGAACGTTTGGTTTTATGTTTATTAAGCTTAAAAACTTATTATAAGAGATGCTTAATGAAATAAGCACGTTTAAATAATGTCACTGTAGTCTTTCGATTATCTGAGCTTATGCAAAGTATTATTTAATATTCAACAATCCAAAATATGTCACTTTTTGTTGTCAAAGTTAGTTAATTCTCAAGAATTAAAATTAGTTGCAATTAGTTGTTGCAGTTTTTCACTGTACTTTATTTATTGCTAAGGTCATTAAATTTCTACAAATTTGTCATTAACTTTTCTATCATATTATAGATAAAGCCATATTGTTAATATTCTCTTTTGTTTACAATAGGAACATTAAAATATAGTTTTAATGAATATCTTTAACCAGTTGTAAAGTTAACTTACAGCCTTAAAAATTAATATAATTTAATTTGCTTTATAATGATTATAATGAAATTTTCAGAATATCAAGATAATATTGTTTAGCATATAACCTAATCTAGGATCCTGTATATAAAGTGGAGTTTGGGAATTTTTAGCTAATGTAATCGCTGAGATCGATGTAATGATACAGGTATATATGATAGACAGGCAGAGAAAGAAATTGATAGATTTTCTGAAATAATGAGAAAATAGAAAAGTCCTGCGAGAGTTTTTCTCTGATAAGGAGAGAGAGAGAGAGTGAAAGAGGAATAGAGGGATAGATATATGTAGCTAGATCTTCTAGGCTAATAATGATGATAAGAAAAATATAGATAGAACTTTATGGAGAGTTTCTGATAGAAAAAAACTAAGTTAGTGCAAGAGAAAATTTAGAAGATCTAGTTTTTCCGTTTCTAAGTGATAACTTAAGGGTGCCATTTTCTTTATAGACATTTTCAAATTTCAAAAAGTTTCATATATTTTACAGTATACTTATTTTTCATTGCCAGTTAATTAATGAATCTTAAGGGTATCTGTTGCTTCGGGGGAATTTAATAGAAAAAAAAGTACGAGTATTTTCTTTTCTTATTTTGTTTTTGCTGTTGTTGTTGCTGCTGTTCAATGCTTACATTGAAATACTTGCAAATATTTTTGTTTATTTCTTTATTTTTAACATCTTGTGGATGTTGTTGTTGTTTCTTTTGTTGTTGCTGTTGTTGTTGTTATAATTATTGTTGCTAGACGAGCGCTCGTCGTTGTCGATTTGTTTCGTTTCGCTCGTTTCGGTTCTAAGTTTGCGTGTTGTTGTTCCAGGGTGATTTTGCATTTGCTATTCTCGATTGTTGTTGTCGTTGTGGTTGTTGTTGTCGTTGCTGCTTGTTGTTGTTGTTCTCAGCCCAACAGCATTTCAAGGTCTTTGGTACTATTTGCTTTTGCCAAGTTTTGCACTCGTCAATGTGCAAGCTATCGTTGTTGTTGTCGTTGTTGTTGTTGCTGTTGTTATTGTTGCTGTTGTTATTGTTGTTCTACTCGTTCGTTTTCTGCATCATCTCTCACAGCAAATGAGAAGTTTTTGCGAAAATTTCTTCGCCCATCGCTCGTGTTGCAGTTTTTGCTCTTTTCCACTTGACTGACAATTTGATTGGCAGTTTCTGTATTTGTTGCTATTGCCATTGCTAATGCTATTGTTGTTGTTGTTGTTGTTGTTGTTGTTGTTGCTGTTGCTTTTACAGCCCCGCAATTATATTTAATTTTATTATCGAAGATTGCAGCTAGATTTTCGCCTCAAGGTCAGGCGTGTAAATCTTTACCAGACAGCGCTGAGAATAGTCCGGGTCCGATCACGTAAGCAAAACTTTTTTCCTCTTTATTGTTGTTATTATTGTTGCTGTTGTTGCTGTTGTTGCTTTTCCAGCTTGTTATTTCACAGTGAAAATTGTCGGCGTCGCCGTCGTCGTCGTCTCAACCTTCTCGATGTTTTCGATGCTTCATTGTCGTGGCTTTTAATGGGCCTAACAGTTGTTGTTGTTGTTGTTGTCAAATTTGTTGCTGCCTTTGCAACAATTTCAAGTGCATTTTGTAAATTTTGTTGGTATGTCTGGCATTTGGCTGTTGCAGCTGCCTTACGATTTATATAGCATTTCCTCTAGTAAATTTATTGCTCATATTGTCATTAGTTGATCAGCTGATCAACAATTCTTGCTGTTATTGTTGATATTGTCATTTCCTTTGATTTGCCATAAATATGTATGTTGTAGCAGCCGGAAGAATAGATGCACATGAAGGTTGACCAATCTCCAGTGGCTTGCATGGCGTATACGTAATCTTTAAGCAATATCAATGCGTATACGCAATATGTATTTTCTATATGCTGTTTTTCTTTGGTCAACTGAGGAGTAGTTAATGAGAAGTTCGATTTGTCAATATATATATATATGTATATTCCGTATACGCCATGTGAACATAACTAGTTATGTACAGTAGACTCTCACAATGTAGAAACAATTCTTTTGCTTTTTTTTGCGAAGAAAATGTATGAAAATGTATCAAAAAATTAAATATATAAAAATATATTTATTTAAATTTGCAAATATAATGTATTTAAATTCGCAGAGCTCAAACATAAATTATTATCAAAATTTTAGAGCCATATTATTTGTTATTTATTCCAATTTCTAGACAATTCGTAGCAAAATATAATTTAAAAAAATTATAGCTTTTGGTTTGAATATAATTTGAATTTCACAAGAATTAAATTCAATTAATTGAAAATGCATTTTAATTTGTTAATATTATCGTGAGTGTTATAATATCGTGACATGACTTGTGATGCTTATCAGGAAAACACAAACATAATCTTTAAGGTCATCACTGACTTCTGCCCGTTTCCAGTTAAATTAATGCTTTTGGTCTCATCACAAGTGTCTCTCATCCAAGTATCATATGCAAGTACAATATATTGTATGATTACAATGCTGTGGCATCTCTCTAACTCATCAAAGCAGGCAGAAACGCCCACAGAACACGCTACACTCCTAACTATCTGCAATTGTTATATTTTTTTTTTTGCCGAGCAAATTGCACGGAGAGGGCATCATCAACATCATCATCATCATTTTGCTGCTGTCGTTGACGTGGGCTCTGCACATTTTGCTCTCCAACTTGCTTGCAATATCACAAGCACTCACACACACATATATACACACTTAACAACACACACAATTATATACAGATAGAACTGTCAAGGTTACGCATTCGCCACGTATGCAATGCAAAGCACAATGTCTAAACAAATAGAAGACGCGCAAGGCGAACGCAATGCAAACAGAGACGGACATGGACACTTGTGCATTGGCAGTGTATATGTACATATATCTATATATATACATATGTATGTACATGCATTCGTTTTAAGAGTCTACAGGTTTCTAATGCCATAGAATACAAATTGAGAGTTAGCTGGAACAGAGACACAGATAGAGACAGAGACAGAGACAGCTTAACGATGCCATACAAGTGTCAAAATTCTCATAAGCCATGGCCAAAATGATGATCGTTAGCTCAACATCAGTGTCTCTCATCTCCCTCTCTCTCTCTCTCTCCCTCTCTTTCACGCTTTAATGACACTAATTTCTTTGCTTGCACTCATAACTGCAGCCACAGACAATTAGAAACAGACAAAAAGTCAAACCACCCACATTTGCAGCCATATAAAGATTATTTTAGCTACTGACTTTATCTGCTAGCTGCTTCTTCCCTCAATTATTGTCATTGTCGGTTCACGAGAAGATTAACTTTGGTTTCAATTGGACGTGTAAAAATATTAAATTGTGGTAAATGTAACTTAATGAATAAACAGACTAATTACACTTAAAGGAACAGGACGAACTGAAACAAACAGAGTTTAACTTAAAATCTTTTTAATTAATTCAAATTAAGTCAAAAAATTTTAAGTTAAACTCAAATAAAATTAAGTCAAAAGATTCTAAGCAAGGATTAAAACCTTAACCGAAACCGTAACCTTTAACCGGTAAAAACCGATTGAAATTTGTAACCGTAAGTGAAACCGCAACCGAAAAAATGTTTTTCCACTGTACCAAAACCCATAAACCGAAACTCTTTAAACAGAAATAACCGTTTAGTAACCGATTCATTTATAAGGGCTAATTTCGGTTCTGAACTGATAACTTTGACCTGCCATAACTTTGTCAAAAGTCAATCAATTTCCATGCGCAATGTAAATTTGAGCATGATTTTACTTCTAAAATCGTTCTGCATTTAAATTTTGTTCATTTAAAAAAAATTTTTAAAAACGAATTTTTTCGAATATTTACAGTGTTACCCCTTTGTCTTTTTTGATTTTTTCGAAAAAAATCGAATTTTTAAAATGAACAAAATTTAAATGCAGAACGAATTTAGAGGTAAAATCATGATTAAATTTACATTGCGCATGATAATTGATTGAGTTTTGACAAAGTTATGGCAGTTCAAAGTTATTAAAAATCAGTAGAATCAAAATAATAAATAATAATAATAGACCGCCACATTTCCTATTGAAGAACTTTTCTTTTGCTCTACACCAAGTAGATATTTTGTATAGATTTAAATAACACCATGCGTGACTTTTTTAACTCTACTTAACACTAATTTCTTATGCTGAAGAGCACAAATTAATTATGAAAGAATTACTTCACTCTATGCCTGACTCTCTTTCGAGAAACTTCATTGTCAAGGAATTTGCACTCAGTGTTAAACTCTCTGTGGAAATATTTCATTACCTTCATTACTCTCTACTGAGAAACTTTATAACCAACTTTTAGTTTAAAGTGTTGAAGTGCATAAATAATGGCAGAGTTTCAGCTTTTCACGCTTTACTCTCTACCTGAAATCTCTGCACTGTAAACAGAGCTTAATTTAATGCAAATTAATTAAGATTTTAGTTGAAAATATTGTTAATTATCGTGTTCTATTTCTGCTTTAAGTACTTGCGCTTTGGCCGCTTTTGTGGTGAGTTGCCAAGTATTTTTTTACTGCATTGCAACAAGGTTCACTTGGCCAACTGGGATGACTTCTTGTGCTTAATGGCCAAGGAGAAAAGTCTGCAAAACTGCTGGCCAAAAAAATATTGTATTTTCCAAAACTTATGGCAGTTGGCACACAGCTGGAGAACAATGATAAATGTTTGTGGGGAAGTGATAAATTTGTAGATGGATTTTCCTATCCGACTGCGTTTAATTGCAGCTACTTCTGGGAGCGTGAAAAGGTGGAATTTTAATTAAGTCGCTGACTAAACCATGAATTTGTTAACAATCAAAGCGCAGCGCGTGCGAACAATCAATCAGGAATGGAAATGAAGAAGAGGGAGAGCAGATACAGAAGCAGAAGAGGAAATAGAGGGGAGACAGAGCTATTCCTGCAGTAAGCCAGTTCGCTACTGTACAAGAATTTCAAATTGTTATGCAAATTTCAACTGTGGCAAGTGAGGGGAAGGGAGGGTGAAGAGATGTCTGTCGGTTGCACACGTTGGCGAGAACAAAAGCGCCAGCAAACGCCATAATTCAAGTGGCCGCAGCGATTTCATGCCTGATTTCAATTATCAATATTCGCCCATCAACCTGAGGGGGAAAACGCGACGAGCTGCAGACGTCCAACAATCGAACAATGGGCACAAATCATTTCATATGCCAAGCGTGTGGTCTGACCCTCCATTCCCTCCCCCTTTCCTCCCTCGGACTGATTGGACGACAGTAGCCGGTAAAGCCGTTGAAGTCCAAAATTCTCGTTGCGAAACATTGAAAAATGCAAAATTTTATTTTAGAGCAGACTTCGCTCCTTTTTTTTTGCGATTCAATCCGTTTGTTTTGTCAACTGTCAACGCTGATGAATTTAATAATTTAAAACACCAAAAAGCGCAAAAAGAAAAAAAAGGAAAGCACAGACCGCAGACAATCCAACATCATTATTGTCATCATCAACACCATCATCATTATCATCATCATCACATCGTGGACATCATTCGATATCGATGTTGAACATGACACAAAAGCTGCAGTTTGCCGATGGGCTTTGAATAAAAAATGCGAATATATATCGCAAACGATTTGCAAACGATTTGATTGAGCTAAAACGAAGAGCAAAAGTTGACACGGGGCGGATGTTAGGGCGTGGCACTGCAAATGCATTGAATTTTAAGCAACTTAAACGATTTCAATAAAATTTGTTGGGCCAACAAAAAGAAGCCAACAAATTTGACAAGTGCCAATTGTTTTGCATATCATCATCAATTTGTTACTTAACTCGAGCAAAGGTTCAGATTATTTTCAAGATTTATTGCTTAAGATTAAGCTGCATAACTTATGTAGATACACTGAAAAAAAGACCAACTTCTAAAATCAAGAACATTTATCTTAAATATTTTGTTCTTAAAATAAGACCATTTTAAGAAAAAATTAATAAAACTTAGAATATTAATTTAAAAACTCGCAGTTCTTAATCTAAGAATTAAAAAACTTAAATTGATAAGAAAATATAAATATGTCATATTTAATATGAAGACAATAATGGCACCGTGGTGCTCTGATTAGAGTCGCCGCTTAAGTTTGGGTAAACAAGTAGAGGGATCGAAACCCGCTCTCTAGCCAAGGAAAAAAATATAATCCGGAATATTTATAAAATAAAAAATAAATCCAAAAAAAGTATAAATATATAAAAAAAAGTTTAAAACACCTGCCTTATTTTTTTATTTTTGGTTTCAGAATTTAAGACTGTTTGGTCTTAAATTAAGAACTTGTTTTTATTTCAAATGTTCTTAAAATTAAGATGTGCTTCTAAATTTAAAAATTGTATGTTCTCGACGCATTTTTTAGACCAAAATTCTTAGTTCTGAGACCAAAATCTTGATTTTAGAACCTTTTTTTATCAGTGTAGTTGTTCCATTATTTTTTAATTATTAATTTAAAGCGCAAAAATTAAACTGTATGGTGTAAAATTCGACAGTAATCTTAGATTTAAGTTTGTTTACGTTAAACTTATCTCAATTATTAAATCTAAACCTTAAAAAAAAAATGTATTTACCTAGTTTTATATTTATAGTTTTAACTAATTTTATATTCGCAGAATATTATTGAAATTAAAAGCATAATTATAAACAAACTGAATTTGTTGCGTGAATGTTTTTTTTAAAAATTCATTATACCAAAAAATTTACCATTTCTAATTCATTAGAAATGAAATCAATTTAAAGCCTTGATTATTATTGATTCTTTAAGGAATCCAAAAGGAAAGAAAATCCCACAAACTGTGAGTACTCGTGAAAATTATAAATCTCTGTTCAACTGTCATTATGTTTAGTCCATAAATATTGCAGTATTAGAAAGAGCTTATCGTAAACGGGATTTAAAAGCTAAATACTCTTCAAAATGCAATTTGGAAGCTTCAACAAAATATTTGCCAAACCATATTTCAATCGAAGTGAATTTTCTGCCCCAAAGCTAAATCCTGAAACTGAACTGAACTGAAAGCACATTCATCAATATTTTAAAGCCAAAGAATGAAAAAGTCGAATACCAACAACAAGAAAAGGAAGAAAAAGTAAAAGATGAAGGAGGAGGAGGAAGTAAAGGTGGAGGTGGAACAGCAACAACAAAAGGCAGTCGTAAAACGTAAATTTGAAGTGAGGCACGTAAAGAAAACGTAAAATATTTGAAGCTCATGACCAAAACGATGGTGCGAGGTATTGTATCGTATTTTATTGAAAATTCTCACATATTTATTAAGCTTATTGCCATTTTGCCGTTTGTTACGTAACGTTGTAATGCGTGTGTGTGCGGGTGTGTGTGTGTTGAGGGTGGTGGTAGTGTGACACCACAACAACAACAGCAACATTTTATGAGACAGCGCCAAGTAATTCTTATGATTATCATAATTTATATGGCCTTCGAGTACGACAGACAGCAGCTTTTGGAATTTATACATATACATATATATGTATTTTTTTTTTGCCTGGGCTCAGCCCCCTCCCACCAAAAAAAAAAATAAACCAAACCAAACCAAACCAAGCAAGTTCCAGTTCCAACAGCAGCAACAGAACCAGAACCATAACACAAACAAAGAAACCGACAACGCAAATTGAGAACAAATCTTCTTTCGTGCTGCTGCTGTTATTATACTCATTGTTAAATGACCAAGAGAGGGTAGCTTGAAATATACAAGAAGATGAGAGAAGACGGAAATATTCGTTGCATTAAGATTAATTTACTTTCTGTAATGTCATTTTTATATAAATTAATGATACAGTCTTCCAAGTAATTATAATTAAGAATAATATAAAACATATTGATATTGATATCTATTAATAATTTTAGACATTGAGTTTAATCTATTTTCTGTTATGCTATATAAATATAAATGAATGATACAGTCTTCCAAGTAATTAATGAGAATAAAATAAAAGATATTGATATCTAATATTTATTTTTAAAAATTGTGAAACCAAATAAGCCTTTTTGTATTTCCAACTTTTAATTATGTTCTAAGAACATTAAGCAACTTTAGTAAACTAAGAAAAAATAAAAATAGGAAATAAAGATAGGTATTTAAATTAGCAAAATAAAATACTTTTAAATATATTGAATAATTGAATAAATAATAAAAAAAAATAAAAAAACAAAATAATCAATATAATAAAATAAACATATAAGACCACAGTACTTTTTTTTCTAAGTACGGGATCTAAATATGTAAATTAAAAACATATATAAAAAATGGTTACGAAATGCAGAAATTAAGATGCACAGTGAGAAACAAGGAAAAAAAGCACAATAAACTAACAAAGTCTGCGATGGATGAAACTTTCTGCAGATGCCAACTGTGCGTATGATTGATTTTTAGGCAGACTCAAGCTGATTATTCTAATGTTAAACACTGGGTATCTTGGAGTCTAGCACTCTAAGTTGCTGCTGCTGTTGCTTATTGGTGGTGACGTCTTCCGTGCCGCTTCGTGCTTTTCTAATGCACAAACAGAGAGCAGCCGTAGAGCCATCTAACTAATGCTAAATACTTTGACCTTGGAACTGCGCGCGTCTCAGGGTCTTGAAAATTATATATATATATATGTACATAGTATGGATGTGACTATCACCTAGCTGAAAAAGCGTTCAACAGCAGAGAGAGAGGGGACCAACAAAAAAAAAACAATTTCCACTCAATGAATAGAAAAATTGCGCACAATTGTTTGGCATTTTTTTTTTGTATTTTTCATTTTTTGGTATTTGTCGTTTTTTGTGGTCGTTGATGATGTTAACTAAATAATTAGCTGACATAATTTGCTGGCTAAGAGCGGGCTCATCGTTAAATAGATGCGGCATGCGGCACGAGGCAATGTCGCTCTTCAGACCCTTCCGAGTCAAAAGTCAGGCCAAAAGTGTCAAATTAAATGCGCATTAGAGCGACATTTGAAAGACGGGCAAACCACACACACACACACACACACACATATATATAATAGCAACAAAATGCGGCAGCAGCTCAAAGCTTTTTATATTGTATATTAAACAATTAAATGACCAGCAACATTTAATTGCATAATTAATAAACATTAAAAGCACTTAGGTATGGCAACAATGTTTTTAATACTATACAATTTGCAGTTGTCATTTTTCTTTGCGTTTCGTTTCTTTTGCCACTGAATCTTCATGACAAAAGACACGAACCACACACACACACAGACGCACACACACACACTACATAAATATGGATAAGTACATAAGTAATACTACGTAATGAGAGATTACAACACACGCAAAAGCCAAATGGACTTGATGGAAAACGTTGAAGAACTGACACCTGTGGCATTTGGCATTCCTCAATTCTAGAGCAGATCATACATAAAAACAACTATATAAACGAATGTGCTCGACTTTTAGATACCCTATAAAATGTTTTGGGCGTAGATATTGTAATGTGCGGTGTACGGTTAAACCACAAATCAGGGATTAAAACCTTAACCGAAACCGTGATCTTTAACTGATAAAAACCGATTGAAATTTGTAACCGTAACCGGAAACATATTTTTCCACAGTACCGAAACCCATAATCCGAAACTCTTTAAACCGAAATAACCGTTTAGTAACCGATTCATTCATGAGGGTTAATTTCGGTTGTGGCCGTCGCAGCTACTGAGCAACTTTGATAACTTTGAACTGCCATAACTTTGTCAAAAGTTGATCAATTTCCATGCGCAATGTAAATTTGAGCATGATTTCACATCTTAATTCGTTCTGCATTTAAATTTTATTCATTTTGAAACTTTGAATTTTTTCGAAAAAATCAAAAAAGATAAAGGGGTAACACTGTAAATTTTCTAAAAAATTCGAATTTTCAAAAATTTTAAAAATGAACAAAATTTAAATGCAGAACCAATTTAGAGGTAAAAACATGCACAAATTTACATTCCGCATGAAAACTGATTGACTTTTGACAAAGTTATCTCAGTTCGTAGTTATTAAAAATCAGTAAAATCAAAATAATCGAAATATTCAAACCAAATTAACCAAATTTATATGAGATCAGATTATAATAAAATCTACATTACACTGGATCATTCCAGAAGCCAGATGCTGCTTCTTTCCATTCCTATCCATAACTTCTAAGTTTATTAGCCGAATGCATTGAAATTTTCAAAAATACAATGATTTTATTTAAGTATGTATTTCTAAAATAAATGTATAAATCTCTCAAACTGGCTTGATAAATTGACAAATATACAAATATGTTATGCCAGATTTCTTTATTTAGAATATAGATGTAAGCAATGCTACCTTTTGCATTTAAGAGTACAGGGTATCCTCAGCTTGCAACTTAACAATTTTGTCACTTCCTAACAAAATTCGCTTTTCTACACAGTAGCTAAAATCTCGAAATCTTTAGGAAATACAAAGACAGAGAAAAACAAAATTATCATTACAAAAGTAAACAGAATAAACATAGAATGAAAAGAAAATGAAAAAAACAAAACAAAGAGCAAGAGTGTCGCGACCTTCACCTACAACAGAATAGATCAGGGCAGAAGGTGTACTAAGAGTGGAAGCTTGGCGAGAAGGGGGAACAGGGGGGAAATGGGGGACTACTTGGTCATTCCGGGCAGCGCCTACGCAATTAGCAATGCCCTGAGGCTATAAAAATAGCAACAATTGTCGAGCTCACGGGCAACCAAAGGTCTATTTCATAGTCATTTATCTAGAAAGTGAATGTTTTTTATTATTATTATTGTTTTTTTTTTCTCTCTTCTCTCTATGCTCGAAATTGAAATCAGTTTCGCTCAAATGAAATCAAAAGTTGACGTTTCGTTCTCCGGATTTCCCCCTCTACCTCTGCCCCTGCCCTTATCCAATGCCATCCCTCATCACAAGTTTTTATATATTTTTTTGTTTTTTTTTTTGACAATTTGTTTATTTTGTTGTTTGTATTCTATGCGCTGTTTACGTTTGTCTTTTTCGCACGTAAAACGTGTGACTTGAACTTTGAATTAATTCGTTCAATAATTTAAATTTTTTTTTCCAATTTCCCCCTCTGTCTGCTTCCCCGACCAACCCTTGACTATTTCTTAGTCTTGTTTTTTTCTTCATTCTTGTATTATTTATTCATTTCTGACTGAGTTTCAGGCATTGCAGGTTCTTGTTTACTTTGGCTTTGGCTTTTGCATTAGTTTTCTAATTCCAAGAAGCGATTCTTGTTATACTGGTAACTTGTAGGTGACCAAGAGACCCTGGTGACGTCGTAAAAGCTGCTGCTAACCCACCAACAATAAGCGAGAATAACAACAATAACAATAAGAATCGTGGTAAACAATTCTAGGAAACGGCAATGAAACCGAATGTGTGTAGTTCCCGGTTATGTGCTCAGCATTGATTATTATTGTTTTCGGGTTTTTTTTTCATTCGCTCTTCTCCTCTCCCACTCTTTCTCTGTTTACCGCTAGCTACATGGATTCAAATCGATCCATTAATCTCTAATCTCTTAGTTTAATTTGATGTTACATATGTATGTATAAAAGCAAAAGTGTGACTATGAATAATTAAATATCCTATAAATAATTAAATAATCAAATCAATATTCTATATATTTGGGATTGCAATAAAAGTTGAGAGATTAATAAAGGCTACAAATTTATACTTAACAGTACAAATTCGCTTCTGTATTTATTGTGATAATTCCTTAGTTATTATTTTTCTTAATTACAAAGTATAATCTGAAAAACATACAAATTTTTTGTCAAATAGAAACTGATAATAATAGATTCAAGCTGTAAATAGAACTACTGATAAGCCAGTATTTTGATATAAGTTTTACCTACATAATATTTAAACAATGAGGCTATTTTACCGATTTCAAAATGTTTCCAAAACTCTGAGTGTACAAAAACTGTTGTATAAGTCATCTTTGGGTAATGTGTTGCCTCCTCTTATCATCACCACGCCCCACACAACAACAACAACAATAACAACAGCTCAAGTCGCAGTCATATTTGTATTCACGGTCTTGGATATTCATGAATCACTTCCCGTTCCTATACTCAGAAACAATTGTACTCAGATACTATTTATTTTCGCTGGTTGCTCTCTCTGTTGAGTTTTGCATTTTTAGATATCAACTAAATGTTGTGTATTTATATGCACTTTATTCTTAGCATTCCATATGCATTATTTATGCGGTTTTTTAAACACACAGACAGACAGAGATAGAAAGAGAGAGACAGAGAGGAGAGAGGAGAGGGAGATGGAGAAAGACACACATATGCAGGCATTGTCTTCTTCATTAACAATATTCCTGGCCGCAGTCGTTGGGGCTTTGTTTACACATTGACACAGGTGAAACTAATTAGGCCACAAAACCCAGCTCATTTATGTTTTATTTGTGAACCAACAAAGCAAAAAGACAACAATAATAACAGTAGCAACAACAACCACAATATATATATATATATAACAACAATTAAAAGAAGAATAGGCTAGCTCCCTAGATGAACTCATTTTTGCACACAAGCAACTTGAGGCCTATTCCAAAATTTGCCAAAAACTGAGAATCAGCTGCGCTTCTGCTGCTTTTTGTTTAAACAAATTTCTGTTCTTTTTAAAAAGTCGTTGAACTTTGTACAATACATGCATGTATGGAAAGCGCGTAACATTTTTGGGAATTTAAGCAACAACAAAAATTGACCTAAATTTTTATAAAGCGGGCCGGCTAACTGAGCGTATGCGTAATAGCATTTTAGTTTCGCTAGTTTTCGCTTTCATGCGCGCAAATCAGCTTAACAACAACAACAACAACAAGGGTTACAAAAAAAGGGCAGCGGCAACAGCTGGCAGCAAAACCCAACCCAAAAACCCAAGCGAACCGAACTGAACCGAACCGAACCCAAACCTAAAACACCAAACGAGTCGAGGAAAAACGTGCCTATGCAAAAATGAGTTTCAATTGCAAAGCGCGCGTGAAATATTCATTAAAAAGCCGTCGGGCGGCAACTGCCCCCTTTTAAATGTTTTTCTTCATATTTCATTGTTTTTTTCTCCTTCATTTTTTTTTAGAGAAAAACTCATAATTGCAGCGTATTTCACTTTGTTTCTTGGAATGCACAACACTCTCGAACACCCTCGCAAAAATGAAATAAAGAAAAAAATTTAGCGTTGAATTTTGCTTATTAAAATTGAGCGAAATTTAATAAGCAACGTTTTATGCACACAAACGGGACTTTGTTGGCCATTTTGAGAGTTTGCCACAAAATGGCCGAGACTGTTTTTTTTTTTCTTTTCTGTACGGATTATGAAACTCTTATACAAGAGTCTGCTGCTTCCCTTCACATAACCCCCATTTTCCCACATACACATCTCAAGACACTTGCGAACGTCGCAAAAATGCAGCCAAAGTCACGTTTTTTTAGACCCTGCTTGGCATTGCCTTAGCCAAATGTTGGCTATAAAAATGTATGTAGATTTCATTGTAAAAAAAAAAAAACTATAATGTTTAAATGCCATTTGTAAATATTCAAAACTTTTATTATTATTATATAGCATGCAGCGCACATAATGTTCACATTAAATTTCAGAATTAAGTTGTCGTTTTGTTTAAGTTAACACACAGCTTAAATAATACTTAAAAAAAAGTAATATTTATCGATGTAAATACGTAATTCTACGGATATTAATAAATCAAACAAAGATTAATGAAATATTAATCTTTTTATATAAATAAACTCTTCAAAAGGTTATTTTTTTTAACAATAAATGATAAAGACAAAAATTTGAAATTTATATTAAAAACACTCTTTTAATTTATTTATTTAAAAGAGGGGTGAATTTATTTTAAATAACATCTGAAAACTTGCTCATTAATATTTTATTTAGAAATTTATAAAATTTAGCTGCCAAATTAATCTAAAGAAGAAAGCGTAATAAAAATGCCACACAGAAATTGACAAAGTTTTAACCAAGTTAAGGTTTAATTTTGAAATCATTTTGCCACTTTAATGGAAAGTATGTATCATATCATCATATCATATCTTATTATATGATCTTCTTGTCTAGTCTCAAGCAAAATTTAAAGCATATTGCACATTTGAAGAGCTTTTCACTAGGCTTTCCTTTCTGGCAGCCACAAATTTGTTTGCATAAAGTGTAACAAAATTTACATTTCAATTATGCTTGCCAAAATACTTATATATGTATATACAACTAAGAGCTAAAGACAAACAGACACTGTTGTGGTTGAGTGTGTGTGTGTGTGAATCATAGGTGACGTATCCACCTGCTAGCAACTCGGGCAGGGAATTGCCAAAATAAAGAAAAACCCAAGGCAGACAAAGACGTAGACATGTGCCTATAAGCAGCTCGGGAAAACGGCTGAGCTAGCTGGCTTGGGCTGGGAAAATGGGGATTCAAATTGGGAGTGCGAAAGTTGAGAAGCTCTGAGAGAGAGAGAGAGATACAAGAAGAGGGCAGTCTGGCTGTGTTAGCATTTTCATAACCTTGTCAGCTTGATATGCGCATAAATTTGAAGCAGTGCACATTGTTTATTTAAATGCCACCCGCTGCCAGCTGGCAGACTTAAAATCGGATCTCATCTGTCCTTGTTTCATAGTCCCGGTTTGCTCGTCCTTGTTTCTTGCCATCTTTGACATGGAACCAGGCTTCCTTTATGCATTGCCTTGAACAAACCAAACACACACTCTAAATATATCAAACAGCCGACAATAAATTGTTTTAGGCCTATAAAGGGCTCTCAAATGGGTCTATAGATACTTCTAATCTTTAAAACAAACACAAATTTGACTAAGGTTGACCGTATGAAAACATGACACTTACTTTAGCTTAACAAAAACTCTTTTTTGTGTGTATAAAATTGGAAAAGAATTTTTGAAAATAATGCCTATCAAAGTATAGAAAATGGGTAAATTAACTGCTGTATTTTACATAACATTTTTGAATCAGAAATGTATAAACGAATATTTTCGGATTATGGGATATTTTTCATCTACATAAAAATTGACTGATTTAATTTTGCAAGGGTAGAGAAGTTCTATTTATGTACAGGTAGAAGTAGAAGTTTCCATTTTTCGAAGTTCTATAAATTTAATCAATTTTTGAATATCTAAGAACATTTTTAAAGAACTGATTTATTTAAAGAAAATTCATGTTTCTTTAAAAATTTGATCTTATAAATGAAGCCCAAAAAACTAAGATTTATTAGAAACTAATCATATCAATTCGAGTGACAAAAACTCAGACACATACTCGCATAATTAAACCACAATTGCCAACAGATTAAAATTCAAGTATGTTAAAGGAATAATCATTATTAGTGATACAAAGTTGTTGGCAACATTTTCAGTTATTTAATGGTAAATGTAATTAGTTTAGAATTTATGGTGGCATTACAAGTTTACCGCAATAAAAGCAAGACAAGACATAATTGACATTGTGCTTCTTGCATACTCTTAGATACTTACTAAGTTAGTTAGTTAGTTAGTTAGTTAGTTAGTTACTCGTGGTATCGTGGTATGCAGCTGCCTCAATCATGAGCTCTGCAAAAGTTGCCTCAATTATTTCAGTAGATACAGATACTCGCACTTACTTGACTACATTTGTATTCTTTGCTTAGTGTTGCGGTTGAGTTTTGACCTCAGAAGAGCTCTCGCAGCATAAATTACAAAGAACTGAAAGTGAATGCCAGCCAAAGAACGACAGCAAAAATGGTTCTAAATTTATGCTAAGCAAATGCAGGCGGCACAAAAGTTGCCGCCAAGGCGTCGCAGCGGCAATAGATACAGATACTTTACTTTACACATAGATATACATTTTCCAAGAACTCGCCTATCGACGCCACAGATTAAAGTAACAACAGCCACAATGAAATTGAAATTGAAAGCAAATGTCAAAAGTTTAAAGGCATGCCTTTCATTCCTGTGCCGTTATTCGTATCTTACGTGCCCGAATGTATCTTAAAGATACATCTCTCCGTCTGTCTGACTGACTGTCTGTTTGTCTGGGTCGCAGCACGCGCCCAATGATTTTATCAATGTCAACTGCAGTGATGGTCCATAATAAAATATTTACTTGTAATTGCCACAAACGCAAATTAAAACCACCAACTGGGCGTTAACAGCACGTAAACTCGAAACTCGAAACGCATTCAATAGATACACGAGTACTCGTATTCATACAATAAAAGTACTTGCGATTTCACCCAGAGAGTTGTCCTCAAAAACGTACACAGGATGCGATGATGAGCGTCATCAGATGGCAATGATAATGCAAGATAATAATGATCTTGAGATGATGATGATGATGTTGTAAAGAAGCGTGACAATTGAGCAAATATTTAACTGTATCTCGAGATTGGTCGACTACGCTACGGATGCGTGCAATCCGTTATGTATTACGGCCCTTGGGCTACAAGAATTTGCGCAACTTTCTACGGCGACAGCAACCAGACGATTTTCACTTTTCATTTATGAGTTATTGTTGCTCTTGTTGCTACTGTGTGTGTGTTGGTGTGTGTGACATCATCATTGGCTGTCAGGGGTCCAGTAGCTGACTTCTGGACTCTGACGGCAGGCAAGTCAAGTGTCAGAAAAAAGTGAAAACTGCGTGTGTTTATTGTGTCTACCGTCGTCGTCGTCGTCGTCGTCGTTTCTGTTGCAGCTTTTGTTTATTTTTCTTTTTTGGCGATCCAATTTCAAGTGGCCTGCGATGTTTATTTATTATTGTGGCCCGACTCGACTCGACGCTGCAACTGCAGCTGTTGGCATAACAAAAAGCCCAACCAATTGTTAACAACTGGGCGCGTCTCAAGCCGAAACATCAACACAGCAACAGCCACAACAACAGCAACAGAAAGTTAGCCAAGTTGCAGACGCGGCCTACAACAAAATGAATGAAGTCATCATGCAGGTTACCAAATACCTTTGTGGCAAGTTTATGCGTTTAGCTGCCACACATCATCATTATCTTTAGCAACCTCATCATCATCAATGAATGCTTAAACTTCATTTTGTTTCTGCTACAAATTCTGCGACAAATATTTAATGATATCATTAAAAATAATTAAATTTATTGCGCTGCAATAAAAAAATAATTCTGCGAACTCAAATGAATTGTATTCATGTATTCGCTTTTTAAGCCAAATGATGCGTTTGAATAAAAAATTAATCTATATGGAAATGAATGAGAAACAGAACAAAAAAATGTTGCATTCTATTTAAACATGTTTATTCATATTTGTAAAATATCAAAGTACATAAAAGTAACTTTTTAATTTTTTGCTGGCAATGTGATTATAAAAAACTGTATACAATTGCATACTTTGTAGTTTGAGAGCTTAATTAAATTTAAACAATTTCTATATATTTCTGTGTACAGAATGTTTTATAATACATTTAAATTTGTTGAGAAGAAAAAACACAAATTTTCTGAGATAGAATTTTTGAAATTTACAAAAATATATTAAATGCAGAGAAGATTTTAAAATAAAACCTCAATGAAGTGAATTTTTGTCAAAGAAGTAAAATAATGTCAATAAATATTTGCTTTTTTTATACTCCCAAGATAATTTATAAATCTGATTGCGATTTTTTTTTTGATAGCCTTTGTTTTTTTTTATAGTTTCTTTTTGTAATTTAAACTATAATTATTTTATATACTTTTTATAATTTCGGTAAACAATTGAAACCTATTTTCTGATTCTCTTCTTCTTAAAGTTAAAAATCAATTTGTTAAAGAGACTTTAAAAGTTTACAAAATAAATTTACAATATTAAATTGAATATTAAATTATTAAATTAAGATTCGTTTCTCCAAATACATGGAGCATAAAAGATTCTATAAATCTGTTAGAAAATGCTCATCTTTTATTCAGCAGATAACTGAAATCCGTAATAAATTCTTTAAGAATCAATTCACATAATTCCCATAATTTATTGGTTAAATTGAAGTTGCCTTTTTTGTGGGGAAAATATATTTTTATCAGCCGACTTCACAATCTGTGCTGTAGGTCAAAGGAAAAATTCCTCATTTAATAACCGATGTTAAACAATTTACTTGAAAGACAGCCCAATAGAAATAAATAGAAATAACACCAAAGACAGAACTCTTATAAAGAAATTAAAAACGTAAGCCCAATTCCAATTCCCTCTCCCTTTTATTGTTTGTCATTCGATGGTCAAGAGAATGTCAAGAAATGTCGCAATTTTTCGCTCGGCAAAGCACCAAAGCCAGCGTCAAATAATAAACACATAAAAGTAAATAAAAATACTAATAAAAAATAAGAATTGGAAATAAAAAACAACATGAAGAAATACCCCCAAAAAAATTGGCCATGGCAAATAAAAAGGAATTTTGTGCGAAAACAGCAATAAAGTCGAAAAGCAGTTTATCAAATTTCCACGCACACAAAATTCACTCTAGGCCAACAAGGGGGAATTCCCTAAAACCCCAAAACGAACAACAACAACAACAACAACAACAACAATAGGAATATGCGGTAGATTTGATGGGACGTGTGTCGCCAACGCCTGGACAAACAATGTTGGACTCGGGTCTATGGAGAGGACAACACGGCCCGCTGCCTCAATTTTAAGAAGACAAGAGGGAGAGGAAGAGGTTGGGGGAAGCAATGACAATAGCGTAATGAAAAAAGCGTTAAATGTCTTAATTTTTCTTTTGGCTTGGGGGTCTTTGGTTGTCTTTTTGTGCTTAGTGAAAATAAAACGCATGACAGGCAATTTTCACAAAGTTTTTTTTAAGAACTGTTAACGAGGTGGCGAGGGCGTCTATAAGGGGAGAGGTTGTATAGAGTGAAGTAAAATAAAGTGGAGTGGAGTGCAGAGTGCTCTTGTTTTTGTGGGAACAGACGATGTCCGCCCAGGGGCAGACCGGGCAGGGCATCACCCAGGGCAGTCAGGCCAATAAAGCCAAGTCCAATGAGGCGCACAAATGAACAAAGTGGGCAAAAAGCGAGGCAACAACGCTTTGTGGTCTGTTGAATGCTAACCAATCCGCTACGGTCCAATGATGTTGACATTTGTGTCAGCCAAAAGTATTTGGCACTCGAATTTCTGTGGCGGCGGCTCTCATTTTTTGTGGTTGCTACCAGAAAATGCCACATGCGAGTTGTTCTCATACATTTCACGTACGCGACTTCGAGTATGTGGAATTTATGTAATTCGAGGTGCAACAATTGAGACAATTCCAAACAAAAATGCAGATACAATTCTAAGCGACAGGAACTCTCCTAGGTTTAACTGGACTAAGCTAAGGTTTACCTGCTTTATTCTATGACTAGATTATATAGACATGTATATTGGAGAAATTAAAGCATAAAATCTTAGCTCGAATATTAGAATATATGCCAATAATGTTAGCTATTATATATTTAATAAATAATTATATTAAGAAGCATGTGTTATTAACAGGGATTAAAACCGAAACAAATATCGGTTTCAGTTACGGTTTTGGTTATTCCCGAATTAAGGTTTTCGGTTATCGGTTATGCAAAATCTTGGAGTATCGGTTACGTAACGGTTATCGGTTTTTATAAGTTTCGAATTTCCTAAATGCAATCGGCTTGTAATTATGGGGCATGAAAGACACTTCTTAAAATTTATATTTCTGTGAGTCTTTAAATGAATTTAATATTATCAAAGAACTTCATCTGATATCTGTATAGTATTAAGATAAAGTTCCTCTAATTATAAATGCCAATCAATTTTCTCTTTTTCTTAGTATTAACTCTGTTTTCCTCCCCTTATTCCTTTATTATTTTGAATTATCAAGAAACTTTATATGATATCTATATAGTATTAGAATAAAGTTCCTCTAATTATAAATGCCAATCAATTTTCTCTTTTTCTTAGTATTAACTCTGTTTTCCTCCCCTTATTCCTTTATTATTTTGAATTATCAAGAAACTTTATATGATATCTATATAGTATTAGAATAAAGTTCCTCTAATTATAAATGCCAATCAATTTTCTCTTTTTCTTAATATTAACTCTGTGTTCTTCTCCTTATTCCTTTATTATTTTGAATTATTAAAAAACTTTATATGATATCTATATAATATTAGAATAAAGTTCCTCTAATTATAAATTCCAATCAATTTTCTTTTTTTTCTTAATAATAACTCTGTGTTCCTCCCCCTATTCCCTTATTATTTTTAACTATCAAGAAGCTTTATATGATATCTATATAGTATTAGAATAAAGTTCCTCTAATTATAAATGCCAATCAATTTTCTCTTTTCTCAATTTTTCTCTTGCTAATAACTCTGTGCTTTTCCCCTTATTCCGCCACGAACAAAAAAGCAGCTTCTTTCTAATTTCCTAAATGCAATCGGCTTGTAATTAACGCATTTAATTTGAAAATGCTTCATAAGCGAACGCTCCTCCCTCTGTCACCCTTTGCTCCTCCACATACGCTCCCTTAGTGGAACACACAAAATTATATAACAGACGCAGCTGCTGTTGCATCTTCTGCTTTTGCTTTTGCTTCTGCTTTTGCTTCTGCATCTAATTATGCGAATGCATTTAAGCGCACAGCTTTTCTTTTTTTTGCACTAAAATTAGGTCAGATTTAACATATTCATTAGAATTTGGTGGTGTGCCAGGGGACGGAGTGATGTGTGGAGTGTGCTGCAAATATGGGGCCAAGGGGCAGCACAAAACTCAAAGGAAGCTGGCAGTGCGAGCACAACAGCAACTGAACTCACGCCGCAACTTGTGAAGCGCTTTTAATGGTGATTACAAGTGCCGCATATACACACGCACACACATGCTCTCACACACACACACACACAATGGCAAAAAATTATTAGAAAATTGCATTCGACGACGCCGACGACGACGACGACGACGACGGAGACGACGGCCTCGTTTTGGTTGCTTCGCAGTTGCCCTCGCCACGATAAGCACTGCAAATGGAGGCAAGGCAAATGGGATGATGGCACCACCAAAGCAAAAGCAAAGTCACAGCGGTGCACAGTGGTGCCTAATAAAGTTACAAGAAAACTGATGAAACACAAATTTCGGAAATTAAGAATCTTGTCTCAAAACTATGAATTTTAGATTAAAAAGTGCGTCACAAACCAAAATTTATTCAAAAAATATTAAAAAACATTTATGACTGTGAAATTTGTATATATGTATTCTGTATATTTGTATTCTGTTCCTAAAGATGTTTAATTTAAAAAATAGAGTAAAATCTTTTAAACTACTGAATATCTATAATACAAAAATTGACGAGACAATATAACTTTGGTCTAAAGCTCAAAAATTCAGTAATATGTTCATATGCAAAATTTCAGACGAATATCTAATGCGCTAGTAAATATATAAACTTATTAATGTAATTGTTTTGGCAACATAATAAGTCTACTACTATTTATATTTCACAAAAAAACATTAATAATTATTATATTTGCAATTAGTTTTTAGAAATATTTTAAGAAAGACATATTTAATTTGACATACAGACAGCTTCTGATTTTCACTTTCAGCAAGATTTTTCGGAAGTAAATATCTTTAGCCTTTTCTTAGTTCATATCGACAACATTTTGGGAATTCAATTTACTTAAAGTTAGTGAATTTAATTCGGATGTAGGAAAAAACATCAGTTTTAAATGCTTAGCCTAAAGCTAATAAATATAATGTGAAAAACGGAACAGGTCCGTATATTTAATTTTTTTTTAAATAAATATCACATTTTATGAAAAAAATAGAAATTAACTAGCTGTATGTTAAGTTTGAAAGCTCACAGCTGTGTGAATTTAAAGAGAAATAAAAAGAGAAACTTTTAAATGGTTATTGCAATTTGTAAGAATATTGACTGCATTTGAAATTAAACTTAATCCACGCTAGGAACTTTATTAAAACCACAGTGCAGTGGTGGGTCGGTTATGAGTACAAAGTGGTGCCAGGGTAATGGCAATCTCTGGGCAGGCAGAAAAGCGCAGCAGGCGTAACAATTTGAAAGAATTTCAAATACTGATAACAGAGCGCAAAGCGAAGGCGTCAAATGTCTCAATAGACAACGCTGACACTCGAGCACGCAAGCGATCTATGTATGTGATGAATGTACATATGTATGTATGGATGTATATATGTGCGTAGCATGTATGAGTACTTATGTATGTAGTACATTCAATGAAGCATGGCAAAGAGCGAGAAAACCATCGAGTTGTTGTCGCTTCTGCTTCTGCTTCTGTTGCTGCTGTAATTGTTGTTGTTGTTGCTGTTGTTGTTGCTGTTGCTGGTGCTACTGTTCTATGATGAGCACTTCAATTACACAAGCACGCAAGCAACTTTGTCGCTGCCATCGTTTAATGGAATTAGTACAATGACAATTGGCCAAAGCCTCAAAGACAGCGTCCAAGCAATAGAAATAAATTGAATAAATGCGCTGCACAGCAGCAGCAGCAGCAGCAAAACATGAAAAGAAATGAATGAAGCAGCAGAAGAATATGAAGATGTAGAGGATGAAGAAACGAGGTCACCGACAGCTGATAATTTTGGGCAGATAGCATGGAACATGGCACATGAAACATTGAGACAAGAGCAGACAAACACATCAACTGGAGATCATCTGCCTGTCAAATAGCAAGAGCTATACACTGAAAAAAAGAACAACTGAACACTGAAAAAAAGAACAACTTCTAAAATCAATTACATTCATTTTAAATATTTTGTTCTTAAAATAAGACCATATTAAGACTACATTACTAAGACATTAAGACATATTAATCAAAAAATTCGCAGTTCTTAATATGAGAATCAAAAATCTTAAAATTTTAAGAAAATATAAATATATCATATTGAATATGAAGATAATAATGGCACCGTGGCGCTCTGAATAAAGCCGCCGCTTCAGTTTGGTAACCAAGCTGAAAACCAAGATCGAAACCCGCTTTAGCCAAAAAAGAATATTTATTCTGAATATTTAAAAAAAGTAAAAATTTCAAAAATAAAAAAAAAGATTGAAGTTTAAAACACCTGCCATATTTTTTAGTTTTTGGTTTGAGAATTTAAGACTGTTTGGTCTTAAATTATGAACTTGATCTTATTTGAAATGTTCTTAAAATCAAGATGTGTTTTTTAAATTTAAGAATTTTATGTTCTCGACGCATTTTTTAGATCAAAATTCTTAGTTCTGAGACCAAAATCTTGATTTTATAACATTTTTTTATCAGTGTATGCATACATGTCGTATACGCAATGCCATGCCCAGATTTTGAGACCAAACAATAGCGACAAAGACCCGTGTCGATGACAATTAGCGATTGGGGCGTCCGCAAGTTGACCCAACCGTGTGCTGCTGTTGTTGTTGTTGTTGTTGTTGGGCACACCTTTCGACTATCGAACAGCAAATGGCAAAAATATGTAGAGCATGCAGCGTTGCCATAAATTAAATTTAACACCAGATCGGCTGGCATCGATAGCATTTTGTGCTTCACCTCCACCTCCGCCTCCTCCTCCTGCTCTTTCATAGCAATTGGAACGCATTTCTAATGGCAAGTGAAGCTCACACAACAACAACAACAAATAATAAATAAAAAAACGACAATCAACAATGCGAAACTAAACGCTTCACTGCATCTCATACCCTCTCTACCTCTATCTCAATCGATGTATGTATCTATCTACTTACCTAGCTAATACTCAATACTTTGTACTCAATACCCATCCCAAACATAAAACCAATCGAAAGCTGACAGTTTAAATTAAATGTTGGTCGGTACAGCAAACGAGAGCACATTAAAAGCATTTCCTAATAACTCTACAACTGACAAAGGCACAAGGAAAAGTGTGAAGGAATAAAGTTAAAGAAAGACAGATAAATGTATAAATTGAACTTTTTAGTTCACTCATTTATGGTTACATCAAATGCTAACCGATAGTAATTGAATGAAAGATAATAAATGGAAATACAGATAGATAAATTTATATATCTTTACAAAAATATAATATACTATATAAAGAGAATCTCTTCTTATTAGAAAGACACGGTTTTTATTTAAAAGACGAATATTTGCTTTAAGTATTTTATTTTTAAAGTAGGACAACTATAAGAGAACTATGCTAGAATAAATGATCTTACTATTAAGAAACTCTCTATTTTCAAGACCTTTCGATTTAACTTAATATTTTAATGTATGATCATTTTGAAATAATTTTAGATAGAAAATATCATCTAAGATTCATGATTACTTTACATAAACAGAAAAGAAAGACATACAGATATAAGAATTTTTAAATTCACTTTCGGAAGTCAGTGTCTTAAAGTCGATTCTGTTTGGCTTATAAAATCTGGACATATATTAAAAAATATTTACCACCAAACTCATACAAATCAGGAAGTCAACGAATCCTATTATTAAATAGAAACATACAAAAACCAGTAGTCGGGGAAACTGTTTGTCTATCTGTCACTCTGACTGACAATTATTCAGTCAGTTAGTCAGGCAGTCAGTCAACCAACGAGTGGCGCCGTCTGTCCAAGGGAAGTCCATTAAAAGTGCCCCCCAAGTACCGTATCGTTTTGCTCGAAACGCGTTAAAAATAACAAAACAAAAAGAATAAAAAAAACAATAAAGCACAACGATATTTAAATGCACTAACAATTTGCTAAAACAATAAAAATATAAGATAAAAATGATTTATAGATAGAGATTTATAGAAAGAGAATAAATTTATTATAAGAATAATTTTAAATAAAAATTATATCTAAATCAATTAAATGTCTTTCATATTTGATGATATTTAAATGTACTAACATATTGTTAAATAAAATAATATAAAAATATAAACTAAAACTGATTAATAGATAAGAAAGAAAATAAAGATACTATAAGAATAATTTTTAATAAAAGTCAAATCTAAATCAATATATTTTATGTGATAGAGTTGGAGGAAGGGTATTCCAGAGTTTGGCTACGTCTTAAATTTATATGTAACATATATAAATCGCTGGGGTTGACTCCGTCATAGATAGCATCGTAATGTATGGCTTTGCGCTTTGAATGACGCGTATCATTGGCAATTAAATTAAACATATACACAGTCATAAATACTACAAACAAACAACATACAGAAGCACACTCTGAAACACTCTCACACACTGAGATACATTTTACAATGTCAAACACTGAGCAACACATTCGAGTATCTACAACTACAACATATGTATCTGTATCTGTATCTGCAACTGTATTCGTGTTCGTGTATCTATGAGTGTGAGTGCCAGTTGTCGAGTGATTTTTCGCCAGTGACATTTTAATTGCTGTTATGTTTTATTGATATTCAAAAACTACAATTGCTAATTGTCTTATTGTTCATTTTAAAATGCCATTTATTTGCCTTCTGAGTGGCAGCTTAATAACCAATTTTAAATACTACCATCACACAATTAGCGCGATTATGGCCAGTTTATTAGTTGCCAATCTATCGCAATGTAATGCCACACACAAAGAAATAAATAATGTATCTATAGGGTAAATCAAGTTATGTCGTCTCAAGATTAGACTGATCGAATGACAGATACCCTATAACTAAGTAAATTAAAAATACTGACAGAGAAAGCCTTTTCGGAAATATAATGCAGACTATAATTAAACTGAATTTCAAAGCTAATTGTGAGGTTTTATTTTTACAGAAAGCTCCATAAAATCAATGCATTGATCGCTAAAATGCAAGAATTTTAGTTCATTATTTAATTGTAAGCAATAGGTATAAAATTATTATAAATAAAATAGATTATAATTTAATGAAGATAATAATTAGTATATTAGTAACAATTCAAAAGGAAAACTTTCATCGAAGCTCTAGTAAAACATAACATAATGAAAATTGTAATGATAAGTCTAATGAAAATTGTGAAAAAAATACATTATCACAACGAAATGATATATGCAATGAAAGCTATGTATAATCAAAATTTTGATCATAACTTTATAAGCAACTTTAATGAGATAAAAAATGTAATAAAAATTTCAAAATGATATGGAACCATTAGATTTAACACATTAATGAACCTCAAGAGAGCTAGAATGAGAATTAAAGTGATTTAATGAAGGATATCTATAAATCAGTTTCTCTCTAAGCTTCCCACCCAAGTTTAGCCAACTTTCTTGTTCTTCAATAATCAGCTAGTTAACAATTTCAAATAGCAAAAATTGTCAATTACGTAATTTTCATTGAATTAAAATTGACTGGTAAACACTTGAACTGACTGACGGACAGACGTCAGTTGGGACTCTCTGTCTTGTGGGCCTCCAGCTCCCCTATCGTCATTGTTGTTGTAGTTATTGTTGTTGGCCCATGAGAGCTGTGACTTCGTTGCCGGAACGTGCACAACAGCCATATAAAAAAGAAGAAGAGACGTGAAGAGAAGAGGAATAAAAAAAAAAAGATGGACGATGCGCGTCATCAGCTCAATGGTTATGGCATTTCCGCACCTGACGTCTCCTCCGTCCCACCAAGTGGTCGCTACCAACAACTACATAGAATAAGAACAGCAACAAAATGGCCTGTCCATCTGTCTAACAGTCTGTTCGACTCTTCTTCGTCTGAAGTGCGTGCTTGAGTTTGCTTTTGCCTTTGCCTTCTCATACTTCAGCCTCTCTCTTCTTGTCTTCTTGGCTTCTTTTGCTGCCGATTTGATTTGGTTTCTTGCATTTGTCTTGCGTTCTTTCATTTTCTGCTTGTATTGCAATACACACACACACACACACACACAAACACACAAATACATACATGACCACATACAATCGTAATTTCTATGACACTTGTCCATGCCGCCACTTGTCTTCCACTTTATGTGGTTGTCGTCGTTGCCTCCGTTGTCTGGTAACTAACCAAACACCACAACCACCGCCTCTCTCTTGCGTCACGCCCCCTTTCGCACTAACACCCCAAAACGCAAAATATAATAAAAAGACAAACCGCTTGTTCACCTCTTTTTCATTGCTTGAACGAAGCGTCTACACTCTTGTTATAATCAAGACTGCAAACCGGTTCTGAACCGTACCTCGCAGATATAATTTTATAGGTTCGGTTCGGGCTGCCTAAAAACCCGAACCGAACCTATAAAATTATTTAACACGCGAACTCGAAACTGAACTGAAAAACTTTCTTAAATAAAAGGTTCGATTCCATAATAAAATAATTTTAAAAATGCTATATTTTTTTAATATTGCACAACTATCTGACACATCGAATTAAAATAAGTCATATTTTAATATTCAACTAAATTTTGATTATTTTCAAAATTGGAACTTTTTTAATATAAATTTTAATAGGTTTAATAAATTGATAAAAATGTAGTCAATATAAATATTTTTATTTAAGTAAATTGTGTCAATTTTGAAATTTTTTTAAGAGAAAAAATGTTATCAATAAAAATATTTTTATTTAAGTAAGTTCGAACCCAAATCTTGGGTTCAGGGAGTATATAAATGGGTTCGCGAACCGAACCTAATTGTTGCTCTATTATTCGAACCACAGAAACCTTACCAAAATTTTGGTGGCTTGCAGTCTTGATTATAATATCTGATTAACTAAGATGGTAAATAATTAATTAACCACAGCTAAAACTTGTGCTGTGTTCATTAAAGTAAAGATTTTTATATATTTTAGGACTGGTTTAGATTTCTTGATTTTTGCATAAATCAATTTATTTTTATAAGCATTTAATGGTATTTATTAAATAGGTAATTAACTATCGAACCGTTTATAATATTGATATATGTATATTGTTTTGTGTTGAGCAAAAACACAAAAGTGTCTGAGCAGTAACTGCTTAGAATAACACTTTTTTTTACCAATTAGATTGGGAAATTGTTGTTAATCATTGATCAAAACGGTGAGAACCTGATACTTGTGGTACTTCAAAATAGACCTAAGATTCGCATATCAAACGTCATGGTTTTGTAGGGTATATCGGTGGACAAGTAAGTGTATGCAATAAACCAAAAGACAGACACTTCAATTGATTATTGTTCGCTGTTGTTGTTGTTGTTGTTAGTGTTGTTCTTGATGTTGCTGCTTTTGCACAAATGATTTACATTTTGTGTTGTGTATGTTATTTCTCTGTTTCTGTTTCTGCTTCTTCTTCTACTGCTTCTTGTTGTACTTCTTGCTCTGGCTCTTTGGTTTTGCTTTGCTTCGCGAAACTTGTCTTTTGTTGTCATTTGCACTTTTGATTTCATTTGAAGTTGTTGCTGTCTTCACTTTTGTTTGACTTGTTGCTATAAATAATATAGATACTTTTTTTCTTGCTCCTTTTTTATATTTTTTGGCATATAAATTAAGTTGCATTCTCTGAGCTGCTCGTTTTGTTCTGTCCACAAAAAAAGGTATAATAATAATAGAGAGAAGATGAAGATGAAGAGAAGGTAGCATCAGTTATTTTGCTAATCATCTTTGCCTTTTGTGTGAAATACAATTCTCAGCCCACACAAAGAAGATGCTGTTGAATGCTGATGATGATGATCGCTCTGCCTCTCTCTCTCTCTCTCTCTCTCTGCCTCCCTGTCTCTCTTTCTCATTGGGGGTTCTCTGCCTATTCAAAGCACGTCAAAACCGCATCGCACACAGATTAATTACGGCAACAGCAACAGCAACTTTGGGTCGAACTTGGAGGGAGGTCGCCTTCTAAGTCGCCATGAAGTGCATTTCATTTATTTTATAAATTATCGCCACGAATTGTTCATGTGTAACGACAGCAGCAGCAACTGTGAGACGTCCAAGCCTCTATGAGAGACAATCTCTCAGAGAATTTCAGTCCCCTCCATTCAGATCCACCTCTAGCCCTAGTTGAAGTCCAAGTCCAAGCACCAAGCCGCCCACATTTGAGTACGCCATCTTTTTGCTTCCGCCGTTTGCCTCGTGCATCTTAATTACTTTTGTTTTTTCCCCCTCAAATCGCACCGCGCTGAAAATTTCCACAGCGCAACGAAATTCAATGAAAAATATTTATTCAAATAGCTGCAGCAGACGCAGCAACTACTGAGGCAGCAAAGAAGGCTGTAAACGAGCTAACACAACACGAGCTACAACAACAACAACGGCGACAATCTTACAGATACATTTGTATTTGGGTTTTTTTTTTTGTCGAACGCTTCGCTGCTTTGCACTTGAGATTCTTATCGCTGCCACCGTTGCTGCTGCTGCTGCTGCTGGCCCAAGTTGATTTTGATCTTTACAATGCATTATGCAAACAGTGAGAGTGTGATAGAAGTAACAAAGACAGAGACAGAGACAGAGAAAGAGAGAAAAAGCTCTCTCGCTCTGTGAGAATATAGTTTCGATTCCATAGTGTGGCAATTTGTTGTGGTCTTGTTTGATGATTGCTTTTCAAGAACATTAGTTCCTCTGGCTTTTGCTACACTGAACAAAACAATGCTGTCAATATGAATATGTAAAAAATTTAAAAATTCTAATCAGCAATTAAATTTGTACAATAGATAATCAACTTTTAAGTTCAATTATTTAATTTGTTGTATTAATAATAATAATAAATAAATAAATTCAACTTAATATCAGTATTTTCAAATTGAATATAAATATATTATATGCACCAGTATTTAAAAATATTTCTTCTTAATGTGAAAATAAATGTAAATAAAATCCCCGTAAACTTATATTGAAAGAAAATATTTGTATACCGTTTATTTAGTATTAAGTTTAGAAAAAAATTTAATTCTTTTGTATATGTTATAAATTTTGTAAGCATTTTTGATTCATGTAATAAATAATGAAAAAAAAACTATTTTTATAAATTTTTAAAATTATTATGAGATGCAAATATTTAGATTTAATTTGTGTCATGTACTATTGTATGTAATTAATAATGAAAAAACTATTCTAATTAAAATAAAATATTATTTTGATGCGAATATTTAAATTTAATTTGAATCTTGAACTATTGTATAAAATTGTGTTTTCATTTTTGTAAACACTTTTGATTCAACTAATTAATAATGAAAAAAAAATGTTAACCATATTTAAAAATTTTTTTAAATATTTTATTTATTTTTATAAAATTATTATGAAATGCATATATTTAAATTCAATTTGAGTCTTGTGTTATTGGTTTTGTTTTTATTAGTGTAAGGGTGAGGGAAAACGCCCACAAATGCGTTGAGATTTGGTCACATAAATCGTAAATGAAGCGACGATAGAACGAACATCTACATACACATTTCACGTCTACACACAATCCGGCGGAGTCTGAAGTGCATAGTGCTTATGTCTCATTAGAGATACTTTAGTAGCCGAGTCGAAGTCGTAGTCGTAGTCGTACTTGTAGTCGAAGTCTGGGTCTGAGTTTGAGTTTGAGTCCGAATTCAACTTGTGGCCTGACCTCGCTTTGACTTGGCTTTATAAAAGACACAGATTAGTAATGCCTTCAAGAGTCCACAAAACTGATATCTCTCTTGTGTAAATGTGTGTGTGTGTGTGTGTGTTTGCGTGTGTGAGCGTAATGTGTGTGTAAGTAGCATCACAAAGTGTCAGCTTTGAGGCAGATTTAAGAAAGCAGCTGAGAGCTGAGAAGAAAAGCAAGAAGCACAAAAAAAATAAAAAAATAAAAGAAAATGAAAAAAAGCAGCGTTAAATTAGTGGCAATTGTGCGCGACATGAAGTAGCCGCCAGCAGTCACTGTGGAGAGTGCTTCCAAGGCAAACACACACACACACACATGTTTATATATATATATATATGTATGTATATATATGTACACTGATAAAAAATCTTTCTAAAATCAAGATTTTGGTCTCAGAACTAAGAATTTTGGTCTAAAAAATGCGTCGAGAACATTACATTTTTAAAGTTAGAAAACACATTTTGATTTTAAGAACATTTCAAATAAGAATAAGTTCTTAATTTAAGACCAAACAGTCTTAAATTCTGAAACCAAAAATAAAAAAATAAGGCAGGTGTTTTAAACTTTAAACATATTTTTTTTTTTAATTTATACTTTTAGTTTGGAATAATATTTTTTTTATAAATATTCCGATTATATGTTTTTTCCTTAGCGGGTTTCGATCCCTCGACTTGTTACCAAACTGAAGGGCGACTTTAACCTGAGCGCCACGGTGTCATTTTTGTCTTCATATTAAATATGACATAGTTATATTTTCCTAACAATTAAAGATTTTTAATTCTTATATTAAGAACTGCGAATTTTCATATTAATATTCTTAGTATTAGTAATTTAGTCTTAAAATGGTCTAATATTAAGATAAAAATATTTAAGATAAATGTGTATCATTTTAGAAGTTGGTATTTTTTTTCAGTGTATGTGTGTACTTGTAACTATTTATTTAGTTGGTGTACATGTGTATCTGCAGCTGTAAGTGTGGCAAAGTAGCCCCAATGCGATGTCAGCGTAAGCTGCCTGAAATTGTGTAACTGTAGCGCCAAGTGGCCAAGGAACGGCATTGTAAATGGCCAACGATTTGTGAGTGTGGCCAAAAGGAATCTTACAGCAGCAGTAA
Source organism: Drosophila kuntzei (assembly GCA_035042165.1). Lineage (NCBI taxonomy): Eukaryota > Metazoa > Arthropoda > Insecta > Diptera > Drosophilidae > Drosophila > Drosophila kuntzei. The sequence continues at coordinate 608,953 of JAWNLU010000472.1, read as the reverse complement.
GAGGTGACATTTGTGCTTAGCTATCACATAAGTAGTTGAGCGACATTAGACAGTCATTTCGTTGCCTTTCTTCGCTTTTCTTTCTCTCATTTTCTCTATCTCATAACATACTGAAAATTAAGCTACTCAGTTAAGAAAAAGTCTTAGGAAAAACCAGGTTAGAATTAAGAGAATAGTAACTTATTTAATATTTACGATGTATTATAAACAATTTAATTGCTAACTAATCAATTCAATAAATATACGCACTTACAGATTTTAATCTTTAACTTTTAAGTTTTAAATATAACATTTTATATTTATATTTATTTTATTTTTTAATTATAATTCTGCATAATTCGTATATTCCTATTTAGTTGTAAATCTTTAAATCTATCAATACTAACGATATAGTCAACTATCAGCTAGTATCGATAGAATTTTAATCAACTATCGGGTACTATCGATAGACTTTCAGCCTTAACTCGACTTTCGTTCATTAACAAATGTTAAGAAGTTCGACATTATATACCTAGATAAATACATATGTATGTATCTTTAAAGAATTTTATATGCGCATCTGGTAATCGTAGTTTTTCCACGCTTCCTTCCCCCATCGTCCCTGTAATCTGTTATCATTATTCCAGTTACACGCGTGCCAGTTGTGTTAAATGTTAGAACAACAGACAAGAAAACGTGGACAAACAATTATATGGCTAAAAGCTGCCCTTTTTTATTCTTGTGAATATAATACCAAATTAGTGCTATCTAAATTTTTTGGGATTTGTACTTAAGATTTGCAGTCGGCACGAATAGTTTTTGATAAGTTTAGTTAAAATGGTTTAGTTTGCTCTGGAAGATGGTCTTATCGCATGACAAGCAACCTCAACAGATACACAATGCAAATATTGTATCAAAATTCTAGCGCCTCGAACAAGACTAAAAATCAAGAAGAGTAGGCGGAGAATGCAGAGCTAATGGACGGACAGTCACAGACCGTCTAAAAATGTGTGTGTATTTCTAGAACCTGTACATAAGAAATTCAAAGGGTCTATTAAACATTTCTAAGAAGAAAATATGTTAAACTGGCCGAAAAAGGATGTCAACATCAACAAAAGAGTCAATATAGCCGTGTTCGGATGTACGAAGGTAGATCTCAGAGACTATAAGAGCTAGAGACACCAAACTTCCGAATTCCGATTCCGAATTCCGATTATTTAAGAAGAACATTAAAAAACCCAAAATTTTTAAAAATGTAAACCAGACAAATAATTACCACAACAAGTAAGGAAAAATCTATTTCATAATTATTATTATATTATATTTATAAATAACTTTGATTTTACTGCCTCTGGTTGAATTTTCTTTCAAATACTTTGATACATTTTTCATTTTATTATGAAATTTCAGAAAAAGTAAAATATTTAGATATTAGTTATTATATGTATTTTGTGTATTTATGTGTAGTGTTTTTTTCTATATTAATTACAGGGTCTCTTACAGTCGAGCTCTTCTATTACTATTATTTTTTTTTGCATGCCTCCCTCATGCTCAGTTTGCCTTTGTGGCCGTTGCTCATCTGCTGACCCAAAAAGCCAAAGCAGACAAATTAAACAAACGTTGGACGGACATTAAACGAGTCAGCGAGTCAGCCAGCGCCTTGAAGTGCTCCAATCCCTTGCACCCTCAACAACCCCCTCGTTAGACCAACCCTATAGTCAACTTCTATTTCTGTGGCCAGCCACTGTCGTCATCATCATCATCATCATCATGAACGTCGACGTCGTCGTTGTCTGCATAAATTTCTGTAAAATCTTGAGCAGCAAATGGCAGCCAGTTGGCAGTTGGCAAGTTGCGTCTGATTGCTCACTGGGCTGCCTGTTGCCTCAATGCATGCAATCTGTTGTTTGTGCCACACATTTCTCGCCGCGCCACAAGACTCTTTGATGGCAAAAAAAAAAAAAGAAAAGAACGAGCAAAAATACGAATAATACGAGAAAAAAAGGAGGCCAACTAATAAACTTGATGCACTCTCATAATGAATACACAATTGAATATGGTTATTGCAACCTAAAAGCGACCTGCGATCATCGTGCCACGCACAACCAGCGATGTTGCATCATTTGCTCAGTTGCATATACTATACATATTTTAATGAAGATTATGTTTACGATTATTACAAAAAGAATTCTAAACGATTTGCAAAGCAATCGGAGGTAGTTTAGGGAAATTTTTATTTGTGCATAGTCAACTTAATAAAATAAAGTATCTCAAAGATAAAGAATTTTTTAAGCATTTTATTTTTTTTTCAGAAAAAATGAAATAAAATATTTGTAAATATCTAAGAATTGTATAGTGCTGGAATCATATAAATAATTGATTTAAATGTTAAAACATTATTAATTTGAATCATATTTTAATATTTAAATAAAAATAAACGATATTAAAACATTATTTTGTCTCATATTTTAATATTTATATTTATCATTTATATGATTTCTGCACGATATTATTATTCGATTTCTTAAGCAATTTTATTTATACAACATATTGTATACTTTTTGATACAAACCTAGTATATCATAGTTATACATTTTACCCCCAATATCCTAAATAAGTTATTTAGATGAAACATATGCAGAATAAGTTTCAGTCAAGATTTAAGAATTTATTTATGCATTTTCTTCCGATAATGTGTCACTCTTTTTAATTTGAACACTCTAAAATCAGGTTGTCATAGAAATAATACATCGACAATTTTGTTTCTTTAAGAAAATCTTAGTGATCCATTTAAGTTTCGTTCACGTGAATGAAAATAAGTAGTTAAATGTTATGCTAAATTAAAGATATGCTCGAGAGATTAAAGTCGCGTAATTAGCTGTTGTTTCCTCTAGTTCTATCTCTCCGATTACGCCATCCGAGTAAGTTCTATTTGTATTAAATTAGCCACAAGTTTGGAGCTTTAATACTACGATTAACCCATTGTGCTGGGAGTCTTAACTGCAGCAATTAAACGTAAAAAAGTACCTGCCCCAATACCGCCTACTTTAGTCCCTTCCCCTTTTTACTCCTCTTAAAATGTCTGGCTAATTTTCCCATAGTATTGTTATTTGTTGGCTTGTTGAAGGCAAAACCGTCAACAGCGACGTCGACGCCGACGTGAGCGTCGTCGTTTTGGCAATTAGTCTGCGCGCATGCGTCGTTGGCTTCATTGTCAACGTCGTCGTCGTCGTCGTTGCTTTCCCATATTCAAAGTATCGGGCGTAGTAAAAAGTTAATTAAATTCAATTAAAATGCGTTGCGGGTCTTCGACAAAATGTTATTCGCATTTCAAGGTTAATTTGACAGACGCTTTGACGCTTTGAAGAAGTGACAACTGGCTCCGAAATTTCCGAAGAGCTATTGAGTAAAGTTCATTTGTTCCGCAACATTGATGATTTATCTATGCGATATGCTCGTCTTTAAGTCACAAGGTGAAGTACAAACTGAAAACGGCGAGACCTTTTTATGTACGCGCCACACTGAATGCTAATGCCACAAATTGTGGCAGCTAGAATTTCGGCAAAAATAAATTCTCAGCTAAGTTAACATTTTCTCCACCATAAATATGAAATTAATTTGTAGGCCAAAAATAATAATAAAAGGAGGAAAACCAATGTAATAAAAATGATGTTGCCTGCCACAAAATGTCCAGACAGCTGCCACCTCATGCCACATGCCTAAGCGGCATCCTTCATGGACCACACGCGGCGTCAGTTGCGACTGCCTGCCACTTAATGAGTGAATGAATGAATGAATGAGTGAGTGAATGAATGGCCAGCATGTTGCACGTTCATTTCGAGGTGTGGCATGAAGCCACTAACAAAGCATTTAATGCTTTTATTTGCGGGTGGCAGGCCCGAAAGTGGCAACATCGGCTAAAGTGTTGCCTGCCTCACTGCCCCCAATTTAACTAGACCCACAATACGACAGTCTGTGTGCAACATGTTGTTTCTATTGCTGCTACTGCTGTTGTTGTTGTCGTTTTTTGTGTTTTTTTTCGGTTTGGTTTAGCGTGAAAGCGATTTCAATTGTAATTAATTTAATTAAAATCTATATAATTTAATGAACTGTTTTTGCACTTGTAATTAAAATCTCGATTGAAGCATGGAATAATAATGTTGAAAACTATTGACTAATAATAGTAGTTGCAGTGGCAATCATTTATTTTGGTAGTATTTTTAGCTTGAAAAATACGTGAATGCTAATTTATAATTAGTTAGTAAATTTAAATATTTATTCACTATTATATTTAGTTGATTTTTAAAAGACTTCAATATTTGATGATTATTCCATATAGTACTAGTTAATTAAAGTATACCTATTATTCATAAGATGCTCACTATAATTTGGTTAACTAGTAAGTAAAACTCGATTAAAACCTGGACCAATAAGAGGAATACCGAGAACTAGTGACTAATATAATATATTCTATTGCATATATTCAAGAACTAGTGATTAATATAATTATTTTTGAATAAAGAAAATGTATCATCTCATTAATAGTATTAATTAATATATTTCCTAAAGTATTCCAACTAGAAACTAACATTTTAAAGTAAAACTAGTTAAAGTTTACCCATAATCCCAGTAGCTAGTGACAAAAGAAGTATCTGCTATTTCGAATCAGTGAGCTAGTGACTAAAACAGTATGTTCTGAAGAAGTTGTGCTTAAAGTGTTATTAAAAAAAATATGCTCATGTATCTTCCATCTTTCAAAAAGTCAAACTAGGACAAAAAGTCACCCAAGGCAAACCAAATCGAAAGGATTCTATAGAAGTTCTTATGAGTTATGACTTGACACAGGAAGTCATTCCTCTTTTAAAGAAAAGTTCAAAATGAAACTTTCTGCGGTCATTTTATCAGAAGAGAAAAGACAAGCAGGAAAATCACAGTACAGAACATCAACAGAATTTTCCGGCAATTTGATTGCAAGTATTTGGCTAATTGCTTCCGAAATCGCTTTATAATCCTCCGGACAATTAGTCTAATCTTGCTATCAATAACTCGACAGAGTTCTTCGAATTCTCTCTCACGTTTCACTCGCTTTTCTCATTTTTCCCCATTTCTCCGATTGACCTGACAATCAGTTTGATTTATGATGCACCCAAAAACTAAACCCGAAGTCAATATTTTTGTGTCCATTGCAGTGCTTATTCAATTTCAATGTGTTTGTAGAGTCCGAGACAGAGACCAGATACCTCGAGTACACTATCAAACAGAGGGGATGGAAGGGAGGGAGATCGGTCGGTTGACCTTTGTGGACAATGCAAACAGTTGGAATCGGATAACGGCAGCCATGTGAAAGACAAACCAAATCCAAATGAATTAAATTATGGTTATTGACATTTAATGCACACATTGCTTTGAATCCCCCATTTCAAATCGTTCGTTCGGTTCGTTGACAGATGAGTGTTCGTTGTGCTCCAATGTGGCAGGAGTGCAGAAACTCAGCTAAGCATTAAATATGAGCACTGACACCCAACACTCCATCCAACTGTGAGTATGAATACACATACACTGATAAAAATAAATGTTCTAAAATCAAGATTTTGGACTCAGAACTAAGAATTTTGGTCTGAAATTTCTGAAATTTAGAAAACACATCTTGATTTTAAGAACATTTCAAATAAGAATAAGTTCTTCATTTAAGACCAAACAGTCTTAAATTCTCAAACCAAAAATAAAAAATAAGGCAGGTGTTTTAAACTTGAAACTTATTTTTTTTTTAATTTATACTTTTTTTGGATTTATTTTTTTTTATAAATATTCCGATTATATGTTTTTTCCTTGGGTTTCGACCCCTCGACTTGTTACCAAACTGAAGCGGCGACTCTAAACAGAGCGCCACGGTCCCATTATTGTCTTCATATTAAATATGACATATTTATATTTTCTTATCAATTTAAGATTTTTAATTCTTATATTAAGAACTGCGAATTTTTAGATTAATAAATATTCTTAGTTTTATTAATTTGGTCTTAAAATGGTCTTATGTTAAGAACAAAATATTTAAGATGAATGTTTTTGATTTTAGAAGTTGGTGTTTTTTTTCAGTGTACTCATAGTTCTATCTGCTTATTCATTTACTTTTATGAACATTTGTATACTTTCGTTTGTCGCACCTCTTTGATAGCTGTTACTGAAATTCAAGTCTATCTTAAAGCATTCTTTCATGCATTTTAAAACTAAGCACACGAATCGAATGTTATTAGATATCATTATCAAAACGAGACGCTTCTTATTTCGCGCTGATAGCCCAAACAAACAAATACAAATGGAATCTAAAGTCTGCTCTCTTTTAATGCTTTACTTTAGCAGTTCTTCTTTCAAAAAATAACTTTGATGACGCATTCTTGATCAATTCTATGATTTTGGCAATTTGCATAGGCAACAGGGAAAACTTCTCTAAACATTGGAAAGTTTTTTCGGAACTTGACTTAAGTTAGCTAATATAAACTTTAAAAACAATAAAGTAGTTTCGGCTCAGTGATTTAAATGTTTAGTAAATTTTAACATTTTTCAATCAATACAGTCAGAAATTAAGAAAGGATAGGGTTAGTTGGAGCTGAAATTTAAATATTAGTTGTCAATATAATTTAAGTTAATTTAAATCCATAAACTATAATTTTAGTTTTCTTCATCTATTAATCATTAATGTTTAATGCAATTTTCACCCTCAAAATAAGGAAAATTAATCATTTAAATTTTGGTTAATATAACAAATATGTTTCGATTCGTATATTATATTTCAATATGAGTCTTTATTTAAAGGATTCGGCTTGAAGCTTAGCTCAGAATTAAAATACATAACATAATACATAATCTTAATTAACAACCTAAAATATAGAAATAAACGAGATTTTTCCCTATTAAACCTTTTTAATTAGAGCAATCCTTATCGAGAAAATGTGCATAAAATACAGAAATTTAAAATACCTTTTTGATCAGCTTCCCCTTGTGATATTAAAAAGCCACATTTATAAATTTGGTGTAAGTAACAGTAACTAACTGGAGCATGTCCTGTTTTACCGTTAGCACTAACCTATAGAGGATACAGGGAAAAGCTCAAGTTCAAAACTATGAAACGGATGTATTGAATTCTCCGGGGTAACCGGAGCAATAAAAACGAAACCATCAACGAAAATGAAATACCACAGGTGACTGACGCATGCCACACACACATACACAGGTATAACACCCACACACACACACATGCATATAGTTTTTTTTATAATATTGTTGTTTTTTTTGCAGTCATAATTTACATATTTTTTGCCTTGCGACCCGAAAAGTGGCCGAAAGATAAAAATGAACAACAAAAAGCAAACAGAACTTTTTACGTTTCTTTTTTTCTTTGGCTTCTTTTTATATTTCAATTCTTTTTTGCTTTGTTTCGGGATGCACCTTTTTTGGGGGTTCGCTGAAATTGAAAACGGCGTTGATTATAATGTCAATACTCATAAAAAAAGAACTCGCGACATACATATTGACCGAAAATATATATAAGTAACTATATAAATATCTGCCTTATAGAGCTGGGTCTACCTCCCTCCCTTTCTCTCTCTCTCGCTCTCTTTCTTGGACTCTTGGGTGCGGTCAAAACTTGGCTTATTTTGTTTTGCCTTCTTGCTGCTAAATTGTTTTCTTTTTTTATTGTTTTCATTTGTTTGTTGTTGTTGTATTTTGGGTTGTTGAGATACAGATACAAATGCAAGGCAAATGTATGTTTCATGTTATTCATTGGCACTTTCATGGACATTACTAATGTTTTAGCTGCTTTGCTTGTTATTGTCAAATTGCTCTAACAATGGGTATTGTGATACTGTCATCTGTGATAAAGCAATTGCAACGAAGCCTGAATAAACTAAAGGATCAAAGCTGACATGCATATAACCAAAGGATTTACTTTTATTTAAAGTTAAACACTTGATTGTAGATTTATATTGTGAGGTCACCTCTCACATATCTAGAACCTCAGTTTACAAAATAACTGGGTTTGATTCCCCGTCATGTTTATTCTAAAACTTTGTTTTTAATTTCTTTAGGAATTAAGTGCAATTCACTTACCATTGTTATATGTGTCGTCACACTAGAAAAGAAAAAAATTTAATTAATTATTTTTGCATTTGAAAAATATATTTGTGAATTTAAATCTCAAATATTCTTTAACTTTATATATATACTTATTATTATTATACTTATTAATTTTTATTTCTATAAAATTTCGAACTAAAATATGTTTGATATACTATTTTTAATTATGTCATACTTAAAAATTTATATAATTTTTTAAATTTGTAAATCTATTAATTTATTTACAAATCTAAATCAAAGATGACGTCTATTTTTATTCGATGTAAAAAACATAAATTAATAAATAAACTATTATTCAAATAATTCAATATTTTATATTAGCTAATTTATGTTTATAGTTCAATTTTTAAATAGTTATTCCCAAACATTTAAGTGATAAGATATTATTAAATTCTTAATCATATTTTTAAGTCAATTTTTAGTCGACGCTAAAAACAAAAAATAGTAGATAAAGTATTGTTAAAATAATTAAAAAGTTTATATCAATTAATTCTTATTAAAAACGTTAATTTTTAAATATTCCCAATCATTTAAGTGATAAGAATTTATATTTTTTTATGGGTTATCTAATGAGTTATTTTATTTTAATATTTTCAATGGTTATAATCTGATGTAAGTCACTTTTCCTTAGTTCCAGATAGATTCTAATAATTTTATATTATTTTCTTAAAATCCCCAAAATTTAATGAGCTTTGTGAGAGTAAAAAATATTCGTGGTTTGTGATTGAGAGATGTTTGCTTTATGTACTACCTGTTGTTATTGTGATTGTGACCGTGTTGTCCTGCGGCTGTCTGTCGCCGTCTCAGTCTCTCTCTGTGTGTCTCCGTGTCGCTGTCTGTCTATCCGTCTGTCCGTCCGTCTGTCTGTCTGTCAGTCTGTTTACCTGCTTTGTGTGCTGTGGCAAGAACCAAAGTCAAAAACTTAATGCGCTTTGGCATGCTTTTAGGCAATAATTCATGGATTAACGCCATTTGGTTTAAGCTGATTTCTTGGCCGCTTTTAGCGCATTTGAAGGGGGCATTTTTTGGTATCTGTGTGTTGAAGCTGGACCTCACCTTTTAAGGGTGCTCGTGGAGGAGGAGCATCCTCTTTTTTTTGACATTCCTTGGACGTGACTAATCAACTTGGGAGTATGCGGATCTCATTCCATCTTGTTCTCTAATGATCTTCAGCTCAGTTACGATTTGTATGCCGATTTGTTGACCACAACAAATTGCATACTGAGGCGCCCATAAATAACTTTTTGTGACCAGTTTGAAAGGTGTCTGGTGTCCTTGGTACCTGCTTGAAGTTTGGTCCTCCCGGCAGCACGTGCTAAGTGCCAAGCTATGTGCAGTTCCTCAAAGCTCATTAATCAATATGACAAGTGACCCAGGGGTAAAGAGGGGGAAAAGGGGAAAGCGAGACATCTGATTTATGCATTAGAACTTAATTTCTCATTTTACAATTTCAACATTTGCCCCCGGAAAATGTGTTAGTCGACTTTTATCCCCTTTGCGCTTGAACAATTCATAACTTTCGAAAATGTACAGACAGTTTTCTAGGGGAAACCCAATCAGCTTGGCCCAAACTGACTACACTGGAAAAAAAAAAATCCGGGATTTCGGCATAAAATCAATTTAATGCAATAATGCCGAAGTTTCTTAAATCAAGAACCAAAAACTTGATTTAAGCACGATTTTACTCAGCAGTATTATCATTTTCAAGGCTCTGTATATATTTTTTTTTGGTCAGACCAAATATTTTAGGCCTCTTTGACTTTTAAACGTTCAGTCGATGTCTTAATTTACCAATAACATACTAAATACATACTTGAAAAATGCATACTAAAATCAAGAATCTTAAACTTGAATTTTATAATGGGGTTTTTTTTTCGGTGTAGTTTCCCCTCCCTGCTCCCTTTCTCTTTCATTGGGGCAACATTTTGCGCTCGCTTTGTTATTGCCACGGCATGCAAAATCTTTGATAAACCGAAGGGAGGGGAAGTAAGGGAAGAGAGGGAAGCTCCGACTATTTGTGGGTGACTGACGGCTCCCAAGTGGCATTGGTAACGTTGTTGTTGGCGGCTTCCGCAGCGCGAATTTGCCGTCCATTGTTTCGCGTCCTTGCTGTCGCCATTTTCTATTTAGCTAAAAGTTTATTCGCATTCAGCGCATTTAATAAGCGCCTATTGTACTTAAGTTTGCATTGTTGCCTGTCACAGGCTTCATCATTTCAACTTTAACTTTAATGAGTAAAGTTGCTTACGGCCATTTTGCTGCTGTCAAATTTTTGTGATTAAATTATAACTAAAGTGCAACAAATTACAACTGCTAGCAAATATTATCAATGACCATTACAGCTAATTAAATGTGTTATTAGAATCGATGCTAAACTTACCGAAATAGATGAAAACATCGCTAGCATATGGCACACATGGTCCATTGCAATAACAGCGCACTGTTAATGCATAACAGACAACACTCTCACACTCACACTCACATTTGCACTCTTCACACTCACGGTAGTATATGGGGCTTGGCTTTGGGCTTAGCCGCCGCTGTTTGGCTCGTGCGCTCCGCACACTGTTAGCAGTTAGTTAGTCACTGCTTAAGTAATCGTGGCGCTCTTCGCCCGCGCACGAAGCTGTCGGTCGCTCACGATTCGTATTACAGTTGATGGCGTCGTCAGACTTCGGCTTCGGCTGCTGCTGCTGCTGCTGCTTCTGCTGTCGCTGCTGCTGCTGGTCGGTTCGGCTGGCCAGTGCTTCAGTTCTTCAGTAGCCAACAACGCAGCACGCGGATGCTACGCTTCGTGTTGTTGTTTTTTCTGTTTCTTTCTTGTGGCCTGCGTTTACAAAAGCACAAGCAAGCAGTGCGCTCTCTTTGCTTTTGCCTCTTAAACTTTGAATTGTACTCTCTGGCGCTCTCAACTCGGACAACGACAACAACTGCGACTGCTGTTGCTGTTGCTGCTGCTGCTATCGTTGATGTTGTTGTTTTGTGTTCTTGAGTTGGCGTTGTCGTTGGCTGCTGTTTTTGTTGTTGTGGTGGTCTCGGTCTCGGTCTCTGTTTTCTGTTTCGGTTTCGGTTTCGTTTGTCTGCTGCTGGTTTGATTTTTGTGCGCTCCGCAGCGCCGTCGTCGCCGTCGTCGTCGTTGTCGCTCTGCAGCTGCGTTCGTGCGCTTTTTGAAAATAGTTACAAGATGTTCATCGAAGTGAGTAGAACGCCGGAGCGGTAAATTGGACAAAGACCAACACAAAAATATATTAAGCAGACGTCGTTTTGTTCAAGACATCGCACTGTTGAACTGTAACTTTAACTTTAACATTAACTGTAACTGAAGCTGAAACTCAAATGCAATTTACAACTTTCAATTTCCAACTGCAACTGATATAAAAAAAAAATAAAAACAAAGTGTGAACGCAATTGAGCAGAAAAGCCACATGTGTATTTAAAAATCTGATATGCCAAGTGCCAAGTGCCAAGTGCCAAGTTCCAACAACATCAAATACGATCCAAATACGATCCAATGGCGCGAGTTTCTTAAGATCCAATCACATCACAGCTTTTAAGTCCATGTCCAAGTAAAGTGCAATCCATGCGGAGCTGCTGTTGTTATTTTTAAATCGCTGACCGCAGAAAATTTAACGCTATAAATAAAACGGACCAAAACAAAATACAACAGCAATAACAACAACAACAAAGTACAACATACAAAATAAAAAAGAAAAATAATAACGAAACACGCGTCGAGTTTTCCCTTTTGGCCGCTCTATAAAAATACCCACAAATGCAAAGGGTAAAAAAAACTCGAAAGTGACAAACAACAACAACTGCAACACCAGCAACAACAACTACAACAACAACTACAACATTAAATCGGAAACTAAAAAAAAGTGCGTGCAGCGGCATTTTCCACATGTGAGTGAAAAATTTTCGTTTCATTGGCCGAGGCTAAAAATAAAGCAGCAAACATTTTTGCTAGATTTTTAACAGACTTTTTTCAACCAAAAAAAATATCAATAATAATTTACAATACACCAATTTATTATTGATAAATGTGTCAAAGTGATGTGTAAATTTACTGAAACAAAAAATGAAATTTTCTAAAAATATTCAACAATAAACACTAACACCGATAAATATCACATGTATGTTTGAACATAAACAAAAGCATTATTATTACATTTTGCAATTTCCTGCTGCATTTTTCGGCGCTATTTTTGGGTACTTTAGTGAAATTCCTTACGCGCAAGTTTTTCGCCTTTTTCAATCTCTTGGATACACACACACACACACACTCATTCGTACACACACATAGATACATAGATACATATGTTTCTGCATTCAAGTGTTAAGTTCTCCACTTCATCCATAGACATAAAGTTTTCAATGTGTTTTCTTACGCTGCAATTTTTGGAATAATTTTTGGATACGTTTGCCGTAGTTGCCCTTGGGAATAACTTGTTAAAAGGTTCGTAATTTACAACTTCAGTGCGTTGTTATTTTTCTCTACTTTTTTTAAGTGTTTGCAGAAGTACTTAATAACACTATTTGCCAAATTACGTATACGCACAGGTGGCAAATATAGAAGAGATAAAGAATATAAATTATGAGAAAAGTGTATATAGAAGTTAATCTGTTCAATTTGTCTCACTTATGTTTTACAATTGTCAATCATAAAGATTTCCATGCATAAAAACTAACAAGATTTTTTTAAATATATAAAAACAATGAATTTTAAAACTACAACTAAAGCGCTCAATAGCTTTTCAATTCTGTGTAAATGCCTATTCAACTGCAATAAATTCCTAGATCTATCAAATAGCCAATTGAAGTATTTAAAATGGATTTGATTTTTATATTTATTCAACAGTATTTAGGACTTGTCTGTAATGTGAGTACAAATTGCCATTCCAGCGAATAGAATAGGATATACAATAATAAAGGCAATGAAAGAGGGGGTGAGGGAAACACACCTGTGTTTCCTATAACAAAGAAAGCTACAAAATACATTTCTATATGTATATAAAGTCGTATACTTGTATATATGAAATGCTGCTTAGCAAAAGTGCTTTGGCATATCTCATTACAAGCCCAAGGATCATCGTAATAATCATCATCATCATCAAGACTTTTGTCTTCGCTGCAGTAGCACAAAGAAAACAACAGAAATAATGAAAAGAATTATGCAAAAAAAAAAAAAAACAAAATAAATAATAAGAAAAAAAGAACTTTTCTCATTATCAACGCAAGTGTTTTAAACTTTACTGAAGAAGGGGCAACGGAAACTGAGGGGGATAACAATGTATTGTAGAACTCGGTTGGCAGTGGACAGTCAGACAGTCAGTCAGTCAGGGCTATGGATATGGCCAGGCAGCTGGTCAGTCATTCCGTCGTTCTTCAGACTTCAGTCAAGCGTCAGAAAATGTTGTTGGCCATAAAAAGCGGTGACAATTTTTACATCTGTCATAAATTTGCGACACTCGTAAATCTATTTTCTGCATTTTATTTGTTTATTTAAAATTCCTGAACAAAATTTAAAGACAAGACAACAAAAACGATGGAACGTCATTGCCAAGTGGGCGCCTGATTGATGTGACAATTCCTTAATTAATTTCGGAAGAGATCTCATTTAATTATCCGATCTGCAGCTGTAGGGAATCTCTCTCGGGTAATACATCAAAGTAAATTATGCCAGTATTTGAGTTTATTCACATTCGACTCATTGCAAGTTCGAATACCTTTTCGATTTACGTTTACACTCACTTTTCCCACGCTTTCTTATCAATTCAACTAACACAAATTTCGTTGTTCTTCATATTACTTATTTTTTTTTTTTTTGGCAATTATTTAGAATCCCCTTCAAACAGGTTGCTGATAAGCGAAGCAAACAATGCAGTGTGAGTTCAATGACATGGCTTTATCATTGATGTTGAAATATTTGGCCCAACATTCCGCATTCTGTGGCTGCTTCGGCTGCTGCCTCAACATTGATAAGAAATAAGATCTGAAATGCCACGCCAAAGAACTGCTTCTACTCTATTCTAAATCAGGTTAAATAAACAAGATACTTTTATCATGTGCAAACAAAGTTTATTAAATATCTTTCGATCTTCACTTTTAACTTTAACTTGAGGAAAACTCAACAACTTCTTTTGCATTGTCAGTGGTTTAACAGCACGCTAACATGCTACGCAATGTTATTGTAAATGTTAAGTTTAACATTGAGATGTGCAGCAGCGACTGTTAGGCTTTTTATTAACAGTGCTACGCACTGTTAACTGATTAACTATACTGTGAAGTGACATCTGGACACATTTAACAGATGTTCATTATAAAAAATAGTTATAATACAATTAGTGCAACTATGTTAAGTTTTATCTTAAAAGATTGTTTACTGAGAGCTATTTACAAACTTAATTTAAATCTGTTTCGCTGTTATCACAAAAAATGTTTATAAAATTTAATTTATTGTAAATCCAAATAAAACTATGACATGATAAAGGGTGGAATCTCCAACGTTATCTTAACGGACTTTTAAAGAGGTTATTTGTAAATTGTAGGCACTATTTTCACACATTTAACAGAGCTTTAATATTATATTTAATGTGAGATTAATTTAGGACAGGAAAAATTCTCAAGAGCTAGACATAATGTTAAGTGGCTGTTAAAGGGATTTTACTAACGTTTTCCTATGTTAATTACTTGAAACTTTAAGGCAATATTTTTTCAAATATCACAGTTTCATATAAGATATTATGAAAAGTTGTATAATGTTGTCTTAACTGTCTGTTAACTATCTTTATTAACAAATATTGGCACAGCTAACAAGTGTACACACTTATTCCCAATTCCGTAGCCTATATGCAAAGATATTTGAACAATCTGCAATTTTACGAGCCTTTCAATCCGTGTATCTTTTATCTTTTGCTTATTAGCATAACGAAATATAATTATCTGAAATGTGCAGAAATAAAGTATTGCATTTTGTTTGCTGGTGGTGTTGGTGGTGCTGGTGGTGCCCACAACAGCCACTGCCTTTCTTCTTGTTTGCCACCCACCCAATTAAGATGCCTGCTATGTTCATTTTTTCTTTTCTTTGGATCGAGTGCAGTAAATAAGCAAACACAAAAATTGTGCGCCATATTTTGCAGCCAACGCACATAAATAAGCTTTAGTCCAAAGCCAACTTGGCCGAGGTTGAGGAGATGGATACAACAACGAGTGATTGTTGTTGCTGATGTTGGGAAGCAGCCACCAAAAAGTAGCTGGCAATTGGCCAAAAAGGCATGGCCAAATGTGCCGCCTGTTGTTGTTGTTATTGCTGTTGCCATCTTTGAATTTGTTTTCATTCTTGGCTACTGTTGAGGCCAATTTTGCAGCCTCTGTACTTGAAGCTGGCATCCTCGAGCAGCAGCGCACTAATAAATAATTTTAATTGTATTCATTTTCAGTTCAGCCAATGCTCCACTTTATTTGCAGCTAAAGGCGGCCAAGAATATGTAATAAATGTTGTGTGTGTGTGTGTGTTTGTATTTGTGTTTGTATATCAGAGAGATACCACAACAATTTCAACACAAATTTTCATTGTTTTTTGCTCGGAATTGAAAAACGTGTTCAACGATCAATTCGGTTTCATACCTCGGACTTGGCCTGGCCCACATTGAGGCAATTTCTTGACTGACTGCCTGACTGCCTGCCTTTTGGCCTGGCTGCTTATCGTGGCTCAGATGCCTTCAGACTTTTGCCAGTCTCAGTTACATATGGTGTTCAGTTATGGTCATGTTTACACTGCCTTGGCTTGGGCAAACTTTGGCACTGATAAGCAACGGCACACACCGTCAGTCAGTTAGTTAGTCAGTCAGCCTGTGTCTCGTCTCTTTGTCCCCAACAGTTTTTGAGTCATCGAACACGTCTTATGCTTTCATTGTGAGAAAGAGAGAGATATGAACGGTGTTGGTGACCAATTGTGACCATATTGCGCATACGCTACGTTAAACGTCGTCTTCATTTGGTGCTTTTGCTTCTTTATTTTTGCCGTCTTGGTCACGTCTTCGGTTTTGCACTTTGTGCCAGTGTTTGCCTCATTTGCCGTTGCAGTCAACCGACGGAATGACACTCTGCACACTGCAGTGGGACGTGCAAATCGGGGACAAAATCCCCAAAGAAATAAAAACAAAAGCAAAAGCAAAACAAAAGAATTCATTAAACTCTCCAATTTCAAATGTTTACAATTTGCATTACAAGTTTTACTATCGCTCGAATTTGTGCTCTGTTTACCTGCCAGCTTACAATTACAATAAATAAAGCTTGATTATTGAACTCGAATTAATCAATTCAAAGAATAATAAATAATTATTTAAAGTAAATATTAAATTTGTTAACAAGTAAAAGTAATACGGTTTCGATAAGTTTAATAAATGAAATCTCTTTAATATTATTCTATTTAAAATAAAGTATACAGATTGTTGTAGTAACTACAATAATAGTTTCAAAATACTTTTTTAAATAGAGTATCTATATATCTTAAGCACTTGAAAACAATTGGTTAATTATTCTAGAGAAATACCTTTGAATGACTAATCTATAAGAAGAATTCCTAAACAAAGAAAAAAGAAGTGTAGGGGTTGAAATTATAAATTACGAGTATATATTATGGATTCTAAATGATTAATTCTGTTTCAATGACAAATATGTGACTTATTCAAAGTTATTCAAAATTATGAAATTAACTGCAGTCCCATATATGGTACATATATACTATATGTATATTCGGACTTGCATAGTCATCTCTAAAACTCAATTCTAAATGTGACGTTTCTTGCAGTGCTAAAAATTTCTTCAAGTTTAATAAAGAAAAGAAAAATTACAAGGAAAACTACATATAATATAAAATTTAAAAAATTGTTTCATTATTATTTTTTTATACACAGTTATTACTATTAATAAAATATATATTATTTCTTCGTTTACTTAAATTTACTACTCTTGCTGTTATGTAAATTACTAGTATTAATTTTTTATAGTGTAAAAGAAAAGAAAACTACATTTAATATTTAATGTAAGAAATGGATTTATTATTGTTTCTTAAACAGTTACTACTTTTAATATGATTAATATTATTTCTTTATTTTATTTAAATTTATTATTTTTGTTATAGTATTCATTTGTCAAAAATGACAAAGAAAACTACATTTAATATTTAATTTAAAAAATTGTTTTTTTATTATTTTATATGGTAATTTATTTATTTATTAATGATTAAGTTAATCATTGGTATTCAATTTATTTGGCGCCACATTTAAAGTGCATGCAAATAAATTTTGCACCACAGTGCGGCGTGGCGACAAACGACAAACGACTTAAGTATTGAAGGCGCTTTTCTCTCTCCTTTCGCCTTCTCGCCCCCCTTCGTGGGCAGCGGCGCCAGCAGCGACGCCAGCAGAGACATCGACGTTGTCGTCATTTATTGTTGCTTGTTATTGCGCCTGTTGTTGCTTTTGTTGTTGTTGCAGTGAGCTCAATGCGCTCGATATCTGCTGCCAATACATGCACACACACACAGACATATGCAGATGGACACACCCACACACACACACTTACACACACACAAATACAATGTTTATAGGTGCGTTGTATTTATGCGCCTCAATTCTGGGCCAAGGTAGTTTTTATCTTTCTACTCTTTTTTCTGTTGTTGTTGTTGCTGCTGTTGTCTGGCAGCTTTTTGCTTGTTTATTTGTTGTTGTATTTTTGTGTTGTTGTAATTGCAATCCTTGAAAATTGCTTGCACACACACACACTGACACACACACAGAGATACGCACACTCACGCAATTACAAGTACAAATAAAACACTCGGAACAATTTTGACCGCCATTTACGTTGTCACGTCTTCAGTGGCTGTATCCACTGCACCACCATCTTCACCACCGTCTTCACCCCTTCCTGCATTTACCCCCTTCACACAATATCTCAGCTCGATATACATTTTTTATTTATTCTGCCTCTTTTGATTTTTTCACTTTACTCGCATTTATGTATTTATTTAATTTTCGTTTTTTATTTGTTATTGTTGTTTTTTATCTGCCGCTGCACGTTTTCTTCTCAGTTAGTCATATTTTTACTCATTTTTATTATTATTTATATTATTCTTGTTGTTGTTGTTGATTTTTCCGTTTACTTAAACACACAAACAGGAAAAGAAATATAAAAACAAATGGAATATGTACAAAAATTGAGTATATAATGTAGCTAATATAGCACATATTTATATACAGTGAAATCTTCATAAGATAAAATTGATTCTTTAATATAAAAAAAATTATATTTTTCTATTAGTTATTCTTGCATAACCAAAAGAAATATGCACTTAAAATTAGCATAAAATAGAGCTCCTTAAAAGTAATAAAAATAAAATATTATATTATGTAGATGTATCTTTTTAAATGTTCTCTATTTGAAAACAGTTTGTACTTGAAATCAACTTAGTTGAATGCAGTAAAACCTATTTGAAGGGAGTACTGCACTTTATTCTAACATAACTTTGTTATAAACCAAAATATTATTATTATAGCATACATACATTTTTGGTTGGTAAACAATTCTGGAATACTCCTGTATCATTTGAAGTTTCTGAAAGTATAAAAGGAAATATACTTTACTAAATAAATGATTGAATATTATTAGTTTCAATAGAATTCAAAGTTTTTCTTGATTTCATTCCAAGAGAATAAATATTTCTATATTGAGCAAGTCTTATCTTTTCTCTTTCTCTTATAGTTGTAATAAAATATTTATAAATACAAGTATTTTATTCTAATATTGAATTACAGTGCTGCTGCTGTCACAACCAAATGAAAGCAAATGTATCTTAAAGTTTGATTTCTAATTGAATATTTGAAAATTGAAATTTGCACATTTAAATTGTTCACAGAATGTCTTCTCTCTCTCTCTCTCTCTGTCGTTTTATTTGATGACGCCCTGCTGCGAATTTCCATTACAACAATTGCCACTTGCAACAATTGGTTGCCAAGTCAAATGAATACAATTGCCATGTTGGCCCCCTCTACCCCCTAAGGGCTTTCTTTTGTCCCCACCCATGGCATCACCATCCCCATCCAATTCATGGACACACAATGCCAGCCGACTGTCAATGCCATTGATTTGAGTGTGCGACTTATGTTTGCCAGCTGAACGCCTTTCAGTTTGAATCCCTTATCCCCCCGTCCAGTTCACCTCTCTCTCTCTCTCTCTCTCTCTCTTCCTCTCTCTCTCTCTGGATCTCTAACAGTCCCTCTGCCACAATTTGTTGCCTTTGCTGCATGTCTTCTTAGTCCTTAGAGTCTCCTTCTCGGCATCTCATCCTCATCCTCAGTGTTTCCATTTAGCTTGTGCAATCAATGACTTTGCCTCGACTGGCAGCTTTTCGCCTCTGCCACAATGTTGCCTTTGTCTCTGCCACTCTGTCACTCACACACACACACACTGACTCACACACACCCTGTCACACACACACACACATAGATACTGCCTGCATCCTGTATCTTTGTCAAACTAAAACTGCAAAAGTAGCGCAAGAAAAAATTCACACTACACAAACTTTGTTGCCAGTTTGTTTTGCTTAAATTTGTATTTGTTACATATGTGCAACACTCCTCTCCCCCTCTCCCCCTTCCCTCTCCTCTCCTCTCCAGCTTCTCTGCACATTTTCTTAAATCTATTCCAGCTGTGGGCGTGGCAAAGTGTTACTTATCCAATACGTGTTAAGTTTTCTTCTTGTTCTTCTCTTTCTTCTGACTTTAAGCGTTCTTCCTTTTATTTCTCGAAGAATTTCTGTGGCATGCAACTTGCCATCTATCCATCACCTATCACATTCACTGTCCATTCACTTGGTTATGCAACAGAAATGTGAATGCGAATGAATCTTTTATGCCCATATACACATAATCTAATGCTATCTAACTGTCTATCTCTTTCTCTCTATCTCTCTCTCTCTCTCTCTTTTGTCTATGTGTCACATATCTTAGTCCTGTTTGGTAGTCAGCTTGTAGATCTGGCAGCTCCCTTGAGGCCTTGTTTAGATTTATTGCTTTGCGTTCTATTCTCAGTGCTCTTTTCACTTGATAATTGATGAATGTTGTGAATCCTGTATGTACTGTATGTATGAATATGTACTACATTTCTCACTCTCTCTCTATCTATCTCTATCTACCTTTCTCTCTTTCAGTGTGAGTTACTTTTATTTTTATTTGTTTGCAATACAAATTAGAATCTAAAATAGTTTGAATTTAAAGTTTATATCGGACTTTCAACTAACAAAACTGCACAGATTTCCTATAGTAATATTTTATTTATTTAAATTTTATTTAGATTATTTATTCAATTTTGTAAAGGTATTTTTTCAAAATTTATCGCTTATTTTCCAGCTGGAAAAATTGCTGCCACAATGAAATTTCTCTGTAAAATCAAACATAAACTGAGACATTTCAATCAATGATTCAATTAAGTCAAGTGCAGCTTAGAAACACACACACTCACACACACTCATACACACTCACACCTACACTGACACCTACACTCATTCGTAGCCTAGAGTCAGGCCACAGGCTATTAGCCCAGATCAATTGCGAGCGGGCTTAAACTGTCATCAAAGTCATTTTGCAGGTGTGAAAGCGTGAATAAGAAAGCACTGCACACGCACAAGAATTGGGGCTCTGAAAGTAATGTGACAGGGAGGGACGGTGGTGAAGAAGGGGGAGTACTAAGAGTACCATAAAAAGCACGACAAGGATACGTGCCAAAATGCTGGCAAAGTAGGCAACTTAAACTCAAATCCTATCGCAAATGAACGGCTTCAAAACAACTGAAATAAAAAGAGAAACAAATGAAAAACTGTTGCATTGTAAAATGCACGACTAACAGATACTCATTGAACATATTCTTAAAGTCTTTACAAAATTCAAAAGTTAGCTTGATTTAAAATTCAAATTTTATGCTTTAATTGAGATTTAAATTAACTTAAATTGAATCTCTTTTTCATTATTCTATATCAAATAGAAATAAATATCAGAAAAACATTTTTTAAATAAGCTAATTTTCATAAAAATACAAATGGAAAAATTGATTGAAGTTCAAAGAAAGTTTAACTTTAGAAATATTCTAGAATTTTTTTAGTTTCATTAAGATTTTCAATTATGAAAAAAAGTTTAATAAAAGTGAACTAATTTTTTTTAAGTGGGAATCGAGAAAAATTATAATTGTTTAAAAAAAAATCAAAAAGTTATATAATAATATAAAAGTAATAAAAGTTATATAATATAATATAATAAAAAATAAATCAAATTATTGAAAGTATCTTAAAATTTAACTTGACTTCCAAAAGACTTTTTCCAAGATAGCAGATTTGTACATATTTCAATATGTCATTTTGTTAATGTAGTACATTTTTTTCCTATCTTTAACTGTGCATATCTTATCGCGTCTCAGTTTACAGGGTATACAGACTCAACAATTGAGAGACGATGCCTGGCGACAGTTTAATGATGGCGGCAAACAAAAACCCAAAAGGCAAAAGCAACTAAACAAGTCTCAAACTCACAGGCAGCTGTTTATTGTTTATGCGTGTCTGTGCATGTCTCTTTTTGCTCCAATGCATATGTGTGGGTGTGTGTGTATGTGTGTGTGAATGATTGCCGGCGCCTGTTGATGACAAGTGTTGCGTGTTTTGAATATAGGACTATGGATGGCACTTATACTTACTTACACAGACACTTACATTGTACATGAAACACATACATACTCATAAATACATATATGTATGTATATTTGTATGTTCATATTGTACCACGGCTTTTTCAAGCACGCCCTTCTAATGACAAGGCGAGAGAATTTCTCAAGCTGTGTCTTGATTATAATATGATACTCGTAATTCTTTGACTGTTGTTTGTTACTGTGAAGTATCTCCTCAACAGGCAAATAATTCTACTTATAACACACACTCGCATTTATGTTACATTTTGTTGCGAGTCACTTCAAAGAGCAAACAGCTAAACAGCAATCATTTGACAGCCCTTGTAAAAAACGATAGTATAGGAAACTATCGAAATTGTCAGCTTAATAAAAATATAGTACGACTACCGAGTAAATCGACTTTTCATTTTCACAGCAATTCTAAAATATATAGTACGACTAACAAGTAATTTTACTTTTAATTTATACAGCAATTCCATTTAATCATTTTCCATATTTATGTTAAATACGATAGTATTGAAGACTATCGGCATTGACAGCAAAACAAAATATTGTACAACTAACAAGAAAATCTACTTTTAATTTATACAGCAATTCCATTTTAGCACTTTCCATATTTATGTAAAGTCTTCAATTAATATAATCGATAGATGGACAGTTCATATCGATTACACAGATTATCAGTGTAATTTAACATTACATAGATTTAATTCAAAAAATTTCTGGTATTGAATATATTAAATTAATGTGTTCTACCTTAAGTAAGCTTTTAGCATTTTTAAGACACGATTGTTATTTAAAACTATCGATAACAATTTTAAAAATTCAGCAGTAACTTTTAATATTTTAAAATTCTGTAATTTTAATATATTGTGATTTTTTGTTTAATTATTTAATGGCTTTAGTGCATTACTTTTTTAATGAGCATCTTTTCGTTAACGATAGTAACAATTAACTATCGATAACAACTACCATATCATATTCAATTTAAATTGCATTCAGAAACTTTCACTGATTATCCTGTCTGACTCTTTTAAAAATTCTGCTGCCCTTGCACTTATTTAAAACAATATTATCGCAATTTCTATAAAGAGGCAACTTTATTTTCATTGTGTAAACTGCAGTTCATAGTTGTTGCATTACTGCAATGTTGCTTAACTTTCGCCAGCAGAATTTGCTACTTTCTTTCCTTTACCTTTTCTTCTTTTTACTTTTTGTTACTGTTACTGTTTCTATTTATATCCTGTTATTTTCGCATTTTGTGCCTCGTCCTCAGATTGTTTTTATTTTTTATTTTTAACGATTTACAAGGGATTTGGCAAACATTCTGCATATGCTGTCGATCTCATCAATCATCTAACAATCTGCCACGCCCCCTTACTAAACAAAGTGTCGAACAACAAATATGCGTTAGGGGGAAAGTGCAGAAGTACCAGGTTAAGGTTATGGCAGCCATATGTTCACTCTACGTCAAAAGGCTGCAGCAATTTCGTTGATTAGTCCGGTGTCTGCGGGAATTTGCCTCAGTTTCGCCTTTCACATCGCCCTTTGGCTTTTCTCTCACTCTTTCTCGTTCACTCTGTTCGCATAAAAACTAAACGGCACACACACACACACATAATTGATACACTCACACATTCACAGAACGACAGCGAACGACGCGTCGTTTACACAGTTTTTCCTTGTTGAGGAAGCACTCCGTTTTTTTATACTCTTGTTTGCGTTCTGCCTGAAAAGATGCCAGAAGAACAACTTTTTTACAATGTTTTAGAACGAAACGCTTCGAAAACTGTCGGCATTTTAAGTTAGGAATACCCCGAACTCAATAGAGCTTACAGCAAAAACTATTTTTATAAACGTAGTTCAACTTTCCATTTTATAACTTTGCCAAAATTATGCAATAGTTAATGCAGAGGAATTTCAAAGAAGTAAGAGGAAGCTGAAATTCTTAGCAAGTGGAAATTGTTATGGAAACAGACAAAACGAAATAAGCTTAAGAAATGTTAAAGGAAATGTGGGAAAATTACATTGAATGTAAAGCTAGTTTTAATGGCTTCTCAAAATTAGCTCAGTTGTTTAAAATGTACTTCATTTTAATTTGTAATTAGCTAAATACTTTATATTGACATTAATTTATTAGATTAAATTTGAATGAAACTATAGAGTTTGGGAATATCAATCAATATTTGTTGTCCACAATGGTAATATAAAAGAATCTAGTAGTGGAAGCTGGAAAATTTTGTATTATTAGACTATAATTAATAATTTTTCTAATCTAAACTATTCTAACTATTAATAAATATAATAGTTACATAAAAATACAATACATATTTGTTTTATACCAATTATTAAAGACAATCCGACAAAAAAATATAATTGAATCGCAATCGATGCACAATTTCGCACATTTTCCATGGAAACGATATTACATCAGTTCATGAAATTGATTTCCTCATTAATTAATGACAGACATATTATTTAAAATTAATTTTATAGAAATTACTTTCCGTATTTTTTCATGGAATTGCGTGATCATCTTTGGGTTTCCTTTATGTTTTTTTTTTCTCTTTGGCCAAAAGCAGCTTTAAGGCCATTCGAATGACTCATGAATAAAAACGGCACACACACATGAGGGATGCTTTTGCTGGCTGTCTTCGGGGCCCTGACATCCCGGCATCCCGGCATCCTCGTGGCCACCTTTTGGCACAGGCACAGGTGTACACTGATATATGGGCACGGGGCAAAGTCGTTTTAGGCTTAGGTCGTCTGATATATGTGGCCACGTGGCATGTTTCAACCTGGATACCATTCCCCCCTCCCTCTCTCACTCTCTTTTTGTCTCGTTTTGTGGCAGGCGCACATTTGAGTTTCTAATCAAGGTTATTTTATGTTTGCCAAGCGCGCGTTTAATGCCAAAATTACATTTTTAGTTATCGTTGTGGTCGTTGAATGTTGATGCTTTTTGGCAACGCGTCGTATACGTGATAAATTCAAGTCAACTCGACTAATGTAAATACATATATGTACATTGTGTGTGTGTATATATACGAGTATATACGTATTGTACGATTTCAGACACATTTAACAGTTTGTGCCCTTTTGCTAATTAGGCCACAGTGCAGGGAGTTTTGCATCCTGCGGCGACGCAACAACAAAAGCCAATTGTTTGCCAAGACAGAACCATTATCGTTAACAGAAAGGGACAGCAAGAGAGACAGACATACACTGAAGAAAAAGACCAACTTCTAAAATCAAGAACATTCATCTTAAATATATTGTTCTTAAAATAATACCATTTTAAGACCAAATTAATAAAACTAAGAATATTAATCTAAAAATTCGCAGTTCTTAATATAAGAATTAAATATCTTAAATTGATAAGAAAATATAAATATGTCATATTTAATATGAAGACAATAATGACACCGTGGAGCTCTGAATAAAGTCGCCGCTTCAGGTTGGTAACAAGTCGAGGGATCGAAAACCCGCTCTAGCCAAGGAAAAAACAAATAATCAGAAAATTTAAAAAAAAAAATCCTTAAAAAGTATAAATATAAAAAAAAATAAGTTTAAAGTTTAAAACACCTGCCTTATTTTTTTATTTTTGGTTTGAGAATTTAAGACTGTTTGGTCTTAAATTAAGAACATATTCTTATTTGAAATGTTCTTAAAGTCAAGATGTGTTTTCTAAATTTAAGAATTTTATATTCTCGACGCATTTTTTAGACCAAAATTCTTAGTTTTGAGACCAAAATCTTCATTTTAGAACATTTTTTTTATCAGTGTAGAGACAGCGATAGAGATAGTGAGGAAAACAGTCGAGACAGCTGAGACAAAAGGCAGCACTTGAGGCCGCATTTATTGCCTTGACTTGTTGGCTGTTCTAGCTGTTCTATCTGGTTTTAGCCAAATTCCCCCAACTTCCGTTTGTGGCTATTGTCAATTGTTTTGTTCGCATATGCAGCTTTTGGCTGATGGCTTTTTATGGTCATCATTATTATTATTATAATGTTGGGCTTATTGTCTTGTCCCTTACAATTAGTTTTAGACCAAAAAAAAAAGAAGCGCAGCAACAAATTAACTTCCCCAGACGCTGAAAAGTATGCTATGAAAAGCACTAAAATATGACTGTCTCTTTACATATGTAATGTGTACAAGTAATTGTGTGTATCTGTGTGTGATAGACAACTCAATGTGCCATCACATCTGTCCATTCATACAACCATTCATCAATCAATCAATGCGTTGAATGCGACGCTGGGTTTTGGGTCAAAAGAGTTCGTCATTCCATCGAGGTTGCAAACAGCCTGTGCAATAACTGTCTCTGATAGTTCATGAGTGTGTGTGTGTTTCAACCGTAAAGTGCTTAATGCAGCCATAAGCGAGATAGAGAGAGAGGGCGAGAAAGAGAGAGAGCGAGAGCGAGAGGAGATAAACAGGACAAAATACACTACTGTGTGCATCTGTGGCATTGGCATTAAGTGCTTGTCAATTTGCTTTGATTTGACACTCGTGTGATAATCGAAATCATGTTCATATCAACAAATGATGATAGTTCATTAAATACCCTGTAATTACTAAAATATTCTGTCTGTCGTTAGATTAGCTAGTAATTAATTAATTAAAAATATATAATACACATATGAGTTTGGTAAAAGTTACAGTTAGCGATATACCCTGTAATTACTGGCATTTCACATAAATCATATTTATGATAAGCAATAAGTCAAATTGAATATGTTATACACTTTAAGTTCAAATGAACGCATGCATCTTATTAAAATTTACTTTTCTAAAATACCCTGTAGTGTAACCTTTTATTTCATATCAATTCTAGTTTCTGAGATACCCTGTAAAAATTACACTTAATTAATATTGTTCACTTTCAGTCAATTTATACTGATCATAATGCTTTTCAATTAGTTTTTTACAGCATTTTATCTCATTGTTTATGTGAGATACACTGCAATAACTATCAACTATTCTATTGTATGTTATTTTGCCTTGATGTATTAGGTTGTAATAAATTCACTTTACACCCTTTAACTTAAATTTTTCACTAGAATAATCAAATTATATATGTATGCAAATTTTTATTAATCATTTTTCTTCTTTCTATCTTTATAGCTGGCATGTTCAAGGCCAATGAATGCCGCAGTTTATCTATTGGTAAGTTGAGCTTAACAAACATTATGAATAAACAAGCGAAAACTCATTAAAAGTAAATGCGCCCAGACAATTTAAACTTTGTGTGGCAGCCAAAAGACGCGACGGCTTTTCATCCCCCCAAACGAAAGCTTAAAAAATTGTTATCCAAACTGACATGACAGACAGACAGACAACCAGACTCTTAAATAGCTAATCAAAAATACATATTGACACCACAATGAGCTCGAGTTGTGCTGAGTGTTTGGTGGTTGTGTCAAATTCTTTTTCCTCAACTCAAATAACAATTTTTGAAGTGAGAAAAATAAAAAACATTTTCATATGTATAAGAAGAGCTCAAAGATTGCGTGTGTGTAAACTTGATAAAGTTAAATAGACACGGAAATGCTTAAATTAATCATACGCCATGTTGTGCAGAAATGCTTGAATGTAAATGGAAAACTTGTCGCCTACATGGAAATTTCATTAAATTTCAAGTTGGGTTTTCGGCCTAAAGGGCTTGAAGTGTTGTTGTTGTTGTTGTTGTTGATATCGTCCCTAAACTGTCATTAGTTGAAATCGCATGTCACTGACAGTGAAAAGTGACCCCAAACTCAAACAAGAGCTTTATAAATACATACAAACATTTATAAATATATAAATACATACACTGAAAAAAAGACCAACTTCTAAAATCAAAAACATTCATCTTAAATATTTTGTTCTTAAAATAAGACCATTTTAAGACCAAATTAATAAAACTAAGAATATTAATCTAAAAATTCGCAGTTCGTAATATTAGAATTAAAAATCTTAAATTGATAAGAAAATATAAATATGTCATATTTAATATGAAGACAATAATGGCACCGTGGCGCAACTCGAGGGATCGAAACCCAAGGAAAAAACATATAATCGGAATATTTATAAAAAAAAAAATCCAAAAAAAGTATAAAAAAAATAAGTTTAAAGTTTAAAACATCTGCCTTATTTTTTTATTTTTGTTTTGAGAATTTAAGACTGTTTGGTCTTAAATTAAGAACTTATTCTTATTTGAAATGTTCTTAAAATCAAGATGTGTTTTCTAAATTTAAGAATTTTATGTTCCCGACGCATTTTTTAGACCAAAATTCTTAGTTTTGAGACAAAAATCTTGATTTTAGAACATTATTTTTATCAGTGTATAGATTGGTGTATGTGTGTGTGTGTGTGTGTGAGTGCTTATGCTTTGTTCCAAGTGTGAACAATGTTGTTTTTGTTGTTGTTGTCGTTGTTTGTTGGGCGCTTAAATGTTTGCCTACGTGTCAGCCACTGTCACTGGCAGCATCGCTTCTTGTCTATACGCCTCCAGCTCGTGCCACGCCCTTTGCCCCTGCCACATGACTCTCACATATGTTGAGTCCTGTTTTATGACAGTTCATTGATATTCATTTGGCTCTCTCTCTCTGTGTGTGTGTGTGTGTATTTGTTGATTTAACCATTCTCTGCTTTGGCCTCAGTTGACTGGCGCTTAAATTGCCTCCTATTGAATGGTTTGCCCCAAACAACAACGACAACAACTTCGTTGGTGATTCAACCAGGAAATTCAATTAAAAACGCAAATGGCGGACAACATTTGTTTGTGTGTGTGCCACAAATCGGCTTACGTATCCTGTGTGTCCAGCTGCAAAGTCAATCAAACTGAAGTTTGATTTCCTGGGCCAACGCTTTTACCAACTCTTATTGCATACTTTAGACCACTCTGTCCCGTGCCACATGCCACATGCCACACACACACACACTCACAATCAATGTGGCTTTCAGATTCGTTATAGATTCATGTCCGGCCACCTATTTTTTATTTTCCATTTTCTCTCCTCTCTCTCTCTTTGCTTTACTTCTTGCATGAATATGAATGCACTTCTTCGAGCACTTTTTTATGTCTGCCTCATTCTTTACGGCAAGTTCTTTTGCCTTTCTGTTTGTCTTTTTATCTGCATTTTTTTTCGAGTTCGCATTTTATGGCACAAAAAAAGTCTTGCAAATAACATTTTATATCCGCTTGTGGTCTCTTGAAGGCATATCCTATTCAAACTCTCACAACTCTGCCAACTCGACCAACTTAACTCGTTTCCGCACATCTCAAAGTTGGCTTTAAAGCTCAAGTGTCGGGTGGGGATAAAACTTCGGAGAACTTTGAACTAAAGCGCACAGAAAATCTCATCAATTTTTCAATGCACACCTGAGAGATGGCGGCGGCTCAAACAACAACAACAACAACAAGTAGCAACAAAATTAGCCAAGTTTTGTTGGCCAAATATCAAACGAAGCGTAAATTTCATCCTCGTACATTGATATACATCTCTATCTCTTTTCTCCCACTCTCTCTCTCTCCCACTTTTTGTCTCTATCTCGCTGTGGTTCAACGTCTGACAGACATAGACACTTAATCCGCACGTTTACACCTCAAAGCACACACACAAAAGTGGATTCGGAGTCAGCAATAAATTCGTGTATCTACTTAATAATTAACTCGCCAAACTTTGGGCACCACAACAAAAGTTAACATTTCCCATTGGCCTAGAACAATATGACCTTAAGCTTCTATCAGGGCACCTTAAGTGGGCCAGTTTCCGTTAACGGCTGATAAACACACTATCGATAACTTGTCAATCGTTTTTTGTTTGTAAATATTGTGTAAATTACAAATACATTTTTGAAAATTTATTAAATTAAAAACGTAAAGACTGACGCTAAATGCAGAATTTACAATCGCTAGCTGTTATCGATAACAGTCGAAAAATTCATTTATATCGATTATTATCGATACATATAATTATATTATTTTGTGTGATCATAGTTTGCAATCATAGCTTATTTTTGACATTTTCTCAACTTGATGTTTAATTATGCATATAATTATCGACCTATCGAATTATTTTATTTGATATAATCGATGTACTATCATCTTTAGCATCTCCCCTATCATCTCTAAAGTAAGAATTTATAACATCGATCAGCAACAAACCAGATCAGATCAAATTACAATGATAGTTGTCTTATAATCGATAAATTCAGACATGTTTATACATGCATAATTGAACTGACACTGTGACTGTTATCTTCCGGCACTTCAAGGCCCTTATGACACTGTGGCAACAGTTTTCAGACAGATGCGATTCATAGTAGAGTAGGAAAAAAGGAAGAAGATGTTCAGGGAAAGGAAAGGAGATGAGATGACGATTACAAGCAAAATTCGACGTTACTTTAATTGCACTTGAACTCGCAGCAAAGTTGGAGACCCTCTCTCGACCCCACCCAAGGAATGGAGCCTTCCACAACCCCCATCCCCCCACCGCAAGTGTCCACAGTTCAAGTTAATTTGCTTCGGCGTCGGCTTGACGATGTTCCAGTTGCTCATTAATTACAGCTTAGTCGACGGCCCCTAATGATTTACCTGCAAATGCTGATGTTGTTACCTGTTCATGTTGTTTGCCTTGTTGTTGTTGTTATTGTTGTTGTTCTTGTTGGTAATGGTGCAAGTTTTGCGTTTTATTATTGCTTGATTTCTTTACCTTTCAGCGGATTCCAGTTGATTCACTTTTGCCTTTGTTGGTCTTGTTATCCTTGCCGTACCTTGCTTTACCTTCTTATAAATGCCTTGAAATCAAATACAAGCAACAACTTTTCGCATTTTCTCATCTCTTCATTCTTCTTCTTGTATTAACATTTCTTCTTATTTTTCGCTTGATTATTTTAAGCGCACGCTGTCTGACCGTTGAGTTGAGTTTACTTTTCTTTTCTATTTTCCTCTTTTTTTTTTTGGAAATTGCCCCTTGCCACGCCCACACTTTGCGCATTTAATTAAGCAAATAGCAGCAGCTGAGCTCAGTGTATTTTCATCGTTTTCTTTCTTTTTTTGGTTGTTTTTTTATTATTATTATGTAAAGCACTCGCTGTCCTTTTGATGCTTATTCTTTGCGGTCTCGCACTTGTTGCCCATTTTGTGGCATACTTTTGTGGCCATTTCTGATGTCTCTTTGGCAAATTAAGCTTGGAATGTGGCAAAATAGCTGCAGGGTAGAGAACTTGTTGAAAATTTCTAGCAAGAAATGTTTTTATATTAAAGAATACAAATATTTTTGTACTACTAACCGTCCTTTTCTCGATATAAGTATTGAATGTTAACAGAAAATCAAAATTAAATGGAGTTTTGCGGCAAAAATGTACAGAAAAATAAGAAAAAAACTAACATGAAATACTTTAATAACTCGCATCACTACATAAACGATTTTAATACTGTAAGCGATATATTTATCGATTAATGAAATTCGGTCAAACTTTAATAAAGCTTGATTAACATTTAAAATAGAAATAGTGTAAATAATATATCACTTTAATATCGAAAGCTAATAAAAATAATCGATATCGATAACGATTATTTACAAAAATTCGAACAAATACTCAATAAAGACTCTAAAATTAGATGTTAACGATTTCAAGATATCATTTTCTAAGTACTACACCATAATTATGGAAATACTCGAAATGAATCAATATTTCACATTTATTTTAGTTTAACTGTCTTTGATATCGATAACAATTATTGACAAGCAATCATTTAACTCCTCTTGAAATTCGCTTAGTTGACTTGTCATTTTTGCTGGATTATTAATCTAGATTCCTTGACAAATTCCATATGTCTACTCCCTACTCTCCGCAGCCTTGTGGCCTCGTTAAACCCACCCTAAAAGTGGTCTACATGGAATTTCACCCCTCGGAAGTTATTGAGAGACAACGTTGCACATTGATTTCTTTCTTTTGGGCTGCTACCTTCGGCAACTTGTCGACTGTCGACTGCACTCACTACCAATTTGCAACTAAATTGCAAAGCTGTCATTCGTGCAACCAGCAACAACAACAACAGCAACACAAGCAACAACAGCAAGGGCAAGAAATAAACAGACTCAGATTGCCAGCAACAATTTAATACGAAATATGCTACGGCGCAACGTGACAACTGGGAATTGAGTGGAGAATTCTCGTTGAGGACTCCACAAAACGATTCCAATGTGAAGGCATTTCAACTTAACCAAATAGCATGCCCCGTTGCACAGTCAACCAACCGCAAGGCGGTGCCCCAGTTGAAACAGACAGACAGGGAGAGAGAGAGAGAGAGAGATAGGGACAGGGAGAGAGAGACAGACAACACCCGCAACCTAATTGAATTTTAATAAAATTTTAAAGCAATTAACTTGCGAGTGGCGCTCGTCTTGTCTGCTCGACTAAAGAGTTTGCATTAATTTGCAACAATTAATAATGCATTAAAGCAGACAGAGACAGATAGAGAGTGAGCGAGACAGAGACAACGACAGATATAGAGAGTGAGAGTGAGAGGAGTGAAAATGTCAAGATTGCAACCGAGACGGCAAACAAGGTCGCCATGCACGGCCAAAGACAACTTAATTAACCTCGACCTTCTGCCGGCGACCAGTACAAGCTGACGTCAGCCGCATTGCCAGGTCTCCGTCTCGGTCTCGGTCTCCGTTTAGCCAAACAAGCCACGTTCAATGCCGCGTGTTGCCGTGTGTTGTCTCCAGGCCTGGCCAGTTGACCATCGCTGTTGCCACATTAAGACATCAATAATAAAATAGTTAATAATGCGTGTGCGTGCAATGTAAATATGAGCATTAAAACAAAATGCGCTAATTGCCAATTCACCAAAGCGACCAAGTCCAAGTCCAATTGCCAGTGTCGTAAATTGTACACTTATTTTTGCGCATGCGCAACCAGACATACGATCTCTTCTTCTCTCTCTCTTGCTCTCTTGCTCTCTTGATTTTCCTCTCTCTCGATGCGACGCCGGCAGCCAAAAACCCGTTTGGCAGGCTCTCTTTTAAAATGTTGCACAAGTTGACAACTCTGCGACGACGACGACGGCGACGGCAGCTGCTGCAATTTCAAGAACCGGGTCAAGGTTATTGCTGCTGCAGCGCTGCCGATCACAGCCAGCGGCAAAGTCAACGGCGCTGTCAACGCCACTGCCGACGTCAACGTCAACGTTAGCATCGCTTTCGCCTTGTTCGCTTTACATTGAAAGTCAAGTTCGTGCACATGTTTGATTGGCATTGGACACACAATGGCGATTTGAGGGGACACTGGACGCTGGTTGGAATTGATATCAAACATGTTTGATGTAAATGTAAATTGATGCAACATGTTTGCAGTAAAATGCACTTGACATTTGATAAAGCTTCAATGAGAAGCTGTTTCCGTTTCAATTTATTTATTATATAGATCGCACATACAGTAAAAAATTCACAAGACTATTATTTTTTTTTTATTTAAAAAAATATTATTTTAATCTTTTTAGCTCATAGATCCTAACACTAAATCCCCAATCAACAAATATTGAATCAACTATCAAATTTTATTAATACCCCCAGACTTTTTATTATTTTTATTACTTTAATATTCCTTTTGTTTTTTTACTAAAATGATTTAAAACTTATTTTTAAAATATATTTTCTAATTTAAATTTTAATTGATTTTTTGTCGACTGCTCCTAGCTGACATTAAACAAATAAATATAATGATATTTTAGTTTTCTCAAAACAAGGACTTGTTTAATATAAATTACAATATGCATAGCACATAATCTAATTAAACAGTTAATATATTAGATTTCAGTAATTTTAATGCATTTATTAACTAAATTTAATTCCATTTACAAATATTGTCTCTCTGCATTTATTTACATGCATTCAACATTTTGTCAATTGTTGATTAGACAGATCCCATATATAATCCAGCAAATAATCTAATTAAACCATTAGATATATTAAATTTTCATGAATGTAAATAATCACTCGTAGCATAGCCCTCTAATACGTTGATTTATAAAATTTAATTAAATATTTTCATTTCCCCGCTTAATTCCATTTGCAAATCTAGCCTCTGTCTGGATTTCTTGCCACATTTCAATTAAAAGCCACACAAAATCCACAATTATAGAGGTATTCAACACCTGAACCAACAGCATCTGTTGCCTCCATTCAAAATTATGAAGGAGCTGTACACTTTCAACTTTTGCCAAGTGCACTTTACTCCACAGGACTCCACAAACTTTACTTACTCTGCAATTTCTCTCTCTCTGTCTCTGTCTCTGTTTCTGCCACATTTTCCATTTTAAATATATATATAATGTATTTGTTGTTGTCTGCGCCCGGTACGCACATCAATTTTCATTTACTTATGAAAATTAATAGCATTTTCGTAGCAACGAAGGAAGCGAGATAAAAAAAGAGGTAGCGATAAGTGAGTTTGTGGCAAGGCTCTTAACCATTAATCAAGCGTTGAGCGTTTGCCACAAAATGAAATTAAATGTCTATCTTGACTGCAACCGATGGCCGACAGGCGGCGCCACTTGCACTATGCACTTGACTCGAGAATATCACTAAATTTAATGTATATAAATAATGATAAATATATACAAAAAGATTGCTGACAAATGTTGCATTCAAATTTGCGCATAATTAAATAAATTTTTTATTTTATTTTAAAATATTTATTTATTTTAAAAAGTTGCAACTTCGAGTGACTAAAAAAGTCATTTAATAATTTCTTTAAATATATTAAACACAATTGCTGGTCTGTGCTTAAATTAAGAATTGTATTGATGTTATAAATATGCTAGAATATTCTAAATATATTATTTATTTATGTTTTTAACTTATTTTAAAAAGTAGCAACTTTGAGTGACTAAAAAAAGTCATTTAATAATTTCTTTGATTATTTCAAACACATTTTCTGGCCTGTGATTTTTTCTTGATGTTATAAAATTGTTAGAATATTATAATTTAAATTCCATTTCGAATTTATAATACAGATTAACGATGCTAGCTTTATCAACGAAGCAACAAAGCAGCTGTCATTCAAAGCGCTTTTCAAAGTCAGAAGAACACACCATGTGGTCATGTGCACAGCATACTCAATCTATTCGTATGTATGTGTAAATGTAAGCGATGTATGTGTGTAATATTCACATACACACACACAGAACACACATGTGTTGATTTAGATGCACAAACTTAGATTTGTTGCGACGACGACCCTGAAAATGCAATGACTGAAAGAGGCAGCGATAAATGAATGACTGAGAGAGAGAAAGAGACTGGGTAATAGAGGAAAGAGAGAGAGAGCTAGTTTAGTGATAGTGAGAAAGACAAACAGAATTGAGCTTGACAGCCTCGTTGTGCACAACCAACGACACTTGCCTCAATCTTTGCCTTCTGCCTCTTTCCTCTTGCCTCCATCTTTACCTCCTTCTCTACCTCTGGCTGTCTTCTGCGGGCTCTGATTCTAATGCTAATGCTGCATATTAACAGCCAAGTGTAACCACATTTTCGCAGCAATGCCAAACAACGACTCAAATGACTCAGTTTCATTTGTAGAACTGCCTCTCTGATAAGGCAACATTTTGCAAGAATAAATTATGACTCAAGTCGACCACAAAATGTGCTACATGCTACCCCTCTCTCTCTTTCTCTCTATCGATCTCTCTCTCTCTCTCGCTCGCTCGTTCAGCTACAATCAATTGTCAACACGCAATAGAAAACCAAAACGTTTGCATCGATGATCTTGAACCAATTGCAATTTGCTAAACGTTGCCAAGGCCACAGCAGCCAGCCGATTGATGCAAAAGATACATTAAATATATACACAATAAACAAACAGATATATAGCAGATACAGTAGAGGCTCACTAATTAGAAACACTTGGTTTTTATTTACAAAAATGTACTCTTTAACTGCTATAAAATGAGATTAGTAAATTACATAAAATATACATTAAAATTAAAATGCATTTCATTGTATTTTCCCTTAACTTTTTTCCTATTTAAAAGTCATCATGAAATACAATAAAATTTAATTTATAAAAACATTATTTTATTAAAACTATTATTCTATTGTATTTTCCTTTAATTTGATCCTTTTAAAAAACATTATTTTATTGCACTGAATGATAATTACAGATTAAAAAGGCTATAATTTTGTTGTACTCTTCTACTCCTATAAAAATAAAGGAATAAATAAAATTAAATTAAAAAGCACTTTTTATATTTTCCCTTAATTTGTTCCCCATTCAAAAAATTACATATAATTAAAATAAAATTTGAAAAAATATTACTTTATTGTACTGAATAAAAATTAAAAATTAAAAAAGACTATAATATTGTTGTACTTTTCTACTCCTATATAAAGCAATGAAAACCTACGTAATATATAAAATAAAATAAAAAATAAAATAATTAAATATTTAAAAATAAAAAAAAAGACCAGAATTTTTAAGTTTTAATTATTTTTCCGTTTTTTTAATAACTCTAACGTAGTTGGCAAGGATAATTGATTTTATCTGACACTTTTGTAATTAAAGATCAAATTTTCCGCTTTAAGTTTATGTAACTGTAATGCATTGAAAGTTATAAATGTTAATTTCTGGTCAGCTGAAATTCGTGTAAGTCTAATTTGCGAGTCTCTACTGTTTAGGTAGTATAGATATACATATGTAGTTATAGTTAGCCGTGTGATTTTTAACAGCCGTGCCATGGCAGTGAGTGACTGTTGCATGCATAATGCGTATACGTAATGCGTATACGTAATGCACTTGAACTTGCTGTTGTCGTCGTCGTTGCTGTTGTCGTTGCCATTGCAGCTGCAGTTGCGGCAATGCTGCGTATGCGCAATTTACGCATTGACTTTGCCTTATTTGCACATTGCGCATACGCAACGTTGCTGTTGACCTTAAGAAAAAATAAAATAACAACGACGCTGCTGACAACACCAATAGTGACCGCCTAATTAGACACTCTGAAGCTTCGGACAACTGGCGAGTTGTCAAGTGCATTCAGCTCCTCAGTTGACTGTTTGATTATCAATTAGTTAACTGACTCGGTTGCCAACATGGCGTATGATGAGCGACCTTAACAGACAGTTCCCCCCTTTCATCCCATCCCTCCCCTTGCATAGCTGTTGCTGTTGCGACAAAATGAAGCCAATGTCAAACAGACAATCATACAAAGTCAGTCGACATTTGCATCTGTCGCGCATTCGAACTAAAATGTTCTCATTCTCAATCTATCTCACTCTCAATTATGCTCTCTCTCTCTCTCTCTCTCTGTGTTTGTGCATTTAATGTTTATCGTTGCGAAGCGACAACTTGCGTGTTGTGCTATCATTATATAGTGATATTACATAGTAGCAATTACAATTACTCTTTATATAGTTACTCAATGGACTCTGTTTAACCATATGATGATGCATCAGCGTGTTGAAATATCACATGAAACATCATGGACTATGAGAACAACTCTCAAAATCTCTGAGATTCTTTTTTCATCAATACATATAAAACTTTACTAAGGCCTAGTTCTTCAATGTCTAGTTAGTTTTTTACTTATTTAACTGAAAGATATTTATACATAAAAATGAATGACAAATTTCAATGTGACATTTATATTTTTTAATTAAATATTTAGAATTTTGTCTAATTTTGTTTTAACTCTATGGAATATCCACCTCAATAAACTAATCATCATCGGATTTATTGGTACCTTTTAAATACCAAATATAAAAATTCTTAACCATTAAGAGTATTTATAATAATCAAAAGCGAAAAAATATAGTATTCTCTAATAATATTCTTTAAGAATTAATTCAGCTAAACTCGTCAGATTTTTTGCCATCTCATTAAAATAAAATATACAAATTCTACAATTATTTGGAGTATTGATAACAATCACAATCCAAATAAGTCAAACTCTACAAATAAATTTATAAATAGTATCCTTCAAGAATTAATTTAACTAAACTTCATCACAAAGTCTATGTTTAAAATTGAGCAGCTGTTTTTCGTGTCTGTTTTCAACACAATATGTTTGCCAACTTAAAGCAGTTGTTGTTGTTTTTGTTGTTGTTGTTGTTGTTGCCACACCCACAGAACATTCCTTTGGCCCAATTTCACGGCTGAGCCCCCGCGTATAACCTCTTTCGACTTTATCAAAAGGCAAATGAAATAGGAAGAAAACCAAAAAATGTGGAAG
Organism: Drosophila kuntzei; assembly: GCA_035042165.1. Lineage (NCBI taxonomy): Eukaryota > Metazoa > Arthropoda > Insecta > Diptera > Drosophilidae > Drosophila > Drosophila kuntzei. The sequence continues at coordinate 570,876 of JAWNLU010000472.1, read as the reverse complement.
GAGACCTTTGACAGTCGCATTGCTTTGACTACGTGACAGAGCAAACCACTCAAAGGACCTCAAAGGACACACGTGCCACGGACCAAAAATATGTGCCAGAAATACTTGTAAAACGAAGCAACCGAAATATTTCTTATTTATGCATTTTAGTCTCACTGATTTTGTGAACAGGTGGCTTGGCCAAAGCTGCAACACAAAGTCATAAATTGAGAGACGCCAAAGGCGTTGGCCAAAAATGGTTGCAAATTGGTTTTTTGCATAGTTGAAAAAAACCAAAAAGAAGAAAATAATTGCAATTTACGATGTTGAAGCGACAATCGACGCGTGGCATCGTGGAGCTCGTAAATAACAATAAAAACAACACTCGACTGGCAAAATATTTAATAAACAAAACTTGCGCTAATCATTAAATTATGATTAATGTGCCGACAACTTTGGCAGCCAGCCGAAGGCCTCCCATATTCCCCTCCCGATTCCCGTTCCCCCCATGCGGCAACAATACCAAAAACGTGCAACAACCAAGCGAACGTGCCCCGACAATCGTCGACAGTTGTCGTCACCACAAAGACAAGACAGTGTGAAGAGTCCTTGGTACAAAAACACACACACACACACACACACATATCTTTGTGTTCAGTTTAAGATATGCCTTGGCATGACCAAAGAACACGATGATTGATGTATGAGCATTGCGATAAAGTAGAAGCGAAATAGAAATAGAATTGAAAATTTATTGAAATGAAAGTTGAAGAAAGTAAGCACAGCATGGCAAATGAATTCAATGTGTCTGGAAATCCAGAATAGATAATATAGTTTATTTAATTCTTCAAATAAGAATTGTAAAACTCCATAGCACAAGAAACATTATTAAAAAAAATGTATAATAAATTTTATTTGTTGATATTTATTAGGAAAATAGGAAATTAATTAGGAAATTAATACTGACTCTTTTTGTTTGATGTTGTCATAAAAAATAAAAATAACTCTTATTTGATTGTCTAAACACGTAACTCTTTTTGGTTAACTCGGGATTTTATAGAATTTGCAAAGAATATACGTAATCAAAACAAAATTGCGAACTTTCTACATAAGAACAACAGAAAGAGGAGAAAATTTTTAGGATTATTCAATTCAATTCAATTTAAAGACTTTCTATTTATGAACTATAAATAAAAGTGCAAATTCTTGGTAGAAAATATATATTATCCTGTACTAATAAAATAATTAAATAAAATTATGTATATCGTATGCAACACCTATGTACTCGATATTAAATTAGAAATAAAATTCTGAAAAATAATTCAGCTTTAACGATTAATAAGTTAATGCCTGGCGCTAAATTTGAGATTGAAAGCCCTTAAGTTGCCACTTGAAAGCGAGTCTTAGCTCTTGCATAATTAAATTGGCCGCAACCGTATTTGAGTTGCTTTTTTTTTTTAAATCATTTTTTTATGGCAATGAGGCGGTTCTAGTCAAAGTCATCTTATGAAATATTAAAGCAGGCAAAGGCAATTCACTAGGAGACTGAGACTTTGACAGAGACTGGGGACCGCTAAATCCTGTGGCAAATTCTCAGATCACAAGTCGAAAACGTTGTCACATATCCTGATATGTATATACATATGATATATGTACGATATGTGCTGTTGTGGCTGCCACCTGCAGCTGAATTCAATTTCTCAGCTGATGCTTCGCTTTATTCCATTTGCGACTCGCACAAAGCCAAAGTAAAGTTGGTAAATAAGTTAGCAGAAAGAGTGAAGAGTGCAGAGAAAATAAAAAGCAACTACTAAAAGTATTATTATTGTTGCTTGCACCTGCAGGTGGTTTACTTTACTTTGTCACGGATATGTTTTCTTTAGACTTTCCATGTCAGCAGCGCAGCACGACATAAGGTGCTTGTGTGTGTACGTGTGTACGTGTGTGTTTGTGTATATGTGTGTGTGTGAACATGCCGGAAGTTAAATAGGAAATTTTATATGCTTTTATAACTGTGGACGTGCTTACAAGGACACCGCCCACAACTCTGCACGGTCGCAGCTAAATCTCAAAACTTCTAGTTGTATATCGTTCCTCGTGTGTGTTTGTGTGTAAATGGATGTGTATTACCTGTGTGTGTTACCTGGCAACAACTTGTTCATTCGCTTGATGAAGTGCCGTTCATGGCTTTTGTGGCTTTGACTGCGACTTTCAAGTGCATTTCTTATACTCAATAAACAGAACCTTGCAAATTAATCAAACTTGGCAAAGAACTTGGCTATCTCTACCCACAACTGAGAATCTTGGCACAAATGAATGAAATATTATGAAGAAAATCAGAATATATAAGAAGAAGCAACACATCATTAATAATAATAATATTTTATATAGAAAGAGCATCTCAATCAACAAGATGTGAAAGCAAAAATAGAAACACAATTCAGAATAATTACATTTTTAAAATGTCTTTTGATTAAGAAATATTCTTTGAAAACTACGCAATGCATTTTTCAGTTGCTGGAATTGTTATTTCCAAAACAACAATAGTTAGCATAGTTTTCTTCGAATTTTACTTACTAAAAATAAGCTGGCAATTTGATAGAAATCATGCAAATTTCTAAGTAAACTATGCAAAGGGTTTTTAGAAATGATATCTAATAATAGTTCAAAAATATCTTTAACTTTGTTCTGATTCTTATCAGAATCGCATATACAATAAAAAAATATATTTTTAATGGAAAAATTTTAGAAGAAAAATTATAGGTAATTTTTATAAGATTCGCCACTTTTAATTTGAATTTAATTTGAATATGAATTCTTTTAAAATGCTGTTAATATGTTTTCGTTAATTTCACACTAGTTTTACAAAACTGTGTTGGTTAATCTTAGCAAGACTAAAGTCATATATAAGCCTTTATTTTATATTTATAAATGTTTTGCTCTACGACTAAAAATTATGCTGTTTACATGCATTAAAGTATTTATGTATTGTTTGCCCCTAATATTAATGTTTTGTGATAATGCTGAATTGAGCTATTTGGGCAATTAGTTTGATACTTGAATATCCAATAAAAATCTGTATTCCCATTTAAAGCAATAACACAATCTGGTCAAGTTTCACAACCAATTTAAGTGTGAATTTATGCAGCTTCATTATGTTGCATCCTGTGGCCAAAGAACACTTATGCACACACACACACACACATATATATGTACATATACATATATAGACACATGTTTAGACATGCTTAGGGAATTGCCTAGGTCCTGTTTGCTGTGAATAGGAGAGCTCAACTTCTGTACTTGCCTCACATGTTGCACTCGAGCAACTTTTCTGTGGCCAAATCGAGCGGCTTCATTTACCAGACAGCTTGTGGGGGCAGAGAGAGAAGGGACAGTAGGAAAGGAGTGAAGAGGGAGGAGAGAGGAGAGAGGAGAAGTGCAACAGCAGCTCGACAGTTGCCCAAGTGAAGCAACAAGCAAACAAACAAGTTGAGCTTTGGCTGTGGTTAACAGAGCACACACACACACACACACACACAAAGTCTCACATACTCTCTCTCACACACACACACATGTGCCTTTGAAGAGTGGCAAAAGTATAGCATAGTTTTCAGCGCCATCCACTGTGGCCAAGTGTTTGATTAGAAAACTTTCATGTCGGGGTTACACGTCAAAAGTTGCCGCAAAGATTTGGCTAAAAACTTAGCTCGTGTCCATGGTCAATATTTGCCCAGGATACAGATACACTCACTACGTGTCCCAACGCAACTCACGTGCGTAGCTTAAAGCAGCCTAATTGCTATTAAAATCCAAGAATCAATTGCACAACACCTTTTTTTTTTTAAATCTACCAACTTTTTTGTTTTTTATTATATACTCTCTGCGTATAAATATATCAGACACCACAGAAATATCCTCACACATCCTTACACTTGAGATTAAAATATTTCTATAAAAAAAGAGAAGAAAAAAAATGAAATAAAATCTACAATCTTCAGCTTAGCTTCTTTTGACAGTCGCAAAATGTCAAGTGTTAATGTGTGTGTGTGAAGGATGTCTGGTTGTGCGTTGACCAGCATCCTGGCCATGTCCTGGACCATGTCCTTGACTAAAAACGTATAAAAATGCATGACCACAACACATTTTTCAAGCGGCCATTCAACAAACCCTTCCATCAATTCCCCTTCCCTCCCCTCACACACACACACACACACGCACACACACAGACAGACGCTTATTTCACGGCTTTGCCTCTAAAGTGTTAAAATGTTGATTGTCCTTTTTTGCCTCTATATGTGTGTATGTGTGTATGTGTGCTAAGTGTTTGTGCTTTGCGACGCCTCAGTCTCGGATATACGGGTATCTCTAACAACCTGTCCCTGTCTCTTCCCCTTCCCCTTTTCCTCTCTCACTCCTTTTGACCCTGTAAGTTAGTCTCGTGCGTGTTGCAAATAAATTTTTAAGTAGCATTTGTGTTGATTGCGTTGAAAGAGGACACGAATCCAACTTTATGCCCGTTGCTTGCCACACTTTTCAGTCATTCGGCATTGCGGTTTTTTTTTTATTCCCTTTTTTTTTGTTGGTATGATGGGGATAGCCCTTAGCTTCGCCTAGAAGCGTGTTAAGGGTCCTTGAATTCAGCATTTATCAAGTGGATCTCTTTTTGCTGCTTGGTTAGCAAATTAAGTACGGTAAATGCCAGAAGAATGTCAAATTAAAATGTGCTTTCAATTGCAAAATATTGACAGATTTCTGCCAATGAATTCGTAATGCGTTGCTTAAATCACTCAACTATATAATTACAAAAATCGAAAATTTAACAGATGTAATTTAAATTGGCAAGTAATTGATGTTCATAGTAATCAACTAACATTGCTGAATTATTAAGTTATTCAACTGTTAAACAGTTAACAGTGCTATTTAACAGTAGCAACAGCAGCCACAGCAGACATAACATACACTTAACAGCTTCTGTATATTTTTAAGAGAGCATGCAGTTTAACATAACATGAGTCCTCTGCAATTTACCAACAGCTTCTGCTGCTGCTGCTGTCAAAGAGGACAACTAACAGCGGCGTCAAAGCAAACGGCGAAATCACCATGGCGGCCACTTCTTTTCGGCTGCTGCTCTCAGTTGTTGTTGGACCACAAGAGTGTTTCGTTGTGTGACGGCAGAAAGCAATTGGCAAAAACTTATAATAGAAAGGAAAGAGCAAAAGAGAGTGTACGTCGAAGAGAACGCGTCGAGAATAAGCTAGAACAGGCAAGCGCTAGACATTACTATAGTTCTTGTTATTGTTGTTGTTGTTTGAAACAAAGCATGTAAATCTTGTGCATGTTAAATGCGTATGAATGTGTGCGAGTGAGTGAACTGCCGAAGGCATTCTATGAGTGTGTGCGAGTGTGAGTGCAGACAATGCAAAAGCAGCGCATTAACAGCACCGTCAGCGTCGCTGCCAGTGTTATTGTTGTTGTTGGGCCGACTGTTAATTTGCATGCGGGCGCAGATTTTGTTGTTGTTGACGTTGACTGCATCTTGTGGCCGCCTGCAAGAACAATTGCTGATGCTGCCACCGGACATTTGTAGTAGTACGTGTTGTTGTTGTTGTTGTTAGTGGTGTTGTTAGCGGTGGCTTGTTGGTTTTTTATTATGAATTGCCCGTTAGCCGAAATGCTTTTTTAACAGCTTTCACGACAACCAAACTATCCCAAGAGCCAACTTTTAACATATGCTGACGAGTCCTTTTACCTGCGTATGTGTGTGTTAATTAAGTGTGAGTGTGTGTGTGTGTGTGTGTGCTTTTTTCTTGTTGCCAACATGGCGTATGAATAATGTACATAAGACCATGAGCATAAACAGACGACAAAGAGGAGTTGATATTCATGATGTTGTCATTTCCTGGCCAACATATGCTAGCATATGCCGAAATGGCCAACAGCATTAAGGCTTAAAGCAAACAAAGTTCTTGCAAATAATTTAGTTGTCAAAAAAATTGTATTTTTTAATTGTATTTTCACAAAAATAATAAAATAAAAGTTGAAAAACTTTAAATGGTAGTGCACTTTTCCATGACCAGAACGGTATTGTCCATTAAAGTTTAATCAGAAGCGGAAGTTAAGCGCACAACTTCCGACCAACTTTTTTGGCCAGGCAAATAAGCACCAACTACAAGAACAACAACAACAAGATGAAGGACAACGACAACCAAAGTAAAGCTCTTAAGCAAGAACGTGATGACGATACCATTAGAAGGTTAAAAGTTTCAGCCAAATGCCAAAGTGTCCAAGCGCGGCGCAAAAATTTCAATTTCTAAACATGTTTCTAAATGAAACAGAGACGGGGGTAAAGAGAGGGGGAAAGCACATTCAAAAAACCAAAATCAAAGCAGGCAAAACATTTACAAAAATTGTAAAACAACAAAAAGAAGATGTAATTTTGTGTCTCTGGTGTCAGAGACGACAGCATAGAGTGAAAAAGTCAGTGGAAACTCAATTCAGTTTTCATTTAGCAACCTAAAACAACAACTCACCAGTGTACATGTGTGTGTTTGTGTGTGTGTGTGTTTCTGACTATCTGAATGACTACGTGACAAATCTTTATTTCATTTAAAAATTGCGAAATAAACTTTGACTTTTGTTGCGATTTATTTGAAAGCAATAGAAGTGCGCACTTCCGTTTCTTCCTGCTCTGCAATTTGAGCACAAAGTTTTCCCGAGTGTGCAGAAAAGAAAATAAAATAAAAGAATAAAATTGGTGAAAGCTACTTTGCTTCAAAAGTTTCGACTGTTTGGCAATTTGACTGTTGAAATCTGACATAAGCATAAAATGAGTTTATTAATCAAATAGTGTCATCAACTTTATGGAAATATTGTCAAAAAAATTCCAAAATCTGCTATTCATTCAATTTCAAAGAAAATACTTTGTATTTTAATTATAATCTCGGTATAACTAATTGATATTCATTCATAATTTGTTTTGAAATTTCAAAATAATTTCAAAAATTAGAAGGTCTCAAATAATATATATACAATGGAGAATTTAACCCTCTCCTAAAAGTAGACTAAGAAAATTCAACTGCAATTTTTTAGTAACTGCGAGTATAAAATATACTTTTTTTCTGATGTCCGGTTCATGCAGTTCCTTAAACCGTAAACAAAAAGCAGAAATAATTCCTGAATTCCTTTTTAAAAACAGAAGTTGCAAGTCACTGCAACTATTAAAATGGGGAAACAGAACTTTTCAAATAATTTGCAGAAAGTGCAACAAGCAAATTGATGATAAATAAACATTTTTCGCATTGAAAAGGCAAACTCCAATTTGGCATTGCCCCGTGTGGCATGTTGCACTCATCAGTGGCAAACAACAGGAGATAAAGTAATGGGAGAGAGGGAGAGAGTTTTCGTATTTACTTTGGAATTTTCCCCCGCGTTGCAGTTGCATTTTACAGTTGCCATTGCAGTTAATTTGTAGCTACACATTTTTAATTTCATGCCCGCAGGCAGGATGCGACTCCTCCTTCTACCCTCCTCCTTTTCCCTTCCGCTCACTTTTAGCCAAAGTGACCAGCAACAAATTCCCTCAAAAGGAAATAAAACAGGATGCAATGCCACAGTTTGACTGTGTGTGTGTGTGTTGTGGTACTTTTGCTTTGTTTAAAGACTTTGCTAATTTGGCAACAAAAATGTTTTTAAGCAAAATATTTAATTTGCATAAATTTATGAAATTTAATAAGAAAATTTCATTTAAATTTTCGTTGAATGCAAAAGTCACAATGAGCTAATCCTTCCAGCCACGCCCATCAATCAAAAAGGCGTCTTCTGTCCATGCCTCGTTATCAGGCAGCAGGCAACAGTCAACACCAAAAAAAAATTTGGGAAATGGGAAAAGGAAAAGGAAAGGGAAAAAGGATGAACGGCAGACAAGAAAAAATTAAGTAACACGAAACGAAACAGGACACACAGGAGGACGTGCTAAGCTCACGGCAAGATTAATTAAGTCCGTGCAACGGCGAATGGCGAACGGCAAAGAAACAGACAAACAAACAATGGCAACTTGAGTCCGTGTGAGGCAAGGCGGATGTTGTTGCCACGCGGAGGCGTCGTCAAGTGCGTGTTAATGTTTTCAGTCTCACACTTTTTTCTTAACATACTTTTAAGCGTCGCGTGAAAAATTAAAATTTCAAAGCGCCACAAAAACTGTGGCGGCTGCTGTGTGAATGTGTGTGTGTGTGTGTAGATGTGTGTGTGGCAAGTATTTGCTTGTGCAACAAAAAGAAAAACAAACGTAAACAAAAGCAAATAAGCAGGAAGCGTCAACGACGTTGCCTACTCGTAATAAGCATATTTTAAATGGGTCTAAGGCTCGGCATCAACAATGCTAAAGGATATGTTTCCACCCCTTTTCTCCTCATCCCTTTTCTTCTAAGCCTTCCATTGTTTTTCTCATAGAAGTGTTAAACAGTGACTGTGAGCGCCATAATATGTACTTGGCAAAAACTTGTTCCTTGTGAAGCGTCGTTAAAATAATATACGAAATTCAATGAGCAGAATGATGAGCAGAGCAATGAGTTAGTTAAGTGTCAATGAAATTAATGAGACATTTATTATACATTGTAATAACAATAAAAGTCTTAAAAAAAACAATATTTTGCAGTTTTCAAAGATGAAGAACTCTTTCTAATAAATGCAAAACAATGAGCAGAATAATGCTAATAATAATGAGCAGGGAATAATCAAATTGAAATTATAAAAAATATTAGTAAATTTATACCCAATTCAAAACAACATTCCCAATAAAAAGCACATACAATAAAACGTTTAAAGAATAATGCAAAATAAGTAGTCAACCAAAATAAATACACTTTAAATTAGAAGAATAATTAATTGATTACTTAATGAATCTTTTTTATCATTGTTCAAATAAGAGTCAAAAAAAATTGAACTAAACCTCAATCTAATCAATCACAATTCCATTTTCCATTAAATGCAATTACAATGAGAAAATTAATGAACTGAATAATTGTAGAAATTATAGATAAATCAATGAAACATGAATTGCTCTTTGAAATAGCATTATTTAATATTTCTTTTGCTGTAAATTAATTTGATTTTCTAAAATAATAATGCAATAATATTTAAAAATTGCAACTACACTTAAATTTTGTAAAATATACAAATAAAGGAAATTAAAACCCATTTTTGACTGTATATAAACGATTTTCCTAACATCTTTAAAGCGTGTGAGTTAATAAGCTCATCCTGTCGTTGATAAGGACATTGAGAATGGTTTTTTAAGGGCACTTGACAGAGCTTGTTGCTCGACAATGTCAAGCGAACAACATTGTTGTCTTGTCTAATGTTTCACCATAAATGAGTATGAGTTTTTTATAATATACATATATGTATTTTCATATCAGAAGTTGCTCTTCCTGCTTCCTGTTTCTGCTTTAAGCCAGCAACATAATTGCGGCTTTGTCGAGCGCTTAAGACGGCATTGGGGGAACACATTTGATTTAATTTTGGCGTTCGTTGTGAGTACGAAAACCGCTTAAAAGACAACATGTTGTGGGCTAGGAAAAGCGGAAAAAAAAGGAGAACACACTCAAAGGATTAGACGCACTTCACATGCGAGCGAATTGTTCACAATTTCTGCTGCTTTTCCATCTTATTTTATCTGACAGGGACTTTTCCCCCATTTACCAAAGTTATTCACTCGAACAAAATGGCCAACATTGACCTTCGAAAAATTTTGGGCATAACAAGCCCACATCCTTTATGCTTAGCTTTTCCTTTCCGGTTATATTTATGTGTAAGCATTGGCATTTGGGTTTTTCCGGCGGCGCCCAAGCAACTCCAATTAGCCCTAAAATGGATTTGTGTAACACATTTGGGACAGCAACAACAACAGCAACAACAACACAGACAACTACAATACATACGCCCTGGAGATTTGTGGCAAGGACTCCAACTCTACTTGCGACTCTCAAATTTACATGTCTCTTCACAATTTATTTTCCGCTAGCATCGAGTTTCCCTTTTATGCCGGAATCATTGTCAACTATGTCGCGAGGCATCGGACAGGCGACATTAAAAACGACACAAACATTTCATTTTAATATCCTTTTTCGGTCTTTTGCGCGAATCCGACACATAACAGAAGTAACAACAACAACAGCAACATTTTCCCCGCAATCTCCTTTTTTTTCTCACTCCCTGATCATTCGTTACATTAAGCGTTGAAATATTTATGAGCTTGCCACATACAATTCTCTCATATTCGGTGTAAAACACACGCGTACACCTAATGAGTCTGCATTGTGCTAAAATCTGCATTTAAGGCAGCTTTAATTTTTAATGCGACATTTTTATGCGCTCTCACACACAAATCTCACATCAAATACGAGTACATCATATTTTCTGCGTGCGAAAAAAAAATCATTTCAAAAGATTTTGATGGAAATTGCAGCAAAGTGCAATAAAATGCAGAGGAATTTCATTAAAAATTCTGTATAGTACATATGTATATATATTTAATATGAAATATACTTTTTACGAAAATACTTGATGAAATTCCAGATAAATTTAAAAACCTGATCTTAATCTACAGAAAGAAAGTTGAACTTAATACAAAAATGTTTATCATATTTAAAAAGATAAAAAAAATACAAATTACGATGGTTTTCATGATGATTTGAGATTCTTAAAAAACTTTATTGATGTTTTTTAATAGGAAATAATATTATATGTATGGTATATATTTTTTTGTAGAATAGATGAGAAAGCGGATTTCAATGAATGTTTGGAATATCATTATTGCAAGCTTGGAATATTATTAAAATGTTAAGAGAGTTATTAAAAGTATTTCGGTTTACTTTGGACTAAAGCTTATTTGGTTTGTCTGATTAATAAACTTATTCCGGATACAAGTGGAAAGGCTTTTTATTAAGATTTAAGATACTTAAAGTGCTTTAATGATACTTTAATGGAAATAAAATGTTAATATTTATTTTTTTTTGGGGAAATTAAGAACAAAATGGTGTTCAATATAATGGAATTAAACATTATGTTCCATTTTGTATTTTGGAAGAATACAATATGAGAAATCAGAGTTAATCACACTCTAATTCCCCTTAAGATATTTTTAAAGTTATATTTATTTTGTTAATCTAAATGTAGATCGATCCTTATTTAATTTCAATAAGGAATACTTTAAGGAAAATCTATTTCTAAGCAAATTCAACACTTGTCTAACTAATCTCCTACTTTTTCTTTTTATACTTGCAGCTAAACATTAGTTAAGAACAAATTAAAGCAATCTTAAGGACACACACACACACACACAGGAGTGTGGCAACATGGACCTGCCCTCGATGGTGCAGCGTTCTGGCGATACGTTGATAGTGCGCAGCGTTGTCAGCGGCAATCAACTCTACATGGAGCAAGGACATAAGAACAACAACAATAACAACAATAACAGTAGTAGCAACAACAACAATAATGTTATTAGTGTGCACAGCAACAACACAACGCCACCGCTGAGCAATATTGCATGCACATCGCCAACAGTAACAACAAGCGCATTAGAACAACAATTGGAGCGTTTTCGCCTGCAACAGTTGCTGCAACAGCAGCAACAACAGGCTGTCGTTGCAGCTGCTGCTGTGGTGAATAGCGTGCAACAACAGCAGCAACAACAACAACAGCAGCAACAGCAACAGCAACAACAACAGCAGCAGCAACAACATGTGGTGCTCTCACTTGATGCCAAGGAGGAGGGCTTGCCACAGTGCAAGATCAAGCGTAATTATAGTTGCAACCACTGTGCATACTTCACACAGAATCCACGCTACCATTTGACGCATCTGCGAGATGTGCACGGCGAGAAGATTGTGATCAACAAGTGCAAATTGTGTCTCTATGCCTCCCGCCACTTTCAGAAGCTGGTGCGCCACATGAAGATGGTGCACGGCTGCACCGACGGCATTCCCAGTGGTCACGGGCAGGCGCGTGGCAAGCGGGGCATGAGTCGTGAGGCACGCAAGCGGCGGCTGGAGGAGAGTGTTGGCGTCATCGGTGGACAATCGTTGGTGCATTCCGTTCCCGATATGCCAACATTGGAGCAGGTGAAACGTGAGTTGCAGTTGCAGGAACAGAAGTTGCAACGCGACATCGAAGCCTACAAGCAGCGGCAACGCGACGAGTTGCAACAACGGGAGCAACAACTCGAACTCGTCTCCAACTACGAAAGACAATTCCAAGCAACGTTGCGGGATCTCGATGCACGTGAATCCTACGAACGTCAATCGTCGCCAGCGGAGCCACCGACACCGTCGCCAAGTGGTTCAGCTACGCCACCACCGGCTTTATCCTCGGGCGGAGAGGAACCACAGAATCGTCTGCTCAAGTGCAGCGCCTGTGAGTTCACCACCCTCTATCGCACCCAATTGCGATCCCACGAGCTGGCCGAGCACGGCAAGACCAAGTTCTTCCGCTGCGACAAATGCAGCTATGTGACCCACATCAAGGCCAGATTCAGCAAACATGTCAAGTATCATTCAATGCCCATGATCAAGTGCGTCACATGCGATTTTCGCACTCCCTACAAATGGAATCTCGACAGGCATATGAAGAATCATGGCGGAGCTGGCGCTTTCAAGTGTGCCGCCTGTGATTTCACCGCTGACATTAAACAATCGCTGACCGTCCACGAGATGAACCATCATGTGCCACCTGTGGGCAATGCCGGCTCCATTTGGCCAAGAAGACAGAACAAAGTTGGAGCTAGCGAGATGTGCGATGATTTTCTCAGTGATTCAGCTGAACTGGAAGATCAATACAACAACAACAATTTGGATGATGATCTTGAGGATGGCGATGCTGGTGCATTGAGTGGTGAGGAGCATTACGGCAAGCGAAGCAAATATGAGGAGGATGAGGAGCCCACAGATCTTTCACAGAAAGGCGGCTGCTCCTCGGACACGTCCAGTGTGGGCACCGCCACGCCGCGGGCCAAGCGACCAATGCCCAATCTTATTCCCATCAGCAAGAGTTCCAAGGAGTAAGTATTAATGGGTTAAGGTATCTTTTCTTGGGGGTAACTCGTTTTCAATCAACTAATGTCTTCTAAGGAGAAAGTTTAATAAGGATACGAATATTTCCGATGGAAGTAACTCCCTTAAAACAACTCTCAATGGGGGTAACTCAATTTCCATTAATTGATATATCCTAAAGGGTGAATATGAACAGGTTAGGTCAACTATCGGTAGGGTTAGATACTTTCATATTGATTAATGTATCATAAGAAAAAAGCTCGTCAGGAATTGGGCTACTTTCAATGGGTGTCCTAAGGAGTAAATTTAACAGGAATAAGGTTCTTTCTAATGAAAGTAACTAATTCCAAATCAATTGATGTCAGCTGATAAGTAAGTAGGACAGGAAAAAGGCAAATAACGATGAGGTTAGCTTCTTTAGGGGCTAAATAAATGGGGGTAACTCTGTTATTAATATGTTCTTTGAACTTAGTTGATATTTTGGCAAGGATAAAGGGAAATATCAATGGATATAACTCCGTTTTATGCAATTGATGAGTATTAAGGAGAAGATAGAATTGTTTTGGGACACTTTTAATGGGGTAACTCCTTTAAGGGATACTATCTACAGGGGTAACCCCATTATATTCAGTTAATATTGTAGATACAGGACACTTATCAGTGGGGTAACCCCTTTGAAATGAATTCAGATGTCGTAAGCAACAAAAATCACAGGGATAAGGTTGCTATCAATGGGGACATCTATACAGAAATCATCTACCTCTTGGAGCTACTCCCTTCCAGCCTATCAATGATTAAATTTTAAGGTGTAACTCATTATTCAATATCTAACCCGATGATATCTTCCCATTAAAGCGTGCTAAACCTGTCCAAGGATACAAATGCCTCACGCAGCTCCCTGACAGAAATAGCCTCCATGTTCTTCAATGAGAAGCAAATCTCCGAGATGCTGGACAAGTCGGATGTGCCACAATTGTCACCCGCCACGACGATCACGTCGCAGACATCGTCACGCAGTCTGTTGGCCAAGAAGGGAGGATCCTTCTTCGATAAGCTAAAGACGGGAGCACAGCATGATAATCTGATCTGTCAGTGTGGACATGTGGCCAAGTATCTATCGGAATCGATAATACACGGCAAGAGTTGTCAGTCCTCGGCTGTTGTGATTGAGGATGACGATGCAGCGTTGCATGAGGATGATGCCGATGATCGTTTAGAGATCGATGAAGACGACGAGGATCGTCAATCGCATTCGGCATTAAACTTGAGTGTTTCGGGCTCCACACGCTGTCAGCACTGTCGACATCGCTGCAAATCCTCCACAGATCTGCTCCATCATCTGGCCCAATGTGCGGAGGCCATACGCTGTGCCAACGAGATGTATGACTCGAATTCTGGAGAAAGTGGAGAGCGACGATCGGATGCGCATTCGTTGCAACAACAGGCGGCAGTGCAACAGCAACGTGTCTGCATTTGGAACAAGGCGGCCAAGGAAATTGCAGCTGCTGTGGTGCATCAGGATAAATCAAATCTGTTGAACAAGTCACCAGGCAGTCAGGCTGTCAGCAATGAGGAGAATAGCTACTATGGCGTGGAGACAGCACCCGGCTATGGTGAGGTAAGTAAGAAACAAAAACAGAAACATCCCAACCCATTCCCATCCCATGTACCTCATCTCAACACTCACAGAATGAAACCTACGCACGACAAATGCGTCAAAATGAAATTTGACTCTCTCATGCACTCCAGGTAACCAAAAAGATGACGCCCGAGGAGGAGGCAGCGAATTCATCACTGAAGAAGGTCTACAAGTGTCCACATTGCAGTTTCTGGGCCTCAACAGCATCCCGCTTCCATGTTCACATCGTTGGACATTTAAATAAGAAGCCCTTTGAGTGCTCTCTCTGCTCATATCGTTCAAATTGGCGTTGGGATATCACCAAGCATATACGGCTAAAGACCATCCGCGATCCCTCGCACAAGACGGCCAAGGTCCTGATGAACGATGAGACCGGCAGACGTAATTATACCAAGTATAACAAGTACATCACTCTGATGAAAGTCACCGAAGAGGATGGCGATCCCAAGCTAATGAAATCGGGTGAAATGACACCTAATCAGGTGGCATCGTTGGCCTTCCTCAAGGATTATCAGAAGGTTGGTGTTGGCGCTGGCCATGACATCACCCTAGAGCCTGTTTCGCCCAACAAATCCAACACCTTGGATGACACACAACTGGCGGATAATCTTATAAGATTGCCATTACTTGCAACCATGATGAATGCAGCGATGGCCAAGCAACAACATCAGCAACATCAACACCAACAACTAGAACAACAGCAACAGGAACAACATCATTCAACAATGATTACACCATCGGTGACCATATCTCCTGTGAAGAGGACACATCAAACGCCGCCTGGCAAACCCAGCGATGATCTCATCACTGAAGTCCATCAGGAGGGCAGCGAGAAGAAGACCTTCTACAGATGCCGCAAGTGCAATTTTAGGTAAGTTGAAAGCCGCCTTAAAACCCTATGTTCTTTATAAAAACATGTACATACTTCTATATTTTTTTTTGTAATTTTTATAAAATTTCTGCAAAAAAAAACTTTAACTAAAAAAAAAAAAAAATTAAATTTATCTTTCCGATTACTTTAAATATTTTGATATATAAAAAAAAACTTTTGTTGTTGCATTCATTTAAATAAATAGAATCTGACTATTTTTAGTTAATGTCAAAGTTAAGCTCTATTTTAAGATTAAATTTACCCTTAAAAACATTTAATTTCATAATTCTAGAGCTCTGAAAAACTATTTATATTAATGATATGGACTACAAAATGAGTATTCTTGGGGTGGTTATAAACTTTTCCATATTATATGGATAATATATATAAATCCTAAGTTGTATTCCAAATTTTAGAAAAAAAGTTCTCAAATTTAAATCCAAACTACAGGTCACATTTATTTTCAGAATCCCTCATAATTTCCCATTCTGGATTTCCCATTTAATACAAAGTTTATTTTTAAACCAATCGCCTCAATTATTTTGGGCGAATAATAAAATTGACACTTTTATGTCAAGGATAAATTAAGTGTTTGATACAGTAAAAAAACAATATAAATAAAGAAATATGTAGAAAAATATATTTAAAAAAGTGGCTATAAAATCTTTAGTAATTTATTAACTGAACTAATAAATTTTTAATTAATTTGTAGACATCACAATCGGGATGCTGTGCTGGCCCATGTGAAGATCCATTATCAGGAGTCGTGCTTCCCAAAGGGTTCAACTTCAGGCAGCAGCACATCACCGTTGCAGGTGTCGGTTAGTTCGAATCAACAGCTCTATATGAACAAAGTATTTGCCGCGATGTGTCTATCGCAACCATCTCCGACGTCGGGAACTAACAACACCAACAGCAATAACACTGGCAATGGCCAGCAGCAACATTCCCTAATACCAGCTGGGCTGTTGCAACGTGCCATTCAAGAGGCACAACACTCACCGACACCCAATGCTAGTGCTTTGAGTGGTCTCGCCTTGGCATTGGCAGGTGGCAAGTGTCCATCAACCGTAACAGTTGGTGGAGGAAGCTCGACAACAACGCCTAAAGCAAATGCCGCCTCCATATTAGAGCACGGTGAGCAGAAAGCGAGTCAAAATGAGGCAAGTGCCGACAGTCTGACGTCGCCCACAATCACCACAACAGCAAGCACGGCAAGATCATTACAAGATCTGCTAACATCACCACGAACACGACATGCTCAACATTATGGTGATGGAACAACATCAGCAACATCAGCAACAACTATTAATTCTAATGCTAATACAAATGTGGTTATGGGTACCGGATACAGGCTCGATACTTCTGGCAATAATAAGAAGAATTTATCATCAAGTGGCGGCTACGTAGCATCATCAAATAAACCACCTACCAACAACAACAACAACAACACCACCACCACCAATACATCGCCTATGCCAGTAACTACCACTCCTACTCCTATTTCTACTTTTCCAACTGGTGCTAAGTCTTTGGTTCATACTCTGGGTACCACAACTGTTAACAGTAACAATAACAGTAACAGTCACTGTAACGGTAACAGTAACAGTAACAGTCACTGTAACAGTAACAATAACAGCACATCCAACAACCTCACCGACACTCATTCCCATAATCAAATCATCGCCGGTGATGGTATCTATTTGGCAACGGGTTTAAGCCATGCCTTACATTCTACTAATCTCAAAACAACGCCAGCCTCGTCTCTCTCATCATCCTCGTCGTCGTCGGCATCGACAATGGCTTCGGCATCGACATCGGCATCGGCATCGGCATCGTCCTCATCAGCATCGCTGGCATCTGCCGCATCCTCGCCGCACTCGTCGCCGCCATCGTCATCGTCGTATTTGCCACAAACGATGCCCGGCGTCCAACAAACGACACGTTTCCATAGCCATAGTCCAGGTAGTCCCAGTCTATTAACGATGAACGATACAGATCGACGTGATCCGTCGCCATATCGTTGTGGCCACTGCCATCAGGTGTCAAATTGGAAGCATGTGATCCAGGTATTTGTTATTAATTGCATTTTACAGTTTGTGTTTTGTCCCAAAAACCCCCAAAAACCAAACAAAAACCGCCAAAATCCTAGAGAGTTCCGTCCGCATTTTCTATAAAGGAGATCAAGGGTTGAACTCGCTATGGTCCTAAGCATCGGAAACTATTTAGGAGAACATTTGTTGCTTTTTTTAAATAGAAGAAGCATTCTATTATAAAGAATCCTTGACAAAAGAAGATTCAAAGTTAGGCTCGGTATGGCCTCAAGAATCGGAAAACTTTTCAATAAACTCTGGTTAAATTTAGGATTTCTGGCTTAAACAATTCTTTTCAAAATTCCGTTTCTTATAAGAAAAGTAGAATGCCTTCTTTAAAAAGAGTTCGTGAAATTATTTTTTACATACCCAACGAAGTTTATTACCCCTTATAAGTAGTACTTGAAATATTTCCTACATTCTTACAAGAATTTTTCCTTTTTAGAATGTGGAATTATTTCCTACATTTTTACAGAGATTTTTCTACATTTAAAACAGTCCGTGAAATTATTTCCTTTTTTTTCCTACGAAGTCTCATTTAGAAACTTGAAGGAGTAATTCCTCCTTTTTTCTTTATTAGAAATAATCCATAAAATAATTTCCCTACTTCCAAAAGAATTATTCTTCATTTAGAATTTTTCATTCATTTTCCCAAAGAAGGTTTTACTTCTATATACATAGTTTCTTACACACCCTAGGGAGTTTTTTTAAATAGAAAACTTCAACCTTCATCTAAAGTCCTTAAGTTAAAGGGTTACGCTCCTGAAAGTCCTTTGTCTTTTCTCACACATCTTATCATCTATTGTCTGTAGTCCCCTAAGTAACGCTGGTAAATATGCAAACAACAATTATATTTTATACAAAAAAACAAAACCTAACGCTAAATGTTACATGTGGTGGTGTCTGGTCTTGCTTTTATATCGATATCGATTACGATTACGATTATTTATAATTATTTTGTTTATTTTTAAGAAATTCATTTATGGTGACAGTTTTGCTTGCTCTCGAAAACTAATTTAAAATATCAAATGCATTTACCGATTCGATGCTAACCTTCAATCGGGGGGAACTACAATATTTAAGATCATATAATGGTGCGGGTTTTTCAACTGGGTTTTTTTATCCTTCTCCCATAAAAACTACACACACACACACACATACACATACACACATTTAAACATGCATACATTTAAATTTATAGCATAAAAGAGATGGCATGCTAATTGGTACAATCTTCTCTCTCTTTCTATAGCGGCATTGTCGCTTAAAGCATTCCGGGGATATTCGGATCGAGACCCTTGAGCGAAGTTGTAACAACAACAACAACAGCGCTGCCACGCCCATTTACCGTCCACAGGGCGCTGCCGCCAGCAATGAGTCCCAAGCCCAACACCTTAACAACAACAACAATAATAATAACAACAATAAATTGAGCAACAACAACAATAATAATAACAGCAGCAACACTTTGCTGAGCAGCAAACAATTGGAGCAACTGTTGCATTCACCGCTCTCCGCCAGCGCCGCCGCTGTGGTGAATGCGGCAAGTACGCCGCAGGATCTTCAGGCAGCCGCTGCCTATTGGGCTGCCGCCTGTAAAGCCGTTAGCGCTGTGGCAAGTGGCAGTGCCGAGGAGTTGTTGCAACTGCAACAAAATGATCAAATCGAGATCACACGCTTACCAGCAGCTGTTGCAGCAACAACTGCAACACAGGACTTGCCCAACAACAACACGAAGAGCAAGCAACAAAAGTGTCCCGTTTGTCCATATATATCGGAGAGTAAATCCCAGATGAATTACCATGTGTCGTTGCACAAACCAACGCAATACGAGTGTCCACTCTGCACCTTTGTCTGTGCCAAGAAACAACATCTGAGCAGCCACATGAGAAGTGTCCACCAACAACAACAACTGGCCTCAGCAGCAGCTGGAACTGGAGCAACTGTCTCCAATTCGCAACTGGGATTGGATTTCAGTGTGGCCCTTCAATTGGCGGCAGCTAAGCAAATACAACAGTTGCCGCCTTCGGCTCCGCTGGCCATCGATTTGAGTCAACTGCAGCTGGAGGAGAGCTCCTCGGCGGAGTTGCAGGCACAGCAACAGCTCCCACCTGAATATCAATACAAGCTGATCAGCTACTGTCCACGTTGTCCAGCTCGTTTCGCCCAGAAGCACAATGATGAGCGGAATGCCAAGTTGGAATTGGAGCAACATCTGGCGGAGCATGCGCCCAGTGAACTGGAGTCGGATGAGGTGCACATTTGTGCCTACTGCGAGTATCGTGCTAGTGCAGAGACTCTGCTCCAACTGCATCGAGCGGTGCACATGTCGCACTACCAGGAGAAGTGCCAACAATTGTATCGCAACTGCAAGGAGGATATCATGTATCCGGCGCCCAAATTGCTACAAATTGCAGGACCCGAAACCATTTGGGTTGTGGACAACGAGCTGGGAGCTCAACTGCTCCGACAGACGACCATCAACGCCTGCACTAATCTTGGTGGCAACTACGATGGACAGAACTCTTTACTTAAAAAGCAACTCGAGTCGGGCAATGGCGGAGGAGGAGCAATTGTGCGGGAGCAGACGCCTCCAAAGGCGCAGGAGGCCGAAGAGGATGAGGAGCGTCATAGTAGCTCCACACCCTCGACAAGTGCATCGGTGGCAACCAGTGACTTGGCTGCCGATGGCAGCAGCGATGATGCGGGCTCCATGGACATGCCACAATCGGCGCCAGCGCCACAACGTTGCCAGCATTGTCCCTACGAGACGGAACAACATGAGGAACTGCAGCAGCATCTGCAGAAGCATGCATGCATCAATTCGCCAGCTGAGGAGGCACAACAATGTGCCCACTGTGACTACAATGCTGTGGAGGAGGCGGAACTCGAGGAGCACACGACGGTGCATTTTAATGCGAGTGAGAAACTCAAATCTGTCGAGTTCTTTACGTGCTACGATAAGCTGGAAATAAGCGTGGAACAGGAAGCGGAACCGGAAGTGGACAGCAAACAACCGGAGCATAACAATAACCAGGACAATGTCATCAATGCCAATGTGCAGCAGTCGGAGAATGACGAGGAGACTGAGGCGGAGCCGGAAACGCAAATGGAAACGGAGCCGGAGCCTGTGAAGAAAGCCAGCACAAAGCTCATACTCTACAAAACGGATGGGGAGTTAAGTGTGAAGCCTTCGGTTAACGAGGAGCGCGGCGAGAATATCAGCGATCGTTTGCGACGTCGCAGTTTGCGTGGAAATGCAGCTGGCACGCCCACAGTGCCAACAGCGCCCACATCGCCAATGGAGGAGACGGACAAAATGATACTGGTCAATCCCAAGTCGGGCAAAGTCATTTACAGAAAGTAGGCAGCGACTTTCGATTGTAACTATTGTATTTTGCATAGGAATATAAAACTACATTTAACTATAATTAATTAAATAAATATTATTATTATTATTATTATATTTTATTTTTTGATATTGTTAATTTGTTTTGTTGTTGCTTTTCAATTGGGTTTTGTTGTTTAAGCACCAATTATTATTATTATTGTTTAATTGTTACTAACATACACACACACACAGACAGTTGGAACATGTTCCTGCACTTTCAAACTTAACTTTAGAGTATCTTTAAGTTTGTTCTTAAGCAGATGATATCCTTGAAGAAGACAAGGAAAATAAATTAGAGAAAGAGCTAACTAACCAGTGGATAACTGCAAGGATATCAAATGTTATTTCTTGTTATCCTTAAAAACTAATATCTTTTTTGGAGCGGTGCAAATGTATCTTTTACTTTAATTTATATTTCTAGCATGTAAAAAAAATGAATCAAAAGTTTATAAATTTAAAAAAAACTATCGTTAATCTGACCACAAACAAAAAACGTTTCATAGAAATCAACAAAAAAAATAAATAGAGAATATATAAAGTATATAAACAAAACAAATTCAAAATTTTGTCTTGCAACAAACAATTTGTTTTTGAATGGGAACTGTGATTATTATAAAAAAAAATCTAAATTTAAACAAAAGAAGATAAAGGCAAGAATATGATAATATAAAGTAATATATATATATTTATGAAGGTAATTAATTGGAAAATCAAAACAAACCTGTTTAATAATTTGCAATATTTGCAATAATATATGATTTTTGTACAACAAACAAACAAACAAACAACAACAACAGCAGCACATTGTTATTTAAGTAATTAAGTAATTAAATTGTAGTTAATGATTAAATTATACATTAAATGGCTTTTGTTTTTAACTTGATTGTTTTTATGCTTCTTATTTTTGTAGCACAGTGTAGCACTACACTAAAACGTTATCATAAACTCTAAGCAAATGAAAAGAACACATGTGGAATAGCGGGGCCATATTTAAATAGTTTAAACAAAAATCAACAAGTGAAACAAACAAACAAAAAAAAATAAAAAACAATTTCAGCAACAAAATGAAAATGAAAATAAGAAAATGGAAATGTATACAGAAACTTAATTGAATTATTATATTCAACCGCAACCGCCTTTGATATACATATACATATATACAAATACATATGCATATGCATGTATCTACATATATCTATCTATATACATACATACATATAAAAAATGAATATATTTAAATAGTCTTTAACAATAGTGTAAATAACTTAGTTTTGTTTACTATGCACATATGTGCATACATACATATATCCTACAGATGTATATATGTATGTATGTACATATATATATACACACACAAATACATACACATTTACGGCATAAATTTAAACAAAGAAAATGTACAAAACAAACAAACAATTGTTAATAAAAAAAAAATAAATCAAATAATAATAAAAATTAAAAAATACACAAAAACAATTTGCATTTACACTTTTACAGCTGCTTCCCTTTGACCTTTCCAACAATTATGTAATTCAATTGCATTTGACTTAACCAATAACAATAATAATAATCAGAACAAAAATAGTTTGGATCAGAGTTTCGGCAAATGTCTGTTATCATTATTTTTATTAACGATGAGAGGAAGAAAAAAACTGTAATAAATTGTGATCTTTGCTCGCAATGATCAGAAATGATTTAATGTATTCAAATTGATCATATTTTCAATTAAAAACTTTGTAATTATCATTAAACGTGTTTTTTTTAACGGTTTTAAAGGATTTCAAAAAAAAATTACAAATATATTTTCATCCAAGTTGTCAGAGATTTCAAACCCAAATACCAAGTAGAAAAATAGAAAAGTATCCATCGTGTACTGGTGTATTCATGAACTGGTGTATTCAGTTAGCCAAGAAATACAAATTTAATTAAACTTTTTTTAATAAAATAAGAAGAATTAAAATAAATATCGATAAAATATATTTTGCAAGAGAAAATGTGTAAGTTTTTGATATTGTCAAAACAATTTCAAGACTTTTTGTATATAACGAAATTTGCTTTAAAAATACGAATAGAAGGCCATGAAGTAACACAGACCCTATAAGGTTCAACGAAATAAATAAAATATTCATTCCTGTTTTGATCTTTGTAGTGTGCACAACAAAATATTTGTTGCCAATATTTTAAATCTTTTGGAACTTATGGTAAATAGATTGAAACACTTTCAAAGAGTATAATTAATAATATTTGCTTCCAGAACTAGTTCCCGGCAACAGTGTATATTCGAAGATACAAAATTGGAAGTAGATAAATATCTCTTAATTCTATATCCGTGGGCCGACTTACCTGTTTCCGTAAGCTCTCATAATGTGTTGGCATCCAGGTGGCTGTTGCGGTTTGCCCGCGTCTATTCAGTGCACAAATTTCTGTTATAATTACTGGACAGGATGTGCAACGAGTCCATGTTGCCGGACTAGCTGCTCTCCTTGCTGTCCGCCGTATCGCGGTTGTTGTGGTGGCCCCCGATGTGGCTCATGTTAAAAATGCAGGTTGCTTAGAAGGAAATTAGGTTCAACGGGCCGGGGATAAAATTCAGCAATTCAGTAGTTTGTAACTAATGTATTATATCCAATAAAGTCTATAGTTTATGCATAACGATTTTTTTTTTCTGTTCCGAGTCTTTTCAGGACAGATATGGACACTAAAATTGACACTTCCAATTTGTGGATTTTTTATAGTTAGTTGTATTAATTTTTAAACGAACTTGATTTACACTCTAGTCGCGCTTTCTTTCGACATAACCACGGTTAACAAAACAACGCGTTCATATTTTTATTGTTAACGAATTAACATTTCTAAATCTTCAACTTTTTTCAAAGACCAAATTCAATTTGATAGAAAACGCGTCAATAGATTATTTATCGCACAGTTAACTAATCGATTGTCTGTAAAGAAGCTTCGATGAATGTGAAAGAAGTTGTCGGCCCCAAATGCTTCGGCACTGCTGTGAGCTTAGCTTTTTTTTAGCTTGTTATGGCTATATTTAAAATACGATTGATATGAATTAATGGATTAATGAATATTTTATAAAACGAAATATTTAAATAATCAAATAAATTTATGCTCAAAAAGTTAGATATTTCTTCAGCTATTTTGATTCAAAGTATAGCTATTTTATTAATGCTTTTCCACTACACACAGCTATTTTTCATCAAACAAGTTGGCAGCACTGTGCTTCGGTAATGTTTAATAATCGAAGTAGTCTATCGGAATGGCAATTATCAGATAGCTCCTCACTTAACTGATTTGTTATTTTGCAGTAAAATTTGTTGTTTGGACGCGTTGCACCTGCCCACCGACACCGACACATGGATACGAAGTCCAACGATGACTCTGGTGGCAGCGACTCTCTCGACAAATCAATGCAGAGAAAGTGTGTAATGGTCGAGACAACGAGCGTAACGTCAGAGCCCGCAGCGGGGACAGAAGACAACAGCAGCAGGGATTCCGCTGCACTGCAAGAAGAGCAAGAGCAGCCGCCGCCAGGTGAACCAAGGACTGATGCGTGCGGTGCAGGTGATAGTTCGACAACGTATAAAGCAACAGCAACAAACAGCAACAACAACAATAACACAACAGCAGCGAGCGCTGCATTCGAAACGAAAGTAAAACTCATTTCCCAGAACCTCAAGGAAACGAAACTGGCTGAAACGGAGGTGACTGAATCAAGTACATCGAACGACGCTGATGATGAGGCCGCAACGGAGGATCCAAATTCCACAGACGACTTCGATAGTCGTGTGAAAAAGGTGCGTTTTCATCCAGACGTCAAGGAAAACGACGGCGGCAGCAATCGTGTGAAAAAGAAATGGAAATCCTCTCAAAATCACGGAGGAGATGGCCCAAATCTTGGCTGTGATGGCATGGACATGGATGAGGATGAACAGCTTGATGCTGGCGAGGAAGAAGAAGAGGAGGACGAAGAGGAATTCAATCTGGACAAGACAATTGCCGAAGCGGAAGACTACTTAAAGCAGCATCCGCTCACATTTGTCAGGCGTATCGAAGAAAATGGGGAGCGATTACGAGATGGCTTGCTAAACATCGAGGATATGCCACAGATGGTAGACGAGGAGGTCGAGGATGAGGACGACGACAGCGATCGAGTTTTCTATAAAAAGTTTAAGCCAGAAAATGGCATCGAGCGTGTCTTAGGCAAGGAGACCAAGGCGGGCAAAGTAAGTATTATAAAACAAAATCAACAACTATTTACTAATTCTGTTATTTATAAAATGTTGCAGGTGGAATTTCTGTTACGCTACGAGAACCAGGGGGGTCTATTCTGGGAGTCGGAGGAGTACATTCGACGTATGTGTCCAACGCTTTTAAAGGCCTACGAGAAAAACCGCGAACGGCGTCAGCAACGTCTAGTGAGTTGTTTGTTTGTTTCTTGTTAAATTCATTAATATGCAATTCAACTAAATTCAATATTTTATTACAGATGCATCACGTTGCTAAGCGCCAGAGCCTGCGTCAGAGATATACGGATTTCTAGTAATGTACACAGATAGCTTTTAGGTCTTGAATTAGGTTCCGCAAATAATTGTAACATTTTTGTAATATGAAGTAAATTGATTTTCCTTTGTTGAAACAATTTTTATTTTTCATTTGTTGATCACCGACAGTTTTTAATAGGTGGCGTATTTATGTTTCACTAAACAGACAAGGGGTGTCGCTACAGTGCTGAAACATGGTTCAAGTTAATGCACCTATTTGAAACCATGAGTCATTGCTATCAATTATTGTTGTTGAATCATATTTTCTTAATTTTCCTTACTTCAAATTGCTGATTATTTACTACTAATTATTTAACTAATTGTCTTGCTGTCATTCAGCTGTTAACGCATCGAAAAGCAGTGCAATATCGATATGCACCGATGATTCCCACCTCTAGAAAACATTGTTTACCTGTAACTTTTTCGCGGTTTCGCCGAGCAATTCAAATTCACATTTATTTTAGCTTAGTTTTGAAATAATTTAATGAACATGGCAAATTCGGTGAAATGCGTTGCCAGAAAGTTTTTTGATAGGTGGCAGCTCGGTTTTAAAAGACGCTGCTCGATGGTCGCAATGAGACATCAATGTGTATAGATATATCTATTATCGATACATCGATATATCTCTCGCAATATCGATATTGTCATCGATAACTTGTCCAATCGATACAACATCAACAATCCTAGTTCTAGTACGACGAACGCACAGTCTAAAAATTGAAAGTAGAAATAATTAATAAGTCTTGCAAACGTGTGCAAACATTGCAGCAAACACACATCTCGATTCGAGATTGTGGGAGTCAATCCAAATAAAAAAAGTTAATAATACATTGGCCAACTTAGAGCCAGAAAGTGTGTCGTCAGAACAAAAGAGAAATTTTTGTGCGTGTCACTGTCCGTCATTCTCACTCAACCCTCTTGAGGGCACAACGCGCTGCGATCAGCAACGAATCGAACGGTAAACGTTGTCAAAGGCCCCTCCTAACCCCTGATGAACAAAAATGCAATAGACTTTGCCCGCATTACAACATTTTTTATGAATATCTCTTATTGCGACGGCAGGTGAAAGTCGCACTTTTAAGGTAAGCATCACAAATATCAAACAAAACACCACTAGCGATGTGCGTATTCTCATTTTCACCCTATATCTAGCCTAATTAGGTATATATACATATATACACATTGTTTGTTGTTTTTCTGCGATTTCCTTGGGAAATGCGCAGATAGCATTTTACTTTTCTATATGCAAAATATTGCGTGGGCTAAAGGGTTTGAAAATAATAATTTTTCACACACCGTTTGGGGTTCTTCGAAGCAAGCTGAAAAAAACAATTGCTATCGATAACGGAAATAAAATTAATTTAATAATTAAATAATTATTTGTTGGAAATTTGTACAAATTTGGCTTGCTTTTGTTACGCTGCGGTCAAATTTGCACAAAAATAAAATGGATCCTTTTTATTATTAATTAAATAATAATTTTAGTTAATTTGAAAGCATGTTAGTGGTATTCCTAAATAACATGAATGTGATTTAGTTAACACAAAAAAGAATTTAACGAAGTCTGCTTAGACTGATTATACCACGTTTATGCAGACTACTTATTTCAATCTTAAGTTCCCAATAAATGGGTTTATAAAACCCACGTTGAGTTTACGAAATGAAAGAATAAGACTTTCTGTCAGCTGTTTTATCATTAAATAACTTGTTATCAAAAAAGTTTTATAAATCTAATTATGTCCATTTTTATTACTTTGCAAATTAGATAAGCCGATACGTTCGTTGTGCCTCACATGTCATGAAATGATCTACGTGTAAACATAGCTTGCTTTCACGAATTAAATCAATTTCAATAATCCCACTATTATGACTGTTAAGTCAACTGGGCAGTGCAAGAATTGTGATAACCTTGTTATCGATGAGTTATCGATACATGCTTTTGTCACTTGTTATGATATCGTTCACTGCACTCTCTACCTGCAATCTCCTCACTTGCCCTCCACTGTTGTCCGCCTCTCAATCAGATAAATGCTGTCTCTAAAAATAGTAGTCAAGTTTGCTGCAGCTGCTGCCTGAACGTTGAGAATATAGTTGTCGTGTCGCGTTTATCTTTTGTCATAGGTCAGAAATGGACTAGTGCGTAGTTAATCTTAAAATCAACACAAAGGAAACAGATGCTGCGCAGCGAACGAATCATTGTCTTCTCGTGAACTTGACGTTGACCGCTGGACTTTTGTTTATTTGTGAAATACGCGTGGCGATGCAGTCGTCGTCTTTCTCTCTCTCTCTCTCTCTCTCTGAGTCTGATTTTATTCTCTTCTGCTTTCTTCTCTTTATTTTTTGGCGTTCATTGTTTGGTTCGTTAACCCGGAGCAGCAGAGGAACAACTACGCAACAAACAAACACATTATACATAGCTAACAAATTGTAGCAAATACGCAACTTGGTTAAAAGAGAGACATGCCGGAAGAGGAGCCATCACAGAAGCCAATGGATGACCAAGAAGAACAGCAACAACAGGAACAACAAGAACAACAGTCGCTGTCCAATGCTAACGATGTGACCGTGGAACAATCTGAAGAATCACAGCAGCAGCTGCAAGCGCAGACAATGCCAACAGATCACATCGTAACGGAGCTATCAGCTGAAGAGGCAAGCATAA
Organism: Drosophila kuntzei; assembly: GCA_035042165.1. Lineage (NCBI taxonomy): Eukaryota > Metazoa > Arthropoda > Insecta > Diptera > Drosophilidae > Drosophila > Drosophila kuntzei. The sequence continues at coordinate 542,636 of JAWNLU010000472.1, read as the reverse complement.
CCACAAAATAGACCAATCAGTGTTGCCAACTTTTGATTGAGACTAAATATTTAAAATATAGATTTGCATGTTTTTATTAATTTCTAATTAATTGATTGAAATTAAATTCATTAAAAAATATGTCATGTATTTTTTAAATTTTAAATAAGTTTTTGACTTTAAAAATATGTCTAAAATTAAATTAACATTTCTGGCAACACTGATAAGAAATACATATACATATACACATTGTCTAACTGTCTAGCTGTCTCTGCAGATTCGCGCCCGTCGTCTGCGCACCTTGGCGGCCAGAAGCAGCGTCCTTCACCCAGTTGCCGCCCCTTTGACCGCAGAGAAACCGCAGCGGGAACGCGTTCAAACTACAACACCAAATGAATCACGTTTGGTTCGCGACGTTTTGGCCAGCTCGAGTGGCGTAGAGGCCAGCAATTTAGGTGATAAAACGGCCATGACATGGTCGGATCTTACCAGCAAACCGGACACCGATGTGGACATGAAATCGGTGGCATCAACTCCCATACAGGACGTGGAAATGCTGCCCGCCCACACTATATGTCTGCCCACATCCGTGCCAATCACTGCAGAGCCAAAACTCAAACCCTTGGTCAAGTCGACGCCTTCGTCAGTCAGGAATCTGGATGAGCGACATGAACTGATGCTGTCACGTCTGTTGAATGCCACTTGGAATGAGTTTGGCAGTGGTTCCATCATTTGTGCACAGACTGCCAGCTTTCTGGAGCAATATCCAGCATTACGCTTTGACTTTGAGCCAATTATAACCAATGTGCTGCTCGAGACCGCTTTCAAGTTCTACAACGACGAGGTGGAGGACAACTTCAAGGTGGATAATGAGGCAACCCTGCCCGGATTAGGGGATACCAATGGTGCCGACGACAAGGAGTTCTCCTCGGCCAAAAAGATCAAAAGCGATGACACTGAGGTGCAGGAAATCCTGGCCAATGCGGTGGCTGTCAGTGGCACCTCCGAGGAGGATCAACGGGCCAGCGCCAGTGCCACGCCCAGCCAAAGCGAAATAACGCCCAGCGATGCATGTGTTGCCTGTACGGTGCCCTCTCTATTCAATATTGTAACCACATCCAAGCACAATGTGATGCTTCATCTGCTCCGTTGCTATCAAAACTATCACACCGAATGGGAGCGGATCAAGGGCAATGATCAGGCACAGACTGCCAGCACTCAGGAGGTGCTAACTTTGGCCTTTAGGAGCATCATGCGTGTGGCGGTTCTTGTGCTCACAGATAAAATACATCAGAATCTTAACTTTCCGCTGGATCAGTCGACGTTGCTGGAACTCATGTATATGGATCGTGTGAGCGAGCCTTTCCTCATCGATCTCGTGGCCGAAACGCATCAGCAGCGTGAGATTTTTGATAATATATTTGGTCAGGTGCTGCGTGGTTTGTTCAGTGGCATGCAACGTAACATTTGCAGCTCCAAGATTAACACACAACAGATTGAATGGTTGTCCAAATTGGTTGCCATCAAGGTGGGCAATGTGCGTCCCATTGCGGATTTGGTTTCACGCCAGCCAAATTATATACCGCATATGTGTACAAAGATTCCTGGACGTGAGATTGTCAAGTGCAGCTTTTTGGGTCCCTTTTTATCCGTCTCCCTGTTTGCCGAGGAGAATGTCAAGTTTGCCGAGTTCAGCACCAAGAATAAACTGGAGGATGCCGCCACATCGCGTCTACGTTGGGTGAGTAACAAAATTGCATTCTTTAAAAATATATTCTAAATTTCCTCTCCCTTTTTTAGGAACTACACTCGATGAGAACTCATATGCACACGGTTTTCCACTCGCTGTGCGTCAATGCGAGCAGTCGTCCCAAGACTTTGGAGTATGTGGCCAAGATCCTGCGTCATAACGATCGTCGTGTGCAGTTCGCCAGCGATGAGAAGTTACTTGCCCGCGATGGCTTTGTCATTAATCTGATGAGCGTGCTCCAACAACTCTCGGTCAAGATCAAACTGGATCGCATTGAAGCCAATTTCCATTATTACAACAATTCCCTGGTCAACATTGAACAGGACACGAAGATTCGATTTAGTGAGGAGGAATATAAAAGCTTTTTGGCCCGCGATTTTGCTGCTCCCGTGCAGAATGTAAATTTCCAGACACAATGCTGGTTCCTTACGCTTCAGGCCCATCATCTGGGCTACTTGCCGGCCATTCAGCGATATCGCCAAAAGGTGCGCGCCATCAAGGAGCTGCAGAAGCTCATCGATGAGCTGGATCGCACCAAGCCACATTGGGTCAATTCGCGGTATGCCAATCGCAACAATCAGTTCAAGGAGCGCTGGGAAAAGCAGTTACGCAAACTGAATCGGTAAGATTTACAATTTTCCACTTCTTCATATACATTTTAAAACTAATATATGTTGTATATTTGTATATTTAATAGCTCAAAGACCTGCAGCGAGATAACACTACTTGATCCGGCGCTATTGCAACGCTGCACCGAGTTCTATTCAACCGTGTGCGAATTTATGCTCTACCAATTCGAGGGTCGTCCAATTGAGGGGCCTTTCATCTCGAAGCTGCCGGTGCAGCAGCTGAAACCGACTGATGCATTTTCTGCACTGCCCGAATGGTATATCGATGACATTGCCGAGTTTATATTGTTTGCCATGCAGCATGCCAATGTGGACATTCGACAGGGCATCGATCATTCAATCATCACATGGCTATTGACCTGCGTCTGTGCCTCGCATCTCATCAAGAATCCATACGTGACTGCCAAGCTCGTTGAGGTCATGTTTGTGTTCTCCTTGAAGCCAGCAAATTCGGTAAATACAGCGGTGAGTGAAGGGTACATCATAAGTTAACCATTTATTTAATTCAACTATTGGAAATTTGGATCTGGTAGGTTTAATTTATTGGTACTACTAACAAAAGATTAAGTTATTGCTTTAAATTGCTTTTAAGAAGGGGAAATAGAAAGGAAATGTCAAAAATATTTATAAATCCTTAATTTTTGTCTTGCTTTTGCAGATGTGGAACCATGAGCTGGCACAGAATGCGCTCGTCAGCGCATTGATGCGTTTCTATGTGGACGTGGAGACCACAGGCCAAAGCACTGAGTTTTATGATAAGTTTACCATAAGGTGAGTCCAAAGAATTTCCACAAATCGTTTAGAGCTAAATATATATATGTATTTTTATTGTTATAGATACCACATTAGCCATCTGTTCAAATCCATGTGGGAGAATCCCATACATCGCCAGGCTGTCATCTGTGAGTCGCGGCAAGGCAATCAATTTGTCAAGTTTGTCAACATGCTGATGAACGATACAACATTTTTGCTTGACGAATGCCTCGAGAATCTCAAGCGGATTCATCTAACACAACAATTGATGTCCGATATACAAAACTGGAGCGGCATGAGTGCCGAGCAACAACAGAGTCGCCTCACACAATTGGCGACGGATGAGCGGCAGTGCCGTTCCTATTTAACGCTTGCACGCGAAACTGTTGATCTATTTCATTATCTCACTGTAAGATTCAATTTCCAATTGTAAACAATTCGAATTTTAATTTATTTATTTATCTCTGTAAACTGTAGAGTGACATTAAGGAGCCCTTTATGCGCGCCGAGCTCGTGGATCGTCTCAGTTCGATGCTGAACTTTAATCTTAAACAATTAGCTGGGCCCAAGTGCAACGATCTGAAAGTGAAGAACCCAACTAAATATGGCTGGGAGCCGCGCAGCTTGTTGGCCCAAATCTTTGATATATATCTCCATTTGGACTGTGATAGATTCGCCCAGGCATTGGCAGCCGATGAGCGTTCCTTTGATCTGCAAATCTGCAACGAAGCCGCGTCGCGTATCAAACGATTGGCGCTACGTTCCGGCGTCGAGGTGGAACGCTTCAAGGCGCTCACACAACGTGCTCATGAGATTTACGGTGAGTCCCAGAATTATATTAAATTATAAATTATATTGAATATTAAACAACTCTAAATTCAATGTGGAAACATATTTAATTGATTCAATTTGCTTGCAGTTTCCAATCAACAGACTGAGGATGAATGCGCCGATGCGCCCGATGAGTTCAAGGATCCGCTAATGGATACATTAATGTCCGATCCCGTTGTGCTGCCCTCGGGCACGGTGATGGATCGTGCTATAATCACACGACATCTGCTTAACAGCTGCACGGATCCATTCAATCGGCAGCATCTCACCGAGGACATGTTGGTGACCAACATTGAGTTGAAGCAGCGCATCGATGCCTGGCGCAAGGAGCAGCGTGGCAAGCGGCAGAATAATAATAGCTAAGGGCAGGCGGGTGGGAGGGGATTGATCCTACATAAATGATAAATGATAATACAAAAACCATACATAGTTTAATGTGCAGTTTTAGTGTCTACCGATATCTCTTATACAAATACATATATATATATATATATATATACATATATATAAATGGGTACACTTATTTATATATGTATATGTATATATTTATATATATAATACATAAACATTTATAAATATGCAACATTAGAGTTTAGTTTCTTTTTGGTTTCCTGCTCCGCAATCTGGAACTTTGTAATGCAATAATTGATATATTATATGTACTATTAAAGATTATGTTGCAAATTATTATCGCAAATTCAAATGTTCAATTAATTGTAATAAATATACACACATATATTATATATAAATATACATATATATATATATATATTTATTTGTAATTTCCTGGTTTAATTGGCGTCATCCTGTCCGGCTACAAAAATTTGGAATTTAATTGCAATCGATTGGAATTTACAATAAAGTTTAATAAAGCGTATTTCTAATATAATATATATATATATATAAATTATACATAAACTTCTTTTTAATTATTATTTGTAATTGTAATTGTAACTGCAATTCATCTTCTTCATTTTGTGGTTGTTGTTGTTGTTGGTGTTGTTTTGTATCTCAGTCTGATTGGGATTATTTAACCAGTTTACCAGAAGGGACACCAACCGATGTAGCACTGGCAAAGGTTCTCATTGTTGGTCGCCTGCTGGATGAGCAGCTCCACCTGCTGCTGCTCGGTGACTCCATCCTTGGTCTGGAAATCTGTGCCCGTCAACTTTCGATCCACACGTTGGATGACCATGCTCGCCTTTGTGCTGGTCACATCCGCAAAATTGATGCCAGCGGTGTGCATCTGTTGTGCCTCATAGGTTTTCGACTTGGCCATGGGATTACCCTGCAGCAGTGGCTCCTGCTCCGGTGAATTGCTCAAGCTGCCGCCATTTGCTCCGGCGGCTGTTGTCGTCGTCGCCTCGTTGCCCTTCTTGTCCACATCGAGCAGACGCCAATTGAGCAGCGGATCATAGACAAAGGCTTCCAGCACCGCCATCAACGAGTCCTTGTTACGACGCAGCACCAACATGACGCTCTCGCAGGTGCGTCGATAGGTTCCCTCGATGCCCGTCACCTCCATTGCCTTGATGAGCATGCGGGTGAGACGGAATGGGATCTTCTCCGGGAACTTCTCCCGTGTCATGGCCACCTCAAAGCAATCTCCGAAATCAATGTGCAATATCTTGCCACTCATGCGATCCAACATGAGATTCGAGGGATGACGATCGCCCAGGCCGAGAATATAGCCCACCATGGACATGACCGCCAAGGATCGTGTGTAATTGTTGCGTCGCTCGAACCACAACTCCGATGAGGGTGACTTCAGCCACAGCAGCTTGGCGAGATCATCACCTTGGGTCTGACCCAAGGCATATTCAAAGACCTCGACCTTTTGCATCAGCGTTAGATGATCGTAATCCGGCGCATAGTTCAGCATGGTGCGATGCTCCTGATTCAGTGGCACCTTCTTCTTATCCCTGTAATCCCGGATCAGCGTATGGAGCGTATCACAGTGCGGCACCCAGCCGATCAATCCCGAGTTCGTGCTCAATGGGATGACCGCATAGCGTTGTATGGCCAGATTGCGACGGAAGGTATCGGGATCATCGAGGAGCAGGGTGTTGACCAGCGAGAACAGCTGCATCACACGCTCATCCTGCCGCAGATCCTCGTGACCCTTCAGCAGATACATGTAATCCTTGCCGTTGGAGCCACGGATGCAAAGCTTCCTTGGTCGCTGCTTGGATGTGATCACCTGTAGATTGTTCTTGATGTGACTGATGCGTATCAGCTCCTGGCCGGGATTATATGAGCCGGGCACGGCCAGCTCCAGATCCTTGCAGGTCATCAGCTTGGGCGACACATACGGCAACTCCAGTGACGTCAACTGCGGCAGCTGGCGGGATATCTTCTGGAATACATGATAGTAAATGTCCCAAGCCCGATCCAGATCCATGAGCACAGCCGACGTCTTATAGCGTTGCGTCCACTCGTGGGCTTCGGTCAACTCCCGACCGTAGGCCTGTGAGAAGGAGGTCTCCTTCAAGGTCTGTGGCCCACGGTCCAACATGGCATGCAGGGGCTCGAGGATCTCGAACATGCCGCGGATATTGCGATCGCCAAAGTAGAGACGCGATGCCTCCTCGAGTCCCTCGTGCCACTGCTCATGCCAGAGTATGGCCACCCTAATCAGCTCCTCGCTGCACATGACCGCCTGCTCCACCAGCGTGGGTGAATGCTTCCTCATCGAGTCGAGAATCTTGAAGGCGGCATTTTTACGGGCCAGGGATGCGGATTTGGAGGCGACAGTCAGCGGATAAACCAAAGCCTGCGGATGATTCTTGCCAATGTCCATCAACAGCTGATGTATCAATTGTCCCACCAGCTTGCGATGCGTATCAATGCGGGCTATCAATTGTGGGATCACCTGGAGCCAGGTGTTAATCTCGATTAGCTTCATGCCGGAGAAGACGGCTTCGTAGACCTCGCCGTAGTGGCCATAATCGAACCAGAGCGTCAACAGTCGGAGCGTGTCCTGCAGAGAGTTGCCGCGTATCAGGCTAATGGAACGGAAGAATCCTTGCACCGCCGGCACCGCATACTGCTGGATGATCACGTGCTCGCTGTCCAATCCCAGGGCGAGGGAGATGGGCGGCTGTTGCATCTGCTTGAAGTTCATGTAGGCCCACAGATGCCACGCCTTGTACCAGTTGGGATCATAGCTGGTGGCCTTCTCAAAGGATTCGAGTGCACCCTGCACCGCATCCGGATCCCGCTGATGCTCATGGAGTTTATTCTGCCAGGTGGCCAGCCGCAAATAACAGCGGGCCATCAAACGTTGATCCTGTTGCTTCTGCGCCTCCGGCGGCAAACAATTCAATTGTGCCGTATACGTGTTGACGAAGTGCCTCAACTGATCGTAGGCCAGCTGGAGTTGCGAGGAGGCGGCCAGATATTTGGTATATGCGTAGGTGACTTGCGGCTGATTGCATGGCAACGGCTCGTGGGGCATCAGCTGGGGATCCTTGCCCAGGAGCATCACCAGCGTCTTGTGGGACAAGTAGAGGGATCCGCTCTTGCGGCACAAGCTGGCATACTTCAGCCAGGTGTGGATATCCTCGTGTGGCTTCACCACCAGCGAATGCACTTGGATAATCCGTCGCCAGTCCTCCACCAATCGCTGTCCACCCTGGAGTCGCTTCCACCACATGAGCTTGAGGGGTTCCCGGCGTTCCGGTATCAGTTTGTATTGTATCACCTCCTCCAGCTCGGCGAGCATCTGGACACAGACCATGGCGCCATAGGCACGCTCATAGGACTCTCCCGCCATCGATGTCAACTCCGTGTCCAGCAAATCTCGCGTCTCGTCAATCAAACGTTGTGCCGTCTCAAAGTCATCGTGATGCACGGCGAGCACAGCACGATAATAGCTGCCATCCTGTGTGTCCACTGGGATGCAACGCACATACTCCTGCATCCCTTCCCAATCCTGGAGACCCCAGGCCGCCACTGCAGCCAATGGACTTGCCCGGGACTTGGCATCCACACTGAAATTGGGCCATTCCTGTTTGCATTCCGTGCTCAGCTCGGACCAATTGCCGAGTGCCTCCAGGCAACGCATGTGTCCCAGACGCGCCTCCAGATCCGTGGTGTTCGCCTGCAGATTCTCCTGGTAATGACGCAATGCCTGATCCCAGTTGTGGAGCTTCTCGTACCATCTGCCCTGGACATTCAATTCGTTTGCCGTATTCCTGTACGTGGTCAGGAGACCCTCGGCTGCCTCGCGCTGCTGCAGCTTGTTGTTGATCAGGATTAGCGACTCAAACACATGGGCATCCTGTCGCAGCACAAACTCCTCCTCCTTGTAGCGCAGGGCTTTGGCATAAGCCCGACAAGCCATGGCCCGTGTGCCGAGCAACTGCGTCTCAATGGGTATGGGATCGCGGTCGCAATGCTCCATGAACTCGGCCAGATTGAGTATGGTCTGGGTAATCTCCGGCATGTCTGTGATCTGCAGAGCCTGAATCAAAGATTGGGTGAGTTCATGCTTATGCTCCGGCGACAATTCCGTCCAGCACGAGATGAAGGCGGCATTGAAGAGATCCCGGAGTAACGTGTCATAATCCTGGGCCAACACACAGCAGGCACGCAGGGCATGGGATGGGGATTCCTTGAGCAGGCCAATGGATAATCGCTTCAGCCATTCAACCCAATCATCTTTGGACACCAGACGCGTCACCTGCCAGGCGGTTCTCAGTGCCGTTGTGGACACCTTCAGATTGTTGCTATTGTTGCTATCGATGACAAAGGGTTCATTGAACTGCCGTTGATTGAAATCAGCGCCGATTCCAGCCCCGAATCCGAATCCAATGCCACAGGCATCCGGTATTGTGGTGTTGGATTGGATGCGCGTCAATAGCTTCTCATATTCGGGATCCACAATGCGATGCTTGTTAATCACACGCTGCACCATCGGCACAAAGACCAGATACTTTTTACCCAGCTGCTTCATCAGAGATCTCAACGTGGTCATCGCCTGATCCCTCAGCTCCGGCTCCGCTTCCAGCACACGCACAAGCGGATGGATGATGCGGGAGGAGAAGTCGGTAAAGTCCAGCTGGCAGGCAAGATTATTGATCGTCTCCAGGGCCACAAGGGACACCTGTTGTGGCACATACGGCGAATCAAAGAGCTTCACAATTGGTGGCACAATCAGGGGTAAATAATACCCCAAGGTGCTGCCGAATTTCTGCAATGCCTGCAGCAATCTTCGGGTGACCATGCGATCCTTGGAGTTGTCATGTTGCAGCACCCTCAGGATTTGCGGTATCAATTGTGCCAGGTAATCCCGGAACTCGCAGCCTAAGGCGACGGCAATCTGCTCGATCAGATTGATGAGTGTCGAGTGGAGTGGCGTATTGATTGTCCAGAACTCCTTGATCAGCTTGAAGATGTCGTCCATGTAGCTGATGATGTGCAGCTTTACAAACGCCACCAAAATGGCCAATTGTTGGAAAAGAAACTCCCTCAGATTGTTATCCGCCGTGCGCACATTGTCCAAGAGATTGGGCAGCACCTGGGCCAAATAAGGAACACACTTGATGCCCAGCGTGTGGAAGATGAAGGTGACAGCTTGAACGACACTCGTGTGGCGTCTACTCAATGTGGGATCCCGGAGAATGCGCATCAAGGCGGCAATTGCCACAGCCGGATAATATTCATCCAAGGCGTTGCCCATGTTGACCAACAGTTCGGCTGTGGAAATGTCCTGGCTCTCATCCGCCTTGCCATCGGAGTAGGCAATCAGCACATTATCCTTCTGGCTGTCAATCAATCCCTTGTTCATCTTGTGCTTATACGGATCCATGGCTCCCAATAAACCCAACACACGTATCGTTTCACGGCGGATCGAGCGACGTTGTTCCGTCTTCAGGAAATTAATTAGAATGTCTATGAGCACGGGATATTTGTGATACGGACTGACAACGCGTCCCGTCGCGCTTATCAATTGTCCCAGGGTCCACAAGGCGACGCCACGTTTATCCGGACTGCCGGCATCGCCCAACATCTCGAGGAGAATGGAGAGCAGCTCGTCTGCCCACAGTTCCATTTCATTGGAGCCGCCATTCACCTCCGCCAGATCACCAATTGTCCGGAGTACATTCAGCACCACGCCGGGATTGGACTCCGGCTCATGTAGTTTGGGCACCAAGGCTTTCAATATGGGATTCATGTAGGAGGAGATGAGACGTGGTGTGCTTATCACCAAATGATCCAACATCCGTGCACTTTGCTCCTTGTTCCTGCTCATTCCGGAGTACTTCAAATCCGTAAGAAGTTCAATCATTGTGGTGCGCAGCTTGGGCATCACATAAGCGGGATTCATGGAGGACAAGCGACCGATGGTAACCATGGCCAGTTCCCTAATCTCAAAGATCTCATCATGGAGCGTGATGAACAACGCATTAAGGGATTCCGGTTGCGCCAACTTGGCATCAAAGGTCTCGTCAAGGGAGCGCAGTATCCGGATACGGACATTGCAATCCATGTCGGTGATGGCGACGGTCAGAAGGCGTTCAATCACATGCGAGACCGTATCGCTGAGTGTCCTCGAGTTCTCCATGCTCTCCGCCGACTGCACCGCGAGTTTCAACAGACGTGTACAGGTCTGCACCGCCTCCAGGCGAATCTCGTGCTGCTCGTGCACAATAAAGACATCCGCACAGCTGTAAAACATAAAACACACAATTAATTATTGATCAGGCATAATTTTTCAAATTAAAACTAGTTTAGAAATCCATTTCAAAATGCATTAAAAATTATAATAATTGAATCTTAAAAGGGTTCAACGTTTTAAAATTAATTCATTTGTTTAAAGTATGAAATTGTTTAATCAGACAAAAAAATTGTTTATATTTATTAATACGTGATAAAAATGCTTAAATTAAAATACTTAATAAAAACAATTAGAAATTTGTGACTCTTCCTGTTATTTGGCGTCACAAAGTCCCCTTCTTCATCGTCGACGAGAAAATAACATTCATTTATTAATTTTTAATTTATTTAATTCATTCTATTTTATTGCTATTTCAAGTGTCTATTTATTTATTTAAAATTATGATCAAAGATAATTTCTTAATAATTAACTATGGTATTACATTTTAAATTTAAATTTTGTATTCAAATTCTCTTGTATATTTAAAGTTTCGTTTATCTTTCTTTTTTATTGCTATTTAAGGTGACTATTTGTTTATTAAAAATTATGATGAAAGAATATTTTTAAATAATTAAATATAAAATGAGTATCAGATTTAAATATATAATTGAAAATTTCTCCTAAAAAGATTTTAATGTAAAAATGTAATCGATTTAAATATAAAAAAATATTCCTTTCCTAATTTTTATTATCTTGACTATTTTATTGCAGGTTAAAGTGACTATTTGTTTATTAAAAATTATGATGAAAGAATATTTTTAAATAATTAACTATAATTTGAGTATCAATTCTAAATCCTCTTTTAAAAATCAAATTTTTGTTGAAAAATATTGCAGTGTAAAAGTGTATCTCATTAAAAAAAATTCATTCCTTTATATTTAATATCTTAACAATTTTATTGCTGTTTTAGGAGACTATTTAATTATTTCCAATTATTATTAACGATTATTTCTAAACAAGTAACTATAAATTTTTATGTAATTCAAATGTTTTTATTTTAATGTGAATTTAAAATTTAAATTCTCTTGTAAATATCAAATTTTAGTGGAAAATTGTAACTCACCGTTGAATCAAGTCCAGCATGTTTTGCTCCTCGAAATTGAAGGTGCCGAGTGTCTTGAGGGCCAGCACAATGGTGGCGCTGTCCGCCGAATGCAGCATCAGGGATGCATCAATACTGATCGGTGGCATGGCGCCATATGGCATGGATGAGGGTTTATTCATGAGCACCTTGTAGAGCACGTCCGTCAATCCATCCGTTACGGCCAACTTCAATTCCGGCACATTCTCTGCGAGCTCACGCAGACAAACAGTCAGAGCTGGCGACAAGCCCGTATGGAACATCTGCTCGAGAACATCCCTGACATCCTCGGCAATTTGGGACTTGACTGCATGTGCCAACAACGTGATGCAGGCAAAGACCGCCGCATCCACTGGAGGCTTTCGCCTGCTGGTCAAATCCTTGGCGGGCAATGCTTGTTTAATGCTGCCCATAATGTTCTTCAGATGCTGCTCAATGTCGCTCTCAACGGCAACGGCCATGTAACCAAAGGTTATATATGCCACATTGCGATCCTTCTCCTTGCCCCGCAAAATGGACATCAAATGATCAACGCAGATTTTAAGATATTTTGAGACAAACACCTCACGATTAAAGGCCGCCAAACGTGGCAAAATCTGGAGCAGAGCCTGCTGCACATAGGGAGATTTGGATGAACGCTGCTCCAGCACATTGTCGCAAATGGTTATAAAGTGTTCCTTGAGTATCTCATGAGCATAAGCCGACTCCAGCACAGTTTGCTGTAAAGAAATAAAGTTTAATTTGGTTTATCTCTGAGAAGTACTTTTGAGTATGGATTGATTAAACTAATATTTTGAACGCCTCACCTTACAATAATATTAGAAAATTTAAAGAAACCATATTAATGATAAAGAAAGAAGTTCAAAAAATATATATAATTCAGACTTCAAAAAATAAGAAAAATATAATTCATTTCTATGAGGAAAAATTATTTTATATGTAAGATAAAAAAAGTGGAGTTTAAAAATAAAGAAAAAAAATGTTAGAAAATTTAAAGAAACCAAATTGATGATAAAGAAAGAAGTTCCAAAAATATATATAATTCAGACTTAAAAAAATAAGAAAATTTGAATTCATTAATGTAAGGAAAAAGTACTTTATATATAATATTAAAATGTGGAGTATACAATTTAATTAATTCCATATGATTCTAAATAATTGTTGTGGTTTTTTGATGGTTCCTATTTCTAAAAGTATCCAGAATATTAAACATATCTTTAATATAATATTCTGGAATTCTATTTTTTTTTTTAATAATTCTTGCCTCTTAAATTTTTTTCCTAACAACTCCATACTTTCTTCTTCATTTTTAATAATTATTTACAACCTTTTTTGGTATCCTTATATTTTTTAACACCAATTTGTAATTCATATTATTTTTCCTTAAAGTTCAAATAAGGAATTGTTCTATTTCGAGATTTTTGATTCTTTTAAATAGGGAAAACTTTTCTGAATTCAATTGTTTACTATATCCAGACCCGACTGTATTCCTACTTACGCTTGTGAACTTCTTGTTGGCCATGCCATTGTGTTGTTCCGTCTCCATCTGCTTCTGTGTGCCGCCCAATTTATCCACAAAGGGCATTTTGAGACGGGGCACAATTGTAGTCAATTGATTGCCCACTGTGGATGAGCTGCTCGACTCCAGAAACTTGTTATGCTGTGGCCTTGGGAACAGTTGCTTTAGCGTTGTATAACGACGTTCCCAGTTCGCATTGGCGCAGCGGAAGAGCTCATTGAAGACAATGAGACCGCCGTGAATGCGATCATCGCGGGTCATGCCCTTCTGCTCCTTGCCCGTCATGACATCCGTGTTAAAACTGCTGCTCGCTTCATCATAACAGATCTTATACCATTGTGGTTCACTCGATTGCTTTGTATTTTCTCGCTGTGCGGTTACAATTAATGCAGCCCGTAGAGCCTCTCCAGCGGATTCACGTATAGCCGGCTTTGGATCAAAGATGGCATTGAAGATGTGTTCAAAAAACGTCAAAATTTGCTGATAGAAATAGGTTGGAAGCGCAATTGCCAGCTCTCGCAAGATGAAGACCGCAGCATGGCGACGATACTAGAAGAATAGGTTAATTAGTTGACCTGCTGGTGAACTTTAGATTTACATACTTCTTGTCTGTCGCCGCTGAGCATCTCGAAGGCCTTCTTGATGTCAAAGTCAAAGGATTCGGCGCCCTTGGAGCCGGGCATATTGGCCAACTTGACCAACGAGCGGGCGGCAATTTCCATAACAGACACATCATTGATGAGCAACAGATCGCGCAGTCGGTTGAGATAAGGGGAGATTCCTTTGCGGGTTATGGGACCATCGCCACTTATCAAACACTCTGCAAAATCAAAGAAATTCAGTTGGGAATGGGAACTATTTGTAATTGTGACTCACTCATGGCCAAGGCGCCGCCTTTTTTCTCATTAATGTCCGTTGCATTGACCATGTTGAATATGTGATGGTCAAAGTCCTCAAAGAATTGCACCAACTCCTCCTGCGACATTTCCCGCAGCTCCGTTTTAACATACAGGAAAAGATCCTGCGCTGCCTTATTTTGCACATTGCGATTTCGGGACTTGAGTCCATTAACGAACTGTTGCACAATTGAGGAGGTCGACATGTTTAACATTCACTTCGGTGGTTTCACTTGGCCAATGGGTGTGGAGTGTGTGTGTGTGGGGGAAGGCGGGGAGGGGGGTGTACACCCAAGTGCCTGGACTGAAAATGCAAGCAGGTGCACTTTGAGGTTATAATTTCCTTGCCCCCGGGATTCTTGTTTCTTCTGTCTGGGCACGTAACGCAATATTCCACGGCGAGCGTTTGCTAATTTCACATGATTATGTTGCGCTCTAGCGTGTCAATGCCAATTAAAATGGTTATTTTATCGTTATTGTCCTCACAAAATCTATTTTTTGCCCCCCTGTTTTGCTCAGAGTTTGTTTTGCAGCGGATAAGGTAGTAGAGATGTGAGAAAATTCTTACCAAACACCGTAAATAGCGATAAATCATATATCGATGGTTTGCTGCTTAGTACGATATATATATCGATAGCACTGCAGTTATGGCCTATGTACACTGACTGGTAGCAGCGTGAACAGTTGGCCGCTTAAATGTTGTTGCATATAATTATAATTAATCAATAAATTAAAAAAGAATTGCTGCTATGCATTGTTTCGACTTGTTAATATAATAAAGAAACACTTATAATCGCTATAGTAAACAAAACAAATTAATGTTTTCTTTTCTTTAACATTTTGCTAAAAATGTGTTAGCAACTGGCACAACATTTTTCACACAAAAAATATTGTTGCATTTTTTGTATTTTTAAATGGTTAAAAAATTTATAATAACAGAAGATACATTACCGCGTAAGCATTAAAAATATTACAATTTTCATATTATAATATTTGATTAACATTTCTGTTTATTGGCTTAACAGAGTCTGTTAAAAATCGGCCAATGTTAGTTAAAAAACGATAATCTTGAAATAATCGATAAGCACAGATTTCAATGTATTGGAAAACTGTGTGGAGCTGCCAATCTATGAAAATGAAAACTCAGTCTGCTGAGAATTTTCATAAGAGCTAAAACAAATGTGAGTAAAAGCGATTTTCCAACCAGAAAAACTAATGTATTTGTGTTAGAAAAACAAGTAAAACAATGTTTTAAGTGCATACAATTAGAGAAAACACGTTAACTGATTGTCTGTGCGGTTAATATTTGAAAAGTAACATTTCTAAACTGAACGTCGGCAGCGAGTGTGGAAATCCGTGTGTGTGAAAAATCGATCGTTTTGCTGAAAGGGGTTTGAAGCTTTCACTGGGGGCTGCTGCTTGCTTGGCAGCGCCATCTACTTTTTCCTTTTTTTTGCGCTTTTCGTTTGCTGCAACAAAAAGAAGCGTGCAAAAAAATGTGTGTGTTTGTTTATAATAAATACGAGTAGTTAAAGCTACAATCGAGAGTATCCGACTGTGAGAGACTCTGTACCTTTCTACGTTGTAGTGAAGTGTTCTCATCTTCTTCTTTTCTTCTTTATTTGGCCCGACATTGCGTTTAATTGTTTTTGGAATAACTTGAGGCTAGTTTTTTTATCCGATTGCAATGTAATTGTATCATGACACATCTATGTTTTATTTAGTATAATATTTTAAAATCATAAAAACAGTTACAAGTAACTTTTGCATTTAACGATTTGTCCGGTTTTGCTGTCCCTTTCTTTGGTGTTCTCGTCTATTCTTTCTCGAATCAATAGTTGGCAACGCTGATATTTTCGAATCAATAGTTGGCAACTCTGATATTAATTGCCTGATAAGACATTTAAAAACAATTTGTTTTTTAAGGTAAACAAATGCGTCAAACTGGACTTGGTAGGATAATATATGTATGTACAATAAATAAAATAAAATTTGAGATCAGATTAGAAAAAGTGTAATTTGTCTAGCCATATAAATAAACACATATACAAATATTTATACTATCTACATATATATTTATAATTATTGTTATTTAAATTTTCGAATATTCGTTGATCGTTGCAGTAATCGAATTTGCACGTTTACAGTTGAAACAACGAACGCACCTCAAACATGTCGAGCCTAAGGAGAATGAAGGACGAGGAACGCGAATCCGAATATGGTCGCGTGTTTGCCGTCTCTGGGCCAGGTAAGACGTCATCTTTGTCCTTCTCGCCCCATTTATCATCATCCCTCCTTCTCTAGTCGTTACGGCGGAGTGCATGTCCGGCTCTGCGATGTACGAGTTGGTGCGTGTGGGATACTATGAGCTGGTCGGGGAGATCATTCGTCTGGAGGGTGACATGGCCACCATTCAGGTGTACGAGGAAACCTCGGGCGTCACAGTCGGTGATCCCGTGTTGCGTACGGGAAAACCTCTATCCGTTGAACTGGGTCCCGGTATTATGGGCAGCATTTTTGATGGCATTCAGCGTCCACTGCGCGACATTGGCATCATGACCAACTCCATCTATATACCCAAGGGTGTTAATACACCTGCCCTTTCACGCAGCGTAAATTGGGAGTTTAATCCCTTAAATGTACGTGTTGGTTCCCACATCACGGGCGGCGATGTTTACGGCATTGTCCATGAGAACACTTTGGTCAAGCAGAAGATGCTTGTGGCACCTCGCGCCAAGGGCACTGTGAGATATGTTGCTCCCGCAGGCAACTACAGTCTCAACGATGTTGTGCTGGAAACGGAATTCGATGGCGACATTACGAAACATACAATGCTGCAGGTGTGGCCAGTGCGACAGCCACGTCCCTGCACAGAGAAGCTGCCGGCAAACCATCCACTTTTCACGGGACAACGTGTCTTGGATTCGCTGTTCCCTTGTGTTCAAGGCGGCACGACGGCCATTCCCGGTGCCTTCGGTTGTGGCAAGACTGTCATCTCACAGGTGAGTTTATCATCTTCCCATTGATTCCATTTAACTAACATCTCTTCTGATCTTAGTCACTGTCAAAGTACTCCAACTCCGATGTCATCATCTACGTCGGCTGCGGCGAGCGTGGCAATGAAATGTCCGAGGTACTTCGAGATTTCCCGGAACTCACCTGTGAATTCAATGGCGTTACCGAGTCAATCATGAAACGCACGGCTTTGGTGGCCAATACCTCCAACATGCCTGTCGCTGCTCGTGAGGCTTCCATTTACACTGGCATTACGTTGTCCGAGTATTTCCGTGACATGGGCTACAACGTGGCCATGATGGCGGATTCCACCTCCCGTTGGGCTGAAGCCTTGCGTGAAATCTCTGGTCGTCTCGCTGAGATGCCTGCCGATTCCGGCTATCCAGCCTATCTTGGTGCTCGCCTGGCCACCTTCTATGAACGCGCTGGACGCGTCAAATGCTTGGGTAATCCTGAGCGTGAGGGCTCCATCTCTATTGTGGGTGCGGTGTCGCCTCCTGGTGGTGATTTCTCCGATCCCGTGACCTCTGCCACACTGGGTATTGTGCAGGTGTTCTGGGGTCTCGACAAGAAGCTGGCACAACGTAAACATTTCCCTTCAATCAACTGGCTCATCTCCTATTCCAAATATATGCGTGCTCTGGATGAATATTATGACAAGAACTTTCCAGAATTTGTGCCACTGCGTATGAAGGTCAAGGAGATATTGCAGGAGGAGGAGGATCTATCCGAAATTGTGCAATTGGTGGGCAAAGCATCGCTGGCCGAGACTGACAAAGTGACGCTGGAGGTGGCCAAGCTGCTTAAAGATGACTTCTTGCAACAGAATTCCTATTCGTCATATGATCGCGTGTGTCCTTTCTATAAAACCGTCGGCATGCTGAGGAATATCATGGCATTCTATGAGACGGCGCGTCATGCTGTTGAATCCACAGCCCAATCGGACCATAAAATCACATGGAATACCATCAGGGAGTCCTTGGGCGGCATTATGTATCAGCTCTCCTCAATGAAGTTCAAGGTATGCGATTAAATTGTAAAGAAACTAAAAGAATTTTATTAATAATCTATCTTTATTCGCAGGATCCTGTTAAAGATGGCGAGCAGAAGATCAAGGCGGACTTTGATCAGCTGCATGAGGATCTACAGCAGGCCTTCCGAAATCTGGAGGATTAGACAACAAATACCAAAGAATGAAAAACCAAACACTAAAAAACCAAAACGAAATAAGCAACCAAAGTTAGGTTATTATTCGAATTCCCCCATCAAGCTAGTCATATATACATATTGCATAATAAGATATTTGAAAAACAATTTTATTTTTAAGCTAAACAGTTTAGAACGGTTGCGTCAGGCTGGACTTGGTATGATACTATACAATGAATACAAAATGAATAATAGCTAAAATGAGATTTCAGATCAGATTAGGAAAAGTTGAACAATAATTAGCCGATAACGCAAATGGAAAATTGTCCAGCCATATAAATAACACAAACACACACACACAGAAATACACTTACATATATACATATACATATATATACTATCTATGTTGATATATATGTGTATACATATATAATTATTGTAATTCACAGCTACTACTTTTATTATTGTTAGTAAATGATAAATGAAATTCGTCAAAATCGTAAAGTTATCTAATTGTGTTCTCTACGTAACTGTAACTACAAAATTACTAACAATTTATTTAATGTTTTTTGCCATTGCGTGTTACAACATGTTAAATACAATACGAAATTATAATATTATTATATATTATAGTCCTTTACAAAAACGCAATAATTACGTAGTCCAAATGCATATACTACCTTATAACTAATAACTTTTGTGCGTGTTGCAAATGGAGCTATACAAATAAAAATGTATTATGAATGTTAATATTAGCAAACTTATTGTACTTTTATTCAACAATTTGCATATTTATGAAACTTCAATAAGAATTACATAGTTTTTGAATTGCGCGCCCATTTTTTAAATCATGTTTGCATTTCAGTTTTACAGCACTGCAACTTAACAGTCACTGTACAGAACTTCATACGCTTAACAGACAGCTTAACATGTCGGCGATGGGTGTGAATGGCAAGCAGCCGCGCTGTCAGTGACGTGTTGCACTATATTTCTAAATAAATTATATTAAATATATTGTGTAGAGTGTTAAAACATGTCGCAATTTGGTGGGCCCAACGATTTCTACGCCTCCGGGCCGGCAGATGCCAGCTATAACTTTGACATGCCCGAGTTTGGCCAAGAACTGTGAGTTTGCATTTTAGCAATTGACATTTGCCTTTTGTTTACCGTTTGCTGGCGTTGTCTTTTTGTATTGCAGCAATTTCCAGAGTTTCGACAATACACAGCCGTCGGTGCCGCCGAGTTTTGATGCTCCCTATAGTAACGCGCCAAATCAAGGACTTGGCGGCTTTTACGATCCAACAGCCTACACAGATAATACCTATGCACAGGACAAATCATTTAATCAAACTGGCGCTACCGGCGCCGCTGCCACAGGCAACGAGTTTGACGATGAGCCGCCGCTGCTGGAAGGTAAGCTTACATCCACATACAGTGAATCAATAAAATATTGGCACACCTCAAATAAAATAAAGAAAACTAACGAAAATTAACAATACTTTTATGATTCACTGCACTTACACTTACACATACCTAATCTGCTTTGTTTTCTTTTTAGAACTGGGCATCAATCCAAATCATATCTTCCAAAAGGTAAGTCTTAGCCGTACTGGAGTAGTCTAAAATTGAACATCTTGAGATGTCTGTAAATTGCATACCCTCGGGCCACACAATTTATGAAGTGGAATCCCCTCGGAGGTCGCCTCGAGATTGGCTCACTTTGTTTGCATGCGCAATTACTCCATCTGCTGCAATTCTCTCGCATTCTCTCTCTTCCTTTGTCTTCTGCCTCTACGCACTTTGCTTTTGTTTTGAATTTTCTAATTTGTGCAGTGGCAATAGCAAGTGGAGTAAGAGGGACGGGAAGTCTGCACTTTAGGCTGAGCTTTTCCAACCGCTGTCGCAGTCGCTGCCGCTGCCGACTTTGCTCGGCTTTTTAATTGAAATTTAAATGTTTTTGCATTTCGCTTTTGTATTTATTTATTGCACGCTGCTTTTGCTCGTCGCCATTTACCATTTTTTGTTCAGTTCGTTTGCATTGTTGCACTTGTTGTTTTGTCGTTAATGAAGACATATTTTTTCATTGCTCTGCTGCCATTTTGTTGTAGTGTTTTTTAAATAAATAAAACAACTTTTGTGTTTTTAATTAAACTTTTTCTTTCTCTATGTAACTTTTCTCGCATTTTTGTACATTTTATAAAATTTGCGTAAATTTTTTCCCCCATTTTTCCTCTCTTCCTGTTTTTCTGCTGTCGTAATAGTTGTTGGAATTTATTACGTTTGTGTTAATTGAAAAATGAAAATGTTAATGAGTTTGTGTGCCATCATAAAAATTAAATGAAATACTAATTAAATTGTACTGAATTCGACTGGAGGAAAACAGAAAAAAAAGCTTGGCAATAAATTACAAATAAACGAGTGTGACCAAATCAGATTAAAAGAGATACTGATTTAAATTCGATTTGGTCACACTCTTACCTTTTATTAGATTCTAAGGTTAAAATGAATAAAAAATTATTTAGTTACAATTTATAATTATTAATTTAAAGGTTTTTAAAATTCCAGTTATAAATCATGTATTCTTCAGCATGGATTAATCTTTTTATTATGATTATTATTTGAAACTTTCTAAATTCCACAGTTTTTATAATTGGAAATTGAAAATTCCTGAAATTATTTATAAGTTATCTATTGCAAAAACTTAAAATATTTATTTAAACTTAGTTTCAAAAAAATATATTCAAATGTTTCTAATTTTTTTTCTTTTATAAAATCTTAAAAAAAGGGTATTTGTTCTAAAGTCTAATTTTAAACCTGTATTTTTTATTTGGTATATTTAAAAAATATAGTTATTTATAATTTCTTAAATTTAAGAATATAATTATGTATTTTTTAGGAATCAAATCAAATATATTTACTGTAGATTCAAAAGTGTAGACCTTCTATAAAATTCATTAAAAATGTTCATTTTAAAGTTGTTAACATTTTCAAATCTTTGGCATTATTGTTGAAAAGGATTTTATGTTTGGCTTGAGATCAATTTAACAACCCAGGGGTCACATGTGTTGCCTGTAATCGACGATTGTTTTTGCTTGTTTCGTTGTTTGTTTGGGCGGCTGTTGTTTCATTTATTTCTGGGCGTATCGGTCTAAATTCTCGTGTGTCAAACATGTTGACAGCTACGTTGGCTGCTCCATTGCCCCGATGTCCCGCTGTTCTGCTGCCCATTGGTCTGCAATATCATTTATCATCAATTTCCATTTTTCAAATTTTACTGTGCAACAGTGAAAACACAAACATAGAGAAAGAAAAAGAAGAAAAAGAGGAAAACAGCAACAGCAACTGTTCAAAAAAACGAAATTCTGGCTCAATTTTATGACCGCTGAGCGAACAAATGAATTGTGTCGTGTCCTGCCGCAGGTTGTGAATGATGATGGGTTGTCCATCCAATCCAGGCTGTAGTAGAGTAGATCCCCCACCCAGTTTGCAATCCCTCACAGTTGTTATAATTTTAATCTCATTGCTGTTTTCTCTTCTTTTTTCCCCTCATCTTTTCAGACTTTGGCCGTGCTTAATCCCTTGCGCGGCACAGACCAACAAATACTCCAGGATACGGACATGGCTGGGCCATTGGTCTTTTGCCTTACACTCGGTGGCATTCTCCTGCTGGTATGTACATACATCTCCTAATTGCATAATGTTGATGCTTTTTTTGATTTAACTCTTACGTTACGGATTATACAGGAAAACAATAACATCTTCTCTTCTCTCATTTTCTTTTATGTAGAGCGGTAAGGTTACATTCTCGTATATCTATGGCATTGGAGTGATGGGCTGCATATTTTTCTACTGTCTGCTGTCTTTGATGGTCACCCGATCCCAAGTGACCTTTGGCGCGGTTGCCTCCGTTCTGGGCTATTGTCTGTTGCCCATGGTCGTACTATCCGGCATCAACATTTTAATCACCATTCAGTAAGTAATTGTTGACACAACTCGCTAGCTTTTTACACTATTTGAGGCACAGTACAGTACAGTCAACACCGCCATTATGCACCACTCAACAACAATCCACCATCCACAACTTCCACTCGCACTCGATTTGTATTTATGTTTTTAATTGAAAAGTTCCCAATGCATTGTGTGAAGCCGTAATTACAAACTTGGCCTAAGTCTGTCCAGCAGCGACTGCAGCACGTTCAACTGCTTAACCCTCTCTCTCTCCTCTCTCCATCTCTTTCTCTTCCTCGTTATCTACATTTCTCTCTGTTTGATATTTGGACTTGGCTATTTCTAGTTTGATTGTGAACCCAACTATAACAATTGTTTACAAATTGAATCCAAGTGTCTAACATTGATTTAAATCTTTCAGTTTAGACTAAGAGACCCAAAAGGATTTGCTTTGATTTGGTTGATAAATTGCAGTTAAAAAGCTTCTCAAAGCTTCGTAGAAAGTGAAATTGAATCTCTGCAACATTTATTTAATTTTTGCGCGTTCTTCGAAAATTTTTGTTTTTTTTTGATAGTTTTAATATTAATCTTTTAGATTACTTGTAGAAATAAAAAAGGTTTTGAGTTTCCTTTCAGTTGTTTAAAAAAGGGCAGAGAAAATTATTTAAACTTTCAATGTAGTTTTATATTATCAAAAAATATATTTATTTATGCCTATTTTTTAGCTTAAAATATTATTTAAAATGAGTCGAATTTCTTAGCTTTGATTTTAATCCTTCAAATTACTTTAAGAAATCCAAAGTATTGTGCTTCCTCAGTTTCATTTGTAGAAGAAATGGTAGAGTACATTATTTAAATTCTTCACAAATATCTATGTAGTTTTATAAAAATATCTCAATATATTTATTTATGCCCATTTTTTAACGTTAAATATTAATTTAAATAGGTCGATCCGGTAGATTTGTTTCGAATTTCACTTTTGTTTACAAGTTCACAGCAATGTGAGAATTTCGTATTAAAGTTTTTATTTGCAAATGGCGCAATAAAAAGTATGCTATGTTTTTTCTTGTGAATCGGTTTTATATGTGGAATTCGAAACCAATGGCGGATTTTTTTACGAACTGTTCCATATCTATTTGACGGTTTAACATTTTCATCACGTTTACGAATCACGAACAATTCAATCACGTTTCGAGGTTGCCATACAGTTGTGATTTTTTCATCGACTAGTTAACAGATGTGGCAACTTTGCAGCTCAATTTTAAGAAACTTAAAGATACAATTTTGTTATAGTTTATCTATCACTTATTATTTTTGTAGTTTATCTCTAAATATTTTTGTAATTGTAATATTTATCTAAATCTAAATAGTTTTATAAATACCCTTAAGATACATATAATTAATTTGAATTAGTAATAATCCCCTTCTATGCTTCTCTGTCCTGCATATCGTTTATTTCATGGCTCATATCCTTTTTAGTTTGTGTAGAATAAATTCTTAAAGAATAAGGAGAATATTTGTTGTAGTTTATCTAACTCTAAATAGTTTTATAAATACCCTTAAGAAGCATATACTTATTTGGAATTAGTAATAATCCCCTTCTATGCTTCTCTGTCCTGCATATCGTTTATTTCCTGGCTTATATCCTTTTTAGTTGTGTGGAATAATCTTCTAAAGATACAACTGAATATTTGTTGTAGTTTATCCATCTCTAATTATTTGTATAAATACCCTTAAGTAACATATACTTACTTGCAATTAGTAATAGTCTCCTCCGTTCAGTAAAGCGACTCTTCCTAGCTTATCTTCTATATAGTTACACATACGCTACACTCATGTGGCATAGAGGGTTTTAATTTTGTTGCAGCGGTGCATAAAAAATAGGCAACTTAATTTGCGCTTTTAGTGTACTCTGGGGCAACAATTTCGAGCGGCGCTCGAAGGGTCCGGCTCGGATCCGTTTCGTCCTGGCTGAGTTCAACCAAAAAAAAAAGAAAAAAAAAAATAGAGAAAAACGCGTCCAAACGTTGTGCCGTTTAATTTTCGCGCCACTTCGCACAGAGAGAGAGTACGAAGGCCACAGTAAATGATGGGAGACAGTGAGAGTGAGAGAAAGAGGGGGAGAGTGAAATAGAGGTATGTGGGATACCCACAGTTGGCCACGTATTTTCCTTTCCAAATATGTGTTCAGCACTTGCTGTACGTGTGTGTGTGAGTGTGTGTGTAGTTTGTGTAGTTTGTTGGCTACGTTTTATTTTCTTTCTCTCTGTTGCTGCTGCTGCTTCTTCTTTTTGGTGAGCATCACGCAAATGTTGCGTGCACCATACCCAAAAAAAAAATTAAACAAGCGGGAAATGCAAAAGTCGAGACCCCGACTATAGGAATACCCGTCACATACTTTTAATAGCTTTTATTGTTTTTAAAATTAAAACAGCCATTTAACCGATTTCATAGCGATTAGGTAGGATGATAGATAACAATAATAGATAACTTTAATTACCAAAAAGTAAAACGTTATATCATAAAAGCTCTGGGAAGAAGGCGAATCAAAAATATAAAATAAACTGGATCTGCGTGAGGTTTATGGAAATCTGTTTGCCAAATTTGGTTGCTCTAGCTCTTATAGTCTCTGGCTAGCTCCTATAGACATGACTATATGGACTCCGGTCCTGATGCTGGTCAAGAATATAAAAGCCTGTTCCGGTTTACACTTTATATTATGTATTTTATATCAATTAATAAAATGTAAATGTTATCGTTGAATTTAGGCAAAGTATTTAAAATTGATCGTTTTTCACATTATCGAACTTAAATGCAACAACTCATATTCAATTTAACCCGCATAATTGGTCCAAAATGATATTAGAGCAGGTTAAAGATATTTACTTTATAGGATATTTACTTTATATGATCGGAGTTGCTTCCTTCTCTCTGTTACATAAATTTCAACGAATACAATATACCCTATTACTTATTTTTTAAGTAACGGCTATAAAAAAAGGGTACAAAAAATGAGAGAATGTTACCACCTCCCCCTCCCGCCAACAATCTGGGCACGTCCAACTCTATCGAGCCTTTTGGCCAGAACTCTGGCACGTCATAATTTCAACTGGCGCTGGCACGAAAAACAACTATTGCCGTAGCTTACTCGACACCAGCATCGTTTTGTGTCTGCCCCACCCCCCTCTTTTTCTCTACCCCTCTGGTAAGCCCCCCCCTTTTTTTTTGATAGTTTTTTTCCAGCTGCTGTTGAAGCTGCCCAATTGCCATTTGGTTGCCTGTTTGCTTGCATTTTGTATTTGTTGGTTTAAACGCCTGCACTTTGTGCTTGTTTCTACAAGTGTATGCATGTGTGCATCTGTATCTGTGTGTGTGTGTGTGTGTATCTATGTGTACCATGTTCATATAGTCGTAGTCAGAGCCGTAGTCGGCCAAGTTTGCAGTAAATATTTTTGCGATTTTTTTAGACAGACTTTTTAATTGAGTTTGTTTGGTGATGCAAAAGTGCACAAAAATTATACAGACAGCAGTTGTATCTGGATATGTGTGTATATGTGTGTGTGTGTGTTGTATAGCAGAAAGGCGTGGCAGTACGCCCACAGCATTGGTTTGATTGGTTTTAGGCAGCATTGGACCAACATTGGGTAGTCTGTTTAAGCCAAGCCAGAAATCACTTGACACAATCAACAGCAACAGCAATTGAAGTGGGAATGTGTATAGAGAAAGGTGAAGGAGGGAACAGGGGGTAGCTCTGTGTATAAGGGAAATTTAGGAGCATTTTTTTGGGGGTCAGCACTTCGAGGTTCTACATGGGTCACAAGGTTGCAGATGAAAGCGAATTGGGACCAGGTGACAGCTGATCCGTTTTTGACCACAGAAAAATAAGAAAATGTAGAGGAGAACAAAACTGTACCGAAAAAGGCAATCCATTAAACTTAGCAACCGCATTGTGTATTGTGTGTGTTTTAGGGAGTTTGTGTTCCTGATTTTGTTGTTGTTAGTCGACTTTGAATGTATTAAAATTATTTATAGACTGTGTATTGTATTGTAGACTTTTTTCACTAGCTGAAAGCTTTATTCATGTATCACATCAATCTAAATTACAATTGATTAAAATTGCTTGTGATTTAGCTGGTGTTTAGTGCTGGCATCATTAATCGAGCTGGAAAACATTTTAAATTGTTTAATACAATATAATTTACGACGCCATATATCATAAATTTTATAGGAAGTACTTATTGGATAAAGATTAAAATTTATAGATTCGATGAAATATTGTTTTGATGGAGGCATGGAAAATGATGCTGATTAACTAATTATTAAGTGATGAATAAATGAATAATTGGGTAATTACCGAATAGGACTTTCATCTATAAATATTTAACAATGTTTAGATATTAATTTTTCCTGTAACGAAACGTAAATTATACAATTATTAGACTACTTTTTTTAAATTTAAATTTAGAAATTATTGCTAATGTCACTTAAAAAAATTAAAAAACCTACAACAAACAAAAAAATGGTGAAAAATGGGCTAATAAATTTATTTATAATTTGCATAGTTTCAAAAGGAATAAAAAGTTTTGTTAAGTTTCATCTACATTCATCTTTAATTATAATTTTATTTAAAATATTACTTACTATGTATCGTATGTAATTATGATTTATCTAAAAATATAATTACAACTTGAAATTGAAATAGAGTTAGATTTAAAAGTGAAATGAAGAACATGCCTTTGTCTAACTAAAAATTGAATAATAGAGTTTAGTTGCCGATCAAGCGATTAGATTAGTTGCAGTCTTAGAAGCAGTTTGCCGCACATGGAGCTTAGGGTATTACCCATCTTTATAAGCCCTCAGTAAGCTGGTTGTGTAAGCTGCCGGTTATCGTCGTTGTTCCTCGACTCTGGCTCCCACTTCGACTTCGACTTCGACTCTGACTCATATTTCAATTTCCATTCTCTCACTGGGTTGGAGCACTTGATGCTTTGTAGTTGGACTGTGTTTGCACATCCTTTGCACATCGCCTGCTGTCTTTGTTTGCACTGTTCATTCATTCACAAAATACACACATGCACTCATACACTCACTCACACACTCACTCACACACTCATTTACACACAATTTTTTTGTATGGCAAACACTCAGTCAGCCGTATACTCTTCCCGCAGCTCATGCATATGCATTGTTTATTGATTTTGTTTGGCGTTGCTTTACTTTACTTTGCACTTCTCTCATCTCAGCTTCTCATTCATATACTACTTCTCTGTTTGCCTCTATTTAATTTTTTTTTTTTTTATCTTCGCTTTCCAGGGGCACACTCGGCCTAATTGTGAGCGGTATCGCAATACTCTGGTGCGCCATATCGGCATCGAAACTATTCGCCACGGCATTCTCCATGGACCATCAACAGCTGCTGATTGCCTATCCATGTGCGGTGCTCTATGGAGGATTTGCGTTGATTACCATTTACTAGGCGGCCCACCCCGAGGCAACCACGTTGGCAATTGTCTCTATCTCTGTCTCCGTGTCTCTCTCTATCTCTCTCTCCTTGTGTACTGCAATATTGTTGCATGATTTTAATTGTCCTACACAGACACACACACACAGAGACACTCTGAGAGACACACACATTGCCATAGAGATGATAATATTTTAAGAAAATAAGCGCCGATTGCAAATTTGTTTTTCATATGTTTTTCAGCTTCGTTGCCGTGTAATAAATTTGATTGAAAAAAATACAAATAATGTTAACAAATTGAAATTGCGTTTTTCACTTGGCAGCTATGCAAATATCGACAGAATAACTATATTTATATATACATATACATATATATTTATTTTTCTTTATATATGTATGAACACGTATTGCAATTTCATGCGCCTGTTTCCGTTTCCTGTGCTCACGTTTTTATGCTTTGCTTTTCGGCCATTTTGTTTACTTATTATGCCCTGTAAATGGTTTTTGAACGGGTATACCACTCACTCTTATCTACATATAAATTTTATTTCTTTTTTTATTTTTATATTTTGAATTTTTCAAAATTAAACATTGAGTTTATTTAAAATATATTTTTCACTTATTATTCTACAGGGTATTGAAAGTGCCATCAGCTTAAGCGAAATCAAAGCGCCTTTTCGTAAACATATAAATGTATTTTGGTTGAAGAATGCAAAGTGTTAATTGAATTTGGTAATGGCGAAAGTAAAAAGGAAAATAAGGAGAAATTAACTTAAGAGTGCTCAACTGGACGCTACCCTGTAAGCAGCTTGATATCTTATCAAGCTATGTAGAATTTTGCGAATTCGCACTGCAAAGTTACGCGACTTGGTGATACCCTGTAAGTAAATCTATAGATTTCTCTTTATTTTTTTATTTATTTAAACACTACTAAAAGCAGTCGGCAAAAATAAATTTAAGTAGGATGTTGAAATTAAAATTAAACTAAACTAAAATTAAAAAATAAATTTAATATTACATTTAAAGTAAAAGCCAAAGTCAAAATAATATTAAGTCTGGGGTACTTATAAAAGTTAAGTGACATATCCAGTTAAGTCTCACTTTACAACACTTTATTGGTACTGTAAATTTGGGTGTGGATAACTTCTGTTGTCCTGAAGTGTATTACAGGGTATATGACAATAAAAAAGGGTCATGTCTGCGTGCCTGCTTACCATATGCAAATAATTCCGGCTTAGTCTGTGTGTTCCTGATTCGTGTCCTTGTCCTTGACGATGTCGTCGTCACATTTTCATATTACATAATTAGCGGCATTTTTTGGGTAGCTCGCTGCCCAATGCCCAATGCCTGCTCCTCCCCTCGCTTTTCCGTTGCCCCTTTCCTCATCTGCATGAATAAATTGCAAAATGCGTAGCATACTTTTGTGCTTTGCGCTTTTTGATTTCCGTTCGTTGCCGCTTCCCGCCGATCCCTTGCTCCTTGTCCGCTGTCCGTTGTCCGTTGCCCGCTTATGCAAATTGTTGTAATTACTACAATTCGGTTGGAGCATTTTTATGGTCGCTTGAGATCAAAAAAAAATATATATTTGCACTATATAAATGGGGAAAAGCTGCTCGATAAGCCGATACCCTATAGTCAGTAGTAGTCGTATTAGAACATTTAATTGTTGCACTCAAATAATTACACAATTAAATTTCTTAGAATACGTGTATAATCGATTTGCAAGTTATGCTTTATTATTAATAACCTTCGGTATTTATTAAAAGATTGTAATTAAACCTTAAAGATAGCTTAAGATGAATATATAAATGAAAAATGTATAATTTTGCTAAAAAAAAGTTTCTTGGCTAAATTACATACAAAATTAAAAACTTAAATTGAACCTAGTTTTTGAAAAGTAAAAACAAAATAAGTAATAATGTAAAGAATATCAAAAGTTTTGTAGCATTTCTTGAATTATTTACTTTAAAATTTGAAATAAGGAACAAACTAAAGTTGAGTTCAGTTTTTGAAAAGTTAGAGCCATTTCAAAATACAATAAAGAGCCCCTATGTAAGTTAAAATAAATAAATAAGTAATAGATTTAATGTTAAAGTTGTCCCTTATTTAGTATTATTATATAGCATTTTGGTTAACTGCTTTACATTTTAGAATTATCAGATATAGACAGATATCCACTGTCTTTCGCAGAGGGTATTATACCCTTTTTTTGCACATTTAAATAGGTAGAAGAAATATAAAAGAAAGAAATACATGCGGAAATATTTGTGTGCTAATTGCGTGGAGCGCGCGAATTTTGTAAGAGGAGTCGCATAAAGGACTTGGCCAGAACGTCGGCCGGGAGAAGACGTCGGTTGGGGCGTCATCAAAGGCGGCAGCTCGCCATTAGCAGCATTAATAAACACTCGTTAGGAGCAAGCTGGAGAAGAGAGAGAGAGAGAGGGAGAGAGAAATGGGAGAGACTGCTCGTCTGCATCTGGAATGTGTTGCTGATAATTAGAATTAGCGCACAATTAAGGCGGTGAGCATATACAGAAAAGGAAGTTGGGATTTCCTTATTTTGAATAATGAAAGGCGGGGTAAGCTTATTAGCTGCTCTCAATTTTGAATTAATAAGCAGCTTGGACTTGGCGCCAAATCCTCGGGTAAGAAGTAAAAAATTGTATGCATTCATTTTGAAGAACGTTAAACCAACAACAATAGCAACACCTGCGGACAAAAGCAGCTTAACAAAAGAGACGGCAACATCATTGATACACAGAAAGAAAAATCCGAGATTCCGGGATAAAATCAATCCAATGCGGAGTTGGAAGTACGGTAATCCGGGTTTTTCTTAAACCAAGTACAAAACACTTGATTCAAGCACGATTTTTCTCAGAAATATTTTGATTTTCGAAGTTCTGTACATTATTTTTCTAGTTAAATCAAATATTTTAGTATTTTTTAAATTTGTTTTTAAATATTAATGATGTTTATTTGCATATTGTCTTAATTTAAGAACAATATTCTGAATACGTACTTATTTCAAAAATGTCTGCTAAAATCAAGAATTTTAAATTTTAATTTTTTTTCTGTGTAGTCCCTTCTACAAAAGAGGATGCGGATTTTGAGGGCGTGGCCACAACAAGAGTTATTACATTTTTAGCTTTCTCTCGACTCGACTCTATGCTGCATTTTAATATAAATATGCAATATAAGGGGAAGAGGCGGGGATTTAAGAGGGGATAGAGGGGGCGGGGGGTTAGTTGAGCAGCTGTGTCTGAGCCAAAAGTGAAGGCGTTAATTACGCAACCGCCCGCCCCAAGCAAAATGCAATAGAAAACCTGAGGCCATTATGCATAAATGACATGAGGGTGAAGGAGATGGCTTAATGGAAAGGAGAGGGAAAGGAGAGAGTTGAGGTGGGGGGTGACTCGGGGGTAATAGGAAAAACGCAACGTGCAATTGCCACATTTTTAATTAGCGCGCTTAAAAGCGCATTAAGTAGTCGAAGGGAGAAAACCATTGAAAAACTGTCTGACATGATGGCATAAAATACAAATATGTAAAAGTATAAGTTAGTGTAATTTGTGTGTGTGTGAGTGTGTGTGTGTGTGTATGTGAAGAGGTGTTTTATAATAAGCTACAACAAGTTGCATTCAATAAAACTAAGAGACTACTTGTAGATTACCTTGAAAGTGTTGAAAAAAAAGGTCAGAGAAATAAAGTTCTATTTATTTTAGTTCAGTGTCAAGTTGAGCAGGTATATGTGTAATAGAATCCTATACAGATATATTTCTAAGTCAAACTGAATTGGTTTAGCTTAAAAATTGTAATTATAATTAAAAAATTTAGGAAAACAAAATTACAGCAAATTTTGTAGATAATATGATATAATAAAATGATTAAAGGCTTTACTTATATTTATAAAAATAGGTACTTTTATTTATCATTATTTCTTTTCAATGAAAAAGTAGAAAATCCAGCTTATGAATTTGCTTTCATTCAAAATATTTTAAATTGCCATTTGTTACTAACTACATTAAATAAAAAAGAAGAAGAAAGAGACAACAGATAAAGATAGAAAGAGAGAGACTGTGGATAAAATGACTGCAGATAGTAAAAACTTATGTACGTATTTATGTTTAAGTGAATGCATATTATTTATAGATTATACATCATCAAGAAATTCCAGGAAACCACCCAGTATTTACTTACATTTTTGTCATTTATGAAGAATTCTATAAGAATACTTTTCTGTGGAATTCCATTTATGTAAATAAAACTAACTAAGAAGAAGGGTAAACATTTTATTTTCGCTAAGAGTAGAAATTTCTATACTCTATACCAGGCAATTTGATAAAATTGACTGAAATGTATATATATATATTTTTTTTATTATCACGTATTAGTGAATTGCATTTTATTCCTAAATAACTTAAGAATGTAGAATCGAACCCAGCTATTTTTCAAACTGAGGTACAAGATGTGTGACAGGTCGGGGACTCCCAAAAAAGTAATATGTACTTAGATAAACTCACGCAGGAAATATACCCCCCTTTTACTTACGTCCTCCTCTAATACTGCAATATGCAATGTCGATAGTACAACCGATAGAAACGTTTGAAAGCTTTGCGCATAGCAACAACCTTCGTTTAATACCCTTTCAAAGAAGGGGAATAGATTATACCCTTCCCTCGATTCATGTGCCGCCACAGGGTATAAAAGTTATGACGACCACGACTGCGGTTGCTGTATGAGAAGCTTGCAACGCGCACCGCCGTATTAAGTGGGTGGTTTCAAAGGGCAGGAAAGGGGAAGGGAGTGGAGAAGAGGAAAGTGGGAGAGTGGGTTTGAAGTCGACGTAGGTGCTTAACGTATAGATTGAAATAAGCTGTCTGCTGGCGTTGACTTTTGAAAAGCCGAGACCAAATTACTGGCTAGCCTCATCTGCATTCATCATGTTCCCGATCCCAAGCATACCACACATATCCGCAGCTCGCTGAAAGAGCGACGAGAATGTAACATTTATGGCAATGGCTTTAAAGTGACCAACAGAGGGGGAAGTGGTAAGGTGGAGGGGAATAGATGGAGGTAGATGTAGAGCATAGCGTGTTGATTGCTGCGGACGCTGCTCGTTGCCTGTTTCCGCCAAAAGCCGCAGAAATGAGGCGATTGGAGGTAGTGGATACACTGAAAAAATAAAATAAACCTATTCTTAAATTCAAATTTATTTATTTATGTAATTTTAACATTCCTAATGCTACAAAAACAAAAGACTTATAAGTTATTATTATAAAATATACTTATTATTAGTCACAGAAATGAAAATTTAAATTAATATTTAAGTGAGTTTTATATAAAAAAAATATATTTGACTTATATATATTAAATTTAAATTTTAAAATGCTTGTTTCTTATTCACACGTATTATTATTTACAATTTTTTATTTAAACATATTTTAAGTGTGTATTCAGGATATATTTATTATATTATAGAAAAAAATATGCGACTCAGAACTTCCGTTTTAAAATTCTGTATTATTATTTAAAATTCTTGATTTAAGCATTATTTAAGGGTGTATTTAGGATTTTATTGTTAAATTAAGACAATATGTGGATCAAATGGCAACGAATCAAAAATAAAAAGTCAAAGGATAGGCTTCTTATTTAATTGATCTAACTTAATAAAATATACAGTACTCCGAAAATCAAAATATAGCTGAGGAAAATCATGCTTGAATCAAGGATTTTGTACATGACTTATGAAAATCCGGGATTTTCGTACTTCTGACACGGCATTGGATTGATTTTATGCCAGAATCCCGGATTTTTTTCTGTGTAGCAGAAAGTAGAAGAGCGTAGAGTAGATTGTAGCAGCTACACTTGAGGGCATTTAGAGATGGCGCCAGATGGACCAGATGAGAGGGATTCTCGACATATGCAAAACCAATTAGCTTGCAACTCGAAAGCAGACGCAATAACAAAACAAAGTACTTGAATTAAGTTACAGGGGGGGTAGAATGGAAGGGGAGGGAAGACGGTGTTAAGCATGTTTATTGTTTTTCACTTTTCATGCACTTCAATGAGCTTGAAAGCTTGGCCAGGAGTTACGAGTTAGTACATCACGATTGAGGCAGATCTATAGAGGAGATGGGAAGCCCAAAAGTCGATTTCAACTGAACTGTAGATAATCCCCTGACAACAGCAGTTAACAGGCAACGATTACTTGGCAACAAGTCAATTACGAGACCAGGCGATGTCCGAAGAGGGGCGAGGGGGAAGGGAGCGGGAAGAAGAGGAGTGTAATCGAGTTCCAGCGCCTGGATTGCAGCGATAAGCGTCTAACACTAACACTACTTTGAACTCGGCCTGGCGAACACAATAAATTCCTTCGACTTGGCCAGCTGCAGAGATCCCCTTAATGCGCCAACTAATTGAGCGGGCTACCAATGCGGATGTGAGTGCGGATGTGAATGCGAATGCGGATGCGAATGCGAATGCGGGTTACGGATACGAGACGACCTGGTCTTAGCCCTTATCGCCAGCTGGCAATCGCCATGTAATCTGCTGCTCACTCACAAGCAACTTTAATACACTATTAAGCCGGGTATATTCACTATCTAAGCTTAGCTTTCAAAACTAATAAACTTATCTGTCATTATTTAAATGAAACTCAAAGCTATCTCGCCAATTTATCTATTTTAAAATTATTAAAACATGTCTGTTCCTTTATCTTATTCAGCATTTTCCAGTAATTTTTGTCAGTTAAATTGTGTCGTTATTAGGTTTAAATTATAATTTTTCATTTAACCTTAATTAAAATTTGTTGTTCTTAACTTAAGTTTATAATTTCCAAATAAATTGGGGGCAGCTCTTATTTACCTTCGTCAATAAATAAATATGTAAGTAGATCAATTCATAAATATAGAAATTAATTAGAAAAATCATGAAAATTTAATAACGTAAATTTAAGAAAAATAAATAGATATGGGTACACATTTTAAATTAATATATAAAATATTATTTTTATAGTTTCGACGAATCTTGTTTGATCCTAATTGAAGTAAAAGGTCCAATAATATTTTTATAGAGAATCTGCGAGTCGTCAAATTGAGAACACTTTTAGCTACTTGTTGAAATTACTTTTAACGATTTTTACAACATTTTTATTGCCTGTCGAATGGGCCAAATGGTCGAAATGTCTATCTGTGGATTTGAGTTTTTGGTCAAGATTTTGGCTGGCTTTGCGATTTCAGTTATGCAGTCTTTCGAATTCAATTAAAAAGACAACATAACATTTCTCTTGTTAGTTGGCAAAACTTCAGACCAATGCAATTCCAAATGCTGTAGCAAGTGAGATAAGAATAAGGGTAAAAATTGGATAATTTCTTTCTATCTGTTTTTTTTTTTTTTTTTTTTTTGTTGTTGGCCAAGAAAAGTTGTGCAGCACGTGCTATAAATTTGGCTACGAATCATTCAGGCGGCAAGTGACAAACAGACATAGAGAAAAAACAATGCGGCAAAATGGTAAGAGTATAAGAGATTCAGTTAACAAAGTTGGGAGGGAGACAGAGAGGGAATTTTCTATAGCTCATACGCTTGGCTGCATTTGCATATTTTGTTGCGAATTGTTGCTCGACTGGCTGCTAATAGGAAAATGCGACACAGACAACAAGCAGACAGAGATAGACGAAGAGAGAGAGAGAGAGTGAGAAAGAGAAAGAGAGAGAGTTGGATATAGTGTGCGTGTTAGCACGTGTTGTTTTTTGCATGTCTAATACGCTTTGAACTCGCTGCCGTTGCTGCAAGGAAATATGTATGTCAAATGCTTAATCAGCCGCACACACACACACACACACACACACACACACACACACAACACAACACACACACATTTACAGTCTGGCAGGCAAACAAAGCAAACGAGTGAACGAGCATTGCATAAATATTTCAATAGCATACTTTTCGGCTACGTGCACAGTGGGGCAACTCCCCTTTTACCATCATGTATTTGTATTTGCATTTATATTTGCATTCCCAATATCTACATGTATGTGTGTGTGTGTGTGCAACGGACACTCCACTGCATTTTATTTAACATTAATAATTGAAACACTTTTTGCCATTGCTCACGTTGAAAGCGTCACGATTTCAAAGTCTGTGTTATTGCTCTTTTGGCATGTCGGAAAGTCGGATTTGGTAAATCAGTTGAACTGTCTGTCGATATACACTATATACGTACCACGTAATGGCTGGATAATATTATTAAGCTGAAATATCATATAGTTAGCTACTGAATTTATTTACATGCATTCACTCGAATGCTTCTTCAAGTAGAGTTTTAAGATTTCGATTGATTTTCTCTCATAAAATCTGTTTAACCTAAATAATATTAATATACATTTACTTTTATTTTCCAGATAAATTTCCACTGAAGAAACCTACACACTTCCTTAAGGTAAGGTCATCTACACAATATATTATATTCGAAATATATTATTATTATTTATATTATATTGGAAACTTACAAGTTTTCTATTGTCATCCCATGACGTTTTTTAAGCCTCACAAAATTTTATATTCGACATTAATTATTATTATTTATATTTTTTCGAAACCTTATGATTTTTCTATTCTCACCACATGATATTTTTGGGAAACACTTTAAGCACTCATAACTTTGTTAAATCCTAACCGATTCTAATGAGGAATGTCTTTTAAATCGTTGTTTGATGCTGCATCTAAGTTTTATAAGTTAAGGACAATTTATATTTTGCCCAAAATAGTATATAACTTTTAAAAACTTATCTCAAGATATTTTTGGGAACTTGAACTATCTTAACTTTGTCAAAAATTAACCGATATCGTTGAGAATGGTCTTTTTAATCATTGTTAGCCCTGTAAATATTTATTTCAGACAACTTAAACTTTTTACAAAATATATGATTGTTTTTATACTTTCACGACCTATTTTAGAATAATTTTAACACTCATAACTTTATCAAAATTTATCCGTTCTCGGCTAAAAATGTATTTTTGGACATTATTTTTAGTTGAGCTCAAATTTTATTTACTTGGGAAATTAAAATTCCTATTCGAAAATATGTTTCGTATAATTTTTTTATATCTATATAAATGCTGTCGATGACGAACATGAAAAACTGTAGGGAAGTAAGTGAGACCCGCAGTGATATTTAAGATACTACAAAGTACATAAATCTATCTGTATTTCTAAATTTATCTACTCGAAACCGTATGAAACTGAACGTTGTGGCAACAAGTTCTATGTTAGCTGGTCTCAAAGTATTTCAAACTCATTTAGTTGAGACTCTCGTGAGTTGTTGCTCTTCTTCTTCTTTGTGTTGGTTTGGCTTTTGCTGTAATTTCGTTGTCATTAAGTTGGCATTATAACAAAATGCCATTTCAATCACTTTTGACTAAATGCAGTCTCGCTGCCTCGGTTGGAAAAGAGGACTCCCAGTCGCATAGACTTTTCTGCCACTTCTCTTACTCCTCCTGCCGCATCAAGGACGCGCTTCAATGAGTTTCAGCCAAATTTTTCGACAAGGATAAGTAAACACAACAATGACGAAACTGGGACGAACAGAAACTGTAGAAGAAGCAACCGCAAAGTAACAAAGCATAAAAAGAACTCCTCAAACTGGGGGGGATTGGTTACAGCAGAGAGACTGAAGTGGAGGAGCCCAGTAAATTTCGAGCGTTTCGTCAATGTCACTGTGGCGAGCTCGGCGCAAGGATCGACTGAGTGCTAGGGAATTGCCGTCTGCCCACGCATATCCTTTTGTATTTAAAATGTTTGCCTCGCCTGATGAACACGACTCGAAACTTTTCTCCGTTTTCATTCTTTTTTTTATTTCGGTTTTTCGGTTTCTTCTTTTTTTTTTTACTCTGCTCAACAATTTCATTATCTGCGTAGCAAGCAAGTCTATGAGGGCTGAGTGAATAAAGCGGCAGCTTCTCCTCCAAATAGGCCGACATGCCACAAAAGTAAAAGCTACAGCAACTGTGGCAGCAACATTGGCAATGCCAACAGCGAGCTAATTTTTATGGTTAAACTTTTTTGAATAGAGATTCTGTGTGAATATGTAGATGGCAAAGTGAGTGTGTTTGGATTCTGTGAATGTGTGTATGAATATGCATATGCAAGGCTGCAAAAATAATTTCATAAATTTAATCCTTTTTTTATATTTTACTATCTTTTTTTTTTATAAATTTTATGTCAAAACAATCTGTAATTTTATTTCAGGTTGATTTTAAAACAGTAAAATAATAATAATTAAATCAATACCTTGTGTTAAATTATTAATAAAAATTTAAAATCTTTCTTTTAAATATTTTTGTAGGCTTAAAAAATCAAGAAAAATTGGAAATCAATTGGTAAAATCAGGGATTCAAACCTTTATCGAAACCGTAACCATGAATCGGTAATAACCGATTGAAATTGGTAACCGTAGCTGAAACCCTAACCGAAACCCTAATACGAAAAATCGGAATTATTAAAACCGAAATAACCTATTATTAACCGATTTATGTGTAATCATCGTTTTTCAAACTAATTTCGATTTTAAATTTCAATATGGATCTTATTCAATAAATTTTTTTTTTTTAAACAACGACTTTTGTTTATGTATTTAAGGTTTTCAAACATTTTAAAAACATACACACGTTTTTGAACCGAAATCACACCTGTATTTCGAAACTAAAATCGATTTACAAAAGATTTTGCGTAACCGATTACCGAAAACCAAAATACTAATATTTATAACCGACGCCCAAACTGAAATCGATATTCATTTCGTTTTGATACCCTGGGTAAAATATAAAATTTTTAGCTTACATTTTATTTTTAAAGTCAACCAAATCTAGTGTCGAACAAGCGATCAGGTGTTTCTGAAACCTAGGCTCAAAAAAGGAAAATAAAAAAGTAGAAATAAGTTTAAATTTTTGTTCATATAGCTTACAAAATAAAGTCCAATTAAATGATTACTAAAATAATTTTTAAAACATTTAATTTGTTCTCCTTTTGCTTCTCAAATTTTTCATTCTGTGGAAATGTTCGTATGTAGTTCAGTATGTATGTGATTATAAATATATATTAAGCGCATGTCACGTGGGCAAATGGGCGTGTCATGTTTGGCCAGTGCAATGCGATAATGCGGCGTTCATATGTCGTCAGGAATAATGGCATGGGGGCATCACTTGAAACAGGATACACGCGCTGCAACAACAACAACAACATCGGTATCAACAACGGGAAAAGGCAACAACAGCATCTAAACAGCTCGGGGCGCATTTGCATAGGCTTAATTTAAATTCTCTTAATCAGAAGCATATCAAACAACAACAACAATAACAGTAGCAAGAGCTCTGTAACTGTGGCCAAAAAGGACAATGAGCGACAGGACCCTTTTGCATACAAAACTAAGTAGAGCCAAGCGTAAGAAAACAGGCCCAAAAACACAAAAATAAAATCGAGAGAAAAAAAGAATAAATAAAGAAAAGGTTCGCTTAACTTTGCCAAATAACTGCAGGCGTTATAAATCTGCGCAAAAGGACATATCGTCATCAAGCAAAACAATAACAACAACAACAACAACATGGGGTCAACAAAAAGAGACAGAGAGAGAGAGCGAGAAAGAGATAGGACTTTTGCAGCGCCAGCTCAAAAAAATAACAGAATCAAAAGGCTTTTGCGTATAAGTTGCAAATTAAGTTGCCCCCAAAATGGCAGCTAAAGACGCTAACGCTCGTGTCCTTGACGTCTGCTTATGATAACCATTTTGGCCTTGCGGCAATGCCAAAAACAACAACATCAACAAACACAATACATGTGACACACCCCCCCCCCAACATACATATACATATTTGTGTATTAAAGAGTTCGACCCAAAGTTATGCAATGCATTTGGTAGAATTATCATCACCATTCATACACTGCCAGAAATGGAATTTTTGTTATCGAAATAGATGCATTTCAATTTTCTTTATTTAAAAAATTGAATTTTTCTACCATCAAGCAATTTTCCATATCAATTCGATTTTGATGATATGGAAAATTATGATTTTCGAACATTCAAAATTCTATATATCAAGTTTAACTTTTAAGAAAATTCTTATGTCATAATTAGTACATGTAAAAAAACCCTTTAGCATTTTATAATTTTTCAAAATTTCATTTTAGTTGATGAATTTAAGTCCGATAAAGTGGAAAACGATATTTTTAAATTTTTAGCCTAAATGCAGCGTGAAAAAATACATTTTTATAAATACTTTAAAATTAAAAAAGTTAAAGGTTATCTGACTTTTTAAAATTTTAGTTTTTTTTCAATTTTGTACATGTGGTAATTGAAATCGTATAGAGATCAAAACTAGAGGTTTATATCTATATCTCATACAAAAATAATCATATTAGGAAAATTTCATAGTTTTCATAGCTCCGGCGGCGGCATAGAAACCAAAAAGAACCGGCGGCGGCGGCTTAGCCGACAGAGAGAACCGTCGAATTTATCGGCTGCGGCGGCGTACACAGTTAAAAAATAAAATCTTAAATATTTTATAAGTATTTAATTAAATTAGAATTGTTTCAAACATATTCACAACCATTCAACGATTTTGTTCAATTCAATATTCCTTTGTTTAACAAATTATATTCTATTAATTTCATCAACTTAAATTAAATTTCATTAGGAGATGAGACAATCTCGGCGATTAATCGACTATTAAAAGCGACTACTTTACACAATATTTTTTAAAATTTTTATTTATATATATATATATCTAATCAAAACTACCTTCAAGAGAATTTTGTTATTTCATTAAGCCAAGTCGCAAATAAGATTATAGTTCACATTTGAGATACAAGTTGTGTATTTGTATTGGGTATTCAATTTTCGGCTATGCAAATCCAATAGTCCTAGACTATCTTGTTGTTTTCGCTGTTTTTGCAGATATTCCTATGCCAATCGCACTCAAAATAGTTTAGCTGCTATTTTTCCTCTTTCTCCCTCTCCCTCTCTTCCCCTCTCTGTCTCACATTCTTTCCATCCACACCCTGAAGATGTGCTGCTGCAACTTTGGGTTTATCTAACAGGCTAGATGAAACGGCCGTTAGCTTTGCGCCCGAAATATCCTTTAATTGAGTGCACACTTATTGCCAAACAGCGTCCACAGCAGACACCACACACTGACACACACTCAGACACACACCCACTACACTCACACACATACACTCACTAACTGCAAGTGAGTCTCGCTCTTGATAGTGGGAGGGGATGGGTGCTTATTCCCCTTTGCCTTGATGCTCTTGCGCTGCCTTTTTATGCGCTTTTAGCACCATTATCCTTTTACGATTATCGCCGCTAAAGCGAATTGACTGTTTGACGTTCAATTGAAATTTTTGCATTAAAGCTCAATGGCTTAACCCCTTCAAATTATGCAATAACGCTCGTCTCCTACCCTCCCAACCCCCCCATACCCACTCCCGACCTGCCGAACTCTGTTGAACTTACGCTAGCAAACTCCGACTTAAAGCCAAAAGCTGCCAACTGGCAACTCAAAATGGCATCCGAAATGAGAGGCTGTCTGAGTTTGTGGGGTGTTTGAGTGGTTCCAGAAGTTGGTCGCAATGCCACTGACAGTGGTAAATATTTAAAATTAAATATTAATTTTAAAATAAAAATTACAAAGGTACTTTCTATTACTTATAATAATACTTAAAAAAATAATACTCATTTTAATTTGATTTTAAAAATGGCAAAATAATAATTAAATTTAATTTTAAATTTTTCAATAAATATCAAAAATCTGTGTTACTCTATCCAAAAAGTAAAAATTAATTATTTTTAATACATATATATCAAAATACACGAAAATGTGCAAAGATATTAACAATATAAAGAATTATATTTAAATTTACAGAAATTTTTTGATATTTATGATGGAAGGTTTCGGCTAACCATATTTGTAACTATTATAATTAGTAGTATTTTCATTGAAAAATAAAATAAATTGTTATTATTATTTTCCAATTTAAATTAATATAAACTATAAATAACTTATGCTATATATAAATTATAAATTGAATTTTTTCGCAGATTTCAAAATTTGTGTAATTTATTTTACTGAAGCCTATTTTCTTTCCATTTGATTTATTTGGTTAAATTTTTGGTTCCATAATTGTTATTTTTGGCCCCTGGTGACAAACGAAACTTGCAAACGGCATCGAACGGCGGCCAATTAGTGCACATTGCTCATACGCCACGTTTGTCATGGCAGCTGAGCGACCCAGCCTCTCTTTGCTCTCTCTTTCTCTAGCGGAAACGGAAGTTGTAAGGGGATTTTCAATTTGCGATTGAACTGATTTTTGGCTTGATTCCTCCTTCTCCTCCTTTTTTTTTTTGCACTCATTTTATGGTTGAGTTGGTTACTTGGCTGCGGAAATGTAATCATCGCAATGCCTTTAACCTTCTCTCCACATGCCGCTGCCGCTGCCGCTGCCGCTGCCTCTGCCACGCCCCCACACAGCTTATCGGCAAAGTCAAACGTACAAATACAAATGCACTGCAACAAATATGTATACACATGACCATGTGTGTGTGTGTGTGTATGTATACTTACATTTAATTTCCACTAATTGAATCGAAATCGATCTCTGCATTTTTGTTCCCTTGAGGGTTGACGTTGGTTTGGCAAATTTTTGGTACTTTACGGAAATAGAGGTGGTGCATGAAGATTGGGCGGTAGGCGTGGC
This sequence comes from Drosophila kuntzei, assembly GCA_035042165.1. Lineage (NCBI taxonomy): Eukaryota > Metazoa > Arthropoda > Insecta > Diptera > Drosophilidae > Drosophila > Drosophila kuntzei. The sequence continues at coordinate 500,215 of JAWNLU010000472.1, read as the reverse complement.
AAAGCTGATGCTGGAGCTGCCGCTGCTGCTCTTTGAGAGCATTAATAAACTTTTCGTATAAATCAACGAATTTTGTCGACATTTGCCTGGCGTTGCGAAAATTATCGAACGAATTTGTGTGGAGCATTGGCAAAAAAGGATTAACTACCTCTGACTTTTATGCAAACGGATGGATGCGGTTTAAGCTGCAACAACAACAACAATAACAACGAGAATTAGTTGAAAGCAGTGTTGCAATTCCGAGTAATACTAATGAGCGGGCGCGTCAACTTGCCACTTCAGGATGTTGCAGGAGTTGCACCAATACCTATTGGCGGAGAAGAGGTTAATTGAATTAAGAAATGACTTGAAATTTAAAAGAAATGTCTAAGAATATGTACAAATATATAAGTGGAAAGAATCTTTAAATAAGACATAAATGAAATAGAAGAAGAGCAACTATTAGGGATAGATAAAAGATCTATTGACAATAAGAAAAAGGAGTATTAAAATAAAATATATCTTAATAACGGACTTGCTCAAAATATATTTTAATATTCTCTTACATTTTTATAATAAATTTGTGTCCAACAAATTTTGATATAATATAATATAATATATATAATAATAATTGAAAATTAATATAATTGAATGATTTTCATATAAAAATATAAATTTTACTAAAATATTATTTTTTCAATTTGAATAGCAAAATAAGATCTTTGCTATTCTTTATTTGCTATTCCTGGAAATAAGTATTTAAGCAAAATGATAGAAAGCAGATAAAAAAAAGTATAAAATATCAAGAAAATTATTTTTTCTGTATTTTTTGTTATTTTAAAAGTTTACATAAAATATTCTAGAGAATTATCAACTTATCGACTTTTTAGAAGAAATCTTCCTATAAAAACAAAAGTCCTTAAAATAAGTTACATACATTTAATTATAAAAAAAATACAGCAAATTTCTTGGAACAACACTTATGGCCAGATTCCAGATTTGAATTATTTTCTGAACCCACTAAGAATATTGCACGACATTTTCCTCCAAATGCAATAAAGTTTTGACCACATCATCATGGATCTTATTCAGCTGTTCCTCCACTGCCTCCTGGCCGTCTTTGGGATTGAGGAACTTCATGGTGCCCAAATCGTAGAGGATTTGTGTGCCATGCTCACGGATGAGACCCCAGGTGACATGGGCTTCCTGGCCAGCCGTATTTTCCACAGCCTGAATGGCGCACTTGTAAAAAACCATCATGTTCTTTAGCATTCCCACCGTCTTGTAGAAGGGACAAAAGGCATCATAGACACTGTACGAGTTTTGTTGCAAGAAATCATCCTTTAGCAATCTCGCCACTTCGAGTGTGATCTTATCCGATTCATTAAGCGATGTCTTGCCCACCAGTTGGACAATTTCCGCCAAGTCTTCTTCCTCTTGGAGAATCTGCTTGGCAAGTGCTCGCAACTCGACAAATTCCGGACTTTCAATCTCGTAGTAAGAATCGAGAGCTCGCATATACTTGGAATAGGATTGCAGCCAGTTCACTGAAGGGAAATGTTTACGTTGCGCCAATTTTTTGTCAAGACCCCAGAAAACCTGCACAATGCTCAACGTGGCGGAGGTCACAGGATCGGAGAAGTCGCCACCGGGAGGAGAGACGGCACCCACAATGGAAATAGATCCCTCGCGATCGGGACTGCCCAAGCACTTGGTGTGTCCAGCACGCTCATAGAAGGACGCGAGACGTGCTCCGAGATAAGCAGGATAACCCGCATCCGCCGGCATCTCAGCGAGACGGCCAGAGATCTCTCTTAGGGCTTCAGCCCAACGGGAGGTGGAATCCGCCATCATGGCCACGTTGTAACCCATGTCACGGAAGTATTCGGACAACGTGATGCCAGTGTAAATGGAAGCCTCACGAGCAGCGACAGGCATGTTGGAGGTATTGGCCACGAGGGCAGTACGCTTCATGATGGACTCGGAGACTCCATTGATTTCCACGGTGAGCTCAGGGAAATCCCGCAGTACCTCAGACATTTCATTGCCACGCTCGCCGCATCCGACGTAGATGATGATATCCGAGTTGGAATACTTGGACAGCGTCTAAGATTAGAGAATAAAAATCAGAAAATAATAATAATTTTAAAATAAGTAATTTAAAATTTAGATAATTTACAAAACTCGAGTTTTTTTTATAAAAAATTTAATTAGATTTGAAATGCAAGAAAAATGTAAAACATTTGAAAATATTAAAATCTGCTTCTATATCTAAAATAATTTAGATTATTTAAAAAACTCGAATTATTTTTTATAAAAAGTTCAATTGAATTTGAAAATTATGAAAAAATTCAAACCATTGAGAATAATAAAAACTTAAAATTAATTAAGATTTACAAAATTCGAATTTTATAAGCAATTTAATTGGATTTCAAAAACAAGAGAAAACTAATGCACCTAATATCTTAAAATATTCAAATTAATTTAGATTATTTGCAAAATTCGAATTTTTTTTAACAAAAAATATAATTGGGTTTTAAAAATTAAAATAATAATAATAATAAAAATTGGTTTGTATTAAATTGAATCAAGGTTTGAACTGACTCCTTGGACCCATGGGGTATATAAATCGGTTCGGAAACTGAACCTAAGATAATTCTATGTCTATGGCTCGAACCATTACCAAAATTTGTAATGGTTTATAGCTTGTCAATAACATTAGCTTTTATAATCTACCTGTGAGATGACAGTCTTGCCGCATCCAAAGGCTCCTGGTATGGCTGTAGTGCCACCCTGAACACAGGGAAAGAAGGCATCGAGCACACGTTGTCCGGTAAGCAGAGGATTGACGCCGGGCAGCTTCTCGACAACTGGACGACATTGACGCACTGGCCACACTTGCAGCATGGTGTGTCTGGTAATCTTATCTTCGAACTCCGTTTCGATGACAACTTCATCGACAGTGTAATCGCCGGGAGGTGCAATCCATGTGATTCTACCCTGAGCACGCGGTGGCAACATCAATCGATGCTCCACCAAACTGTTCTCCTTAACAATGCCATAGATGTCGCCGCCAGTTATAAGATCATTAAGATTTAATTTTGCCGGTTCAAAGCCGTACTCGATGGTCCTCGAAAGACTCTTCACATTGACGCCCTTGGGCACGTAGATGGAGTGCGTCAGCTCGTGGATGGCACGCAAGGGTCGCTGAATGCCATCGAAGATACTACCCATAATGCCCGGACCCAGTTCGACTGAGAGAGGCTTGCCGGTCTGGAAAACGGGATCACCGACGCTCACGCCCGAGGTTTCCTCGTACACCTGGATGGTGGCCATGTCTCCCTCTAGGCGAATGATCTCCCCCACTAAATGAAAGTGTCCCACACGAACCAACTCGTACATCGCAGAGCCGGCCATCTTTTCGGCATTGACCACTGGACCGGAGACACCAAAAACTCGACCTTTTTGATAAATCTCCAATTCGGTTCGCTTCAAAGTGTCAACTAATGTTACCGATCGTGAGTGTGAAGGTTTCGGCCCAATAATTTCGTGAATTACTACGGGCATTTCATCTGCTTCTTCTTCGACTTCCACTTCCACCTCTGTATCACTTATAAATGAAGTGTTCGTAGCATTATCAAATTTTAGAGGATTGTGTTTCCATTGCTTATCCTCTGGCTTCTCTGTCCTCTTTAAATTATCTTGTTTCGCTGGCTTCTCATGCCTCACCAGCTTCTCTGACCTTAATAAGGTCTCTCGTTTTTTTAGCTTCTCCTCCTGCTCTTTCTTCTCTAGCTGCTCTAGCTTCTCTGACAACTCCCCTATCTCAATTTTCGTAGACTTTTTAGAGACACTCTTCTTGGAGCATTCGCATTTCTGACGATCCATTATAGAGACAAATTTTTGGGTTAAATATCGGTTAATAACAACGAACAATTTTGTATCAAGAGTTTTGTGTTGTTTCTTTTGCGTATGAGTTGAATATAATATAAGTTTTGTCAGCAATACAAAATATCACCTGATCCTTTGGAAAATTTTATGATAAGCAGAAATAGCTGGAAGACATTATTCCATTTTCCATTTGATACGAAAATCTGCATTAAGATTTTAAGAAATTTCAACTTTAGAGGTGGAAAATTTTATATTAAAATTAAATTTAAATTATTTTTATATTTTAAATGAATCTAAAAATTTTTAATTGATTTCCAAAGCTTATAGAATATGTTAAAAACTGTTTTCATCATTTTGTCTTCCCTCATCATTCGAAATTTTGTTCTTCATTGTTTCAGTTTGAAATTCCGATCCGAAGATCTATGTTTCAAATAAATCGAGGCAGTGTTAACCGTTTAGATATTTCACAACTCTGAGTGATAAACAGGGACCTAGGATAATTAATAATTATTTCGGAAAACTACTTCTTGGGGAAATTCGGTGTTATTCACATATTAATTAATGTTGGGTTCTATTTAACTTCATAATTTGTAAGCTCTTGAAAATCATGCTGAATACTTGTTTGAATTATTGATTTCAATAAGTGGAGGGAAAAATATTTTAATTTATAGAAATGATTAGAGAGTGAAAGGCCATTTGACTTTCAATTACATTAAATGTATTTGTTGTTTGCACTTTATTCGTACATTTAATATTTCATACTTTAAATATTTACATAAGTTTAACAAACAAACAAACAAAGAGAAAACATGACTTTTTCACAAATAAACAAAAGAATTTCCATTCATTAAACAATAATACTATGCATGCATTTGTATTTGCGTATCTTGTGTGTGTGTGCGTGTGTTGCGTGTGTGTGTTGCGTGTGTGTGCTTCTGTGTATGTATATGTGTATGGAAGTACATAGAAGGACGTTAGTTACGTTGTTGTTGTTGCTTTGAGGGTGGCCGTGGGGGGTGGGGAAAAACTGAGGGGAGGGGTGGGAAAAAAGTTGTGTAACAACCGCAGGCCGGAATGTTTTCATCTCTCAGGCTATTAGAGGAGGAATGTTAACAATAGTATTTCATTACTTATTTCTTTTCTTTTTTTATATCTTTTTTTTTTTGGTGGAATCTTTTGTTGTGTTGCACGGAATTGTTTTGACGGAACTGTACGCGATATGAACGTTTTTGTTGCCATTTTTAAAAGTTAACTACATAACAATATAAGATTAGGGTGTAAAAGTACGGCCAGTGTGCTCTAATCCTCCAGATTTCTGAAGGCCTGTTGCAAATCCTCATGCAGCTGCTCAAAGTCAGCCTTAATCTTGGCCTCGCCATCCTTGACGGGATCCTAAAAGCGAAAAATAGAAAACAATTTTATATTTATATACTTTAAAGTGAAAAAGTCTTGTTGTTACCTTGAATTTCATGGAGGACAATTGGTACATAATGTTGCCCATAGCCTCACGAATGACATTCCAGGTGATCTTGTTCTCGGACTGCGCGGTCGACTCAACGGAGTGACGGGCCATATCGTAGAAGTCAATGATGTTCTTCAGCATGCCGACGGTCTTGTAGAAGGGGCAGAAACGATCGTACGACGAGTAGGAATTCTGTTGCAAGAAATCATCCTTCAGCAGCTTGGCAACCTCAAGGGTGATCTTGTCGGTCTCAGCCAGAGAGGCCTTGCCGACCAACTGCACAATTTCGGAGAGATCCTCCTCCTCCTGTAGAATCTCCTTGACCTTGGTACGCAGTGGCACAAACTCGGGGAAGTTCTTGTCATAGAAATCATCCAGAGCACGCATATACTTCGAGTACGAGATGAGCCAGTTGATGGAGGGGAAATGCTTGCGCTGAGCCAGTTTCTTGTCGAGACCCCAGAACACCTGGACAATACCCAGAGTGGCGGAAGTGACGGGATCGGAGAAATCACCACCAGGTGGCGACACAGCACCGACAATGGAGACGGAACCCTCACGCTCGGGATTACCCAAACACTTGACACGGCCGGCACGCTCGTAGAAGGAGGCGAGACGAGCACCAAGATAGGCTGGATAGCCGGAATCGGCAGGCATCTCAGCGAGACGACCAGAGATCTCACGCAAGGCTTCAGCCCAACGGGAGGTGGAATCAGCCATCATGGAGACGTTGTAACCCATATCACGGAAGTATTCGGACAGTGTGATACCAGTATAAATGGAAGCTTCACGAGCAGCGACAGGCATGTTGGAGGTGTTGGCCACGAGGGCAGTACGCTTCATGATGGACTCGGTGACACCATCGATTTCAACAGACAGCTCGGGGAAATCACGCAATACTTCAGACATCTCATTACCACGCTCGCCGCAACCGACGTAGATGATGACATCGGAGTTGGAATACTTGGACAGGGCCTGAGGGTTGCATTTAAATGAGTAACGTTCAAGTTACCTGTACTGGCTGTGGACATACCTGGGAGATGACAGTCTTGCCGCAACCGAAGGCACCGGGAATGGCTGTGGTGCCGCCTTGGACACAGGGGAACAGGGAATCGAGCACACGCTGTCCGGTCAACAGGGGATGATTGGCGGGCAGCTTCTCGGTGACGGGACGAGGCTGACGGACGGGCCATACTTGCAACATAGTGTGCTTGGTGATCTCACCATCGAATTCGGTCTCCAGCACAACATCGTCGACTTTGTAGTTGCCCGATGGGGCAATATAACGAACTGTACCCTTACCACGAGGATTGACAATCATCTTGTGCTTCACCAAGGTGTTCTCATGGACCAGACCAAACAGATCACCTCCAGTAATGTGAGAGCCGACCTTAACGTGCAGGGGATTGAATTCCCAGCTGGCCGTGCGGGACAGGCAAGGGACGTTGACACCCTTGGGTATATAGATGGATTCGGTGAGCTCGTTAATGTCCTTCAATGGACGCTGGATACCGTCAAAAATGCTGCCCATAATACCGGGACCCAGTTCAACGGAGAGAGGTTTTCCAGTGCGCAACACGGGATCACCGACAGTGACGCCTGAGGTTTCCTCGTACACCTGAATGGTGGCCATGTCACCCTCCAGACGAATGATCTCACCCACCAGCTCATAGTATCCCACACGCACCAACTCGTACATAGCAGAGCCGGACATGCACTCCGCCGTAACGACTAATCAAAGGAACAGTTGAATAGTTGAATTCCGAATTTAATGGGCGTTACTTACCAGGTCCAGAGACAGCGAAGACGCGGCCATATTTGGACTCACGCTCCTCGTCATCGAAACGCTTCAAGTTGGACATTTTGTTTTATATTTTGACTCTACAACTGCAACAAAGGGAAAATAAATATGAATTATTAAAAAATAAATAATTAATAAGCTGTAATTCTATTAATTTCTATTTTACTATGTTGGTATTCTTGCACTATATGTATATGAGAGTGTATTGAAAAATTTCTTATCACAGTCAGCTGACAAATGGAGCGCACGCTGGCTGGAAGAGCCCAGTAACACGTCCATAACTCGCACATAGGTTAAGAAACTACATACATTTAATTTTGGTCACACCGAACGTTTTATTTACTTTATTGCTTAATTTCGATTTCAAGCAACGTATTCAAAACGGTTTTCTATTTTTTTTATTTTAACTGCCCTCGATGAATGAATAAAAGTTAATAAGCAGAGCTTTTATTTCACGTGACAGAGCTTTGGAGAAGTTCGAAAAGCGATTTCCACGACGTTGATAACTTTTAATTAAGGGAGAGCCATAACAACTACGACTAAACTCACTCTACGAAGCAAATTTAAATTAAATTATAATTATTACATGCAGCAGTGTTATTTTCGTTTCTTTTTTACTTCTTACTTTTTACTTGACTCGTTAAGATACGATTTTGGGAGAAGAAAAGAAAAAAAAATGCGGGCGATTCCAGTTTTGTTATCTAGCAGGGAGAGCAAGAGTTCCAGAGAGCGAGCGTAAATATGAGCTGCGCTCAGCAAACTCTACACGCTCTCGCTCTCACTCGCTCTCGCTCTCACTCGCTCTCGCTCTCTTATTCGAGTTCGAATATTTGACAATTGGATTTTGACGTTGATCACAAGACTACTGTCATGCTGTCAGCTGACAAATGGAAAAATGCAAACCGAATTAAGCTACAAGCTACAAGTGGGCCCCCAGCCGAGCCACCATATTGAATTTTGCATTCTGCTCATTCACATATAAAAAACGTTTAAGCAATTGCGTTTAGTTTACTCATTAAGCGTAAGATCACAAGACCCAACACAAGCACGTAGTGTGTGAGCGGGGGGCGGGCGCGAGGGGAAGGTCAGCTGACTGTGCAACAAAATTTCACACAACAAATACATGGTTTTTTCTTTCGGCGTTTTTTTTCTGTTTTTATGCGCACTTTTTTATTTGGTGTTGTACAGTTGTTATGCATTTGCTTTATTTTTTTTTTCTTGTGGTCTGCAGTGTTGCATTTATTATCTAATACGCATGTAAAATGCAAGCTTTTTTTCGTCTCTCCTTTTTTTATCACTTTCTTTTGCCGCTTCCTTACGCCTAATCAAGTCGCAAGCCTGCATTTTTTTTATGGTTTTATTAATATTTAAAACTGCTGCTAAATTACTTTTTTCGGTGTGTATATGTGTGTGTGTGTGTGTGTTTTTTTTTACTTGTTTGCTTTTGGGCTTACGTTTCTATCTTGACGTTCCACTTGCGAACGTTGCTGCTTTACTCCGACAGAACTAAAACCGACTGAGCAGCAGCGTTAGCAAAGTTGTCGCTCGAACTTCGAAAAGTTCCAATACATCGCTTGTGGAAGTCGTCGATCCAACGATCTCAAGTACACGCGCGAAAGCTTTTACGCAAAGCTTTGTCGCACTCGCAGCTTTCCATGCGAGTTGTGAGCTGCCGCTATCGATGCGTAATTATAAAAGCTTTCGCAATCGAATCGCAGCGCTGGTTCAGCGCAACAGAGTTGCCAGATAAAGCTCTTAATAGCTCATGGAGGGAGTGTAGCATGTGAGAAAAAGAGAGGCGGATATTTTTAATTGGAAGTAAAGAATATGCTGTTTCATTTCAGCTCATTTGATTAAATGCAAAGCAGCGCTGGCGCCATCTAGTGTGTGGATATCTTAGCATATCAGAGTTACAGAGTATTTTCCAGTTGTGCGCAGTTCTTACTTGTTTCCACTTAACCAATTTCTGGTTCACATTGAAATTCGCAATGAAATAGATTTTCTTTTGGCGTTTTCGCAGTTTTTCTAACTGCCGGCACGAGGAAAAAACTTTGATTAAAAATCACATTGTTAAAAGATATGCACATTGATATACATTGTTGTTATTGTTGTTACTTTTTTTTTTACTTTTTGTTACTGTTTTTATTGTTTATATGCAGTTTTTGTTTGTGTGCAACCAATCAGCAGTTGAATTTGCAATTGGTAACAGAAATGGGAATGGGCAAAGGAAAACCTGAACTCTAATTGGAAAGTGAGCGAGCCGTGGCCAAAAGATTGATTCTGGTAAGCACAAAAAAAACACTAGACAAGTCCCCGACTATAAGATACCCTTTACTCAATTTAAGTATATTTTATTTGTATTATTTATTTTAATACATATATACAAATACATATATGTATATACATTTCATAAAACATATTTTTAGAAGATCAACAAATAAGAACTTTATAGTAGAGTTCTCGACTATGAAATACCCGTTTCTGAAATTAAATACTCTGCATTTATTGTATCTATTAATTTTAAGCTCCAATGATATAAAATTACTCCATATGTATATTTAAGAGCTCGCTTTGCTTAAAAACTTAAAACAGCCATTACTAACGATATACTAAGCCGAAGTTAATATGATTAAGTGGGGTGATTAAGAATACTAAGAGGGAGTGCTGTCCATCAAAACGAGTGTTCTACCATAAAAACTGTAGATATGGTGGGGTCTTACCGCTTTGTGTAGACAGAAAGAGACATGTTTAATTTTAAACAATTCTTTAATTGTTCGTGGGGATAATACGCGACTGGAGGCTCTAGCTCTTATAATTCGGTTAATCTAGCTCTTATCTATGTGCTTAAATAGACGTATTATCTCACGTGACTTTATCAAGTGGAATGCTGATGCCGATCTAGAATATATATAATTTATGGGCACTGCGACGCCTTCTTTTGGCTGTTGCATAAATTGGTGCAAGCTTATTATACCCTCGGCACAGGGTATCATAAAAAATTGTGATTGCAGTCAGCAAAAAGGCAGAAGTGGCAAGTACAACAGTAAACCATTGCTTACAAAGTAGTCAAACAGTCGATTCTCAAATGGCCAACAGAGAGTGAGAGAGGGAGAGAGTGTGAGAGAGTGTGAGAGAGAGGTGAGATGGGAATGCTTTTGCATAACTTATAAATCGATGACGTTGGCATGCAGCTTATGGTGGCTCCTCACTCGTCGGCATTTGCATAATAAGGCAAGCTGAAAAGTTTGCTGCACTTGGCTGATCCCCCTGCGATCCCCCGCGATCCCTCGATTGCCCCTCGGCCTGAGAATGCTGCACCAATGAACGCCAAACACTTGTCCATATCTTTGCTCAGCATTCTCAAGCTCATCCACAGCTACTGCCACTGCCACATCCACATCCACATCCATGTCCTCATCCACATCCACATCCACATCCTTCGTTTCATCGCCTCTTGGATGAGTGTCGGATTCTGTGTCAAAATGGCGCAGCAGCAGCAGAAAAAATCCTCGAGTGGCAACTGTAGAGAAAGAAAGTCAAGAGCGCTATGCAACTGACAGTTAAGACAAACTGACAGTTGAAATATGGCTGAAATATCAGGTATCTATGCAACCCTGGCAGGACATTCTAGCAAACGGACTTTGCCTTATTTTAAAGATGTTATCTTTTAATATATTGGCATAGATTGTGTAAAGATGATTGTAAATTAAAGGAAATCTTTCGGTTTGGTTTTAGATTTTTTTTCCATTTAAGATTTTATTACATAACTGAAATATGACTGATATACTATAAGTTTCTAGGCAACTCTGACTGTACGTTTTAAAATCTGGTTTATTTTTATTTTTAAGGTGGGAAAGAAAGTATTTCAATTTGTTGGAGTAGATAAAAATTAGTTTTATTATTTATAGTTAGGCTAAAAATTCGATTCTAAAATCTTTATATAAATCTTTTCAATCATCTAATTAACATTATATAGTAACGATTCTTAAATGTGTTTAATTTTTATCAGAGCAGATCATCAGATTATGTTGGGAATATTATTGTGTATAAGTATTATTTTGGTTAAAGCGTTAATAATAGAGCTTAAAACGGAATTCCCCATACTAAAAACGATATTTTATTGTGGTTCAATTCTTTTTGCAGCTTGAATTTTTTAGACTTGATTTTTACCATGTTTTAAAGTTGTCTATAATAATTTCACTTCCGGTCGCCACCGGATGTGGCATCTACTATGAGTGGCGATTCGAATACATTAAGTCATAACTTCATTTGTCTATTCACTCATTCATTCATTCATTTAGTTTACACTGTTCCTGCTCGCGTGCCAGCTTCAATAAATTCATTTAAACTTGTTAGCCGAGGGCAAAGGGGAGGAGTAATGGGGGCTGGGGAAGGATGCATCCTGACGTGGGCTAATCTTGTTGCGCATTGCCATAATTTTCAATTTACATGCGGCCAACGAAAACCCCAAGCGATGCCGATGCCGATGGCGATGGAGCCTGGAAGCATTGTCTCCTTGCTCGTCCTTATCCCTGGCTACGTTATATTGGTCACAATAAATTAAGTGCAATGGGCGAGTGTTGTGTGTGTGTGTGTGCGAGTGTGTGTTGTCCATTGGCATCCATTCGCTTGATTATAGCCTCTGTTCCCTTTTGTTGCCTCTTCACTCCCTTCGTGACACTTTGCCTCGCATTGCAGTTGCATTAGCTTGTTATTGTTGGTCCATTGGGGCAGCTGCTGTTGCTGTTGCCATTTCCATTGCTGCTGCTGCTGCTGCTGCAACTACCTAAGTGCAACATTTACATTTGCGCCATCATTTGCCATTGTGCTCTGTGCCACAGTGGCTGCCACATCGGCTGCCTAATCATTGACACATTCATTGAGGCATTGCATATTTACGAGCCGCGGCTAATTGGTTAAAGCTGACGCAGGCTACCAATTTTCACTAACTGATTGCCACACTTGCCACAATGCAATGGAAAAAGCTAAAGCTTTTAATCATTAATTGTCCATTTTAATTAATTAAATAATCCACTTATTATGCAGTTTGCAAACTCTTTAGCAATTTCACAAAATTCAAATAAAACAAAAATTAAAAAAATAAATAAATAAATGATGAACAAAACATCCACATACTCACACACAGGGGCGTAGGCAGCATTGCGCAAAGGGGGGGACATTTTTTTAGAGAATGGTCTACAAATCTCAAAAAACACAAAATAAACGTAAAAACAATTGTCAAAGAAATGTAACTTTGATTGAATTAAAATCAAAGTGATATTCATTAAAAAATTTAAAAAAATGCATTTCAAATTAATTTATTAATATATTAATAATATTTTCAAAATTTCAAGTTTTATTCATTTACTTTTATTTCTTTACTATAACTTTATTACTGGTTTTTGTAAATATTATCACAATTCGTATTTATTCTCAATATATTTCAAGCAATTTAAAGTCAAAGATTCGAAACTTCTTTATGCTTTTTGATTTCAAGTTTTATTCATTTACTTTTATTTCTTTACTATTACTTTATTACTGGTTTTTGTAAATATTATCACAATTCGTATTTATTCTCAACATATTTCAAGCAATTTAAAGTCAAAGATTCGAAACTTCTTTATGCTTTTTTGAAGTTTTTTTAATACAAAACTGTGTGAATTTTGAGAGCTAAATACGGCCCCCCCTTTACCTACGCCCTTGCCCAAACACAGACCATATGCAAAGGCTTAAGCTTTGGCCAAAGTGCAGGCAGGATACCGCAAAGAACAGGGAACAACAGGCAACAAACAAGTAGCAACATCATCATCAGTAGCTGCAGCAACAGCAGCTTCTATCCCCAAAAACAATAAACTTTCTCATGCACACACACACACAACACTCACACACATGCACATGCACACACACTGATGCACATTCACTGAGGATTAAACTAATTTGCAAGAACATTGAAAATCCTTTAAAACTGCTGCAGTGGTGCCAAGCCGCAACGAGATGCAGGAGGAGGAGCAGAAGTCTCAAATCCTTGCCAGATACGAAGGTCATGTTGCAACCAGCCAACAATTGTTCAACTGACGCACAGTCAGGCATGTGCAACAAATGCCATGTGAACCAGAACCAGTTCAAAACTCAAAACTAATAACATAAAATTTAAAAAAAAATCATCTTACTATTTGTAGTAGCTACTTTTAGGAGCAGCAGGGAATTAAAATGCTGAGCTTTCTTCTGCACTAATCGAGTTTTTAAGTGATCCTAAAAGTATGCATTGTATTTTTTGAAAAATATTGAAGAAAATATCGAACAAAAAACTGTTGAGGTTTGTGCTATTTTTCCAGGGCCCCAATTGCAAAAGTTTTGTATATAATCTTATCCTATAAAAAAATGTATTTTGACATTTAAAACTGTTCAAAATTGAAAAAAAGAATTGAAATCTAACAATTATTTCCAAATTTATATTTAAAAGTTACAAAATGACACTTATTTTTAATTTTATTTAAAAACGTGGAAAATAATTATTAAATTAGATTTTTTATTTATTTACGAAATTTTTTAAGTTTTATAGATAAAAATATATTTTTTGGATCCATAATATTCATTCTTGAAAGAATGTTAATGTGGTGTATAATTTAAATGGTATTGAATCATAGATCAAGAATATTTTTTAATTTTGATAATACACCAATTGGTTCAAAAGATATTCAATTTAACTTTTACTTTTGATTTTTACAATAAAAGTTTTATTTTTGACTTTCAAAATAAAACTGAATAACTATAAATAATCATTTTTATTTGCAACTTTTATTTAAAAGGTTAAATACAAGTGTTTTTTGCAGCTTTAAAACAAAAATTAAAAATATGAATTACAATAGATTTATATTATATAAATTGTAAATTAAAGTTTTTGTTTATATTGTAAATTATGACTAAATTAGTATGTGTGGTGTATTTCAATTGGCCGAAACTTATTTCCTTTACATTGAATTATTTAGTTAAAATTTGCATTCATAATTCTTTCTTATTTGCGGTGTTTGTTTGTAAACATTGATTTTGAGGAATACAGAGAATTGATCTTAAGTTGATTTTGAGTTTTTAGAGATGCTTAAAATGTGGCTGTTAATTTTGATTATTTAGTTATTGGTTAAATTAATTTTTATTAAATTTAAACTGGTTCCAATTTGCAGTGAGCCATATGGAAGCGCAACACACTGAATTACATACATGTGTGTGTTTGTAGTTGTTGTTGTATTTGCTGCAACTATCGTTGTTGTTGCTGTTGTTGTTGTTGTTGCTGCTGTTGTTGTTGTTGCTGTACTGCGCATTTCAACTTAACTGAATTATTAGCCGAGTTATGTGAATTATGATCTCTTAGTGCTGATACCAGGGCACTGCCTGCTGCAGCTACCTGCACTTAGCCATCACCTTCACCAAGTACCAACTCCCTACTCCCTACTCCCTGCTCCCTGCTCCCTACTCCCTACTCCCTACTCCCTACTCCCTGCTCCCTTCTATCCACCCAACCCAACAGCACTGAGCACTTTCGTTAATGCATTTGCCCACTGGCCATGTGGGATTGTTTGTTGTAGTTGTTGTTGTTGTTGTTGTTGTAGTTGCAGTTGTTGTAGTTGTAGTTGCAGTTGTTGTTGTTGTTGGCAAGGCAATTTCAAAACAATAACAACAAGCAGCTCAGCATGAGAATTGTGAAGGGAGCATGAACTGTTGACTGCTCACCTGGTTGCCAGACACAGATAGAAAACTGGCAACACACACACACACACACACACACACACACACACACACACACACACACACACACACACACACACACACACACACACACACACACACACACACACACACACACATCTATATTGAAGAAAAACACTTTTCAATGCCTGGTTGCTGGTTGAGGCAAGTTTCTGGAGCTGAATCTGTGGAAGCCTTTAGCTTTTGTTATATTCATGATGTTGTTATTGCTTTTGTTTTGTGTCATTGCGGCTACCACAAATCCCGGCAGATTGCAACGTTCCTCAAGCTCAGTTGGCAATAATAGAAAACTGAAGCTTTTAGGCTGTCAGGGTGGAGAGTGGAGGGAGAGGGAAGTGGACACCTCGCCGTCGATTGAGGCACTGTCTTCTGGCCGTGTCGCATGGACATGGACATGGACACGAGACGAGAATGATTTATGACGCAGCTCGAAAGGATTAGCATATGAAACCAAACAAAGATGTCCTTTGTCCTTTCATCCACAGTATTCGGCGTTCGGTTCTGCGACTAGTGAAGGGTAAAATCGAACCGGAAATGGCTTAAGCAAACACACACACATAGCACACACACGCACACACACACGCACACTCACACACACGCACTCACACATACTCACAATTTAAGGCCATAGTGTGCGTTAAGCGATTTACGGACTAGCCAAGGACGCTGCAAAGGATACCAGAGAAGGAATTTAGACGAGGCAAGGAGAGACGAGGGAAAGGGGTTGCAGCATGCGTAATTAACCTTTGACACGGCCCACTCTAAGTGTGTGTTTGAGTGTGCGGTCTTTCTCTATGTGTGTGTGTGTGTGTGTGTGTGTGTATAGAGCATATCCAAGCACACATTCATATTTCATTTGTCTGTCCAGCCCCTTTTGGCAATTAGGACAATGCAGGTGGCGACGTCGACGTCGACTGCAACTGCGACAGCGACTGCGACTGCGAGCGTCGACGTCAAAGCCAGTGTCTGCCAATTGAGCTTTGAACTTTGGAATTTGCTTAAGCTTGAATTTTGCAGTTAAAGTCAACGTTATTAGAAAACGTGTTAACTAAACAAAGCATTATCTCTGCAACTGACGTGGATAGTCAAAGATGATGGGATTTATATATTTAATGTTAAAGGCAAACTTCTCTATAGTTAATTCTTAAAGCAGCAGAATATTGTCACTTTATATATAAATAATCGGTTATTTGCATTGCAGGGCATTATATTCTTTTATTTAGATTAATCTACTACATATTTTTTTATCCGTTTTCGTAATACGAAAAATTCAGGGATCGCAAATAAGACTTATTTTAATAATAATTATTTTTAACTCTTTTTCGATAAAAAATAAATTGATATAATAATTCAATTGAAATTATGATTTCAAAAATCATAAAATTAATCTTACTTTCAATTTGTATTAAAAAAATATAAGTTATCATTCAATTTTTATTATAATAAATTAAAAGTAATAATTAATTTTCAATTTTGAAAAAAATAATTAAAAGTATAAATTATTTAATAAAAATTGAAAATACGAGATATGTTATGATTCTTAAATTTCAAATTTTATTCTTTTGGTCGTAAAATAAGTGTTAAAGTAATTTATATAATAAAAATAAGTCTTATTTGCGATCCTTAGAAAAACTTAATCAGTATCAGATATGACACTTTTTGTTCGATATATTTCTTGTGATACCGATACCACAATTTAAAATATTTAATTGTGGGAAATTTCCTGTTGAATGCAAAATGTTGTAATCAGGTTTCATGATTAGGGGTACAAATAGTACTTATCGCTATCGAAAAATATGAAGAGCTAAAGAAAACTTCTTTTACTTATAAATTGTTAATAATTTTCCAATCTCTCTTTCTTCATCCAACAAATATTCACGATGCCATTTAGTTTCTTAAGGAAAATGCACATAATTACTGGGTGTGTTTTGTATGTTTTATTACAATAAAATGAAAATTCGATGAGTAGAAAAGTTAAAAGAAATTATAAGAAAACTAAGCAGTGTCAGCATCTCATTTAGTGATGTCCATGATCGTGTTCGCTGCTCTTCTTCTGCGATTTGTGCCACTTTTTCTTGTGCTCCTCGCCGCCCTTTTTGCCATGCTCCTTTTTGTGTCCCCACTTTTTGGCCTCCTCGTGCTTCTTCTTGTGGCCCTTGTGACCCTTTTTCTTGTGTCCCTTTTTGCTGTGACCCTTTTTGCCGTAGTGCTCCTCGTGTCCGCCCTTTTTGTGCTCGCCCTTTTTGTAGCTGCTGCCCTTTTTGTGCTTCTTGCCCTCCTCAAAGGCGCCGTGCTTCTCCTCTCCGCCCTCGTCGTGATCCTCGTCGTAATACTTTTTCTCCTTTTTATCCTCGTTCAGTTTGTGAACGTTGTGTTTACCCTTGATGGAGTGACCCTTTTTATAGGAGCCATGATCCTCGAATTCGCTACCCTTTTCACCCTTCTCGGCCTTTTTCTTCTTCTTGTGATGGCTCTCGGAGTGCTTGTGCTTCTTTTCGTGTCCCTCCTCCTCGCCATGCTCACCCTTTTTGCCCTCCTTGTCGTGATGTCCTTTCTCGCCCTTCTCATGGTGTTCGCCATGCTTGTGACCCTTTTTGCTCTTGTCGCCATGCTCCTTGTAGTGCTCACTGTGCTTTTTCTCACCAGACTCCTCCTCATCTTCCTCCTCATGCTCCTCCTCGTGCTTCTTCGATTCGGCCGTCTGCAGGTCATCCAAATGGGCGTGGAAATCGGCCACATCGGAGCTGCCCAGCGGCTCGCCTATTACCATGGCGTTGTCTTGGGCATATGGCAGGGTTGCCATCGCCAAGGCCGTTGCCAATGTTGCCGCCAGGCATAACAGTTGCCAGGGTATCCAACTTGTCCGCTTGGCCGCCATCTCGCCAGCTCTCGTTATCCTTTAAAGCGTTATCCTTTGAGCTGCTTTTGGACTGCTGCTGCTGTTGCTACTGTTGCTGCCACGCCCTGTTGTCGTTGTCTGGTAAACTGTTTTCCAGCTACCTTCGCCTTTTATATGCCCTCCCTAAGGCCACGCCTCACTGGAGGCCAGTTATTGCTGCTCTGCTGCTCTGCGGCTGATTTGGCAACATTTCTTTGTGGCCCTCAACGCCAGTCGACGTCTAAGTGCATAACGCTGTTCCAAACTCAAAGACAGCACACAACAAAGTAAGAAAAAAAACCCTTCCAACAAATGGCCAACTTCTTGTGGTTTTGCCATGGTTTTCTCGTGCTGCCACTTTTTTTTTGTTGCACAGTAACAAGCGACTTTTGTTACGTGCGCATTGCAAAAGCATTTTCAGCAAATGACCAAAACATTTAACAACAAAACAACCAGGCAAACCAAACAGCAAACAACAAACAACAACCAACATCATCGATTAACCAGAGCATGAACACAGCATCTAGTAGATAAATTTATCTTTTTTTTATACTAATTAGATTGTTGGGTCATTAATTTATTATTATGTACTTCAAAAATTTGGTTAAATTTCAATCAATTCATTATTCAATGAATGCCATCAAGTTCACATGGTATTCAAATTTATATAATACTAAATTAATAATTATATTATATTTAAAATATGTAAATTAAATTGTTGTAAAAAAGCCCAAACTTCAGAAGTTGACATTCTCTAAATTCCATATATTTTCCTCTTAGATAGTTGCGCAATTAATTAATACTTCAAAATGTGGTTAACATTTTGGTATTAAAATTTTGTATTATATCCAATCACATTTTTGTTTATTTTAGAATTATATAAATTCAATTAATGCAAAAAAGTCGAAAGCTTAGAAGCTGAGATTCTCTAAATTCAATACATTCTCCTCCTAAATTGTTGGGTAATTCATTAATTAATATTTTAAAAATGTGGGTCAATTTCAATCAATTCATAGCGTTGTTGCCAAAACTAAATATTGACATCAAGTTAACATAACATTTTGGCATTAAAATCAATATTATATTAAATGAAAGCCGCTTTACAAAATATGTAACTCATTCAGTTTTATTATACTTTCTGTATATTTTAAAATAACGTAAATGAATTATATATAAAAATGAAAAAGGATTAGAAGCTGAGATTCTCTCCATTTAATAATTTCTCCTTGGCTACTCATTTAATAAATACTTCAAAAATGTGTTAAAATTTCAACCAATTCATTGAACTTTTCAAAAACTGAATAGTTACATAACATTAAGTTAACTTTACATTTTTTTTATGGTAAATCTATATATTAGATTAAATTTAGTTGTTTTCTTCGATGCTCTCATTTTTTGTAATATTTTCAATAAAACAACCAATTCAATTTTGTTAAATTAAGAACAATCTTGTTGTAGCTTAACTGCATACTTGAAGCTGTCTATAAATATTCGCTCATTGATTGATATGGTCAAAATAAAAATTTGTGAGAGAGTAGAGTAAAGAACATGAGCTTCCGCTTAAGCTTAAAAAAAGCGATCCATCAAACCGCATTAAATATTTGCGACACAACTTTTCATCGCCGGAAAGCAACAAATTTGCTACCAAAAGAAAAAGTTTTTCCTGCCGTTGTTAATCTTTACATTTCGTTGGCTGTCGTCTCGGTGGCTTTTGATATTTATGCTCCAGCTCGAAGTAAAAGAAAGGCACGTCTATAAAGCTCTCGTGGGGTGTTATAAATATACGCTTTAAAGTAATTTACCTTAGAGTTGAGTCCTAACCGATGGGGGACCTGCACTTGCTACAGGAAATGCATTTTAAATGTCGGGAAAAGGCGTAAATAACCCGTTAATGTTAACATGCATACGCCGTGCTACAGCTCGGCAATGCGTTCCCTTAATTTATGTGTCGCGACCAAGACCAGGTCAAAACGATTCGGGCCATAGCTCAGCATACAATTTCAAACTAGGGATGGGTATCGGGGAAATAGTATCGATATTGATGTTTGGAAATGATCACATTGAATATCGGAAATATAATTTTTTATTTAATATCGAACAGTTGGCTTTGAATATTCATTAGATGAATATTTATCATTTAAATTAAAAATATTTAAATAAACAGCATAATTAATTAATTTATTGCAATAAATGTTGGCAACACCAGCTTGATAATAATTTAACATTTTTTAGAAAAAACTCATTTTTTCTATTGTGAATTAAATTTTACTTATTTATTTCTTGAGATGCAAACAGAGAATTTTTGAATTTATTTTTGCAGTCAAAATAAATAGGTTAACTCTAGTTATTATTTTTATTTGCTATTATTATTATGTTTTTGTGTTTATTTATATATAATGAGTTTATATATTTTTATATATTATTTTTGTTATAAAAAACAAAAACCAGCAAGTAAAATATAAATTTTTTACCAAACATGTGCACAATTCACAAGGAGTAGAAAGGAAATCAGGCTTCATAAAACATGATATTATGATATGTTTGGAGATTTTTTTGAAGTTGGTTTATTTATTTAGTTATTTATTTATTTTTACACGTTTATAAGCAGTTGGCAAAAAGTAAATCAAGTGTTAAAAAAATAAAAATTAAACTAAAAATAAAATTACAAATTTACAATTAAATTAATATTAAATTTAAATTAAGGACTGAAAGGACTGACTGGGTATACAAAAATTATAATTGATCCAACATTTGTAATGATGTAATTATTTAATGTAAAACCAAAAATGATGTTTTCACATATGATAATGTATAATATATGATAATAATATTTAAACTCAAAGCAACGAACAAATATTGCATTAAATATCATGTCGTTTCTGAGTATCGATAGCCATCCCTATATTAAACCATTCCATTCGAGGGCGATTCAACGCGATTCGATTCGATTTTCAACGGGCGCTGGCAAAAGTTTGACAGCCACTTGGCACCTTGAAACTTTTGCCATCCCCTTCCCCTCCCCCCTCCCTCTGCTGCTTCAGCTGCAGCCGCAGCATGTCACCTTTACATGCACAAAAATAAACACACACACACACAGACACATATACACATATACACACCTACATATACTTATGCATAGAAAGTTCAGTAGTTGGCCAAAAGTCACTTGGCATGCATATAAATTGTCAGCCATTAAATTTGCATTGACATTTTGGCCATGCAGCGTTGTATGCCCAACTCCTACCCTCTTCTAACCCTCTTCCTCCCTTCCTCCCTTGCCCCCTTCCCCCCTTCGACTCAACGCCCCTCTTCAACTTTAGGTTTAGTTTTTAGCTTGGTGATTTATTTGTGCGCTCTTTGATTGCATGGACGGTAGCATCGGCTTGTTTGCCATGTTTTGCTGCTTGTTTTTATTGAATTTGTTGAATTAATTTGGCAGCAGCAGCAACATCATTATCACCATCACCATCATCATCATCATCTTTTGTAGATGAAGCAAAACAAGACGACAAAAAACAAAAAAGAAATATATTTATATATATATAAAAAAGAATTGGCCAACGTTGATTAAACCGGCGTTGTTGGCATTGACAGGCTCAGGACCAGGACCCAGAATAACTCACTCCACTTTACCTTCACTTCAAATCGAAGTTCTCTTCTTGTCCCCGTTGGAGGACATCTTTTCAGCGGCTCTGGCCTCGCTTGTTGGCCAGCAATTAGCCTAATACCAAGGCCGTGCTCGGTTGGCTTTTAGCCTTATTGGGTCGCCGTGCTGATGGCATTTTCCGTTGCTTTTGGAATTTGCTCTGACACGGGACCAGGAATGGAAAAGGGAACGGGAATGTAAACGACTGTCTTTCATAATCAAAAGGCAGACTCATCAATACAAATGACGTGAGAAATGGGAAGCTTTGTGACTCCTTTGGGAAGCATTTTGTTCGGGATTTATGTAATACTTACAAAAGACAAGATTTAAGTACACAGAAATGATAGAGACCTTTAGCTATATACAGGTATGTTCTATAAATCTCTCTGTTACAAAAAACAATGTCAAAATAATGGATGGGAGACTTAAAACAATTTAAATTTTATTGAATTAATTTTAATGAATTATAAAATTGAATAAAATGTCATAAGTATATTTTAAATGATTTTATTTGAAATATATAATATACCAATAATTAAATAATTAATTATTAATATGAAATTAATAAATTGATTACATAAAATAAACGAATAAATAATAACTTTGTTAAAATACATTGTAAAGATAAGCTAGATAAGTTATTAATTAATAACTTTGTTGAAACAAATTTTAGATAAATTTATTTATTATATAAAATATTCCAATATTTTGTTGAATGTTTTAAATAAATTTATTATAATAAATTTTAGTAACTCTGACATTTTACTGTGTTGTTTTTAAATAAATTGCTTTGAGAAGTTCTCATAATAAGCTAAGAAACTCTTTTTTTTAGTTCATTACTATCGAATAAATAACTAAGAAGTTATACTAGTTATACTTGACTCCTGGTTAAAGACTTGTTTAAAAAGAATTGTATTTAAGTTTCTCACATTCAAGCCCCCTTCAATACTTTCGAGCTGTAAGTAAGACAACAATTTTAAGCGGCTTCAAAAGGTCCTTTTGAATTATTGCTGTTGACTGTTTAAAGTTGCCTATTTTGGCAGTTAAAAGACATTTTACGTTGAATGGAACTTAAGTTGCATGCCACCATAACCGTTAAGTATTATTTACCTGTAACACTGCCACCTGCAACTGTAACTGTGACTGTTAACTGTAACTGCAGCTCGCGTCGAGCTTAAGTTGTTTCATAATGCTGGGCACCTTGAGCATTTGTAAGACCCATTGCCACAACGCAGCTTTTAGCCTGGTTTATTTATGGCAATGTTTTGACAAGCTTTAACAACAAAAATAAGAGAAAAGAAAATCTGTTGAACTTTGATCGCACTTGTGATGCATCGTCGTCAGTCGCCAAATCCCTTAAAGAATAAGCTGCAACAAAAGCACGTGCAACTGACGAAATCAAATGGATGTGCACCTCGTCGACTCTTCTAAGGGTGCAACTGAAGCTACAGCAAATGCAGCGTGACATTCGCTGGTTTGGCTTTTCACTCAGCCCTGGGAGAAAACGTGTCATTGAGGGGGAATATATTCAAGCTGAACATGCCGCTAAAATGTGGTATATGTGGTATATGTGGCATGTGGCATGGTGGCATGGTGGCATCTTATGTACGTCGCTCAACGCAACATTTCAGAATTCAATAAAAAACCTTTTGTTTTCCCAGTACGCGCATTGAAAACTTTGAGCCAAGGTTTTTGGGCTGACGGGGCGTATGACTTACTGTCACCCCCAACTCCCCCCTCCATCGATCACGCCCCTTTCTACCAACTCCCAACAACTTTCCCCCACGACAACGCCAGCTGCTTGCGGTAAATTTACACGTACGCTGCATTTTTACGCTGTGCATTTTTAGCAACAATTTTCTTTTGCTTTTCCAACGACAACCGCGAACTTCATGTGTGTGTGTGTGTTGTGTGTGGGAGTGTTTGGAGGGGAGGTTGAGGTGTGGTTCGCACGTTTGCCTTGTCTATACAATTTTAAATGATTTGCTGTGTGTGCGCAGCTTTTTATTAAGCCCGTATCCGAAACCTTTCTCAGATTTTGAACTGCTTTAAAATTACTATCGCCATGGCAGCCATTTTTTTTTTGCCCACGCTGAAAAGTATGCAACAGAAAAATCAATGGCCGAAGTTGGCAGCAAAGAGTTTATTTTCAGAATAAAGCTAATTAATTCACCATACGCCATGTGAGCCCCAATGTGGCTTACCTTTAAGAGATTTGTGCGAAAAATCACAAAGAAAGCAAATAGAAACGTCGTATTCGTGTTATCCGACTATAACATACCCTTTATTCAATTTATATATTAACAAAATGTTATCTATGAAATTTATAACAAAAATTACTGAATTATTTTAAACGCTTGCCTTGCAACAGAACTGAAAACAGCCAAAAGTAACGATATATTTATTCGATCTTGATGTCATTCAGTGGGATGATTGATAATAATAAAGTGATTTTTATTTTAAAAACTTTGCTGATCAAGAATATATAAATTTCCTTCTCCATATTATATACATTGCAACAGGTTCAATATACTCTTTTAGACTACGAGTAGCTGGTATAAAAACTCCTGGATTGAGTTTCGCCATTGTGTTGAGTAATATTTCCAAAAATAAACAAATGCGTGTCCAAGCTAATAGCGAGTGATCGACTAGAATATACCCAGCAATCAGATGTAAGACCTACTTCACATATTTAAATTTATTTGACACGAGATAAATACTTTACTTAAGACAGTGAATACTGCCTTCCCTTTTCATAAATTATAACATTTGGGTTATGAGAAAACAGCTGATAGTAATTATTTTAATTATGATAAAGCGGAAGTTAAAGTCAGGTAAAATGGAAAGCCAGCGAGATTCAAATAGAAGTCAATTTTGCCTGACAGGCATTTTACAAAAGTTAATAAATGCGTAGGAAGTTTAATTAAGCGTATTCCGCGTTCATAGGATAATAAGTTCAAATTACAGCTTTGTTCCCAAATTTATTTTCGCATCAATTTCACTGCTAATAAGCAAATCATACATTTGGGGGTGGAAAAGTAATAAATTTCTTCGATTCTTGTATTTTAATTTGAATTTCTAAGCAACGTGAAGCATATCAAATATTTCAGTGAAATTGATGTGAATATGGAATTGAGAACATTACCATTAATCCCTTAAATCTCAAGTTTGTGAGTTGGATACTAAATAACATGTTTGAATGTTGTAAATAAAGCAAACTTGTGTGTTTTAAGTATCTGCAATTCGCCCAGTTGCATAGACAAGTGACGTTAAATTATGCTCAAATTCACACACACACATATGTACACTCGCTTACTTATTCACACAGATACTCACACACACTCATAGTCAGTCAGCGGATTCGTTCACTTTGTATTTGCTCATTGGGTTTTGGCTACCTTCATTCTTTATGTGTATTGATTTGAAATGAATCTCCGTGTAAGCTGTCCAGGCACAGGAGGATACTACCTCCCCCTCCTTCTGCCCCTACCCATTTCATTTCATTTTTCTTTTCTTTTTTTTTAAGCTCATAACACTACAAATTGCAATGTTTGTTTTCGTTTCTTTGTTGCCATTCTATTTGGGTTTTAGCATATAACTTACTGTCATATTTTCATCTAGTCGGGCGGGGCAATTCGGCGACGTTCCACTACCCTCCTCCCTTTACCCTCCACCCTCCAAACCTCCTCGCTTTTCTCTCATTTTCCATGCTTTTGTTATTATTGTGCATGCTTCCATTCAATGCTTTTTTCGTATTACTTGCAAAACTTCTCTCGTCTCTTATTTTTTTTTTTGTTCTTGTCCGCTCGAATGTTCGGATGTTGGGTTCTTTGGGTACTTTTGCTTCTGGATTTTGTTAACTTTGTTATTTTTGCTTTACGTTACTCTGTGTTGTGTTCTGTTGTGTGTTGTGTTCTATCTCTCTGTCGTTGCTGCTGCCGCTCTCGACGCTATTCAATTTTCAATAAAATATGTAAATTTATACCGCATTTCGCTCTGCTCTCTGGTCTATCTGCCTTCTGCCTCTTATCTTAGCCCGTTTCTCATCGACAACAATTTGATAGCTACAAGTTATGGCCAGGCCCATTCTCTCTCCCTCTCTTTTGCACTCTCTGTCTCTCTGTCTCTCTCCGTAAGCAGCAAAGTATGTTATTAATTTGTAATTTGTTTACGGTTATTTGTGCACAAATCAAAGGGCAAAGATTGAAACTTTGACTACGCGCTCTTGGCTAAAGTGCACACCGAAATGTTGGCCAAAAAGGAAAGAAAGAATGAACTTTATGCTGATGGTCCGTCGTCTCTCAATTTCGTTCTAGTTTAGTGCGATGCCAAACACTTCAATTCCCCAAATGACAACTTGACCGAATATTTTGAAGAGCAAGAGATTTGTTTGAATACAGTTAAAACGATTTTGAGGCAGGAGTCTTACCAGCATTTGAATAGCTTTATCTTAGGCAGAGTGTGTAAAGTAAACAAAGTTTAAACAGTCTCCAAAGTATTAAATTAATCGACAGAGAGGGGAAAACCATTTTGAATCTTTAGTGGAGGGTAAATGCGAGTAAATATGTTATCCTTGATTGGAAATGTCCTCGAACAAAGGTATCAGGAACTCCTGAACTCAAGGTCTTATTTAAAATGAAGACAAAAATCAACGAATATAATATACCCTTAGACTAAGGAGCGGGCATAAAAATAATTTGTTACATTCCTTGCAGTCTTCTTGTTACTTATTTTATTTCTTGTTACTTATTTTATTTCTTAAGTCTATAAAATTGCTTCATAATTAGATTCCTTTTACGAATCTTAAACCTTAAGATTAACATTTTATCAAGCTAAACTAAATTAAAGATTGTTTAACGTGAGGAAAGAAAAACTCATGAAGTTATAAATTTATTTTTAAATACTTCTAGACTTAATTATTTCAATTTTATATTTAAATATATATATAATTTATTTTTATTATTCATATTTTTTAATTTGTATCTTAAATTGCAATTACTTTTGATCAACTGCTCTTAATTGACTTTCAATAAATAAATACAAAATAAATAAATAACCGATTGACTGAACCAATAACTGGCGCAATTGGAAAATTGCAAACTTAAATTCATTAAATTGCATCGGTAACTATTTGGACCCACTGTGCGGTCGTGTGGTTGCTAGACAAAATATGAATATGTCTGTGTGTTGTTCAGCTAATTCGCGGTATTCGCCACAACATAATCAATCAATCATTAAACTTCAATAGTCCTGGCCTGAAGTCAAACAATCAAATCAAATATAATCAAATCAAATATCAATGGACAGGGGAAAGGGGATTGACAGTGGGACAGTGCAATAGAAGGGGGAATTTTGAATCCATTTGTTTGTTTTATACATGTTATTTGACTTTTGCATTTTTCAAACATCGCATTCAGCTATTCAGTCATTCATTCATTCACTCATTCATTGTCATTCGCTCAGTGTGTATTTATTCATGCATTTGTTTGCTTTCTGACGCATGTTCCCGAAAAATTATGTGCAAACAAAGTTGAATTAAAACAAAAAAAAAAATAAAACAAAATTATATATAAATGTAAAAGCAAAATAAAAATGTCAAATAAGCGCAAAGTCAAACAAAAGGCGGTGCGAGTCAACAACAATAACTACAACAACCATAAGCACATGAGAAAGCAATTTAATTGCGTGGCCAACAACAAAAGGAATTTTCTTTTTGTTTGCTATTCTCATTGTTGTTGTTGTCAATGTTAATTTTGCTGGCAGAGAACAAGTTCATAAATAAGTATGCATATAATTTTTTTTTCTTTTATTTTATGCTTTGTATCTGCTAGATACATTGAGCAAAACGTTGTATGGCAGCCAAAAGGCAGCACAAGAAGCAGTCCCAAGGATAGGGGAAAGGGGGACAGGGGGACAGGGAG
Organism: Drosophila kuntzei; assembly: GCA_035042165.1. Lineage (NCBI taxonomy): Eukaryota > Metazoa > Arthropoda > Insecta > Diptera > Drosophilidae > Drosophila > Drosophila kuntzei. The sequence goes on along the minus strand of JAWNLU010000472.1, from coordinate 472,873 downwards.
GCTGCCCGAACAACAAAACTCTCAAGTTGCTTTCTACTTACTAAAACAAAAGTTAATTAGAATGTCTCATCATAATGCGAGGCCAACGGGAAACACAACTCACAAAAAAAGTTGCAGGCAGTAAATTAGATTAGCAACAACAAAAACAAAAAGCAAATAACAATAACAACAATGACAATGACAATGACACAAACAACAACGTTGACAAACAAACACGACAAGCAATTAAAAATGTAAAATTCTCGCCAGTTCCCCATCCGAAAATTGTAGCCGCATTTCATTAGCTTTTCAAGTTAAATTAAGCATTGCATACTTTTAAGTGCTGCGCTTTTTCAGTGACTATTCAAGCAGTTGCAAGCAGTGCAAATGATTATTTAAATTTCATGCAGATTGACAGCTTTTTATTTAGATTGAATCTTGTTGACGTTTTCTGCATGTTGCTAACGAAATTGTAATTAGAAACTGTCTCTGATTATGGGCAGTTGAATAATGATTTCCATAATTAATTACTGGTCAGTGTACTCTTGGTATTAACTAAATATAGCTGAAATCGTTGAAGGCATAGTTTTCAACATCAGATCAATTAGAATTTCGACTTACATACGTCAATCAAAGTGCGCAGTTAATGGACTTTAATTGATTCATCGTAAAGTAAGTCTTTAGTAATATATTTTAAATTTCTTAACATTTCTTTTATGTTAAGAATCAACTAAAAGTTATTTAAAATAAAAGGAAAGTTTTTATTTTTTAAATAGAATTTATGTGAATGAAATTGAGAACAGCTTTGAATTCTGATAAATGTGCGAGAATTGAATGTATGGAGTGCATTTATTTAGTTTGAATTGCTTCGGACTTGGTTAATTAGAAAGCTGCAACAACTGTGCTACATCGATTTTCGTTATTGTTGCTGTTTCTGTTGCTGGAGTTGTTGTATCAACTTTTAACTAACCATAATTTATGATACTCGGGCAGTTTGTAGAACTTTTCGTGGTTTGCCCAAGCACTTTTGGGACGCACTGTTTGTTCTTGCTGTCGTTGTTGTTGTTGCTGTTGTTGTTCTTCTTCTTCTTTTGTAGTTGTTGGCGTTGTGTCCATGTCTTAAGCTATTTTTAAATGTGCTTGGGGTAAAAGTTTTGGCGGCCTGGCGTTTTGACAAATTTTTGGCCAACATCATTTGGCAAACAGTTAACTGAATGTTGCAGTTTCCCTGTCAAGCATCGTTTGACGAAGCCCGTAATGATGCCCCAAAAAGTTGCAAGTGGCAATGAGTTTTTAATGAAGCTGCTTTTGAATTCACGAATGCAAACAGATTTCGGACAAGACTTAAAGTCAATAGACTAAAACTAGACTCGGTTCGTTTTTGGTCATATTTTCAACACGGTTCGAAAATAAATAACAGGACAAACTTTTCAATAAATAAAATTAAAAACTTTTCGTCTTCCTTTTTCTGTCTATTTTGGTATTTTTTTCTTTTTCAAAAGTTGGTCGCCAGGCGGCAGGGAGTTGGGCAAACAAACCGAAGGGGCAGCCAAAAGAGGGCAGGGACGGGGCTTCAAACAAACGCCAATTGACCGTTAAAATGTATATATATATGTATAGCAGTTAAGCGGAATGCCTATGAAGAAGCTACCAATTGAGTTCAGTCTCGAGTTACAGTCGAGGCCATTGAGATAGTGTCGGAGATGCAAGTGAAGCGCTTGAGGTTTGAAAACAATCACCTTGACGGGGTCTGGTCAAGGAATTTCATTTACCATTGGGCCAAAAAGTTTTCGGTTTCTGCCTGCCCCAAGCCAATCAGTTGGACAACTGAGTCAACTGCGGGTCGCGTCGCGGGGGCAGCTAAATCAACTGAAAGTTTGGTGCGAAGAAAAACAAAATCAAAATCAGTTTCGGTAAATGGATGAAAGTGGCAAGTGGATGGGGAGATGGGGATGCTGCGGATGCTGTGTGAAGTGCGCAAAATGAATTGGTCAAGTGGAAAAAATTGGCAGTGGAACAGAGAAACAGAAACAGAAATCGAAACAGAAACAGAAATCGAAACAGAAACAGAAACAGTGAAGCAACAGCAGTGGGAGCAAAGCAGTGCAAAGGGCAAGTAGTGCCAAAAGTATTGAAATACATTTAATGAAAAAGTTAGACGAGGTCGCGGGGGAGTCGAAACAAGATGAAAACGCTCAATGTGAAACGTGGACGAAGCAATTGAGCAAACTGAGCAAAGTTGATGTGATTTCTGTGTAAGCAAGAACAACAGCAACAACGACAACAACAACAACATCGATAACAACAACGATAACAACAAGTGGAGCACTGCTCAACACTGATTGCGTTTTAATGCCAGTTATGGATGAATAGATGAGCACAACTAGAGCAGCATTTCATGTATTTAGATGAGAGCATCTGCCTGTTTCTTCTATGTATGTTTAGGTGTGTGCAGAAGAGTGTATTTTCAAATGAGACAGCGTCCAAGTAATATATAAATAACTACACATAACTTCTGTTCCCACTCCCTATATAGGTTAATATATACATAAATAGCTAAAGTTGCAGTACAAATACATATTGCTCAGTTGAGAGTGCTCGTCTTGGAGATAACTTCTAAACATCTCTGAAGGAGGAGCCAATAGTAATATGCATAAGAAAAAACTTACAAAAGTCGAACATTAATCGGAAAAAATAATGTTCAGCTAGGAGATACCCATTAAAATTTTTTAAGATAACTAGGCAGAAAATTTCACATGAATTATATCATTTAACAGATGACGAGATATACTTTAGTCAGTAATGGTGAAATACTTACAAATATTAATATTAATATTACGGACTTACTTTTTTTAATGAATTCAACTTAAGATTATTATATAAATATAATATAATACAAATCATGTTTAAATCATAATCTTATATTGGATTAATTTTATTTTATTTTATAAATTTGAAGCAAAAGTCTCAAATATTGACGTGATGTAAAACAAATCATTAAATTTGGGTAATTATTTTTTCCGAATCGATTTTCTTTTTTAAGAAAGAGTTCTTTGGTTTATAAAAAATAGATGCTAGCATATTTGACAATATCTACTTGTAGTTTAAGTGATTTATTTTATTTGCCTAACTATGCAGGGTATTATCTAGAGCATCATTAGGCTTTTTAAAACTCCATGTTGATCACCTTTCGACTACTGATGAAGAGCTCTATCATTGGCTTTGGGTAAGTTGCAGCTGCTAACTGTTCAAAAGATGTTTGAGATGTTCGAGCTGCTGTTGGAGATGCTCCTCTGGAGCTGACCTTCATCTCGTCAGTTCGGTTAAGCTCTGCTGTGTTGATAACAAATGGGGCAGCTTCTATCGCTTGTGCCACACAGAGATATTCTCATTTTTAACTGCTTGGCATTTGCAAACTGCAGCGTCATTTAAACTTTTCTCATTTGCTGGCAGCGCAGCAGCAGCGAGAGATGGCTAAAACTTTGCCCTACATTGGCAGTGGTCTAAGGGGAAATGGGAAAGGGAAATGGAAATGGATGTGGAAGTGGAAGTGGAAAATGAAAGAAATGCTGCTGCACAAGAAGCTGGGCCAATGGGGCGGCTACTCGATGCAGCTCGTCATTGTTTGGCCAAACATTTTTAATATGCGACTAATTTGCAGGCAAAAGTCGACGCATTGCGGCAAGCTCTGACGCAGGTGCATGTTGCAACAGCAGGGGGCCAAAAAGGTGGAGGTTATTGGTAGAATGGAGGGGGGAATGTTCGAGGTAGCATTGAATTTGAGTTGTGTCCCGTGACAGAGGCTATTGTTTAAATTCAATTCCCGTCTTTGTCGTCTCAACTACTTTGAAAAGTTTGCTACAGCTCCTTGCTGGCTTTCTTCTCTCCCTGTTTGACTTTCAGTCTCGAATGATTTACCTTACAAGATAAACAGACGGAGTAGGAAAACAGCAGCAGAATAGGAGAGTAGGGAAGGAGGGAAGTAGCATAGCAATGAGGCTTTGGGCTTTGTCTGAGCAGCCCAAGTTTAACTTTTGTCTTTTGAGTGTCTGCATCTGTGTGTGTGTTTCTATCTGTGTGTGTGTGTGTTAGACAGAGCTTTTGGATAATGCGCTTGAAATTGTTGCTAAGAGTTCTCTCTCTCTGCTTTCTCTTTCTCAATCTCCCCCTTTCTTTCTTTCTTTCTTTCTCTCCCTTCCAACGCATTGGGCTTGGCAATGCAATTTAAACTCTTTGATAACTCCGAAAAGTGCATTTGGCTGACGAAGCGTCGGCGCCTTCTGCGTTATCAGTGTGGCTAAAAGGGGGGAAGAAGGGGATTGTTAGCCTAGAAGACACATGAAAACACAATAGCCAAAGTTTGATATGAAACTGCAGCGCAGCTCGCGTCGCGTATTGCAAAACTTTTCAATTGTAATCTTTGCGTTTTTTTTCTTACATCTTCTTCTCTATCTATTTTATTTTATTTTCTTTTCCTTTTTGTTTTCATTTTGGTTTTGTTTTGCACTCTGCTTTTGCCACTTTTGGTCTTTGTGATTGCGTTGAATTTTGAACGATGCCTGGTCGATAAATTGCCAGGCATTTGCATTCAACTCTCAAAACCAGGAAGAAAATGCAATGAGCTTTGAGCCAAAAGTTGAATCCAATTCGCAGCCAAGTTGAAATGAATTCCAGCATTATATTTCGGAGTATAGTAGACGCCTTCCATTTTGACTAGATTTCGTTAAGATCCAGAGATTGCGTAGAAACTATGTATATAAAAAAAATCTATTGCAAAAGTTGTGGGATTAAGTTGAAAAGTGAATTTATCAGTCTTCATCACATTCGCATCAATGTCACATAAAAAGTGATGCTTATTTTACAAATCATTTAAAAAATCTTTAAAAAGACCAATTTCCATTAATTTAATAAGACAAAGTCAGAGATTATAATTTTAATTTGCTTGGTAAAGTAACTGGCAAAGATTCTGCTTAAGAATATTGCAAAAATTAAATTAATGAAAAATGTTCTGAATTTGGCACGATAAAATTCATTGAAATTCAACAAAATGAATGCAAATAAATTTAGTCAGTAAGCACTTATAGTTTGCATTTCAAATATCTTATTTATTTATTTATTGTCAAGCTACAAGCAGCCTACACAACAATGTATATTTAAAAAAATACTTTTTTTTATAACAAAATAAATATAATTTTTAAATTATATTTAAATAAAAAAGAGAATGATTGTCCCAATACAATTAAAGAGCTGACAAATTTTAGTTATTAATTGAAATTTAATTAAAATATAAATGAGAATAAATTTAGTCACTTAACACTTCTTATTTTATTATCAAAATTCATGTTATCTTTTAATTGGATCATATTGTCTTTTACGAATTATTTTAGTAAATTATGTAGTGTGAATGCGACTTAGATTTTCAAATACTTTTTCAACATTGAAATTCTATAAAATGAATAAATAAATAAATTAAAATAAATTTATTTAACACTTTTAATTTTATTTTCGAAAATGCTAAGTCATAATAAAACCAAAGAGCTGACAAATTTTAGTTATTTATGTAATATAAATGCGACTTAGCTTTTCAGCCATCTCGCGTTTTTCAACGCTGTCAAATGAAAACCCGCTAGCTGTCATCACAACTTACATCTCTCTCTCTCTCTCTCTATATATTCCAATCTCTCTCTCTCTCTTTTTGCGATTTGTTGAAACTTCGCTGACTCATTCGTGAAGTGGCCGTGGAATTCTGTTGAGTTAAGGCCAAAAGCCATGCCAATTCGAGTTGAATTGGCTGTAGCTGTTTTGCAGTTTCAAAATATGTCACGTGCTCAAATGTCCGTCGTTGAGTTGCCAATAACTAAAGGGACACATGTTCCAGTTGCCGTTTCCTTGCCTTGCATCTGCGTCCTGCGTCCTGCCATCCTGTCAACAGCTTCCGCTTGATGCCCTTTTTCTATCCAAAAACTTGTCACTTTTTACGCGCAGCTGCAGTTTATTTTAAGATTGGCCGCGCACTTTGTCGCCTTGTTTTGGCTTACTTTCCGCTTTCCAAGTTGTTGGTATTACCATTGTTGTTGTTGTTGTTGCTTTTGTTGTTGTTATTGTCCTTTGGCTGGCCGAAAAAGTTTTGTTGCTGCCCGTTTACCTCGTGTCCCGTTTTCGCTCTTAACACTTGTCGCTACTTTTTAGCTATTTTGATTTTTAAGAAACAAAAACTGAAAACTTTTGTTGCTGATTTCTTTTGCAATTTTCAACACAGAAGGCCTCGACTCGACCAGGAGGATCAGGAGTACCAGTACCAGGAGCAGGAGCAGGAGCAGACGGAGGGGATGTCTCCATCATGTGCGAAATAAGTTTCACACTTAACGACATAACAAGTTTTTGAGAGCGCTTCCGACATCCTTGTCCAGGGTTGTCAACGTTTTTAAGCAGGTCATTGCATCAAGTGTTATTGCCCAGGGTTGCAATTGCAATTGCAGCAGCTGCATCGTATAATCAAATAAATGTTGGTGAATATGAAAGGTTTGAGTTTGTTGAATAGTCTCGTTTTTAGTATAATATAATTAGGGTTGTCCGAAAATTTTATAAGGAATAAGTAAAGAAATCAGTTAAAGGAATTTTAGTGAATCCTTCATAAGAATTGTTTGGGCTTCGCTGAAAAAATTTATTTTATTATTAATTATCATCATTAATTATGTGCAAATCTAAGTCCTTAAATAACAATTAAAATTAATTTTAATTTTTATATCAAGTTATCAATTATAAAAGGATATATTCAAAATTAAATTATTTAAAAAAAATTTAAAAAATGGTTTGAAAATTGTAATTTACAATTAAAAGTATTTTTATTCTTTAATAAAAGTTATTCAATGATTTTTAAAAACTAGTCTTTGACAACACTAGTCACTAGTCTAGGTATAATTAAAAATTAGGGTTAAAATAGGAATTGCTTATTTTAATCAATTAATAGATTACTACAGCAATAAATTATCGTTGGATGAATCGTTACGATTTCCTAGGGTTGTCCACGTTTATAGGCAAAGCATTGCATAAAGATTTGACTTCACTGCATATTTCAGTTTGGTTTGGTTTTCGTTCTGCAACCCTGGCATTTAATGGAGGTCATAGCCCAAAGTGTTGTGGGTCATATTGTGGGCGCGAGCTGTCTAATGAATATGGCGACCATTTTGTGCGTCGCCTGCATTATATAGAGGGGAAGACAGATAGAAGAAAAGGCGAAGGAGGAGTAGAAAGGAGGCGGAGGGTTGGGAAAGCGCCACGGTCATCAGCGAGGACAATATGTAATTTAATTTCATGCATTGCCTGGCTAATGCGCTTTCGCGCTTAAAAGTATGCTATAAGTAAGGAAAGTGCGCAAATGTGCTTAACAAAAAATAAAAGTTTTCCTTTTTTTTTTTGGCTAACAGTGGGAAGATTGAGAGGGGAACGGGAAAAGGGGGGGAGGGAGGTTGTTGCTGCTAGTGTCGCAAGGCAGCGGCCTGGAAACAATGCGCGACATTCAGGCGACATTGTTGCCAAAGCTTTTTACAACTCACATGAGGTTCCCCCTGACCCCTCTCCACTACAGTCCACTCCTCAGCACTGCTTACCACTCCTCAGCACTGCTTACCACTCCGCAGCACTGCTTACCATTCCTCACCACTCTCCTCTCTCCGTCTTGTACTCTCTTCTCTTATTGTCATTTGTTTGCGCCGCAGCAGTTGTAGCATATTATCTAAATGTGTTGCATGCGTATTAGTGTGTGAGTGTATGAGTGTGTGTGTGTATGTGTGTGTGTGTTTGTTTCAACATTCTATGATTTGTTGTTGTAATGTGCTTTAATGTGAAAAGTTTTTAATGCTTAAGCTGCGCGTCGCCGACGTCGCTGCTTCATTCGCGCTTAAACCCAAAGAAATAGATGCAGAATGAGACGAGAGTGAGTGAGAGAGAGAGAGGGGGACAGCTAAAGACGATACTCATAGAGCCACACACACACACACACACACTCTCACACACACGCACTCATTTTCTTTGGCTCAGTTTGTCTGCTTGCTGCGTTAGTTGGCAACTTTTATTTGTGGTTTTTTTATGTAAATGCGCCCAAGTGATAAGGCAACTTTTCGGCTACTGCAGCAGGGGGAAGGTGAAGAGGTTAAGGGGAGGGCGACTGAAGATGGGGTCGGTAACTGACAACTGGCAACTAGGGGATAAAGGGGCAGGCAGCGACTGTTGCTGTCATGTATCTAAAAGCAGCAACATGAACATGTTGCCAAATGCCATTCATGTTGTTGTTGTTGTTGTTGTTACTCCTCTTGTTGTTATTGTTGGCAGTTGTTATTGCTGTTGTCGTTGCTTGGAAATTAAATTTCAGTGACTTTGTTGTTTATTTGCAGCAGGGGAACTCGGCAATGAGATTTCAACAAAAGGGTATTATGACTTTCAAATTGGCTCAGTATACGTATTGGGCTTGGTCAACTACTTGCAACCAAAGGAGGCAAATGAGAGCATTCACTTACCACATGAGTTGGGACCTGACTTATAATTAAACTAAGTATTACAGAGATTGTAACATTTTTGATTTTCTTTTGTTCAAAACTTGCCAATTTTCTCGGGAAGATAATTCGCAAATTCGTTTAAGCTCCAACTTTATTCGTCACTTGCAAATCACATGAATTATATGTTTAGATATGTATGTAAATCTTCAGGTTTTATCAGATTTTTATAAATGAAAGACATCAATTTATAGATTAAGTTCTCGCAAGTGACTTAATAACATTCATTAATTTAGTTTAATTAACTAAATAATTGTAATGTAGTATTCTTCTAAATACTATGATTTATTTAATTTATTATGCATATTGTTTATTTCTTGATTAGTCTTTTGACATTTATATGCTCAAAAGTCAGCTCAACCACAAACAAGATTATTCTTACGGCTTAAAGCAAATTCCTAATTAGAAGTTTAATTTATATAATTAATAAGCTATTTATGGCTTACTGGTATTTAACTTAATACAATAACAAATAGAAACAAGTCAACTTCTTGAGTGAAACTCTTTAAAGCTGAAAATCTCCTAAGCTTACTTAATTAAATAAAGGCAAATGTTTAATCATAAGTGAATTTGTCGACAAATTGTTGAAATGCTTTCATAATTAATTAAGAAGCGACAACATTAAAGACTAAAGAGTGAATTAAGAGAAAAACAATGCAGGTCAATTGGGAAAAAAGCTGGCAATGCAGATCAATAAAGTAGAAGAACTGGAGTGAAAATAAAATAAGGAAATATTGGGTTCACTTTGATTATCTTAAATTAAATGAGTATAGAAATTATTTCAATACTTTTTATTATGTTAATAAGACATTTAGAAATAATAAAAAATAATAATTGAAAATAATAATACACCATGCAAATAATAAATACACATTTTTGTATGGAGCATTTCAACTTCGTTTCTTGAAACTATTTAATTTTCTAGTCGTTTTTTCGTTTAATTAATTTGTAATAATAATTCAGTAAAGCAATTATTTCTAAACTTGTTATTATGTTAATAAAATATTTAGAAATATATACTCGTGATTTTAAATTTAATATAATAATAAAAAATTGAATTTAAAAGTTTTCCTATAGAGTATTTCAACTTCGTTTCTTGCAACTATTTAATTTTCTATTCGTTTTTCCTTCAGTCGCTCGCTCTGTCATACACTCATTTGTGAGTGTGTGTGTGTAAATTAGAGAAATTTACGTTTATTATTATTTTTAGTGGTAGTCGCTCGTCATAGTCGTAGTGTGTACTCAGTTCCCATCTCATCTCAGCTCAACTCATCCCAACTCATCTCTATTCTCGCACTCAACTGTAGTCCATTGTGTCGTGGAACTCATCTGTCCGGGCATCTGTGCGATATTTATGTATGTTTTGCAGTCAGAGCTCTTGTCTCTTGTCTCTTGTCTCTCCCTTTAGCTCTTGTCTCCTTTTGTGTATGCCGTTCATGTGTGGACAGAGATAACATGGCAAACGATGCGTTGTGGGACTCCTAGGACTCCCTCCTGGAGCTAAGAGGGGGGCGGTACAGCCGAGAGACAGCTTTGAATATGAAATGGCAGTGCAACTTTGGACTCTGCGTGATAATTATGGGCGCTGCAGGCGATAATTGCCCACTAAACGTACCATAATCTTGCACATGTGTATGTGTGTGTGTGTGTGTGTGGATGCCACAAAAACCAAAGTCAGTTGAAAAAGTTTGGTCAGGCCTAGGAAAATGCTGATGCGGAAGCTCCCTGGTCAGAAATTATTCATGCTACTTGGAGAACCTCGAGCACTTGAGCTGAACTTTTGCTCCATGTTTAATTGCCATCCTCCCACATTAAGAACAACAAAAGGAACAAAGCAGAAAACTTCAATAACAATATAAAAGATATTAAAAAATTTGTGTGCCATTCGGGCAACAGTTGAGTAACGACTCCCATCCGTCCAACATCCCCAGATCAGCCAGGGACTGGATGAATCCCAGCGTCAATCGAGTCTCTGGGAAAAACTTTGCTCATTTTTATTTAAGCCTTAAGTTGGTGGTTTTTATGTTTCCTTATTGCTGTGGCATTGTTGTGCCGGCAGCTTTGTCATTTTAAAGGCAACATTATTGGCTTTTGCCAGATAAGTCCCGGCCGTAAACTATTTTTCTTACATTTACGTGACGAGTGGGCCAACTGCTGCCGAAGCGTCGCGTCGGTTGCCGCCAAATGCGAAAAATATTATGCCTTATCCTTTTTAATAGTCAATCGTTTTGCCATTTTCCCAGTGTTGCCGCAAAGGCTAAAAAATAAAAGAATATCCGTATATAAAATAAAATAAAATAAAAAAAAAGGGAATTAATTTTATTTTAATGCTCGTTGCGTTTGTTGGGGATTTACGAAGGGTTGCTAGATTGCCAATCCGCTCGACACTTGGGCCCGAGCCTTATCAGCGATGCAGCTATCCTAAACCCACAACGGGTATAACTACGACAAAGTGAATGAAGATGAGTGGGGAATAGAGAGAGAGAGACAGAGAGAGAGAGAGGCAGGTGGAAACGTAGGTGTTGTCAGGTGTGTCGCCTGTTTTTACCTTTTTGCGTTATTTATTGCAGTTTAAGTGAGTTGTCAGTGAGAGAGTTGCCAGTGGCCAGGAAAGATCTCAGCCAGAGAGAAGGGACAGCGAACACAACGAACACACTTGACATGCGGGCTGGCTTACAGCTAGTTCAGATATACACAGACATATCTGTTAGATAATGTGTTTTTAATTGAAACTTAAGGCTGTAGCTGAAACTGCAGCGGATAAAGGAAAACCAGCAAGGAATGCCGGAAAACGCTTTGCGCCTTACGAGAATTAATTAAATACTTTTCAAGAATTTTATTTTAAACTCCATGCTTAAGTTAAACATATTTTTTAATATAATAGGAGTAGGGATAGGAATTGAAATAGGAATATGAATAGGAGTATTAATATTTCAAATGGTATTATGAAAATAAGTAGAAATATAAATTGAAACAATAAATGAACAGAAATAGAAATATAATATAATATTTATGGATAGACATAGGAATAATAACAACATTATAGACATTTTAAGAATAATGATTTCATTTATAAATAGAGTAAATTGAATTTTTATTTAGGAAAATACTACAATAATGATCAAATCAATTAAAATGTAGGCTTGTCAAGCAAATTTAAAAATTTGCAATCATTTCAAATAACAGAACTATAATTTATAAGAACAAATAGTTAAATATATGTTTTTTTGATAAAAGTATTTAATGTTGTTAAAAAGTAGAAAAAATGTTGAAAACTGGGAGAAAAGTATCTACAACAATTTAAATATCATCTAGAAATAATCAACGTAAGATTTTGCATATAATTCAATTAGTCAAATCTCTAGCAAAAATATTTCTATGGAAATGGGAATCTTTACAGTCAGTATTAGACTATTTAAAAGTTTAAATAATATGTATATGTTATTTTGTTAAATTATCCTTAATATTTCTAAGCCCATCTGTATGATATGAAATCTTCGCGTTAATCATAAGCTGTTTGAAATGAAATTCTTAAAAGTTGTTGAAGATATTTAGCAGTTGCCTTGTTCTCGTATTCTTAGTATCTCGTCTACCTACTGTCTGCCTATTCATCGAGTTATTCATCTTGTTGCCCCTTTTTCGGATCTGCTTAACTGCTCAGCTCCTGTAGCTGTTGTTGTTGTTGTTGCTGTTTTTGTTGTTGTCTTTGTTGTTTTCTGGTTCTGGTTGCCACGGCCTTTGTGTCAGGTATGTACTTGGCTGGTAGCCTTGGCCAACACTTTTCACGTTGCGCGAAATTTATCATGATTCCATTACATAATTAAATCCGTTTTAATAGAAACTTTGCACATCTTTGTTGTTGTCCCCTCGTTGTTGCTGTTGTTCTTGTTGTTGTTGTTGTTGTCGCTGCTGCTTTTGAGATGTATTTGGTAAAGTTTCCCATGGCGAAATTGAAAAACAAAACAGCAAAGGCAGCACCAAAGTTGTCGACTGCCTGCGTCGACGTCGACGTCTGCGTCAGCGTCGGCGTCGCAAATGAAATTAAGAAAGTAACCAAAGAAGAGAGCTCGCCAAAGTTGCTGCCCCTCTGTCCCCCTCCCCTCACTGTCTTTACCTCCTCCTCCTCCTTCCCAGCATACAGACACCTATACGAGGAACGCTTGGTGAAATGCTTTGCTTTATCTGCTGCTGCCATCTCTTCTTCTTCTGTATCCATGTGTATGCCATCTCTTTCACTCACTCACTTCCATCTCAATCTCCATCTTCATCTTCATCTCTTTCTTTTTGTCTTGATAAATTACCCCGTCCTTGGCAGAGACGTTGGCGACTGAGGCGACACAGTAAAGTGATATTTTTATTTGGAAGTCTTCTTCAGCTACCAACTCCATCCCCTCCCTTTAGCCAACATTTTTAAATCTTGCCAAATTGTTAACGATGTGAAAGTTGCCACTGAAGCGGTAGGCGGCAGACAGAGACAGCGACAGAGACAGGGACAGGGACAGGGACAGAAAGAGAGACATGAGATGGGAGACAAATGGTGGCATTGAGTTTTTCCTCGGTCGACGGCAAAGTTTAGTAAATGAAAATAATTTTCAGTTGGAAAATTATTTAAAGTAGTTCATTAAGTGGCTGCATTTTTAGACAAGTTTAACAATTTGTTAACTATTTCATTTTGCTTTTTTGTGGCTAACATTGCGATTTTTAGTTGGAATGCGTGTGTGTGTGTATGTGTTTTTGGATATGAATCATCATAAAAATAAAGTTTTATAAATGGAAAAATCTACAAGTAGTTCCACGAGAATGCTCGACTAATAGATACGCTGTACTTTAAAGTGTTGAGAGGGTCTATTAACCCTTCTAGCTCAAATATAAATATTGTAATTATCTTTTGTTCATCTTGAGATACTTAAGTCAGAACACACACTTCTAAGCTAAAGTTGAATATGTTTAAGTATACTTTTAGCTTTATTATATCGATAACTTATGCACATTTTAGTGCTGGATGACATAAAAAACTTGTTTATTACTCTTTTTTACTACTCTATTTTCATTTCACAAACTTTTTGTATGTTTATTTGCTGTAATTTACCTATGAAGTAATTGCTGGGATGAACGGAAATCCGTCAAATGCCCTTAGACAATAAAAATGGAGCTTGCTTTAAGTAGCATGCAATATACTTAAAAGAAATAATTTGTGTATATTAACATACATATGTTAAAATATAGATATTTAAAAAATACTAAAATGATGGTTAAATTGAACGGTTTCAGGAATCATTGAACCAATATTATACAAAACTAGATTTTATCTGCATTGTTGTTTGTTTTCTCTGATTTTTAAAGCCTATACATTTAATTAATAAATACATATGTAAAATTATGGCTATTAAAAATAATAATTAAATTTTAAATCTAAGATAGTAATTTGATAATAATTTTCTACTATAACTATAGATAGCAAAAATACAAATAATATAAATTTACGTAATTTTTTTCGCCCGAACTGAACCTTTTTTTAAAATAATTCGTAGAATTTATTTAGTCTCATTGATACTAAATTTCTCTATGGTTTTTGTATTTTTTTTCGCAATTGTTATGCAAGATTATAAATAAACTTTGCGTGCTAACAAATTCCATACATTTATGAGCTGTATTGCATAAATGGTTCATAAAATCGAATAGACAGTAAGATTTGCTTGGATTTATTGACTCGTCTTTTCCCTCTTGCTAATTGTCATAAACATTTGCACCACTTGATGATACTCTTTTATTTCCTTTTATATTCTGTTGAGAGCTGAAACATGTAAACATTTCTATTGTCATTCGTATTCTTTATTGTTGTAATAGTCCCACGTGTTTTGATAATCAACAAATCCCCAAAGTGTTGCATATTTTCAGGCGTGTGTGTAGAATGACTGTTAGTTTATCACTCTGTCTTTCTCACTCTCTCTCTCTCTCTCTATCTCTCATTTAGGTATTCTTTTTGTATAATATGTAACATTTTTGTTATTCAGTTTGAGTTGAATTTTAGCCATTGTCATTAGGGGTTGTCCCTCTTTCCCGCCCTCAACTCATTGTAGTTGAAGGAGTTGGAGCTGCAGTTGGAGTTGGTTTTTGTTGTTGATGCTGGGGTTGGAGCTGGAATTTTGCCCAGATGAGCTGAGCTATGTTTTTGCACAATGCATAAATTTGGGCGCTTAATAACATTTTAATTGTTGTTGTGGGCTTTGACCGCTGTAGAGCGTTCGAGCGCTTACCAAAAAATTTCATTCCCAGCCCTTTTCCTTTTGCCAATAGCCCCGCATTATTATTATCATAATGAGCGTGCGGTCGAGTTGCTGAGGTCGTTGGCTAACTCTCTCCCTCTCCTTGTCTCTCTCTCTCTCTCTCTCTCTCTGTGTGTTTTTTGAAAGGAATGTTGCATAATGTGCCCGCAAACCATTCGAAATTATGCAAGCTGCGGTATTTTTTTCCACCATTGTTTTCAGTTCGTTGTTGATATTTTTCTTTGGTTTTTTATCGTAAAATAAATTCGAGTTGGCTTGGTGGGTCTATTTAGATTTAAAATAGCGCCACGCCTCGGTGAGTTTATTACCGTAAGTGAGTTTAAAGCGCTTCCGATTCTCTCCTGCCACTTGGCTTATCAACTCGCTATTAAATCTTCTCACAAAAAAAAAAATAGAAACTTTTGCCTACGTCTGTTTTGGTCGCCTCCTTCCTTCTTCCTCCCCTTGCCACGCCTCGCTGATAAGCAAAAATTCTCTGTGCAAATTTATTTGATGTGTTTTATTGTGCTGTTAAATTTCGCGTGGCGCACAAAATGCCACAAACTGACAAAACAGAAGGAAAAACAGCAGCATATTCTCCCTCATCCCCATTTTATTTTCTCCTTCCCCCAACTCCCTCCCCCGTTTGTAGGCGCCTCTGACATTGTCATAGTCTTCAGCTTGCTTGGCTCCATCAGCCTGGCCGTTTATCATTTGCAGAACTCTAGGTTCCCATTATTCAGTTCTCAGTTTCAAGATATCTTGTTCTTTCTTTATTTTCTATTTTAGCTATTTTTTTTATTTTGTTGTTGTTGTTGTTGCCCTATGACAACTGCGAGCTAAGTTCATTAAATGGCTAAGATGAAAGCAGGTAAACCTTAAGATTTGCATTCAACAACTGAACTCAAATAATGTCTCTATTTATTAACAGATTGTTACCATTTAAAGTAATCTCATAATTTTATACCTCATTTCCGTGTAGTCAACAAAGACTCTAAAGTTTTACGACAGCTCGTATACTCTACACTTTGTACTTTCATTGAAAGTAGATTGAGTTCATAAATGTTTGTTTTGGGCGATTTTAATATTAATTATGATGTAGTCTCCACATCATAATAAATATTAATTAACTGCAAGCTATTAAATAAATTGCTGCTTATTTTCATTGGTTAGAAGAATCATATTCAAATAAAAATATATATGCAAGTTTAATACAAATATTATCAGAAAACTTAAAATAATTGTATTATCGATAACTGATAGCTTGGATTTTGTATTAAAATCTATTACTCGTGTTACATAAGTTCCATTAAATAAGATAGTGAGAAAATAAGGATACAATATACAAATAAATAATATATTATATACAAGAAATATAAAGTTTATAATCCGAAATGAATTATATTTAATAGAAAATATATAGATTACTATCTGGATTCATCAGTATGTTTCTTGCAACTGACACAATATATATTAATTTTTTCATCCCAGAGTTTAGTTGAAATATCAACAAAGATTTTCTTCAGTCTAAAGATTAATTTTTAACACCGAATTCGACCAGTTTGAATTTTTTAGACTTAGACTTTCAGCTCTTACTGTTGATTTTTTATGGATTATATATATTTTCTCCATATATATTCTTGTATCTCAGAACTCACCAAAAGAAATTAGCCTGATTATTTTGTAAATCGAATTGAAATTATATTAAATTTTTTTAAATAATAAAGTCACTTGAAATAATTGACGTTTTTTAATGTCAAGTTTTAGTATCTCTAACTATATTTAAAGTGTGTTTCTATTTTAGTTCAACACATAAATTCAAGCATACACAACGAACCGAATCGAACCGAACATTCGCATTGATACTTATACCATAAACAAGGCATTATCAACAGGCAGACAAAAGGCAGAATTGCAGCTGCCCGGGTGGATTATCGTTTATTGCATTATTTTTATGCGATGAACGCGCGTCGATTAGAAACTAAAAATGTATTTTCCTATTTTCGTATGTTTGGCATTTGTGTGTTGTGTTGTTGCCGTTTCGTTTTCCCGTTGCCATTTTCCCGTTGCCATTTTCCCCATTGCTGAGTGGCCCCAACGACAAGCAAAGCGAATTGCAATAAAAATGCTGAGGGGGGAAGAATGAAACGAGCTGCAAAAGCAAATGGCAATCACATTTGCCGCATTGCATTGCCAAGTCACATTGCAACACGAGCACCACGAGCAACAGAAGCAACAGCAACAGCAACATCTGCAATCGGTAGCAACTATCAGCAGTTAACAACAATATTGGCACCTTCGCTGGTTACCCGACTGCCAGCCTTGACTTGGCTTGACTGGTTGGCTAACTGTGAAATTGTGGCCATAAAACGTGCGCATTGCAACTGGCAAAAAGACGCCACAAAGTATGGAAGCAACACTACACCTAAGTTGCCAATTGCTCAGCAACACAACAGACAACAGACAAGAGAATCTTGTACGCCACACGGCGTATACGTGTTAATTTAACCCAGCAACGATTAGACAGAAGACTGACGGGCAGGTCAGACAGTCAAGTCACTCACTCACTCGCTCACTCAGTCAGCTAGATGCACAGTTTTGGCCGCAACTACAGAATTTGCAGCTAACTCGGCTTTCGGCCTTACCAAATTGCCCGTTTGCATCGTCTTCATCGTCCCTTCAACATGACGCGCTCTATAAATTTTCTGGCTGTCAGTGCAATTCGGTTTGCGGGTTGAGTTTGAGTTTGAAGTTTTGGCTAAGTGCATTCTGCTTAGCCGTTTTCAATTTGACCATAGTCCATGCTTTTTTTTTTGTTTTTTTCGGCCAAAACAGTATATTTTGGGAAAGCGTATAAGTAATGATGTGACGATTTGGCAGCCAACGAGCCAGCGACAAGCGAAACTGGCCACTAAACACAGTCCTGGCCAGGCACAGAGATACACTCCACTTTACCCCATCCCCATCCCCTCTCTCTCTTTCTCTCTCTCTCTCTCTCTGTCTTCCACATTTCTCTCCTCTTTCATCAAAGTCTGTTGCAACCGGCGAAACACATTTAGTTTATGTGGGCGGTTCGTTGAGAAAGGAAGAAGTCGAGTTCATTGCACCAGGCGAGTGTCGAGTGTCGGTTTGTATTGCATAGTTCAAGGCTCTATTTGTTTGTTTTTCAAGTGTTTACCAGTTCTGGGTACATCAACTACATCATCTGGTTGGTCAAGAGTACAAGTTGATATATTCTGTTCTACAAAATATGGTCAAAATGTGGTAGGTAAAATATGTTAGATTGTCACGAAGGTTTTAAAACACATAAACTGAGTGTCATTTTATTTTTACTTTCTATATGCCCTGTAATATTGAAAATAAGCGAAAAGAGTATTAAACTTAGTGGCATTTGTTTGTACTCTTGGTATGTGGATTAAACTTTTATTATTAAAATTTTAATTGAAAGTTATTCTTATTTTTAATTAAATACCAAAATATGTTTAGTATATAATTATTTATTAACTGGCTTTTTAAGCAACCGGAACCCTATCCGGAAAAAAAATAGTTTAAAAATTTTGAAGTTCTTTTTTATATTTTTTAAGTTATTTGAGACATTGAATAAATATAATTCATATTAAAATCTTCAAGTAAATTCAGATCATTTCTGAAGTTAGATCTGTTAAATAAAAACTTTAATGGTTTTAAAAACAAAAAAATAAATAAATCTTTAAAATCTGATGGTAAAAATCAATTTATAATTTATATAAATTTGATTTGATTTGATTTATAATTTATAAATAACTCTTATTTTTAAACTTATTTGTAAGGTATTATATTCTATTAAATTAAAACCAATTAGTCAACTTCTTTACTCTTTTTATTTTCTGGTCAGCTTATCTAAAATTTACCAATTTCTTTTCGAATTATAATTATATTAAATATTTAAATAGTATTTAATTGTCATAAAATAATATTTGAAAGAGTATATATTATTCATTATGTGATTTATTTTATTTTCCTGCTTTTCTTGTTTACTGCTGCTGTTAAAGAAAATTTCCTTTGGCATGCACTTTGGGCATACATTTCGAATTGGGATGTTTTGCAGGGGTGAACAGGGAGGACATGGGAAAAGGGAGGCGGGGGGATCAGTTTTTCGGTAGTTTGGCCAGCTACTAGTTTAGTCTTGTTGGCCAGCCTGATAAATTGTTTCCGCAGAGCGTTGCACGTAATTGCTGGCGGATCGATGAAAAGTAGCTTAAAGGTTTTTCCAGCCAAGTTAAGGATGCCGTCGTGAGGGGAGAGAAGGCAGGTCAAGTCAAGCTTGTAGTCAGTATATTGTTGTTTTTCTTGTTGTTGTTGTCGTTGTTGTTGATGTTGTTGATGTTGATGTTGCTGCTGCTGCTGCTGTTTGTGACAAGGCCAACTAATTTGTACACTTCATTTTGGGCAGACAAAAAGCAAACGACAGTTGCCAAAATAAGACAATTCACAGAACGCAGAGTCAACTCATTGCCGCTGGCAGCGACGCTGACGTTGTTGCTGTTGTTGCTGCTGCTGCTGCTGTTGCTATTTGCCGTTGGCTGTGTGAAATGTAATGCAATTTCATGTCAAAAACTAACAGAGCGACAGGCAGAACACGAAACTTTAAAGTGATATTTTTGTGTCGGTTTGTGTTGCGCACCTGTCGAGCAGCTGTTGTTGTTGTTGTTGTTGGTGTTGTTGGTGTTAGTATTGCTGTTGTTGCTGCCTTGGTTTTTGCTGTCACTGCAGTAGGAGCAGCAACAACAGCAGCAGACACAAATGCCAGTCATGCACTGCAAGAAAACAAACTTCTGCCCTCCTTGCCACTTTGCCACACTCCGTTCTCCATTCTCCATTCTCCTTTCTCTATTCTCCACTTACTGCTGCTTCTTCTTCTTCTTGTCTGCTGCTTTATTCTCAACCGCAGCAACATGACGCTTACTTCCGCTTTTGAGTGTTAAGCAACACACACTACACACACCACACACTCTTAGTATTTGTCGTTGTCCTTTGACATGCATGTCTCGGTCTTTAGTCGTTTAGTCTTCCCTCATCTCTTCCCTTTCTTCCCACTTCAATGTCTGCCGCCTGTGCAGTTTTGTCAATGCCTGCCTGACAGTCTGTCTCTCTGTCTATCTGTCTCTCTGTCTTACTCTCTTTCTGTCTGTCTGTCTGTCTGTCTGTTTGTCTGTCTTGGCTTGAAAGCAACCACTGAAGTTATGACAAGACGTGAAGCACAGTCCTGCCACGCCCCTAAGACGTAACGCCTCCTGCAGTTGGCACTTGCTTACGCTTCTTTTCTTGTTGCCAGTTTCAGGGCCAAGACCTGTAGCTGGATCAGGAGCAGGAACAGGAGCAGGAGGAGTATCTTTACTCGACTGCGGCAAAACTAAAAGTGCAAAAGGAAGCGTTAAAGGTGATTCACTTCTTTGTTGCTTGTTTGTTTGCAATTTGTTGCCATAATTTGTTGTTGTTGTCTCGTATTCGGTTGTCGGATTGGGCTTACGTTGCAAATTGTTATGGCAACAATGTATCGTAGTGTCTGTGCCCAGAGAGAGAGAGAGAGGGAGAGAGAGAGCGAGAGAGAACGGGGCAGGTGGAAGTGGTGACACCCTGGGAAAAACAAGCACCTAAAAGATTGGGTCACTTTGCACTTGTTGTTTGAGGAATTATTCGCTTTATTTGCTCACAATCGATTGTGAATAAATTCATTTTAATCATGTAACAAATTCAATTTAAAGTATATTATTTAAATATACCAAAAAGTATTTTTGAATCACATTAAAACCCATTTTATCAATATGTAGTTAAGAGGCTTATAACATATTTGAAAAAATCTCTGTGATAAAATTTAACTGGTCTGTAAAAAATGGCCTCAATGAATTTTATGATATAAAACAGATACATAATGAAAAATCTTTCATTGACTTACTTATATTGAAAAAGATTGGAATTTTTAAACTAATTATATTTAAGGTCAACTTGAACCTTTCTTTTTATGTTAATATTTTTAAGAGATATAAAGAAGTCGTGTCTATGATTGAAGTAGTCTGTAAAGTATTGAAATTTTAATTTAATATAACTTATAACTCGATAATGCCAACTTATAAGGCAAGTTGAGTTTTGGTGATTATATCTGCAATTCGAATTTTATAAGTTAAAAATACAATCAAAATACTTCTAATTTACTTTCTATTTCTTAGAGTTGAATTGATTTTCAAATAATTCTGAGCTCTACAGATTCTGAGTTATTTCAAAGAAATTAAATACAAGTTTTTCCATTTATTGAACAGTAATGCAGGTTTTTGGAAAGTAATATCCATAAATGGGAAAATGTTTAAAAAACTGATTAAAAATTGATTAAGTAAATCGAATGAAATGAATTCGATAGCTGAGAGTTAAAATGTATTCAAAAATGTACAATTACATTGGAGTTTTTACAAAGTGCAATTCGAGTTTTTTCTGTTAATCATATTACATTAATCGTTACATTGAAAAGTTTCACAGTTCATCACTTTGAGGATTATTTCAACTCGGAATCCATTAATGAACCCAACAATTGTAGTCGTAGGCATGTTTCATTTACAAAACAACATCAGCAACATCATTTAAGTGATATATTCATTTGCATTCAAAGAGAGACAAATAATCTGAACTTGTATATATGGCTATAAGTATGTGAATGTGTGTGTAAGTGTGTGAGTATGTGTGTGTAGTACTCGTTTAATACCCCGTTCTGTTGGCCATATCAATTTTGTTTGGCTCGCATTATCGTTAAAATTGTATTGGATTGGGCCAACATGCTTTGCTGACTGTTGCCCATTGTGGCTCAGAGTCCAGCTTCAATTCCATGTATCCATTCCCATCTACAGTTGCAAGTGTGTAACTGTGTGTGTAACTGTGTGTGAGTGTGTGTGTATGTTTATAGATTTTCCGTTATAGCCACACGAACTTCTTCTTAAAATGCGATTTTCAAGATTTCTTTTTGTTGTTGTTATTTGGCTCGTTTTGGCCACCGCCATTTCGGCCTTCCTCTTGTTGACGCTGATTTTAAGCTGCCACATTCTCTCTCTCTCTCTCTCTCTCTCTCTCTCACTCTATTTCTCTTTCTCTGTCTCTTTTTTTCTTTTATTTCGGCTTGCATGTGTCAAAAGGTATTTTTATGTTCAGTTTCGTGTTTTTCAACATTTTCTTAGCATTTTATTTTTCTTGCTTTGGGTTTTCTATACGATTTTTGAGGGGGTTCCGTTACAAAGGGTTGGGATGGGAATTGAGGTCGAGTAGAGTGGAGTCGAGTCGAGTCGAGTTGAGTTCAGTTGAGTCCCGTCTTGTGTGCAGGTAATGTGGCACTTGGCTAAAATGGTGTGTGAAATTTTATGCGAAATGGCTTAAGATGTTGTCGTTGTTGTCGTTGTTGTTGTTGTTGTTGTGGTTGTTGTTGTCGTTGTTGTTGTTGTTGCTGCTACTATTGCTATTGCTACAGTTGTTATAGTTCTCGTTGTTGTTCTGGTTGCTGTTAGTGTTGTTGTCGTTGTGCTTGTTGTGCTGATATTTCTGGAACGGAACACAATCATTCTGCTATGTTGCACATAAAAAGTTACGTTGAGTGGCACTATACTGTGTGTTTGTATGCATGTGTGTGTGTGGGCCAGATTCCAAGAGCTGCAATGGATCGGATTGTTAGTGGTTTGGACAGAAAAGGGGTATTCGAATGATGTTGTGTGGCACAGGGGGCACAGGGGGCACAGGGGGCAACTCTGCTGCTGGGCTGCCAAGCTGCTGATGATGACATTTTCGTTTTGGTCGCTTCGATTGCCATTGGACAACAAACTGGAAAAAATATCGAAAGAGCCAAATGTGCAAAAAAAAAAGAAAGAAAAAAAATAAAGGATTAGTTAGTTTCCTTGGCTTGGGCCCAAGTCACTCAATGTTGTTAGCTGGTTTTCTGAGGGACAGGGGACAAAATTCGATTTCGATTCCTTTTCTTCACATGCGTTTTCCATTATTATGCGTATTGTTGTTATACTGAACTGAGCTCTTAAAAGTACAGAACTAAGGTTCTTTAATGGATTATATTCAAGTCTATAAAGCAATGCTTTAAAAGTGATATTTTCTTTTTCATCAACAATTGTGAATGCCAATCAGAAATAAATGCAGAAATTAATTTGATGGAACACAGTAAATTTTACATTTTATTTAATCTCTCAACAAATAATTTTCTTTTTGAAAGTATTTTTAATTGGTTTCAGAAACAACAACATCAATTAAATAGAAATTAATTTTATTAAATACAATAAATTTTAAATTTTAGTTATTTCTCAACAAATATTTTTCTTTTTAAATGCATTGTTTGATTGATTCCAGGAACATTGAAAAATAATTTCGTCGCTTATTATTTAAATAAAAAAAAATAGTTGGTTAAACCCTTTTTTAATGTATGGCTAATGGAAATAGTACAAAATCCCTTGTATGTAAAACTTCAATGTATTTACATGCACTTAGCCTAATTTAAATGATTTGGTAGTAGATGTGTGTAGGCATTCAATTAGATATCCGTCAACACACAGCAAAGGCAAATAACTAACAACGGGAGAAACAAAAATAAAAAGAAAATAGAACAAACAACAGAAAGAACAAATTCAAAATCATGTTGGGCATTCCCTTTGCCAGGAAAAAAATGAAACCCGATGTGGAAAATGATTTTTATTTAATTTTCGCACCTGTTTTCAGGGCAAATAAGTTTCGTATTTTAATTCTCATTTGAATTTTATATGCATTTCAATTTGTTTTTAGCATTTTTTTTCGACAACGTTTCGAGTATTTTTCGGCATTTTGTAAATTTCTTTTTACGCCATTTGGAATTTGTTGTACTCTTTCTTTTTTTTTATTTCGATATGCATTCCACGAGATGTTTTACATGTCAAAGGAATTTCACACCAATGTGTAACTGTAGCATTCATCAATGGGGCGTCGACGGAGGGTGGAAGGGGAGGGGGAGGGAAAAGAGAAATACCGCTCCTCTCTCTTCTCGTCTCTTCGCTGACTGTCTATTTGTCTAAAGGGTGTTATACTCGTATATACATATATATTTTTTGATGTTTCAATTGTAAATTCAACGGTAAGGCTAACAATTACAGTAACAATGCCTGAATGACAATGCTGATGATCATTATTTTCGGTGTTATTGTCATTATTACCATCATGCAGCTTGTCTGTCATCGTCATCGTCATCGTCATCGTCATCGTCATCATCATCATATTTTGCAAATTGCTCGTAAAAATTGCTTTTAATTGCACGTGTAAAAAGGGTTCGCTTTAAATATGGCAGCACTTATTCAGCTAACAGATTTCCTCATCTCTCCCTCCCCCTCTTAACTTTTCCAGTCATCTTTTGACTTTCAACTGTTAAAATTTAAATGCTGACGAGATTAATTCAATTAACCTGCGACAGAGCAAAAGGTAAGAGAGACGAAATCTGAGTGAAAATTTCATGGGTGAAAATGATTTTAGAGCCAACCCTCAATCTCAGTCTCCAGGACTTTTTTGGGTCCTGCTGCTTCTGCTGCCGTTTGCTGCTTTTGACACTTTTAATTGGTAGGCGTAGCAAATCATTAATTATATTTCGAGACCAAAATGCATGTCACTTAGCAAAGAGCAAAGAGGGTAAAAAGCTGCGTTTGAGCCAAAGCTGAAAGTCGTTGTCGTGTTCACAATTGGCTTTAAGGTCGGTTTTGTACGCTGTACACAAAAAAAAAAATTAAATATGATTCTGTGTAACTTGATAATTAGCTTAAAAGGAAGTTAATTTGGTGAATTTTAATGGAAATACAAAATGTCTAATTCGAAAATCAAATTAAATTTAAATAAGAGCTGATGTTTTCTGTTTATAGTAGATAAATGTCATAATCTCAATTTAATGGATATGGGTAAAATTTTTTAATTTAACATTTTATATAAATATTATACTATTATATTTAGATATAAAATATATTAATTTAAAAATAATCGTGGAAAATATGAAAACAATGAACAAAATGTTTTTCTCGTATAAAATCAATTTAAAATTCGAACCAAAAATTTCTCAAAAATTATTGAAGCTTACAACCAAAGGAAAGGAAAATTTTTTACCCTTATTTCTGTCAACTTTCCTACCTTTAATAAGAAAATTCCCAAGTGCGTTGTTTCAACTAGCGTACATATTGCACTACCAGAGCATACAAAACGTTCTTTAATAAATAAATTATAAAAATTATCTCTCTCTGCAAAATTGCAGCTTTTTGTGGTGAATCAAATCCCTCATTAAGGATTCCCTGTTCCCAAAGCTGCAACTCAGTTCATTAACAATGCCGTTGCAAGCAGCAGCAGCTGCTGCTGAAAGAATTAAAAACAGTTTTCAGTTTTGAGTTTTCAGTTCTGGCAGCAGGAAAACCTGAAAGCAAAACCGATTATAATGTTGGCCAAAGAATCACTTGACCCTGGATACGCTGGATGAGATTGTGTGCATTTAGTAGGACTTACAGAGAAGTCCTCTTAGTCCTGTTAGTAGTCAGGGTTGTCTGATTATGGGTCTGGCTCCTGTTGTTGTTGTTGCTGTTGCTGTTGTTGTTGTTGCCGCTTCAATCGTCTGCTATTTGCTGTTTTGTGTTTTGCGGTTTTATTGGTTTGCATTTGCACATTCCATTTGCAAAATGATTGGAATTTATGCTTACAGATTAGATTCCCCTCACAGCCCGAGGGAATCCTCGTTCCACCGATGACTTTCGCCCACTTTCACTGGCAGTTGGCTTGCTCTCTGACCCTGCGGTTATTGCTTCAATCCCCCTTTTTGACATCCTCCCCCTCGACATGCCACATGCAGTCGCAGTCGCTGGATTCCTGTTTTGCTGCTGTTATTGTTTCATGTCCCTGGACATTTTGCTGTGTGCGGTTGTCTGTTGGCATTTGTCTTTTGCTGTCTATCCTCCTTCCTCTCTCTCTCCTCTCTCTCCTCTCTCGCTCTCCATCTGTCCTGCCACTTGGCCTGCAGCCTTGGGTAGCGCTTCGAACCCGCTCGGCCCCAAAAAATGTTGCATTTTTGATTCGACATTCGGTCAGTTTTTGCGTGACGTGCAACCGCTTTGAGCTTTGAGTTTTGAGCTGCCAGCTCTACTACAATATATGTACATATATACCATATGCTGAACCGAATCTGAATCCGAATCAGTATCCGAATCAGATGCGGCCACAGGCTTTCGTTATAGGGATAGGGATTGCATGCCAGTCCATCTAGCTGGAATACTGAAAGCCTTCGTGCCAATGTTGCCATGTCAAAGTCGCGTCACCAATGCGAGTAAACGCCCCGCGATGCACAAATTAAATAATGACAGTCGCCGAGCAAAAAAATACGACCATGGACTTTATTTCACTTAAAGCCAAAAGCAATCCCAATCCCAACAGCAACACCATTACAAACGACGACGTCAACGTCAACCAGGCGGGTCATTTCGAAACTGTATCCATTGTAGTTGCAGCCACAACACATACACACACACACATGCAGTCACCCACATACATGTATACATATATTCATGGCAATACATACAGAGAGCTGTAAGATTTCTAGTTTATGCGATGAAACTAAAGGTGATC
Organism: Drosophila kuntzei; assembly: GCA_035042165.1. Taxonomy (NCBI): domain Eukaryota; kingdom Metazoa; phylum Arthropoda; class Insecta; order Diptera; family Drosophilidae; genus Drosophila; species Drosophila kuntzei. Next base: position 446,445 of record JAWNLU010000472.1, on the reverse strand, counting down.
ATAAAATTAATTATAATAAATATATTAAATTTTTATATTTATTTATTACATATTTAAAATAAATTTTTACTTAGTTTTCTTCAATACTTAATTATAAAAATGTATATTGAAGAAATAGTTTAATTGGATTTTATTTTTAAGGTTCTCCCAACATATGTATTTTGAGTTGACCTGTCATTTACTACTTCATGTTCTTTTTTACAATATGAAGGTATATTATTTTTTTATTTAGTTATTTATTCATTTTTTTATTTGACGAGGAAGGTTAATTATGCGTTTCATTCTAGGCATATTCATTAAAACGGAAAGATTAAATAATTATGCATATGTTAAAAAATATGCTAAAAGTCAATTAAATATTATATAAATTTGACTTGACATAAATTAATAATTTAGAAAAAATTAACGTTTAGAAATTATATAAACTAAATTTTTGTGATACAACATTTATACTACATACATTTAAATATTTATTTGGTTCTTGGAAAAATATGTATATAATTAAATACGTATTATGTAGTCAGCTTTTGTTTCAAAAATCTATATAAACGTGTATTATATTTTATAACATTTTATTATGTTTATATAATAATTTGTATTTATTTTATTATTGATTTTTATTATTTGATTTTTGTAATACTACGTCAATAATTTATTTACATATTTTTGTAGTTCTTGGAAAAATATGTAGGTAAATAAATACGTATTATGTAATCAGTTCTTGATAAAAAAAATGTATATAAATATTTATTATATTTTATAACAATTTTATTACATTTATATAATTATTTGCATAGATTTATATTGATATTAAAATGTATATAATTACATTTATATAATTCGATCTAAATCACATGTAGTATCATTCGCATAAACCAAGCTTTACACACAGCAGAAAGTACACTCAAATCACACACACACACACACACACAAATACATATATATGACGATAGCTGGCTCACTCGCATAAGGTTACATATTTTTAAGCCAATTTTACAGGCCACTGCCTAACAAGGACATTAATTGGTAGCTGCTGCAGCTAGCTCCGACTGCTCTGTTCACTAAAGCCTCGGCTATAGCCTCTGCCTCTGTCGCTGCCTCAGTCACAGCCAGTTCTGCCTCTGCTAGTGACGCTCTGCCACGCCCAGTTACAGTCGACGTCCAGTGTCGCCCACTTTGCGCGACACGGCCGAAAAGAGTAGTTAACTGTATGCGTTGCCATATTCTCACGCTCTCTCTCTCTCTCTCTCTCTCTCTCTCTCTCTCTCTTTTACTCTTTGTATGTGTGTGTGTTTTTTTTTTGCCAACTGGCTCCTTTTTCATGGTTTTTATTCACTTCAATATTTACTTAACCCTTTTTTGTGCGCTGTCGCTGCGAGTTTTAGCAGAAAAGTTGCCGTTGCCAAAGGCAGCAAGAGTAAAAGCAACAAGAACAACAACAACAACAACAATAACGGCAGCAGCAACAATTTTAGTGTTGTTTTTGCTCTTCTGATTAAACATGCCTTTCGCTTTTGTTTAAGCTCGGCCAACTTGGCTTAAATATTGTATGAGAGTATGCGAAAGGCAGCTGGGCATTGAGTGCGATGTGTTATGATGACGGGGAGAAGAGGCAGGGATAAGGATAAGGATAAGGAAGAGGAAGATGGTGGGGGGGGGCGGTCACTTTGTACCTGCGGCCTGTTAATTAGTTGGGGCTGCTGACTTTTGACGCTGCTCGACATATTTCGTTTTAGGGTTCAAGTGTTCTAGACGTTGTTGGACACACTTCGGGATCGGGATTGGGATTGGGATTGGGATCAGGATTGGACTCGAGTCAAGTTCTACGACTGTTGCTGGCATGTAAAAGTGCGATTATAGTCGCATAATTATCACGCTGACATGCCCATACACACACACACACACACATATACACACACTCACACTTACCTTTCCACAAAGGCATAGAGGTAGAGAAAGTGAAAGAGAGTGTGAGAAAAAGTGCTCAGAGCAAATGCCAAAATGTAATTACCCAGCAAACAAACCGCAATTTCTCGGTACACACATACACTCACACACGCACACACACTTACATAAATATATATATATATGTATATATATATGTATATGGAACACACAAATACAGCTACCAACTAAATGGAAGTGAAAGTGGACACGCAACAAGCAAAACTGGGAAACGAGCCAAATGCCAGCACCTGGTCTGGCCGGGTCTGTTCTGTCCTGGCCTGGCCAACTGGCTACACCTGTCTCCACCTGCACCACCTCGCACCACCCTGCACCACCATAGGAGAGGGCGGTGGGATTTGTCATTGAAGGGTTTGCGTGTTTGACATGCGGCTCGGTTAAAGTTGGGTCCTTGTCGTTAGGTCGGCAGTTTGAAGGCGATATCGTTAATGTTGCCGTTGATTGTGCCCAGCACACAAACCCAGACACACACACACACACAAACACACACACATACACAGAGAGAAAAATGCCGAGCTAATATTAAGCTCGAATGAACGAGAATTACGGATTTTCCAAATATAAAATTTATACTTTTTATAAGTACAAATTACTAAAAATGAACACAGAATTTCCTTAACAATCTTGATATAAGAGCAAAGAATATTAAATCAAGTAAAACTTTAAGATTACTGAAAATGAGTAAGAAAATTAAAATTATATAAGTTCGGAACTCAAGATCGACTCACAGATCTAGTTTGTAAATCTTAAATCAAGTTATTTAATTTTTTTATATTATACCTTTTAGAATTTCCACTAAATTAAAGCCTTTTTACACCCTCGCTTATGATATTGATAATTTTATTAGGTAGCATTTTATGAATACAAATTAAGTTTACGTGATGCAATTTACTTAAATCAAAAATATTTATCATATTTTAACATACATAAATCACGTACGTTTTAAAGTAAGTTTGAAAATACTGAAATACTTAAATTTCGTATTTAACAAATCGGACTAAAAATAAGATCGGATTATTCGATTAAAATGTGGCGTTTTATGTACAAAATACTTGATTTTTTCCCGCTGTGTATAGACACACACGTATATTGTGGCTAAGAGCCCGGTAACTGCTCTCGGTTTAGTTTTTTTGTTTTTTCTTTTTTTGGGCTGTAAGCTTCGTAATTTATTTGGCAATTGGCAGCCGTTTGGCGCCTCACTTCACGTTTCTCCCCTTGCGCAATACAAATGCAATTTTTACTAAGCGTATTTTGGTTAGGCTTTCATAACAACAACATGGCTAACAACATAATTCCAGCATAAACAAAAACAGCAGCCGACAACCGACAATAATAACAACAACAACAACAACAGGAACAACAACAGGAACAACAACAGCAACAACAAATAATAACAAAAACAGAAGCAGCATCATCTGTTGACCAACACTGACAACAGCAGGCAGTTGAGGCAAATTCCAAAAGGATGCAACGAGCAGGCAAATTGGGGTCTTATAATTATATGATGCCACTTGACATGCACAGCGAATTGTGAATAATGATTAAAAGAAAAATGTCAGGGATAATCGATTACTTTGTAAGATAAATTAAATTAGAAATTGCAGATGGAGACTATCCTTAAGTGAGGCTAATATAATTTAGATAAAACAAATTAAATATTATCATGGTATTATTCTATGATTATAAAAAATGTAAGTTCAATATATCGAAGATGAATATATTCGAATAGGAGAACACCACATAGTTTTCGATTTGCCCAGACATAAATTCATTTAACTATCGCGTGCTCTTAACACATTTTAATCAGTGATGTTTAGATATCAATAATAAATAGTAAATAATAAAACAAGTGAAACAGAACTTAAATATTCACATGCTAATAAAGATTCTTAATTTAATCTATCTGATATTTTAGACATCTTCAATGGTCAGCATTTGTTAGGAATATGAATAGTATGGGAAAACTAATAAAGTTTAATCCTTTTATGAGAAGATAAATTAACAAACTACAATTTGAGGATATCTTTGAAGGCCTGTAAACCATTTGAAATTTTACATGTTCTGTAAATTGCATTGTTTCATCATTTTGGTTCTCAATTTATTCTCTCTCAATTTTTATCATTATTTTTTATGCAAATATTGTTATAATAATAGTAAAATTGCACATAATTTTACAATTATTGACAATATTTAATGATATACAATCTCATCTGATGTTCCGTTTATGATCTAACCGTTCAACTTTGCTTCAGTTTTCTTTTAATTCACGGCATTAACTTGGCTCGTTTGTTATTAGATTGTCGATTAGGCCGCTTTAACTAGAGTATTTTTGGGTTCTGTTTTGGCCAACACGATGCAATATAATGCGAAAATGTTCGCGCCCCGTCAACTCACATTGCATGCAGTTATTTTGGATGCCTCGGTTGGTTTTATTGGCTGCATCTGTTGGCCCTCGACGCTGGCCATGTCTGCTATTTATGTAGTCAACGTCACAAGCTGAGTTGAGTCGGGTAACAGTCCAGAGTCCAGAGTCCACAGTCCATGTCAGCATCACAGAGTTGAGTTGAGTGGAGTTGAGTTGAGTTGAGGCCCATAACGGGAGTCAGCAACTGCCCGGAGCGATGTCATTACCAGTTAAATTGGCGGCCCATTGCACGGCCTGCGCCACATGGAGGCTACGCTTTTCCAGTTTTCCCAGAGTCAACAACAACAGCAACAACAACTGCAGCTTCAGCTTTATTCCGATTGTTAACAATTCTGCGGTGCATGGCCGTTGACGTTTATGATGTGTTGCTGATGTTGTTGCTGTTGTTGCTGTTGCTGCTGTTGTTGCTGTTGTTGCTGCTGCTGATGTTGCTGGTGTTGTTGACTCGCTGACTGGATTGTTGCGTGTGCTATCATTAAGTGTCGAAAATTTCATCAAACACTTCAAAGCGTATCACGTGCGGCTGCTGCTAGCAGGCACTGTCCTCAGTCTACAGTCTACAGTCCTCAGTTCCCTTTTGGCCATTGCCACGCCCCGTTTCAGTTTATGATTCTATTATTTTCACAGCAAATAAAAGAGAAACTGCGTATCATGACCAAGTGCTAAATGGGCGTCAGGGAAAATTGCAAAATGTTCTTGGCTTTCTTTTTTTTTTTTTTGCCAGGGCAGCCAAATTTAAACGTGGAAGGTGCTAGGGGGGCCAAGTTGAGGGGGTGGTGGGTGGCAGGTGGGAGGGGTTGACGTGGCAGCTGAGAGCACGTAAAAAGCGTTGAACCGGAACGTTGTGGGCAACATCTGCAAGGAAGTGTGGGCATGTTGATGTGTGTGTGTGCAAGTGTATGTGTGTGTGTGTGTGTGTGTGTGTGTGTGCAAGTGTGTATGTGTGTGTGCGTAAGGCCAAGGAAAACGAATTTTCAAGCGCACGGAAAACTTTGCGCCATGAATCAAAGTTTAGTGTAGCATACTTTTTAGGTGCGATTTATATATTTCAAAATAAAATAAATGAAGGGCGTTCTCGATTGCTATTGCTCCCCCTTTTTCCCCGCTTCTTCCCCTGCTGCTTTCCTTGCTTGCCAGCAAGCCCAAAAGACAAAGCAGCTATGTGGTAAACGAGGAGAAGCAGAAGGGGAAGGAGAAGTGAGAGAACTCTGAGGGTGTTTGATTTAACTTTTGGGTGCTTTCATTTCTTTTTTTTTTTTGGTGCTTGGGTGCAAATTCAAATTCTCTCTCTCTCTCTCTCTCTCTCTCTGTTTTATTTCAGCGCTCAGGAAATGCAAAAATTTACACTTGGTTAGCTGATTGATGAATGCATAAATGAAGCGTACACATGCGTTTTAACAGGGGACCCTGATGGGGATATGGGAGGGGAGTGGGAGTGGGAAGGGGAGTGAGGTTGCTGCTGAGATTGTTGCTGCAGGTTGAGCAATTTGGCAAACTGTCGAAGCAACAGCAGCAATAGAAGCAGCAGGTAGAAAAGTCACATGTGACTTGATTTCGCTGTCCCTAGTCTTCATTTTATTTTCATTTCCTTCTTTTTCCTCGATTCCCTACTCTACATTTCTCTTCCTCTTCATTTTCTCACCTTTCCTTTTCCTTGCCATGCTCTACTCCATTTTCTTTTCTCTCTTTATTTTTCACATTAGTCCAAAAACTTCTTCGATCGTCACAATCCATTGGATTTCTTATTGTTATGCTCCCAAAATGCAAATGTGATTTTTAACTTGAAAACGTTGCTCACATTTGATTCGATTTCGTTAATATGAGCAGGGTAGGGAAGGAGTAGGGGGTAAATATAAAAGTAGAAGGGGATTATTCGCTTTAGCCGATTTAACAAATTAACGTTATTTATTTGACAGTGATTTGGGAGCAGCCAATGCGGCGTATGAGTAATGTGCTAGCTTATGCCCTTAGAGGAGGTCACGAGTTAGGGGGAGGGGGAGGTGGGATTGGGGCTTAATTAGGTACTATGTATGTCTCTATCTGCCATGATTTGTAAACATAATTTGGTTAGCGACCCATGAACATAAAGTCAAATTTATTGCGACTGAGATTTGTACCAATGAATATGCGCCAGAAAAATGGCTCCGAGAGCGACATTGAAATGCTGAGTAATCTGCGCGGGTTATATGAGACCCCCGTCAACCCCCTCCTGTCTTCTGTTCCCCCCTTTTGGCTGTTGTCCTGTGGCGAGTGTCCTGCCGGGCAAAGTAAATATGCCAAAAATGAGCCAAAATTACTTTTAATATGCGAGGCAGCCTTTCAATGTAACTGTGTGTGTGTGTGTGTGTGTGTGTTAGACTGCTACTGACATTCAAAGATAAGTGAGATGTATGGAAAGTTGGCTGGCCATGGCCGATGGCTTTGTCAAGGCAACGAACGTTAGATAGAAGTGCTGGATAGAATTGGGATACTCTTGTACATGTGTATCTGTCTGTCTATCTATAGTATGTAGTTCGTTAGGCGTCAGACGACAACATAATTTCGTAATTAATTTGCCAAAACACGAATGTAATTTAATAAAATTGCGCATACGCCACGTTGCCCGGACAAGCACCGAGTTACCAGTTAGCAGTTACCATCGTGCTACCCGTTCATTGTGTGTGCCACATCCACAGCACACACAGCAGCATCTTCATTTCCTGGGAAAACATTTAAGTAATTTATGCAGGGCCTTAGACAATTTGCGGCGTTAGCGACAACGACAAGGGAAAGATGGAAAAGGAGAAGAAGGAGGAGAAGGACACTATATACACTCCTTTCTTGTACTTATACTTGTCCTTGGCTCTCTGTGGACTGTGTTTGTGTCTGTGTAAATGTGTAAGCGACGATTATTTATGGTCTATTTTTGAGCATGCCACTAATTATGCTAGCATTTGAGCCAACAGCCAACAGCTAACAGCCAACGTTCAGCATTCAGCGTTACGCTTGCAACTTGGCAACTTGGTAACGCTTCCAATTACTTGACGGAAATAAATCAGAAGGCGCCAAATGGCGTGGGCAACAAATCCATTGCTAAATCAACCAATGGCGCAATTTCCCTTGAATTTGAATCGCAGTCACACCGCAATATCGATTTCGAGCTCCTCTTCTGAATGCCAAACTATTTTTGAATTGAATTCATTGGGAATACTTGCGATAGGGTATTCAATTTAACAAAGCTCAAAGGTTATTTTTAGTTAATTCTCTTTTGAAAGGTGTTCAAACGAAGCTATTTTTAGGTGGATTTTCTTTTACAACCTTCCCACAAACTATTAAAACTTCTGCTATTAATTGGGAGATAATTACATAGACTGACGAGTGCTTGGAATAAAATGCGGAAAATAACCAGTATATAGAGTTGGGTAGTGAATATTTAATTGTAGCTATTTATTTATTTAGTTTTATATTAATTAATTAATTAATGTATTTATGTTTTAAACAAGCAATAAGATTTGATAAGTTGACTCTTTAAGATGGGAAAGTTGATGAGAAACTGTTAAAAGGACAGATTTTATTCATTTGCAAATGAAAGTTTCCTAGATGACATTTCAATTTATAACTGAAGAAATCTCTAACTCATTGTCAAAGCTTTACATGAACAATTAATCCATAAATAGCTAATCTAACTAGGAAAATATACGTAAAATTACGTGAATTAGTGAAATATAAAGTATATATTTTCATTAATGAAAAAATCGAAATGGATGGGATATGTATACGGATATGTAGAAACTTAAATCATGTGATTTATAGGGAAATAGGGAAATATCTTTCATTGCGAGAAAAAATTATCTAAAATCAATCTATTCTTAAATTCGAAATTCGAGAAATGTAGGAAATGCTTAAACTCATTTTTATAAATTCATTCTTAATATATTATTGTAGAATTTAAAGGTATTCTTTAATAGAACATCCTTACAGATGTTACTTTAAGCTGCAATCGTATTATAATAAACTATAATTAATTCCCGCCATAATTTGACAGACTTGATTTATATTTCACGTGAAGTTACCAAAGTGAATTGCCAATCCTTTGTTAACTTTGTTGCTTTTTGGCTTGTTAGCGCTACGTTTGCCCGCTGGCCGTTAAATCAATTGCCTCAATTTGATAATATTTCAGCAGGGAATTATTATGACTGGGTTTGGGTTACCCGAATCCCAATTGGGATTCCCCCTCCCGCTGTTAGACTCCCCACCCATCGGTGGTTTGGCGGTTTGCCGTTTTGTTGACATTTCCGTCACCGCTTCCGCGTAAAAAGTTTGTTTGTTTTTCTTGGCCATTCTCCATTCTCCTTCATCATGCCTCAATCTCTGTTTTTTTGGTAAGTCTGGTGTTTTTTGCTGCCATCTATTGCCACTTTACCACGGCCCATATGGCGTTGTCTTGTTATGTCTTTGGCAGCCACGGTAAAAAGGATTTGGAGCAACGCATTTGGCATTTCGCATGCCTAAATGCCAAAAGACGTCGCATAAACAGCCTGGCATGCCACGCCCCCCGCCACCTACCCTACAGCACCCCATAACGTCTTTGAATTACATTCCAACTACAATAATAACAACAACAACGACAACAACAACAACGACAACAGCAAAAAAACACGCAGGACACCAAAATATATAAATGTATATATAAATTTTTTTTATATTTTGTTTGCCGCTTTGCCGGTTTTCCTGCGGTTTTTCTTTTTCGCCTTCGGGTTGTGTGCGCATTTGGCGGTTTTTATGAAAAATTACCATGTTTTCTTCGCACTCATTCTCCACACACCCCTCCCCTCCCCCCGTCCAGTCCATCACTTGCCATGGCATTTCTCCTTTTTCTTCATTTTCATTTTCAGTATTTTTCTCTTTTGCAGCCTGGCAATTTCGGTATTTGACTTTTTTACGTCAGGCACTTGAGACGGATGACGGGGGTGGGGTTTGGGTTGGGGGAGGCTGAATATGCAAGGTGTGCGTGTGTGTGTGTGTGTGTGTGTGTGTATGGGTGTTGGGGTGTTTCGGGTGTGGGGGGCAGTCAACCAGTGCGCCACACACTTCCTCTAATGATGCCACTTATGTCGTGACGAAATTATTTATATATACGTACATTTTTTCGAATACCCAGAAAGTGGGAAAAGTTATGGGGTATACTCGGTTTGTATCTAAAATTAAAATTATATTAAATGGGATATTTTTAATAGAAAAGAATTAATTTAATCATTAATTGATTATTGCAATGAGTGAGGCATAATAGGAATTTCAGTTTGAAATATAACTGGATACAAATCCCATTTGTAATATACCTATCTTGTAAAATCTTGATACTCATAATAATAAATAATGTATTGGAAAAAAATTGACTAAAATAATTAACAAACCAATATACTTACACTTAGGGTATTTTATAGTCGAGCATACACTGAAATATTTATTGCAAATATAGAAAAGAGAAACGACAGTTGAATCCCAATTATGTATCGATGCTAATAATATCTTCAATGGAATTTATTGACAAGAGATGGGATGTCACTAAGAGATATATGATAGTCGAGTATACCCTGCAGCATTTAAACATAGCATAAGGAAAGACAAACTGACGAAGCGCAATTTAAAACTAATTATTTTATATGATAAACATAAACATAATTTTTGACAAACCACTCACTGAGGGGTATATTTAAGTCGAGTTTACTCTGTTGTACTTAATTTCGTATATGTTTTTCTATACGTTTGCTATTGTTGCGTCTGTTTTGTGTGGATTTCGGTCGCTTCAGCTCCCCAATCCACATTACCATTTTACGTATATTTTGGAAATATTTTTTATTTATTTTCTTTGCACTTTTTTCTTGCGTGCAAAAATTTTGGAACTGTTAATTGGCAGCACATAATTTACGTGCTTATGCCAATTTTCATTTCCTTTTACAATTTCAGGCTATTTTCGTCGATTCTGTGGCTAAAAGTGTTCCACAATTGAGTTGAGTTGAGTTGAGTTCCATAAGCGTAACGCTCGACACGACGAAGAGAAGCGAGGAGAAGTATAGAGAAGTGTAGAGAAGTATAGCATGCGAGATTGTAAATGCAATTACGTATATGTATGTGTGTGTATGTGGATTGAAGTAGCTGTAGCTGTAGCACACAAATGGGCCGGGGGCACTTACGGATTTGATTAACTGCTTCCGTGCGTCATCAAATTCGTTTTTTGGACCCCGAGGTATAATTCGCAGCTTCAACCGGGTGGCAAAGGGTTCGAGAGATCAGAAACAGGTGCAAGTCCAGGACGACGAGGACGACGACTACGGGCAACTACTCAATAAAACTCATTAGTGGTGTTTTGTCCAGGGCGTTGGCGTCGTCCTTGTTCCCTGGTTCCATGGACCATGCTCCATGGTTCATGGCTGCTCTTGCCGCCTGGCAATTATCACCAGCATGGTCTCCATTGACTTTGGCAATTGATTGCAGCCGTTGTCGTTGTCGTTGTTGTTGCCGCGAGCTGCGTCCCGTCCCGTCCTATTCCCATTCCCTTTCCGGGCATCGAGAACGTCGACATTGTGGAGTAGCAGAGTAATAGAAGTGCTGCTGCCAGCGACAGCATCAAAAGTGCCGATAAAAATTTATAGCAAACTGATTTGAAAGTCAATTATCCTCCTGTGCGAACCTAGGAAGCAGCCAGTCAACTATTTGGCCCAGACGCCGCTGACGCTGACGCTGGCAACGGCGTGCAAATGGGTTTTCTATGCAAAACTACGACATCTCCACTCTAGAGAAAGACAGAGAGAAAAGCAGGGAGAATGGAACACCTCTTGGCAGACATTGCCTACCTTTTTTATGTTTTAGGTATTTACGTTTAGTTTAGTTTTTGCCGTCAGCTGCAACTGCCTGCCAGTTGAATCAACACAAAAACTCTGCTCAGTTTCCGCTCCTTCCTCTCAGGACTTCTCCTGGTACTGCTGCTAATGAAGACAGTTCTTCATTTGTCGATCGTTTGTTGCAGTCATTTAATTTGCCCCTTTCTTCAGTCTGTCCTTTATTGTACTCGTACACTGGAAAAAAGAACGGCTTCTTAAATCAAGAATATTCTTGATAAACTACTAGAATATATTTGATAAACTATGAAAACTTAGGAGAATACAAAATATGTGGTCTCACAATCAACAAGTTTTCCTATTTTTAACAAGTTTTTTATTGAATATTTTGTTTATACTACTCCTGAAATAATGCTTATTTTAAATTTGATAAAAAAAAATAGCAAAATAATTAAATTTAAAATTTTTATTTAAAAGTTACTTATATGTATTTTACTTCTAAAACTCCAATCCAAATGCTCCAAACAACAACACCTTTTTTTTTAGTGTACCTCCTTCATTCGATTACCTCAATTGGTTTACTGTTTATGTAGTTTTTCGAATAGAGTTCTCTTCTAGTATCATCATCAAATTTGCTCCCCATCCTGTATCCCAATGTATTTTCTGCATCTGTGTGCAGTTAATGAGTTTAATGGCGAGCATCGAATTTGAATTGCTAATGCAATGCTCCCCGCTCATGGGAAACGGAAATGGAAATACGAATGGAAAAGCAATAGAAATACGAGCAACGACTCTGCAATGTGGAGGCTTATGACTGTTGTCATGTTGTCGGCAGCAATGTTTTTATTCCCATTGAAAGAGGAAATTAGGTGTTCATCGAAATAGTACTCACTAATTGCAGTCAGTGAGACTGAGACTGATGCTACATACATATATTTGCCATCAATTTATATTTTAACTAGTTTGTGTCTAGTTTGTGGAGTACTCGCATTAGTTCAATATAAACACTTTGATCAAACTAAACATATTACTGACAGTCAAAGTAATGTCTGGAAAATGAGATAGTGGCTGTCTGACAGACAAAAGCAGACATGTGATGAAAGGCACAAGCTACTGAATCTATTGAGGAAAGTCCATTAATACTGATGATAGAACGAAGTAAGAGCTACATAGTATGATAACTTTAAACTGCTATAATTTGGTAAAAATGCAATCAATTTTCATACGCAATGTAAATTTGAGCATGATTTTTCCACAAAATTCGTTCTGCATTTAAATTTTATTCATTTTGAAAATTTGAAATTTTTCGAAAAAAACAAAAAAAGACAAAGGGGTAACACTGTAAATTTTCTAAAAAATTCGAATTTTCAAAAATTTGCAAAATGAACAAAATTTAAATGCAGAACGAATTTTGAGAAAAAAATCATGCTCAAATTTGCAATACGCATGGAAATTTATTGACTTTTGACAAAGTTATGACAGTTCAAAGTTATTAAAAAATTTTAATTATTATTATAATTTGAGTTCCTGCTGGTAAAATTATATATTCACTTGCTGCACATTTCTGCGCCTGGATATTAGCTGGTATTTTGGATCTTTAGGTTTCTCTAATTTCAAAATCTTAATGCAGAATATTGTTTAATTGAGAAATTATAAATTTTTCGAACATTTTCGATATTTCCATACTTACCTTTAAATTTTTTAAAAATCTTACCCATATACATTTTTTCAAAATAACAGGCGAACAGAAATCCGCAGCATGGGAAAATTTAATGTAACTTTAATAATGATTCATGTTATATAAATTGTAAAAAGAAGCTTTTGTCTGATATCGCTAAATAAGATTAAAATAATAAAAATAATTATTAATATTTTTTGATATCTTTGAACTGCCATAACTTTGTCAAAACTCAATCAATTTTCATGCGCAATGTAAATTTAATCATGATTTTACCTCTAAATTCGTTCTGCATTTAAATTTTGTTCATTTTCAAAACTCGAATTTTTTCGAAAAAATCAAAAAAGACAAAGGGGTAACACTGTAAAATTTCAAAAAATTTCGATTTTCAAAAATTTTCAAAAATGAACAAATTTCAAATGCAGAACGAATTAAGTGAAAAAATCATGCTCAAATTTATATTGCGCTTGGAAATTGGTTGAGTTTTGACAAAGCTATGGCAGTTCAAAGTTATCAAAAATCAGTAAATAATCTACATTCTTAACCCAATTTATATTTTGCAAATGAACTGAATTTATCTGAGGTCAAATTATAACCATTCCAGTAACCAGATAACATTAATTTCCAAGCTGACATTTGCATTGTCTTTTTTCATGTAAAACAATGAATAATGCTTCTTATTTTCGTCCACAGGGAATGTCTCTAGCGGCATTAGGGTATAATCAAACTCGGCCAGCATGCAGGTGTGATATCCAGTCACCAATGGGCACGATGCATAACCATCATAGACATCAAGCAGGGGCTTCCCCTCCATAATGGCGATCATATTTCGGAACACCACTGGCGACTGTGCAGCTGTAAAATAAAAATCTTTTTTTAATATAGTTAATTTTAATTAAATTTAATAATCACATTTATTAATACTTGTATTTATTTATTACCATAAAATGTTGAACAAAAGTTAAGTATAGAAAATAAATACTCCTTAAAAATTAAGTGAGAAGAAATGTTAAAATATATCGGCGTAAAATACAAATCATTCATAATTAATGCTTATATTAAAATATTGTCAATTCTTCATACATTAGAAGATAAGCATAGAAGTTATATATATATCAATGTTACTTCTTAAGGATAGGATTTTAAGAATAAAGCTTATTTAAAATAGAAAAATTAAACGTTTTTTTCTTTTTTACGGGAAGGGCTTTATTTTCAGATGGGTAATCTTTAAAAAAATTTCAGGAACTATCTAAAAAAAAATACAAAAATATAAATATAAATTGAAAATGTTAATTGAAAGAAAATGTTAATTGAGTGAAAATGTTAATTGAGTGAAAATGTTAATTGAGTGAAAATGTTAATTGAGTGAAAATGTTATTTGAGTGAAAATGTTAATTGAGTGAAAATGTTATTTGAGTGAAAATGTTAATTGAGTGAAAATGTTAATTGAGTGAAAATGTTAATTGAGTGAAAATGTTATTTGAGTGAAAATGTTAATTGAGTGAAAATGTTCAAGCTGAGCGAAAAATATGACCTTGAAATCCTGCTGCTCAAATTAAATATCCACCTGCTGCTGATTTCTGTTCGCCTGGTATTTTTACAGAATTTCCGGTTCTAGCGAGCCGTTGCAAGCTCACATTCTTAGGCGCATACTTACACACGAACATCAATCTGTAATCCCCAGAAAAGCCAAAATACCAGCTAAAATACCAGGCGCGCAGAAATGAGCAGAAAGCAAATAAACTTTTTTTGCGCCATTGAAAATATGACCTTGAATTTTTCTTCTGCTGAAATGAAAAATTCGCCTGCTGCTGATTTCTGTTCGCCTGGTATTTTTACAGAATTTCAGGTTGCCGGGAGGTGTTGCAAGCTCACATTCAAAGGCGCATACTTACACACGTACATCAATCTGTAACCCCTGGAAAAGCCAAAATACCAGCTGAAATACCAGGCGAACAGAAATGAGTAGAAAGCAACCAAATTTTATTCCCATCATATTTTAATTCATTGAAAATATGACCTTGAGTTGCTGAGCTGAGTGAAATTCTTTGAGCGACAAGTAAATTTAATTTTCTGCTCTAACGACCTACGGTAATTTCTGTTCGCCTGGTATTTTTGGAGTTTCTGAAAATAAAGCCCTTCCCGTAAATAAGAAAAATAGTTTAATATTTCAATTTTAAATTCATTTTATTCTTAAAATCCTATCCTTAAGAAGTAACATGGCATATAATTTGTATGCTTATCTTTTGATATATGAAAAATTAAGATAAAATATTATCATTCAATATAAAATTAATAAATAAAAGTATAAAATCTGAAAGTATATCTATCTGAAGAATGTAAGTGCAATATTTTAATACAAAAGTCATAATTAAAAGCACACAAGTATTTTAAAATTGTTTTTTTTAATCCTTTTTTTGTAATTATTAAATTTTCATATTGATCTATTGGTTTTTCTGGGTTTTCAGATATTTATTTTTTATATCCCAGACCTTATCTTTTTTTCGTTTCAGTTTTTAATTCAGATTTAATATTCATTTAATTTTTAATATAATTTTTAGTTCATTTTTATTTAAATTTTTTAACACATAATTTTCTTTTTATCGAGTCCTTAGGTCGTGAATAAATAAATAAATAAATCTGAACAGTTTTGGTCATTTTAATCTTAAGGAGTAAACTTTAAATACAATTTCCATGCTTATCTTCTGGTATATGAAGAATAAAAGTGCTTTAATATAAGCATTAAAATTAAAATTCATAATTCATAAAAGTATTACAACATTTAGTTTTTTTAAGGCTATTCATTTTAACATTTCTTGCTTATTTTAGTCTTATGGAGTAACATTGATATATGTATAACTTTTGTGCTTATCTTCTGATGTAGAAAATGAACAACATGAGATTATTAAATTTAATTAAAATTGAGTATATTAAAAATTGATTTTTATTTTATAGCTGCACAGTCGCCGGTGGTGTTCCGAAATATGATCGCCATTATGGAGGGGAAGCCCCTGCTTGATGTCTATGATGGTTATGCATCGTGCCCATTGGTGACTGGATATCACACCTGCATGCTGGCCGAGTTTGATTATACCCTAATGCCGCTAGAGACATTCCCTGTGGACGAAAATAAGAAGCATTATTCATTGTTTTACATGAAAAAAGACAATGCAAATGTCAGCTTGGAAATTAATGTTATCTGGTTACTGGAATGGTTATAATTTAACCTCAGATAAATTCAGTTCATTTGAAAAATATAAATTGGGTTAAGAATGTAGATTATTTACTGATTTTTCATAACTTTGAACTGCCATAACTTTGTTAAAACTTAACCAATTTCCATGCGAAATGTAAATTTGAGCACGATTTTACCTTTAAATTCGTTCTGCATTTAAATTTTGTTCATTTTGCAAATTTTTGAAAATTCGAATTTTTTTGAAATTTTACAGTGTTACCCCTTTGTCTTTTTTGATTTTTTCGAAAAAATTCGAGTTTTGAAAATGAACAAAATTTAAATGCAGAACGAATTTAGAGGCAAAATCATGATTAAATTTACATTGCGCATGAAAATTGATTGAGTTTTGACAAAGTTATGACAGTTCATATGTTATGTTCATGTTATGTTTATATGTTCACTTAATTTTAATAATTTCACTAAATTTTAAAATAAAATTTTAAAAATAAGAATTTTAGTGTATTCCATGTTGCAATAGTGTTAAATTTTGCATTCATAACTCTTATTTGCGGTCTTTGATCCTAGGTTGAAAAGAGTATCCCTAACTAACGAGGTTGATAGTCCATAAAAATAAATATTTACCTATTTCCACTCTGACTCTGGCATTAGCAGCGATTTGTTTGACTCCTAAACTAAAAAGCCGAAACTCCGATGACCCTAGATGCGACCCAGATATTATCTAAAGCGTGAACAGCCCATTTGGTCAGTGTCCAAGATGAACTCTATGATGGCTTTGTAGTTGCTATTGTTGGTTCCAATCTCTTGCCTTTATGTGACCGCACACACATGTTGTACCTGCTGTTGTTGGCCATGGCTAATGGCAGACAGAGTGGCCAAGCATTACAGGTAATTTTGCGATACGCATCTCACAATTGTTGTCAAATAGCGAATGGGGGATTGGGGATAGGGGAATGGGAATGGGGAATGAGTATCTGGAGCCAGGACAAATAATTTAAATTAAATTTGAAGTAATGTTATTGTTAGCATTACAGTAACTGTTATTGTTATTGTTACAATTTTTTTTTGTCGTTTTGCTGCTTGTGCAAAAAACAAACAACGAGGACAACAACTTTGGTTTATTGTTTTTCCATTTGCTGTTATTGGCCAAGAAAATCTTGAGGTCTTAGATAGCATGCCTTGTCCTTGGGCTCACTCTCTCTCTCTCACTCTCTCTATCTCTCTGACTCTTCTTCTCTTTCGTTCGCTGTTGATGGTAATTTATGCTCTTGATTTATGATCTGTTGCATAGTTTTAGGCGCATTCATCAAACGAATGAAGCGTATTTTAAACGTTTACAGCGAATGTTTCATTGTTGCTGTTGTTGTTGTTGTTGTTCTTGCGGTCTTCGGGGCATCATAAAATTAAATTAAACACACAAATTATTTTCATTTTAATTTTCATTAAATTTTTATGGCCCCCACATTGTTATATTGCTGCTGTGTTGTTGTTGCTGTTGTTGTTCTTGTTGTTATCTCTGTGGGTTTGTTCTGTCTTTTTTTCTGTTTTCTCTTTTTTTTTTGTGTCGCCGCAATTACGACAAACAAATAAAAAGCAACAACAACAATAACGAGAAGGTAAAAGCAGCAGCAATAATAATGTCACAGGTAAAATGGCTGCGCGACAACAAAATTTATGGGTCCATTGCTTGGGACACGGGAAAACAAAAAAAAGTGAAGTACAACAAAAAAAAGTGGAGCGAAAAACTGCGCAAATATTTAACGATTTGTGTAATTTTCTTGTTGCTACAAATAGCCAACATATGTTTTAACAACATCAACAACAACAACAACAATACATACAGTGGCAATTGTGTATGCACTATAACAATAACAATTTAATGGGCTTAAACGAGTTAAAGCTCCAGCCACATGCAAAGCCAAATGATGTGGTCCCAAATCTCGAGCTGCAATTGCTGCTGCTGTTGTTGTTGTTGTTGCTGATGTTGCTGTTGCAGTTACTGTTGTTGCTGCTGCAGTTCAAGCTGTAATTCAATGTTTTATATATGCAATTATTTCTGCTTAATTAAACTACTATCGACAGGGCGGCCTCTGTGTTCATTTGCTACAAGCATATGTTGGCCATAATCGGATCGGTGTTGCTGGCTTTTCAATCGGATCCATACTTTCTTTATGGGTCGTTGTCTCTGTTGTCTTATTGATAGTCGTGCTATAATATTAATTCATTTATTTGTAAGACACGCAACGGTTGCGCAATAAAATCGTTAAATTATATGATTTTACCTGGCTTTATTAATATTTTTCCTGGTCTGTCTACAAAATAATTATGACAACTGAGGTACGAGTTGTATTTCTATGTCTCAGACACTCTTTTTTTGTACCACTTCAAAGGGAATTGGAATTTTCTTGTGAGATTAATTAGACAAAAATTAGAAATAGATCGAAATGAAATGAATTTGGTCTCTGTGTAAAAAATTATACTGTCAAATGTTTTCAAATCGCATCTTAGTATGAATTTTTATAATATAGATATTCTATCCCTCAATAATAAAATAGATAGTCAAATTTTTTCTGTATCTCTCTTTCTCTCTTACTATCAATATGTATTGTTCTCCCATTCGTTCTTCCTTTATCTCTGTATCTATCTTATCTCTCTCTCTCTACCTCTTTGCCTCTTTCTCTAATATCTATACCTTTCTCTCCCTCTATATCTCTCTCTGCCTTCCACATTTTCTCGACTTTCTATACTAATTATTCTCCTTATATTTTTTAAACTATTTCGATCTCTTACTCTTTCTTTCTTTCTTGCTTTTGCAACTGAAAAAGGCAACTTTAAAGCTCCTCAACCAACGAGGCGACCTAATTTAGCAAAGACAATTAAGAGTTAATTTTATCACATTTTTTTTCGGCTGATCCACACACAGTTGAAGCACAGACTGTAGAGATACAGATGGCAATGAAGAGTCCTCATTCCTTCTCATTCACTCTATCTCTTTCTCTCTATATATTTCTCTCTCTTTTGCTCTCGGACTGCAGTCGAAAGCACCGCCAAATTGCGGAATGGCTTTTCATAAAGGATGCTGCCATACAAAAACACTAAAAATATGCGAGTGGCAACAAAAACTAACACACATATAAACTTTTATGTATATATAGACAACGTATAGGATTGCATTCACTGCATATGTGTGTGTGTGTGTGTGTGTGTGTGTGTTAGCCATGAAGTGGCAGAAAATTTGCACTGGCACTTAAGTTATACAACATTCAAAGATGTTCTTTGTCCGCGACAGACAACGGCCATAAATTTTGCGACCTAGTGCCAACTTTAGAAATGCCATAGGCTTTTCGAGAGCATACGGGAGAGGGTACTGGAGAGAGGGGAATAGGGGAATAGGGGGTAGAGGGAGGGTACATGTGCTGCTTTACTTATTTGGCGGCGGACGGCAACGTCTTCAGCAATATTTTTGGCACATGCTCAACTAATAATTTGCCGTGTGCCAGCCAAGGAAGGAGCATAGAGTGGAAACCAGAAGGACGACAGGGAGGGGAGTGACAGGAAGACGAAAGGAGCAGTAGCAGTGCAAGTGGCAGTAGAAGAATCCGAATCAGAATCAGACCAAAGCAATTCAACTATCACTAGCGAGTTTTTATGCCCTCTTTTGGCACTGTGAAATGGGTGAAATGAGCATATTAACTTGCTATAAATCTGTGACTCCTTAAGTGTGCACTGACAGTTCAGGAATTACAAATATATAAAGTGAATACTTGGTATGCAATTGAGATGTAGATCAAATAGTTAGATAAAGAGAAGGGTCATCAACAAGGCCTATATATATATGAATTAATTGATTTCTTAGATTAGAGAAAAGCTAGAACAACTAATAACTCAAGAGTCTATTTAAGGAGAATAGAGGAAGACTCGAAGGGCTAGAGATACTAAAAAGGCTAAGGAGACAAGGAGACTAGAGAATAGGAACAGAACGCCGTTCTAAACATCTAGAGAGTTTTAATGGATTCGAGTAACTTAAGGAGTCTTAAGATACTATAAAAAATAGAGATCTAATGTAGAAGAGGATTAAATACTTTAAGAATACAAACTAACTTAATGTCTAAGTTTTCTAAATATTTTTTTTACTATTAATTATTTATTTTTCGAACTGAAATTTCAAATATATGTCACAGATCGGCGAATATAACTAACGAGCCTCGCTACCTCACCCTGAACAACATAAAATAAAATAAGTAAATAAAAAGGAAATCAAACCCAAATATCATATCATTTCAAAAATGCTTTTAAATGGACACTGATTGGGTTAGGTCCTTAACTCATTAGAAGTTTGCGTTTGCCCCTTAAGCACAAACATAACTCATGGCATTTCTTATTGCCTTCTGAAATGTATATTGTGTAACATTGCCCCACGTTCTGTGTATTGTGTGTGGCACGTTTCGTGTTCCGCTTTTTTTTTGTTGCCAGCCATTTATGGAAAATATCTCATGGCATCTGCTTGGCATCGCCTCTAGTAAAACAACAATTGCATATTTTGGCGAAGGCTGTTGCCATCATTTTGAAAGGGGGTGGAGCCTCTGGGAGGAGGGGTATTCGGCGGACAGGCCGCAAAACATTTCACTTGTAAATGTATAAAGGCTAAACGACAATGCCGCCAGTTGCCAGTTGCCAGTTGCCAGTTGCCAGTTGCTAAGATCCACCTCCAGTTGCAATTGTTGTTTGCGTTCTGCTGCGAATCAAATTCAATGAAAATCGCGGCACCAAAAAAATGAAAAGCGAATGGAAAAAAACGAGGAAAATGTGCCGAAAAAAAAACGCAATGGCCGCCAAGATTTATGGGCAGTTTTGCACGTTCCTCATGTGTGAAAATCATTTGGCGGCAGATGAGAAAACAGAGAGACTAAAGAAGACTGAGGGAACCAGAGAGTATAAGGGGGGAAGGCTTGAGGGGAATAGGGAGGAGAGGCAGCTGCCTAAGGCAGCCACAGCGTCGAGTTTATTTGAAAATAATGCTGCATTATTTATGGCTGAGGCGGCGGCTCGACTCTCAACTCTCCATGGCCAACAACAAAAGGAATCTGTGTGCGGGACAGAAGCAGACGAAGATGCAGGCAACATTCAACATTCAACGTGCAACGTGCAATGTGCAACGTTATGGTCCTGGCCAGCATTTGTGTGGCTACTGCGGCATTGGCAACGGCGGCGGGATTTTCAATTTTTGTTTCGTGCATTTTCACATTTTCACAGTTTTGTGGTGTGGCAGCCGCACGAAAACAATCAACTGCAACAAAACTGAGGCCGACACACCGAGGTCCTTCGAGTAGGTCGAGTCTGAGCTCCATGAGACGTAGGATGCAATAAATGCAAGTCCGCACCGATGGCAATGTTTGCACTGACATCGCCTCGATTGTTGCATGCAAATGCGGCATGTGGCGCACTTGACGCTAGCAACATTGTGGCAACAAGTCAACGAACAGCAAAGCTTTATAGGCAACCAGAGTGGCCAGCTAAATACACTGACAGAATTTTATGGAAAATAACTAAATGAACCAAAAATTATATTGATAATCGTTCCTTAGAACTATAATTAATTTATTTAATTTTATATATATATAATTTCATTATAAGCAAATCTTCAATACAGCTGTAACTTTAAGATCTGCTCGTTTCTGTGTGCCTGGAATTTTAACTAGTATTTTGGCTTTTCAGCTTTCTCTAATTTCAAAATCTTAATGCAGAATTTTGTTTATTTGACAAACTATAAATTTGTCGAACATTTAATGTATCTTTAACAATGATTCGTGTTATATTAATTGTAAATAGAAGCTTTTGTCTGATTTTCCTAATTAAGATTAAAATAATAATAATAATTAATAGTTTTTAATAACTTCGAACTGCCATAACTTTGTCAAAACTCATTTAATTTCCATCCGGAATGTAAATTTGATCACAGTTTTACCTCAAAATACGTTTTGCATTTAAATTTTGTTCATTTTAAAAAATCGAAATTTTTCGAAAAAATCAAAAAAGAAAAAGGGGTAACACTGTAAATTTTTCAAAATTATCGAAAATTTTAAAATTTTGAAAATGAGGAAAATTTAAATGCAGAACGATTTTAGAGGTAAAATCATGCTCAAATTTACATTGCGCATGGAAATTGATTGACTTTTGACAAAGTTATGGCAGTTCGAAGTTATTAAAAATCAGTAAAATCCAAATAATCGAAATTTTCAAACCAAATAAACATAATTAATAAAATATAAACATATAATTGAATAAACCGCGAATTTTGTTTGATTGTCCTCAACAATGTTTCAAATTTCCATAGATAATAATTGATATTCGTAATTTTCATATTATATTTATTTCTTTGACAATCAAAGACCTTCACAACAAAAAAACATATTTATATCAAACTTATAAAAATTATTTTAAGGCTCTGCAGGAATTGATGAATTAATCAATTTTCGATAATCAGATTTTGGAAAATTCCTTTCCTTATTGTGATTACTTGCAGTGTATTCCATTTGCATTGCCATCGAATGAGGGGCTAGATGGCATTTAATGAGCAAAGACGAAGACTAAGCATGAATCGGAGCTGAAGTTGTAGCCTGAGCTCGAGCAAATAGTCGAGTTAAATCGAAATAGAAAACAAAAGCCCACACGGCGTATGAGTAACAACATGAGAGGCCAAAGGCCACACAGCTGACGCTCTGCCCTCGGCAGGCTTATTAATGCGTCGTGCCTCAAAAGAGCAGAGGAAACGTATGTGGTGGCCACTCCCCCATCCCCCTTCCCTGCACTTCCCTAACCCAAAGCGACAGCTGGCAGTGTCTGGATGTGGTGCTGTTAGAAACGTAGCCACTGCGATTTCATTTCCGCCAGTTGTTTTATTGGTATGCGTATGTGTTCATAGCCAGGACTTAACGTGAACCGAATGGAATAGAAGAGAATAGAATAGAAGAGAAGCAGAAGCAGAAGCAGAAGCAGAACAGAAGCAGAACAGCAGGTGTTTATGTTTGTGCTTTTAATTAAAAGCAATTTACAATTTTCTTTCATTTGCCTCAGCTATTGGAATCAAAGCAAGAACAACAATAATACCAACAACAAGGACAACACATTCAAGTGGCATGCCACACATAAACACACTAATACACACACAGAGGCAATCCTTAAGGCCTGCCCAGACTACGACTAGAGAGTGCGTTGTCTGCCTGGGTGCGTATCTGATGGATGCGTTGCAATTAGTGGCCTCAGATTGCACATTTAGCATGCGAATTTGAGGCCGTAACTATTTCAAGATACGAATATATTGGCAAATGTTCTTGCGGCCCCCAGTTGGGCCTTTTGCAAGATGAGCTGCCATTTAGAGTAATTGCTGACGATAAAAAGATGATGCAAGCAACTCTAACAACGACAACGGGTCTCTCTGTCTATCAATAAGTGATTGGAGGCAAAAGCTGAAACGAAACCAATGCTAATGGTAACCTGAATAATGGGTACAAAATTCTATTGCTATTCCAGCTGAATTTTCTAGTTAGCATATTATAGTTAGCTCTTCATCATGATGGTTATTGTCGACTTTCACATGGGTTGAGACTATTGGAATTTTGAATTATGTATTATCAGAGAACTGATGCAACTACCTGTTTTAATCGTCCTCTTTGGAATTCACATGTTTTTTGGGCACACAATTTTTGCCAGTCCCTTAAACTGAATACCAATTTCAATGAATTTTCTGAACGAAGATTTTCATTTTCTAAATTCTCTGTATCAATTAGCATTTATTTTTCATTGACTCTACTAATCCCTTTTGGGCAAAAATTGAACTTACTCACAATATCTATTTATTTCGAAATCGATAAAATATGAGTCAACTAATTTTATGCAGAGTTTACATAATAATTTTCGTATTTAAATTTGTGTTTAGATGGAAATTCTAATTTTTTTTTATTTAATGTAGGGGGCAAATTATCTTTCTTTTTTATAGCTATCAAAATGAGTTTAAAGTCAGAAGAATTTATAAAATGTCTTTTTAATTATATGTTGGTAATTTTATTAAACTTTTTTCCATAATTTTCTCACTTGAAAATTGATCGAGATATTTAAAAAATGTGTGAATAATGCACCTGCTAGCCTTTATATTTTGGCCAATAACTCACTTAATCAGTTAGCTCAAAATAAGAAATTAGATATTATTGTAAATCGGATTTCTCGAATTAACGCCTTGCAATTTGATTTATTTTGTTTATGCTGAATTGGATTGTTTTGTTGAATTGAATTGGCATATCGACAGCATAAATTCATCTTACCTCTGTCAACTTTCATATCTCTTTCTCTAGTTTATTCACCTTCTCTATTTGGTTTTCTAGTTTTCACATCCAATAACTTGGTTAAATCTCTAGCTCTGATTTTATGTGCTGTTTTTGGTTTCAGTATCCGCAAATTTATTTGCCTGCAGTGCAGAGAGAAGTAAAAGTTTTTCTACTTTTTCTCTTTCCTGTGGCCATTGGCTCTAGGTGTGTGTGTGTGTTTGTGTGTGTGTCCAATCTGTGGCAGCTTCAAAGCTCACACCTGACACCACACAGTTATCCCCTCCCATCTCTTTTCTTATTTTTACAGTGAGAGAAACTCTTTGGCCTTGCCATCCATTTGGATCGTTTGGCGCGTTCGTTCGCCTTTTGTCACACACATACACACACACACACACACACACAAGCACAGCATTTATGCGACGTGCAACAAATTTTAATGCGTTTCTCGCCAAAATGTTAAAAAATGTGTGGCACAAGTTGGAATGCCAACAAAAACAAAACTGACTGCCATTTGCAATGCGTATGTGTGTGTGTGTGTGTGTGAGTGTGAGTGTGTGTGTCGTGCTTGAATTTCGTCTCGTCTAGAACTAAGCTCGGGCTTTTGCTTATGATGATGCGATGCCCTGGCAATGGCAACAGTTGCCCGAAAACTCGTACCCAACAAAAGCATCACGTACTTGCCCAAATCGCACATTTTGCATGTGTGAGAGACATCTGTATTTGTCTGTGTGTGTGTGTGTGTGGTCGATCCAAAAAATGTATGTATGTATTTATTACTCATACGCGCCGTTGTCGTCGTCGTTGTCGTCATATCAGCTGTCGACTGCTGGAGCCAAAGGCAAAATTTGATTAGAATTGTCAACGGTGTTGCACATTAGCAGGCACTTGACGCATTTTTTTTGTTTTTGCTAGTTGCTAGTGGCTAGTTGCTGCCACAATTGGTGGTCAGTAGCGACATGTTGCTGCCTGCCACGTACTTGATTGCAGTTTCGATTCGTTACGCAAGACGCGCACAGTCAGTTTATGTAATATGAATAAGCTCCCGTTGCCCGTTGCCGTTGCCCGTTGCTGCAAAAACAAACAAAGCCGCGCAGCAGCCAAGAGACAAATGCATGCAACACACACACACACACACACACACACACACACACACACACACACACACACACACACACACACACACACACTACACACACTCGCACACTCGCTGGAGGACTGCAACTCCCCGAGTCGACTGCAATTGCATAACAAACAGTTGGATGTTGTAACGACAAATATGCGACGCATGCAAATGACTGACTTACGGTCCGAAAGAGATGGCAACTAGCTGCTAGAGCGAGACAGCAATTACATAGAGAGAGAGAGAGAGAGAGTGCGGTTGCTCTGGCTACGGTCTGCACACTGGTCTACAATACTTTCATCATATCTATTAAAGCTCTTAATATTTTATGCAAATAAATTATGAAATTAAATATAAGGCAACAAACTACAAACAAAGTTCGCTTTTTGCATTTACGAGTGAACAATTTCTATTTATTCATGAATTTGCAGTTGCTGCTCAAAGGTAAATTATTTATATTTTATGTTATTAAAAACTAAGCTGCGAAAACCATTGAAAACTGTCAAACTAAAGTTATTCATTAATTGAAAAACCACGAACAATTTTGTGAAGTTACAGTAAAGCTCTGACTAATTTTTGAAAAATGAACTGCAAATTTTAGATATATCAAAAGAGAATATCCATGAATTTTTCGAGCATTTTATCAATTAAATTGAGATAGTTTACATTTAAATGTAATACTGTAATTATTAGAAATGTATTTAAGTATTCAGTTCTTTTAATTCATGAATTAATTCATTATTGGAAGTCTTATTTATCTTATGTATGTTTAGACACTTTCAGAAATTCAATATACAATTTAAAAAGATTTTAACTTAATTGAATGAAAGTTGAAGACACTTGAAAATCAATTCAATAGAAATGATTGCAACTATAAATATTTGTGTGTTTCACATATGAAATAAGTAAATAAATTTGATAAGTTTCTTTAGCATGTTCTTCTCTCCTTTCGTGTATTTCCTTCAGCAGCATGCAATAGTTAAATTAAATAAAATGTATAAATTATTATTTAGAGTCCACTGTGCACTGTGGTTGCTGCAGGTTACAAGGAGCATCGCCTCGCCGTCGGCGCCACATTCCGATAAAATGCAAATCCGGGATTACTTTGTCGTTTTGCTACGAAAGCTGCCCCAGTAGGAGCAGCAGTTGCAACCTCCCAAAGCTGCCACTGTTGATGGTGTTGGTGGTGATGGTGTTGGTGGTGGTGGTGGTGCAACTCCTCATGCACGGCAGCGCATTCGTATGCAATTCGTTTTGCCACAATTGATCCTTTTCATGTCGCTAGGATATAAGTACATATGCGAAATTGCATATCTTTGTCGTTGCCTCGTTGCCTCGTTGCTTCGTTGGTTGCCTTGTTGCCAGGACTGCTCCTTTAGTCCTTTGGCTTGCTCCCTTTGGGGGGATCGCGTGCTGGAGGAATGACGATGACGATGACGACAACGGCAACAGAGACGGTTTGTAGCTTTGCTAGCTTCGTTTGCATTGTTTGGCCCAAATATTAAAATGCTTGACTTACAAATTTAATGGCGCAATAATGGTGCGCACGCCGCATATCCGCCGCGACACCCCAAGGGGCAACTCTACAACCCACAACCCACAACCTACAACCTCCAACATGCAACCTTGCAACCTCCCGAGGCACGTATGTGCTGAAGACGACATGCAAATACATGAGAGCACATGCACAGCACTGGGACCCAAGAGCTTCAGTTGATTTTAAATTTAATAAAGTGCCAGAGACTTTGTCTCCTATGACCTTAACCTCTAACCTCTTGCAAACTAAACTTGAGGCATAATAATTTAACATATTATATTTTTCATAAAAGCCCCCACTCATTTATAAATCGAATGTCCTGCTGTGTGTGCGCTTATCCAGACTTAACCCTCGCCAGCCCCTTATTCCCCATCACATTAATGCTGCCATTGCCCTTGGCCATAAATTTTCCAGCTTCTTATGGAGTTGTGTGTGTGTGTGTGTGTGTGAGTGTGTGTGTTGGTGTGTTGGCCTGGCAAAAAGCGAGGCGATTATTGTCATTAGTCTGCCATTATGTGCTGGCCATCAACTTCAGATGCTGTCAATGAGAACGACAACGAGCATGAGAATGGTCTATATATGGTCTTTAGGATCAGCCCCAATGTTGGATGAATAGAACTGAGGACCTAGATTCTATAGCCATTGATTGTGTGCTGTTCGAGCCAAATTATTGTTAGATTTTTGGCCATACAATGCGCTAAGAGCATCAGGCAGCATTCATCAGGCTGTGCGGCATGTGGCAAGTGGCATGTGGCAAGTAGCTGGAAGCCAACCACAGTTCACTGAAAGTGAGCTGCATCTACTGAAATCGGTCTATAGTAATTGTAAGTGGACTTAAATTGCGCTAAAACGAGACCAACAACATACAACAACAGAGTGTCAAGTCTGTCAAGTCTTCTGGGCTGCATTCAGTTGTCCAGGCAACAGACAACAGACAACATTCCTATGGATTAGAGCCCAAAGTGGGAGTTGTACATTGTACACTGTAAGGACTTGAATACAACCGTCTGTGGGCTTTGAAAGCAACTTGATTCATGTTCTCGCTTTTAAGACTTTACTTAACATTTTTATCTTTTGAGTTATTCATTTAAAATTGTATATTTTACAATTAAATTGTTAATTTTGATATCTCGTTTAGTAATATATAATATATGCATAAATTAAGCTACAAATTGTTTTGTTTTGTTAAATAAATAAATGTACAAACTATGCAAATGAAATTGAAACTATCTTCGATTGTTTTTCATATAATTTTTTACATTATCAATAGTATTTTATTACTATCGCTCATACTGAAGCGCAAAAATATCTTCAAATTCATTTGATTGGAAAGTATAATTATGAATTTTCGTTTATGGATTTTCTTAATAGATGTAGTACTGTGTTACTAACTAGCTTAAACCTGTTAATTTTCATAAAATAGATAATAGGTATCTTTAAACCTTATAAATATTTGAACATAATATTTTAGTTTATCATATTAAATATCTTTTATATATTCAATTTTAGAAATATTCCCAAAACTACAATAGTACATGTACAATAATTATTTTCGACTGTCTTAATTTATTTATTTTATTTTAAATAAATGCAAGCACAAAATAATGTTATTATGCATAACACGTGTATTCTGTTTATCAGGTTATCAATCTAACATAAAAGTTTTATTAGCTTACGCGTAATAAAAAGCACAAGTTCATAAAAAAACACTATTAACTGTCCTGCAAAGCACACGAATAAAATGTTTAACACTATTTAAGATTACAGTCGTATTATCCATTTGAAATATTCGAATCGTAAACATCTCGCTTTTCTTGCCATTTATTTGGGAACTTCATTGAAAACGCATAGATTGCGTTTGCCAAAGCTGTGTCCATAATGGGCTCCATTATTTATATTTCTGTTGGCGATTTATGATTAAACAAAACTCCATTGACGAGCATTCATTTTCATTTTCATTTTCATTACCAATTCCATTTCCACCTCCAATTCGAAAACAAAACTGAATTCCATTCACAATCAGCAAGCGTAATGAGAGAAATATGATTAATGTGCGGCATATAGAAGAAACTGGCTATAATATGTATAATATGTATAGAGAGTGAGGGGTGTGTGGGGGGGGGGGGGTGTATGGAGTTTACCGCCACTAAATCCTGGTTAAATGTTATGCTAACTGACATCGCTTAATGCCAGCTGCAAATAATTGCGCTTTAATTCGGCTCATTGCCATTTTTACAATCAATTATGCGAATCGAGTTGAGTCTGAAGACGAAGAGAGCGAGGGGGAGTTGACAAACATTTATATGAATTAGCATATGTCAATATTTGTTAAATTGAATTAACGCCAAGTACGACTGTCTATGCGTGAGTTTATGAGTGTGTGAGTGTGTGTATATGTGAGCCACAGTAGCTGCTTTTGGTTGGGGACTCCACCCCATTTGTTATCATTAATTAAACGACAAGGCATTGAAATTTATTACACGCGTAGTTGACTATGGAGCCCGCCCATTTCCCAACCCCCCACACACACATGTGTGTGAGTGTGTGGTGTGGTGTGTGTGTGTAGACAATGCCTGCCAGAAGTTGTGCCTTGAAACTTTGAGACATAAATTGAGGCAATTGTTAAAACTAAAACCCGCAACGAATGAAAATTTGCGTACTTTGCCTCTTGGCGAGTGCACGAGTTGAGTTGAGAATTGTTGTAGAAAAAGTCGAGAGTGCGTGTGTGTCTCTCTATCTCTTCTCTCTCTCTCTCTCTCTGTGCATGTGTGTGTCTGTTAGTTTTGTGTATGCTGGTGTGCGTACTCATGCGTGATTCCCACAATCAAAAACTTAACTGTCTTACCATAATTGCGTGCACTTGTCTGTGAGTATGTTGGTGTATTTAATGAAATTTTATTCGAGCATTCCAACTATGCCTGCCCCGCACCTCCCCCCCTCCCACAATTCCTTCAAACACTTTTTGGTTCTAGTTCTACCACCAACTGACGATACACTGATACAAATTTATCATTCCAATATTAAGATGTCATGTGAAATATTTTTAGCATATTAAACGTATAGAAATATCGATACTATTTAAACTGAATTATATTTAAAATAACATTAATTGTTTTATCTTTATTTAAGGTAATAATATTAAATGAAAATATTTTAAATGATTTATTTTAAAATTCACTTAAAATATATTAATTACTATTGCAGCAAAATATTTCTTTCTTTAAGAAATGTAATAAAATAATAAAATTTTAGTTGTAAACTTGAACAAATTTCAGTCTGGAATAATATTGTACAATTGTAATAACGTTGTAATTATATTTTATATTTTAAACATATTCATATTTTTAATATTAAATGTGCAAATTAAATTGGTATTAAATTATTATGTGTATAAAATGTTTATTATTTTCTTCGTTTGAAATTATTGCATTACACACTAATATTTTATACTTGGCATTTATAATTTCAATTTAAAGATATTCAAAAATATATTGTTAACAGGGATGAAAACCTTAACCGAAACCGTAACCTTTAACCGGTAATAACCGATTGAAATCTGTAACCGAACGTGAAACCGTAACCCATAAACCGAAACTCTTTAAACCGAAATAACCGTTTAGTAACCGATTGATTTATAAGGGTTAATTTTGGTACTGGCCGTCGCAGGTACTGATAACTTTGAACTGCCATAACTTTGTCAAAAGTCAATCAATTTTTATGCGGAATATAAAATCGAGCATGATTTTACCTCCAAATTTATTCTGCATTTAAATTTTGTTCATTTTGACAATTCGAATTTTTTCGAAAAAATCAAAAAAGATAAAGGGGTAACACTGTAAAATTTCGAAAAAATTCGATTTTCAAAAATTTTCTAAATTGAAAAAAATTTAAATGCAGAATGAATTTGGAGGTAAAATCATGCTCAATTTTATATTCCGCATAAAAATTGATTGACTTTTGACAAAGTTATGGAGGTTCAAAGTTATCAAAGTTCAGTAAAATCAAAATAATCCAAATTTTCAAACCAATTAAACCAAATTTATATGAGATCAAATTATAATAAAATCGACATTACACTGGATCATTCCAGTCACCAGATAACATTATTTTTCAGGCTAAAAAGAGCATTAAGTCTTTTTCATGCAAAACAATGAATAAAGCGTCTTATTTTGGTCAACCGAAAACCTTAATTTCTTTTTTTTATGGTGAAATGAAACCTGACCGTTATTTTTAAACCGAAACTTATAAAAAACCGATAACCGTTACAAAAGCGATACTCCAAGATTTTGCATAACCGATAATCGAAAACCTTAATTCGATCATAACCGAAACCGTAACTGAAACCAATATTCGTTTCGGTTTTAATCCCTGATTGTTAATATGATTCATATTCGACCTCAATATTTTCCTACTATTTTTTTAATATATCACATTTCAGCACAGGAATGTCTTAGCTTTTTTATATTTAATATCTACAATTTACTATTTTTTTTGTTTGTAACAGTGTAGAATCCCAGTCAGTCGCTACTTTCATTTTCTGCGGTTACTTCACCACCTCCCTCCCGTTTCTCCGGCAACCACCCGCACCGCTTTCAGGAGCAACTTTTGTGTACATGCCACACACATTTCCATACGTTGCCACTGAACTGCCGCTGTCCCATTCCTGCCTCATTCCTGCTTCACTGTCCCCCTCCTTTCTCCTTTTCTTTCCCATTCCCTGCCACACTGTCACTGCCACACCCACTTCAGGCTGCGGCTTGTGTCGTGTGTCGTGTGTCGTCCTCTTGCTGGTCTACTTACATAGGTCTAGGTGTGTGCGGCACCAGGGTCGGGTCGAGTTTTGTGTCTAGGTTAGGGTAAGGGTTATGCTTACGTTTACGGTTATGTGGCGCGTTCTGGCGCAACTTTTGCAGCTCAATTAATAAAGCAAGTCGAGAGGAAGCTGCTAATTGTGTGTGCCATCGCAACTTTCAGAAAAACTTGCCCAGCCCCGAAAATCTCAACGGTGTCAACAGGCGACAACTTTACACGATTTCTTCAATGTATTTGTTGTAAGAAGAGGATATCAAAGACACCCCGGGTCTGATTGTGGGTGTAGTTCTCGGCCTGATTCCAAGTTATTTACTTATTTTCAGACGTTGGCAAAGGGAGGGTAGGACGTTTACTTTACTTTGTCGATTGTCGGGTCACGTTGACTCGATTTTCGGCACAGTTTATCGCGTTTACTGTCAAATAATGAAATTGTCTGCTGATTTATTTGTTGACAGCGCAGATGTTGCTTTTATTTTCAATTTTGATGCCACACTGTCCAGATCTTCCCCAACTTCCATCTTCAGGCCGCATTCATCCATCTGGCCGCAACAATGCGATAACAACAAATCAATTCAACGCAAGCTGCCTCAACTAATAAAAAGCCAACTCAGACTCAGGCCCAGACTCAGATTCAGACCCATTGAGTTACTGCCATTGCTACCACAAAAAAGAAAGTAAAGAAAATTGTAGTAGCCATCTAGTTCGTGCATGTAACTGTATCTATCTAGAACTGTATCTGTATCTGTATCTGTATCTGTGTGCATGTATCTTTGTATCTATATCTGAATCTATAGCGTTGCTGTTGCTGTATCTGCAGTCGTATTTGTGTGCAAAATATTGCCATTGAAAACAAATAAAGTTGTTGACGATTTCATAAAATCTGTGGGCGTGGTCAGCTGCCCCTTTTTGCAGTGGCACAAAAAAGTTGTTCAAGCATTTCATAGTCAGCATTGCCATTTGATTAGATTTCGATTTATGGGCTTCTGTGTGAGTTGCTGTTGTTCTTATTGTTTATTGCTATTTATATTGTTGTTGTACTTGTTGTTGTTGTTGGAAAATGTGTGCTTATTGCTTTCAATTAATATGCTGCTCTGCACTAATAAACTGACACCTCGAACCTCGACGCTTTGTTCTCAGTCATTTCAATTATGCCAGGGGTTAATCAATTTTCATGCCCAACTGCGCGTATTTCTTCCGTTCCTCAAACTCCCCCTTTGATATCATGGAATGCAAAAAACTTTCCAATTAACTGTAGGGTATACTAGGCTGAGTACATTACTAGCAACGACTTTAGTTTTCTTGTTACAGTTTTATTTTAATTTAATTAATTTAGTTATCAATTAAGTTAATTTTTTTTTAATTAAACTACTTTTACGTGGCTGTGTGGAATTCGAGCCCACTTATTTTCCAAACTAATTTTATTATTATAACAACATTTTTTTGCACTTTTTTGTGATTTAGTGGAAGAGCATCATCGCTTCGTTTTTCGATTGTTGCATATTTATTTTAAATATTTGTTCTTAAAATATTTGCTTTATTTTACAGAGGCAACGAAAGAGATAATAACTGAAAATGAATACAGTATATATATATATATTAAATTCACCTGCATATGTATATACACACATATATATATATATATATATATACATACATACACAGTTTCGCATAAATGTTATTAAAACCTGAAGATTTCTTCACGTAGATAATTTCGCATACAAATTTGCATTTAAATGCGTATTAAATCGCACAGAAAATGCAATAAGAGGCACGCACACAGACAGAGAGAGAGAGAGAGAAAGAGTGAGAGAGAGAGAGAGATAGGGCATGTTAAGTTGGAAGGACAGCGAGACAGACAGAGATCTGGCATATGCAGACACATATAGTATATATATAACTTTATAATATATATATATATAAATGTTTAAGTATATATACAAGTGTGTGTGTATGTATAAGTGTTTGTGTGTGTGTGTGTAGCAAAAGATTAAACGCATGCTTTGCTCTGCATAATTGTTGCATAATGAAGTGAAGGATATGAAGGATATGAAGGATATGCTGCGATGCACACACGCCTCACTGGATATTTATATGGTTTGTTGAGGCTGACCATGGTTCAGTGTGTTGCAGCAGAGGATCAGGGTCCTGCTGCTGTTCAAGAGGGCTGTAAACAAAAATCTCCAGCGACGTTAATTAAATTGCATTGCATATGCAATTTTGGTTGCATTTTAATTGAATCGGATTTAAGAATAATGCCCAAAGTCAGCAATAACTTCCGGAGCAGCTTGTTGTTGCCATACACACTGACTGTGTGTGTAGTTGTGTGTGTGTGAGTGTGTGTGTGTGTCTCTTGGGGCCAGGCCAGCTAACCTTACGCATAATGCAGTCGAAGCTGTGCTGAGCTGAGTCCGGACGGGCATTAAGTTCATGAGCAAAGTTCCACTTCCTCAGATTCATCCTCAGCCTCATCCTCTGCCTGCTCCTGACAATGGCTGCTCCTCTTCCTTCTGCTCCTTCCCTCCGCTGTTATCTCTATCCTTGCGCTGGCAAAAGTTAAGTCCAGCAAAGTTTTTGGCTTGCTTCATCATTGCGCCAGCGAGAGTTTACCGCTGGGATCTTTGAGGCTAGCTCGAGCTCTAAAAACCAATAATAATTTCCGCATTCTTCCTGTTTTTTTCCCGCATTCCCAACCAACAACAGCTGCAAATGCAACGGGGGAATTGAGGCAAAGATTTAGTTAGCCAGGGTTAGAATCGCAGTGAGACAAACAAATTGAATTGGCCACGCTCCTTTGACTTGGTCGGGTTTCTTGGCTTGTTTGACTATTGGCTTTGGCTCAACACACTTGGCTAATGTGGTTATGTAAGCAGCCGCAGGCCGATTTGATTGCAAATGTAAATAGTATTGACAGAGGGACGGAGGGGATACATAATGGTACTTACAACCAGAGAGTAAGAGAATTTGTCGAGAATTAAATGTATTACAGTCGCGTTCAATTTGAAAGTATTCCAACTATTTGATTTATTTAATATTCATGCTGTTTTTAATTTTATTATCGGCAAACACAAACAATTGGCACTCACACACACACACACACACACACACACACACACACACACACACAATGAGTGTCGGGTTTAAATCGCAGTCAATTGACTGCCTTGCGGCCTATGCAAAATTTGCATTTTCAGCTTGTAAACAAATCGAAAAGCAATTAAATTATTTAAATAAAAACAACTGGCGGCCCAGTCATTCGCACAATCAGCGTGAGGCTCAACATAATGAGAATTCTGAATTAATAATTACGCATACGACGCGTGTGCCAATTGCAACGGTCAACAACTAGAGATGGACTTCTTCTGCAATGCGATAATGGCCATTAAATGTGGCAAATTTCGTGCCATTGTGACAGTAGAGTGGAAGCTCGCTAATTAGCACAAATTATAGGAATAATTATTCAACAATTAGTAGAACTTTGAGAGCTTTTTATACGGACTCAATGAAATAAAGAACAATTGAATCTTTTACCATTTGGTAACAATTTTAAAGAGTAGCAATTAAATAATTCAATTTATAAATATTAATCACTGCTTAAAAATTGATCATGAAATGGACGATCCGAGTTAGTAAAAAATTCTGAGAGTAAAAATTAAACCATTATAATTATAGATCTTAATCATTGATTTAGAATTTTTCATGAAATTTACGGTCCTAATTAGTTGAATTAAATAGTGTAACAATAGTAGTTGTTAGTTTAATTTAATAGTGTAACAATTAAATAATTTTAATTGATATTGTAAAATTTTATTGTTTTGTTTTTCAATTTCAACAAGATTTTATCCTTAAACTGTGTTGTGCAATTTTCTATTTAAATTTGAATTCCTTTGGTATTTCGATAGAGTTCAATGTCTGCCATTCGATCTAATCAATAATGGTATGAAAAATAAAAGCATCCACTTGTTATTCTGCATTCAATGATATTTTGCTAGACACAAATAAATAATATTCCATTTTTACTTTCGGGACTCTGTGTATTTATTTCATTGGGGAATTGAAGTCTGTGAGATTGCATTGTTGAGCCCCTTTGAATGTCTGACATTTATTAGTTGATCACTTAGACAATTTATTCATTATTCATTTAATTGTATCTACTCAATAAAATATTTAAACGAAATGTAAAACGCAGCAATTACTAAAGTTGAACGCGTGAAATTAGTTCATATCTAACACAGAGTAATAGTAAAATGAAGAGAATAAGAGAGAGAGGGAGAGAGAGAGAGAAAGAGAGGGAGAAAGTATGGTAGAAATGTCAGCTGAGCAGTTACATTATATATGCAAATGTGATTGCAACTCCTCCACATCGCCTCGAGCTGTGCTGTCAATATTACTCATACGCCCAGTTGGGCAATCAATGTCATTGCTGCCAAGTCAATAAGCAGAGCACGCACACACTGCCACACACACACACACACACACACACACGTGCGGATAGAGACATACATAATCCTTATCAATTGTATTACTTCCGGTCAATACTAAACACTGACATATCCTATTAATTTCATAAGCAATTGAGTGCAAAACTGTAAAGCGCAGAGTCAAGAGGAGACACGCAGTGTGCAGGATACGCTCAGTTCAGTTCAGCTTAGTCGAGTTCTGTTGTTGCCAAGGCTGCCAAGTTGCCAAGTTGCCAGGCTGCCGTGTACGTGACTCTTTTTTGATACGATTGAGCGCACTCACAGGACATTCGCTGGCCAAGGATGCCCAAGGACGCGGCGTCGGCTTCTGCGTTTGTTGAAAACGAAAGCTAAATACTCCACGAAAATAC
Source organism: Drosophila kuntzei (assembly GCA_035042165.1). Taxonomy (NCBI): domain Eukaryota; kingdom Metazoa; phylum Arthropoda; class Insecta; order Diptera; family Drosophilidae; genus Drosophila; species Drosophila kuntzei. The sequence continues at coordinate 409,748 of JAWNLU010000472.1, read as the reverse complement.
TTTGCAGAGAGAAACCAATCCAGCAATATCGAAAATGGCACATTGTTCACGTGCCGGTTGATCCACCCCCCTCCCAATATTCCCTACTTCCCCTTCTTTAGTCCCTTCCTCTTGTCAGACTGTTTGTGATTGTACATTTCGCGAGATTACTGCAAACTCTCATTATTACAAACGGAAGCCCGGAAATGAAGTGGCTCACAGGATGGCAACGATGGATTTTCTTCTCTCTCTCTCTTTCACTCTCATGCCATCTCTCTCTCTCTCGATGTCTCTTTCCTTCATATCAATAACTAAGCAAATTGTTTGGCCAAAGCGCGTACAGACACATACTTTAAATTCCCGAGCTCGCCGTTTTCGCACTGATCCTAATGTTGTTTTAGGAGAACTTTTTTAATCTGTCCTGGCGTCGTTCCCGATGCTGCCGCCGTTGTTGCTGCCGTTGCTGCTGCTGCTGCTGCTGCTGACAGAACCAATTAAGCGCAACCAAATACACCCAGGAACAAGGTTGAAATTCCAACAATTTCGTTGCGCATCGCTTGGCCAAGCATTTCATTTTGCTACCAAACTGACATTGGCCCATGACGATAAGGGGGGTCAAAAGGGGGACTCCCAGTTACCAGTTTTTCGGGGTTGCCCCAAAAGTCCGCAATCAGCAATGCCCAAAACCCACCGAGTGTGTGTGTGTGTGTGTGTATGCCAGCCATGGCCAAGCCAGTTCTGGCCATGTTGTAAAACGTCAAAAGCGTTAAACGTAATTGAGCTGCGCGCTCAAATACAAATAAATAAATACCGTTGTCGTCATCTCGTCTGCTCGGGGTTGAGTTTGTTGCTGCCACATTGTCTGCTGTGCTGAAAGTTAAAATGTTATTTGAAATGTTGCAACGCCAGCAACAACTACAGCAACAATAATAACAGCAGCAACATCAACATCAACAGCAGCTGGTCAAAAATTGGTATTTAATTTTCAACTCAACTTGCAGTCCACGGGGAAACGAATCAACCAACTCAACTCAACTCAACTGAACGCAACGCAACGTTACGTTACGTACATTGGGCCACTTGCCACTTGCCACTTTTCACTTGCCACTTGCCACTCGGATGCCTTTGCTGCTGGCCAGCAATTTGCCACATTCCACAAAAGTTGGCCAAATATTTTTGAGCGTTGGCCAAGGCCAACAATAAATGAAAAGTGCGTGAAAGGCGGGGTCACAATTTCTGCACCCCTTGCCACACCTCTGTACCTGCTACACACACAAATGTACACACTCACACACACACAGCATTCGCGTTGTGAACTTAATGTGTTTTTCATTTAATTTCACCATTTTTTTCTCTTTTTTTCTCTTTTTTCTCTCCTTTTTTTGGGCATGTGGCACAAAAGGTACACAAATTGCCTGGTGGCAAGTGGCAAGTGGCAACTGGCACGTGGCAGTTGTTGCATGTATCTTCCCTGAATGAATCGTGCTAATCATTTATGCAAATAACTCATACATTTTCGATTAGACAGCACTTAATCAAGTTACTAACCAGGCTAGCAACATCATCTACATTCACTGACAATGCAATTGTGCTCCTAAATTTTGTGGCTTGCAATAACAATAAAGCAAGCAACAACTACAACAACTACAACAATAACAACAACAACAAGTTTAGCTTTATCTGTATGTATTTTCTAACGTTTGCCTGTCGGGCGTATTTAAGTGGAAAATAATGCATAAATTACCCCCCAAGATACTTGAGTGTCTGAAAGTCTCTTCGAGTTTAGCATAACTTATCGCATATCCTATTTAGATGACAACACACACACACACACACACACACACACACATGTGCATTCGCTTATTTAATTAAATATAAATCGCTGAGTTGGTTCACATAAATTTAAACAAAAGCAGGCAACACAGGAAATGACCGCAAAATCACAAGTCGAATAATATGTACACTAAAGTATCTGCAAGACGATCTCTATTAAATATTAATAAACTATTAAAAAAAATGTATTAAAAATATTATTACATTTTTATTATTTCATTTTTTTCATAAGTTTTAATTTAGTTAAATTGGTTGAGTTTATTGGATTCTTTTCAGTTTCAAGGATCGACAACTTAAAAAATAAGTAAGTATTTTGTATATTACAGATCCTTTGAGAGAAGTTTAACGGATGGACTTTTAATTTATACTATTGTAGTAATAAATTGGGATTATTTAAATGTCATATGCTAGATTTCAATGAAATTGTAGATTTATATATAATATAAAACATTTTACGGTTGACACTTAATCAACACAAAATAGCGTTAAGAATGGAATGAATAATATATAAATTGAATAATATTGTAATAGGGTTGAAAATAAATATACAAATATCTTTGACTCTTGACTTTTATTTATACAAAATCTTATAAACTCTTTTTACCTAGACTATAGTTTAATATAAAGCGCAACATCCTTTTGTTAAACTCTTTTTCTGTTCATTAACTTAAAAACTAGCTTAAATAGCTAGTTCTCTATATTGATAAAACATCTCTTCATTAATTTCCAGTCCCTATTTGGTCTTAATGCTTGTCAAAATCAATATACCCTGCTTGAAAGGATGAGAACAAAAGAAGCTGCGTTGCCCTCTAAGCAATTCGAATTCATTGCGCTGCAAATAAATAAAAGAGGCGCCTCATGCCACACACACACACACACCCAACACACACCCAACACACACTGTCTATATGCTATACACACACTACACACACATAGATACACATACATACATATGTACATAATTTTAGCTCACACACAATGCAGTAATTAATCATTGAGTTAAAGCAACTGCAAATCAGATTGTTTACTTGCATTACGATTACGTGGCGTATGCGCAATGTCAAATAAATTATCCATTCAGGGAATGCTATATATATTCATTTGTTAATTCAAAGTTTAAGTTAAAGTGCGACTGCACCTGTTAGCCAAAATCATTTGAGCTAAACCCTTTAAGCCTTTAGCGATTGTTTTAAGTCGTTTCCTTCCTTTGTATGGTGTGTGTGTATTTGTGTGTGTATTTGTATATTCATTATTTATGCTGCATAATCAATCAATATGCTGCTTGATTTTATTATTTCTTTATTTTCATTTGTTCACCATGATTGCTGACGTCTCGTTCTCATTTCGGCTGCCGTTAGTCGACTTTGTTCCTGTCTTCCCTCTCTTTCTTTCTCTTCTTCTCTCTCTCTATCTCGCTCTGGCACATTCTTGGCCTTCTTCTGCTCGCGCTGTAATTCGCGTTAGTCGCTCCAGCAATTTATATCAATACAGATCCAATCGCGTGTCCTTCATTCAGGCGCACTCTCTAAGTGTACGTGTGAGTGTGGGAGGATGTATCTCTGTATCTGTGTGTGTATCTGTGTGTGTGTGTGCTGATTTGATGTTTTTTTCTTTCTTTTTATTTATTTTTTTTCCTCTCTTTTTTGTCTTTGATTGAGCTTGTTATGTGCCAATCCCCCCACCACCAATTTAGCATCCCTCATTGTATTTGTCTATCTAACTGCAGCGATGCCAACGTCGCTGTCGCTGTCGATGTCGCTGTCGCCATTCGTCATGGTCGCACCACACTGCCTCCACTCTCCCCTCCACTCCCCCCCTCTCTCTCTGCTGAGAGTCAGCCGTCATCTTCATTGAAGTCGTTCAAATGATTCTCTATATAGATTCGATTTGTCGCGATGTTTCAATGGATTTCTGTTTCAACTTTACGCATTTGACTAACTGACAACACGCGATATTTAATGTTATTGACAACGCTTTAAACACAAACCCCCCCCCCACTGCAAATCTGACCTCAACTCTCGTCTGTCAATATTTGTTATTGATTTTGGCATAATAACATTCCCAGTGCGTCGATAAATTTGAAATAACGCATTTACCTTCCGGCAATGAACGAGGCGATGCCATTGGAAGTACATTAGGGGCATTCCTTGCACTCTTTGATAAATCTGGATAGAAGAAAAATGTTGACTGCCGCCTATGGGCGTGGCATGTCGCAAGTTAACAATGGCAAGTTCACATTAGCGTTATAATTATTGCAGTTACTCTAATGGCTGTTGGCAAGCAGAAAAGTTGGCCAAGAAAAAGGAATGACAAGCGACCTACGACCTACGACCTAAGAGCTTAAGTATGTGAAGAACTTAAGTGTGTGTGATTAGATGTATGTCAACAAAATGTGAAGGGCTGTCAGCTTATTTTAAAATAAAGAAAAGAGTGAACAAAAGTTTAAAAGTTCCATTTAAGAATAATTTCGGCATAAATTCCGATTCGGAATAAATGGCATTGATTTTAAAAATACGTGTTGGCCCCTATATCAATCAATACCAATGATATCTAACTTAAAAACCTCAATTAATTAGGGATAGGTATAAGCTCACTTGGCTCACCGATTTCTTATCATTATTTTCAACAAATTGGCCTCTTTATGTCGCCAACAATATATGAAAATCATATGCTTGCAATGTTTCAATTAACCTTTAATCCAATGTGTTTTACTTTAACTGTTGCACTTAAGAAATTTCTGTCAACTAAGTTGAGCTGCCAACTTATGTTGAATTAATCTGTTTTCGAATTAAATCAGTTGTCAAATCGGATTCCTTTTCTCAACCGTGAAAACGTAACTAATAATTACATTTGTCACAGAGCAACAACTTGCTGCAATAGATTTCGCATTTAGTCGACGCCATTGTTGTCTTAATTAATGTACTAAGATTCTGCTCTTTAATTAAAGACGAGTTAAGAAGGCTGCGACTCTTAAGTGGTTCCATGCTGCATCCATGAAATTGAAAGGCATTAAGGTTGCTCGAACAGCAGGACATGTTGTAGGTACTTGGAAATTGTTTCCCTCCGTGTGTGTATGGATGGAGATGTGTACGAATATGTGATGGGATGCGATGTGATGGGACGTTGTCGTGGTAACTTTTAATCGGCTCTGCGTCGCGCATTTACTCATCAGAGTCAGCATTCGAAGCGGCAACTGAAGCTGCCATCGTCATCGAGGCATTTTCCCGCGAAATCCTCACAAAATGTCGTTTTGCGTTCTCGTTTTCTCTTTTCTCTTTTCGTTTTCGTTTTCGTTATCGTTTTCGTTGTGCTTGTCATCAGGCAACGTCAAACTGAAATTTACATTTGCATACGCTCATCAGTCAGGAGTCGAGCACAGATCTCTTCACAGCCTGCACCGCTTTTCTCTGCTCTTCTCCTCTCCCCTCCACTCTGTATCTTTCTCTCTCTCTCTGCTTTTCTCTTTCTCTCCTAACCTGCCGTCGCATTGCACATTCGTCTTGTAAACATGAAGTTAAGCGCCATTAATTTACCTACCCATTGCCTGCCACATCCTTCGACACACTTGAGCCGACTTCCTGTCCCCCCCTTTCCGCCTGTTCCTCTTCTTCAGTTCGTTTGCATTGCGTTAAAATCACTTTGGTCCTTGTATTAGAGAGAGAGACTCTCGCACGTGAAGCAGCTGCCTCTTCTTATGTTTACCCAACACGTTCGCTGCAAATTTTTTAGCCCCTCCTATCCCCTCCCCCTTTTCTCGCCTTTTCAAAAAAAACTTTTTATTCCTTTGGTTTTTGCCTTTTTACGCAGCTCGCGAAAAAGTGCTTAAGTGAATTTCAACATGTGCAGCTTACGCACCACATTTTGTGTCTTGAACCTCCAATGAGGAGCAGACCACGCCCACCAGCCCACCATTCATCTCCTCCTCCCCCTCCCCCCTCCCTCCGTTGACTGTTCGACGTGATTTACGCAATGTTGAGCAACTTTTAATTTAATTCACTTTGATGCGATTATTTCTCGCTCTGCGCTATAATTGCAATACGCGGCGTATGCGTAATATTCTATGTATGTATAAGAAATCATAATATATCGATGCTTATTAGCAGACGCCTGCCCCAAAGAGGCACATGATGATGATGGGGCACAGGACGAGTTGTTGTTTGCCCAACTAAAGGAGACACCTGTGTGTATCTGTGTGTGTGTGTGTTACAGTGTGTTGTTGTCGTCTCAAGAGGCTGCCCAATGTTGATCCCTATTAGTAGCACAAACAAGTTGCTCGGCTAGCCGGCTCAATCCTTAGCGCAATCCAAGGATATGTGCAGATGCTATCTGACTAGCCTGTAAGTCCATGGGGTTCCCACACACACACACACACACACACATACACAGAGAGGGGAGAGAGAGAGGGGGGGAGGTATGCAAGCAGTGCGAGACAGCGTGTCCTGCTCCATTGTCCATTCGGCTTAACCGCAAATCCTTTTTAACATATAAAAAGTAACGTTTTGCGGCCGTCGTCCTGCATGTCCTTACCTCATGGTTCCAACTACGATTGTATCTCTCCCTCTCTGTCTGTCGGTGTGTGTGTGTGTGTATTCCCATTGTTGTTGTCAACACCATTTTATACTCGCCATTGCGTAGGATGTCCTGCAAGGACTTGGCTTGTGTCCTGTGCGTTGCGTTCAATTGAATTTGCGATATGTGAATATTTAAGCACTGTGCAGGGACACTGTCTACTTGCCTCCTTGTTGCCTGCTGTTCCTGCTTGTAGTTTGTTGTATCCACATAACTATTCAGACAGAGACAGAGACAGAGAATGAGACTGAGACAAGGACGGAGGCAACGTGTGCGATTGAATTTTTATTGCATGATAAAAGCAAACACCAGAAGTCGACCAGGTGAGTTAAGCAGCGACAGGAGACGTCACCAGAGGAGATAGAGAAAGAGAGAGAGAGAGAGGGAAGCATTGTAAACATTGCAAAATATTTGCCTCCAAGATTTCAGCTAACCACTGGCAAAAGTTTTATTGATTCCCTCCTCTTCGCCTTTACACTTTACATATTGCTCAATGCCGGACAGCATTTTGGCCAAATGACACACGTAACGAGACTCGGAGAAACAGGGAGACAACACAGTTACAATTGCGACATACACGAGACAATGTCTAAAAGACGAGAAGAGATTTACTATGCGGCAGACAGGAAGCTGACTCGCCAGGCAGATGGATCCAGAGAATGCGAGAGTTACACTCGGATATAAGCATTTTTAATCTGCATTTAAGTGTATTCATGTAGTTACATATCTCAAGCGTTGACTGGGATTTATTGTAAGGAATTTAAAATATTTTATAAAAGCAGGAACATTGATAAAGTTTTGTGAGATAAAAGTTGCATTATACAGAGCAGCTAGACATGTAAAGTAGTTTGGTACGTAGTAAATCTAACAAGTAATTTTAAATCTAAACTTTTTAATGCAAACAAATCAAAATAAAAAAACCAAAAGAAGTTTGCAAAATTGTTTTAAGGGAATTAATTGGGAAGAACAAAATTATACATAGAGTTATTCTTTGCATTTTTTAAACAGGATTTCAGTGGGAATATAAAAAAGGGATTATTTAGAATCTATATATGTTAATATGCTAAATAAACCACTTACACATTTTAAATTTTATCGGACATTAATTATTAAATTTGCTAAATTAAAACAGAAGTTTTCTCTTGTAAAAATACTGATCTTTATTGATCCACTGTCTTCATAAAAGTTTAGTATTAAAAGGGTTTCAAGTTATTCCTTATCAAAAAATGATTACTTCAATTACCGACTGAACAATACAGAGTATCAGATCGTCGACTAACTCAGTCAGACGTCAGATTATTTGGTACTTGTTATTTATTGTAGTGCTCGTCTCGTTTTTTGATACCCGAGGAATCGGTGAAGAGACGTCAGTGTAGTCAAGTCAATTTCGGTGAAAACTTTTTAGAAAATTGAACGAAATTTACAGCGCAACGCTTAAAATTGAGGAATGAAATAAAGGGGGAGGAAGATGGATGAGAAGAGGATGAGATGGCAGACAGACAACCCGCATGACCAAAAAGGACATTTGCCCAGATGCTTTACGCTGCGCCTGTTTATGTTTACGTTTATGTTTATGCGTATATGGTGTATGGTATATGGTTGTGCGTGTGTGTTGAGGTTTTACTGTCTGTGATTTGATGTTTACAATAGCAAAGGATGCGGCAGTCGAAGGACATCGACATCGGCATCGGCATCGCTTTTAGAGTGCAGCAAAGGCGCTGGATGAATGAAGAACGAATCGAAGGCAACGAGGCAGCAGCAAGTGATTTCAATAAATTTGATGGTTTTCCATTTGCAACCCAAACTCAATCGTCTATTCGCAGTAAAAAATTTCGAATTACGCTGAGAGGGAAAAATACGCACAAGGCGAACTGATTTGCGGGTTCTGAGATGTTTCTCAAGCAGAGAGAGAGAGAGAGAGCGAGAGAGCGGGAGAGTGAGAGAAGAGCTGAATCCTCTGCCTTACTCAAATGACTAATACAAGCAAAGTTATTGACATGGCAGCGGGTTTTTAGCTTTACTCTCAACGAGGGTAACATAGCGTTCTTGTAGTTCCTCCCCAACACACTCTCACACACACACACACACGCACTCATACGTATAAGAGGAAGAAGTATGTCCCAATTCGGTCTGCGTATAACTTCAAAATGACTGCTTTATGTAAATCCCACGGATAACGTTTTGCAAATTGAATTTTTAGCATTCTATTTTATTTATTTTTCACTTCGTTTCGTTTTTTTTTTTTTTTTGTCGGTGGTGCTGTCGCTGTCACCAGCACCACAGAAGCTAACCCATCACTCCCCCAAATACCCACTAATATATCCCAGACGTAGTCCTTGGCCCAGTCCTATCTCGGACGGCGGCATCCGCAGTCGAATTTACTTCTATCACTTTGCCGCCCTCGCTCGCCATTTAACAGTCAAGCTCATAGATACTTTGCCTGCTTTTTTTTCTTCTCTTTTTACTGTAGTTGCATGACAGTTAAGCCGGCAACCGGATAGACAGCGACGTCAACGTCGACGCCGGCAGCGACGTCATCGTCAACATTTACATCTGCGTCAGCGTCAACAGCGAACTGAAAGCCGAACTGTCAGACATTGATATTAACATTTAGGCATAGATACGAGTACGAGTGAGAGACAACTGGGTTATCCTCTTACTCCCTCCCCTCCCCTCTCTCTTTCTCTCTCCCTCTTACCACACTTCCCCCTTCTATGCCTCGATAAATGACTGAATCACGGCAAACGCCAAAAAGTAGGCAATGTTTGCGTATGAGTTGAAAAAAGGTTGCAGGGACTCAACAATCGAATGAGTTAAGCAGAGATGTCGGTTACTAATTTAATCCTGTCAGAAAATAACTTTGATACGAGTATTCACATCGAAATACATTGATATGCTGATTATATTAGTTAAAGCTAATCGTTCCATGCATGAAACAGCAGTAACCCAATTTAAATCTATTCATAGAAGGATCATGAACGTATTTATTGATTAAATGTTCATTTCCGAATGTTATAAGTGAATCTTATTATCAAATAATGAATAATTAAAAGCATCGCTATGTCCGATGTCAACGGTACTGCGTCTTTATTCCTTAACTCCGAAATAGCCAAAATAGTTTTGTGAATAATCATTATAATGATAATTGTATTTAATTGTAATTAAATATAATTATTAAAGAAAAAAGATATATTTTTTTATTATAAAAATTGTTATATTTGCCCTCATTCGTATCTAATGTAACCTCCTTATCTTTCACCCATTAAGTCGCTTATCATTTCCAGTTGAAATACAATTGATAAATGGATTTGAAGGTGTTTTCATTCAATTACTTCGATTAATGCCGTCGGGCACAATCTTTGCTATTTATTTAGATGAGCAGCAATTATAAATTCATCTCATTTTTATCTCCTGTCCTGTTCGTGTTAATTCTCATTTAAAATTATTCTGCCCTTTAGCATTCAGACGTTAAATGGGGGATAGTTGTATTGAAATAAATGGTAAATGTTTTTTTATTACTTCTTGCTATAAAATCATCTCAATCAATGCCATAATTAATACTTGTACTTGTGGCATGAAAAGAATAATTAATTACAATTTAAGCGGCTATTAACTAATTATAGTTTAAATTGTCATCATAAAGACTGTCTGATTTATTTATTTAAGCATTTAAACGTATTTAACATTTAATTTATAAGTCTTTTTCCTGGTTTATTTTTGTTATGAATTTCTTTCTATATTTAAATTGTAATTAATTTTATTTATCTAAAGCTTTTAGCACTTGTCTTTTCATTTATACAATATTATTAAATATTATTTTTTTTAGTATTTATTTAAAATTGTCAGTTTCAGTTTTGAAGAGCTAAGTATTCGAGATTTTGAAAAAACTTTCAAATTGAGGAACAATCCGTTATAAATAAATTCTACGGAATTCATTTTCAATATTTTTTACATTGAATAATCAATAATTTTCAGTAAAAAATTAACAATTAATGTTAAGGTTTCCTTATAGAACTCATTTGTTTGAATTTTTTGTCCCTCGCAGAGGGAATCAAAAATTTTATCATAGAATATATTTCGCATTGAGGGATACGTATTTAAGACTCCTAAAAACCGCATATTAAGCAAAACAAGGCCGAATCGAAAATAGGAACAATCTGCAAGAGTATTTCAACTTTTGCAATACCCGAAGAAAATTTGTTCTTTATCAAACTCAAAAACGTTTCACTTTCTACCTATCAATTAACTACGATTCGTGTTGTTGTTTTTGTTACGGGTATCATTATCATTGTTGTTATTGCGGGTCATTTGATTTCGTTATTCATTATTATTGTTGTTGTCGATTGTTGTTGGTGGCGACGGTGTTGTTGTTGTTGATTTTATTGCTGCCTTGTCATTTGGCATTCGACTAATGAGTTTTGTGATTTCTCATTTATTCATTGAATTTTTTAATTAGTCTCGCATTGCTTTTTATGTGTAGCAAATTGTTGTTGTAGTTGTTGCTGCAGTTGTTGTTGTTGTTAATGTCGTTGCTACTGTTGTTATAGTTGTTGTTGTTGTCGTTGGTGCTGATGGGATAAATGTCGTAATTGAAAAATAAATGAGGCAATCAACTTTTTGACCTGTCATGTAGCGAATATTTTAGCTATTGACCTCGCACTGGACTATAAATGTGAGTTCTCCCCACTGTCCATTACCAGATCCTCCCTCCCCTCTTTCTCCATCCTTCTTCCTCTCCCTGTTTGCTGCCCTCCAGTGGCCAACACATCAAAATTACAATGTTGTGGCAGACGCTGACGCTGCCGTTGACGCTGCCGTTGACGCTGCCGTTGGCGTTGGCATCGACGTCAACGCCGCCCCCTGAAAAAGGTAATTATGGTCCTGGTCCGAAGTGGATGACTGGTTGCCTGAAAGGAGGACTGCGATTGGTATGGGGATTGGGTGTCCTCTGTTTTTCCTCAATGGCTTCATTTTGCATGTTGGCCACGCTGAGCTTTTTTGACTGTAATTGTTGTCGATTGTCATTACAGTTGCCGCCTGTTCGCTTTGCCGCCCCAATTGTTGCGGTGGATATTTGTTGCCTGATTTACGTTCCTCCCCCTTTCCTTTTCCAGCTCATCTCCCAACTTTCTCTCACAGCTTGCATCAACATTCGCCATTGTTGCGCCAGTTTTGTTGCGGCCTTGTTGCGCGGTTTGTTTGTTGGTTGCATCGCATTCCCGCTGCTGTCAACACAATTGTTGTGCCTATTCCCTGACCCCTGATCCCTGACACCGAACTCGACCTCAGTTTCATCCCCATCTCTGGTTCTGGCTTCAGAACCAACCACAAACTGTGTCCAGCATCAAAAATTTGCTGCCAGATTTTGTGAAATTAACGTGAATTGAGTTGTAATGCTTTGGTTGAGGCTCAGATTCATTCATTAAATGTCCAATAGATTATAGTCTAATTTCAGTTGAACCAATTGCAAAGCGTGAATTGTTCCACATATATGCGATTGCGTATACGTAATATTGTTTAAATTATTATAAAGTCGCTCTTGATAGAGCTATAAATATATATCTGTATAATGATCAACTCCATTTATTATCAATGCTTCTTCAAAATAACATAGATAAAGCTGGAAAACCATTTTTCGATTTTTAATTTTATTTACTTTTTATTTTAAATTTTCTAAAATGCTTAAACTTCTACAAAATTCATAATTTACTTCCGATCATCTTGTAGTTATTTTTTAAAACTCTACAAAGTTTATCTTGAACATTTTATAAGTTTTTTGATGATAGACAAGTATTTTTAATATTCTTAGTAACTTAAAAATACTTGAAACTAAACAGTTACCACTTTATAGTTCGTCAAAGGTTTCACTTTGCTGTTGAATGTTTAAAAGATATTTTAAATAGATTTTTAGCGTGTTTCATCTACGAACAACTTTCCTGTCTCTGTCTCTCAATCTATATGCATCTCACTCTATTGAAAATCCCGTCTATCAGCAGTAAAGTTCTCACTTGTCTTTCAGGCGGGTGAAAAGATTTTGAAAATTTTGAGCACGTTTGCGACGTTCAAAAGAGATTAAAAGCGTATAATTGTCGCCTTAGCAGTGGAAAGACAAGGATGATGTCGACAAGGAACGAGGACGAGGACCAAAGGCGGAAAACGGAGGCATTGTGAAGTTGTGCGAAGTTTTTTTGTGGGCGGCATGAGATGGAGAGGGAGAGAAAGAGGGAGAAAGGGGCGTTGTTTTTGGCCATGGCCTTCTGCACTGACTGTCGGGCATGATTTAGGCAAAGAGCTTCACAGCTTGGCTGCTTTTGAAGCAGAGAAAGAGCAAGAGAGAGAAAAGAGAGAGAGAGAGGCCTTCGCTTTGGCCTCGCAGCGAACAAATTTAATTTCCGTGACAGAAATAAGTTTTGCGCTCAAATGCACAACAGCTCCTGAGTGTTCTCAGTCCACTTTTCCTTTGGCTTTTCCAGGCGTGCGTGGCCACTTTTCTTTTTGTGCCACACTTCCGTTTTGTCCGTGTGTGAAGGAAAAAGACATTGAACAAGTTGCAGCTTGACTTTTATTAAAACCTCATTAAGCCGAAAGCCAGCAAGAAAACTTTTCCAACGCTTATCATAAAGATTAGCTACAACTTGAATCTGTGCAGCTGCGATGCGATAAGATGCGATGACGATGACGATGCGTCAATCTGTGGCATAAAAGATACTTAAATAAATCTAGAAACCAGGTTTTTGGACTAGTATGTTAGGCCAGCCAAGTCACTTCACATTGGGCGATGGTGACATCATCATTATGCCGTTTCAAACCTGAGGTCTCACCTCTGACGTGATGTAGCCCAAAAAGTAGCTGGCAATTTTTCAAAACGCTTTCATTCCCAGCTGCCCAGACCGAAGAAGAAAACGAAGAAAAATTGTGCGGTCCAAGCAGAAAAAAAAAAAAAAGAGAAATATATATATTATATATATCATGCCCCCACTCTCTCTGGACTCTGAAGCAGGTTCTTTGCTGCGTTGCCTGCCTGGTTTTGGCCTTGTTAGTTACCTTTTTGCTTGAGTCTTTGCTAAATCAAAATGGCAGCACGGCGTGCCTGGCGCTGCTGCTCAAGTGATTTACTTGCGAGCGACTCCTTTAGACGCCTTACTTGGCATTCAGGACCACGACCAGGAGCCAACACCCAACCCCTAAATTCTCCCTCCCTTTCTCCTTGGCACTTTAACTTCTGCTCCACTTTCGAGGGGTTCTTTTCTTTATGCCTTAAATTGCTGCGTTGCCGTTGTTTCCCGTTTGAAGCTTCGCTCGTGCGCAAAAATTTGCACCACATCTCCGTGTCACATGTGGGAGAATGTCCCTTGACCAGCTCCTAATTCCTCCCTCTTGACCAAGTGGCGTGCGGTCACAAATTAACTCGAGAGAGGGAAAAAAATAACATACTCGGTATCATAATAAAGACTTGGTCAGCAGAAACGTTTGTATTTGAGCCTCTGCTGTTCACATCATCATTATGAGCAAATTATTCCTCTTTCTTTTTTTGAATTTGAATTCCATTTAAAGTTCCCGAACAACATCAATCTCTGGCTCGTCTGAGACAAAGTCAGGGGGAGAGGAAGTGTCAGGCAGTTTGAAGAACAAGATTGTGACTCATTAAATTACATTGCAAATGTCATTGTAAAGTAAGTCAAATGGTTGGTGGGGAGGTAAGTTGGTAGACAGGACTCTCAGGATGTCTTGAGACAGGCAGAAGCCGCCTCTACACAGAAAAAAAATTCAGGGGGTCAGATTTTCTTTAACCAAAAACAAAATACTTAATTCAAATACCATTTTTCCCATCAATATTTTGCTTTTCGGGGTTCTGTTCAATTTTTTAATTAGATTAAATATTTAAGGCTTCTTTGACTTTTTAAAGTTTAATTCCTGCAATTGTATCCGCAAATTGTCTTACTTTAACAGTAATATCCTGAATTTGTTTTAATAAGGCGTTTAAAAAAGAGTGCGTTTTATTCTTACAAAGTCTTAAAACACATTTGAGAATAACATTGAATGGGTAATATATAATAATATACATAATATCCTGAATACACACTTAAAAAATCAAAAATTTTAAACTTGGTTTGAACTTTTTTTCTGTGTACGTATACGCAACATTCATTTATTTATATATTACTTTGACTGCCATCCCGCCCCCCCTCATCGTGATACCTTTCAGACTCTCGCAGCAATTTAAAATGATAATTTACACAAATGCGTTTAAATAAATAAAACGCAGCACAGAGCAAGAAAAACGTAGGGAGAAGGCGATGGTGGGAGGTAGGGCGGTAAGGAGAAGGGGCGTGGCACGCTGTCGTGTTGGGTTGGGTATTTGTGACGCAAACGCACACACACACACAGAATTCTGGCCAAAAAGTTGTTGCCTCTTGCCTTGGTTAGGTGTTGGCTTCAATTGTCCTTAAATCACGCGTAATGAAGTTGTCGCTGTATTGTTGTTGTTGTTGTTGTTGTTCTTTTTGTTGTTGCTGTCTGCCAACTGTTTCTTATTGTTTTTGCATTTTATCGCAGCGCATTTATTTTTGCATTTCAATGTTGCCACCAGCAATAAGAGAGCCCATTACAAGGCAACCAAGTCAGAGGCAGGAACATGAAGGTAAGGAAGAGGGACAGACACCATAAGATATACCAATCGGAAATGTTTACCAACTTGGCAAAAGGTGCACAGTACTTGGCCAAAATGTTTTGTCCAATCTAATGATGATGCTGGACACAGTCCACATTTTGATGACCCATAAAAAGCATTTGGAAGACTAGAAGTTCTACAATGTACATAGATGATTTGATGGCATCGTTAGCCTTAACTTTTAATATTTCACTTTCAAAAAAACAAGCTAGAAAATAAATAAATGCAATAAATTTCCGACCTACGCTTTAAAAACAAAATAATTTAAACAACTACCTTGTAAATATATCAATAAAACGCAATAAATTTTGCTCATATTTATATATTAAAAAATATTTTTAATTTTACCTACACCGACACTATACTAGCATTTATTAGAGTAAGAACTTTGTACTTAAGTGAGCATAGAAATAAAATCTTGATAAAACAAAAGAGCTGAGTTGTTGTTTTACTTTATTGTTTAAAATCTATTGTTTTGTTTTATATTGCTTAGTTTGTGGTATATTCAAATTTCACATTTTCCCAATACATTTATCAGTTGTGTAATACACAAAGTTATCACGATTTAATTAATCGAGCAATCACTGCTCTTATTATCACAATAAATGACAATTTTTCACATGTATAAATAATTCGTAACTTTTGTTAACAACCACAACAATAATGTCGACAATTTGCAATTGTTTTGACATTTTGAGGACATTTGCTGACACTTGAAAAATGTTTATTAACTAAACGAAATGCAATAACATTGTGATAATATCAATTATAATTTTATGTGTAATATTTTAAGCCGACAAGTTGAATGCAAATATGTGATGATTATTATTATGATTAACATAAATAGATTAAAGTTATTGGTTATAATAAAATAATTTAAAACGATTGACAGTGCGCTTAAGCCACAATCTGTATTTATCTAAAGCGCTTTAACTAAAAACATTTTAGTTGTTGTCGTAGTTAAAACTATTGTTTGACTTACTGACAGTTATCAATTCAATATTGATCTGTTATCAAAACGTTGTTGTGGTCAACTAAAAGGAATATAAAAAAAGGTCTGCGCTTTTAGCCAACTTCAGCAGTTGGTGGCAATTTCCCGTTAAATGCTTGACATTTGTCACGTGCACACCTGGTCGATCCTGGAGCGGATATTCCAACACGCGCAGCACGCCCCCAACTAAGCCCCTTCCTCAGTTCCCCGTCTAACCGCCATTAAGCGTCATGCAAACAAATGTCCAACTGCGTCTGTTTAGCTTGTCGTATCCGTCTCCGACTACAGTGCGACTCTCTTCCTCTCTCTCCCTCTCTACAGTTCCTCTCCCTCTTTGCCTTCCTTTCTGTCGCCTTTTCCGCCGCAGTGGCTTTGTTGTTAACGCCCACAGACTGTTTTCAAATGCGTGTGCAATGTGGCGCAACACCCGCAGCAACAGCCATAGCACCATAAGTGACAGAGTCCCTACCACATGTCCGCTACAGCACCTCAGTGTATCCCTCCCCTTAGACCGAATTCCTCTCCCTCCCTGGCAGCTGTTGAAAATTACATGTTTACAGCGCTAAGCCAAAATGTAAACGTAAACACACATTAACTTTGCCTCGCATACAATATTTTTCACTCAAGGTTGTATGGGATGTGACCGTGCCCCAAATGGAGCTGATACCACGACCTAGGCACGATGGCTATAACATCGGCCAAAACGCTCGCAAACCGACGGCAAGAAAGTCACATAAGTGAGAATATGCTGGCCCAAAAAGCTACTTGCATATTTTCCAGAACAGCGGAAAAATTAGTAATAAAGTCTAACAGAATGTGTTGAGACAGTAAAAAGTTAAGAGAAAGAATATTTATTAATTTTTTAACAATAAAAATTAATATTTAATTTGTATTATAACACCTTAAGAAAAGAAAATATTTAAAAATATAAAATTTTATTTAAAAAATTTTAAAATATATTTTATAGATTATAAATTATACATAATCAAAAACAATTGAAAGAATATAGAGATTCTTAAGCACTTTGATTACGTGATACTTGGAGAATACTTGATAAAGTTCTCTCAATAAATTAGGGTATTCAGTAGTCGATTCTTTCTCGCTGTTAAAAATATTATCTCGTTGTATTTTTTAAACTTACACGTGTTTTTGGCTTGGTTTGCGAAACTAAACAATAAGAGAGCGAACTACCGTTCGTTTTGGCTGGATTCGCAACAATTTTCTATTTATTTTCTGCTTCTGCTTCTTCCATTTTTTCTTATTTTGCTGCCTCTCTTTCTTCGTTTTCGCCTTCAGCTGCTGCGGCTAGATAAGTACGAGTAAAGGAAAGGAAAAGCTTGGGAAACGACAGCATCTTGGCAAAATATGAAACATGCTGTTTCCTGTGCTTTCATTTTGGCCCTATTTGTTGTTGTTGTTTTCATGGTTGTTGTTGCTGATGCACAAGTTGCTGCGGGTTATTGCAACAAAATGTCAACTGGGGCCATAAATTGCGTCAGTCTGGGCAAATTTTTAGCAGCTCACCACGACGACAATGCACCGAGTGCACAGTGGGTGAACATTTTTAAATTCTCATTAAAATTCCTTGATAACATTAATTGAAGTATATTATTTAAGTGTGATTGCTTTAAGACAGGGATTAAAACCTTAACCGAAACCGTAACCTTTAACCGATAAAAATCGATTGAAATTTGTAACCATAACTGAACTGTAACCGAAAAAATTTTTTTCCACTGTACCGAAACCCATAAACCGAAACTCTTTAAGCCGATAAAACCGTTTAGTAACCGATTCATTTATAAGGGTTTATTTCGGTTCTGGCCGTCGCAGGTACTGATAACTTTTAACTGCCATAACTTTGTCAAAAGTCAATCAATTTTTATGCGGAATGTAAATTTGAGCATGATTTTACCTCCAAATTCGTTCTGCATTTAAATTTTGTTCATTTTGAAAATTCGAATTTTTTCGAAAAAATCAAAAAAGATAAAGGGGTAACACTGTAAAATTTTGAAAAAATTCGATTTTCAAAAATTTTCTAAAATGAAAAAAAAATTTAAATGCAGAACGAATTTGGAGGTAAAATCATGCTCAAATTTACATTCCGCATAAAAATTGATTGACTTTTGACAAAGTTATGGCAGTTCGAAGCTATGAAAAATCAGTATAATCAAAATAATCGAAATTTTAAAACCAAATTTATATGAGATCAAATTATAATAAAATCGACATTACAGTGGACCATTCCAGTAACCAGATAACATTATTTTCCAGACTAAAAAAAGTGTTAAGTATTTTTTCATGTAAAGCAATGAAAAACGCTTTTTATTTTGGTCAACCGAAGTCCAGAGTTTTTATTTTTTTTGTGAACTGAGACCATACTGGTATTTTTAAATGAAACTTGCAAAAAACCGATAACCTTTATGAAACCGATGCTCCAAGATTTTGCATAACCGATAACCTTAATTCGAGCATAACCGAAACCGTTACTGAAACCGATTTTCGTTTCGGTTTTAATCCCTGCTTTAAAAATTAATTGAAGTAGGCCACTTTTAATAACTGGATTTTCTATAATTTTCGCATATTCTTGTTATCCAAACTTGTATTTTAAATATTATCTTTGCATTAATTTCCTAATTTGACTGCAAAAGTTAAACTGAAACAAATAAATGGACTCTGCAAACGGGAAATTATTTCTTTAATGAATTTTTTATATATTGATATATATACTGGACAATTGCATTTGAATAAAATGAATTTTATCCCACTGTGCCGCCACATCGTCGTTCATTGTTGACATATTTGAACAACTATACTGAAGGTGAGGCTGGCAAACTTTGATTTCGTTTTCATAGCACCAGTCAAAAGCAACAAAAAACAAATAACAACAACACGTGTAGATGGCTTAAGTGGCCTGGCTTCCCAGTTTATCCCCCAACACTTGCATCCTTGTCTCACCTAGTCTCTCATCATCTTCCAGATCCTCTCTCTTTCAGTTTGCTGGGCACTTTACTTCGCTTTGCTCTCGATTGCTTTTCGCTACGCCTGTCGCATATTTTAAATCCCTAGTTGAGTGGCAATCAAGCAAACCGCCCAACCACCCAACCGCCCACGTTTCCTCCCCTTTAAGCCACGCCCCATGCGCTGGTCTGGCAGCTGGCTTAATTAAACAACGCAGCAAATGCCACCTTAACGACCAGCTGGGAGTAGAAAGAAGCCAACTTAAAAAATGATAATAATTAGCTTTTTTAGCTGAAACCAAGTCCGGGGGAATGGGATAGTCCTGGTCATGTCGTGGGTGTCCTGGCCGAGTCCTGTTCGTTTCCAGGATGTGTCCTCGCCTGACACTCGCTTTGCGGCTGTTTAGCGTTTCTTTTACGCCATTGCCATTGTCCGACCACGCAATGAACGTGGCTAACAACGTCTACCATTTTTGTTATGGCCATAATTATATTTGACTGCCGTTAACGTAAACGTGGCTATGTCTTTGTTCTAGTGGCTAATCCAGTTGGCCATTGTCGACATTCAATGGCCGTGTGGCCTTTGTCGCTGTTTTATTTAATTTCTATTTTCATTGCAATTGACAATGTCAGCAGCGTGTTGAGGGGATGACGGGAAGAGGAAAGAGGAAAAAGGGGGAAGCCATGACAATCGTTGCGAAAGGCGTTTTCTTCTTTGATGCCAGCTTACAAAATGCTTTATAACTTTCTAAAGAATCGTCGTCGCCTTTGCTCAAGTGTCAAATCATTGCGCTTTTATTGCCATTGTTGTTGTCCCTGTTGTTGTTCTTGTTGTTGTTGTTGTTGCTCGACTCGTTGCATGGCCAATTGCATGCTCAAGTGGCGTTACAGCCTGCCTGCAGAAATGGCTATGGAAATTTCGTTGAATAGCCCCACTTTGGCCCTTTGACGACGGCTATTTGCTGCATATTAGCACGTCCACCTAAAGCGAATATCCATATACATACATATACATATGTATATATGTAACCAGAGTCTAATCCCCTTCATTCCCAACAAAACACTCTGGACATCACCTGGGCAACAGCTTTGAGATGCGTCTGAATGTCGCATTCGCTTCACTTCATTGATTTCCATTGCAAAATCGCAAAGTTATTCACAGAAATAAATAGATTGCACATATGTATTTAGATCTATATAAAAAATAATTTATACGATTTCATGTATATTTCAGAATTCAGGATACTTCAGTATTACTGAAAGCAGTTATGTATTTGTTTTTAAGAATAATTAAACAAATATCCTTATAAATATAACATAAATTTTGTATTTAAAATAAACCCGATGGCTTTAAATTGAATTTTTCTTCTGACCTGATAATAATAATAATAAAAAATTTTACATTTCATCGAATCAGATAACTGAATAAATTTAGTTATTAGAGTTATTTTCATATGTAGAAAATTCATAATTTACTCCCAGAACATTGAATTCTATGCAATTATTGCAATTATCTGCATCAATTAAACTTATAGAATATCTAATTTACTTTTACATACCAACAAAACTTAATCTAGTATGGATTACTTAAGTGCCTTCCAATAAGATTCAAGAATAAGTTATGGTGAAATGAATATTCTAGTGCAACTAGCGTGAATATTGTGGCTAAAATGTAAAAATTAAATACAGATACCGACACTCAGGGATTCGTATGCTCATGATTCAGTTAGCTCTTACCTCTTAACTCTGCCCCCTCCCTTCTTTATCCCCTCCCCCCGCATCGCATCGCAACAAAACAAATTTAATTTATTCGTGCAACTTTTTTGTGAGGCGAATTTACGAGCTACAAGCTGTATACGGATGTGAATGTAAATATGTATGTGAATGTGGATGTGGATGCTCACTCTGAATCTGAATCTGAGCTCTGCTTGTGGCCAGCTGTAAGTTGCAGTCGCTAGATGGCGCTGCTACTGCCACTGCCCCATGCATCCTGCCCCCTGATCCTGATCCTGTGCTGTTGCGTTCCCCGTGTAAGCGTCATAGCCACGCCAATTTATTTATATCTGGATTTCTGTTTTTAGTTTGCCGTACGTTTTTCCAGCATTTTCCGTACAGCGAAAACAACGAAAAAAATTGACTTTTAAAGTTATAGACTTGCTATATATCCTTTATATTACTCAGAGTCTATTTGAAGTAGAAAATTCATTACAATTGAAAATAAAATAATTTGAAATTTCGAAAATTCATTTTCCATGTAAGAAAAGTAACAAAAACAGAAAAACAAAGATTCTTTTTAATAAGTATGGAATAATTGATGGATATTGAATCAAAATTGATTCAGAAATCTCGAGATTTAATAAAACTTGCAATTAATTTTTTATCACTAATTTTAAATAATTTCCAACTCTAGATTGCACATAAATAAATAATAATGACGGATTTGTAATTTATAAATATTCAATACTTGTTATTTAAGATGACTTTTCTTGATGTAACTATAATACTCCTATTATACTCCTTTGTTGAGTGGTATAAAAATCACTTGATGCGTTGAAATGGCGTTGCCAGACCGTCGAGATTCGAGCGTTGAGAGACGAGAGACGAGAGAGCGAGTTGGTCGCAGTGCGCGTTAAAATTTCGTTATTATGTTGACAGCATTTTTGCTATTTTTACTTGAAAGCTTAACCAAGCGCACACACACACACACACAACACATACGCACACCAACACACACACATACATATATAACATGCACACGCATACATGACGTCCCCTGGTGTTATTTTGGTGTTTCCCTGAGCTTGTTTTTTGGTTGGCTGGCCCTGGCCTCGGTCTGGTCTCAACCGTCGTCGCTTGTCAGTGATATATAACATATATACAGATGTATATATACATACATACATACATACATATTTATATATGTGTTCAGGCTGCAGCCACCAAGTTGCAGGCAACTAAGCTATTTTGTGGCAATAAGCATGAAATTTAAATGAGTGCCGCTTCCCGGCACAACTCATCTTCATCCCCATCCTCATTTCCATCCCCATTCCCAGCACAATCCCCAGTTTGGCCCTTAGTCGCTGCATGCCACTTCTAGCCTGTGCCCCATGCCACAAAGTCCTATATCTATCTATCTGAAAGCTTCTCTTGTTGGATTTATTTTCAGCTCGCATTTTTTTCCTCTCTCACACTCTCGTTTGGATTTTGAACGCACCGCTTGCAATTAGTGAGCTCATAGTTCCGCAACAGAGACAGGGATATTGAGTGAGAGAGAGAGACGGGGAGATGCTGTGAATACGATAGATATATGAACGAATACATTTATAGATATTTGTATATATGTATGAGTAGATGGATTTATGCAACTCAATCAAATAATTGTTCAAGTGGCAAGCGCAAAAACTAGACCAGTAAAATTGAAAAAGAAAAATGAAATCAACTAAATAAATTGATAAAGACTAGTTGACTATGAATTACACTGAATACGCCAATTAATATGGTGTAAATAATTAGCTGTCCTGTAATTGCTTTGAAATCATTGAACTTACACCGAAGTATTAAAAAAAAAATATAAAAATTGTAATAATAAAATAATAGAGTACTCATGAAAGTTAGCTGACTATACCGGATATTAGCGAATATAGAGTATGCTAAAAAATTGATTGTGGAAACAACAATAAATTGTGAAACTGAAACAAAAGCGCATTTAAGCATATTCAAATGCTTCCGAAATCTAAAATATGAAAAAAATGGCCAAAATATAATATTTTCAATGCTATCAAATGCAACAAATAGAAATGCTGTGCAAGTTATGGATTGCGATATCGCATTGAATACCCAACGGCTGATCAAACTATGCAACTTTCATTAGTGATTGGAGATATTTTGGCAAACATCAGAAGGGAAAAAAGAAAAGGCCGAAGGGGGCAGGGAGAAGGCAACTAAACAAATGCAACATTCGTTTAGTTATCTTTATTTATTTATAGCATTTAAAGCAAACAGTTTGCAGTTTACTTCTCGGAGTAGAAAAAAAGGAACCTGGAGAATTCTGACAGTTGTGTGTGTATGCCGAGTGCAAAGTAAATGCGCTTAGGGTTGTTATTACCCTGCACCCTCAACAAAGGGGGTTGCTCAGTGCAGGAAACGTGAGAAACTGAAGGGGAGGATGCGCTTACACAAATTTCTGGTATTATGTTGCATACTTTTTGGAGTAATTTATGATTTTCACGCACATTTGTGCGGATTACAGACTTAAGCATAAGCATCCAGAATAAATGCGTGGAGTATGAAAATCGGGGGTGATGAAATAGAGCGTAAGAAATTCCCATCGAGGGCAGCAGCTGTCGGTAAAACAAAACCCGAAAACGAAGAACGAGAAACAGTAAAGGAAAAAACAAAACCAAACAAAACAAATGATGTTAAGTGACGCGCAGCTTTTGTGGAAATGAAAGCCAAAAACGTTCGATTCTCCAGATGCATGATAAGATAAATAGAACAAAAGTTCGTGCAGATACGTGTATATATATGTATGTATATACGTATATGGATGTTTTCTTTTATTCTTGGGGACTGAGATATGGAGCAGATACGTGAAGTCAATCAAGGTGTATACACATAAATGTACATATTGTTATGTAATAACTGATGTAACTAGGAATGGTCCAAGTTATTATTCATTTTATCTTCAATATGTATAGTAAGCTTTCATGGTTGGTTTAGTCAAAATCGGTAAACCTATACATTTATACATTTTTATGAGATCAACATTTTAGACCGTTTAAAAAATGCGTCGAGAAACAAAAAATTTTAAAAATAGAGAGACCATATTATTTTTGAATATTTTGAATGCTTCTCTTAAAGAAGTCTTGTTTTTAAAATAAATATTTCAAATGAATATTCTTGATTATTGAAATCACTGAGAGTAAGTTTGATTTAAATTTAAATTTGGAAAATAAGTCTGAGACTAATTAAACAAAAGTCAAGCCCTTACTTCAGCAAACTTCATTTAAACTTTCCAGCCAGAAGGTAAATTTAACAAATTATTAAAATGTAAATTAATCATATGAAGACCAAGAACTTTTCCACCTATTTTAATTGGTGGTCAGAGATGGTGGAATTATTAAAAGCACTTACATCTTAAATGGAAAAACTGTAAGTTACGCTGACAGCACTTAAGTCATTAAAAACTCGCATCTGTAAATCTGATATTATGACCAAATAAATAACTCAAAGTGGTGAGTAACAAATTCACAATAAAATACAGTTGCTTGTAGTGCAATAAAAAATGTGGAGCTTATTATAAATTAAATTTACCTTCTGGCAATACAATAAATGGACATTTTATGGCGATTACTAGACACGACTAGACTCGTAACATATTGTTTTACCATTTGTAGATTTATTTGTCTGGCCAGGCTTAGTAAATACTTTACTTTGAGTAAGTCCAGTGGACGCATTGAACTTTTAAGCCAATGTCAAAGTACTTTGCACTCTTTTCATTGAATTTGAGACAACGAGGCAATCCTTTACTGCGGCTGAGTGGGGAATCCTTTTCGGTTTCGATTTCAATCAGTGTAGAAAACACCAACCTTGGCATGGCTTCCAACTTTGATGAACTTTGACGATTTTCAAGCATTATTTATAGCCGTTTCGTGCTGCGTAATATGAGAAAGTGAGAAAGATAGAATGAAGAACTAGAGAATGGGCGAAGACTGAGAAGTGGAACAATTAAAACGCCTTATTTTGGCTTCCTTTAGCATGTTGGAAGCTTCATTAAAAGAAAAATCCCATCAAATCCAATTCTCTCTCTCTGTCTCTGTGCATATTTATGACGGCTGGCGAATCAAAAATGCAAATAAATTTCAATTTTCTAACTGAGAGTTGACACGAGGCGGCAACATGACAGTTACAATTACGAGCAGAGCAGAGCCGAGCCGAGCCGAGAGTAGATAGAAGAAGACACTTGCCACAAATCATATGCACACTCCAATCTCATATGCATATTTATGGCAAACTGCAGTGGCATCTTGTCAAGCTCATCTCGCCTCGACTCCCTTCTGACTGTCGGACTGCCTGACTGGCTTTTTACCCAAGTATTGTTATTAAATAATCATTTTGTAGCAATAAATTTCAATTTGTTACATCGAGTGTGTGTCAAGTGAGTGGCAGTTTAATTTGATACGAGTCCTCGCATCCACTCACATATTCATTTATTTAGATATTACATTTATATTTAAATAATCTAAATAGATGAACGATTTTTAAAATATTTAAGCAAGCAGCGGTCAAGCAAATTCAATTATTTGTATATTCATTTTCCACGAAAATTGCAAAACTACTCGTACTTTTGGCAAACCAAATGAAAATGTAATTAAGTTTGCATCACAAATGACTCGAGTGGTTTGCTCCCAACTATCGTAAAAGAAAACTACACAAAAAAAAAAATTGCTACAATTTTTGTTTAAATATTGACGCAAATTTACAAGCACAACAGCGAGAGGGATTGAAAAAGAGGAGGAAAATTGGCTTTGAGGTCGAGCGTAGCAAACGAATTTGCCCAATTTACTCGGGCACATTGAAATCGAGCTAAAAGTTTAAATTTTAAACCAATTGTTTTTTTGGTACTGTACTGAACTGGACGAATGGACTGCGGCAATGACGAGTACGACGAGGACGATGACTGGGAATGTGCATGGATGCCATCGAATCTCCAGTTCTGATTCAGTACAGACATTTGCATTACAACCTCTTTCTCCCCCCCCTCCCTCCATCCGACACAGATGAGGCAAGGAGGAGCATCCTCAGTCTGGTTGGACTCTGATTGAAATGTTCAAAATGTTGCTACTTCTGTCATGTTGCACAGTCATATGTGGAAAGAGGTGGGAAGGTAATCAATTCCTGCCTGCCTTTTGTGGACTGTAACACTCGCTGTCTGGACTCTCTGCAACACCTGACTCTGACTCTGACTCTGTTCCTGGTTCTCAGGTTGAGAATGAGAATGGGAATGAGAATGAGACTGTGGCCGTGACAGCGACACCCAGCACATTGCAAACCCATCGACAACATTCAATTTTTCGTCATCTTCTTCTTCTTTTTTGACAATCCCATGAGCTGCTGGAATCCCATTAATAAATCGATAAATGTGAAAATACACCTTTCCGCACACACACACACACACACTCACACAGAGAGTCATGTTAAAATTGATATGTATAAAATTAATAACACGATTTCCACCAGAAGATAACAGCGTAAAAACATGTACAAAAATATATATAGTAACTATGTTATAGGCATTCGAAGTCTTGATACCCTTACAAAAAGTAACTATTTATTATATTATATATTACGAGATCAGAGTTGTTATAAATGTGTCGTAAAAAAACATATTTATAAAACAATTTTTGTCAATACTTCGATAGATTTAAGAAATAATGAAGGTGTCTGATTTTGATCGAGATAGCATTAAATCAGTATGATTAAAAATGTTGACGATCTTCTAACCGATTCCTATAGAACTGCACTAAGCTAGACCTAAGAGTCGAACTACTTCAAAAATAAAAAGTTTGATAAAAGTAAGAATTAAGCAATTATTTATTTTATTATTCAAACTATTCTTTTATTTAACCTATCGTTAATTTGATGTCTATAATTTATAATATTATCCCTCAATTAAAATAAGAATACTCATTAATAAATTATAAATAATAGTTTAAAATGCCCGCTTTCAATAATTACAGGATATTTCAATTTTTTTAGTGGATGTTCTTAGAGACACGTGCGTTTAAATTTGATTTCAATTCGACCTAGATACAAATGTATCTAGCGGATACACAAGTACAAGTACAACTCATATCAGCTTCTCCTGCTCTCCTGCTCTCAACACGCATTGATCGCATTAAGCAAAGTAAACACAATTATTTTTTGCGAAAAACACGCACACACATTTACATACATGACACGAGTGTGTATGTGTGAATAAGTGTCTAAGTGTGTGTGTAGCCACAAAGTATGCAATGGCAAAATCTCCTTAACGTTCTTATCACACACACACAAGCCGCATTTTGTTTGTTTTTGTGTTGAGTTTTTCATTTTGTTATTTTTTTTTTGTTAACGAGATACAAAAAACAAAATAAAGAAGATAAAGATGAAGAAGAAGAAGAAGAAGCCATTTTGGTGGGAGGCATGGTAAGCGGCTGTTTTTGTGAAAAATTATGCAAATGATTGAGCAAATTATGTCCAAAAATATTCGGTGCGTTTTCACGCTGCCAGCTGACCTATGACCCCCCATTCTTTGCACATAGAAATAACAGAAAAACAACAACAATAACATCATAATCATCTCTAAAGCATCTCAAGTTGTTGTCCGTGACAGCAAATCCCGTCAATTGAAAATTTTTGTAAATAAAATATAAAGATGAAATAAATAAATAAATAATTTCTGGTAGACATTTGAACAAAAATATTTTCCTTGATTTTTTGTTTTCCTTCCCCGTCCCCTTTTCCTATCGCAGTGGGCGACAGTGACAATAATTTATTTGTCCACGAGTCAGCAGGAAACTGCGAGTGGGAGCTTGGAATGTTCAGTAGACTGCAAATTGTGTCTACAGGTAAATAAATTCAATATATTAAGGTAAAAGTTGAAAAGAAATGGTATGTGTTTAGATATTTGATGGTCTATTGACCAATGTTTAAAAGATTTGCCTGTGTTTTACCAACTTTTCAGAGCTGAGAAATGTTATAAATTGGAGAATGATTGGAAAATAAGTCAATTACGTAAAAAAACATATATATTGTGTAATTATAGATTATTTAGATTGATATCTATTAAAAATATTATCAATTAAAATAAATCAGTACAAAAAAAAGTGCATAATATTATAATTTACTTAATACTGTTGTACAGCTAATGTCGAAAATTTTTAAGTGCTTATAAATGAATAATAGATACACTCATATTTCAGAGAGTGTATAGCTTATTAAAATCGGATTAAGTAATGATCACAATTGCAAGTTTACCTCTGGAAAGAAGCTAGAAAAGTGTTAATTGATGAAAAAAATAATTGTCAAATAATTAATAATAAATCTATATTCATTTAAACATTTCCAGGGTTGAATGTTACACGTCCTTTTAATTATAATTTATGTAAAGCTGTGAAAATCAGCTTGACTTTTCGTGGAAAATCGCTGTATAAATGTCAAATGAAAAATAAAATGGAAATCAAACTGCTGAAAAGCTGAAAAGTTGCACAATAATTAAAGTGCAAATTTAAAAAAATAAGCAACTGAATGCAATTATACATATATATAAATAGGGTATCAAATGCAGTTTAGTTAACTCCAACAAAATTGTGTCAAATATTAAGCATATTCCATTTCAACTGTCGACAATTGCTTGCAATCCTAATTTGTTAAGTAATATCCACTAATTGAAGCAATCTGACAGTCGAGACACAAAAATCCACTCAACGTATATAGAAAGTAGAATGTAGAATCCATATATACTAATCTACAAATTGCAGTTAACAGTGCGACTAAAATAGCTAACTGAAATACGCATCTTGTTAGCCATATTGCATTTTATTCCATGTTTTTATTAAGTTTTGTATTTTGTTGTTGCTGTTGTTGTTGTTGTTGTTACTATTGCGTATTTCAATTTGTTTAATGTGCAGCGCAACTTTTGTTGCAAATTAATTTGGCAGGCAAAGTTGACGCTGGCAGCGACGCTGCGTCGCCGCAGCTGCAACTCTCGCTGTGGCATGTTGCACTTCGAGATGCACGTGTAAAATTTTTCAACCTCTCACTCGCTCTCTCTTTCTCTCTCTCTCTGTTGTTCTCTCTCCATCTCTTTCGCTGTCGTAATAACCGCAACTTAGTTAACTAAACAAGCTTGACAGGCTTGAATGCAGCAGGAGTTGTTGTTGTTGTTGTTATTATTGTTGTTGCTACAGTTGCAACTCTCCCTCTCTCCCTCTCTCTGTGTCTCTCTCCTTGTCGCTCCCACACTCTTTTTGGGCAAATGTGCGCTGAAGGAAATTGCAAACAAAATTGCAACTTCCTGTCAGCGACAAAAACTTTTGCTGTGGCGCCAATGTTGCCACTTCCGTTTAGAGCACTCACACACACACACACACATGCATTCATATGACTCTGTATGTGTGTGTGTGTGTGTGTGTGTGTGTGCTAAGTGCTGTCGGTTATTCATATGCAAACGGCCATGGCAGCAGCCATAGTCAGGCCATGTTTGGCAATCAAAATATTTCACTAAATTGCTGAGCCAAACTGAACAAAAGCCAAGCAACAGCAGCAACAGCAGCAGCAGCAACAACCGCAGCAACAACAGCAGCAACAACAGCAGCAACAACAACAACTGTGGCAGCAACAACAACAATTTGACTGCACCACAGGAAGAATAAAATATTAAATAAATTTTTGCAAAATTTTACAAACGTGACCAGAGCCTCAGAATACCAAAAGTACCAAACAGAGAATAAAAAGAGATAGATATACATATAAAACAAGAGAGAGAAAGCAACAGACAGAGAAGAATCTGCTAGAATTTTCAAGTCTTTTTCCCACCGCGTTGCATATGTAAAACGTTTATCGAGGCTTTGCTGTAGGCCTCGAGGGGAGTTTGTAAGGTTGTGAGCTTTGCAGGAAAAGTGTAAAATTAAATAAGAAATAGAAGCAAACTGACCGCAGCCAGACCGACTTCTTCCTCTTCCCCTCCCCTCCCCATCCCCATCACCAATTTCTCTCTCATCCTGTTTTCAGTTTACGACCTTTTTATTTGCACCACGCAATTTGTGCACTTCTTTCCTGTGGCATGCCCCTCCCCCTCTTCCTCCTCATCGACCAATTGAGCAACAGCTAGAACGTGAACATGTTTGCCATCTTTTCCTCCTTAAGTTTAGTTTTTCTTTCTCTTTCTTTTTTTCTTGTGTGGCAAGTGGCATCGCTGGCGGCTTAGCTGCCACTTCAAAGTTGCTCAAACATAAACTCACACGAAAATTATTAAAAAAAATTAATTACATAAAAAGAAAGAAAACAAAATATTACAATTTACAGACAGCGAGAAAGAGAGGGAGAGAAACGAGTCTTATGTTTGTTGTTGCTGTTTGACTTTTCTGTATCTTAAAATTTGAGTTGGGATTTAGATCTTAAAAGATGTGGCGTTATATTTTTCTAAAAAATTGTATAAAATATTTTTACACTGATATAAACAAAGTCGAATTATTTTAGTTAAAGCTCATCAATTTTTAACTTATTTCTAAGGCATACTTTTAGGATATTCTTAAAATAAAAATCAATTAATTAGTCGTTAAAAGTATGCTCCTGTTTTAATTCGCACTGAATTAACCTTCAACAATCCTCTGATGAAGGGGAATATTCTAGCAGAGAATTGAAAAAATAATCTTTTTCGCTGCTAACGTATCTCTTTTGTAAGACTTCTTCTCTGATAATGATAATAATAAATCTATGATTTGTATTATTTTTACAAAAATTCTTCGCGAAATGATAAGTCTCAATATATCAATATATGTATATAGACTAAAATATTCCATAATAGTATCTGAAAAATACAAAAATATAATAATCCAGATTTTTCATACTTAATATAAATAAACAAATTTAGAAAGATATTTTGAAATTCCTAAATATATTAAAACGACTTCTAAGCTTATGTTCCAAAGCCAATAAATAAATAAATCATTTTTTCGTTTGATTTATTTATTTAAATTATGTGCAACATTTTTCGACACTATTAAAAATAATAAAATAGAAATGCAATTAAGCACATTGTTAATTATTGCCAAACGTATGCATAAAGTTAGCATATAATTTAAACTGCAAAGTTTATTAAATTCATTTCGATTCGTTTTGAATTTCAAATATTTATTTTGCTTTTACTCAGAGCAAATTCCAGTCCAGTTCAGAGTCGGAGACATTGCCGCAACTCGGAAATTCTATTAGCCTGGCCAAAATAAATGAACAGAAATATGTTTTTAGGCATATTGCCGACTTGTTTAAGTAAAAACAAAGTGTTTTATTTGTGACACGTGCTTTCTGTTTATTAAATAAACAATGTGCAATAATAATGAAGTGCAAAAATATACATTTATCAGAAAAATAAAGATTTTGATTTGAGCAAATTAAATGGGTTGATTGAGAAATACCCTGTGGCAATGATTACAAGGGAAAATATCTTTTGATTATTGATAAATTGTTTCAATGTATTTAAGTTTTACTATAAATTGCTAATTTTCCACATCCACTTAAGAAGAATTCGAGATCGATTTATTTATGTTTATTTTGTTAACATTTACACCCGTTTAAATATTGCCTGTCAATCATAAGTGAATACATCGCACGTGCCTATCGATTGCCAATCAAAACAATGTGAAAACCCAAAAGAAAAGTAAGCATAGCCGATTTTCCGAGCATTTGGAAAACCTCGCATTAAATTTGTGATTAAATATTTAACAAAGCGCGCAAAAAGGAAACACCTTGAAAATGTAATGTTGATGCCTGCCAAGGATGTTAAGAGTTCTAAGGTGAGGACTAAGCTCAGAAAAGGCTTCACGTGAGTCTGAGTGTGTGAGTGTATGAGTATATGAGTGTATGAGTGTATGGGTGTTTGTGTGAGTGAGTGAGTATTAACGGTTAAATTATGATGAAGCTCACTTGACAGACGCCCATCGTCTGTGGCCGTTTAATGATGAAACCACGAATCACCCTGTGCCAGAGGTCGTGCTGCTCTTCGTTTCGTTTCAATTCGCTTCGTTTCTGTGTATACAACAGACTGCTGAGAGAGAGAGAGAGAGAAGGAGTGAGAGCGTAGGCAAGGAGCGAGCTTTGCTGAATAAGAGAGCGTACCGTTCCCTTCGTTGCCAATGTTGCGAATGTCAAACGGTTAGCAACATTGCATGTTGACAAGCGCTTGGCAACATTTGTTCCTGTCGTTTGTCGTTGCTTTGCCTCCTTTGGGAACCTTGGTTTGGTTTCAAAGCAAATCTTTGATTAATTGTGCGCCATCTGACATGACATACCATTTACAATGGCCACGTGCTCTTTAAATATTAATTCCAATCCGCATTTATATATGTATAGAGATAGAGATTCATGTATAAGTTTGCCAGGATATAAGGATATAAATCATTCGCTTGCTTAATCAACTGTCCGCACAATTACAACAACAATTGCCAGCTATTTTATACAATTGACAAAGAACATTTACGCAGCATTCACTGTTCGCTAGAGGGCGCCACTTTCACTTTCAGCTTTCACTCTCTCTCTCTATGTCTCTGTATCTCTCTCTCTCTCTCTCTCTCTCTCATTCGGACTGGCCATAATGTGGCATGGCAACTCACATTAAATTTGATTTGGTCACGTTTCCAAGCTTTGTTCCACTTATGGCTCATTTTCGTATGGCCGGCCAATAAAGATGGCCAAGAAGGTCCAAGGACTAGAAGCAAGGACATCAAATCATAGGCCTGCAATAAGCCTCGATATGATCCATGCCCAATGCAATCACAGCATCTCGCTGACCATTGAGAACTTCTCCCCCAAACAGTTAATAGAGGCATTGCTGTCATAAAAGTGCCGCAATGAAACTTGGCTAAGAAACAGGAACACGGCATGAGGCAGCTGCTTCTGGGCCAGAAACCAGTTAAGGGACCTGCCGCATTCCTGCATTCGAAATGCAAGCATCGATCTCAAGACATCTCCTCAAAGTCTGTCCT
Organism: Drosophila kuntzei; assembly: GCA_035042165.1. Lineage (NCBI taxonomy): Eukaryota > Metazoa > Arthropoda > Insecta > Diptera > Drosophilidae > Drosophila > Drosophila kuntzei. Next base: position 377,006 of record JAWNLU010000472.1, on the reverse strand, counting down.
CTTAGCCCGGCTTAAACAAAAGATGCCGCCAGCTGACAGTTGGCTTGAAGTAAAGAAAAAGACAAAAGAATTTATAAGCAGTTCCAGTTTACTCGTATCTTCTGCAGATTGAGAGACAATGTTATCCAGCTGCCGTTTTAGCCACAGCTTGACTTAATAGCCTGGTCCAAAAAATACAAAAAATAAATACGAAAACTTTGACAATCTTTCAGCCTTTAAATCAAACGGGAAATGAAATGCGACTTCAACTGTCAATGGTCTTTGATGCCTCTTTAATGATGTTTGCTGCCAGAATCGAATCTCAAACGAGTCAAAAGGATTTTAGCCATCTTCAACATCAGCTGCAATTGCAACTGCCTCAATTGTAACTTTTAACTTGAAAACATTTAACAACTTTTGCATAAGTTGTTTTACAGTGAATCCGGTGACACAATTTACTTCTATTAATAAACCACATGGGGGAGTTAAGACTGTTAAATACCCTGTCTAGTTAAATATGTACGAGAAACGAGTTGTATCAAATTTTAAATTAATATATAATTTTAGTTGACATTAAATGTAAAATGTTACAAGTAAATAAGTTTAAATTAGTTAAAAAGTCTTTCAATTTTTCTATTTACGAAAAATTCATATTTATCTTGTTTTTCCTCACTTTAATTTTAAATAGAAAATAGTTTGCAGATTGTATAACAAGTTAGTTGCAATTGATTAAAAATCAAGTGTTTTTCTTGCGTCTTTTGATTTCTATTTTAGCAATTTCCGTTTTGCGCATATGAAAGAGAATTGAATTTTTAATTCTTGAACATAGACGGAACATTGCAATTGACACATGACAAGTCAGCTGACGTTACACACAACCAAGAGAGAAAGAGAGAGAGAGACGACATGACATGGTTGTTGGGAGATTGAAGGCAAATTGAAATGCATGAAAGGCAAAATAAACTTATGTAACTGAAGAATACAAATTGATCAAATACAAAAAGCGGCAACATCATCATAAATCTGTGGGGGGGGGGAAGGGGAAAAGCCCCAAAAGCACTCAACTAACACAAAACCAAGTTACCAGTTCCCAGGACATTTGCCAGACCCCAAAAACAGAATCAGACCCAAAAACCAGATTCAGATCCAGACTAGACCAGACACTGTTGAGTTTGGGGAATGGAAAGGAGAAAGAGGAGAAAGGAGAGAGGGAATGAAAAGCCACGCGACAGAATTCAGAATAGTGAGCTCATCATTGGGAATTCGAATTGAGAGAAGCGACAGCGAGCAATTTTATTTGATGTGTCGATACGTGTTGCCAGTTGTAGATATGAGATACGAGATACGAGATACTAGATACGAGATGTGAGTTGTCTGCCTAGTGAAATCTGCAAATCAAATTACAAAAATCATAGCGCTGAAATTTTCACACGGCAAATGCAATGGGGAGTTGGCCCCTCCAGGACCTCAACTCCTGCATCCCAATACCAAACTCAGTCCAATCGGTCGGCAAATTGTCAGACGTCAAATGATGAAATGAAATCAAACAGAAATAGCAGCAGGAACAGGAGCAGGAGGGGTACAGGAATGGGCCAAATAGTCTATATCCTTGTCCACAATCATGTCCTATGTCCATGTTTGACGAGCGACTAAATTGTGGAATGGCTTCAAACTCCTCTCGCAGCCCATTTAGAAACTAGAAACAGGAACAGGAATAGAAATAGAAACAGGGAGAGAGAGAGGGACAAAACAATCGTCCTGGGAACAACCGACCATCACAAATTGCGAAAATTTGAATTTGCAATTTTTTATTTATTTACACACGATACACAGAGGAGAAAAGGGAGATGTGAAAAGCGTGAAATACTGAGAAGGAAAGTGTGAAAACTGTGTGTGTGTGTGATAAACTTACTGTTTAAACAAATGAACTACCCGATTTTCAAACTGTCATCAGTTTTTCTCCAACTCTAACACAACTGACTGTCCACTTTTATGGTATACATATATAGAAAAGCGTTCGGGAAAACTATCTATAATTGATATTGCAACTATGTTATGAATTTTTTTTTTGTGCGGCAACAGTTGAAATTCGTATTCAGTTCAGTTCGGCATCTGCAAATGCTCAAGCGATTTATAATTGATATTGACATTTGGCAAAGCTTTTCAATAACTAGTTTACTTTATTCGCTTTGCAATATATTCATGTTCATATTCGATTTTGGATATTAAATGTTATTCACTCGACAGCTTGACAGCGATATTTATAGATTGTCACTACTAACTGAGTTAAGTCTTTGTGGTACCGAAGATCAGTTACACTATCAATTAGTGTAAATAAAATTCTTAACTAATAAGATCATTTAGGCTAATCAAAGAGATTATAAATGTTCAAGTCTACATAAAAATTAAAGAAATTTATAATTTTTTAGGCATTTCCCGTTTTGACCAGAGAATATCAATATTCTATCATCTATCAATTTGTAAATAATATTCTAGTGAACGCTATAATTACATTTTTATCCAAAATCAAAAATATATTTTATTTTATTGACACATCTGTTTATTTCCTTTAATATACTCGTTACAAAACAATTGGCGCGGAATGCTTAATGAAATGAAATTAATCAAAAGGACAAATACACAATAGATAGTAATAAGTTATAATTTTAAATAAATTAAATAAGCAGCAATTCCCTTCAAAAAGTTATTTAAATTCTGTCAATAATAATCAACGCAGTCTGTCAACCAAATTAATATAATTAAAGTCATAGTAATTGTTTTAGTCATAGTTTTATTCGTTTTAATTATCACTTGCAAAATTCTCCAAATAATGATCTCTTATATTCACTTACTTCAGATTTAAATCAAGTCAAAGACAAGAAAAAATTATATAATTTTAAATAAATTAAATAAGCAGCCATCATCTTCAAAAAGTTATTTGGATTCTTTTTCAACCATAATCAACGCCTTCGGACAACCGAATAAATATAATTAAAGTTTTAGTAATTGTAGTAATACATATCATATAGTCTTATTCGTTTAAATTATCACTTGCACAATTCTCCAAATAATGATATCTTATATTCACTTACATCATCTTCAAAAAGTTATTTGAATTCTTTCAATAATAATCAACGCAGTCTGTCAACCAAATTAATATAATTAAAGTCATAGTAATTGTAGGAATACATACTTTATAGTCTTATTCGTTTAAATTATCACTTGCACAATTCTCCAAATAATGATCTCTTATATTCACTTACTTCAGATTTAAATCAAGTCAAAGACAAGCCATAATTATATAATTTTAAATAAATTAAATAAATAGCCATCATCTACAAAAAGTTATTTCAATTCTTTCAACAATAATCAACGCCTTCGGACAACCGATTAAATATAATTAAAGTTTTAGTAATTGTAGTAATACATATCATATAGTCTTATTCGTTTAAATTATCACTTGCACAATTCTCCAAATAATGATCTCTTATATTCACTTACTTCACAATTAAATCAAGTCAAAGGCAAGTCATTAATTATAATTATTGACTGGTCATTGCATTTGCATTCTATAAATTTTTTCTTTTCATTTTATCTGTTATTTCAGCATATTTTTTCAAATGTGCCCCCGTTTGACATTCCGTCCATTTTCCGCGTGCTGTGACGTCATGCGGCGCAACTTACGCTAATTAAAATTCCAATTTAATTGGCATTGAATGTTGTTTGTCTTCAGGGAGATTGCAACGGCAGACGCCAAGTTCTTTTTTTTATTATTTCGACTTTTATTCTCGCAAATTGTTTATTCAATTAAAATACGCATGAGGCAATGACTGGATGACAGGATGAGGAAGCAGGGAGACAGAAGAGGAGAGGAGAGAGTTGGCTGAGTTCCAATTGCAGTTGCCATAGAAAGAAATGATTGTGGAATGTCGAACGTGGCAATTGAATGAGCCACCAAAATCAATTTAAATAGCATCATTCAACGCCTTCAACCACAAGTTTACACACACACACACACACAGAGAGAGAGAGATACAGATACAGAGACAGAGACAGAGACAACACATTGACAGTTTATTAACTGACCAATGCTGTCACGGAATATCTCTGACATTCGCCCACCCACGTTTCAGGTCTGTATATTGCCCATTATATCGCCACATTAATTAGTTGGCATTGAGTTGCAGTTGTTGAAGGCGGCTTGACAACAACAACAACAACAACAACAACGACAACAACAACAACAAACTTGCAACATGCAACAACATCAACATTCCTTCATTCCCCATGGGGCAAGTCCATCGTTGACAACTGCAATTCAAGAGTTGAAGGACCACACGAAATCGAAGTCCATTCAATAAATGTGCAATTACTTCTACATACTATCTTGCTCACGTTTCTCTTAAAGTTTATCAAGTTTCCTTTAATTAATTGCAATTTAAGTATACGAAATTTTGAAGAATTCTATTTAGCAATAATTAAAGTGCGTATATAAAATTACAACTAATTTTCCATTGAACAGTGAGCGAATAAGTGACTAATTCAGAATTAGGAATATATTTCCAATTATTCTTTAGCCTCAATTACATTAAAGTCTTTTTATTAATTGGTATTTGGTAATTTAAGACTTTGCCTTATATCTTTTAGAATTGTTGCTAAATCGACATTAAAAATTGGCCATATTGAACTTGTTACCAAACCTACTTTTCTGATACATATTTGACACCATATGACGAAAAATTACTTTAAAAACTATGATTAGGTAAAAGGTAAATTAAGTAAGAGATAGTCTTGCTTTTTTGATTATTACTTGAAAATGTTAAATGGATTTATCTATTAATCACTCAACATTTAAATCAGGGATTAAAAACCGATTGAAATTTGTAACCGTAACCGAGAAAATTTTTTTCCGCTATACCGAAACCCATAAACCGAAACTCTTTAAACCGAAATAACCGTTTAGTAACCGATTCATTTATAAGGGTTGATTTCGGTTCTGTCTGTCACAGGTACTGAGCAACTTTGATAACTTGGAACTGACATAACTTTTAACTTTCGTTCTGCATTGAAATTTTGTTCATTTTAAAAAATCGAAATTTTCGAAATTTTTCGGAAAATGATAAGTAAAATTTCTAAAAATTTAAAATCATGCTCATCAATTTACATTGCGCATGAAAATTGATTGACTTTTGACAAAGTTATGGCAGTTCAAAGTTATTAAAAATCAGTAAGATCAAAATAATTAAAGAATGTTCTTATTTTTGTAATACTTGAAATTCATGAAATTTACTAAGCGGAACATCAAATTTTTACTTTTTTTTTTTTTGATTTACTTGCTATATTTATGTTTATATTTATAAGTACTTTATGGAATTTAAGGTGCCAACAATTTTTGCAAGAGGTTTTGTTCTCAATTGTTTCGGATTTTAATTTCAAAGTGTGTGTAAATATGTGAGTGTCTGGCATGTGATTCGCTTCGCTGAAGCACAAATCGCATTTAATTTAGTGGAAATCAAAACGAGTCGCTATTTATGTGCCGATGAAATTTCAACTAAGCCTGCGCCTGGGCAATAAAAAGTAACGACGATAAGGAAAACAGCAGAGCGAGAGAGAGCGAGAAGAGAAAGGGAGAGAAATAAGGGCAAGGACGAAACTGTGGCACCTGTTGTCTAGCAGGTGAATGTATTCCGGCTGTGATCGACAGCTAGAGAAATGTTGGCGTAAAGCCACAAACAAGGCCAAAAACAAGAGCTAAACAGTCAACCTGCAACCCCCACTCAAGACAAGGAAAGTAAGAGAGAGAAAGAGAAAGAGAGGAGGAGAGAAAAAGTAAGGGAAGAAAGTAACAAACAGGTGCTAATCGAAATATAATGTTTCAGCAGCGGTCGCACATAAAAAATGATACGCCAATAAAATTTAATAATTTAAAAATGAAACAACAAAAGGCAGAAGCAGGAGAAAGCAGCTGAGGAAGAGAGCAAAAGAGAGCGAGCTAGAGCGAGAGAGAGAGTGGGAGAGTGTGTGAGAGTGGGAGAGCGTGCTGTAAAGCCGGAAAAACATAATAAAAAATTCATGAGCTTTACGAGAATCGCGAAGCTGAAACAAAAAGTGCAAATAATGAATGACGAACGGACGGAAAGGAGATGTCAGAGGGGTTGGCCAAAAGGAAGGAGACGGAGGAAGGGAAGAGGGAAGTGCAGACTGGAAACAGGCGACGACAGGCAAAAATGACATAAAAATGAATCGTTTTGCCTACTTAAAGGCGCATAAAAAGCAATTTCCGGACTTAAAGCCGTAAAGTATGCACTGATATCGTACAGTCAAGTTTCTCTCCCTCCTTCTCTCTGTCTTTGTTTTACAGGTAACTAAAGTTAAAGGCTGCCTGCTTATTGATTTGCCTACCTGGTTTGGACTTGGACAACCCTCTGGTTAACTCTGTCTTAGCATAGGACAAAGCACTTAAGCAAACAACAAATATTTAGTGTCGCAATGATAATTACAATGCCAACACTAAAGTAAAGGAGAGACTGAGAGAGACAGAGAGAGAGAAAGAGAGAAAGATGCAGGGACTGTAGCTGGTGACACCGACATATATCCTTGATATATGCCTTTGTATTTACACATTTTGTGTTTACCTTTGCATGACCAGTCCGTCACTTTGACAATCATAATGAGGCAACCAGCAAAGACCAGACAACAACAACACCACAATAACAACAACACCACAACAACAACAGCAACACACTAAAATGGCTGACAGCAGCAATCCTGCCTGCAGGACGTCTCACAACAATCGAAATAACTAGAGATGGAACCCATTTTAATAGAAATACAAACAAATCTATTTGAAATTTGCTTATGTTTAATTTTGCATAATTGTTATTATTTATTATTTATATGAAAATTGTCAAAGTGGAACTTAAAGGGACTTTTTTCACACATTGCTGCCTATTTTCTTTTTTATGTATACCTTTTGTTCTCTTTAATTCTTACCACCCAAGAACAAGCTTAGATCGTGTTGCGATTATCCAACTAAATTTATTATTTAGAAAAATATTTTTAATTTTATGTTTTTAATATGAAAAAATGTTCTTAAAAACGGAAAGATCTAACTTTTAAATGTGAAAAAATTTCAAGTGTTATTGTAATTAAATTATTAATTATACGTTAATATCACTTATATAGTGCTAGTTTTTCTCATGTTGATTGTCTAAATTTGATGACCAAAATTTGTTATTTTAGAGAGATTTAAAGGTACGATTTTTTAAGGTATACTAACGATTACTGCTCGTGAGTCACGCACCCAGCGCTAGCAGTTAAAGAGGTCGTCCGTCCAGGCTGACAGGGTCCAGTTGAGGCCGCCGCGTGTCTCTTTTAGGACTGTTGTCCGTTATAACGATGATGGCTTACATGTGTGTGGCTAGTGTTGTTGTTGTTGTTGTTGTTGCTATTGTTGTTGTTGTTGTAACTGTTTACTGTTGTTGTATTATTGTTGTTTACCTGGCCAGAAAGCGCAGGTAAGCAAGCAAATCTATGTTCCTTGTTGACTTTTGCTTTTATTTAATTTTGTGGCAAGGTGGAGCGACTATAAATACACACACATGTCATGTTTATGTGCCACTGACTGACTCTGAATAAGTGCTAGATGTGTGTGTGTGAGTGTGTGACTAGCTGTGTGTGTGTGTGTGTGGGCGCAGCAAATAAACTTTAATTGTTGCAACCACAGCGTGTCCTGTCACGTGTTCGTGTCTTTGTGTGTAGACGCTGTGTGAATTGTTGCCGTTGTTGTAATGCTTAACTTAATGCGCTGTTATCCTTTAACTGCCTGGGCGACCAAGACACACACACAGACAAACTTGCAGTGCTGTCACACTAATACATATTCATGTTAATGTCAGCGCATAAATCTTGCAAAGTCTTCTAACACCTGTCAGCCATTTTACAAGGTGTTTCCACTTAATACATCGACAGAGACAGAAATACACACACACACACACATGCAGTGTGGAGAAAGAGATAGCAATAGCATATTAGATGTGTGTCCTTGTGTGTGTGTGTGTGTCTTTTGCCTTTGTACGCCATGTGTCAATGTGTCGGTCATGTGTCCAGCGCTGCGTGTGATATTGACAGTTGTTTGGGGCAATGGAGGAGCGAGAGAGAGAAAGAGCGAGAGAGAGAGCTACTTGTAATCGCTGAGTGAACGCCAATTGCACAGCATTGTGCCAAATTTGCCATGGCCAAAAGCTTAAAAAGGAAGCCTAACTGGACTTCAAAATTATGGTAGGTAAATGTGATGGCGGTTGGCCAAAAGCAATGCTTTGGCCCAAAGCAGAACAGGCAGGTAACAGGTAACGAGAGCGAGAGCAACACGCTGGGATCACGGCCAGCACAGGATGACAACAACGTTGACATTGATTGAACGTTGTCCACAACAAACAACGCACACAGTGAGCGATGGGCAATTGCAGAGTAAGAGAAAGAGAGGAAGAAGCACTCAGAGAAAGAGAGAGAGAGAGAGTATAGAAAGGGGTAGACAGATATAGGGATAGTTAAGGTTGTTAGTTACACGGTGTTGATTGTTATGCCCTGATAATAAACGGGTCTAACGAATGACCCAACAATGTTGTTAGTTAATTTATGCGGCCTTTTCTAATTAGTTGTCTCTGCTATCGATACCACATTTATCGATAATGTAATGTATGAAGAAGGATTCGATTAATACTGGCTAATTGATTAGCTAAATATATAACAATGTTGATTACTAATAATGTGGATATTAAAATTAAGCAATCCATAATTGCATTAAATGTCGTACTTCGAGAATATGCGTGTTATTCATTGGAGTTTATGAGAATTGATACAATTAATATAAACTTATCTTTTATATTTTAATAATTAATTTTATTTTATTAACTGATTAGTTTTTGAATTTTTTATATTGTTAATTTTTTCATTTAATGATTTAGATATGTGTTATTATCAACTAAGAACATTCGACACAAAGATTTAAATTACTCGTAAATTATTGAGTAAGTAAAGCTGAAGGTAAAATAATTTAATTTAATCTAAGTTTAGAGTTTAAAACTAAATATTTTAATTCTTTTAATTTAATGTTATTTTAATTTTAAACATTTTCGCAAAAATTATAATGAGAAATTATAATATTGAAGATTTAAAGCGTTTCTAAATTCGGAATCAACTAGGGTGAAGAATCTATAGCTGTTATATTTTTTATAATTCACTCAAATGTCCTTTAAATATTTAAATGTTCCTTGTTCCTTATTATATCCACATTCAGAATACTAGCAAGTGCATTTAATAGGTACAAACTTATTGAAACTGTTTTAAAGGCAAAACATTCCCAATTCTCGTTACCTGTATTTAAATTTTAAATACTCCTAAGAGTATGCTTTGTAAAATTCTGTGTAATTAACTTTCTGTTGATTAACTCTCTATTCTTAGGACTAACTAAATAAGTTTAAATTCGTTGACTCATTGTCGCAGTGTATGTAAAGTTCGACTCCTTTCAAAAGGATGCCCACAGAATTCATTTCCAGTTGTGTTGCATGTTGTTGTTGTTATTGTTGTTGCTATTGTTGTGGTTGCTATTGTTGTTGTTGTGAGTTGTGGTGGCGCTTTTGGGTGTTTGGTTTATTTTAATTGCCTGGACTCTTTAATTGTTGAAATATTTAAATTAGTTTGCTGAGAGCTGTCGTCGACGATTTGAGTGAGCAGGTGATTCAGTATCTTTCTCTCTCTTTCCCTCTCTCTCTCTCTCTCTCTCTATCTCTATCTATGGTTTTGATATGTGTGTGTGTGAGAGCTTAACTTTGCGACTTACTGTATATGTATAATATTAATGTGTGTTGTGTGTATTGTGTGTGTGTGTGTGTGTGTCCTGACCGTTGCTAGCCATTAAATTACATTGAACCGCACCCAAAAACAGGATACTTTGTAGCACATATAGAGAATGAACGATAAAGGACGCTTTCAGCCCAAGTCAAGTCAAGCCAAGGCAAGCAGGTTTTCGTATTTAAGACGAAATAAATTGGATTAGAAACCGCAAAAATCCAATTGTCTATTGTGGTGCGGGCTGAAGATGCTCTCCCCGCTTCCCTCTCTCTTCTCTCTCTCTCTCCTCTTCCCTCTCTTGGCCATTTCCTCTCAGCCACTTTCGACATTGGGCCCCGACTGTCTTGTAAGCTTTAGATGTTTGTAACCTGGTCGATTTCGAATCCGAATGTAGGTCTTAAAATATTTAGCAAGAAATGCTGCGACTTTCTCTCTGTTTGTTTGTTGTCGTTGTCATTCACATTGTTGTTGTTGTTGTTGTTGTTGTTGTTACTGTTGTTGTTGTTTTTTGCGTCTGCTGCCTCTTTGTATGTTTGTATGCAAATCAAAGACTAATTGGATTTTTAAGCTCAAACTGTCAATGCCGTTGCCACATTGGAGCCTCGCACTTCTCTCTGGCTAAAACTCTTGGCCCATCTGCTTGCCTGTTTCGGCTTTAGCCCCGGCTCTCGGTTTGTGTTTGTGCACCTGACTAAAAGGCAAAAAACCGTTGACAAAGGCCAAAATGAAATGTCGACGACCGTCGACCGTCGACCGTTTGCACTGCTTGCTCCATTTTGTCTATATGTATTTGGATTTATGTTTTCGGTAAGCGTTTTAAGCTGCACAGCAAACAAATCCTCATGCAGCGTACATTGAACTCTCTATGCTAACACTGAAAAGATATCAGCACAATTCCAATCCCCATCTCCATCTAGAAAACAGTTCAGTTCCAAAATGAGCGGGGCGATACAAATGACACACTAATTTGATTCTATTTAAATCTCATTGCGGACATCAGGCGACTTGGCTTAAACGCCCACTGATGGCTGTTTTGTTTAGCTCTCTCTCTCTCTCTCTCTTACTTTTTTCTCTTTCTCTCTCTCTATGTATATCTCAGTTGAATCCTCTGCTGTGACTGTGACTGTGGTTGTTGTGGTTCTGTTTCTGGGCGCCCGCATGACGCGCACTCATCACGTAACAGTTTTCATCCATGTGTGAGTGTGTATTTGAGTGTGTGTGAGTGTGAGTGTGTGTGTGTGTCTCGTGTCTCGTTCAAATGAGTGCCTTGAGTATCTTTTCTATTTGCGTGAACGCAGCTGCCCAGCCAAATAGTCTAACAGTCTGCAGCCTACAAACATGTCCTTGCCAGCTAACAACAACAACCACCACAACCACCACAACAACGACAACAACAATCACAACAGCTATAACAACAACAGCGCCATCAAGAGCGAACAGCAAAAGCGACAGATAACAAACACTCGAGTTTGTGCGACTTAAAAACAGGCCCAACTACTCTATATGGCAGCATGTGTTTCTCGATCTCTTCTACTAACATTAATCGGATCGGGTATCTTGCCTATCTTATGCTATTAATTAATATTGATAGTTGCGGATAATTACCAATCTCTGTCATCCTTGCTGGAATCCAAGCAGCCAACGCTTTTAAATGTCAAAATATTTAATCTGCAATTGGACGAAATTTTAAATTTATTGAATTAATTTAAATTAGTTTATAAATGGAATTAAAATAAGTAATATAATATATATTTTAAATGGATTCATTTATTTAATTTAAAACATTAATTGTTAATAGTGTTTTTTATTTAAATTTAAATCAAGTTATTATTTTATTAATTTAATTTAAAACACTAATTGTTAGTGTTTTTTTTTAATTTTAAATCGAGATTTCATTTTATTTGGTTACTTTAAAAAGCAGTTTTTATCAAAATCTCTAGAGTTTTGTGAAGCACACCTTAATATTTTTAATTTTTTAGGCTCAAACTCTACCAATAAATTCAATGTTCTTTAGTATCCCCAAAGAAGATTATAAGATTATCTGTTCCCAGAATGGTTATCGGTTTCCTTACAAAAATATACTTAGTATTTACGAATTTTAATGTTGTTAATTTGTAAAATAAGTTTGCTTTTATTAAGTGCAAGTAATAAGTACTTATTTCTCGTTGCATTTATTATAAATAACAACTCGTGACCTTTCACCTTGAGTCAAAACTAAGTTACGAGTAGTTGTAAAAACTTTGACAAACATTGCTTCTAGTAAGAGTATATATATTGCGTTAAAGGTTCGACTTTTGTCTTTGTATCTGGACTTTTGTTTGTTGCTGCTGTTCCAAATCGTCGAGTGTGACAGTGACACACTTGGAGAACATGCAAGAACAGGCTACTCTGACGCTGCCTTGCCAGGCTATTTTCGGCTGGGGCAAGTTAAAGCCGCACAAGGACATGTGTCGCACTTGTGGGCTTTGTTGAAGGGGAGAATCGGTCTATTTTATGGTAGTCCATATACATATACTCGTATCGTATAGTCCATGCACGCTCAAGTAGTCGAAGATAGAAGAGAGAGAGAGAGAGATGGTTGCATGAAATGTTGTTAAATAATACAATAGACACCTTGGTGTCAAAGACTTTTGTTGCTTTACGAGCACGCATTCATCATACGCCGCGTTGTCATTGCGTGGGCTTCAAACCCAAAAGCCTACCATGTATATAGATTTTGATTGCATATCGGAGGGAAGAAATTACGTCTTGAAGTCTATTAATTACACATGTTGCGTCAAAACTGAAATCGTTTTCCATTTATTTTTATGAGTTTTGCTGTACAGTTTGTCAAAGTCTTCTAAATAAAAAAAAAACGAATATGAAAGTAAAGTATCCTTCACATTTGTTAGCCTTCGGCAGTTTTCTACAACGATTTTTCAGCTAAGTTATGACCATAAGGAGGCTATAAAAATAGCCAGTCAAAGGACGATATCGATGTCCCAGCCTTTTTAAAATAAAATGACAAAAATAAAGAAAGCATGAAAAAAATAAAAGAAAGACCATGTGCCTAATAGAGAAACCCCTTCACAAAATGTGAGAAACAAGTTCTGGGCAACGCGTCAGTTGCTCCAGCAATTCATCGCATTTGGCTGCGTGTTGAACTTGAGTCTTGGACACAAGTGCCACAACTGTCGCCTCGATGATTCTTTATTTTTTTTCTTTTTTTTTTGATCACGTGCCATGTGGCAGTTGTTGCCAATGGCAAATGCATTAGTCAAGGACTCGATGGACTCCACAGTCTGTGTGTCTTCTGGTTAATTGCAAGCGAATTTCATTTATAATATTGCCTCGAAAAGTCTCAAAATTGAAATTCTCTGAAATTGAGTCGAAGACAACACAACGCTTAAAGCCACAAAATTAACTTTGGGCCAAGAACGCAACCAGGCAGTCAGATTCTTAACGCTTGAATGCCTCACACCGCAACGTGGGCAACAACAACAACAACAACATTAAGATTCGACTTCGTTGTCGATTTTGACAGGAAATTAAATTCGATGTATCGCTCTGGACGTGAAACCAGCTCAGAGACCAGTCAGAAAGTAAAGTCACTCTTTGGCTTGGCTTTTGTTTTATAGACTCCTCAATACCTTTTGCTTCTGCATCTGAATCTTTGTGGCATGGTTTACAATTGGAAATTCATGCGGCTTCAGTTTTGTATACCCTGTATCCATCGAAAATTAACTAAAAGGGTTTAACAGATTTGTGCAAATTTCTATAAGATAGATAGAAGCAGACAAATGCCAGCTAATAAAATAAAAGCTTTATTTAAATATGTATAAGTGATGTTAAAAAACATCGAAACGTGGACATATATATTTTTATATAGACTATGTTTCCCGACTTTTAAGCTTTGCCAAAAATTTCGAAATAAGATGCATCAATATTTCCATTGTCGATTTATTAAATCCTAAATGTTTTGCTTGGATTTCCATAATTACTATCTTTATAAGAAATTGTGATCTAGTTTATTTCTTAACAGGGATTAGAACCTTAACCGAAACCGTAACCTTTAACCGGTGAAAACCGATTTAAATTTGTAACCGTAACTGAACCCGTAACCGAAAAAAAATGTTTTCCGCTGTACCGAAATAACCGTTTAGTAACCGATTTATTTATACGGCTTAATTTCGGTTCTCGCCGACGCAGGTACTGAGCAGTTTTGAACTGCCATAACTTTGTCAAAACTCAATCAATTTCTATGCGCAATGTAAATTTGAGCATGATTTTTTCTCCAAATTCGTTCTGCATTTAAATTTTATTCATTTTGGAAATTTTTGAAAATTCGAATTTTTTGGAAATTTTACAGTGTTACCCCTTATCATTTTCTAAAAAAATTCGAAAATTTCGATTTTTTAAAATGAACAAAATTTAAATGCAGATCGAATTTAGAGGTAAAATCATGCTCAAATTTACATTGCGCATGGATATTTATTGAGCTTTGACAAAGTTATGACAGTTCGAAGTTATTAAAAATCAGTAAAATCAAAAAAATCGATATTTTCAAACCAAATGAACCAAATTTATATGAGGTCGAATTATAATAAAATCGACATTACGCTGGTTCGACATTAGGCTGCTTATTTTATAAAGAATCTAACTTAATGTTTATCTAAAAAAAGTTCTAAACTTAGGGTATCTTATAGCCAAGCACTCTTGACTTTAACGTTCTTAGTTGAATTTTTTGTATTAGTGCGCTTCTGCCTCGCTTTATATGTATCTGTTAGCCAGTAAATAAACCGGAGATGACTTTGCGGTTTTTCATTGTGCACCTTCTGCGAAATAGAAGCCAAATGCGACTGAGACATTGAGACATGAAAACTACAGGTTGGGTTCAGGTTGGATTGGTTCACCCGACTGCCTTTGGTTGGTTATTATAATTACTGCTCCCTGGGATACACTTAAATGCTTGCAGCGTCATGAATACCACTGAGAGAGGATGTGCATTTGCCCTTAACCCACAGGAAGTTGAGGCTGCTTGCCCCAAAATATGTCTCAAGTGACCTTCGCAGTGAGACTTGCAGCTAACCAGTTGGGAGTTTAGCAGTTATCGAACTTATCGAATTTAAAACTTTAAGTTGTGTGAACTAAATTGATTTACATTCAATATTGGCCCCCACACACGAGACGAACAAGAACAAGAAAGGCCACTTTGCAGAAAGAATTGCCAATGAACTGAGATGAGCCGATGCTGACTTGCATGGCCTGGTCTTGTCCTCAGTACTCTTTCCTCTCTCCTCTCTCCTCTGTCCTCTGTCCCCTGTCCTATGCTGTCCTGTCTTGGCCTGACTCTGTCTCTGTCTCAGTCCCTGTCTCAGTCTCTGTCTGTTGCTGGATAGCGACAATAAGTCATTGTCAAGGTGCTGAAACGACGACGACGATTGGGACAGGCAACAACAGGCAGAGCTTTGCATGTGGGTAGAAACAATCCAAGACAAGACTGAATAAAAGACAGACGGAGTGAAAGAGATGAAGCATTTCTGGGCAGGTTGCATGCCTGATTCAAGTCTCTGCCCAGGCAATGCAATGAAGTTAATTAAATAAAAATAAAGCGACAGCAAACTGAATTGCCAGAGCACACGACGACCATGGAACAAGGCGCGTCTCACAGTTTGTGACAACAGCAACAAAGCAAGCAATGCAGAAAAAGAAGAACAAAAAGATGTGGTAGAAGAAGAAGAATGCCAAAGGAAACCCGCCCACGTTGGATGAACTGGCAGCTAGCTAAGTTCGAGTTGATGTGGAGTAGAGATGCATCTTGGCATTGCCATGTAGATCACATAGTCGCTATGAAAGACTACATGCCACTCCTGCCACAGACGCCCACAGTGTCTTAGTCAACCCAAAGAACTTGATGATGATCATAATGATGATAATGGAATGCTGCTGGGAAAAGCAGAGACCTACCTGGGCCACATTATCAAATGACAAGCAACGCCCACTGATGCCAAAGACATGAAATGCTTATGAGTTCATGTTTATGTAGGGATACCTAAAAAAAAAGGATTCTGTTGAAAATGTATCGGTAAACAATACTATTTTGTAAGTAATATTCCTAGTATCCACCAAGTACTGTTCATACTTAAAAGCTTGACTTCGATATTTAAAACTTATGTACATAATATTTGGATTCATTTAAAAGTATCTAGATACATTTATTCACACCATTTTTTTTGGTGTCTACAAAGATTTTATTAAAAGCAGACAGAATTGTACATCCAAAATACATGTCTTGAATTTAATAATTTAAATTTTAATGTAATAATATAAATTGTAAATTACATTTATTTCTTAGAAAATATATTACTGTGCATTAATTCTATTGTTAAATTGAAAGCTAGGACATCACTGTCTGTCTATATTCTCAATTATTTTCCCCTTACTTTGATTTAATTAATTCCCTTTAATTGCGGCACAACAAGAAGGGATTTTAAGACGCCCACGAAGAACAATAAGTTCATTTGAGTTAAGCTGTGGGCGTACTACAATTCGAGAAAGACCCTCGTAGATAGAATCAAATGATGTACAATAGAGTCTACTGCTGACTGTGCAGTCAAGTGTGACCAGCTTAGCAAAATAACATTTGCTTGCATATTGCAACATTTTGAATAGCAACAATGAGTTATTAAATATTATCAATTGTGATTATGTCAGGCTATTTCAGCTCGAAGAATACCCTAGTTAATGGGTGAATTACAAGTAAATAGTTAGTTAAGTGTGACCAGCTCAGTTGAATGATATTCCCCAATTATTTTAATATTTTCAAAATAACTAATATAATTAGAATACAAATTGTAATCATCTCAACCTCTTCAGTTCTGGCTACAGGGTACTTGTCTAGTCGATCAATATTTTACTATGCTTTGCAATTGTGATGATGATGTATTATTCCAAAGTTCATAATTAGGGACTTAATTAGGCACTTAAATTATGCAGAAGATTGTATAGCGATTGATAGAGTTTCAGGTTTTGTTGACTTTCCCACTACTTAGGAAGTTATAAGTTAAACGAAGAAAAGCAGAGAAATAGAGAGGGAGAAAGATTGGGTGACTGAAAGAGAGAGAGAGGGGTAAAGACTGTATTGATTGGTTATCAGTTGGCATTGTTTGTCATTTGCTGCCATCGCTGACACTTCCAAGTAGCTATTAATGTCAACTCAATCGTGTGTCCAATCAACAAAAAAGCCGCTTAAAAAGATGACAACATTTTTCCCGAATGCCATAAAATACGCTCTTCTGCTCGCTCTTCAAAAAAATGCCAATGAAACCAGCGGAAAAAGGTTTCCAAATCTACAAAAAAAAAAAAAACGAAATAAAGAAAAACTTTTGACAACGGTGACAATGACATGGACGACTCGAAGGAGTCAAGCCAAAATATAAGGCAAATGGCAATGGAAACCCTAATCAGCGCTTGGCGCACTTGTGTTCGACGTAGACGTCAATTAAGTGGCGTCTCGTATAGCCCGATCTACCCCCTCCATATCCATTGAAATCCCCTTCGAAAAGAAGGCAAAAGCGTGACGAAAATTTGCATCAATAAATGACAAAACCATACGCTGGATGCCAATGTAATAAGTGCCAAGCGAGTATGCTCCATCAAACCGACGACAAAGGTCCTAAAGAGTGTATAAGAGAGTGAGATAGAGATGGAGAGAGAGAGAGAGAGAGGGAGAGATAGCGAACCTTTTGCATTTGCATGTCAGGCACAGATGTTTTACAATTAAAGCTGGCAATGGGGCTCAGGATTTGGATATGGGTTCATTATCGCTCTCAGATACATATCGGTTGCTGTATCTGTATCTGTATCTGCGGTTATACATGTATTGGGCCAACCATTGAAACAACATTTTGACAAAGTGGCTGCTTAATTTTTCAATTGAACAAGGAGGTGGTGAGGTTGCGTTTTATGGGGATTTTTGGGGGTACTTTGTGGAAAGTTGGGGAATGAGAATGAGGATGTGTCAAGGTGCAGGACGCGTCAAGTGATGGCTGCTACCACAAAACGATATCACAATATGTGAGCATGTGTGTGTGACTAAAGTGTCCTCTTGACTTTCACACGCTCTTCAAAAACTGCACACTCGATCTGATGTCACAACCAGCAGCGACAGTCAACTGAAAACATATATATTTCCACACATACATCTAAATATAGTAATTTCGGCTTATGCGCTGTTATAACACTCTTTAAACTTATCATAAACTTAACAACTTATTATAATAAATTTATAAGAATTGTATAGGAAAAATTATTGAAAAAGCTTAGGACATTTCAAAAAGAAAGAATTATATTAAAAATATTTTCGAATAAACTAATAGGATTTTTTAATTAAAAATGGTAAACATTTATGGGAATTTTAAGAAGTGAATCCATCCAAAAACAAGTTCGCCTATAATATACAAAAATTAAGATCACATTTAAAAAGCGACTTTAACAATTTGTAAGTACTAAAATGAAATGAATCTGAATAAGCTCACAAAATACTTTCAACTCATCAATTCAGTTAAGAAATAAGAGTATCTCTAAGCCGACTAAAGTGTATACTAAAGTCGAGCATACTCTCAAGCTGCAGTCGAGCACAATTGTTATTTTTATCGTACAATCATTTTTATTTCACGGACATTAGCTACCTCTCGATAAAAGTTGTGGGTTAGGATATATCTAGTAGTGTCTATATAACCATTTCGGACAAATAAAAAAACCAATTGAGAGGCACACAAATTGTAGTCAATGGCAGTAACAACTTTATAACTGGTCCGCGTCCCGGATCCCAACCGAGGGCCCTTATCCCATATCCCCGAGTCCGAATTGTCGAGCAGCTCATAATGTTAATCTGTGTATAGAGCTCTTTCAGTTCGCAGTTGGCAGTTTGTGAGTTCTGAGTTCGACAATCGCCGCCTGCTGATCAAATTAAGCGCATTTTAAAGTGACTTGTATATGGGCAAAAGTTTTTCGATTAGAGTTTAAGTGTCCATTTCGTTCACGAGGTGCCGACGACGCGTCGGCGTTGGCCTAAAACCTAAAGAAAACTTGTAAAAAAGTTGATTTTTGCATTTGGCCGCACAATTAACTTGAACGACAGGGACGACGTCGGTTCCAGCCGAACCTAAACAGCTGTCCGTATTCCCAAAAACAGTTGCTCCCAACTGCTAACTGCCAACAGACAACTGGGTAATGTAGTAAATGGTAAGTGGTAACCTCACCATCAGCGCTTGTCTTTTGACCATGATGTGGAAATGCTTTATGCATCAGGATGTGGAGACAGGGTTCCATACTATTTTTGGTAACCAAGCTGCTGTCGCTGCTCATAGTTTTGCTTATCTTTGCATAACTTTTGCATAATAAACCAGCCAGAAACTGAGCGAAGACCATCGGGGAAAAAAAGGCAGCAAGGAGAAAGGAAAGGAAATGTAAACTGGATGGAGAGTTCGGTAGTCTTTCCCACAAAATGCGTTCTTTGTCATTGTTATGTGTGCGTTTTGTACTATGGGTTGGGTCTTCTTGTTTTTCCCATTGTTTATGTATGCGACAACACATATGCACACTCACACATGACCAACAACCAACAGTTGGAGCAGCAGCTGGATGTGGAGGAGCGCACTCCATCAGAAGAGACCGGGATACATTCATATGCGTCGCCGAGTCAACAACACAAAAATTCCGCAAGTGAATGCACGAAAATCCAAACAAAACAGCAAAAACCACAAACAAAAAAAAATGAAAAAAACACATCGCAAAATAAAAAGAACCTTACGAGTCGCAGCAGCACAAACCTATGGATATTTGTATACCTCGTATAACTATAGTTTCGAAAAAAAAAGGGTATAACAATAGTGTGCAAAACTATAAGAGATTGAAGAAAGACACCTTCTAGTAGTTCTTCGGAAATGCCTAAGTATATGGTATGTCCTAGTCAAATCAGCAGAATCAATTCATTCAGACTTTTCTAATGATTGGATGGGAAGCAATTAAGTTAATGGGCAGGCAAGAAAAGCGGCGGCTCAGCTGCAGCTTGATTAAAGCCTGAGTATATTATAAAGTATATGGTATGACATAGTTAAATTATGAGAGGAACAATTAATATATCAGAATGATAGTGCAGGTAGTACAGAAAAGGGAAGCGGAACAGTTTCAGCATCCGAAATGCCTGTTTACAATAGCAGGAAAAGTAATTTATTAAAGTTATAATTATCTATACTTATGATTATATGAAAAGCAGTAGAATTATCAAATATCTCTTGAATTTCCATTCCTATATTTCCTAAATTTCCATTCAATTTTAACTATTAGGCTATATTTTCTAGACAGTTAATTTTTGAGCCTCAACAATATGCATCACTCCATTCAGAATCTTCAAAAAAATAAATGAGAAACAGTTTGCAGTGGATCGAAGGTCAAAGGGAAGCCTGATTACATAGTATCCCCTAGTCGATTATATTCCATGTTAGATCATTTGTTTTTCTACTCTAAGGTTTTTTGTTGTGCTATGTTGTTGGCCTGGTCGAGGGATTTTGCCTGCATGGGTTTTTCGGGTTTGGGGCTTGGCTTTAATTTGGCATCCCCTGGCGCCTTAGCTCTCTCTCTCTTTCTTTTCCCCTTTCACTATCTCTATCTCTCCATCTGTACATCTATTTCTATCTCATTCAGCGAACTGGGAGCTGCAGTTTGGGGTCGCTGCTTATGTAAATTATTTTGCATGCCGCTGATGGAACACTGAAGCAAATGGAAAGGCAAAAGGAGATAGGTTGACACTAGACAACATCGGATTGGAGTGGAGTGGAGTGGAATGGCAATGGTTGTAGTCAACAGCAGACTGATGATTTAATGCGAACCGCAGACTTTTGTCGAGCTAAGCATTTAATTGTTTCCAAGCGCACATTTAGAAGCCAGCTTAGCGAGCTCCAAAATGTGGACAGGCAACAAGGGGACAAAGACAAGAGAAACGCTTTTAGAACGGGGAAATTAATCTTCCATCAAATGTTGGCTGTATTACGTTACTCATACTTGAAATGTTATTCATAGAATCAAATATCTATAGCTAAAATATATTAGAAGTTAAAGGTAATTAAAGAAATAAAGTCACCAGTTATCAACTGAATTATACTTTGATGTCAAATGTATAATTACAAATGTCATATTGTTCTTTATCAGAACGCTATAATCAATTATTGAAAACTATTGCATATTTTTAGGTGCTTGTGCTGCTTTGAAACTTAAAACAGCAATAGCTACCGTAATTTTCATCCGATCTTGATGGAATTTAGTAGGATGATTGGTTATAATATAAGGGAGAGTTTATCTATGGGTGTAAAAATTTATTCAGATCTATTTCTCAAGTTTAGTTGAGTTAAATATGTATTATCCATGACAGATTGTCTTAAAATTCATTTTAAAATTTAAGTTGTAAGACAAATAGGTCTTGTATATATAGATAGATTCTTCATATACATTTGTATTCAATGTAAACATTTAAACGAATCCTCAACCACACAATGAGCCTGTGAGTACATATGTTCCCCAAGTCAGGACATTGTTAATTGTATGATTTATATATGTTAGTTGTATAATAAGTTAATTACTCAAACCTTGCCGGATGTTTATCAACTGTTTGTTTATCTACATATACTTCCGGTTTGACATTGGGTTCCCTTTTTGTTTCAGAGAGCGACGTTAATAAGCCTTTTCAGTTTACCTCCATAGAAACACACACAGGCACAGAGCACAGTTACACCCATGTCTATATATCTAGATTCATTTTTGCTGATCATGAGAATGGTCAAAGTAACATCAAACAAACTATTCATCATCACTTTTGACGCGAGCAACTTACGGGATACATCACACACACACACACACACAGACACACACATAGCATATGTTGCTGTTGTGTATTAGTTGATGTGCTTTTAAGTGTAAAAGTATGAGTGTAAATATGGGTAGGAATAGAGGGCAGCCTGAGGCGGAGGCAGAACAGAAGCTGAGGCAAACACTAATGGAAAATTGGCATGAAAGACGAGCTGCTATGGAAATTTAATCACATTCACATCTCACACAATACATCATCATCATTGTGTCTGTGAACTATATATACGTGAGTGTGTGTGTGTGTGTGAGCAGCACTTAAGACTCCTTCACGCATATATTTTCTATGTGTGTGCGTTGTATTTCCGCAAGTTTGTTAACTGCATTAGTGTGTGCTGCTGTGTTTGATTATGCCTTCAGGGTGGCCCCAACACACACACACACACACTCACACACACATGCACGCATATATATGTCTATATATATATATATATATATAGTATATTTATATGTAGTAGGATTCAATGACGTTTACTGTTTGGTCTCACACGTAAATGAATGGGGATAAAGTTTTTAGATTTTGATTGCTTGATTGTGTGTGTCAACACACAACCTCCCTACCTCCCTGTCTCCCTCCTCCCCACACATTTAGCCCCTTTGTATATACATAGATATGCATTAAGATTTGGGTTACATAAATTTGAGATTTTAAAGTTTGCCTTGTCATTGTAATGTGACTTTATGGACAAGATTGTCGAAATGAAGCCCTTTCCTTTTGTCATCCTCCACAATATTGGTTTTATTTGTTGCCCTTTGTTTAAAATCTAACGTTCATTTGCCTTCTGGCTTCGCCTCATAATTATGTTGTATCATTTCACAACAATCAGAGCAACGTTATGTGTTTTTCTTTTTTATTTATGTAAGTAAAACGATACCAAACAGAGCGCATAGCAAAAGATATAAAGAAAGCCAGCAATGACATCGACTTGATAAAGGGGAATAGTAATATAGTAAAGGGTGGGGGGAGGAGGGGAGTAGTTTACCTGGCAGGTAAGTGTAATCACAGTCATTGGCGGTGGGCGTAACGCTTCCATGCACTGTGACAAAAATTTTACGCTAAATTTGCCATGCATTGCAACAAGATTGGGACAGAGTCGGAATCGGAATCGAAATCGGAGACAGAGTCCAGGACCATGACAATTTATCAACGGTACAAAGAGCTGGCTGAGCTCGTTATGCTTGGCCTGCGAGACTTTAATTCCAGCCAAAAGACGCGCCTTGAATTAACCATGTTAGATAACAACGGAAAAAAACTGCAAAAACTACCAAAAAAAACGAAATGAGAAAAGAAAACTCAAAAAAAGAAGACAACAGCAAAATGCAACAAACGAAGCTGAAGCTAAAGCTGAATTAAAATTGCCGTTGGCCTTCAAAAAAAATTGTACTCGTACCAGAAAAGCGTCTGCAACTTTGGCCCAAGCTAAACGACTATGTAAAGTGACAACAACAACAACAGACGGACAAAATAGAGCAATAACAAGAAGAACAACAGGCGGCAAACGGCAAGCGTAAAAACGTCGCTTTTTATTCTAATGCCACTTCATGTCCGGGAACTCGGCCGGAATTTCAAAATAAAACCAAAGAAAGCAAAATAGCAGGGAAAAGTATTTCAATATTGCTGTTGCTTCACTCACCCTCTACTTGTTCTTGTTTTCCAGCTATAAAATTTCATTCATCTATAAAAACTGACTCAAAAATGCAGAAAGTGTAATTAAGTTTTTTAAGATGATCCTGGGAAATAAGATATAAGAATTTAGGTATTCCATAAATTACAGACTCCTAAATTTAAATACAAATAAATTTTCGTTAAAAAAAAATAAGTAAAAATTTAAAAAATGTCACTTTCTCATATATTTTAACATTACTTGAAAACATTTTATTATAAAAATTCGTTCTGTAATGTTAGGTGACATAAGAAGTGAAATTTTGGGAAGGAATCGTAATTTTATAATGATTTCATCTCTGAAAGTCAAAATATATTACAAAATACAGTCGACTCTCTCCATATTCGACTTTTGTACAATGAAGATCTCTCTAGTATACAAAAATTTGAAACAAATAAATTGAAACATATTTCAATAATCAAAATATCATTTAGAATGAAGCATTAATTTTCCAATGCATTGATCAACTTAATAGACTCTTCGTTAGGGTATACAGTCTGCCCAGTGTTACCGCAAAGAGGACAGAAATTCAGTGTCCTTTGGGCTGCTAGCGTTCCTATGTCCTACTCGGAGCTACCACCACCCGGAGTGCCACAAAATACGCAACACATACAGACAAGAACAACAAAAATAACAACAGGAAGAAGAGAAGTACGAGTTGGAGTTGAACTCGTAGTTGAAGTTAAGTCACTACAACAGTGAAAGTCTAGCCTGGTCTAGGAGTATTTGTAGTATAAACTCGAAATCCTCGGCGACAAAACCCGAGCCGAGTCCAGTGCGACTTTTGCAATTTTTAGTGCAACTAATTCTTTCTGAAGTATCTCATTGTTGCACAGCAGCAAAGCCGCAATTTTGTGTGTGGCGTGTGGAGTTGCCAGTTGCCCAAATCTCCCCGCCCGCCCAACTTCTTTAGACTCCCGCAGCGAGTTACCACTTAGAAGCTTATACCCAGTTTGTGTGTGTGTGTGTGTGTGTGTGTAAGTGTGTGTTTCGGTCTGTGTGTGCCGCAGGAAGTCAAAAGTATCGCGGCAGCTTAAGCACAGAACTGAGCCTGGTCAGAACTCAGACTCGAGATGCAGTTTGGTTGTGGTTGCTGCTGCCCAGTGGAGTTTATTTCCCCCAGTTCATTGTCTCTCTCTCTCTCTCTGTCTTACACTCTCTCATTCCCTCTCTTTCTCTGGCAAAACAAATGGGCATAATAAGTTTGTTATTTTGTTTGAAGTGGCACAAAAGGCGACAAGTTGCAGTTCTTGAAGTGCTCGCACTCGTCTAAGGTATCTCAACTCAATGCTCAGCCGGAAAGCAGAGACAACTTCAAGTTGTTTAGTCTTGTCACTATGAAGCTTGTTCCTTCCGAGAAAATGCCTCTCATGCTCCTTATAAATGTATCAAATATCGACCTGTGAAAGATCATGCGCTAATCAGCTAAAGAGTTCTCAGTGAACTTGACTTCAGAGGTTCGAGACAAACTAATCTCTTGCATTTAGAACCTTTGAAAGGGAAACACAAAACTTGTTATAGCTCAGTGAGCATAATTTAAGGAGCGGAAATTATAGGCTCAGTGGTTTCTGAAAGTGATCCGCCTAGCGAACTATACTTATGATCTTCCGGTTCGAAAAAAAATAAGTTCGTCATAGCTCAGTGAACATTTTCAAAAAGCCATGCGAGGTTTTATTACAGTTTTCCATATTTTTTTCGAGAACCATTTAAAAGAATTTTTGTTCCATTTTGAGAACCCCGAAAATAAAATTCCTATTAAATATTAAAGATATTTCGCTATTTTAATTGATAGGTTGCGCATAACTTCCACTTTGCTTACCAATTTTCCTTTTACTACAAATGATACTACTAATACTCTTAAAATGACTACAATATTTTTATTCAAATACTACTTCTACTAATGCTACTACCAATACTCTTACAATTACTACTATTTGTTTTATTTAAATACTACTACTACTACTACTATTGCTACTATTAATACTCTTACAATTACTACTACTTTTTTATTTAAATACTACTACTGATGCTGCTACTAATACTCTTACAATTACTACTACTTTTTTATTTAAGTACTACTACCACTACTACTACTACTATTGCTACTACTAATACTCTTACAATTACTACTACTTTTTTATTTAAACACTACTATATCTATTGCCCCTATTACTACCCTTATTAATACTACTTTTTAATTTAAATACTTCTTCTACTATTGCTAATACTACTACCCTTATTCCTACTACTACTACTACTATTATTACCATTTTATTTAAATATTACTACTACTATTGCTAATACTACTACCCTTATTACTACTACTACTACAAATATTACATTTTTATCTAAATATTACTACTACTACTATTTCTACTACTTTTTTTAGTTAGTGTACTTGTATTACTAACGATACTTATACTTCTGCAGTTTACTTTTACTACATCTACTACTACTACTACTACTCCTACTGCTCCTATTACTTACACTGATATTATTACTTCTTTTTGTACTACGACTACTTAAGCTTCTCCTACTTTTACTTCCTCTACTACTGCTCTTACTTCTCTCACTACCAGATACTGTAACTGACAACACCTAACTGCTAATTAGCATATCTTTAAATCGTTTCGCCTGGCCAAACACGCGATACACTTAAACTAAGATTCTTCGTCTTCAATTGGGTTTTAATTTTTTGCCTTTCACTAGACGCATTTCTTGTTGTTGTTGTTGTAGTTGTTGTGATGTACTTCGATTTGTGGGTTACGCTTGACTGGCATTTATAAGTTACAAAGAACCTCAATTCTCAATTCTCTGCATTGTCTAACATATCCAAAAATAGTAAACGGAAATGAGCAATTGGAGCGTAAAGAACAATAAGAAAAAAAAAGAAGCATAATAGTAATTACCTTAGAAGACAGACGCCCAACGGAGCCACACTTATGAATAAATATAGTTGGGAAAGAGAAGAGAGAAGGAAATAAAAGGGAAGAGATGGAGAAGCATCTAATGAGTGGCGCAGTTTAATTAAAACTTCTCGCAATTGTTTCTAATGTCGAGTCGTTAAAGCGTTTAACTGTGTGGCGTGTAAATCACAGGAGATTCTCTCCGCCTCATAGGTGAATGTGTGTGTGTGTGATAGCAAACATACATTATATAGATACTTAAGTATATGTATATGTATCTGCAGCTATCTTGGCCACTTCCGTTTGCCAAACACGTAGCCATAAAGGCCACAACACACACACACACGGCGCAAACTTATGTGTTTAGCAGTTAGCAGATTGGGACCTAGAGGGAGGGAAAAGGGTTGGGGTAGGTGGAGGAGTCAGAGTCAGATTCAGAGTCGAAGTTAAGGCCAAGAACGTTATCAGCTTGTGCCCGAAAAAGATTTAGCAGTCCGACACGTGGAAACGTGGCAAGCTTATGGCCAAGTTAGTGCTCTCACTCTCACTCTCATTTTTCATCATGTTGTTGTTGCTGTTTATTTTTTTTGTTAGCTACTTTTGCTGCCTATTGCCTCTTAATGCTAATGAAAAATATTTCCAACTGTGCGCGGATTAGGATGCTGCGTTTATTACCAAGACAAGAGTTGAAGTTGAATATCCTGCTCCTCATTCTCCTAAACAATAAGTGGCATAAAAGTGAAGCCAAGGCTTTTATTATGTCGATGGAGAGGCGACGTTTAATATTTAGTTGAAGATTTAACGGGCCCACAACAACAACAACAACAACTATGATAAGCCCAAGCGCTTCCCTGAATTACATAATGAGTTCTCCCTTTTCAGCTTCTCAGCTTTTGGCATCTTTTGGGCCTGGCTCTTGAGAAATTATGGCCAACATTTTAGGGGCACGTCGTAGGCCCGTCCATGGACTGCGGCTATACATTTTAATTAACAGAAAACTGAAACTCAAACTGAAACTTGAACTAAAACTAAAACTAAAGAGAGAGAGTGACTTTGCCTCAGGGCCAAAACACATATGAATATTTCAATAAATTCTATAAAAAAAAAAACGAATGGCAAAACGAAAATCAAAATAATATTGTATAAATGCCTTGCAAATGAAATTCCAATGCATTGCAGGGGGCAGAGTGGAGAATGGAAGGGAGGGAGGGGAGGTGGAGTTGTTTTCTCCCTGCGGGCGTTCTCGCTCAAAAGCCCGAGCCAAAGCACTTGTCAAGCCAGGGAGATTTATTTTTGGCAATTGAAATTTAAATGAAACTACGTGCGCCAGTAAACATCAAATGCTCAAATGGCCAAAATGGTAAAAACCGAAAGCGAACACTCACAGCAGCAGGAGCTGAGAGAGGGTGCGTGGTATGAGAGGGGGGAAGGGAGACTATGCCCAGAGGAGTCACACAACTCATTCATGCAGAAATCCATTGACATTTAATAGCCCCGGTTCCCGAAGGAGCCAGCGCTCTAAATACTCGTACTTTGGGCCGTTTCCCCTTTCGCATTTTGGCCAACATCAGAAGCAGCAAATGCAAGAGCTTATGTCCAGGTCTTCTGACTCTTTCAGGTGTTTCCCTTGTGACTGTTCCCCCTGTATTCCCTTCAAGAGTGCGAGTGTGTGCCAAGTCTAGTTAAACCTGAATTTTGGTATCTGTATCTTTTGGGTTCAAGAAGTGTGCGGTTGATTTGCTATCTCGTTCATTTTTCTCTTCAACTCGTACTTCTTGTTAGCTGCACAGGATGTGGCTGACACAGGTGCACATGTCCATGTCCATGTCGCAAAACTGGACAAGCAACAGTGGAAGTTACTTAAACGCAAACGAATCGAGGAATCAAAGAATCAAAGAATCCAAGAATCGAAGACTCCAAAGCGAAACAACTCACGCATAAATCATAGAAAATTAAAGGCCGCATTGGAATGCAACATCCGCTCGAAATGAAATCAATTAAATGCAGCTGGAAGGACTCCGATTTATTGGAGATTCATAAAATGCGAGCATACTCGTATCTATAAGATATGTATATTAAGTGAGGTAATAAAAGTGCTACAGCTTTTTAATTAACGCTAGCAATTACTAAAATCATTTATTATCTTCAGCATTCGTTTTATTTTTTTAACAATAGCATTTTCTTTTTAATTATACCTGGTAGAGAATCTATAACAGACAAATTAAATTGTTTTTATTATTCATTTTCTGAAGGTTAACTAGAGTTCAAACGGTTTCCACTTTTTTAATTTGATCAGTATCTAATGCTAAAACTCGAATCTGATAAAAGTGATAGAGTTTTCTGCAAAAATAAAGAATAAACAAGTTTTTGACTAGTTCTTAATAGTCAAACCTAAAGAATTTTATAGAAATTGAATTTAATTAAATAAATTGAGATTTTTCTAACACAGCTGAAGTCTTGCAGACAGCACGTTTTTCATGTTATTCTTTCTATGATCTATAATACATTATAATACATCTATTAAGTATAATACAGTACAGTATTTTGATTAGCTTGAGATCAAAATATGGCATTAACTTATGTATCATAATCAGGGATGATAACCGATTCAAATTTTGTATCCGTAACTGAAACCGTAACCGAAAATATATTTCTCCACTGTACCGAAACCCATAAGACGAAACTCTTTAAACCGAAATAACCGTTTAGAAACCGATTTTGTTATAAGGGTTAATTTCGGTTCAGACCGTCGCAACTACTAAGCAACTTTGATAACTTTGAACTGCCATAACTTTGTCAAAACTCAATCAATTTCCATGCGAAATGTAAATTTGAGCATGATTTTTCCTCTAAATTAGTTCTGCTTTTAAATTTTGTTCATTTTGAAAGTTCGAATTTTTTCGAAAAAAACAAAAAAAAAAGAAAGGGGTAACACTGTAAATTTTCTAAAAAATTCGAATTTTCAAAAATTTCCAAAATGAATAAAATTTAAATGCAGAACGTATTTGGAGAAATTTAATTGCGCATGGAAATTGATTGACTTTTGACAAAGTTATGACAGTTGAAAGTTATTAAAAATCATTATATTACACTAGATCATTCCAGTTAAGGTTTTGCATAACCGATAACCGAAAACCTTAATTCGAGCATAACCGAAACCGTAACTGAAACCGATATTCGAAACGGTTTTAATCCCTGATCATAATATATGGTTTATTTTATTTATATATCAGTTACACACATTTATTTACTTATTGTTCTGATAGGATTTTTCTGGGTTTTCCTTAACACTTTGCACAAATGCTAGATTAATTAAAAATCTGTTTAAATACCCCTAGACTAGTCAACTTTTTTGTTACCTTTTAAGTTATCAATTTTAATGAAATAATTAAAATAAATTGTTAATATAAATTTTTTATTTTAATATTTGTAACTCAAATTATGCTTGTTAATGTTGTGTAAATATACATATAAATAACAATTTCGTTGCACTTTTCAAATATAAGTATGACATTCTATGCAGTCTTAATAGGTTTTAATGCAGCTTTTCATGGTTGTATTTCAGTATGTGTGTGTGTGTGCGTGTGTGTTTAGGCGTTAATCAGTTTGGCTAATGCATTTAATCGCCTAAACGAGACCGGCTGCAACCTTTAACCTGTTGACCCATTATGGTAGATGGCTCTTGCGGTGGTGCAGGCGGCGGTGCAGGGGTCAATTTACCAATTTGTTGTGGTCGCGTCGCGTCCCGTCGTGTGACGTCTCTGCTTGCGTCGCGTCGCGTCGCATACAATGAACTGATTAGACAAACAATTAATTTTGGCCCAAGTTGTGAGTGGGCTAAAATCTGAAAAACCACTTGAACTCGATTTGATTGAAAAGCTTAAAAGCGACGGACCCAAAACCCATTATTCCCCTCTCTCTCTCTCTCCTTGTCGGACTTTAGCGCGGCATGGCCGACAATTTGACATAAATCTAAACAAAACAAGTCGAGGAGAGTGAGATGGAGATGGAGAGGATGAAGAGATGGAGAAGGAGACGGAACGAAGTGTCGCCTTCGTAGTCAAAGCACGCCTGTTGACTCATGTTGTTGTTGTTCTTCTTTTGCTGCTGTTGTTTTTGTTGTTATTGCTGTTCTGGTTCGGGAGACGGCCGCAGGACTACTTCATTAATCAAGGCCGCAAACAAGCGTGGAACAGTGTCTCGGCCGGGTTTTAAACCCGGCACAACGATGACAACGCAGCCGAAATGCAATGGGCAACTGGAAGACGGGAAAGCGGAAAAACAGCAAATCGGCAAAGGGGATGTGAACTTGGCCGAGATGCGAATGCGAGCCACAATCGCAGTAGAAGCTCACACGCAAACATAAACATAAATAATTAGCAAGATTCTTTAAAGGGCAATTACCTAATTTAGACGCTTTGAATAATTACCCTCTGGCACGTCGGCGAGAGAGAGAGGGGAGCAGGGGTCAAAAATGGTTGCTCGAGGGCAAATGTTGGCAACAACAAGCAAATCAGTTTAAATGCAAACAGAGATAGCGAATGGGAAACAGACGAGAAGACGAAGCAGAGAAGGCAGAGCAAAGAGAGACAGAGAAAGAAGAAGAGAGTGACAGAGAGAGAGAGAGAGAACTATAGAGAGTGAGATGGATAGAGAGAGAGGGAGAGGGGCCAAGTCGGCAGCCAGGATACCGACCAGGACAACGACGGGCGATGACTGCACTAAGCGGCTTAATGCCCAAATGAAGATAAAGCGCTTTCTGCTGCTGCTTCTTCTGCTCCTACAGTTCTGCTGCTCTTCTCCTCCAGTTCTACTCCTGCAGATGCTGCTCCGACTACTCCGGCTGCTCCTCGCTGCAACGCCGGAGACACATTTAAATCTCAACAGTTAGAAAATAATTAGAGCGTTTAGTGCCCAGTAGCTCAAACCCAGAGACTCCATTTAAGAGTGTGAGTCACAGTTGAAGTTGCAATTATAATCGGAGTTGGAGTCAGAGATGGACTTGGAGTCAAGAAATGCTCTGAAATGGCTTTACATTCCAACAACAATAAATAGAAAATAGTTGAGCTTGTGGTAAATCTAAAAGATCGCAATTTTGATGCCCTTGCAGTTTAATTTAACATCATATATGGACTCGTAGATACCCTGGAACTAACTCTAAGCTACCCTAACATAAATAATTAATATATATATTAATTATTTTATTCTGTATGTAAATGCCATTAGATGAGACCAACTAATTTACACACAAATTAATTTAAAGAATTAAATATGTTGCAAGTTATGCACGCTAGGTGGCGCTTATGATTCCTCTTCTTCCCTTCCTTTTAAAATAAATATATTTTAAGTTCAAAGAGCGTTTGTATAAAATTTGAAATAAAGACCAGGATCATGCATTTGTGATAGGTAATGTTTAATTATAGTATAACAATTTTGACAGTTATTGTATAATAAATACGATCTGAACGAAATTTGCAGAGTAGGTCGGGAAATATACTGACAAAAAAATATGTATGGTGTCAAAAAATAAAAAAATCTAAAAAGAAATAAATTGTTAAGACAATTTAATTATTATTAGAAATACGATTCAGTGTACATCCAAATGTATATCTCTATCTGCTATAGACTCTGAGTTCGATGCACAGGACCAAATCGATTCAATTAATTTATATGGAAAAATTCTACTTTATTAAGTCACAAAGTTCCAATTGTACTTTGTTACAAAAAGGGTTTATTAGGAGTAAATCAAATCTATAATTATCTAATCTGTAGTTATATGTGTACAAGTAACTTATTAATTGATTTACCTCGAATACCTGTAATTATTTTCAACTTTGAGTAGATTCCAGTTGAAACTATTAATTAAGATTAATGCATATGCTAATTAATTCTCACTTGTACACATTCAATATACAATGCAATATTAATCGACAGTTTTGTTTACATTTCCTTGCGTAATGCTAATGACATAGGCTATAATAATACCCTCGACAAAAGGGTATAAATGAATGAATCCCCCGACTGTCTGTCTGTCTGTTGAAGGCCGATGCCGCCAGACACTCGTTAAAATCAGAAAAGCAAGAGACTGAGAGAGATATTTATATACATAGATAGGATTTGCAGGGGAAGTCCATTCCGGCCACGTCCCAGTGAGCGGCCCAAAGGACACGCAGCGGCGGCTCCAAAGCGAACCCTTGACACTGAACATGGCTCGGACTTGGACTCGGACTCGGAGTAGGAATAGGAATACGAATCGGAGCCAGTCTCTGTGGGTCGTTGCCGGTGCACAGCTTGAAGTTAAATAAATTAAGGGCAATTAGGCGCAGAATTACAAGCACAAAGGTCAAAAGCACAGCATCCTGCTACCAATTGAACCCTCCACTCCACTCCACTCCCCTCCTTCCATCCGATTCCCTCCTGCGAGGGCAGCAATTCCCCAACGGTTGAACGCCAGGTGATTTTTTGGCCCCTATCTTGAAATTATGTTAGCAAATATTTGTTTGAAGAATTTGCAAGCAATTCTCTCGCTCTTGGCAATGCTTTTGGCCCAACAAAGTCATGCAGCGGTTGCGATTTTTTAATTACAAGATGTAACACTGTAAATTTTACAGTTGCTTCCTCTAGGCGGAAGTTTGCTGTTCAAGTCACAAACAAAAGCGTTAGCAATAAGCGGTAAGTTGGCTCAGTTGCTTTGGCCAAGTGCAGAAAGCGTAGCGCAAAGCCATTTTGGCCAATTAACTGCGGCTAATTGTTGCGTACCACACTGAAATGTGTACAACGAAATGTGAAAGTCAACAAATAATGTACAAGAAGTAGAAGATGTAGAGGAATCTCTTTGATCTCTCTCTCTCTCTCTCTCTTTTAGCCACATGTCCACATGTGTGTGACCGTGAGACCGAAACCCCCAAGAGCAACTGGTAAGCAAACAAGCCGACGGAGATGGACTGTGACTAAAAAACATATTTAGAAAAAAAAAACCACAACAATAACGATCATAAAGCACTCACTGCGATTTCTCGACTTCAACTTCCGCTGCATAAAAAAAGAAGCAAATATTATTTGCATAGTCGAGTTCTACTTTCGCTATAAACGATGCAAAAACAGTGTTAGATTTTAAGATTACACCATGTAACAGTCAGATTTACTTTAACAAATTCCTATTTTTATAAGAATTTTTGGTACTTGGCTCATTTTTTAGAAATACACAATCTGTGAGTTTCGTTTGGATATCTTAAGAAAACTTATTTATACTAAAGGTTAATTTGCAGCTATATGATATAGTAATCCGACTTTGACCAAATTTAGTCAGGATGTAAGAGACAGTCCCAAAACTTATAATCTGTAAGTTTGGTTAAGATATCTTAAGAAACAAACAACTTTTTCATGCAAAGCAGTTCCCAGACCTTTGACCTGAATTTGAGGCACTTACAAGTGGAATTTCGACTTATTGCACGATGAAATTATCATGTTGTGTGAAATTCAGCTTTTTGCCTTTAGCCGTTTGGCCTACACGTTGATATGTCAGTCAGTCAGTGAGTCAATCAGTCAGTCAGGACAAAGAGTTTTATATATATATAGATAGATAATACAGTTTCTATAAAATATAAATAAATATAAAATAGGAAATTTCAACTGTATTCGTTTCTTCAGCTCATTTCTTACTACTTTTAAGAATATAACTTCCTACTTCCTAAGCTTGATTGTCAATCAGTGTCAGTTAGTCAGCACAATGATAAATAACATTTTTAAATATTCCTGTATTTAAACAATGAAATGTTATTAACTGCTGTATTAAATTCATTTAGAAACCACAATATAACACACAAGACAAAGACAAAGACAACGCAACTATTTCTGCTTGGCTAACTTGCAATTTAAGAACGCACACAGATGCAAAGACACATAGATACACGCACAGAGGCACACACAGACACAGTAATAACACGCTACGGGGAATTTCACTTTTCGTCAATCATAACTGACCTTAATCAATGTCTATTATATTGTGTACGTTTTTTTTTTGTTGTTGTTGCGGGTGGAAATTGTAATACAAGCGTGTATCTATAGCTAGGCCAAGTATCTGTATCTTGTATCTTTATTGCGCATATAAGCGCAATCAAAAAGCAGCATTAACAAACAAAAACAACGCGAAGTTTTAAACCAAACAAGTTTGCAATGAAAACTTCTCAGGCTGCAGATGCAGATACAAACATATATACATATATATATAGATACATATGTATCTGAGGCAACAACGGCAGCTGGAAGATGTGTCTCTATGCAATTTTCATTCATATGCAGAGAAGGGAATGAGGAGGGAAGGGTTGAGAAAAGGTAGAGATTTCAGCCAGCTACACAGCGCGTTTCCTGTCTGGCCAACAACAACATGGCCCATACTCAAAAGCAGCTGCCACAAGCAACACAACACGTTCAACTACCTGCCCCAAAGAGGCACGCAGGTGAAGTAACTTATATGCCGCTGTTGCCGTTGTTGTTGTTGTTCTTGTTGCCGCCTTGAGGTAATTAGTTTAGCGGCTCACATTGCTCCCCAGTCTGTGCCACAGTCTCTGCCACAATCAGAGACTCATGCCTCCGTCTTGTCTTGTCTCGTCTTCTCTTGTTGGCATCGTCATTAAAAGACGTGGCTTGTTTCTTCTTTTTGCTGATCTAACAACATTTGTTTTTTTTTTCTTGAAATAGCCAAGGCGATCTTGAATCTAGATAGAATTGTCCCATGAGATACATATACGTATGTACACAAAAGATACAAAGATACATAGTTACATTCATGCCACACAGCGTTGTAAGCTGATCTTGAAACGTTGCCTTCTGGCTTGATATTTCTACTAAAAATCATGATATTGTGAAATTCTGCACACGTTGCACACAATGAATGCAACTATTCATTCACAATCACATTCATATATTCGTATTCGTATCTTTTGCTTGTGTATCTGGCGGATGTGACTCATTCAGTCAAAAGACGAATTACGTCGCCAAAGACTGTACTGAGAGCTGTCTCTTTCTCTCTCTCTTCGTCTTCGAATCTTCCCCCTCCCTCTCTCAGTCTCCCTCTCTTTCTACGTCTCATCTTTCGACTCACAACTCAAGAACTTTTTCATGTTTATTTATTTTAGGTTCTTCTTCATGCCTGAGTAGGTCGCCTGGGTCAGTCTGGCACTCTGTCTGTCTGTCTCTCTGTCTCTCCGTCTGTTCGTCGTTCTGCCAATAAGAGCTTAAACAACACGTTAAGAATTACTTGGCGAAACAGAGGAAACAGAAGACGAAGACTCATTGATTGCTTTTGTTGTTTACTCATTCAAATTTCACAAGATCATTCAGTTCATTATCGTTATCGTTGTATAAGCCAACATCTGATCATTATAATGAACCGACAAACAGCAGAACAAACAGACATTTTTAATTAAATTTTTACAGCTGCTAATTTCATAAATAATTACCACCAAAGATCTGCCTAAGACAATTATTATTGTTAATACTAATCTAAGAAAAATTATCAATTCAATTCTTAAATCAAAGCTTGACATTTTAGAAAATAAAAATAATAATAGTATTTTAATAATGTAAGCAATTCTTAAGTATACATACATAAATTTAAAATTATATTAATGACTTCTAAAAAAGTTCCATGAATATCTTTTACTTTAATGTTTATTATTTTTTATTCACTTTAAAATAATGTTTAATTCAATTTATACATATTGTACTCGCAATTCATAAGCCAAAAAATAAAATATGTCCATTATTTCAAATAAATGAAAATATAAACGAAAGTGGCTTTATCTTTTTACCAAATATTCTCTTTAACGAATTGATATTTAATCCCTTGCAATCTCATTCGTATGTGATATAATTTTTGACAGCATGGCCATTTATCGATGATGGCCAAATTTCAACTGAAATTCAATATCAGAAATCCAGCATATAATACTTGTTATTAAAAGAAAATATTTCGCTTTATTTATATCATTTTTATTATAAGGAAATTAATACCATTAATTATTTGCAATTTTTTTATAGCGACCTTTCTATACTCAAATTTTGATCATTTATATTAACTATAATAATTACATTAATTATTAACCAACTTTTATCATCAATGAAACAATTGTAAATCAAAGATTTAAGCCCAATGAAATGTTGATAGGCTTAGATCAAGTTGATGGCAACATGTTGCAATGCTCAAACGGTTAAAGCAACATAAGCTGCAGCTAAGAGCATGTAACCAAAGGCACCCAAAAGGGAGAGAGAGAGAGCACAAAATTAACTTCCACCCGCTGCACCTCAGCGGCAGTCACCCCCCGCTAACCATTTATCAATAGGTAGCATTCAACACGACGCCGAAGCAACAAACACGAATACTCAGCCGAAGCAGAAAAACGAGCACGAAACGAGCAGACGCTGTCGCTCTGCTAGCGTTGGCTTTGGCTTTGCCCTACGATGGGCTTTCGCTTTTGCCAATGCAGCTGAGCAGCTCGTCGCTCAGTTCAAGTCGATGATTGCTGCCGAGCGGTTGGTTGCGTCGGCGTCGTTAAAACGTGTATGCACAGTGTGACTGCGTTAACCGAAATGTGAAGCAAATGTGAAATCATTATTGCAATGCTAATAATAATAAAGTTGCTCAATCATAATAATAATGATGTCAAAGTGAAACAGTTGCAAATCAATGCATATCTAAATTCGTATCAATTACAAACTCATCACGCGCACCTCGCACACCAATAAACCACCCTCCAACCTTCTAACCCTCGACGAGTTACCATCGTGGAGTTTCGTGTGTTCCTCGTCCTCGCGAATGTGTGTAACTTGGAACAACGGCCAAAAAGATTCTTCGTCCCGTCCAACGCTTCTAACGCTGTTGTGATTGCAGGCCACGAGGCCGAAACGCACAAGACGTAACAAAAATAAAAAAATTACAAAAAATACAAATACAAAAAAATAATAGAAAAAGCAAAGCCGAGAAAAATACGAAAACGCGATGAAAATTAAAGCTTTGCGTGGCAAAACTCGCTAACCAAAAAAAAGTGAACAAAAAATAAAGAAAAATAACGAAAAAAAGAAAATTAAGAAGAGGAAAAATTGTAGCTCGCCAGTTGCGTAAAAATTTCGCTTTCCTTTCGCTGGTTGTGGGAGTGTGTGAGTGTGTTGTTTTTTTTCGGGGGAAAAAGAAAAACGATTATCATCTGGTCGGCTCCTATAAATAACGTCGCGCCAGGCGCCGCTAATTACGCCAAAACATGAAAATATTTACAACAACAACAGTAGCAATAACAACAACAACAACAACGAGAGCAGCGCGAAAAACTGGGCAATTAATCAATTTTCCGCTTGACCAATATATAATAAATTCATTCGACGCTGAATCCGCACGGAAGTGTGCACTATTATCATAATTAAAAAAAGGAATAATACCTAAAATAAAAGGACTCCCAACTTGACAGCCAGTTTGGTATGGCCTAAAGCACGCTTATCACAACCTTATCAGTTTCATACACACACACACACACACATATATGATGCAGATGGGACTGATGAGGCTGCTCCTGCTCCTAATCCTGCCCAGCTCTCTGCTGGCCAGTCGCTACAACTACGCGAATGGAGCTGGTTCCAGTTCTGGCTCCAGTTCCAATTCGGTTCCCTCATCCAAATCATCACAGAATGAGGTTTATCCCATTGCCGATAGTCAGCCCATGACAGATGATGGTTATGTGGCTGCATCGCCAGGACCTCCTCCACCATATTATCCAGGCAGCGACTTGGATAATCCTGTCCAGCAATTGAGCAGCTGTCAAACGGTCTGCGCCTGCAAATGGAAGGGGGGCAAACAAACTGTGGAATGCATCGATCGTCAGCTCATCCAGATCCCCGACAACATTGATCCCAGCACACAGGTCCTGGACATGTCCGGCAACAAACTGCAGACTCTATCCAACGAACAGTTCATCCGGGCGAATCTTCTGAATCTACAAAAACTCTATCTGCGAAATTGTAGAATCGGCGAGATTCAAAGGGAAACCTTCAAAGGATTGACGAACCTGGTGGAGTTGGATCTATCACACAATCTGTTGGTCAATGTGCCCAGTTTGGCCCTGAGCTATGTTTCCTCCCTAAGGGAACTGACACTCGCCTCCAATCACATCCACAAGATCGAATCGGAGGCATTTGGAAGTACGCCATCCTTGAATAAACTCGATCTCTCCCATTGCGACATACAGACGATCTCGACTCAGGCATTTATTGGTCTGCAAGGATTAACCACACTCCGTCTCAATGGGAATAAATTGAGCGAACTGTTACCCAAGACAATTGAGACATTAAGTCGCCTCCATGGGATCGAGTTGCATGATAATCCCTGGTTATGTGATTGCCGTTTGAGGGATGCCAAAATCTGGTTAATGCAACGGAATATTCCATATCCTGTGGCTCCTGTCTGTGCCGGAGGACCTGAAAGGATCATCGATCGCAGCTTTGCGGAACTCCATGTGGATGACTTTGCATGTCGTCCCGAAATGTTGCCCATCTCTCACTACGTGGAGACGTCAATGGGAGAGAACGCCTCAATCACGTGCCGCGCAAGCGCCGTTCCCGCTGCAATTATCCATTGGTATTGGAATGGTCGACAGTTGGCCAACAATAGCGCCTTCAGCGCCTATCAGCGTGTCCATATGTTCGAACAGCTGGAACGGGGATTCGAGAAGCGCTCCAGACTCGTTCTGACCAATGCGCAGGAAACGGATTCCAGTGAATTTTATTGCGTTGCCGAGAATCGAGCGGGCAGCGCCGAGGCGAACTTCACGCTCCATGTGAGCATGAGGGCGGCGGGCATGGCATCCCTGGGCAGTGGACAGATTGTGGGACTCAGTGCTGCATTGGTCGCTCTCATAGTGTTCGCCTTGGCGGCCATCATGTGCCTGTTGCTGCGGGTGAAGCGTCAGCCGTATGTGGACAGCAAGACACCCAATCACATGGAGGTCATCACCTCGGTGAATCATCAGAATTCCATTACGAACAAAACGCAGCCGGCAACGGGCAATGGCAGCATTGGTGGCATCGTTATAGCCAACGGTGCAGTGGCCAATTGCATTGATGGCAACAACTCTGGAGGCGTCAACACCCTGGAACGCAAGGGCAGCAATGGAGGCGGCGGCGGAGCAGGATCTGGGGGAACAGGCGTAGGAACAGGAGGAAGATCCGCGAGTGCAACGTATGCGAATACGAATGCAAATGCGAATCCTGTCCAGAAACCGCCACGTCTCACCGACATCGCCTACTCCAATCAAGGCTACGACAATGCCGCAAGTGTCCTTTCAACCGCTTCCTGCTTCATCTCGCCCAGCGCCTCAACGGGACATGGCAATAATCCGGATTTGATAAATGACACCAAACGATTTGGCAGCGATGAATTTGCCGATCTTAAGTTGCCGGTCATGTTGGGTCACGAATTGGTTGGCGGTGGCAGCGGTGAATATAGTCGGGCCAATGGCTGTGACTCCTTGTATCCTTCTGGGTTGTGGGAGCACACGGCCGCCAGTTCGGCGGATGATCTCTTCATGAAACGCTACACGGACAAGACGCCCATCATTGACTCCAGTCAACTCTATGATCTTCACGAGCGCAATGCGGCCAGCGATTATTTCAGCAAGACTTTCCCCCGGACACACGTGCAACACAGTGGGGCAGCTGGAGCTTCAACCACTTCCACGGCCACAACGAATCTGTCGAGTGGTTCGGGTTCCGGATCTGGCTATCCAAATGATTATGGTTTGCCGCTGGTTCCCGGTGCCGAGCATCAACATAATCATCAGCTGCAAATGCATCCGTTGCAACAGTTGCAACAACAGCTCACAACGACGCTCAATCAACAACATCATCATCATCAGCTGAATCAACAGCATCATCACAGCTCCAGTTCGAGTCCACATTTCAGTAGCCGCACCCTGCCACGCCTACACGATGGAGGAGGCGGAGGCGGAGGCAGCAGCAACAATAGCAACGCCTCGGCAAGTTCATCTCCCACGCCAGCCACACAAATCTCATCATCATCGATGGCAGCAACCAGTTCCAGTTCCTGCTCCATATTGGCCAATGGGCAACCCGTTAATGCCAAGACGATACGGGTGTGGCAAAAAGGGGGCGTGCCCGTTCTACCGCCCGTTACGGCATTGAAAAGGGCCTTAATCAGCAGCAGTCGCAACTCCCCAGACGAGGGATATCAGGAGGGTTGTGGCACCGATGTCTAAGTCCCTCCTTCCCTTACAATCCCCCCATTCTCCTTCTCGTCCCCTCACCCCTTCCCCTCAAGCAGAACTGACTAAACTTAACAAAATAACTTGAAAAAAACAATTATTGTAATTTTTTGTAAGGCAAAATGGGAAATTTGAGCGAAATTCAAGCGAATTTGTGGCGAAAATAAAAAAAGATAAAGAAGATTTTTGTGCAAGCAAAAACTGTTTGTGATACGTGTCTGATTAAAAAGATATAATGCGAATGATGATAATAAGAATTTCCAATGAGATAAAAGCAAAGCATAAACAAAACTATCAAAATCAATAAGAAATAAAAAAAACAATAAACGATATAAAAAATGGCAGCAAATGCAACAGAAATAAATTTAAAAAATGAAAAGTATACTTTTAGGCATAAAGTAAATACGCATACGATAGATACGACAAAACTAACTAAACAACATACCAACTAACTACAACAAAAACTAACTAGACAACCCTAAGAATATATGTATATGTACATACCTAAATGTCAACTCTCGCAAATCCCCGCATAACAATATAATTAAATAAAATAATTAAACAATAACAAGAAAATCACACACACTTAAAGGTCAACAATTGCCCCAATGTAAATGTTAAATTAAAAACTATAACTCTTAATGTAACTGTAACTTTGTGTATGTATGAGTGAGAAAGTGTATGTGTGTGTGTGTGTGTGTGTGTGAGTTTCAACATTGTGCATAAATGTCAAAATTACAAAGAAATTCCCCTTTTCTCAAACAGACGCAAATGTAAGTCGTAGACAATTAAAAATTAAATCACAATTCTCAAGACTTCCTAAACAGTCCTTAACACAGAGAAAATGTTCGAGAAAGACACAGCGATAAAGATAGAGAGAGAAATAAACAAAAACTAAGGCCCACACTTCGACATCAATGTAAAACATAACTAAGAAATAGAATAGTACTAAAGATTAACTAATTGTGTGACTTCTCTGTATATACTTAAATATAAACAATAAATAGGTCTGTTCCCAATTTAGCTTTAGCCTGAATTTCACAGAAAATTATTCTTAACTGCAAACAATTCAGTAAAATTTAAAAACTAATTTTTCTTACACTCTTTTGATACAGCTCATTTTTATATATTTTATTTATAGTTTTTATCTATTACTAAATAGAATATCTATATATGCAATTTATGTTTAGATGAAATTGAGAATTTAATTAAAATGTCTGCTCTAAACTTCACCTAAATCTGATAAAAGAAAACAAGATATTTAATTTGAAGTAAAAAATAATTTGCAAAATTTATTTTTTTAAATAATTTGTAAAATTAATTTGTATTTTAACAATTTTTTATTGCATTATAAAACATTGCTAAAAATTAATTTATTGTTAAATTGATGCAAGCGTAAAATTGGGAGCTTGTGTAAATTATTTAAAATATAAAAAACAAATCATTTTACTCATTTAACTTTAATTGAACTTTTAAATATTGCTGACAAAAATTTAAAAAACTTCAGTGAAGTTGAATTTCAGCAAAAGTCAAATTGGGAACAGTCTTTATTTAAATATCAGATCAATTTGTGAACGTGGTCAGTAATTTGTAAAGCTTATATAAATGGGAAAAATATAAAACTGAAAGATCCAGATGAACTTATATAAACACATTCTACTTATGTAGAGAGAACAGCGACAATTCAACTAAAAGAAGAGAACACAACTTGAAAGAACAACCTTAGATAGTATTATAATTTAATTTATTTTATTTTAATTGAAAACTTTATTTTCCTTTAATGACCAGTGAGTATTAATTAGAATATCCTCAACTAACTCTGAGTTTAATTCATTGTAAAATAAATAATATTTGTTTTCAACCGACATTTGACTTGACAACAAACGAATGCCAGGATTGAAATTTAATTTTAATTGTACAATTCTGTCTCAGTTTCATAAGAAAGCAGAAGTTGAGTTAAAGACAGTCCGAAGTATTATGTAAAATATCCAAAAATGTTAGCTAAAAACAAAACAGTCATTTGGCATTAAACTTTAGGAATCTCGAAAATAACAATTGTAATAAAGATAAAGAAAATAAAAGAAGCTGGAAAAGAAATGATACAACAACAAACATATTCATCGATTCATACGAAAGTAAACATATGTAAATGTCAGAACACAACACACACTCATATCCACACACACACACATATCCAGTAACACCACTCGAAGAAAAAGAAATATACAAACGACAATTTAAATAATGTATCCACAGATATTAAGCCTAACAACAAACAAAGAGAAAAAAAAAAACAAGAAGAAAATTCGAAGGAAATCGAAAGAAAAACACAAATGAATAAATTGTATTTTTAAGGTAAACCAAAGACTTTAATTTCTTTGAATCTAAATGTAACGGGATAAAAATACTACGAGAAGAATGTGAAAAATATATGAAAAATGTATCCCGACATAAAAAAGAGAATAATCTTAACATTTAAGTTATACTAATTGTATTGTATAATATAAATATATATATATAAATATATACCTAAAACTACATATTAATATAAATAATAATATAAATATAAATATAGTTTATAGATGTATGTACTTAACATAAAAGAAAATGTATGGAAAGCGAGACAAAGGCAAAGCATTGAATGCATTGAAAGTGGCAACTGAATGAAGAATGAAGAAAGAACAAAAGCAAAGGAAATATATATAAAACATATATATATCTATATATATATAAACGAAAGCACACTGCGTTGTCATTACTTTTACAGCCCAACCAGAAAGGTAGGTATTCGAAAGGGGCAGAAGGGGGCGGTGACCCAATTAACTAAGAGACAGCGACAGAGACAGAGACAGAGAAGAGGAAGAGAGGATGAGTCGAATTCGAATGCTGTTCGGTTGGCCCAAAGCCGAAAGCTGAAAGCTGCTGCGCTTTTGTTGTTAAGCATTGCAGCGTTTGGCATATTAGGGCCAATCGTCTAATCGCCAATTATACATTTAACCTAACCCCCCCTCCCATTCTCCCTTCCTAACACACACACTCTCACACTATTAAACTACATAAATCGATATAGTAATCGAGTCTTTAATACGCCATAGTTACCATAGCTAGGATTACGTATACTTAATATTTTTTTGCATTTATTAATATACTTTGTACAGAGATTAAATCTCGGAGACATTGACATCAGACACATTTTCCTACAAAAAGTAGGAGTCGAAAACTTCACAATCTCATCCAAAGCTTTAATATTTCTTGACAGAATTTAACATAAATTAATACTCTGCTGTTCTAAAAAGTTTGGTTTATATATTCGTTATTTTTATTGTTATGCAATAATCTACCTGTTTGCTATTTTTTTATATTCTTTTTTCTTTCTTTTCTGTATTAAAGACCTGCTTTTAAAGCTTTTCTATCATAAATATTTCTCCACTTTTATTTTTATTAAAAACCCGTCAACGTTTGAAAATATTACAAAATTCTTTTTTCTACAGCTTCTTTATACCAAGATTCATCGCTCAGACCTTTCAGCCTCGCCGAGTTCATAGATCTCTTTTATTTTGATACCCTTTCGTTGTGAACTTAACTGTCAATGCCCCAGGTAGACAGTCTGGGCTCTGTGCTCGTCTGGATCCCGCTTCACAAATTTGCAGCTACACATGTTTGGCATGCGTGTACGTGTATTTGTATCGGAGTATTGCGGGGGAGCGGGGACAGGGGAGTTATGGGGAAACGCGTAATAAATACGGCAGGTGGAGTACGAGATTATATCATGGCATGCATAGGTCTAACTGTCTGATTTCCCTCCATGTCTCCTCGTCATTCCCTATCCCTCAGCGCCTTATTGACGACGCGCAAAGTTTGCCAACTAAACAAGTTTTGTGCCTCAAATGAAATTTAGGTTGCAACTGAAGCCCAACAAAAGCCAAACAAAACAAAAAGCACCAGCAAACAAC
Source organism: Drosophila kuntzei (assembly GCA_035042165.1). Lineage (NCBI taxonomy): Eukaryota > Metazoa > Arthropoda > Insecta > Diptera > Drosophilidae > Drosophila > Drosophila kuntzei. The sequence goes on along the minus strand of JAWNLU010000472.1, from coordinate 332,484 downwards.
AACAACAACGATGAGCAAAAAAATTAGAACTTTTACGCTGAAGGAAAGTGAATTTTATTTGCTCAACTTTATTACGTATACGTGCCGTTGTTCCGCCTGTGTAAATAACCAAAATGCAAAACGTGCCCCCACCCCAACAACAACAACAACTATAAGAGGAACGCCTGCAACAGCAACAACAACAACAACAACAATAAGAGAAACTTGGCTTAGATCTCTAAACGTCTAATGAAGACAGCGCCGCCAGGTGCTGCTCGCACTTTTATGTTCGTGCATTGCGGGCTGTTTAACGACTTGGTCCAATGTCTAGCATGAGATATTTATAAAAAAAAAAAAACAAATAAGAACACTACTAAGCAACTAGTTGAAACTGCTAGTTTAATAGATACCCTAAAATGAAATTCACAATTTTACACGAGCTTCTTCAGAGTTTGTTGCTTATACCCACCTATTTTACACACTTTATGATTACAGGGTATAGTAAGCGAGAGAAAGTGAAGATAAAGCCAAGCACACACACACAAAACTCTCATATGCCTAAGCTAACAGACCGTAAATATTGTTGAAAACGGCAGTTTATTTTTGGGACTCGCAACCGCAACTGCACATCAGTCAATAGAAGGACAACAAGGCGAGGACAGACGAGCGGACGGATAGACAGATGGACAGAGGGATAGAGGAACAGAGGAACGAATCGCTGATGGATGTAAACGGCAACAACAAAGAGACAGCTGATTCAAGGTGCACAACCAAAGAAGAGAGAGAAAATAATGTTAAAGGCTTTTTGGCCCACGGCCAAAAGCGTCCACAACTTAAATAAGAACCAAATAACCAAGAACATTTTCTTTTCTCATGCGAGTATGTGTGCATCAGCACGACTAACAAATGCCCTACAATGATGGACAAATTTAGATTAAGTGTTTGTGTGCAGATTTTGGGTTATTTTTATAGAGTTTATAAATTAAGTTTTATACAAAAAGGATTAAACATTTGCTTTATCACAGTTGTTATTGATTGATTGATTAAATGGAAACTTTTTCACGAAATGGGAAATTCTCTAATCATAACTTAAATAAATCTTCGATTTGTGGAAAAAGAAAAAATTTGTGGTATACTCCATAATTTATCTAAAAATTTAGTTTCCATTTTATATTACAGCAAGCTCAAATTAAGATTATTCTAAAAGTACCTCAAGTGAGAAAATTAATGTAAAACTTTTACATTATTCAATTTAAGCCATAAGTGAGCACCAAGGTGGAATTTGAGGTAATATCACTCCCAAAAATAGAAAATGAGTCTGCAATTATTGTGAGAATTTTTGTTTCTCAACTTATCAATTTCAGGATCATTATTCCTAAATTCTATATGATTTTTAAAAAAAAGTATGTCATTAATTAATTAACTCATCTTTTACAGATAGTGGAAATGCACTACCCTTTGTGGAAATTTATGTTTATAGTAAAAGTTTGCTCTACATTTCTCGGACATTTGTAAATTAAAGAATAAACTTGTTTTTGAAGCTTTTGCCTGAATTAAAATACTAATATGCCCCGCAGCGATGATGTCGCTTTCCCCCTCTGTGTATTCTCATTTCATCTCATGCATTATGATAATACACACACATAACACACACACACACACAGATAGACATATGCATAACAGCCGGCACACACGCACGCACATACACAACGCAGTCATAAATAGAGGCCCAACAAAGAGTTGTTTAATACACGGACAGACATAACATACATATGAGTCTGTATATGTGTATCTGTAATGTGTGTTAGTGTGTGTGTGTGTGTGTTAGTGTGTCTCTTGCGTGTGTCGTCCCTTTAGCGTCTTCAGCATTTAATGGCCTCATTAATTTTCTATGCTTGGCCTTAAATTATATTACTAGACTGAGAAGGAGATTCACCGACTACACGACGCTCAGCAATTCCATTAACTTGACTGAGGTACTCAGGCAGTTACCCCTCCCCCTTCTATCCCACTGTTCTTCACTGAATTAACGGCAATGCCAATGCCAATGTCTCTTGCCAGTTGCTATCACATTTAATTTACATAAACTTAATTGTTTTATTTAATCAATAAAAAAATAATTAAATGCCATGTGCGTAAGTAATTAAAACAAATCGCTTTTATTGCGCAACAAATTGAAATTGCATAAACATAAACTGTTCGGAAGGAAAGTTCCACTAAAATCGAAATATGCATGCAACAAACTGCAGTATGTGTGTGTGTGTTTGTTTGTGTGTACCTATGTAATTATGGCACATCAAACATTAATCAGGCTGGCAAATGCGAATACAAAATAGAATCACACACAGAATACACACACACACACACACACATTTCAGGCATTAAATCAGCGGCTAAATGATAATTCTGTTGCCAGCTTCCAATGCCAAAATACTAATAGCAATATCAACTGCAACAACAAACAACAACAACATTTGACGCCTCAACCGCAATATGCCGAAAACCAAATTACTTTGTGAACCGAGTACCACTCTCCCCCTCTCCTCTTAACCCCCTTTCCCTTTCCCCTCCCTTATCCCTTCATTTGTAACGCTCTTTCTATGCTGACCAAAAATGTTCAATTTTTCAGCATAATTTATGGCTCCACAAAGCGTAAAAACCAAAAGCCCCGACCGAAATCAGTGCGAGAAATTATGCAAAAATATTTTTCCAACCGCGGTCGGCCATAATCTCTATAACTATATCTATTTATATGTGTGTATCTGTGTGTATATCTGTGTGTGTGTTTTCATATAAACAATGCGTGGGGCAAGTTCCTAAAACTGAATCACAATTTGCAATAGGTAAAAGCGATTTAATGCCAAACATATACACAGAGATAGAGATACAAACCCACACACACACACACACATATATATATATATACAGTGGCACATACAAATTAAACTAATGCCACTGATAGATACATTTATATTGATCAGCAATTTAATGTAAATTATACTGTCTATTGCGAGGGGTTACTGCCTTATGCTATTTGTATTTGTTATTATTGCTGTGTGTGTGTGTCTGTGTGTGTGTCTATGTGTGAGCGCATTATGCAAATAAGTAACTGTAAAACTGTATCTGTTGCTTTTTATAGGCATTTGTTTTATTACCATTTCACATGAGCAACAAACAAACAGACAAAGCAACGCCATATAAAAAGCGAAACCCTAAAAAAATATGCTGGCTTTTCCCATTATTCAGAAAGGCATTCTGATTTAGAAATTCACTGGAGAAGCTAAAGAGCGTATTGAATTAGCAATTAACATTTTGAAATGCATATGCTACAGAATTTCTGTTTTATATGGAAACAAAATGGAATTTAATGTTGCATTTATATGAACAAGACATGTTAATGCTATAAGATGAATGATAATAAAGCCGAAATATCAAGAAATTAATGGAATTAAATTAATTTTTAAATTATATAATATGTTTTATTAATTGTGCTAAATACAAAAATAATTTTAAAAGATTTTTTTAATTGGAAATCATTTTATGACTGTCGTTTTTCCAAAAATTTGAGAGAAAACTTATATATCTGACATTTTAAAGAGCATCGACATTTTAAAAACAATTGTCATCAAAATCTTAGAAATTTGAGAAATATTTGCACACCTGTATAATTGAAATTTTGTTTTATTTAATTTTTATTAAAAAATAAAATATCTGACATTTTAAAGAACTTTGAAATTTTCAAAATAATTATCATCAAAATCTCTAGAGATTTGAGAAATATATATTGAAATTTTATTTTATTAAATTTTTATTGATTTGCTGCAAAGCAAACTTTGTGCTTTAACTAAAACCTTTAATTAAAGAGCGACAACAGCGAAGCCCCTTGAAAGTATGCTACATCAGCAGTTGAATGCGACCAAGAAAACAAGTATACGCAACGTGAGCCTCAATACAGAAATGAAATGGAAGGAAGGCAGTTCAAGATCTCAGCTTGTCTTATTAAAAATTCAATACAAAATACATTGCCAAAGCGAAGATGTTGTTTGTATCTGCTTGTTATTGTTTCTTTATTTAGCCAAACGCATGAAGAGGCGGGGCACGCCCCTCAACGACGACGATTACATTTCCATGCAAATCAAATTGGAAATAAGCACAGAAGAGACATTGTTACTTTTCGGTAGGCTCCAAAAGATAAGCCAAAGCCAAAAAATTATAAAAACAATTTGCAGTCGTTTGACAACAATACAAAGAAAGAAAGAAAGAAACGTTAGAAAGATAAAAGATATCGGAGTCAGTTAGCATGTTGTTACAATATGGAATAATTAGGAGCGTTGCCAATTGTTGACTCTGCTTGTGGTTTTTATTGATTCATCAAGTTCAACGCCCGAATTGTGACTGAAGTTTAATAAAAACAGGTCTTAACTCCCTACAGGTTAGTCGTTTGCTTTGTGCGTGTCTGATTTGTGCCACGTGCATAAATTTATGACGTATCGATTGTTATTAATTTCAACGCCAACCTCGAATATTTAGTCAATTTGTCAAAAAGCTCAACACCCCACAAATACTTGACACTGATACTGTACTGTGATTCCATCGATGGGTTGTGGGGAGCATTAAGGGGTTAATAATTCATTTATGTGCAATGTGCTGCGGTTCGACAACTTTCACTTACGGTTTATCATCTGTCACACCTCATCAACACGGTGCGTGCGCCTCCATATCGACTCATCTCACTGATTGACCGATTGACTGATTGACTCATTGACTGACGACTGACTCGACTCGACTCTGGTACTCTCGTAATTACTATCTGGCAATATTGTTAATAATTATCTTCATATTTCACGAAAAATTGTAGACAAATGCGCGTCAGTTGAATGTTTGTTTGTTTGTTTGTTTGTTTGTTTCTCTGTTTGTTGTTGGTCTCTGCCATTGACAAATACGTGTTAATGGAAACGGAAAAGCGCATGAAAATCAACAGAAAGTGAGAGGGAGAAATCGACCGAGTCCAATTCACACAATTTGCGTATTATCCTTTAGTATCTTCCGTTTGGGAAGCAGCTCATTAATTGATATTGATGAGTCTCATTGTGCTAACGGATAGTTATGATCAGACCATAAATGGCAGATATATGTTTGTCAACCAATTTGAATGGATGCTTTATAGATGGCTATAGTTCATTCATCGAGCAACAAGTATAATGCAAATAATGAGATACACAATGCTTTAATGTGAAATAGAAAAGTAACATAAAGTAGAAATATACATATGAGTAAATATAAATTATGCATATATGTATGTATGTACATATTCAAGATTAAAATACGTTTTCTCCTCAGGCAATGCTTAAAATGGTTGACATTGAAGATCAAAAGAATTTCACCGAAGAGTTTTCTGCACATATTTATTTATATATTTACCATCAACTAAAAGCAGTCGACAAAAAAATATAATAATTTAAGTTCTAACTAAAATCAGAAATACATTAACTTGACATTTTTATTAAGTAACACAATATTTTAAATTTAAAACGTATTCTTCTTGTGTAACTTGGTAAATATTTATTAATTTTGGTCGATATCTATTATAAAGAAAAGTTAAAACCTAACGTAAAAAAAATGAAATTATTTAACAAAATTTTGTCGTGTATGTGAATTTGAGTGGATGTCCAAATACATAATCAATCAATCAGTCAGCATAAAAAGTTTCATATATAGACATTACGCATACGCCACATAAGCCCATCTGCTGGTGACATAAAAAAGTACATTGTAATGTTGTGGTTTACGTCATTAAACATATATTAAGCAATTAAAGCATATCATGCATTAGACATAGGTGAAGAATGTGTAAATTTTAACTGACTTGTTTAACCTTTAAAGCACTAGGCTGATTTACTTGAAGTTCTCTTTTATTGGCCTGCATTCCCTTCTCTTCAACATTTATCATTATTAAGGCATTTAATTTATGATACCCAACATCGCAGTGGTTGTCGTTTTTTATGGTGTGTGTTTTACATTGACTATAACATCGGGTCATATACCACTACATACACTCATATGTGCTGTTGTAAGTACGGCAGCTGCTGTTGGCTGTCGAGGAGTTCAAAGTACTGCCTGGCAGGCATTCAGGCAGTCAGGTAACACTCCATGCGGCACACATAAAATCGATAAATCTTAAAAATTCAATAACAGCCGCCGCACGCGACTGAACCTGGCCCAAAAGGAATGAACACAGCTAACCACCCAACTGGTTATAAACAGCAACAGCAAGAGGAGATGGTAGAATGGTGTAGATATGTCAAAATCAAAGGCGAGGGTCAATGGCAAATTGGATTGCGCTAGCTTGCTTTATATGTATTATTGTACAACAAAATTAAAGATTTATCATGCGCCCGAAATCAGGTCGTGTTGTCAGAGCTCGTTGAGCAAAACTTTTAATTGGCGGCTTTAAGGCATTACGTATAAACTCTGCTTAACAACACAAATACCGCCCATAGACAGACTGAGAATAAGCCTTCATCAATTCAAGCAGTAGAAGCTCGTTGAGACGGAGCCTCTTCAATAACGTGGAGAAACTTTTGCTTTCATGTTGAGAAACTTAAAGTGAATTTCATTATTAGCCTCCTTCGACTCAGCACTTTAAAAGGTAAGACGGAGCAATAGCAACAACAATTAGGGGGATAGGATATGAGGTTGTCAGGTAGGCAACAACAATTAATTATATACCAAAATATAGCGGCTGACCAACTGGCAGGAGGTCGGTCCTGCTTTTGGCCAGGCCAAGAGACTCTGGCATGGCAACAGGCAACAAATGACGAGGACAACGGCACATTTTCTTCTTTTTTTTTATGATTCGCCACAAGGTTGCGTATATGTATGTGTGTGTGTTTTTGTTTGTACTTGTGTGTGAGCCACTCGCGTTTCGTATTATTTATTGCCCATTCATACACACATATGCTTACACACACACACACAGATATATGTAAATGCATATAGTACTTGTTTATTTTGGTTCTGTACTGAGATCGTCCTTCGTCCTGTCCCTTCGTCTGGCACTTTGATGCCGCCGCCTCAAAATGTCCGCCTCGCCATTAAAGTTTCCATTTCGAGCGAAATTTTCTCTTTATTATTTTTCTTTTTTTTTTTTGCATGACCAAAATGGGAGGCGTTAAATGGCACACGCCCCCTTTGACACCGCCCCCATGCCCACAATCAACGGCATTTTGAGTGCATTTACAGCTATAAGATACTTTGGTAACTCAATTAAGTTCAAACCGTCGTAAGTCGAGGATCTGCCAGATATTTCCCACAATTAAATATGCGCCACTGCAAATGTTCTTTCTACAATTCAATTAAGATCTTATCTATGCGAATTAAACTAAATTGAAAAGGAAATTCCAAGAAGTGTTTTATATAGCAATTTAAGTGATATTCTTTGGTTTCAAATATGCAACTTCTTATTTATGGCTTTAAGCTAAGATAGATTAGATTTTAAAAAAGATTTCTAATAGCAGAAAATTATTTATTGTAGACTGAGGATTTTATTTCTCATATCAACCGAAAGTGAAAGATATGTTGATGAAGAAAAATTCAGTTTGTAGACCTTAATTTTAAGTTTTATAACTGAAAAGATAAAATGGTAAGTATGAGGGTATTTAAATAAATTAATTTAATTCAACAATTATTGAAAGTATTGAGGAATAGCTATAAAAAACACAATCAGATCAATAAGGGATAACAAGAATCCAGAGTTCTTAATTTAATTCAGTAATTTGAAAAAATGTTTTTAATAATCTAAAATTTTAAAATTTTGCATTTACAAAACTCTGTTTTCTTTAAGCCAATGAAATATCGACTGTACTTCATTTTTAGTCACACAATATTTATGAAATATTATTAATATTTCAAAGTATATTAATTGTAAAAGAGAGTGAGTTACAGAACTTAAGTTCAAGGGCTATCATTGAATTATTGTTGCTTATTTTAGGTTTATCTCTGACTGGTTTTGTAAGCGCAACTTGTTTTTATTGTCAATGCTTTTTGATGTTCTTGTTGTTGCCTGCGCCTAACAATTAAACCATTTGCAGTTTATAACCATGGCATGCCATTAAACAGAATTAAGTCAGTCCAGCTAGCAGGTTCCCCTCCCCATCCTCCTTGCCATTCCCCCTGCTCCTGCTTTAGTCAGTCAGTCAAGCGCGACACCAGAAACTGGAGTACCGATTCAAGAGAGCTTCGCCATAAATCGCTTATCACGCGACATTAAAACAACAACAACAATATTAACCCGGCTTTTTGGTGTTGTTGCTGTTGTTGTTATGGCCCGCAGCAAATGCCAAAAATTGCCGCACACAAAAACAATACAAAAACACAGTCAGAAAATGTAACGGCCACGGAGTTTTAATGTACTGCCGGTTGACTACACTCCAACCTACCCCCCCGCCCCCTCCTCCCCTTAAAAACCACCCTTCTACAGTTGATGAAGCGGGGCGGCACTGTAAGGAGGCGGGGCTGTGCAAAAGGAAACCTTGAAAAATGGCAACAGCAGATTAAGCGCATAAAATGATCCCCCCGAAAAACGTCTGGAGGCTGAAAGGGCGGAGGAAAGGGAAAAGAAAGGCGTGGTAACCCTAGCGAAATTGGATTTTTGTATGGCAACCATGGCGCGAGAGAAGTCGAGGCTGAAATAAAAATTAAGACGTCATCAAAATGCAATTAAAAGTGTAGGTAAAAATGAGAATAGCCGCAGATTTATTTAAGCCCAAATCCCAAAACCGAAACCGAAACATTCAAGAAGGACCAACAACTGGGGCAACTGGGGCAACAACAACAACAGCTGCTGTGCATTGTCTAAGTAACAACCAAATAGATTTATTGTTGATGGCATTATTAAATTTCTTTATTTTTTATTATTTTTCATTACATTTTGTTGCCGTTCCCCTTGACTGCTGCTGTTACTGTCATAATAAAAAAGGCAAGCAAAGAGTGTGATGATAGGAAAACCAACCAGTCGCTTGCCAACTAAAAGGACATTCAGCTCTGGGTGCCAAAGCGTTAAGCAGCGTCGACCATATTGGAGGGCCATGGCTAACGATGATGCTCCTCTCTCACTCTGTGTAAAGATAGCGCTGGGTTGGGTTATTTCGAGGCAACAGCAACGGCAACAGCAACAGCAACAACGTTGTCAGCGCACGACAACATCACGCCCCGGGGGCAACAGCAACAACAACGACAGTAACTACAACAATACTAACAACAACAACAGCAAATGACAAAAATAAAAAGATGGGAATAAAAGGCATTGAGTAAAATTGTTAGCCTTGAAATTAATGGTAAAGTTGACAACACACTATGCAAAATTGGCCATGAACGAATGCTGACACAAGACTTAATTATGATAATAATAGACATAGATCTAGATACGTATGTGGGATGCTGTCATGGCGAATTGCAGTTAGCACTTTGCATATATATATATAAAATGTGAATGTGAGTAAGCAAATATAAATTTGAACATAGACGAATAACTGGAGAAAGTAGGTAGTAAATATGTATATGGCAATATTTTTAATAGTTAATGTTACTAAATGGAGAAAATCAAACAATTTTTTAGATACTTGAATCATTATTATTAAATTTAAATTTTCTTAAGCAACCTGCCCTTTTTTTATAGAATATTACAAATAAACATATTGAAAAGCCTAACTATTTTTTAATATAGGTAGCTAATTAATAAATGCTATATAAATAATGATATATATTGATAATATATAATGTTTCTAAATTAAGAAAACCAAACTATATTTTAAGGTGCTTCAATCATCATTATTAATTCAGTTTCTTAAGCAAATTCCGCTTTTACTATAGAATATTTCAAATAAAAAATATATTGGAAGTCCTAGCAATTTTATTTTACCAGAACATTATCGACTTTGTGTTTCTATATCATCTATAGGAATAGTAATTAAATTTGTCAAAGAAATATGAAAAGATACAAAAGAAACTCACACATTCCAAAAGACAGATTGCCCAATAGATGATTATCTGAAAGACATTATAATTTGTATCGGTTGTAAAAAAGTGTAATTTTCCAAGTCATGCAATTTCTTATCAATAAATTAAAATTACTTTGCTTTTGAATATTTAAAAATTTTTAAATTATAAAAAAAGTCAAATAAACGTTTAATCTATCTTAATAATAATATAAAAGAGTTTCTGAAATAAAGAAGACTTCATTCTAAATTATATGATGTACTTTCGAGTTTAATATTATTTAAAAATAATTCATTAAACAAATTGCTAATACCTCGCCCTTCAGATCAGAGATCTATCTTTTTTTGGAATTATTTTATATTTTTATATTTTTATATTTTCATATTGATCTGTTTGGGTTTTTCTGGGTTTTCCCCATTCCTTGCAACAAATGTTGGATCAATTATTAATTTTGTATTCCCCAGACTTAATCATTTTTTCGTTCCAGCTCTTAATTTATATTTATATATTAGTTTAATTATTAACTTTTCATTTAATTTTTAATTACACTTAATTTTTCCTTTATCCGACTGCTTTTAGTCGTGAATAAATAAATAAATAAATAAATAAATAAATAAATAAATAAATATATGTATGATACTTATTTCGTAAGTCAATAGACAATCAATTGTGACCTTGTTTGGATCAAGGCAGGCGAAGCTCTTTCATTATCGAAAAGGCATTATACCATATGTGAGACAAACAGACAGACAGATAGACAGACAGCAAGGACTGGGACAGCAAACGTTGACAGCAATCGCAATCTCGATAAGAACACACAATATCACACATACGCACTCACAAATGGTAACTATAGTCAATACAAAATGTTGGCCAGGAGAGAATCTGTTGCAATCAGAGCAGAGCTTCTGCCTCCCTCCTGGGACAATATTCGCTAAGCAGCTTGGCAGTGTAAGTAATCTGGATTGTGAGATTGCATTAAAGCCAAACAATATTTAAAAACGTTGTACTCATTTGCCACCCAAAGTCTTCCCACTGCCACGCCCCTTGTCCCTCTGAACACTGGCAATCGCTTTCATGCCCCAGAGACATAACTGTAATTACAAGAGTACACGACTGACGCGCTTTACCCCATATAAAGGATATAAAGGATCCCAGCAACCAGGATAGCTGCTGCGGCTTCATCGTCGTCGTCGTCGTCGTCGTCATCGTCTTCGTCGTCTGCTGCGGAAGTGCCGCGAGCGGCAAAATCGAAAATACAACAACAACAACAAGAAAAAAGAAAATTATATACATATATATATATAAATTAAAAAACGAAGCATGAAATAAGAAAATTTATCAGAAGCAACAGCCGAGCAGGATGGAAAAGAGGAATGCCAAAACGAGGACGCAGCAGAAATGCAGTCAGAGGAAGGGAAGGAGAAGAGAGATGGGGTGGAGGGGGATTCAACACAAGCCAAGCTGCCAGGTGAGCACAATTTAATTTCTCAAGTTGGGTCTCTAATCAAAAGGATTTTTATCGCCTTACCAACGACGAGGAGAACGAGAGCAAGAGCAAGAGCGAGTACGAGTTCGAGGACGTTGCTCGCCTTTGACAGCATTTTTATACAGTCTGCAAAACGCTGACAGGCAGCAGCTCCGAATCCAGCTCCATCACCAGCTCAGACGCAGACTCTGACTCAGACTCCGACTATGGGTGCGACGCTAACTGAGGCGCTGTGACAAGGACACGACAGAGCCACAGGAGCCGTCGCTGCATGCAAAAAAAACCCAAGCCATGGCCTAAACCAGGCTGTGAGTCTGATGCTGCCTGCTGCCTGACTGAAGTGTGTGTCACAAACATGACAGGCGACGTCAACCGCCGGCAGCTCAAAAAAAAATAAAAAGCGGGAAGCAAAAATACTGAGTAAATCATTTGGCCAAGCCAAGTGAAAAGCCGAGTTTTCCTTTATTTTTTTCTATCATGCTCAGACATTTTTGCCCATTTTTAGCCTATTATCCAAAAGGTAGCAAGGCTTCTAAGTTTGCGACATTGTCTCGAGAGCCAGACTGTCTCAGAGACTATAAGAGCATATAAATTTGACGAGAATAACGAGATACATTTTAATGCTATAGACGCTTGTCCAGACGATTGTTGAAAACTGGCCCAAATTAAATATTACGATAATTTCAATCATAAATTATTATTGTTTTATGCTTTTCTATTATTTAAATTCCTTTTTTAATATAGATATACAATTTAAAAATTGCGATATGTATGTATATGAACAGGATTCTAGGATAGACCCTTCATCTGCGATTCAGGAAGTGTTACGTCTTCTTTTTATTATTTTTTTAACTTTTATTTTATTTATGGTTTTTGAATTGAATGTCTGCGAAGTTACGAATACTGGGCATCTAACAGTTGAGCAGTTGAACTGTAGAGTTTTTACTTTTAATTTTTTTCTTCGCTTACGTTCGAGGCGACAACTAATTAAATTAGGCAATGCTTGTGCAATCCTTTTCGGCTGCTGCGGCTTGAAAACATAAATAAGCTGAGGCAGAAATTGGCGACGCAGACGTCAACGCCGACGTCAGCGCCGACGCCGACGTTGGCCGCTGCCGTCATTGGCTTCCGCTTCCGTGGCGGAAACCATTTTGGCGTGAACTCAGCCAAGTTTCTCTCAGAGTTTCTCATTTGCAGCGCATTTCGCTTGAATTTTGCATTAGCCGAGTCTGAATCAGGGGTTGGCGCTAAGTGCAGGCTCGTTTGAAATAAATATGCCGCAAAGCAAACAAACAATCAGCAGACCCAGCTGGTGGTGGTGGTGGACGGCGTGCGGCGTGTGGCATGTGGCGAGTGGGATGTGGCATGCGGCGAAGTAGGGCGGCTAAAGTAAACGTCGCGTCAGGCAACCGCAGTCCAACACAGCCGCCAGAAATCAACAGAATCAGGAGCCAGGAGTCAGGAGCCAGGAGTCGAAAGCCAGCAGCTAAAGGCCATCAGCCGTCTTTGAGTGCTTAGGCAGTCCGTTCGTCCCGTTCTACTGTACAGTGAAGCCATTGAATGGCAACAGTTCCTACCTTTGATGGCCTCGCTTCCGTCGCCATCAGTTGGCAAACGACGCGACGTCAACGGCCGCCATTTGCAATTCAATTGCAAAAGCGCCACCTTTTGACGAGCGCCGGAAATCGCTTACTATACTGCTAAGCGGCAGAAGGCAAAGGGCAAAGGATTACCAATACTTCTCCTCCTCCCCTCCGACCCATCTGCTCTCCATTACAGTTTTAGCTCAACCAAGTCGAATTGTCGCTCCCAGAAATTGCACAATAAAATGCCAACATTGTGCCAGCAACAAGAACTAATATCATATGTAAGCATCTATATATATAACATACATATATATATAAGGAAGTCTAATCCGACACCAGTCCAGGCATATTAGTCCGTTAGTGATGGCATTAGTGATGGGCACGGAAAACTTACTTTAGTCTGATAAAGAGTAGTTTAAGCTACTTGACTACCTGTCTGTCTCTTTCTTAATACAGTATTATTATTTATCAGTTTTCAAGCTACGAATATGTAAATTAAATCTAGGAATATCTCTTATTTTGTTCTCAACAAAAGCCAAAAAGTTATATTTTATTTCTGATTCCAAGTATTTTGTTTTAAAACTTTAGATTCAGAGGGTCAAGAATTTAAATAGATTTTTTCCCAAATATTTTTATAGCGATTAGCTAAAATTTAACATTTCTGTAATTATTTTTTTCTCGAACCCTATGGCACGAAAGGTGTTTTTAAAGATAAATGTTGACGTAATTCTGCTGTCGATTTCGAAGTATTTCGCTTTCTAGTATTTTGTTGAAAAACGTACATAGTTTAGAGTCAGAGGGTCTAAAATAAAATAAGATTTGTTCGACATCTTTTTCGAGCAAGTACCTAATATTAAATTTCTGTAATTATTTTTTCCTCGAACAAAATTTTTCCTTTAATGAGTCCTTTATCACAAAAGCTGTTTTCACGATAAATGTAGCCGACATTCTGCTGTCGATTTCCAAGTATTTCGGTACCAAGTATATTAAATAAACAAAAGATTAAATTTATGGAATTTCTTTTTTCTCGAACCGAACTTATATTTAATAAAATCCTTTGGTACAAAAGGAGATTTCACGAACAAATTTAAACCCAATTTTGCTGTCGACTCACGCAGCCACCTCTAGTTGCACATTATTAAGGCAATCGCTGAGCAAAAATGCAAGTCAATTAAGTAGCAAATGGTTGAATGCCATCAGTGCAAACAATCGCAGCGAGAAGCATTTCAAGCATCTTCTGCATAAATCGAGAGCAAATTGAGCCAATTCCTGTATAAATACTACGCACTAACGAGATGAGAGATGAGATGAGAATTGCAAGTCTGAAGGAAAGAAGACGTGGTATGAGTTTGAGGATAAGGATGAGGATAAGGATGAGGGTAAGGATGAGGATAAGGATGAGGATAAGGATGAGGATAAGGATGAGGAAGCAGTGGAGCAACGATGAGAACCGGCGCATTACCAGTAAAAGTGCCATAAAAATGTGTATTAAAATGAGTAAAAACATTTATTTGCATAAAAGTCGGCCACGAGTGAATGGGACAGCAATTGACAGAGTACGATGGAAATAGAAAAAAGGAGAGTGAGACGGAGTAGAAAAATGAAAAAAAAAATAAATGAAAAAAACTATTTCAAGTGGCAAAAGTTTTAGCTGCGTACACTTTTAGTCCCCGAGTCGAGGCTCTCGAGTATGCACTCGAGTCACGCATAAGTTGCAAGCAAGCAGGTCGAAGGAAACACTAACAAATGACAGCAGCAAGGATACTCGTACTCCGAGCACACAGACTAAATTGCAAGTTAAGCCAAAAGGCCAAACACACACACACACAAACACACCCCCCATTGCACACATACAGAAATACTCGTAAAGCAAAGTGCGTTTCAGGGTTGCAGCAATATTTAGTCAAGAACCTTCTTAGAAACCAAATAAAACCGAAATTTTAACTAAACTCAAAGCTTGTAAGGTGCTTTTGGGTTATACATACATAATTCCACTTAAAGTCATAATTAATGAAATATGAAATACTGAGATATTGTTACTCGTAATTGATTGAACTTAAAATTAAAATATGATATAGATTCCCTGCATGAATCAATTTGGAAAAATAAATAAAACAAAGGGGTTACTAGCTGAATAAAATAAAAATTCAAAATTTGCAATATACCACATGTTGTTGGAGGTAATTAATAACACATTAGCCACTGAAACAATTATTAAATATTATTTTACATAGAAAATAATTTTCTTATCGATCGGAAAATAAAATAATATAATGCATAAGCCGTGGATTTGTTTGCACTAAGAAAGTGTATTTTCTGAAATCGAAATTGGAAAATAGTCCTTTGTTTTTCATTTCCTTAATGGGGCAGAGTACTCCAAAATCTCGTCACTAAAAAAAATTTATATTTAGGAACAATACACTTTTTTCTTCCTAAAGATCTTCAAAACGTCATTTAATTTATTACTTATGAGACTTATATATGCATTTATTTAGAAACTGATTATAAAATTTGCAGCGAATAAAGACCAATAAAATGTTGTTATTTTCAACACATTTTCCCCTTATTGGTATTAGATCATTGCAAAATCTCGTCATATTTTCCACTTATGAGTTTGAGTTACATTTCTTGAGAAATCGTCGAAATATCAATCGATTTGCAACATTGATTGCGCATATAAATAGCCTCAGATGCAGACGTTTAAGAGTTACCATGACTGTCTCTGCTGTTGTGTGTTGCATGCCCCAAAACATACCTCAAATATTTCATATCATTGCTAAGCAGCAGCTGAAGGCAGCTGAAAGCAATTGGGAGTAACTCTTGAGATGGCAAGTCGAAAATGAAATGGTATTGCGTTCAATGCCATACAAAATGAAAATATACGCAATCAATTCTGTTTACCCCTGAAGCTCTCTACGTGTGTGCGTGTGTGACTGATGTGTGTGAGGGTGTGGGTGTGTGTGTGTGTGTGTTTTGGCTGCCAAGTCCAAGTTAAAGTCTCGTCAAAATCGTAAAGGCCAACGGCGATTAACTGAAGTCAAACATTGAGCGATTGTTTTGCAGTGCGAGAGGAACATCAACTTCAACGCCAATGTCAACGTCAGCGTCCAACATCGACTCGATTCTGGACTTGGCCAATGGACAGTCTGCTGCTGATTAAGGCAGTGCAGCATTTGTTATCATAGAAACAGAGGAGAAACGACGACGAGCAACACCGGATGGCAGTTGATGCCCACAGGCAGTCCGGTTGCAATGCGGTTATCAAAGTGTCTGCGAATGAGGCACGCAAAACGCGTCAACATCAACGACATGGCGACATGGCAGCAGGAGAGGAGCAGGAAAAACTGGAGCAGCAGTGACAGGATTTCCGCGGCATCCGAACGGATAAAAATAAATTCAGAAATTGCTACCGCTTCTGCTCAACTCGTACCCAAGGAGGAAAAGCAGCAGGAGCAGGAATAACACCATCCAGTTGGCAAGGACAACTGGCAACTTTTGCTCAAGTGTCGTCAATGATTGGTCCCCTTTCCATCTCCATCTACTACTTTACCTCTTTCTATCCTGTCTTTAGCTCCGTCTTGAGTCAATGCAATGCGTGTGCTTTAAGTCCTTGTCGCAGAAGGCATATTCCCAAGTAAATCCCAACTCGTTTGCAATTCGATTTGCGTCGCTTTAACTTTTTCCCGTCAATTGAGTTTTGCATTCTATTTTTAGAGCGACAGACGGGATTGAGAAAATTCGGAAAATCCATATACAAAGCATTTTCACAATGCCAGTTGATCCCAGGCATAATTTGGACTGTGGCAATCCATCAAAGTTTTCCCAAAAATTAACATCAATTAGTTTTGACATACAAAATATACGAGTACGTCACTTTCATTTTGCTGTCGACCATCCGCTGCTGGGAAAAAGCCCAAAAGCAAATGGAAATTTTGTCAAGCATCCTAGTTAAGTTTTTCCAGCTGTTGTAATTATGGACCATCTAACAATGCAGCTTGAAGTTGTCTTATACTTGAAGTCGGTAAAAAAAATATACTTACTTAGTTGGCCAAAGAGCTGAGAGTTGACGCCTCTACTATTTCTCTTCCCCTTCATCTCTTTCTCAGCATCCCCCTTAAGTGTAGAAATTGCGCTAATGATAAATGGACATTGGGATATTGTCGATGCGATAATGAGAGGGCGCGTGCTTTCTCTGTGTACGTGTGTGTATGTGTGTGTGTGTGTGTTTGTGAGCTGAGTCTTTACATTAATCATAGCATACTTATGAGCGTCAAGTGTAATTGAAAGACATTAGAAAACTTGTTTTAATGGCGCCAAGTTTGTTTTATGGATTTATAAACATTGCTTACAGTTTTTCGCAAACGCATTTATTATTGATTGTCAAACTTACACTTGCAGCTCATTATACCCTGTGCTATTATAATTATGTGTAAAATATTTGTAAAATCCATTTCCAACTCTGATCAGCCGAGACTAAAATAACAGAATATTGATCAGAGTGTATCTATTAAGTTAAGATTTCGGCTATGTTTGTATATTGGTTTTCGGTTATCGGTTACGCACAATCTGTGTATGTTGGTTTCGTAACGGTTATCGGTTAACATATTTCTCGTTTTAAAAATATCGGTATGATTTCGGTTTCCCCAAAAAAAAAGGTAGTTGTAAAAATGTTTAAAAAACAATCTATTTTTCTAAATAAAAACTCTTTGATTTCAAAAAATACCCATTTAATTAGATCAAAACTTAAATTTAAAATTAGAATTAGCTCAACAACATAATTGAATTTAATGCGTAATTAAACATAAACTAATCGTTATATACGAATCGGTTACTAATCGGTTATTTCGGCTTGAATAATTTCGGTTATTCGGTTTCGGTATAATAATTAAGTTTTATTTGAGTTTCAGTTGCGGTTACCAGTTGCAAACAGTTAACACAGGTTAAAGGTCAATATAATTTCGAAATGTATATATGTATAGTCAATCATACTTTCTCGAAAATGTACGTATTAATTTTTATACAAAGCAATTCCGTGACCTCTGACCTGAATTGTAGGCACTTACAGGTGGAATTTCGCAAAACGCCGTCTTATTACACGAGGATATTGTCTCATCTATGTTGTGAGAAAATTTCAGCTTTTTACCTTTAGCCGTTTGGCCTATACGTTGATATGTCAGTCAGTCAGTGAGTTAGTCAGTCAGTCAGTCATTCTTTTTTTGTACATAGATTATGTGTGTACGAATAGCTATTTGGGTATTTTAACACTGGGTATCTCGGAGTTAAGCACTCTCGACTAGAGCGTTCTCGCTTGTTTTCGAATCTCTTTTCGAGCTCTTTGGTAATTATGCTCAACTCATTAGGATTGGCACTATGTCAATACAAACACAGCTGAATTGTGGGATATTTGACTGAGAAATCAGAGACATTTATTAGTTTCGGCTTTCAGACCTTGCCTGGCACTCCCTCCCTCACTCTCTCTACCGGCTAAATTAAAATAAAAACCACAACTTGCATTACATTTTATTTTACTGGCATGCGTACGCGACACATTGCTGTGTACAGACTGTACGGTGGTTGGGTGGTGCGCGAGGTGGTGCGAATGCTGGTGCGGCTTTTGTGGCCTGAGCCTCTGATTGATAGAAACGAGTTGCACAAATTGCGTTACTTTTCACACACATTCAATATTTACAGCATTCTTTTGCGGCTCTTTAAAATAGCAAAAGTTCAAAGTTCACTGCAAATTTTTTGTGGTGCTTTAAAAAAATATCAATGCTGGGAAAGCTGTATAAAGAAGTTGAGAAAATTGCAAAATACGCGCGCGCACACCGTTAATAAAAGTTTATGCGTAGAATCAGCAATAAAGCTGCCCTCTCAACTTTAGATATAATTAAATTTCCCCAACAATGTGCTTCTTATATACATACATAAACATATATACAAGTAAATATGTAAGTTAGTATATTTACGTTAGTATATTTTATATTCTTTTGCAGATATAATTTACCAAAGCTTGCATTACGTTTATTCCATCTTTTCATTTTGCCTCTCTTCTTTTTTTTTGTCTGCCCTGTTTTGCATAAAGTACAAAGGGCAAGAGGAACTGGCAGCAAACTGTGAACAAGGCTAATATCTTTTTAAATCATAACTTGCCTTTATACATACGTATATATGTAAGTATAGAGGAAGGCCACAGTAACAGGAACCGAACAGGTGCCCCCTGAGGGCCCTGGATGAGAATCATCGCTCCCTTTTGCATAAAGTCCAAAGTTACAGTTCCGTTGGCGTTTGAATAATTGTTTGACATTTTGAATAATTTAATTCAGCGACTGTTTTTAAGTGTTGTTCGAGTGAAAATGAAATTGAAAACCAGATTTTTCCCAAGCATCTCCAACTCTCCCTATCTCTCCTACTCTCTCTAGTTGCGAGTTCAAGATTATGGCTTTGGGAATTTGGTGACGCCGTTGACGGCGACGATGATGCCAGTTTTTATTTGGCCAACAAAGCGACAACAGACAAAACGCCTCTCGAGGGGAGGCTTTGGGGCATGGCAGTGAAAGCACAGGCTGGCCAGGAAAACTGCTCACTAATCGAGCAATTAAACACGTCTCGCATTTCGACTGACGACTTGGCCAAGCAGCCCAACAATGGCCAACTGCCAGCTGACTTAACCGACCAGGTTCAAGCAATTTACAGCTCTTGGATAAACCAACTGAACTCGACCACACTGATCTACAAACTTCGATTAATAATTTACTCACACAACTAATTGAAATCTCTGTAAATATAACTGACATAAAACAGATTAAAATTGTTACAATTTCAATAATTGTCAGACTGTATTAAAACTCAGCTTTTCATTTCAAATATTTTTAATTTGATGGTATTGTTGAAGGATTTTCAATTTGATAAATAATAAATTTAAAGTTGCCATTTTGTTTGAATATAAAGTTTTCGATCTTTCATTAATCGACTTTTTACAACATTTATTAAATAAATAAAACACAAGTAGAAGTTAAAAACGCAGTTCACCAGTATCCCACTGATATTGACAGGAGACGAAAGAACCTTTAATAAATTCTATGATGATAAATTACTAGAATTTTTTGGACAACATATGAAGAAAATGTTGGTAAAAATTAAGTAATAATAAATGTAGAAACAGATTTAAAATAAAAACTTCTTGAGCAAGGGAAATGTTTCAAATATGCAATAAAAATCTCATTATTAGAGCTCTTGAGAAAAATTTATTTGATTATCTATTATGATTATCTACTTTGTTCTTATTTAATATGCAATCTTGTTGTTCAGTGTATCTCGTAGTGTGGTTACTTTTGCCACCTGCAACTTCAAAGCGACGCACAAAAAAAGAAAAACTAAAACAGTTTAAGTGGCACTTTTATAGCATTGCCGAGAGGCCGTCGCAGTCGACGTCGACGTCAACGTCAGCGTCGACGCCTTCGCTCTGATAATTGCCACACGGTAAGGAACAGGTTGATCCAGGTAGGGAGAATTAGCAGCCCCTAAAGACATTTGCAGTGGCTTATGGAAGCATATTAATATAAGCAAAGCCTGCAAAGGACTAAAGACTCGACTCGACTCAACTCGAGGCATAAAGCCTTGGCATAGGCCAATTAAAGGCCCAGTAGGAAATGGATAAAGTGCTTATTAATTCGGTGCTTTAATTTCTTCATTTGTTTCTCACCTGCAAAAAAAAACAAAATACAAAAAGCTTAGGCTGACAACATATTTAGCTCGTTGGCCATGCAAAGCCAATTGTGTGACTAAATGTGCTCCATTTCCATGACCATTTCCTTCCCTTTGGCTGTCTTTCTCCCCTTTCGCAGTCGGTTCGGCGTCTCCGTTTTTCCAACTGTCGTACATTTGACTAATGCACAACAAAAGTGGAGTGTTACAGGATATGCATAATACATCGGGTACACTTGTAAGTGAGACAATAATAGAAAAGAAAAAGCGCTCCAGCGCACACAGACAGAGCCAGAAACACTGAGAGACTCAGGCAGGCAAACTCAGTGCAAAATACAAAAAAATAAAAAAATGGAAAAAAAAAAAAAAGAGAAAAGCAAGAAAAATGGCAAAGCAAAGGGAAAACGTAGAGAGACAAAAGTGACGGCAAAAGGATGACAATACAAACTGGCGCCACTTGCCTCGCACGCAGTCGCTAGGCCAACATATTTCTCGTTTTTCGTTTCGCCTTTCTATGTTTCTAGGATGAGTGCGGCTCGACGTCAACGTCGACGTCGACAGTATGCCAGGCCTGTCAGATAGCAACAACACCAACAGCAACAGCTACAGCAACAAGAGCAAAGTCAGCTTTAACACCTGACCTGGTCCTGCTGCCACTTGTGCATGGCACAGACTCTGGCAAACTGGCAACACGCACACATCATTTTTTATCCAAATGCAGCCCAAAGCAAACGCTGCTTGACCTATATCCGATAGTATGCACACCTAATAAGCATATGCACATTGACCTTACATTTGTTGCAATTGCTGCCAGCGAGTGTGAAAGCGTGAAAGCTAATTAAAGTCGACACACATCGCGTATATGCAATTTATGTAAAATAATGTAATTTTTCTCACTATGTTAATGAATCTATATTATAATGTTGGCACTTTTTTAATCACAACTGTTTGTAATTTACGTAACATTTGCTTATTAACATTATAACTGACAATAATGAAATTGAAAATTTTTGCATAAAATCTACAATTGATATCCAATTTTAATTTCACAAATTTTTGATTATTTTTACTCTCTTTCCTTTTTTTGGACTTATAATATGTAAATTATAGTAATTTAATGTTGACATTTCGAACCAATTTTCGAACTGATAGTAAATTGTAAAAAAAAAGTAAGCGTTATAATTGACGAAAGTCGACTTAAAGATATCCTATAATTTTGTCCAAACTACCATATTATATTATTATTATTGCAGGATGTTTATTTGCAATTTAAGTTATTCAAAAAGTAATGGGAGCTATCATTAATATGCTGTAACTTTTCCACACATTTAATGTAGAATTTCTTTTTTGTTGCTCATATTTTAATCCTAAACCATTGTATTATAGCCTTTTATACATTTTAAAAAGTAGAGGGAATATAAAAACTTCCATATACTTGTCAATTTATATTTGTACATTTCTTTTAAATATATGTTAATTTCTATCAATTACATAATTCACATATAATTTCATTCTATTCACAATTCTTCTACCAATCAAGTGCATGGTATAAAATTGCAATTTAAGTTATTCAAAAGCGCAAACAAAGTAGCATCCATAGATTCCAATTCATTCAAAAACATGACAAATAACTATGTTAATATTCGGAATGCTATTTTGGCATTGGTCCAAGCAATTTATGTCTAGCAAATGAATACTAATAAAAATAACAGAAGTCAAACAATAGAAAATTAATATTGGTAAAGCAGTAAATTTGCTCAACTCTATATCTTGTGAAATTATCAATGTCAACTTGAAGTTAAATCAAATTCTTGATTAGTTTAATTCCTCAATGGATTACGTAACTCATAAATAGAAGGAATTAGTTTAATGACGCGGTTTAAATCTTATATATTCATACACTGGTAACATAATTGATAAGAAATGCTTTGATTTCCTTAAGTGCTAAGTGTGTGATAATGCATTTCTATTTACCAGAAGAACAAACCATGGGGTATACTTGCTATGATAAGAAAATAAATCAAAGTTTAAGTTTTTAGTCGCTTTCGCAACTTTGGACTGAGCAGAACGTTAAAGCTAATCGGCAATGAATGTAACTTGGGACAGTAAAGAGAAAATCTGGAGTGGAACAACTCGAACTTCCATGTACAATGAAGACACATCTCTGGGTAAAATTGTATTCAATACAATGAGAAATTATCCAAAGAATGTGTGTCAGGTGAGCACAAAATATAAAAATAAAAATAAACATACAAGAATTACAATGGAAAATACAACAGATATCGGATACTGATGGCATTGTTGTGACCAATGAAATGGCAATCACTTGGGCCGTTCGCATAGCTCAGCAACTGAAGAAACGTGGCCTAGATCATCGGAGTGTTGTTGGCTTTGTGGCTAAAAGTTCGACCTATGTAATGCCAGTGGGTGTTGCATGTCTCCTGAACACGACACCTTTTCATGCCGTTAATCCAATATTCGATGAAGGTAATTTACACCATTCCCAACAGACTTTAAAGCCCATAGGATTAATTGATTATTTCATTATCACGCAGCGACTCTAAAGTACATGTTTGAGATAACTAAACCAGCTATATTATTCTGTGATGGCGAGGTTTATGACAAAGTCCGTGAAGCAACGAGGGGTTGGTCCCCCGAAATTATTATCATATCTCAGCCCATTGAAAATGTGCCCAGCATTGATAACATGTTGGCTCAAAACGATGAATTGCCAATAATGTTTTATGAGTAAGTCCAAACAGACAGGAAGTGAGAAGTTTCTATAAAACAAACTATATTTTTATTAATTTTATTTCTAGACCGGAACCACTTAAGGATGGCAGTGATCAAACAGTAGCTATTCTTTGCTCCTCGGGAACTACAGGTTTACCCAAAGCAGTCTGCATTTCAAACAGTGTGCTAATTCAGGATAAAATGTGAGTAATAAAGATATAGTATTTAAAAGTAAATGAACAAATTTTAAAATCTTTTTTTAGGCTGGTCGATAGTGAAACGATCTTCTATATAACCAGCGGCTTGGATTGGATTAGCGGTTTGTGGGCCTTCATGTTTAGCATTCTCTTTGGCAGCACTCGGATCATAAGTGAAAAACCCTTTTCGCCAGAGCACTTTGTGTATTTGGTGAAGAAATATAAGGTCACTTATGCGACTCTGGCACCAATACATTTAGCTGCAATTGCAGCTTGTAAGGATGCAACACCCTTTGCACTCTCCTCAATGCGGAATCTGAACTATGGAGGAGGTATTCTTTCGCAGGCAACTTTGGTTCGAATTACGGAATTATTTAAAAATGCTACATACAATTCAGCATATGCAATGTCTGAAGCTGGCGTTATTACAATGAATTTTGGCATTACGAATGCGGCAACAGCTGGACGTCCAAATCCCGCAATGCGACTCCGAATTGTCGATGAGGCTGGTAATAGTTTAGGCCATAATGAGGTGGGTGAGATCTATGTACACACTGGCAAACCCTGGAATGGATACTATGGCAATCCATTTGCTACACGACAAATACAGGACTTTAAGGGTTGGATTCACACTGGCGATTTGGGATACTTTGATGATGATAACTATCTCTACATTGTGGATCGCATGAAGGAAACTCTCAAATATAAGGGTATACATTATTGGCCCACCGAAATTGAGAATGCTATTCTAGAGCTGCCACAGGTCAAGGCCGTTTGTGTTGTGGGAGTTCCCGATGAAATTCTTTGGGATGCCGCCGGTGCTCTGGTACTCAAGAATCCAGGCTCTGAAATAAGTGCCAAAGAAATCATTGATCACGTAGCTAAACGTTTGCCTGTGGTCTCAAAACATATTCATGCCGGAGTTAGATTCACTGACAAGCTGCCCTTTAATGCCAATGGCAAGTACATGCGAAAGACGGCTCTCCAAATGTTTCAGGCACTCAATTGATATTGTTAAATCATCTGAATAATTTAAATAAATTTTAATAATGTTTGCATCTATACACTTAAACGTTTTTCAATTATTTTCTATTTATCGCAGTTACTCTCCATATATATTTTAGCTTCCACCTAATCTAATAGTTTAATGGGTAAAGGGAATAGGCATGTTTTTTAAACTCTCTGTCCTCTAATTTGTCAATGGATTACGAATTTTTATGGCGCTTTAAATAATTGAATTTCATTCAAATTTGATAAAAATAAAGAAAAGCAATGCAATGAAAAATTATCCAAAGAATGTGTGTCAGTCCAAGAATTGCAATAATAAATAAAACAGATATCGGATACTGATGGTATTGTTGTGACCAATTAAATGGAAATCACTTGGGCCGTTCGCATAGCTCAACAACTGAATAAACGTGGCCTAGATCATCGGAGTGTTGTTGGTTTTCTAAATAAAAATTCCACATATGTAATCACAGGTATGCAATATTTGATAAAGGTAGTTTACACCATTCCCACTTGACTTTGAAGCCCATACGATTATTTCTTAATCACATGTGAGTATATGTGAGTAATAAAGAGATATTTTTTAAAAGTAAAAGAAAATCCAAACATATATTTACCAAATCCCACAGTTAATAAGATCTCCATACAAAACCATATTTAAACTTTCTTCACTTGCAGATTTTTTTCTTAGTTAGTGCAAGTAATGCAAATAAGTAATGCAAATAATTGTAAATTTGTTGACATCTAAGACCCTTTTTGCCCATCAGCGATTAATCTTTGGCTACAAATTGACCATAAACTGCGCTGAATGCACACAAAGCATTTGGATGTAAATGTTATTTGCATTTATGCAAATATCTAATGTTTCCGATCACATTGAAGAGCATGTAAAAGACGCGTAATTCGATCATAGTACATACTAACAAACTGTAACTGTGTAAGTTGAATTCCGCTGCCTTTTAAAGGCGACACAACACAAATCCTTTTGCCCCACACAAAGAGACACACACAGACATATGTATATATGTATAAACTCAATCCCTTTATGTGCAGTTGAGTCTTTTCAGGCCTAAACTCCGACACAAGTACGACGCAAATGTGTCTTAAAAAGAAGCAATGCAAAAGGTTTACCAAAGTTATGGGCTAGCAATCCTTTCCCCCCTTTCCCTCTCCACATTCCAGGCCTGCTCACATGGTTGTTACCTTTAAAAGGGAGGGGAGGGGAAAGAAAGACACACTTGTGAGGCAGCAAGGGAAAAATGCAAATATTTGTAAAATATATGCGTGTAAAAATTGTTGTGCTCCATTATCCTTTTAACTGGATATGGGCGAGCACATGCGGGACCTGAGCCAAGGCAAATACCAAATACCAGGAGCCATCAGCTAAGCAGAAGCAGCAACAGGAGCAGCACCAGCAGCAGGAACAGATGACAGAGTCCCTATTCCAGAGAAAAGGCGACCAAGTCAACTCGAAGGGGTTTTTTCTCTCTGTCTCTCTTTCTATCACTCGGCCATGTCAAAGTGTGTGTGTGTGTGACTTGCTCAGCAGGAATCAGGACAGGCAAGACAGGTGCCCGTCTATCTAAGTAAGTGGGTTGTCAAAGCAAACAGCAGCAGCAACAACAACAGCAAATAATAATAAAGTTAAAAAGAAGGCAGCCAAGTGCCGCGTAACGAGGCAGCAACAGCAACAGAGGCCGCAACATGACACTTTAAACGTTTTACTGTCCTCCAAATGGAGCGCCAGTTTCAAAAGGAGCAGCAGGAAGTCGAGCAGGAGGGAATTTGCCACTGATTGCCGATATATACATATATGGTATATACAAACTTCGGGAGTGATTGCCATTAAATTACTCACGCACTTGTAATCAATTGAAGTTATTGCATAATTTCGACATTGATAGAGTACGAAAGTCATTTCGTTGTGATTTAATATACACGCACATACACAGATACACACACACACAGTTACAGATACAGAGAGACAGTTATACGCCTCGTCGCATAATGTGTCACATTTCATTTGTTTCGCTCTGCTGGCTTCGCAGTCAACGGCGATGCCAACTGCGACAGCAACAGCGACAGCGATAACAACAACAACTAGAGCAACAACAACAACAATGCAAATAACAACAACAACATCATGGACTGTGCATATGAATGCCGCAGCATATCCATTGAGCTCTCGACATCACTTTCTATTGCTTTCTCTATCTTTCTATGTCTCTGTCGCTTACAATAAATGCACATCCCTGCAGTACGGCTGGTGTCGAGGCATCACTCAGTTCTAGCCCCGTGATGCATTACTAGTAGCTAGCTAAGTCGTTAGCTTCGAGTAATGCAGAGGGTGCTAGGTAAATCATACCAAACTCTTTATTTCAAGTTATAATAATATGTTTCAAGTTTTTTGTGAGGCTAGCCCCGTTGGTCTGTGGTTAGAGTCGCCTCTTCAGTTTAAAAACAAATGGGCTAGTTTTCCACTCTTGCCAAGAACTGATTAATAAACTCAATAATAAAAATTCGTATGTACACATTGAAATTAAAACTATTTACTTATAAACAACAGACTTAATCGCAATTTATGCATATTAGACACTATATACATATGAGTTCGGGCTGGGTAAGGCGATCGAAACATATAGGAATAATTATAAAAACATAATGCCAAAAATTTAAAAAATGGTAAATTTAAAACCTGCCTGATGTTTTATTTTTTATTAGCAATTCCCTTGTACTTTGCACTAGCGAAATACCCATCTACCTCGGTCTAACGATTATTCAACACACTTCGTACTAGGAAAGTCGTTAGCTAATGGTAATACAAAAATGCGTAAGAAAATTACATTACTGGTGTTCCATGTGATCCCTAGTACCCATCACCAATACCCTAGGCACTTCCCTAGGTTTTCTCCGGTCAACTGTACTGCAGGGGTTTTACTAAAAACACACACATATGCATAAAGATGTCATTTCATATATGGTCTATGCTTACAGCTTCAATCCTTGTAATATGTCTATACACACACATACATATATATTCGCACACTCTCACACACATACACATTGGTTTGTTCCTTCGTCCGTCTGTCGTTTCTGTCTGACAGTAGTCAATCAGATCCTGCGATTTCCAGTCGTCATCATACTCGACATCGACATCGCGAATGATTTATGAGTTGCTACTTCTTCTTCCTCCTCAGTTGATTCTTCTTCTACTTCATATTGTTGTAGTTGTTATTTTTGTCATTTGTTGTTCCTGTTTTGTGCAGCATTTTGTCAGTTGCCGGTTGCCGTTTGGCCTTGTTTGTCTCTTAAAGAAATTGAACTGTCATGCCCCCTTAGCTTGTAATCGGTTAATTCCTCCAACTGTCAATTTAGACGAAAAATAAAATGATCCATCGGACGGGATCAGCAACAGAAATTGAAATCTGCTTTCCTATTGACAGATAATAGTTATGGTGTAGAAAATAGAAAAGAAAAATTATAGAGATTCATCAAATAATAAATAAATAGATAATTAATTAATTTGGTTTCATTAGTTTCCAAGCCAGACAGTTAACAATTTGCCAAATTTAAAAGCTGTTTTCCATGGACAGACAGTAGTTATGCTGTAGAAAGCATTTAATAAAAGCTATTAAAATTTAAAATATAATTAAATAAATAAAAGATATCAATATACAACATTTTTAATGCTCTTTCCTATTGACAGATAATGAGTTGGTTATAGAAAACATCAAAAAACTTTTGAGATTCAGCAAATAATTAATTAATTTACAAGTAGTTTCGTTGATTACCAAACCAGAAAGTTTGTTTTAATTATTTGTATGTTTACTAGAATAAATCTAATTGAACTGCATAAATTTCTTAATATAGTAAAAAAGTAAGCTAATGAAATTCTACAGTAAATACTGATGGTCCGGCAGAATGGCAGAAAGTTCGAAAATCATTTTAACTTTGAAAAGTCCAATTCGAATTTTATAACAGGTTTTGGATGAACAACTGTACGATGCCTCTAATTTGGACATAGGGCTCAACTTTTAACATAAACAAATGTTACGAAATGTAAAGTATCTGCATACTTATGCATATCTTTGTAAATCTAAACTAAATTTCTGTTTTTCCAAGGGCTTTGATTTACAGCTTTAGCAGTTTAATCGGATTTATTCCCAGTTTTGTGGGCTGTATCAATGCTTCAATGTAATTGCTGCCACGTACAGACCTTTACGTTGACCCCAAAAGAGGCGCACAGCAGCAGCAGCGGCAGCATCACAGGGATTGTAAGGATGGAGAGGATTTCCACTAACCCCTATACACAACTCGCCCACCCACAGAACGCGTGCAGTCGGCATATTAGCCATTCATTGAGCGCGTTTATAGCGCGCTTTTGTGCGCCTCCGTCATACACACACACACACACATACACACACAAATGCACGCACACACACACACACGTGCTCGCTGAGAAAGATCCTTTTGAATTCAAAGCAAAAGGTCCTTTTGGCGGATTTACTGATTGATGGCTATTAATTTATTTGCTGAGTGGTCCTCCCATCCAACAGACTTGACAGAGTAGCCACGTTGTGGAACACTGTGTTAGTTGGCCAGGCTAAAACGCTGGCAGGCTGGAAGGCAGTCAGTCAGGCAACAGCTTCACAAAATAGTCGAATTAATAAAGATTTAGACATTGTTCGCACCATTCATTGTTGTGCCATTCGCCAGTCGACAGTCGCCATTCGACAGTCGCCCGTCTTTGCCATCGCCTTCGTCATCGCATTTACCATCGCCGGGAAGCCATAATGCGCTTCCTTGCCGCCAAAGCCATTGAAATTGTTGCTCACAAAGAAATCCAGTAGACAAATTCATTGATAGAGCCAAGTTATATTCTTTCTCTGTGTACATAAGTACATACACTATATTGCATTGATGTGCCACTAATCGATAAGGTGACAGACACTCTGTACTTCAATTTGTTGTACAGCATTAATTTTCTTAATTTAAATATTCGACTAAACTTATTTTACTACTTTAATGCATGGCAAATAAGAGTGTGAAATATGCTTAAAAAAAATCAAATAAATAAAAAGAAATCACCTGGATGCATGGAAAAATTGAAGATTTAATATTTCTGACCAATGTATCTTGGAGACTTGATAAACTTTTAATTTCAAGTTTAATCTTAAAAATTATTTACAAATATTGCTGAAAACTTTGATAGTTTTGTTTCTCATGGTTTTATATATTTTGGTATGTTTTAATATGAAATCAATTTTTATAATAACTATGAAAAATAAGAAATTGAAATTAGAAATGGGAATTTTATTATAATCGTATTTCTTTGTCTTCATCATTAGCTAATATACTTTACCATCACTAGTATTTGAAATTTTATTTTTTAACTTCATCACTTGCAATTATTTATATTTATGAATCGTATGCCTCTACCTCTAAAAAAAAAGCCTGAATTCGTTAATGAACTAAGTTAAAATGTAGCTAATACAACATTATCGTATCTAGTTTTGACTTTTTGTTCAATTTGCCCAAAGCCATTGACCTTTGCTGTGCTTCGCAGCTCTCAAAACTTTGAAATTAGTTCCTAAGCGAAAAGTAGAAAAACTTAACTTGAAGTAAGTACAATTTTGTTAAGCTGTTTTGAAGAGTTCGAAAGAGACAAGAACTTGATAAATTAACTAAAGCTTTAACACCAGCAAAGAAAGCAGCTAATTTCATTATTATTAATAGCTTAAATAATAACTGTCTGTGTCGGCAAATTCAGCTGAATCCTTGAACTACTTCATGTCGGCCCGCGGTTTATTTGCAAGCTGCGCCTTAAAGGTCAAACATTGAGAGAGTTTTACACTAATTACCACTTGGCATGTGACTTATGACATTCAAAATCTTTTTTGATGGCAGCACGCAAATATAGGCGCGGCACGCCTCTCACTAAAAACCAAAAAAAAAAATACAAAATTATACTTAAAATGAAAAACCCTTTGAAGCGATTTTAAAATGAATATACAAATCGTTTAAGCTGAAATCAAAAGGCAAATTTCCGGGAATGAGTAAAATTCATGTGAAGAATTACAGAAAGCCATAAATATTTGAATTGATTAAAGAAATCAATTTAATATGGGCGTTATAAAAACAGATAGACAGTGACAATAACAACAACAACACTGCGAACAACACCCACAACACCCACAACAACAACTGTCAGCAGTTGGCGGAAACATCGTGACTTACTTTTAGGCGTGTTTCTATGTGGGTTGTTCCGTATGTCGTCGCTAGTGTGTGTGTGTGTGTGTGTATCTGTATATGAGTGAGTATCTATCTGTGGCCATAGATAATCAAATTTGGCACTAATTCACAGCAGACACGCAAAGCATAAATAAACTTGCCAAAGTCTTTTTACTCTTTTTTTGTCCCGCTGTCGATTTTTTTGAAACAAATTTGCAACCGCAGCGTGCTAAACTAAGCCAAAATACTTGTTCAAGCATTCAATCAGCTGCTAACCGAAGACAAAATACTCTCAAGAAGTATCTACAGACAGTTACAGATACAGATACATGTAGCTGCTACTCCACGTGAGCGATAATTCCAACTGCGGCATATCATTGTATAAAATTAAGTATAGGCAATTTAAATGCTTAATAAATTATTTGTATGAGTTTGAAAAAGCAGCAGCACTGTCTATCTATAAAGTAATTAACTAAGCTGTTTATTATCAGTTACGTTCAAGGTCCAAATACGCTCAAGTGGGTACAAAACATAAATATTATATGCGATTAAATTGTGAATGAAATTTTTGATGGATTAGATATATTGCACCCATTGAACGCGTATTATCTTTAATAATTTATTTGCCGTAATCAAAGCTGTCAATGCGCAATGAATTGATAAAGAAAGCGACTACCGAACAATTAATAGCTATTAGCGGAAATTATACTGTGAGATACCCTGTACAGACAGATTGATTTACTTGCTGAAATTGATAGTTGCTACAGTTTTTATCAATGATACATTGCATGATATCTTACTAATTATTTTGACGACAACAGACTTTAAAAGATATACCCAACAAATGATGGAAAAATAGCCCAGCCTTAATTTGTAGTTTAATTTTTTTTCAAATTTTATTAACCCTGCATTTTTCTTTTGCCGACTGTTTTTAGTCGTGAATAAATTAATAAATATATAAATACCCTGTTTAAAGAAATACATTCTATACACAGTACTATATTATGACTTTTGATTGTAATTAACAGGGTATATAGCGCCACCCGGAAACCAAAGTGTCCAGTGGATTCAGCATGCTCCTACAAATATTTTATACCCTCTGCACTCTCATCAAAATGGCAAACCCACTACGATAACGACGACAGCTGCTCTTCTGGTTACCCTCAGCTGGTCGTGCCAAATGCCTGGCCAAAAACAAATTGAAAATCGTGAACAATGCATAAAAAAGAAAACGGAAAAAAATGCTTTTGTTGCTGGTGGTGATGGTGGTGGTTGCTTGGTTGAGAAGGTGACGGTGGCATGTTTGAGGCTATGGCTCATTTAAAAGTGCATACAAATTTGCATGCCAGAACGGGGCTCACATGGCGTATGAGTAACATACTCCAAATAGCTCAAGCAACAACAACAACAGCAACGGCGGGAACAGCGACATGAGGAGATGCAGGCCACAAAACAACAACGAAAACTGCAGAATTATGCGCAAAATCCAAAAGCATAACAATAATTTGCTGCAAGCGAAACAAAACATAAAATAACAACTGCAATGGGAAAACGCACACAGTGAGTTAAAGGGGGAGTGGGGGAATACTCAGGGTTTTCCTGTTCTATGGGGGTGTCTCGTGTCGTCCGAACGGCTTGAACAGCTACCATATTGTCGCCTTTCCGCCCCAGTTTGTCGGCCTGTCATTTTGGTTTATTGACTTTGGAAAATAGTTGGCAGCCCAGGTAATAACATCAATGCAGTTGCCATTTTTTGCCCCTTCACCGTCTCAAAATGTACTTGTCCCTTTTTTTCTCCTGCCCCCCTTCCCGTCCGTGTCGCTTGTGGTTAAATTTATAAGCCATAACGCAGAGGCAGATGGGCATTGCATTTTATTAGCAACTATTACACGTCCTCAGAGACCGCAAAGGCCGAAGTTGGAAGTACATTGAGCCCCAGTGGCCGGCCATAAAGCCAAGAATTATTATAATGTGATTATTATTATGATTATGCGATCGTTATCGTAAATAATTTTCAATGCGCCGCGTGTGCTTAGACTTAGACATCGATATAGCTCGTGGAGAGGGGATCGGGGAGAGACAAGTGTAGGAAAAACCACAAAGACCTCCTTATGGTAATTTCTTCAATTCTCTCTCGCTTTGAGCAACTGCAGCTTTTGTCGCAATCCCTGTAAATTGTCGTCGTTTTCGTTGATGACAAAAACATGGAAAATGTAACTATTGGCCAGCAAAATTATCACATACTAAGTCAGCTTGTTAGCCCAACACAAAATGTATGCAACAGTTCATAAACCATGACGCTGCCTAAGGTACGAGTTCGAGGGGTTCCTTTAGTAGCTAAAACTCATCATATTTTCCATGCTTTTTCTGTTTCTACTGGGCCACAAAGCAAAATGAAAATGTCGTACGACAGAACGTAAAGGAAACTATGCAAATGCAAATTAGATGAACATGAAAATGAGTGTGGAGACAAAAGCAATGCGATGCGCAAGTTCCGCAAAAAAAATCTACGGAATGAAGTAGACAAAGGTGGACATAAAGATAAATGGGAACTGAGTCCATAGCACAAGTTGCAGTACGACAGTAAATCCAAGATTGGATAAGATTAGAGTACATCAAGAAATTTAATGACAAAAAATGTAAGAAACTTCGAAAACAAATAAATAAAAGCAATCTGGTAAATGAAATAAAGTATCTTTTCATTTTAAAAGTAACATAAAAAAATTAGAGGGAACTTTATATATATCTACGCATATTTTATATATTTAATTTATATATTTATTCGTATAAATCAAAGTGAATCGCAGTTGTCTGTTTTTACCTGTTCAATAATTGAAATCATTTTTACCCAAGTAACTATGTAAAATTGAACTAGATTTTTAACACATACCTATCTTTATAGATCATCGTAAATATTTGCTAATAATTAGAGAGCTGAGTGGTTCATAGTATTAAACTGGCAGTTCCGTGTCGTAATCTGGCATAAAAGATTACTTTTATTTTATTTTTTCTCTCTCTAACTAGCATTGAACATATTAAAACTTTGTGCTTTGTGCTTTGTACGTAACACACACAGTTGTTCACATTAGCCCGGTTAGGGCGTAAACTGAATGGAGGAAATGGAATGAGGAGCATGGCAGCGTCAACTAATCGCCTAATGGTCACTTTGCAGATAATTACCAAGGCTTATTGTTGCTTGTAGGATTAGGAAGCGCGGCGAAAAGGAAAAACAGCAACGGCAAAGGGATGCCGATGGAAAAAAGCACCAGGAGAATGTCCTTGCGTCCTTGCAAGCAACAAGCTGCTGATGGACGTTCGTTCGCACATATCAAAAGGGTCATATCTGAGCTGACTGTGAGCAAAAGAAAGCTGGCAACAACTACAACAACAACAACAATAAGAACAACACACAAAAGCAGATGATGTTGAAATTTTATCAGAGTGTTCAACTTGGTTTCTATGTATGAGAATATCTGCCAGCTTAGGTCTGAATCCAATTAGTTGACATTAAGATTTCCGTGGTTTAATTAACTAATATTGGCATTCAAACTCTTAGCTGAAGTTTCAGATGAATGCTTTATAAATTATACGATTCTAGGTTTTTCTAATCTTCTCACAATCATGAGTTGATCAAAACTCAACAGTTTTCAATGTGTGAGTTCTTGTTGAATTTTCCATGCAATAAAGTGTTACCTGAGATCTTATCCTGACATCTTTTCACACCTTAAACTCTATTTAATTGAAATAAAAATCAACTCTTTTTCATCTGAGATAATTACATTGTCAAATTGTTACCTCTAGCCGGAATTTATGACTTTTATTTTTTAAATTTCTATTGCCAAAAATTGTCGAATCAATTGTCAACAAAACGCTCAACAAAACACTTTTGCGAACTTTGAACTGTAGGTAGAGGTTTTGGTTTTTGGTTTTTAGATTTTGGCCTTCTTGCTGCCACAGTGGGAAATCCTGCTAAGGGCACCTGATTTGTTGTTGGCTAAAACGCGTGCAATAGCAACAAACAAAACGCCGAGCACAAAGCACGCCGAAAAACGCCGAGCACAACGAACTACTCGAAAACAACTGTGCAAAGTGGACTTGAAAAAGTTCGAGCACTTGAGCGGCAGCATGTGTAATAAAGGTTATTTATGTATATTTTATCGCATTCCACCCACCAAAGAGAGGTGGGAGTGGCAACTTGAAATTGGCCAAGGCAGCGTAACTTTTTGAGTAGTTCTAGTCGTCGGCTAAGATTTATTTTGGTAGCTTCCAAACAGCAATTAGATGAATGAAAAGTTACCCATATAAATGCTAATGTTCGCACGCCACAAAGTATGCAATGTAAATAGCACAAAAGGCGATGTCTAAATTGCATTTCTCATTTCTGGCCAAGGCCGAAAACTCATTACAAGACCGTTCAAAAAGAAAGAAAATAAAGAAAACTACAGAAAACTACTGAATTAAAATGCAAAAGGTGATAGAAATTAAGCGACGGCTGTCAAGTTGCAAAGTGTCGCAGCGGAAGTAATAAGTGATAAAACGGATGACAAAGTAACATTCAGAGTTGAAGTACGCCCACTTGAAAACCGGATGCGGATGCTGATGCTGATGCTGATGCAGAGAGTGAACTATTGCCAAGCTAATCGTGATGTGATGTGACGTGACGAGCCAAAAACTTCTGTGTGGGGCAACATGCCAATTGACATGCAGCTATCGACCTTTATTAAAAACTTTTCTCTCCCTTCTCAATTTGATTCGGTTTTTCTGTTTTTTTTTTTTTTTGTTTTTTGTTTGTTAGCCCTTGGCTCGCAAAAGAAGACGCGCCCAAGACGCAATATATGAACGCGCGCCTTCCCCGCTCCATCTCCCTATATAAAAAAACCTTTTCTACCCAAGGGCTAACAACTGGCATCCAATAGAAAAATGTTTGTTTGTGGCAGCAGCAGCCGTCGCCCTTCGTCTGATGATCCTCGTCCTGACTTTGGTAACTGTTACTGCTTCTCTTCGTAGCCAAACGATGACAAAAGCTTATTGACAGATTATTCAACCGTTGGCACATATTGCCGCCATAGTTTGCTACCATGCAACAACAGCAAGAAAGCAACAAATCAACAGCAAAGTTGAACAAATCGACCAACGTTTCAAGCAAATAATTAAAAAAGTTGCCAATATTAAAAAGGGAGCGACGAAACGTTGCCAAATTTCGATGTAGGGTAGCAAAATGGCATAACAGTGTTGGCAAACGCTCTAAAGTTACGTGTTATTATAGTAAATGTTATGTAAATACAGCTTAAAAATAAATCTGTGTTAAAAGATGATCTTTTAGAGTTAAATTTACCTATTATTCATATACATTACAATAAAAATAATATCATAAAATATAAATCGGTGAGATTTAAAAATAATTAAATGTATAATAATATATATAATATATTAAAAAATAATATGCAAAGTATATCTTGAAGATATAATAAAAATCGAATCACAATCATTATAAAAACTACTAAATTATCTTCATTACCATTATTATAGTGCTATTACTAGACTAAAATAACGGGTGTAAAAAATATGTTATATTTGGAATCAAAATTTTATAATATAAGAAATAATAAGAAAGGTGACGAATAAAAAATAATATAACTTTCACACTAAATATTTAATATAAATAATACAAATTTGTTCATTTAAATATTAAATAAGAGATACAATAGACGTTAAAATATTTTAAGGCTAGTTAACTTAACAAGACATTGGAAAAACTCTACAAATTAGACAGTATATATCCATGAAATTATAATTTTTAAGGAAAACTTTAATCATTGATCCTAAATGAAAGAACTACACTACACTTTATAAGAAAAAATCTGCAGATTTAAAATTCTACTCAGCTTCAATAATGGCAGGATTACATTGAATTGCTTTTCTAAAAAAAAACTTGCAAAATCGCTTCAGTCGCACATTGTATTTTACAGCTTAACTAAGAACGTTCCACATAAGTGTGTTTTGAAATGTATTTCCTCTCTTTTTATAGGGTATAATCGTAGCGACTAAAATGTTCATTTTCCTCGCACCATATCAATTCATTGTTATTGTTATAGCTCTTGCGTTGGCTTCTGTTATAATCGGTCAATTGTTGCGGCCAGAAGCGTCAATCGTCTACCAAATGCTAGGCAACATCCTCCTCACATTCGTTGGTACTTTTCCTCCGGGTGTCTATCAGATTGCCTCCCACCCATATGAACATGGAAAATCACCGAAAAACCCCAGGAACTGGTAACGCCCACGTTTTATTGCCACTGTGCGCTCAAGGATTTACTTATTTTTCCTCAACCAAATAAAAACATATGAGTACGTATACTGGTATATATAAAATATATAAAAATATATACATTGTAGGTATAGTACATATAAGTATATTGAACAATATATAATATTTAACAAAGTAAAAGTCTAGTGACGAAAGTCTTTCCCTGCCCCAAAATTTCTGATATCCCATTTTGTGACGAACGATATTAAACTTAATATATAAATAATTATAAAATAAAAAGTTTGGCATTCGGAACATTGCGCATAAAGATCTTGATTCTTTATACCTAAAAATAATTTTAATGCGCAGTGCCGAATGCCAAACTTTTTATTTTATAATTATTTATATATTAAGTTTAATATCGTTCGTCCATGAAAGTGGGGCGAAACCTCCGTCACTAGACTTTTACTGGGTTAAAAAGTTTTTTTTTGGAAGATATCAGAAATTTTTGGAATTTTATATGATTCTGACAGTGTAATTTTGCTATAAAATTATCAAAATGCTTACTTCAAATAAAAAATAAATAGGGCAGCTATAAAATATATTATACCGATTTTAACCAATTTTGTTTAGGATGTATAAAACCAACCCAGATGCGTATGTTGACAGTGTGATCAAGATATCTAAAAAACAACAAAGTTTTTCATACTAAAACTTGATTTTATACCGATTGTTCATATGGCAGCTATATGATATAGTATACCGATTTGAACTAAATTTGGACATAATGTATAAGACCAACTTAAATGCATACTGTGTCAAATTGGTTCAGATATCTTGAGAAATATAAGAGATTTTCGTACTGAAACCTTATTTTGGACCGATCGTTCATATGGCAGCTATATGATATAGTGGACCGATTTGAACTAAATTTGGACATAATGTGTAAGACTAACTCAAATGCATACTTTGTCAAATTGGTTGAGAAACCTTAAAAAACAAAAAAGTTGTTCATACTAAAACTTGATTTTTAACCGATCGTTCCTATGACAGCTATATGATATAGTGGACCGATTTCAACTAAATTTGGACATAATGTGTAAGACTTACTTAAATGCATACTTTGTCAAATTGGTTGAGAAACCTTGAAAAACAAAAAAGTTTTTTGTACCAAAGCTTGATTTTCTAATCAGTACCATATAGTAAATAGTAAAATGTATATATTCAGTTAACCGGTCATATCTTCCACACCTTGCGGCTGAGAGACATGTGTCATATATCAAAAGACGCGAAATTTTACGTGTTACAACATATTGAAATTTAATAAAAATCGTCGGAACCGTTTTCTAATAAATCGCCAAAGTTTAAGCTAAAAATCCTTTTTTCACCTGTAGCGTTTTACCTGAGCACTTTGCAAAAAAATATTCAAGGCACGTCTGAAAGCCCTCTAATATACCTTTCTAACGACATATAGAACACATCTCTAGCTTTCTTGGATTGGAAGCAATGGGTGTTTCAAATTTATCACGTTTTAGCTTTTTCCCGCTAAACTAGCTATTTCCCGCTAAAGTCGTAGAACAAACATTTCTAGATTTCTGATAAGAAACAATTCCTCATCAGAAAAATTTAGCTTTTTCAGCGCCTTCGTACAAACAAACAAATGGACAAACAAACTTTTCATCTCATTTTGAGAAGGCCCTTAAAAACTTCAAATTAATATATCTTTTGAACCAAATGTCGGATTGAAATGATCAAGGTATCATTCGACGCGTATTTTTAATAAGAATTTTTAAAAATTATAAAATTTTACCAAAAGGCTCCAACGGCCCCACTAGCTGCAATCATTAAAATTTGGCCCCTCCCACTTACACCCCCATATCTTACGAACCAGGTGAGTTACCAAAAGTCTTAGTATGCACTTTTGTTAGGTAAAGTCATACCTTTCGATCGGTATATAACTCAATCCGATCGGACAGTCATAGCAAATTTTCCATTCTGCGTGTATATATTGCTAGTCGCCTTTTGCACACTACGTGTTGCTTTCGTCACTAGCGCGGACTGCCGTCCGCAGTGATTTCATGAGTTGATTGTTTGTTTTTACTTTTGATACTTTTCGACTACCCTCGATATATGTATATGTTATCGTGGCATATTGCGCAATATTCTGGGGCAACTTGTAGATGCAACAACGTTTGGTTGAAGTTGCACTGTCTGTTTGTACTTTGGAGGCCCACTCGTCATATGCTTTCTTTTGCAGTGCTGCCAACAAAACTAGATAGGGGCATTCAAGCTCCGATTGGGTTGAGGCTAATGGCCAGAAAAGCGAGTGAGGGGTGGGGGCAACAAGTCTGGCTTGATTCATGAGCCAAATCTAATAAGCATTAGGCACCGAGAACGAAAGAACATCACCAAAAAGCCATAGATCCATAGGACCACCACAAAGGAGTGCAAGCCAATGCAAACCAAAAGCCGACAAGAAAATAACAAAAATGAGAAATAAAAGATGAACCTAACCAAAGCAGTTACTGAGAGTTGCTGAGCGTGCTGCCACTTCTGTTTCTGACCAGGCCCAAACCTAACCCAACCCAGGCCAAGCAGCCAGTGAAAAACAAATCAAGTTGAAGTTTTCTCATTTCCATAACTAATGCAAAAATCCAATTTCTTATGCAAACATAAAATTTTCCACTCGCAATGTTCAGGCGACAGCGGCAAGGGGTGTGTGTGTGGTAAAAAGTAGGGGCGAGAGGGTGGTGTAAAGAGGGCGGGGTGAAGCAGGGGGACGGCGTGCATGCATACTATAAAATTCAGGTCAAGCAAACCATAAAATCATTCATCATTTTCGTGTAAGTGTTGCCACACGTACACACACACACACACATACAGAGCTCCTTGCCGAGCCTTCGTAATATCTATGTACGTATGTGTGTGTGAGAGTGTGAGGTCTGAGTAAGGTCCTGTGGTGGCTTTAAAAACGGCCGACGTTCGCATTCCTGCAATAAAAATCAAGAAAGCAGCCAGCAAAAATACTCAACACAAACAACAACAAGCATACATACATATAAAACAAAATAAAAATAATAATAATAATAATGAAGCACAAAACCGAATGAAATGTCTGCATGCGTGAGAGCGAGACAGGTGACATAGCCTGGCCTAGACATGAGCCGCATTTGCATATTAAGTTCTACCAAAAAGGGCCTAAAGTAAGGTCCTTGGCACGTTTGTCTGGCAGATAGGGCTAGGATGGCAAGTAGAGATGGTGATGTAAAGGGCGGAGGGGGGGGGGGGGGGGATTTCCCGGCAAGGGATAAGTGTCAAAAGAATTTGACAATGCGCCGCTCCGTTTCAGTTAATGTTGTTGTTGTAAATTTGGTTGCCTTAGCCAGTTTTGCCCATTTTTTATGCATCGAGAAATGTTTTGTGCGTGTGTTTGTTTTAATGGTCTCTTTGACAGGAGCTGGCGGAGGCGAACGTTAGGGGAATTGGCAACTGACAAGTTGGTACTGCTCCTAGGTTCCTTCTCCTCTTTTTTTTTCCTTGTGTTTTTGAAGACTTCTTCGTTGGTCTTTTTCGGTTTTAGCGGTATTGCCTGCGTGGGCAATTTAAGCATTGCTGACTCGACCAACAAGCAATTCAGCTGTATTTCTGTATTTTTATATGCCTTGCCACTTATTTATCAGAATTTATTGTTGTCTACCTCAGCGAATAGATAAAAAGTTCAATTTGAATTCGCTTTCGATTTTCGGTTAGGGTTCCCCATCTGACCCAATCTTAATTGCCCTACAAAGTCAAAGCTCGATACTGAGTTGAAATTTATTAGTAAATCAATTTTAATGTGATTCTTTCTCTCTCTCTCTACATAGCGATAAACAATGATTGTAATCCCCAGAAATAAGAAGGCAATTTAATATGAGATTTCATTGGACAATTTAATTATCAAGAAAGCATTTGAATTCCATTTAAAACAACTTTATATCACACCTTTTGGATAGACCAACAATAATACCATTTGTTTCTTTATAATACCATTTGTTTGTAAAATCCCAAGATTTATTTTTGGTAAATTTAATGAGGGAATGTAATTAGAAGAACATATCAAAAAATTAATTGTATATTTTTCATTTTAAAAATTGAATTTTGTAATAAGGAAGTAATAAAAAGCATTTTTATTAAGCAGACTACAGTTTCCCAGAAAGTCGGGCAATACTGTAATAATTATAGATATATTCAAATATATAGATGTGGAAAAAAATTATAGAACCGAATAAATTCTTTTGTATTTTTCAAATATTTAAATATTTAAAAAATATTAGCAATCTTGTCTATAACACTTCAATTAAAAATATATAAATTTCTTATTAATATGCGAGTATTTCTAATTTTCGATATCCAAAATATGCATTTATTTTAAATTAAAGAAATAAATACAAATACAATTTTAGGTTGAGTCTTATTGCTGCTACTGTGAAATTATAAATTGTATACGAATCATTTATTTAAGATATAAATTAACTGTATAGTTCTATGATGTAACTAAATACATAAACATGTGCTGAAAATCCTATTAATTTTTACATAGATCCCAATTCATCTTCATATCCAAAAAGCTTTTCTGAATAACTTATTTATGAATATCACCCAAAAATTTATTGACATTTTTAACAAGCTCTTCCAATCCAATAATTCAATTTATTTTTATTATGATGCTGCTGTATAAAGAATGTATTTAAGAATTTATCTAAGTGGTTTTTGTCCTTTTTCTGCTGCTTGTCTAATTGCATGTGTATTGCTTTGAACTATATATACGTATATACACATAATATAATATTATGCTATACCACATGGCCGCAATTCAATTATTTTATTAGACAAAAAGGCCTAGACGGCAATTGCTTTGATTGCTGTTGGTACTAACCGCAAGGCTCACTTTCTCTATCTCTTATGCTCTGGGAAAAGAGCAACCGCAACTATGATAAGGACGCAAGGCAAAGACTGATGGCAAAAATGCGTTATGAAATAAAATGTTGGCCAGACTCAGAGTCAGAGTCAGTCTCAGTCTCAAGTCAAGAAGATGGGTCAACCCTTCGCATCGGAGTTCAAATATGCTCCACTCTGCTCTGTCGATCTCAAAAATTTAACCGCTACGCTGATGATGGCAGCAATTAAACGGAAAATGCCGGGGCCAGAAATTCTAGAGAATTTGTGGTACAAAAATTCAATTAATTTTGGGCGATGCGCGTCCTTTTACAGACAATGGAATTAGAGAAAGGGGGAAAAGTGGGTTAAGGGATGCGGCATTGTCATGTGTCTTTCTTGTGGTTAGAAAACTATAATAAATTATGCTACGACATCCGCTTGTTTGGTCTCTTGCCTCTTGATTAGCATAGCAACAGCTAATCCTTCCCCTTCCCTCCTTTAAAATAAGCTAATATCAAAAAAAAAAAAAAGATGCTGCGTAAAATTAAATAAATTGCTTTCCAGAAATGAGAGCTAACATTACCCCCAACAACTTGAAGTTTGAAGGGGGATGGAGATGCGCAAATTAGTTGCCTGATTCTCTAGAAAAATCTCATCACACACCAAGGGTTTCACTATTGGCATCGGAATGATGCTGAAAATTAAGTTATCAAGTTGTGTGGAAACTATAAATTAATTGGTTTATTGTGTTACACAATTAAAAGAAGGCGTGCACTAAAGTTAGACCAGCTAGTTTCTCATGTTGCCTCTCTCAGTGTGTAAATGTGTGTGTGTTGGTATAATGGAATAATCAAATTAATTATAATAAAGACAGCATTGCAATCATTTGAAACGTAAGACGCATGCCATCTGGCAAATAAAATGGGTCTAGAAAGAAATGACACTGTTCTATAATTCACTTTAGAATCAATTACCTACGAAATGCTCGAAGGATACTTAATGGCCGATGCATTAAGTAATAGTCTCAGTAATTTTAGCATCACAAAGTATATAACAAAAAAATAAATAAATAAATTTAAGGTAAAAAAAAAAAGCAAGAAATGAAAATATTACTTTAAAAATATGTATAATGTACCTTAAAGTGTGCTACACTAAATTTCTAATGATAGTCCAGTCAAATGTCAAGTGGCATATACTCAAATTATTTCAAATAGAACCAACTCAAATTCTTTCAAGCCAACCAACATCAAAAAACGCATCCTATTTTAAATGGTAATAATTTTGCTATTTTATAACATCATTTTTAAGTTAGTAAACGTTTTAATTTAATCTATATAATTATACATTTATGATCTTCATTGAAGTCGCTAATGAGCAACTTTAATAACTTTGAACTACCATAACCTTGTCAAAAGTCAATCAATTTCCATTCGCAATGTAAAGTTGTGCATGATTTTACCTCTAAATTCGTTCTACATTTAAATTTTGTTCACTTTTAAAAATATTTGAAAATCGAATTTTTT
This sequence comes from Drosophila kuntzei, assembly GCA_035042165.1. NCBI lineage: Eukaryota > Metazoa > Arthropoda > Insecta > Diptera > Drosophilidae > Drosophila > Drosophila kuntzei. The sequence continues at coordinate 288,877 of JAWNLU010000472.1, read as the reverse complement.
TGAAAATTTACTTTGTTACCCCTTTGTCTTTTTTGATATTTTCGAAAAAATTCAAATTTTAAAAATCAATAAAAATTTAAATGCAGAACCAATTTAGAGGTTAAATCATGCATAAATTTACATGGCGCATGAAAATTTATTGACTTTTGATAAAGTTATGGCAGTTCAAAGTTATCAAAGCTGCTAAGTACCTGCGACAGCCAGTTCCGAAATTAACCCTTAATAATGAATCGGTTGCTAAACGGTTTATGGGTTTCGGTACAGTGGAAAAAAAATTTCGGTTACGGTTTCAGTTACGGTTACAAATTTCAATCGGTTTTCATCGGTTAAAGGTTACGGTTTCGGTTAAGGTTTTAATCCCTGGTTACTATATAAGTGGAATTTTCTGAATTCCGAATTTCAAGTGCACATATATCTGTTCAGTGAAGAGGCAACACTTTGGCTCTGCAAAATTGATCAACTGAAGCACTCTCAAAATCACTCTCTACCCCTTTTACTCTCACTTTTTATTTGGAAATACTAGTAAATGGTTGTTGTGCTCTCTCATTACAGATGCATTTCACACCAATTCTCAAATTTGGTAGTTGTCTTTCAGGCCAGGAGCTAAGTAAATTGTAGTGCAAGCAAACTTGTCCCATCTTTTGGAGAGTGTCGGGGAAGTGAGAGAGAACGGGAGGAGGTGGAGTGTCTAAACTGTAGCTGTAGTTACAGACATACGTTGGGTTTGCTGTCGTCAACCGCAGCGGCGTTGAGGCCACTCCACGCATATGCAAAATATTTAAGTGCAGCCGGCAAAGAGCAAAGCAAAGCAGCTAGATTCAGCCACGCCTACTTTTCTGCCTCTGTTCGCCTCCCAGCGCCTTTCCCCTGCCCACAATCTCTGCATTTGCAGCACTCAAAAATGTTAACCGTCTTATTTTTGTGAGAATGCCAACAACGTTGCACACAGTCGCACACACACACACACTCGCAAACACACACATTTCGAGTGCTACACAAACATTTGCACAGTCAAACGGCGCGAATAGCGACAACCTCGTCAGGCTTTCCAGCCTTTCCTTTTCTCCATTCTCCATTTACATTCTCTTTCCTCGCCGTCAACTTCCGGCACCTTAGCCCAAAATGTATGCAGCATACTCGGTATAATTATTGATGGAGTGCAGGGAGGCCTCTTTTGGCAAACGATGAGCACTCCTCTCATCTCTCAGCTCTCAACTCTCTCTCTTAACTCTCATCATCATGGTACAACACTTCACTTCATGCTAGTTAATGTTGTTAGCAGGTGCTCGAGACATTTGCATATGCTTGCGGTTCATTGCGAGTGCGAATCCATTAAAATTAAGTGAATACCCCTGCTCCCCCTGACAAGATTCTCAAGTGCAACACCCTCTGTCCCCCACTGTATCCCGTTGTATCATTTGCTCATTAGTCGCAGGCAATTTTCTAGTTTTTTGCAATAAATTCCGATGGTTTTGCAAAAAAAAATAAGTAGGATTGTGAGAGAAGCGTGTGCTCGATTGCTAAATACTCTGTATTTTACTCTGAGATGCCCTAAAATGTTCTCAACATTCTAATATAATTACTTTGCAATAAGCGCTCCCTAGGTGGCGCTAATAAATCATTTTATTTGTTGTTTGTAATTTAGTTTTCAGGACAGATATTAAAAGATCTAAATGTTCGATAAAGGTGTCTCTATCACTTATATTTTCAAGGATTGACGAATTTTAAAGGTGTGACACAAATAACACAACAGACAGGGATTTATGCTTATTAAACTTGGAATAATATGTATTTTAGATATTTCTTGCACTTTCATTATAATATGCGCGAAATATTATACTGATTATGATGTCTCCCGCTCTAATATTTTCAACGATCGAAAGAAGGGACTGAACGGATAAGGATTTATTCTGATCTAACTTGAAAAACCTCCAACATACATTTGAAGAAATCTTTAATATTAATTTTAGATTTTCCTTGATCTTACATTATAGTATACTCAAAATATTATATTGATTATGGTGTGTCTAGCTCTTATATTTTCAAGGATTGACAAATTTTAAAGGCAACACTTGAACACTTTGTATTTGAACAAATCAATAATGTGCCGTCCCTCTGTCAATTTTCAATGAGTACAGGGTATAATTAGTTGGAATTGAGCATGGAAAACACACTGATCGAATGGCAAGCGAAAAAAGTCAATATAAGGAAATTAATTTCGCAGTTGTAGAGCAGGCGGGGGAAAGATGGTAAGAAGGCGGGGCAAGTCGGATTGGTGACCAAGACATAAAATTCAATTAGCCCGCACACACACATACACACACACTTGTACATCCACACACATGGAGTATCTTGGAAGGACTCGTCAGGTTCACTTGAAGGAGTTACTTGGACTTTGGTGGCCATTTCTGCTGCTGCTTGCAACATAAAAGCAATTGAAAGAACATGCGAAAAACAATAAAAAGAAATTAAGGTAAAGTAGCTGCAAAGAAGGGGGACAACAAGCTAAGGATAAAGTGTGGGGAGAGAGAAAGAGGGGAAGAGAGGAAGAGGAATAGCAGAATCATTGAATCATTTAATTAGCGTTTAGATTGCGCACAAGGCACACACACACACACATATATGTACACACAAAGCACATGTGTAGTTTATTGAATGTACATGCATATGTATCTATGTATATGTGCGTGTGTCTGTGTGTGGTTAAGCATGTGTGGGTGAGACAACCACAAGCACAAGAAGCATTTTCAATTAGTTGCCGACCAATTTATGCGGCTAACTGCGAAGGGGAGAAACAGGAATATGTCTGTGTGTGTGTGTGTGTGAGTACGTGTGTGTGTTTATGTGTATGTGTGAAATAAATTCAATGCTTTCGTCACATTTTCACTTTAAGAGGCAACCAGCTAGCCAGGCCAACACCAGTCAGGCAACCAGGCAGCTTCATCTTTAGCAAGGATAAAACCACAAAACCGTCGCAACAACAAAGGCCCAGCGGGCTGTGTGGCTAAAAAGGAGGAGTTGGGGGGGAGCAGGTCAGTAGCAGGATCGGAAGCAGAGAGCAACGAGCAACCGCAACAAGCCAAATAAATGTGCTCGCTTTTCTTTAACCATTTTACTTCTTCACTGGCCATGGCACAAAGAAGCCGCGGGCATTTAAAAAAATAAAATAAAAAAAATATGTATAAAAATGTATATACCCCCATATATAATTATTTACAATGTCTTCAGCTTTTTTGCAAGAACGTAATACTTACATATATATATACAAACTTATATATATAAAAAAAATACCCAGCACTTTATCGTAATGAACAAGTAAAGTAATTATAAAGCCATATTGTACCCAGAAGAAATGCTTCAATTGAAACTAATGGAAACAGTTAATGGCCAAGCGAACATTTGGGCCATAACACGAATCATAATAATATTACTAATTAAACGTTTTACTTCGAATAATTCGTAAAAAAACATATGGCAGCGATCATTATAAGAGAACTAGACACCAAAAAAAGAATAACATAGATAGAATATCAATTGTTTTTTGTATTCCCATTTTTCAATGTCAGTTAGGTAATTTAAAGATGATAAACAGCACTATTAAAAGTCGAATCTTTTTCTATTAATTAAAATCCTCCGTTTTCTAAAGTTTTCAGAGTAAGATGAGACACCCTACTCTGTATGTTCAGCTGAAAAGTATGCAATACTTTCCATTTGTGTCTGCACATTCAGTTTTATACAGTAAAAAAAAATTAATTTATTTTCTCAATTGTTTTCCTATATTAATTAAATTTGTAAGACTATATAATTGTTTAATAACCAAATTAATATAATGTATCCTTATTATTTTCTCACCATTTTAAAATCAAGACAATATTTAACTATAGGTAATAAAGTATAATAGTATGTAATTTATGAAAATATTTTTGGGATCCAGTTCAGGTTCGGCTGCAAGGGATGTTTAATGTTACCGATTAAACTACTATAGATTCATATGCATAAATTATTACTATAGTTATAAGGTAAATAACAATCGTACTCATAAGGAAGTTGCATAATAAATAATATTAGCATTTACGCAGCGCGATGGGGACGGGATTGCAAATCATATGCTATAACATTATATATGCATAGCCTGGTCAATTGAAATGAAATTGGATTCTGTCCATTCGACAGCAGAAGCAGCGGCAACATGACATCGAATATCGATGGTTATCGAATAGCGGGGTAGAGGGAAGGAGGTATAGTTCACCACTCGTGCCAGTTGAATGACACAAATTTTTATTGCCTTTCAACGTAGCTGACTTGATGATACGGAGTAAATTAATGTAATGTGGCAAACGAGCAGCTTCTACCCAATAAAAATCACGCAAGCTGACCAACTCAGACATGCGGGCATTGGCCAGGCCAAGAACAGGTTGGCAAACAGGTAGCCACAGTATGGTAGATAACCGAGCGGGCCATGCGACGTGACAGAGTCCCAGACAATAATGCACAATAATTATATAATGGAGCTATTATCCGAGAGTTGCAGGCTCAAAATTGGCTACGATGTGTATAAGCCTATAAACCACTGCCACACAATTTCCACTTGCTTGATGGACTTTCGATTCGCAAACGCATTGAATTATGCGAAGAGATGGGAGGGAAATTGGGAGTTAGGGAGCTGGGGAAATTTGGGTAGAACAACCTACCCAAAACTGTCACAGCAAATATTTCAAGCCAACCGCCGTACGGGTTACGAGAATGCGCCGGAATCAGTCAAACGTGTTTTGAGAGCGTCCTTCAACCCGCTCACACACACACACCGACACACATGGCAAAGGACAAGCCAATGGCCCAGGCACGCTAGGCTGGATACAAGTCGAAGGGTCCCGATACAGTAAAGCTATTTTAACAAGGGCCAGACCCAGAACACAAAATGGTAAGATAGGCAGCAACAACAATAACAACAACAACCAAGAAAAAGAGACAACATAAAGGGTAAAAAATAAAAGAAAGAAAAAGAGAGCAGGCTCCATTTACGCTTGCTTAGTTCCTTTTAGTATAAAGTTTAAGCTTAATCCAGCATAAAATCAACTGGTAAATTTTTTATGTCGACTGCGCACAGCCGAAAAAAGGCTGCAAGATTAAAGAGTTAAGCGCTAAAACCCGATCCCAAAAACCCAAACCCTCTCGGAAAAAGAATAAAATGTGAAATAAAGCTCACACGGCGTGTCAGAAACTATTCACATTGATTATCGTTATGACAACAAAAATGGTAGATGAAATGAGATGAAGGCGTGGCTTAAACCGTAAACCAGTTATGATGAGCACGCACTTTAAATCTACATACCATACATACAAACTTTATTTATGTACAGTATATTTACTTAAATATATGTATATGTATATGTATATATTTATATTTTACTTGTAGAAGAACACGCTCTGGGCATTGTGCATGGCCAGCCAGGTGCGTTTTGCTAAAGCGGAAACACGTCTGTCGGCCATTTTGTTTGCAATTTGAAATTAAGCCGGATGTGTTAAAATATGCAGCGTTGCCTGACACAGTCTCTGACAATCCGAAACGATGACAAGCAGACTTTTTCAGTCATATTTAGTATAGTGTAAATCACATCTATTATATAAAATACATATTCAAAATATTTTACAACATTTTGCAACACTTGTTGGTTCCTTTACAGCAGTTCAATTGCTCCTCTCATAATGTTTTACGCTTGGCTGCATTTCTGCAGCTGCCGTTATCATTCACCAGGGCTGCACAAAAAAAATCGGCAATGAATCATTGTTCAGTATAAATGCATATATCATTTTATTGGCACTGAGAAATTTTATAATATTTACTTGAAGATTTGCTAAATGTTTTAACAAATTTGCGGTTCAAAAGAGTCTGTGTAAATTATAGAAAAAAAATATTTTAAATTCTTGATCTAGTAAAACTCGAAATAAAATGGATCCTTTTTGATTTTACACATATTTAAAAACTTGGAATTCTCTGAGAATTAAATTAGTCTGATATTAGTTAATAAAAAGGAAAGGAAGGATTTTTTACAAGACATACTTTTAGGTGGCAGTCTGGAAATCGAATCCAGTTACTTTTCAAGCCGAAATTCTAAATTCTAACCATAGAGCCATAGGACTTCTAAAAGAATTCTAGCTCCACATTTATATTTTGAAGATGTTGATAAAGCACTCAGCAAGAACGCATTCAAAGGCATGCTAATAAATCCAACTAGTTTTAATAAAATTATTATTATCATGCATCTTTCACACCATTTTCTAGTTTTGAAGCAAAACCATTCTCGATACGAGCTCGACAGACATTCAGTTAGTTCACATGAATTATTTTCTCTGATTCGGTTCAATGTCATCAATCGTTTTCAGTATCCCTTACAATGCCATTTACTGACAGTCTACCAATAACCGACTCTTCTCTCGACTTCTTGCCTCTCGTCTCGTCTCTGGCCTATTGCTCAACACAAGTAAATATAATTCCATTGCGTTGCTTTCAGGCGCATCGTAAAAACACTTTCGACTTTCGTGTACATTGATCTATGCAGCTGCTGTTGCTGCTGCTGCAGAGGCGCCAAAAAGTTTGTCCTGACATCATTTTGCTTTTGCTTTAGCCTTTTTGCCATTATAAACTGATTTATTGGTTCATTTCCCAGTGCCCTGAGTGGAGTAAGTGCAACAGCCGAAGCTCAAAGTGACCTCTCAGTCATGGGTTAAAGTTGTTGCTTCGTTTTACTTGCCACCTTTTTGGCCAAGCATTGTCAAGGGAGGCGCAGAAGAGGGGAGTGATGTTGGCAACTCTAAATTGGATTTGCCATTGCCTCCTGATGATGATGCATGCGACAAGTGACTTCAATTTGCTTCTTTCTTATGCGGCATACTTCTTTTTTAAGGCATAAGATGGCACCATAAAAACACTCGATGAAACTGAAACTTTAAGCCGATATCAAATCTTTCAATAATTAATATTGTACTCACACAGGCAGACTCATAAATAAACAGTGCAGAGTCTGGCAAAGGCAACTGGTAAACTTTTTCCTCAGCTCAGTTAGGCACACACACAGACACACACACACTCACAATTGCTCGCACACACCTGTACACACACACACAGACAGAGCACGTATTCATTTCCGGCTATAGCATTTACCGTGCATATCCTGGCAATAGCGAACTAGGCAGCATCCTTTGCCCAGCCTAAAATACACTCTATTGTTGGATTTGTAATTGTTGTTATGCTTGTTGTTCTCCTCATTGTTGTTGTTTTTGTTGTTGTTGTTGCTGCTTCTACTGTTGCCTAAGCTGTGTGCCAACGTCGATACAACAAGCTTTCAGATTTAATTTTAATTAGGTGCTATTGAATTTATAAATTTTTCAACTGCTGTCGCTGGCGCTCGTAAAACTTTTACGCCATTGAAAGTTTTCTGGGAAATTTCGGGTTGGAATTGGGGTTAGGGGTTTTAGGTTTTTGGCTTGGGGTTTTCAGCTTTAGCACACAAGCAAGCCGTAATCATAGCCTGTTGCCTGACACTAATAACAATAATCGCAAATTATATTTTCATGAATTTTCAACTCGTAATTACTAATATTTTCTATATAGTATTTTTGGCGCCGCCATTCGATGGCGCATAATTAAAATTTGTTGTCCACCGGGAGTTGTAGCAGAGCAAAGGGGGGATAAAAGAGATGGGAAGTAAGTACAATGAATAACAATGTACATTAATTTTGTTTATTAATTGTATATTTGCGTAGGCTGCATATTAATATTTGGCGCTAATCAATAATATGAGGTCCACTTCAAAACAGATTACTTTTATTTTATTGATTCGCAATGGGAAAACTAATGAATTTGCATTCATTTTTTTTATAACTGCAAATGCCACTTAATTTCTTGATGAATATTAAGTGCCATAAATTGACACATATTTAACTCCATTGAAATCTAGATAAATAGCCTATTATTTACAATTTTACCACACTTGACAGTAGATTTTGCTATATCCTTGGAGTGATTATTGTTTAGTTTTTTTTTCGTGTGGATTTCATTAGTTTAAGATCGATAGGGAATTGGAACATTTCAAAAAATCAGCTTCAGAACGTACTGATTAATTTTTTAATATGAGTTTAAAACTGATCGGAATAAGACAACAAAAAAATCAGACGAAAATTCTCCATTTATTTTGCACAATTTAGGATGTTTTATTCCGCTTCAAAGATCATACGAAGATTTTTTTATCAGTAAATAAATATAATCGGCGGATAAATCTTTAAATATAAATATTTAAAGAATCTACTTATAAGGTTTTAATAACTGAATTAAAGAAAATATTTAAAAATACTTTTGAACATAGTTACAATAGTTTTCAATGTCATTTACAAGTAAAAATGTTTTCGTAAGTCAAATTAAATTAAAGGTTGCAAAAGATAACTCTAAGAAAACTTGAATTAAACTAGCTAAAGAAATATTAGAAATACAATGCGTGAGCCATGTTGTCGGCTTTTGATCTCCTGTCTGAGCCTTCTTTTATGTCTTGCCAATCTGAGTCCAATAGCTTCTAAATCAACAGCCTTAACTGATGGCGAATTCGCAAATAAGTTACTCCTACGACTGTGGATCAATTGTACAGATCGCAAATACGAATCCACAAATATAGTGCATTCGCAATATTGGGTAATGGTTAATTATATTCGTGCAAATCACGGTGATTTGCGATGTTCCTCGACTGTAACCTACACCACCCATGCGGACTATCGTTATCTGGAGAATGTGGTGTCATTGGTGGAACGTTGGCGAGCTCCGATTAGTTTGGCTCTCTATGCACCTGGCTTGGATTTTAAGCCCACTATTTTGAGCATACTATGGCTTCGAGAATGTGAACCACAGCGTGAATTGATCCAAAAATGGGTTAGTTTTCATATATATTTTAACGTTGATCAGATACCGAACGATATACCGAGAGAACGTACATTACTGCAATGGAAAGTGAATTGCAATCAACCGGCACCATTTTTAAATGTTCCTAAATCTGAACTCTACAGATGGGGAAAAAATCTTGAATATCCCGTGAATGTTGGACGTAATATAGCCAGAAATGCAGCTCTAACTCATTTCGTGTTGGCCTCCGATATTGAACTTTATCCCTCACCGGGTTTGGCAAATGGATTTCTTCAAATGCTAAGTCGTAATCTAGATACGTTTAAGTCTCGGAAAACCATTGTCTATCCATTAAATATTTTCGAGGTACAGAAAAGTATTGCTGTGCCAAATACGAAATCAAAGTTACAATATCTGCTTGCCAAAGGATACGCTCAGTCCTTTCATATCAGACTCTGTGCATCATGTCACAATGGACCACGATTGCGAGAATGGATTAATTCAATTAATCCTTCAAAAACCATTAAAGTTTTTCACGTGAGCAAACGGACTGCACAATATAATTATTGGGAACCCATTTATATTGGCACAACTAAAGATCCTCTCTACGACGAGCGATTCACTTGGGAGGGCATGTGGGATAAACTAACCCAAGCTTATGCTTTATGCGTTTTGGACTATGAATTTCATACGCTGGATAATGCATTTTTAATTCATAAGCCGGGTATTAAAAAGAGCAACAGAAATAAGGCACGATTGGCAAAGGGATTACGATCCTATCAGTTCATACAAAGAGAGATTCTTCTAGAGTTCTTCGAGAAGTATGGATGGCACGAGAATTGCACTATATAGTGAAAATATATCCATCATATACTCAGTGTTCAAATTAAAAGTTAATCTTGTAAATAGATATAATTGCATATTTAAAGGTCAATAATTTGCATTTCCAATAAAGTTTCCTGAACTTTTCATGTGAAAGTAGAATGACATAATTTTCAACAATTTTCGAATTTCCTTCTAAATAAAACTTTGAAATTAAGTTTGAGGTCAATTGAAATTAAATTAAGATTTTAATTGTACAACTAGAGAACTTTTTAGGATTTTTCATCAGTGAGAGAATATTTTCTGAAATCGGTAAGTACATATTAACTCTTTTTAAAGAAAAAACTGATCAGAAAAATATGAATAAATTACTAGTTAGTAAGGTATATACTTTAAAAATTTCTCTTATAGAGAAAATTGAGAGGTAATGTTTTTCAATTTCTGTATTTTACTATTTTTTTAACAAATCCATTTCAAAGTAAACATTTGAACCAATTCCAAATTAATAGCATTTTGATATTGAAAATATTTTTTAGATTTATAGAGCAAACAAATTTTTGATATACAGAAATCAAATGCACTTTGGATGCATCATGTTGCTCGTATCTTATTTATGTGTATTTTTAACAACAATTACAACTACATAAAACATTGTAAAATATTATATGAACTGCAAACCTAAATAAATATTTATTATTTGCACTGTTGTGTTTTATATGCTGCGGAAAGCGATTGAATGGGATGCAATTGGCATGGGTTTGATGATGGTTTGGGTGATTGCCACGCCCAGTTCAAACAATTTGTTTGAGTTGGTGGAGAGTCATTGGCATAATTGAATATCAATTCATTTTAAATGCGCGCCATGGGCGTAAAGCGCATCGGATGTTAGGAAATGATTGCTCCCTTCAGTCTCCCTTTTCCGCCATCGATTGTCACTGCTGGCTAAAACCTCAAATTATGGATATAATTGTGAGAAGCAGATAAGGAAGGGGAACTGCAACAGGAGATTCTGCAATATTTATAACATAAATTATTAGCATACAAAATGCAATTGATGCCCTCTAGTGATTAATTAAAATGTTTCACAGCACATATAAATTTATATTGTTTATTGCAAAATATATATGTATCTGCACAATGGAGAGGAGGAAAAAGCTGTGTGTAATATGACCAATAATTTGGCGGAGGTCAAGCGCCATTTTTGTGGTCCACTGCACAGTAAAAACGAAACCAAACTCAAACCCCAACCCAAACCCCAACCCAAACCCAATGTAAATCCAACCAGACGAGGCACAGTCCGACCCAGTTTAAGGGACATCACAATGACATGGCAACTTGGCGAAACAAAGTGAGACGAAAAGTTTTTGCAAGAGACAAATGACCCTTAAAGTTAAAACTAACAGTGACTAAATGGAGACAAGAGCAAAAAATTTGTGTGTGCTCATCCTGAGGCAGATGAAGAAGCAGAAGCAGAAGAATAAGTAGAAGCAACAGAAACAGCAGCTCCATCAGTTGCAAGAACATGAAATCCTTTAATTGCTGCCACCAGTAGCCAAGCAACCGAAGCTTCCATTTATCTTTCAGTCAACTGCTGACGTTACTAGGACTCGCAATGAACTAGGAATATTGGATTGGTATGAGAAAAAAAAAGTGCGGAATGGGAATTGTAGAGCAGGAAGTGGGATTCCAGTTTTGAGATCCCGCTCCAGATGCTGGCCGCGTGAAATTGCAAAAGTGTTTCACCTGAATGCATGCAGTCAGTGGATTTCCAGATGGCACCCTTAGTACATCTGGGGATTCGAAACAAGAAAGCATAATACAATGGCATTCTCGAACATAAAGAACAATATTTCAGTTAAATGTAGTCGAAGCTTTTATACACAACCCCTGAAATATTGCACTAATAGCAACAGTTGTTTTCTAGAAACTTTAGCAAAAAGTTAAGACTAGATAAAAAAAGAAATAGTTTTGGAAAATATTGAGAAACGAGAAAGTTTAACATGTATATTTCATGGTATAAGATATACACTTTATACACTAATAAAAAATATATCGTTCTTAACGCATTCCTTATACGAAAATTCCTTGTTTTGAATCAAATATTAACTTTTTGTTTAAAAAATGAGTCACAACACTTAAATATTATTAAAAATATAGAAAACATATGGATTTTAAGGTCATTTATTTGTACATTTTATGTTTTTTTGTTATCTTAAAGTTGTCTTGTTTAAAAAAAATAATTTATTAAAGATAAATATTCTTGATTTTATCAGAGTATCGATAGGATATTATAAAGTCAGAATCTAATTAAATATTTTTATGTATGTATACATATCTTAAGAATATCTTGAGATATCCTACAGTTTTCGATCTTTCGACATAAACCTGCAAGATATAATCTTAAAAGGCCCCGTTAATTTTAAGACAAACTTAAAGTGAAAAATTTAATGTTTGAATCATAGAACGGAATATAATAAAATAAAATAGTTCAGATTTCTAGCCTTGTTGAGACTATAAAATAGGAACCAAATATTTTCTAGATAGTCTATACATTCTCGGCAAGGGCTCAAACTTATCCTACATACCCTATAGAAATAGAGTATAATAACTACACACAAAAAGTGCAGAAGAATAGAATGAGAATGCAAACAAAGAAACCAACAAAAGCAATAACAACTGCAAGAATAAAAAAAACTTTAAACAATGGGCTGGGAGCAGACGTCAAAGTGAGCGATTGTTGAACCGTGTCATGGGGCATCAATGGTAACGAAGTGGATACTGGACGAGGCAAATTCCCAAATGCCTTCCACCACACACAAAAATGAGCAACGCAATATAGAAACAATAGAAAAATACGAGACGAAGAGGACTTTGGATTGTAGCAGGAAGGATTATTAAATGTGCTTTCAATGAAAATGGCAATGCATTGAATAATCCCAGAGCAACAGGAAGCATAATTTTCATTTGATGTCAAGCAAACTGTGGTCAGGTTTCACAAAAGGCAAATGAGAAAAAAATAAGAAAAAATAGGAAAAAATAGGAAATGGAAAACGGGGTGCTCCATCAATTTTCAATTTGCCTATGCAAAGAATGACACTTTACACAGAAACGTCGATCAAAAAGGCGTTTGAATTGAAAAGCGTTAAAAGAAAGAAATGGCGCGACATGAAAAGCTAATGCAAACATGAAGCCAAATCAAAAGGGATCTTAACTCACCATCTTTAGAGGCAGTATCTGTTCAGCATCTTAAGAAAATTCTAATTTTGATGTCAAACAGCGATTAAAAGAAACGAGATTACCTTTTGCATATTGCATGAGATGCATTTTCTTCTGTTTGCTTAGCTTCTACTTACTTAAGATGTGTGTGTGCGTAGGTGTGAGTGTGTGTGTGTGTATTTACCTCATTTGCACTTTGGCTGACTGGTAAAAAAAAAGAGAATGTGCTGTGTCAGGCAGGTGCAACTGATGTCAATGATGACGTTAACAAGTCCAATAACTGCTATGCACCATTTTGCATCCCCATCGATGCAAATAAGAAGCGAATGACACAACCGAAAAGCGACAAATCTGTTTGAAAAAACATACAGACGGATAGTGGAATTGACTGAGTGACATAAGCACTCAGCGTCTATATATATATATATGTTCTCGTATATTGGTGCAGTTTAGTGACAGCCGCTTTTGGCCAACCGCAATATAGAAAAGCCGCACACGCAAAAATCTGTTAAAATTTCATCATAGAGAGACCAGGAAGCGACCACGGCAATAGGCGCTTAAAAAAGCTAATGGAACGTACTGCAATGACTGTCCAATTCAACACACAGACACACCGTATATACACACACACTTCAACACACACACACTCAAATGAATGTATGAGTATCAGGCCCCAAGCCAAAAACCGCCCACTTATGCACTCTCCACGTACAATTTCCGGTTGAACACATTTTGTGGTCGGGCGCAAATGCATTTATATTTGAGCAGCAGCAGCTACAACAACAGCAACAACTGGAACAACAGCAACAACAACAACTGAAACAACAACAACGAAACAAAAACAGACGCTTTGCACAAAGCTTAAGCCATTTCATTTTTGGTTCGTTGGCGCTTGTACCATTTGCTATTTTGCACTGTTCCACACACACACACACACACACACAGTTTTTATAACCACTGCGATAGAGTGAGGGGTCAACAGGGGGTTCGCAGGAGGTCAACCACAGTGCGCTCATATTTCTTAGACCTCATATAAACACTCACAGAAACTAATAGAAAGCAAGTAAACCAAATAAACATTTTGCTGAAAACTAAACAAAAGCTATCAAGGCATGGAATGCCAAAACTTTACTTCACTTTCAACTATTTTTGCTTTAAATAATAAATAAGAGAGAAAATTTATTAAATTATAATAACAATAAATATTTGTATTACATACGTCGAATTTTTCGAAATGCAAACTGCATTAAATGCTAATTCTAAATATACAATAATTAACAAAACTATTTGAAAAATTTGAAAAGCTATTGAGTTGGTAAAATGAGATGTATTTATTATTAACAAATGATTGTATTACACACGAAAAATTTGTGGTAACAAAAGTGCATTAAATCTAATTCTGCAGCAACTATTTGGGAAATATTAAAAACAGTTGGGTACCTAAAAGAAGAAGCATTTTAATTGTTATATTTTATTATTACCAAAATTATAACCAGACTTTCAGTACTCACATTAAACAAAACTTTACTTCACATTCAACTATTTTTGCTTTAAATAATAAATAAGAGAGAAAATTTATTAAATTATAATAACAATAAATATTTGTATTAAATGCTAATTCTAAACATACAATAATTAATACAACTAATTGAAAAATTTGAAAAGCTATTGAGTTGGTAAAATGAAAAGCATTTATTATTAACAAATAATTGTATTACACACGAAAAATTTGTGGTAACAAAACTACACTAAAAACTAATTCTGCAGCAACTATTTGGAAAATATTAAAAACAGTTGGGTACCTAAAAGAAGAAGCATTTTAATTGTTATATTTTATTATTACCAAAATTATAACCAGACTCTCAGTACTCACTTTAAACAATACTTTAACATAGAAATATTTGTAAATTCCATTTATACATAAATAAAAAATAATTTAAAAAAAAACCCAACTGCATATAATGCTAGTTGTTGAAAAACTACTTATAAAAGTTAATGAAACTAATTGGAAAATTTGAAAAACTTATGTTTGCAAAAGCAGAAGCATTTCGGTCTGTATAAATTGTATTATTTAAAATATTTTTAGTAATTTGAAACAGACGTACGCAAACTTTAAGTAATAATTTTAAACAGTATTTTGACATGAAACTATTTGTAAATTACATCTGTCAGATATAAGAGCTTTATTTTATTTGAAATACTTGTATTACAAACGAAACAATTTTCAGTCAAATTGCAAAAATAAAAGGTAAATTGTACTACAACTTATAAAAATAAGTTCAGTTGATAAAATGAGTTACATTTCGGCTTGTACATTTTAATATACATTTGTATTATAAATATAATAACAGCAGAGGTAGAGTCGACATTTAACACTAATTGTTAATTATATGTTGACTATGAATGACTTTACACAATCGAATCAATTTTCATCTGTTTTATTTAAAAAATTATTGAAGTTATTTATTAAATTCTGAACATAATTCCGTTCAATTAAAACTCAAAAAATGGTTATAAATATTAAAAAAAAATAAAGCACGATAACGTTAACGTCCTGAAGGGTTTACAGTCTTGACACAACGTATATTTTAGTAGAATTACTTTTCTCAACAGTAAAAGAAGATATACTTTATGGGTTTTTGACGCGGCTCGCAGAGAGTGTTCGAGTTGCAAGTTCATTTGTAATTTATTAAACGCAGCTATAAACAAATCGAAAGCGAGTGGCCGCAATGGCCGCATGAATTTCGATTTAAGCCTGATCCAGACGAGGCGGATGCGGCATTGGCAACAGCAAAATGGCAACAACAAATGGCACAATAGCTTGCCGAGAGTCACTAAGTCAGTTGGTCTGGAGTTCCGGACAGCTTTTGCAATGGCAAATGGAATTGTGGCGCGTATTTGTGGGTTGCAGGCACGCACAGTCCCCCCTTCTCTCTCTCTCTCTCCTACTACACTCTCCCCCTTCTGCTGAGTGTCATCTGTAGAACTTGAACTGGGATTGGGATTGGGTTTGGTAGGAGATCTGCACATACATACATAAATAGCATGCGGCAGGCTGTGCTTCCAATGGACACTAGGCTAATTTACTTCCCATATGAACCAAACAAAACCGAACATCTATGCATACATGTATACATGTACACACAAATACACACACACACACATATAACGGGCGGGAGTGATTTTCTGTGTCATTTGGTTGTAATCGTGTCTGTAGTTTGTTACTTATTACTATGTGAGTGTGCCAAATGGCATACATGACTGTCCATATGTAAGTATGTACATATGTGTATGTGTGTGTGTGTGTGTGTGTGTGCGTATGCAGTTTGACTTGTCTTAATGGTCATGTTAAACAAATGTTTATCAAGCCATGCAGATGCTGCAATTGCTGCATAGACTACGCCCACTTTCCACCCCAACCCCCCTAGTCCTGTTTAGGCCCATTAGTCATTTTGGCCAGTTGAATTTGTTGTTGTTTTTCTTGTTGTTGTAATATGGCATTAGCCACTCCACTAGCTACTATAAAATGAGTAATGTTAAATGAAATATGCATAAGCTGCATAGAAACTGCTAAGGTTAAGGTTAAGCGGTTTGTCAAATGTGAAAGGGCAGCAGAAGGACCACAGAACCACAAACAACAAGCTACAAGTTACAAGCTGCAAAACTTAAGCCAAACAGCATCATATGCTGCAGCTGAAATATTAGACAAATTTCTTACACAAAGATAACAACAAGAAGCAGAGAAACACACACACACACACATATATTACTCACATACACACATATACTCAAATAATAGCACAGTATGATGCGGCCGAGTCATAACCTTTAATTAGCATAATGGGCACAACTTCCTCTAATTATAATTTCTAATATATGTATGTATGTCTGTCTAATGTTAATATATTTCTTTGAATACAAAAAAATAGCATATTAATTATTAAAGAGGTTTTCGCGCAAAATAAATTATTAAATTAACTCATAAATTCAATTTTTGGTAATTAATATAATCATAAATATTTGATTAAGAAATTAAATTTTTCAAATATATAAAATTTGGTGTAGAATCAATTTAAAGGTCAAAATTCACTGTTTGACAGAGTTTTGATGGTTCAAAATATTTTTATAAAAATGTAAGTCGTGAAAAGTCGTAAACTATAGTATAATTGCAAAAATATTAGAAAAAGAAATTGGATTTCCGAAAAATATAAAAAATGTTGTTGAATCAGTGTTTTGAGGGTTCAAAATATTAAAAAAAAAATGTAAATATTGAAAAAACTTTGAACTTACCCAAGTTAAGATGTAACGTCAATTTAGACGGCGAACAATGATTAAAAATAATTTTTGTGCGAAATCACGTACATGTATGTATAAAAATCACAATTAAAAAATATTGAAAAAAATAAATTTTCCAAATTGACAAAATTAAAATGCAGAATCAATTAAGAAGTCAAATCATGATCATATTGTCATTTTGCGTAGTAATCTGTCAAATTGTGACCAAGTTATATCAATTTGAAATTACCAAAAATATACATATAAAAGGGTTAACAAAATAATTGAAAAATAAAAAATATGCTTATGTAGATATGTAAATATTTTAATGTATGTATATGCATATTTTGATTTTAGTAAAATAACGAAATCTGACTGCACAATTAAAAATCAGGTCAATTCATAGTCAAATTGGCATTCGGTAAAGTTTTGATTAATTTAGAAAAGTATAAGATATTTAAAAAAATTGTAATGTGGAAAATTATGATCTTCTACAAATTCTGATGGTGAAAATAAGAATTGAAAAACTATGTTAAATTAATTGATAACTAATTATTGAAAATGTTGCTTTACAGATTTAATTGAGGTATTAAATAAGCAACAGTTACCGAGTAACCGTAAACAAAAACAGAATAGAAGGATTACAAAAACATAAAATTGCACTTAAATGGCATACATACATATGTACATACATGCAAACAGTTAAATTATATGCATATACATACATATGTATATGCATTGTATAAAATACAATCCAATTGCAAGAATTTAATATAATTACACAAACGCATACAAATTCGTATACTAACATATATATGAACATGCATTGGTCTGCTTTTAATTTTGCCAGCTTGTGTTGTTGTTGTTGTTGCCACCCCCGGAGCATACATATGTATGTATGTAAGAAACACGCACGCACACGTTAAGCATAAACACATTGTAGCACTTGACGTGCACTTGCAGCGTTTTACGGATTTGCATATTACAACTCAAACACTTGCACTTTACCAGCAGTAATAACAAATAATAATAATAATAGCACTTGTAACACTTAAATGTACAATTACAAAACGAATTTGCCAATTGGACCAACACGATCTTAGCAAAAGCAAATGGAAATAACTATCGCGCGTAAAATGGATATCGAAACTAACAGACTCAACTGGTCATGTTAACAGACAATCGATCGAATTAAATCTAAAGACTATCGCGCGTAAAATGGATATCGAAACTAACAGACTCAATTGGTGCTGTTATTAAAAAATCTGTCGAATTAAATCTAGTGACTATCGTGCGTAAAATGGATATCGAAAATAACAGACTCAACTGGTCATGTTAACAGAAAATCGATCGAATTAAATCTAATGACTACCGCGGCTAAAATCGATATCGAAAATAACAGACTCAACAGGTGCTGTTATTAAAAATCAATCGAATTAGATCTAATGAATAATGCGACTAAAATCGATATCGAAAATAACAGACTTAGAAAATCTACCGAATAAAATCTAATGACGGGTACGCTGATCAATTGGCATTGATTTAGCTTAGGAATTACAGATTTGCTTCCCTTGCCATTTCATCAAATCAAACTTGGCCAAATATGAGCGCATTAATATTGCACACGAACGGAAGCTAAATGCTATAAAAGAGTGCCAGCCGCCGTGTATGCGCTGTGTTTGAAAGCCAAAATTAACAATATGCAAAATTCATGTTAAAATATCGGAAAAATATATTTCTTTCCTGCGCAAGCAATCCTTTCCCATCCATTCGCTTTTGCAGCCCTTTTATTTGGCTGCCTGCGCGCATTCTTTTCGTTTGGATTGGCAACAAAAAAAAAAGAATGTTTTAGTCGAGAGGGCTCGACTACGAGATATCCTGGGCCTAAAAACTCAACAACTAAAATAAAGTTAAACAAATTAAAAGTAAACTCAATGTGAGTGACATTATAGGGAGTCTACATTTTAAATTTAATGCTCCTAGCTTTTACTATCTCTGTTATTCTTTTATTCGATATATCGGCTTTTCATGGAGTTTGCCACGCCTACTTCTGCCTGTTACATAGTTTTAACAGATTTTATATACCCGCACAGGGTATAAAAACAGCGAAAGAAAGAAGCAAAGTTTCATATGCGGAAGGATTGGGCTTGGATAGGAGGAGGCATGTACATATGTATGTATATGAGTGTGTGTGTGTATGTATGTATGTATGGGAGTGTGTGGCGTTGGCGGCGCTTTCATATGCTCCATGCCAAGCAATAAAAATGTTACTTGCTGTTGTTTTTGTTGTTGTTGTTTTTGTTGTTGCTGCTGCTGCTGAATGAATGAATGAAAGCGTCGAACCGTCGACGACTCCACGATGATGCGAAATCGAATCTCGAATGCTTTGCCCGGCAAACTGAGCGGCTCTCTGTATTAGTGTATGAGCATGTATGTATGTATGTACATATGTATGTGTGTGTGTGTGTATGTGTCAGTGTGCATATAAAAATACAGTTATCTGTTCTATTTGCGCATTTATAAATATTTGTTTGCTTCAGTTCTGCCCATGTACATTACACAGTTCCCATCTCTGAGTGTATATGTGTGTGTGTGTGTGTGCATGTGTGTGTTTGTGTGTGTGTGTACCTTCGTTGTGATTCTGAATGTAAGTTATTGAATGGAGCTTTTTGCCGAGCCGGTTGCCGACCTTTGACCGCCCTGGAGAATGGATACTGATGACACCCAAAACTCTTTCTTTATTATTATTTGTATTTTTTGTTGGGATGCTCTTTTGTTTAGTTTTCGGTTGAACTCAGTCAGTCAGTGGAGCACATTGCCAGAAAATGCCATTTTATTTGAGTTGTTAAGCATAAGTATGTAGATATCTGTCAAATTTCAAGCAATCGAGTTGCGGAAGTGCATAAAGTTAAAAGTATCTCATAGATACAGTTAAAGTCATGTGTCCATTTTGAGGCAGCAAACTCAAGGGCAATAAAGGGTCATAGGTAAGTAAGGACATAAAAGTATGTAGATAATGTTTACTGAATGTAGATGAAAGAAATTATGGAACTGAATGATGAAATCGTTATTTGGTACTATTGAAAATGTGAAAAGTTAAACTAAAGTTTGCCTTATATACACTTAAATAGATATTGGATAATAAATACATTATTATTTATCTTCGTTAGCTAAATAATAAATTTAACAATTTCTGAAACACTGGAAAATCATAATAAATAATCTGTAATAATTATAAGAAAACAAAAATAATATAACAAAATTTGTTGGGTTTTTTTCAAACCAACAAGTGGTTTCCTGATAGTAATACCGATAGTTTTGCATAAAAATATGTAGACCTTTTGAAATGTGAAATGTATCTAGATGCATTTAAAACTCTAATTGGGTTAATTTAAAGAAAAGTCAAGAAGGTCTTCTCAGCCTCCAAGTTAGCATACCCATCCCTCAGGATTGAGTTGAAAACGGCATCCTGGGATTATGCCATTCATTGTTACTATGTCAGCATTAGCTAATTCTATGAAAGAGAGAGAGAAAAAGAGAGAGAGAGGGAGACACGCCCATTTGGCAGTCAGCATCAGAGCTCCCAAGTTTATGAAATATTGCGGATGTCGAGGAAAGATGCTACCGAGTATACTCAGGATTCTGGATGTGAATGCGGATTCGTTATCAACTGGGGGGCACGTACTTTGGTTAGCATTTCAGCTCAGCTGTGAAACGCGACAATTTAATTTATTTGGCGCTTTACGGGCCCAAAGTCAGCGAATTTACGATTGACATTTGCGTTTAACCTACTTATGCTGATTTGATGGCAGCTCATAAATAAAATTTAAACCAATTGCCGGACACCAGCAAAAGCAGAAGGAGCATACCCATCAATCGCAGCTGCTATCAATGTGGGCCATCAGCGGCAATGTTGCCTATGAACCCCCCCCCACCCCTCCAGCCCCTTATCCCCTCTCTCCACCACTGTCATCATCTTTATCATTTGTGAGGAAGGAGGAGACTTGAAGCTTGACGTAGTTCTCGGTAATTGAACACTTAGTGGGCCAAGCAATTTGGTTTTAGTACGCCAAGACAAATATTTAAAATCCGGCTGATGCACCACACGCAACTCCTTGACACAATCCCCACCCCTTCATGGCCTGAGGATTCTTCCTCTTTTATTATTTTCATGCCACGCCCAAGTTGAACCAACCCAGCTGGTTTGGGAGCGCAAATTTGTCGTGTCAAATGATGCAGAAAGTCGCCGAGGAACCTACGAACCTACATAGGAATTAAAACGTGAAATGAGTCGTAAGAAAAACAATGAAAAACTCCTCTACTCGCAATGGAAATGCGGAAAAGTCGCTTGAAAGTTTTTCCAATTGTCTTGGGAGCGTAGGTGACGTTCTTGCAATGGGTGGAGTTGGAGGACATGGAGCAACGACTGGGGTAGTTGTCCTGGATTGGTTTCCAAATGTGTCACTGGGGTGCAATTTGAAAATGAAATTTTCTTACTAGTTTTTCTTTTCGGTTTTATTTTTTTTTATTTTATTTTAGCATTTGGCATGTGACGCTTCAATGGCTGACCTTGATAAGTTTATGGAACTTTTCTAAAACTAAGTACATACATTCAATATATCTAAGAGCTTTACTTTGTGGCTTTTCCTTATGACAAACGTATTTGGAATCCTCTAGAACCAAGGAAAAATTTAGTTAGAAAAGTGTTCCAGCTTTAATTGAATTTTAAGGATAGCATCTTCCACTAGATTTTAGATTTACCGAGTTGCTTTAGGGAAATCTCTTAAATTGACAAACGATTGGTGGAGTTTGAAAATAAAGCAAACGAAAGGAATTTAATTAAATAATGTGTTCCAGCTTAAATTAAATTTCCAGGAGTCTATATTTTTGAAGGAATCTGCTTAAAAGTAGCTTTCTTCCTTTCTTTCCTTTCTGTCTACCAGGAAGAATTAAGTTTTCTTTTTCGACCTTTCATAATAAAAAAGTCTTTTAAAAAAGGAAACTAATTTTCATTAATTTAATTTATTTGTAGCGAATTTCAGTTTATTTAATTATTTTATGTATATTTTATATATTTTAGTATTTTATATTAATAAAGGCTTTTCACATATAAGAAAACTTTTTCAACAATTTTCGTCGAAATTTTAATTTTGGACAAGGCTTTCTTAATCCCCCTAAGTATATTTTTTCCATAAATAAAGGCGAATTTTCTCACCTTATGAAATGCTTTTCTTAGATGTAAAGGTTTAAAAACTTGAAAGATAATTCTCGTGAAGCGGTCTGCGGGTTGTGAAATAAACCCAGCCCCCTTTTCGTAGTAAAGAAATTTAATTAAGAGTAGAAGCCAAGTCATTGCATTAATTTAAAGCTAACGATGGAGGTTGTCATGGAACGAGTATCCACTAGTCGACACTCTAGAAATGAAGAGGCAGTTGTTGCTGTTGGCAACCAGATGGAAGTTGAAAGGCAACAAAATCTATCAGCCAAATCAATCGTCTGCTAAAGACTCAAGTATGGCTCCAGTAATGATGAGGGCGGATGGATAAGAGGGATCGGGCGATAGGGAGGAGAGTAGGAGAATTGCTCGCCTAGCTTAACACTCATGTCAGGCTTGTCCTTAGCTTGGTTAAACCTGTTAACGTTAAGTTTCCCTCATTGTGGTGCTTGTTGGTCCATAAATTGACTTCGTCCCGGTAGCAGCTCAGCCGTGCGCACTACTTGACCACACATTGGCGCATTGTCACGCGCGCATCTCCCCCAAATCCCCTTCATCCCCTTCCACACTCCTTTGCAATGAAGGGGAATCCCAACCAGCATATTCATCAATAGAGCAAATGCCACAGAGCAGTCAGTGTGTGTGTGTGTGTTGAAGTTGGGTTAACAAAAAATCTGTTAAAATAAATCACAACAATTTGTACATTTTCGCCTCGTTGGACAGAGAACAAAGTTGGAGGAAAGACGGTGACAATGATGACAATGGCGACACATGGCACATGCTATAAGGTCTAAGGATATCCCAACCAGCATCAGCTTCTTAAGGCCCAAAGAAAAAGGACAATGTGTGCTTGGTTTCTGTTTTTTTTTCTTTTTTTTTTTGGGCTATTAAGTTGTCATTTGGCTGCGGGTATGCCTCTCTCTTTCTCCCTCCTTCTCTCTACCTCTCTCTCTCTCTCTCTGTGTCTCTACGTGACCTCAGCTAACAGTGTCTCCCAGCATGCGTGGGCTGAACTTATGACAACTTTGATTGCAGTCAATTTATTAGCCAAAGTCCGACCAGGTGGTATGTGGCATGTGGCACGTCGCACATGGTAGTTGAAAGTTGGCAGCCGCCAACTGCTGAGCCATTACAAATGCCTGACATAATTGTTTAACGCCATGTTTTTAATTAGCCACGACGTATGGACGCGGAAAATACTTTTTGTGTAAAGCTGTAAAAAAAAGCAGGAAAAACAAAAGGACATGACAAACGGCGGCAAAGCAGAGCAGAAATAGGAAGAAAAAAAAAAAGGAAACCAGCCAGGATATTTGCTTAAAACCCTATTACCATGGTAATCCTTTTGACAAATGAATTTTAACACACACCCTCACACACACACACACACGCACACATACGTACTGTTCACCTTCTCACACATATACAGTGACAGCTGTATGTCACTTTCGCCATAGTCTATAGTCATAGACGCCAGCGCGGAAAAGTATGCTATAAAATGTGAGTGCTCCCTGCTGTCTGTCTGTGTGTGAGTGTCTTTGTGTGTATGTTTGCAACTCCAAGTGTGCGCTCGTGCGCATATGTCTTACTTCACTGTAAACATAAACAACACATACGATTATCGCCACATTTAAGTGCAAATCAAGTTAAGTTTAACTCTGATTCGATTCCGTGGCGATTTGTGGGATTTCCCACTAGCGGGCATTTTTAGAAATATATAAATTAAAGTAGACATTGCTTAAGTGAAGTCTAAATATTAAAAATATGTAAAATATGCAAATGAAAAGCCATTCAAAGATATAAACAGGTTATTATACTCCCAATTTTATGGAGCTGAATTAAAATGAAAGTAGAATAATTTTTAGAGACTTTATTAAAGCTATGTTAATATACAGTATCAGTTTGGAAATTAATCTTTAATCGAAAATTCCTACAATTATGATAACAGATCTGTAAGGACAATCTTTTAATGAGCATTCAGAGACAATTCTATTAGATCGAAAAACAAGTAAAAATGTTGGTAATCTCACAAAAAATACAAGTTTATAGATTTTTGCATCAAATTTAACTTATCTACATAAGGTAAAAATCATAATATTTCCCTTCCAATTTAATTTAAGTAATTTAAGTAAAGATCATAATACTTATTAACTGACCATTATCAATTTCAAAATTTAAGCACATATAAATAATTCAAGAAACAATTTTCTATGGTTCATGATAGATTTAATTTAGAATTAATGATGTGAAATTTATGGTCAGCTTAAGTTAAAGAAGACTTAAAATATAATAAGACATTGTGCTCAGTGAGAAATGTGTTTAAATTTACGAAAAGCTATGGCATTACAGCATATGATTCTCAAACTTATTGGAATGCAATCGGTTATTTCAATAGATTGGCAAATAAACTTGACACAGCTTATTCCAGTTCATTTGAACCGCTAAAAAAAAATTTGGAGAATGCTTCGAAGAAGTACGCTTTGAAATCACCAGCATTTCAATATGAGTACTATATATATAAATATATATTTCGTTGGCTTGCTTCTATTGCTCTCCAAGAGCGACTTTAGAGTAAACCGAAATGCACACAGCGGGAAGCCAATTTCGGTAGCTTTTGGCGCTACCTTTTTCCTCGAAAAAGTCCCTCTCTTGGTCCTTTGCCTGATGCCAGGCAATAAAATATTCATTTACTTGACATTTCTTGTATTTTCTCCTTTTTTTTTTAGCTACCCAAGATGCATCATTCAAGCCAAAAACAAAAAAAAACAAAAAAAAACGATGTTTTCCTTTGGCGCTTCATTCATCGGTTGACACGCACCGTGAACTTTGGCACCCTTCATAAAAAATGTAATTTTCAAAAACATTTGGAAATTTCAAATTGAATTTGCCGCACGTTAGAAGTGAAACGCCGCCTGCCAAACCTAAAAACTGTATGCAAAACGTCTTCAAGATTACGGCAGCCCTTCATACTCTGGGTAGTAGTACATAAAAGCTTGAGCTCCAAGCTGGGAGGGATTGGAAACAAGGAAAGTCTCGGTTGGAATATACGAGAAAAAAGTGTAAGTGACATGAAAGGCACACAAAGCGCAAAAACCTTTAATAACTTTACGCTTTTTGTTTTCAAGTGCACTTGCCAACTGAGTGTGAGTGTGAGTGTGACTGTGAGTATGTGCCACGCCCATTCATCAAAGAACCGCCTTGTTCCCAACCCTGAATACCACACGACAAAAATAAAGGCAAAGGCTGCGCAACTTCCGCTTTGAAGTTGCTTCTTTAAACTTGCCTCCTCTCTTTCTCTCTCTCTCTCTCTCTCTCTCTCTTGCTTCTCCTTCTCACTTTTTATACACCTCTTAGTTTTACGTAGAGTCCTTTAAAATATTTTCATCCTGTCCATCCCCATTTCTCAATGTGTCTTATTTATTACCTATTTATTGTCAATAAATGCAGCCTCCAAGCGACCATTTTGTGCGCAGCGACTAAATAAAGACAAATGAACCATCACTTTAGTGGGTGGATCGAGTCACACACACACACACAAACACACACATACACTTCTATGTATGTGTACACACATACGTTTACACACTCTACTGAGGTACTCATTAAATCGTCCAACAGCCAAATGGCCTGTCTTTTGTGCTTATAAAACAAATTTATGACCCAATTTTTGTACGCACACTTTTTGTTGTCTTATTGCACTTTAAAAAAATTTAGTTTAAGCCATTTAATTTACAATTTATTAAGTAACATGTTCCTGGTGTATTGGGATATTTTACATTTATTATGCTCTGGGAATGTCAATATCAAATCAACAAATTTTATATATCTTTAACACGCATATGAGAATATATTTTAGTAGGCTTTTTAACTTATATTCTCTGAGCGCTTTTTAACTAATTTTATGACATCAATAAATTTAACGGACAATATATTTTTGCTACAGATCAAATCTATTAACTATATCACCATCAAAATTACGTATATCATACAAACAATTGCTTAAAATTTGTAGATATATACAAATAAAAAGGTTTATCATTTTGAAAAATAACTTAACTAAAATACAAATAAACACAAAAATTATAAAACTATAAATTACAGTTGTGATAATGGTTAGAAGTCTAAGGAACTTATTGATCTCATATATTATACTTTTAGGTTAATTGCTAATTGTTATCAGGACTATTCCGGTTCTCACTTTCGGCCTGATTTTTCGGAAGTGATTATCTTTACCCCATTCGTAGTTGGTGAATTTAAGTCCGATAAAATGCTATAAAATAAAAAGTGAATAAAGGAACAGGCCTGTATACTTATGTATATGTCCATTATGAGACAGAAAAAAAGAGAGTTATCATTTAGAAGAGTTATAGTATATAGAAAAGCTATCAGACAATTAGGAAAATAATTCGCATGCTAGTCTCTAGAGCGTCTTACTCTTAGAGTTCTATAATATTTTGGTTTGGACCCTCGCTGAATTTACGTGATCTACATCAGCTTCTATTTTCGTGTTTCCGCTTTCCACCGTCCTCAGAGGTTTACACAAAGTTAAAATATCCCTTTAAACGTTTCGAGCTGCTCAATGTATGTAAGTAGAAGGGCATCAAATATAATAACGACCACAACAATGCGTGACGTGAATGCAGAAACCCGTTAGGCAAAGGACCTTACGGTGTTTGCATTAGCCTAGTGTGTGTGTGTGTGTGCGTGTGTGTGTGAGTGTTTGAAATACTTTACATATGTATATCTATATACATATGTGGCAAATCACTTTCTAAATGCAATGCCAATAAAAAAGCATAGCAAAAGTGTTGAAATATATAAATAGATATTTTGAGTGAGGCAGGAAAGAGGTGTTTAAGGAAGGAAGGAAGGGGTAAACTGGGGGGTCAATGCCGATATAATTTGTTGGCGCTGACAGAAGCGGGTCGAAGCCTGAGGGCAGATACAGCTAAAAGAGAAATGGACGCGCTACGTGACAATAACAGGCTGACGATTAAAAAGCCCAGAACACTTTTCCCATTCAGTTCGAATATTATATAGAATTTATAACTAAGCTTAATGCCATAAACAATTCACTTTGTTAATTAAAATCTTAATTAAAGAAAACTTACTTTTCCAATATTTTACTTACTATGAATTTCCATACCATTCCAGTTCTTATCAATTAATGTTCAAACAGGATTTCGTATTCAACAGTTTAATTTTCAGCCATAGTTTCAGATACTGTTATTTTAATCAACTTTTTAAGCGATTTTTCAAAGATTTTCCATTCCAATTTCCGTAAAAATTGTATGCCAACACCCTATTTAAGCAACTTTATATTAATCACTACCCTCAAATAAAGCTTAACTTTACTTAAATAACATTGTTTTATAATAAAATTTTAAAATTGAAATTTATGAAATTTATTTAGTAAAAACAGTTCAACAGACGCCCTCTACCGGGTAAATTGCTCAACTTAACAGAACTTTCGTGCGAAAGCTTTTGTTGCCTACATACATGAGTCTAAAATAAGGCACATGAAAGCTTTCTCTTTTGTACTTAACAGTTACATATTTGGTTCAAGTTCGACTTAACCTAAAACAGTTTAAAATGTTCACACACAACTGTACTTAAGAATGGCGCTTAAACAAGAAAAGAACCCAACGGTAATGGTAATGGTAACGGTATTTGGTCTACACTTCCTCAACGGTTTCAGTGGGTGCAGTGGGTTGCGTCGGATTGGTCTCAACAAGCTCCTGCTCTGTATTGGCAGGTTGTTTTTTAATCTAGGAAAATTATAATGCGATTGTTTATTAAGAATATCTCTTAATATTTATGTAAACTTCAGATCAAGGCATATAATACTTAACGGAACATGCAGCTTGGGGTCATATTCATGCATTTTAGATACACTCAGTATGTACATATCCAATAGATTGTATCTTAAAGATATTTAGTATTTATTTACTTAGGGTCTAAGGTTAAAGTTTATAAATATATAGTTTAGGATGAACTTTACCATAACGTTATGCGGCGCATGAGAGCTTATTGAATTGTATATGGATCACATAAATACAGACCAGAGCGAGGCGAAATTTAATTTTGTAATACCCACATATTATTATTATATCACATACAAAATGGTCACCCCTTTTTGTCGTTGATCTCTATTTTTTTTTTGTCTTGCTTTCGATTTTTTTAGTTAGTATGTAATTAGTTTCAATGGCTTTTCAACAATTTGTTATTGTTCTGTGATGGATGTAGTAATATCCCAACGGAATCTCTGCGAGATTTTCTTACTTTGAAGCAATTGATATTGAAATGATTACACATTTCCGTGACCTGAAATAAAGAGATGAATATAAATATTTGTTAGGAAAGTTAAGGAATTTAATGTACTTACAACTCCATAGCCGTAATGCCAGTGCGCCAATGTGACGAAGATAGTCAGTCCTTGGACAAGCCATCTTTCTCCCTGCGGCGTCAGATCCATGCCGAAAGCCTGCTCATACCAGGGAAAACAACAGACACCCACTGTGGCAGCCAAAGGCCACATCAGAATGTTAAAGCCATCGCAACGAGTATCCGACATCTGTGCAACTATCAGACGACACTAAAAAGGGGGAGTATTAATTGGAGATTAAAGAATATAAGATATCTGTAAACTTACGGCAATATTTGAAAAGATTGTGCCATAGAGAATCCATAGTACACGCGGTTCCTGATTAATCACCTGGGTGCGAGAGAAGAATGACCATATCGTCGTGATCACAAAAAGCCAAAGGAAAGCAAAGAATGGACGTAACATCTCCATCATAGGACGCATCTTTCCCGTCTTATTCTTGTAAGATCTACAGAAGATTTATTAGTTTACTTATTCATATATGTTAATTTACTCAACTAAAATACATACAGATAGATGTTCCTGATGATAAACGGATGACTGGAAAGAAGACCCGAGCCAATAAGTCCCACCTCAAACACATTTGCTATAGTAATTCCATAAAAGCTTGAGCGATAAATTTCTGGACCCACTAGAGTTGCCACAAACATCATTATGCTGACACCCTAAGAGAATGAAATATAATTTATAGTAAAGTAGATTAAAGCTCACTTAAAAACAGTCTTAAGCTATTGTTAAAGTATTTCAGAACTCATATAATTTAAAGTTATCTTAAGATACTTAAAAGCTCATTTAAAATCAAATTTAATAAATTAAAAGCTACTTGAACGCACTTAAAGAACTAGAAAGCTCATTTAAGCTCACTTTAAATGAAGCACAGCTTCTTCTTAAACTTCTTAAACCATAACCAGAACTTACCCACATGGTAAAATCATATCCCCAGGGCAAAAACATGACTCCTGTATTGTACTTTTCAACATGGGTAAAGTAAAAGTTGAGGAAGACGTTCCAAATGACGAAGAACATGCGAATCGGTGGAAGATCAATCGTGCCAAATAGTGAGAATATATAAATAGGAATAAGTGCTGCAGAATATGAGTCCAATCCATGATCAAAGAGTTCACCCAACGGGCCGCTAGTCCCCGTACGACGAGCCTGCTTGCCATCCATGCCATCTATAAATTTAGATTAATATCAAGTTAACAGTTTATGAATGCGGTTTTTAAGTAACTCACCCAAATTATAGTAGATTAGTATGTTTATGGCTGCAACAGTCCATACCCAACCGGGAACTGTATTGCCCACTGCTTTATCGTTGGCTGCATCAAAGTCCCAATCGTAATACGCTATCAATATGAAGTTCACCACGGTCATCAGAAATCCCACAAATGTGAGTATATTGGGCGCCATCCACATGGGTACATACTACAAAAGAACATTTGTTAAAGATTTATATCTAGTAAAAACACTATGAAACTTACCTTCACACAGACATTCCAGAAGGGATGCATAACATAGACACTAAGAAAACTCGTGTCTACACTGTTATACTGTTAAAAGAAATAAATAAATTAGCCAGATAATATTGTAGAATTGTTAAGCCGAATCCGATTTAAGCCGTAGTAACCGATTTATTTATAAGGGTTAATTTCGGTTCTGGCTGTCGCAGGTACTGATAACTTTGAACTGCCATAAGTTTGTCAAAACTCATCCAATTTCCATGCGCCATGTAAATTTTAGCATGATTTTACCTCCAAATTCGTTCTGCATTTAAATTTTGTTAATTTTAAAAAAATTTTAAAAATCGAATTTTTTCGAAAATTTACTGTACTACCCCTTTCTCTTTTTTAAATTTTTTCGAAAAAATTCGAATTTTCAAAATCAACAAAATTTAAATGCAGAACGAATTGAGAGGTAAAATCAGGCTCAAATTTACATGGCGCATGATAATTGATTGAGTTTTGACAAAGTTATGACAGTTCGAAGTTATTAAAAATCATTAATCTCAAAATAATCGAAATTTTCATTCCATTCCAGTAACCAGATAGCATTATTTTCCAGGCTTATTAGAGCAATAAGTCTTTTTTCATGTAAAGCAATGAATTTCGCTTCTTATTTTGGTCAACCGTAAACCTAAATTTTTTATTTTTGTGAACCGAAACCATACCGGTATTTTTAAACCGAAACTTACAAAAAACCAATAACCGTTACGAAACCGATACTCCAAGATTTTTTATAACTGATAACCGAAAACCTTAATTCGAGCATAATTGAAACCGTAACTGAAACCGATATTCGTTTCGGTTTTAATCTCTGCAAGAAATAAATATAATTTCTAAAAAACTTTCTTTATAGTGAGATATTTAGAAGTGCTGCAGTACATTTCCCTCAAATTTTTGTAATATACATATATAGAATATCTCTAGAAATAATACTACTAATTTTATTTAAAAAATAAAAAGTTTTTATTAAAAATGATTGTAAGCATGTGCAATTCATAGCAACTCAACTTATAAAAGTTCTATATATAATTATATAAATCTCTCAGCCTCCTTTCTTTAATCTTCTGGGTACAAGTTCCAATCAGTGTAAGTTTACCAACTATCTCTCTGTCGGCACATGTGTCATATACAGGTCAATGCCTTCTATGGGATTTAAGAAACAGATTTGTTTGATCAACATCCGGCTTATTGAATTGAATGACCCAGGCCTAGTCATACCGAAGCTCCCTGGTAAAAACTTTGATAAGCGTCTGACAATGTTTAACACATGCCACACGAAATCTTCTTTGTATTGCCCAATTCTCAGATTAGCTTGAAGTATAAATATACATGAAAATACATATACATATATTTAGTTATGTACGAATGTTCATATGTTTAATTTAGCCCGGAACCTGTCGTATCAAAATTAATAACAATTTTCAGATGAGCTGCTTTAAATATTTATTTCCATTGATTTTTCATGTTTGTGCCTTACACTAAAAGTTGCAGGTGGGAGTATATAATTGGAATTACAATTCGAGCGAGATTGCTCGCGTGGAATATACCCTGTATTTAGGACTTCACCTACATATGTATATGCCCAATAAAATTTTTTATAATACATATCTATACTTATTTGTTGAAATTTGAATTTGAAATATAGAAATTCTATGAGATGGGTTCAGTTGGCTGTTACCTACGCATACCCAAGTCTAGCATAACCTATTTCGATTGAGTACAGGGTATTAAAACCATTTTATGCTTACCTTGTAACGCTCGAAGCCCTTCAAATGAGTCTCCGTCAAATAGCGCATTTTACACATTTTGTAGTTCTTGTTGTTCTAACGGTATAATTGGTATATTTGTGGTTGTTGTTGTTGTTGTTGCAGTGATAACAGCTGTGTGTTAAACTTGTAGTCGCACGGTAAGTAAAGTAGGCAATTACTATAATAATAATAATAATAATAATGATGACCTTTGACTTTGATTAAAACGTGTTCTAGCACATTGCACAATTAAAGTGGGTTTGTCTCACCGGCACGCACTTCTCTCTTTCTCTCTCTCTCTGTCTCTCCTCTGTATTGTACTAATAATGGTAAATTAAATAATCGCCTGCAGAGAGACACACGGTTCCACGATCCACAATCCACCGTCCCCTTCCCGCTCCGTTTACTGGCAAACACGCAACGAGCCGTTATTTCTTATGCATATATACAATATATAATACTCTGATTTATAACAGTAAAGGCACTTGAGACGTGAACTAGAAACACGAACGAGAACAGTGCGACTGACTCGGTACTAAATATTATCAAGACTGAAGACGAACTCAACTGAACGGCCGGTGCGAGCGCAGCCCGAAAAAACAAATAACAACAACACAGACATACACTGCAAAAAAAGAGCAGTTTCTTAAATCAGGAACATTCATCTTACCCATATAATTCTTAAAATAAAACCACTTTAAGACCAAATTATAAATACTAAGAATATTAATCTAAAAAATCGTACTTCTTAATATAAGAATATAAATATAAAAATATTTTCTATTTTATATGTCATATTTTATGTGGTTAGAATATCCGCTTCAGTTTTGAAAACCAGTGCGATAAATTTAAATGGAATATTTTTAAAAATATCAAACAAAAAAATGTACAGTTATCAAAATAAAAAAATTATAAATTTTAATAAAATCTGCTTTATTTTTTGTTATTTGTTGTCTTAAGTATTTAAGAACATTTATTCATATATTTATATTTGTGATCTTGGAAATATAAGAATTTCTGATCTTATCAATAAGAACTTGGTCTTATTTGTAATGTTCTACAGATGTGTGTTTTCTAACTTTCAGAATTTTATGTTCTGGACGCATTTTGTATACCAACATTCGTTGTTCTCAGACGAAAATCTTAATTTTCGAATCTGTATTTTTTATCAGTGTATAAGTGCTTAATTTACAGCGCCGACTGCGGCTGAGCTCTGCCGGCGTCGCAACGTTGGATTCGGTCTGGTTCCACAAATCCCATTGCACACACATTGTTATCGCATAGTTTGTCTCTCCCTCTCTCTCTATCTCTCTCTCTCTCTGAATACTCACACATGTAAATGCGTATGTGAATTTGCATTGAATGAATTAAAATTTGTAAAAGTGAAACAAGCACTTGCTGCGCCCACAACAACGTCAACGTCGACGTCGACGTCGACAGTGGCAGCAAGAACAACAACAACAGCTGGTAGGCAGAGGTTATTGGTTATCATGAAATGGCGCATGGGATTTGGTTAGACTCTAGCTGATAGCCTCAATCTCTTGGACAAACTATGTATACATTCATATATGGATTCATAAATGTGAGGTGTTGTTTTATTGAATTTCTAACAATGAACCGTTTACGTGCACTCAACAACAATAACAATAACAACAACAACAACAACAATACAAAATCCAATCATGTGACTGTGGGAATTGTGGGACACATTTGGCATATGCACTTGACTAAATATAGATCACACACATTAATTATACTATATACATACATACATATAATACCGCTACAATCTACATACTTATTTAATCCCAAACAGTTCAAGTCCAGCTGATAACCCTTTGAGTAAACGAGTTGCCATGTGCCAGAATTAATATTTTGGAATAAACCCACAATTATTTATGATCCACAAGTTGTATATTTAATTAATTCTATTTAAGGAAACGGAAGATTATATATTGAAATTCAACAAATAAATCAAAAATTAAAAAACGGAAGGAAAATGAAAAAATTAGAAATAAATAGATTTCATATTGATAATTAAAACGTTTTATATTGCAATAACATTCTAAAACTTATTAACATAGAACAATTTTCATATAAAAATGTTATATTTTAACTTGTTTCCGGAAAAGGTTACAGTTTTAATATTTTCTATAATTTCTATAATATTTTTTCCAACTTAGAAAGTCATAATATTTAACCATTCTCTGTTATATAAATATAAGGAAATTACTTATTTTACAAATTTAGAAAACTTACACTTACAATTTTTTATCAAGACCCATCAATTTTCTTAAGTAAACAAATTAGTTTAGAATTAATTTTAACATTTATTCACAATATCGAAAGAATTTGTCGTAGATAAGTTGAACGTTATCATATAATCGTTATTCTGCTTTAAACAAAAACATAATCAAAAGTACATATCATATAGTATACAAACACACATATATATACACATATACATACATATTTACAGATAACCGAGTGCAGTCTTATCTAAATTTTGTTTGATTTACGAAACGACGAAGAAAACAGGTTTATAAATTAGAAGAATATTAACAGCAGTCAAATGGAGTACAACAATGACATTCATTCATTGTTAAATTCTAGTTTTACAGGGTATTCAATTCAGGTAATTCAGGTAATTAGTTGAGCCATCTGGAGGTCTCCGTGGCAGTCAAACCCTCGGAGCGCAGACGCTGCAACATGGGCCGATAGATGTCCGGTGTGAAGGGCAAGAGAACACCTCGTTCTTGAATTTCACCTGTAATAATATAAAGTTCTAAATCTGCAGAAGATCAAGGAATTTAAATATAAGTTGAGCATACCGTCGAGAATCATTTTGGCTGCAATGGCGGCGGGTTTGCCCACGGTCATGGCCATGGCGGAGTGACCTTGGGGCTGACCATAGACCACAAAATTGATGCCACGCTCCTCCCGGCGACCGTCGGGCCAGCGGATTCCCACCTCATGACGCAGCACCACCAAATCCCGCTCCTCACGCTCTGCAAGAAAATGATTACATTTAAATCAGGATAAAGATTAAAGGAATCTCTATGGATTACTCACCGAAAGCCAAACGCTTGGATAGATAATGGCTGAGCGTATCCAATGGAGAGTTCAGTTTCACCACAGGTGTTTCATCCAACAATCCCAGACTCTCAATGGCTTCCACATCCCCAAGACGCTCCACCAGTTTCTGCTTCAGATTCTCATAGAAGATGCTTGTGTCGGACATGCCCAACAGGTTGGTGACCAGCTGACGCCAAGTGACATCCGGTCCACTGGGATGCAGAAGAGCATGTGGCTCTGGATCGATCAAACCCAAAAGCTGCATCGGTTTGATGGACTCCGAGAAACCCTTGTAGCGAATGGTGCCTCGAAGAAGGGTATGAACATCCCTTCCGAGTCCATAAAGTGAACCATATTTGGTAGAGTCGCGATTGGGGAAACCTTCGAGGGCAAATCCTGGCAAGAAATCCAAGCTGCGTGGCGTGGACATCAGTTCACCGCCGCCCGAAATCTCCACAATCTGTCCCTGACTCAGATACTTGGCTGCCGATAGTGTGTTGAGGAGAACTCCACGCGGCGACCAGGAGAACTTGTAACGCAACGCATTGTTGGAGTGCTCCGGAGCGGGCAATCCACCGCAGTAGCTGACAAAGGATTCCACAACGGCACCCTTATCCTGGACCTCATGTATGCACTCGAGAGCAAGGAGATGATCAATGCCCGGATCGAGACCCACTTCATTCATGATGGTCACTCCATTGGCACGTGCCTCATCGTGGAGTGCGGCAATCTCATCATTGAGATAACTGGCAGTGACCATGTGAGTGCGTTCCGCAACACAATAACGGGCAATCATGCCGTGCAGACTGTAGGGCAACAGGGAAACCACAACATCCGCCTTTCCACACAATTCCTGCAAATGTCCTGTGCTCTCATTCACATCTAAATAGACACTGTCCACTCCGGCATATTGTTGGGCCAATTTATCTGCCTCCTCCTTCACCTGTGAACACACGGTGATGCTGACATCCTTCTCCCGATGCAGCCACTCGACTAGAGGTGCCGATACCATTCCAGCTCCCAGCACGAGAATCTTCTTGTTCGACTCGGAGCGACCTTCCATCTTGTGGCGGGAGCGGTGGCCCTGCGACTCTCGCAGCTCTTGAATGTACTGGAAACCGTCGGTGAGCTCTCCATTACTAGCGATAATTGCCTAACAATCGAGAGAGAGAGACAGTCAAAGAGAGAGTAACAGAGAGAACAATGCAAACAATACGCCCATTGAAATAACTGATAACTGATAAGTTAGGGCTGCAAACTTTCAAATGCAATCAATACTTTTGAATATTTTAAGTCACAACTTTTAACTCTAAATTTTTATTTTTTAATTAACTTAAACTTTAATTAAATAACTAATTTAATTATTTTTCTAGCTATAAAAACTATGGTATTAATACTTTTAAGGCGTTTCAAATTCAAATTTGAAAAGAATTTCACTTAAATAAACGTTGCATACTTTTTAGAGAGCTTTAAAATTAAATATAACTCCTAGACTTTCTTGACGGGAAAATATACAGGGGTGTACCAGAAATACAAACCAATCGAAAACCAATCAAACACTTTTGTTATGTTTTCGGTTGGTTTATATTTCTATAACACCCATGATACAAATATTCTTGCTCAAAATTATTAACTATCCTATACTTTTATTTTAAGGTCTGCTTTAAGTCTGTCCGTAAAATTAATACCATAAGTCTTATTTAACTTATAGCTGTTGAATGAATTATAAGTTTAATAATAAATGTTCTAATAACTAATATTGTAAAATTAATAGACACGCTAAAAATAATCCATTTGTATTAAACAATTTGTAATTGGCTCCAAAAAGTATGCTATTAAAATATATGACATGTTCTAATAGCGACTTTTCAATAAAGGACTTTTTAAATTTGATATTACTCCAAAAAGTATGCTATAAAAATGTTATTGAAATGGGTTTGAAAGTGTAATTTAGAGCGGTCCTAATTAGATTTTAATTTCAGATAAATAAAGATTAATATTTCCACCAAAACCATAACGAAATGAATCTTCACTATTAACTTTATCAGGGGTGTTCTAGAAATTTAAAACAACCGAAAATGTACGGGCTTTTCATTCGTTTCCGGTTGGTTTGCATTTCTGGAACACCCCTAAATATTAATAAATAATCTTTTTGACTTACCGACTGTATGGGATAGGAAAAATGTTCATCTTGGAGTCGCTTCTTGGCATCACTCTTGATGATATCATGGACATGTGGCGCCAGCAGTTCACCAAATAAATCCGTTGATTCACGCGGCAGTTGAGTGGGCATATTATCAATGGAACAGACCAATACGCCGGGTCCCTTAAAGCTCTTGGTATCCTTGTTGCGATCGGCATCATAAAGACAGAATGGAGTATCGATTGTAGTACACTCGTTCATGAACTCTATGGAACCGCCGGGATCGGCGGATATATCGCAAATGGCAAGCATGCGATGGGGGAGAGCGGGACTACCCTTGCTAGTTGGCAGCCAGGGTGTATTAGCTGGACGCAATAGATTCTTGGCATCCGGAATACTGATCAACTTGGGACTACCAACTGCCCAATAGATACCATTGACAATAACCGAAGCATACGGGGCCATCTTCTGATTAAATGTGGATATATAACGTTCGGGATATTCATCATACTCCTTGGCATCGAAACCGCCGCCCTCACGACGTTCCAGATGATCGGATCGGCTTACCTCGCAGCCGTATAGCTTATTTTGATCTAATTGAGGATAATTTCAGAAGTGATTTAAAATATTTATAATCATTTCCCAATCATTTTACTCACTGCCATGCTCTGCAACCTTGCGCAACATCTCTGGCGGCACATACTCCACGGGCAACTCGGAAAACACTTCCTGTGCCCCCTGAGACACATTGCCGGAACCGGTGAATACAAAAGTCAACGGTCCAATTGATTTGGGCATCATTCCCAATGAAATCTCATAGCCACAATCACGTATCGCCTGGCGAGCCATCGATGAGTTGCGATAATTGTGGGCGGGACCAATGTGCATGAAGGGCGTGTGGTGTCCCAGGGCCAACAGACGCAATCCGATGCCATGCAATATGTTAACCATACCAGCGACTCCGGCGTACTTTCCAAATGCCACCAGACGAGAACCACGTTCATCAATAATACGTTCATAGTCAATTAATCGGATTTTCTGTGAATCAGAAGAATGATATTTTTAGATTGGGAAATACTCAAGTATTTTATAATAAAATAAATGTCTCGATTATATTGTCGTTATTAAATTTAATTTTACTTAATTTTATGTTCATTTTAATAATCTGGAATTTTACTTTGTCCCCAATAAACATAGAAATAAATATAAACATAATAAAATTAGGAATTCTCAAGTATATTATAATAAAATAAATGTCTTGATTATATTGTAGTTATTTAATACAATTGTTACTTAATTTTATGTTCATTTTAATAATCTGGAATTTTACTTTGTCCCCAATAAACATTGAAATAAATATAAACATAATAAAATTAGGAAATCCCAAGTATTTTATAATAAAATATGTATTGTTGTTATTAAATACAATTGTTATTTAATTTATATTTTCTGGAATTTTACTTTGTCCCCAGAAGAAATGTTAATAAATATATACAAAAGTAAAATAAGTTAATTAATTTTCTCACCTTTTCCAGTATAGCATCCAATAGGGGCATATTAGATTCCTGTGCTTTGATCGTATGCGAGAAAAAGCAATAGGTTTTTCCTGGTATAAGTGCATCGATAGGCACCTGTTTCACTCCAAAGATTACGGAAGCATCGCTGATGTCTTCCTGTATCTGGGCACCAGCTTGCATATACGCCTAGGAAACAAGAAAGAGAGATATGGAGGCATAAGTTAGCTACTCTAATCGTATCTAAAAAGCCAATCGAAATACGTACATATTTGCGGAAATACTCGACTTTTCTTATCATTCAACTAATCTGTTATCCTTCACATTTTTTTATTCAACATAACAACCAATGTCAATGAATTTTACCGGGTATTTTTCATGCTGCCAGTTGCCTACATATTATTACGAAGTTGACAATATTGCTTTAAATTTCATAATTTTTTTGTTCCTAAAATTTTAAATTCTATATTTTTCTACCAATATTTTCGGTCAGTAAAAGGCATTCTAAGCAAAAAATTAAAATATTCACTTATAAAAATTATATTATGATTATTTAGGTTTCAAAATTTATTAATGGATTTTCTCAGAAAAGATTCGTATGACCATAACTAATTTTTGATCATTTTACTTTTGTAAATTTCATTTATCAAAATTGCAGATATATGTACATATATGCGATATTTAATTCAAGATTTAATTTGTTTTTATTAAGTTTCATTTTGTTGAATAATATATTTGATGTATCTTCCTATGTATATTATTTAATTATTTCGATTCTAAGAAATTAGATGATTTTATCTTAAAAATCTCGACAAATTATTAGAATTTCGCGCGTGCTTCATTGAAAAACTCGCTTCGTAGAATTGATATACTATTGATTAGATCATATGACTAGTATTACCCGTAATAATTCATGTGCTACTTGGCAACTAATCACAATCTCTCAATTTGTTGTTGTACGTGTTTATTAATAAGTTTTTGTTTTGAAAATGCCAATCGTAAATTGTTATTGCTTTTAATAAAAAGTCGATTATAAATATTTTATCTGTCAAAAAATCAGTTGACTATTGAAAATATATATATGTATTTATATAAAAACAGCAACTTAAATGGAGATAACAAGAATAAACTTTTTGTTTTCGGGGTTTGACTGAATCCAAGGCCAACAATTGCCAAATTTACGACCCACCCGAGAGGCTTATCTCCCAAAACTTTTACGATACACCCCATTTTGTATGCATATGTATATAAACAGTATATCATTCTAGTTGGTAGACTGATATGTGTGTAGTTGATCGTTGATGACCATGAGATTTGCTCACCTGCATTGGGTAGGCGCGTCGATTGGAGGGCTGGACAATGACCTTGACACCCTGTTTAACCAGCTTCTGGACATGTGTTGGCCCAAACGGAGCACGTCGCTCCCAAACCGATTGATCCTCTCGACGTATGGCAATCACGCGATTATGCTAAAGATCGAATTAAATTAGATATATATATATATAATGATATATATCGGATGACGCCCACTTACATGACGCTGTCGGGTGAACGACGGCGCGATTGTTGCGCGTAATTGACACGAACGCCACATCGCAGATTAAAATGCAAAAATAAAAATGCCCAAATAAAAAAAATTCACGAGATGAAGTTGAAAATATGCCGAATATATATTAATCCCAACGCTGATGCACCATCTGTCAACCACGAGCACTCGCAACGATCTAAACCCCGAACAAGACGACGACGACGAGCCCCTATCAGCAGCCCGGGAACGGTCCGAACGGACGAACGGACGGACGGATGGACGAACATGTAGAGCGATAAGACGAACACAACTCAACTCAACTCAATTCAACGGAGATTCGACTCCGGAGAGCAAGAAAACCCACTAAAGAAACGGAGAGTGAAGAGTGATAGCTCTTTATAAGATTACGACAACTTACACACAGTGAAAGTATTTTCAACTCGAAAATTTTCCATTCACAAAAATTTCCATTGAGGAAAACCCGTGTCATGATAGCAAATAATATACATTCATTTTGGTTTTAAGCATAGTTTTTTTTTTGTCGTTTTATTTGTAATTGCAATTCATCGGTTTTTCATAGTTTCATAGTCTACCAACTATAGCTTGTGTAGTTATTCACATCAAAAACAAATTTCCTTATCACTAAAAAAATACACTTAAGCTACAAGGGGAGGATAGATCTGTGGCGTTAGGGGAAAGCGCAGGGTCAGGCCCCAGGCACCGAGAGACACACACAGAGAGACGATAAGTATAAATATACAATAATTCATTTTATAGCTAGATAAACAGATATTGCAAAAATTCAGGTATGCAAAATGATAACATTTAATAATGGGGAAATTATGTTACTGTTAAGGGGTGTGGGGAAGGGCGATTGTTTGGAAATCTAGAGGCCACAAAAGATGCGACGCAATTGCCCATGTTTGACTTTACAGCGCTGGCGCCTCAGGCAGCAGCGATGTGAAGAACGTTATGACAAAAGTGCGTACTATGGAAATCACAGAGTTATTGGCATTTGCCGGCTCAACGACGACAGCCTCGGCGGCGGCCACAGCGGCATCAGCTTGATTCGCCCCAGCACTTGCGGGTGCAGCGTCAACCGCATCTTGTCCAGCAACAGCAGCAGGTGGAGCAGCTGCATCAGCAGGGGCAGCGGCAGCGGCAACTGGTACCGGTTCAGCAGCAGCTTGTGGATTATTGTCATGCTCAACAGCAGCGTCCATCATGCGTTGGATCTGTTGCACTGCAGCAAATGCGGCCTCATCATTGCCAGCATTATTATTCCGATTGATGTTGTTGTTGTTACGCTCACGACGACGACGCAAGACACCAATATGATAGCTGCAACAAGCAAGAAAGTTGTTAAACTACATAAAAAAAAAGGAGTCTATATTCAAGATACTTACAGATAAATGACCGTGGCAATGAGCAGCACCAGCAGACAACGCATGGGAGACGAGTTGAAATATAAAACAGTCACAAAGATGGCCAAACGTGTAAAGCTAAAGAAACTGTCCAGCCAATCGCGCATCTCCGGCTCCTCTTGGATATTAGGAAAATTGGGACCATCCACTTGACGTGCAGCCGGTTGTTGGGCCACTGCCGCCTCATTGGCCGGTGCCGGTCCAGCGGCAGCTGCAACCGCCACAGGAACAGCCTGTTGTCCCACAAGTGGCACACTCAAGTTGTTCGGTATCACAGGCAAGCTTTGCAGTAACGGATGGAGCATTGGTACCGATGGTCCAGCATTCTGATTGCCGCTATTGCTGCAAAAGATTACAATTTAAATTATTATAATTCAATTTCATTAATCAACTTATAATTTATTAACTATAGTAATAATTAAATAATATAAACATTTATGAGCATCCAAGGTGCTTTAATTCACTCACATTCATTTTATTGAAATTAATTAAAGCAGCTTAGCTATTACTATGGTTAATAACTTAAACTTAAGTTGAATTAATTTATGAAATTATACTAGCATTTATAAAATAAACAATATATTATTATTTGATTTTAATATTTAATATTTTTAATATTATTAAACAATATTTTAATATTTAATCTTTCAGTTTGAATGTGTGCAAATAAAAGTTTTCTGGGTATCGTATAAAGATTTTAAAAGTGTAATATAAATAAAGAAAAAAATACTTTTAGGTGCAATTAAATACAAATTAAATGAAATTTTGTACAGCGTAATTAAAATCTAATTTATTAAGAAGTAGTTAAAGAATTATAAATACCAACTATAGTTATTGAAAGCAAAATCAAAGGATTGTGGATAGACAACTTTTAATAAGAGTAACTCCACAAAATTATATCTTGTCTTAAGGTAAAGCATACTCTATAGTGTTAAGAATGGATCAGTAAATATAAAATGATAACAATGTCTATTTCAGCTAATGTAATTATGATCCAACATAAAAGTAAATATAAATAATACGTGTAGGAAAACAAAATTTTCTACTCCACAAACATGATTTATACTTACTACAAAAAGATTATGTTTTTAAGACTTTACACATGTTTTTTCATTATTAGAAATTTACACTTGTTGGGAAATATAATTATACAAAGGTATAGTCTTATATAAACGAAAAAAATTAGTAGAAAGCTAGACTTTGGGGTAGGGGTATTAAGAGTACTCTATAAAATGCTAAATTAACATCTGCTATTATTTTAAATGAAAAATGGGGATGAAGACGTGTCTACTCACCGTTGCATCACTTGTTGCATATATAAAGCATAACACTGTTGAATCCAAGCATTGGTCAGCAGCGCCTGTTGCTGCTCGAACGTCATGTGAGTATTGATGGATGCGGATGCGGATGCAGTTGCCGCTTGATGGGCAGCCATTTGATAGGCCTGATTTTGTAGATCAGATCGTTGCAAGAAATCCATCCATGTGTATACGGCATTTGGTTGCTGTGACAATGGCAGCTGTTGCTGTTGATAAGGAAGTTGAGCAGCGGCCGCTGTCCCCACATGTCGTTGTCTAAGCTCATTCTCATTGGTATTGGTCTCCAGACGTGGCGTAGTAGCATTGTTGGCATTGGTATTGACATTGGCATTGATATTGTTGTCCTTTGCTGACGGTGTCGTCTTATACGGCACCTTGTTGATATTCTTGTTGACGCAAACCAAGTGAAAGATGTGATGC
This sequence comes from Drosophila kuntzei, assembly GCA_035042165.1. Taxonomy (NCBI): domain Eukaryota; kingdom Metazoa; phylum Arthropoda; class Insecta; order Diptera; family Drosophilidae; genus Drosophila; species Drosophila kuntzei. The sequence goes on along the minus strand of JAWNLU010000472.1, from coordinate 245,407 downwards.
TGCTGGTAAACATCCTTATAGCTGCGTATTACCTCCGACAGTTTCTGCGCATCGCTCACCAGTTTGCCGGAATAGATGAGCTTTTGATCTTTAATTTCCTGCAAACAGCATGACATTTTTAGTTACAAAAGAAAATGACGTCAGAAATGGTGTGGGAAAAATGCATTTTATAAGTTGCAGTCATTTTACTAGTTACAGGGTAATTAAAATGATTGATGAACTGCATATTAATATAATCCGTAATTATTATATGTATAAGAGAGGCGTCACAGGAAAGGAAGTAAAAATGTTATATATTAAATCCCTGTATGGCCTACCCGTTTGGTTTCGTTTGTTACAGGGTATTCAAAGTGATTGATTATCTTATTTTTTAATTGTTAATTCAACAAATCGCTATTTTTACTAATACAAATTACGTTTAATGTTTTCACGTCTAATGAATCGGTTGAATAAATCGTTAAATTATTTAGTATTCATTATCATCATTATCAGTTTATCATTTAATCATTTACATTTGTCTGACAGCAGAACTAATTTGCAAAATAATAGCAGAATAACACAAAATATTTAGATAATTTAACTAATTAAAATTCTACCCGATAGGCATACATACATATATTAAAATGTGGAAAGTATTTGTGGCATTTTTATCTAAAACTAAGCTTTGGTTATAAGCATTTTTATATGGCATTTTTATCTCAAGTTTAGCTTATATATATAAGCTAAAGAATTGAGCTGTTTTTCCATTAAGCGTGACGTGTACTTGTCATGAGCACAATTAAGACGCAAAAAACAAAGTTGTCGAGATAGAAGATATATGTATATGGAATATAAAAGATTGACTGGAAGTGCTGATAAGATAGGGCATGTCTAAAGTTAGTATAAGACTGACGTCAATGTGCCAAATATTAGTGTGTGTGTGTGTGTGTGTGTGTTAGGATTTGTATACATACCGGCTTGCCGGGATACACCAGAGACAGCTGCTTCTTGAGCCTCTCCACCGTCCAGCAGAGATCACTCTCGATGTTCATGTCATCGTATTGTTGATTTGATGATTTAATTAAAAGTCTAACGCTGCTGCTGCTAGCGCCGGCAGCGACAGCGACGCCAGTGTCTGTTTTGTCTCTCGCAGCATCGTAACCAGCGGCCGTAGCCGCTGACGACGGCGACGGCGTTGTGGCTGTGGTATCATCCATACTTTGACCCTCCCCCTTCCCGGGCACTTTCTACAACGCGCTGCTAATTGCTATGCACGATTTTCGACAACAATGACAACAGTAGCTGCAGCAGCGACAAGTGTTTGTGGGCTTGTGATTCGTCAGCGTTAGGCAGGCAGTAGAAATGTATGCAAATGGGGCAGGCAGAGTTATTTTCCTCTATATACACTTGTACTTGTTGTGTAGACGACTTCCACGGTCACTTCCTTCGTTCGTCTCCCCTCTGGAATGATTTTCTTTTGACAAGTAATTTTGCTTTTCCAGATTCTAGATTCTGTTGTACTAAAAACGTAGCTGTTGCTGTGTTTCGATATGCGTATTGCATTAAATTGAAAACTGTCGATTATGAAACGAATTTCCGAACAGAACCGAGCTGAGCAAAATAAATAATCTAAAAGTCCCTCGTCACAGCAACACTTGTTTTAACACACGCCGCAGGGTTGCTTTGAGTGTGACAGCGTTGCCACCCTTGTCGACATGACGTGTATCTAATGTTGCCATAAATATATATATTTTTAATCACATTTATTTATACTCAAGCATTTAAACAAATATAAAAGGAAATATCCTTATGCATGTTCATTTTTGGTGGTAGTTGAAATATTTGGGCACATTTAGTGCATTTTGATTGCTACGTGGTGAGCAACACTGGTAAAAATCTCGATATTTTAAAGTCTGCTAAAAACATACGCGTTTGTGCGGATTGTTGCAGCGGCATCGCAATTTTCCTGTTTGATAGCATATTCATTTTGGTACTGAGATATCCATGGATAACAAGTCAACAGTCTCAGCGCTGCAAGAGTTTTGTGCTCAAGCCAAGACTGGCAATCCTGTGTACGATTACATTGACGGCGAAGAAGGAGGCTATATTTGTAAAGTTGTGTTAATGGATATCGAAGCTTACGGAAATGGTAAGCGTATGTTTATGCAAGCTCATTAAAAGGGTACAATAATTGTGTGCAAACATATGTACCAATTATCTCCGTCCCCATGCAGCTATACAGTTAGTCTAGCAATTGTTTTCACAAAGTGAAAAGAGCGTTCTTGTAGACCCTGTACTTAAGAAGCAAAAGGGTGTATTGTGCTTGTCAAAGCGCCGTTCAAAATTTGTCCTTCAATGTCTTTCGAGATTTATTTATTTAATTATCGCATTCAATGTTAATATAATTTTGTTTTTAAATTAAACTTAACTTTTGCTAAAATTAATTATTTTTGTTATTTCAATAATTTAACTAATTAAATGCATCTTTACAGGGCGTTCCAAGCGAGATGCCAAGCATTTGGCCGCCGGTAACATAATGCGTAAGCTTCGCAAGCTTGGAAACTTTAGCAGCCTTGGACCAGCTACAGATGAGAATAACGATGGGAATAGCGAAAGTCTGATGAATGAGCTGACAAACATGAATCGCGACATGTTAAAGGAGCTGAGAGACTATTGCGTTCGTCATGATATGCCATTGCCAACTATTGAGATAGTCCAACAGAGCGGTACACCAAATGCTCCCGAATTTGTCGCCTGCTGTTCCGTGGCGTCCATCAAACGTTATGGCAAATCCGATAAAAAGAAGGATGCACGCCAGCGTGCGGCAATTGAAATGCTATGCATCATATCGAAGGAAACGGATCTCTTAAATCCCGATAGTCAGCTGGTTAGCACAAAGCCACAAAACTCGTCTGATCTGGAGTCGAATTTCGAGGATGTGGAGACGGAGCGACGTCGCAAGTTTAAAACATATCGTGAACTAACCGATGCTGGCGGCGATGAAAATCAATCCATTAAATTGTGCGATCGTCATAACTACTTCAAAAGCTACTATCCGCATTTGAAGGAAGCCGCCTTTAAGGAGCTAGCATCCAATTATTTCGATTCGACTAAGGACAAGGCGTTGGCCGTACTCAGCGCCCTAAAATTAACACCAAAAACTTCGAAATTGGAAACCGCATCCATGGAGCCCTTGTTGCTCATCGAACTGAACTGCGACTTGGATTGTGTGTTCATGAATTTAGAGAGTAAGATCTATGATCAAATTTTAAAATACTTTCGAAACATGTTAGTTTAGACTTAATGATCTCTTTTTTTATATAACATTAGTATATTTGAACTAATACTTAAAACCTATTATATATACATACACTCGTGGTACACTATTGAAATAATGTACATACATAATAATATATATATATTTGCTTAATTATAATAAACAGTGTTTAATAAAAATACATACATGTGTAAAATACGAAAGCGAAAGTACATTTGTTGTTAACTTTCAGTTTATACATATGTATTTAGCATATTTGGGAGGCAGGAACGAAACCGCATATTCATCTTTCTATATAAAATATACAAATTCTGCTTAAATGTATAGCTAACAAATTAATTGCTTAGTTTCGTATATAAATTGTAACACTAACAGAATTGCAACAACAAAATCGAAATTAAATCTTATTTTGTGTTATTCCCCATATTCTTTTGTTAATTAAATAATCGATAAAAAATTCGGATTAACGATTATCGATGTAATCGAATTCACAGTTATTGAAGGCAATCGTTTAGCTAAAGTATTTTTTTTTTGCGATTTCATTCCCCACACTCCCGAAAGAAATACATGATGTGTCTTTCCATTACCAACAATCCGCCTGTAAATTTTTACTATATATGTGTATAAATATAAATACTATGAATTAAATTTTTTGTTTGTTTTTACAAAATATAAATGGCAACAATAACAATTAGTAGCTAATCTTCTTGCGCAGCTTCAGATGCTGTTGTTGTTGCTGATCGCGTTCCGTGGTGAGACGACGTTGTTGTTGCTGTTGTTGTTGTTGCCAGTGCATTGTGGGCGGTGCTGTGGGTGTTGGTATGCCCGAATTGGAGGCAGATGTCGATGCCGATGATCCAGACTCCGCAAAGATGCGTCGTGAGAGTCGAAAGCTGCCGCCGCTTACTATGCTTGTTGTGGGCGTGCCATTGTTGCTGTTGTATTTACTGCTGTTGTTGTTGCTGTTGCCTTTGGCTGCTGCTGCCGATGCAAGACTCGTTTTACGCAACAACTTTGTGTTGTACTCATCGCACTTGTCCTTTTCAATGCGTGTTGAGCTTAGGGAACGTTTGCTCCGTTTGCTGCCCAGATTGAAATTATGCTGTTCCTCGTTGTTGCTGCTGGTGATGGCCATGCTAAGCTGGCTTGTGTCTAGGGGGGAAGGAGGAGGAGGTGTAGAAGAATGCGTATTACTCAAATTGCAGTTGTGATTGAGATTGTGATTGTTGTTCATGTTGGGTATCTTTGACTTGGTGGCAGTGGTTGATGTTGTTGTTGACGCTGCTGTCGTTGTTGTTGTGGCAGCCAACAGTGGATTCGAGTTGAGATCAAGCGTAGCGGATGTGGAACGCGTTGCAATATTGTAACTATTACCGCAAACATTCGCCAACGATGACACGGAGGGAATGGCAGACACATCACGATAATACCGTGCCGTTGCCACCGTGCAGGGTTGTTGCTCCCCCGACCCAGACACGCCCCCGCCACCGCCCACGGGTCGCTGTAGGCGTATACGCGATCGACCTCTCAGCGTCATATGATGATGTGAGCTGCGCGAGACGCTGCTGCGTATGGGCGGTATGGTTGCCGAGCTGCCGGCACCGCCAGTAGCAGCAGCAGCAGCACCACCACCAATTCCAATTGGAATTTTGCTCTCATTAATCGTTGCATACGGTTTCAAATGTTTATCGATAACAGCGGCTATCGCTGCAGCGGGCTGTTGTTCTTGTTGCTGTTGTTCCGCTTTGCGCAAGTGTTTTAATTCCATTCTGTTCGTTTTATATATATATATTTTTTTTTTTTTGGGAGGGGGTGAGCCCACAGCCAAGCACAAGAGAGAAAGAAAGATATAGAGAGAGAGAAGAGATAGAGAGTTGATGTGAGGGCACAGTGTAACCAAAACAACTGCACACAAACCGACGCAATATAAATGCACACATACATGTATACATAAATTGTACAATTAAGACAACAAATAAGCAACAAAAAATACAACAAAACAATACAAATTGTTGGCCAAAACGTGTACAAACCAAAAAAAAAAATAATAGATATCGCAAGCTGCAGAAAATTTTGGGTATTTTTATTTTGTAATTAAGCATGCACAAACAAATTGTAAGACTAATTAAAAAAACAATGTAAGTACATACTTAATAAAAACAATATAAGAAAATTTAGCTGTTAAATTAGTTTCGTTAAAAAGCGTCAATCAAAAGTGAACGAATCATGTTCATTACTTTTGTTCGGCGCCAAAGACATTTCAACAGTTATCGACATATCGATAACAATTGTGTTAGTTGCGCCATCTTGTTTAAATTGTGCAAAAACGGTTAGCGAGAGGTTGGGGGGAAATTATAAATAAAAATATATGCTATTATTATAAATGTATTTTGTAGACTTCTTAAAATATTTACAACTGCCAAAAAAAGGTGCAAAAGTTGGACAAGGTTACCAAAAATGGAAATCAAAATGCTAAAACACTAAACGAGAATACAAAAGCCGCCGCACAATACGAGAAACTCAAATCAAATCAAATTCTTCAATATACATATAACAAAAAGTGTGTTGCTGTTGTTGTTGTTGTTGGAACTAGGGATAATCGAGCTGCGTTTGGGGGAGGTGGTTGCTGTTGTTGTTGTTGGACGGCACTTACCTTTTGCTGTAGATAGCCAGACTGCGAGTGCGACTGGCCAAGTTGTTGGTCTGCATATTGTTGTTGTTGTTGTTGATGCTGTTGTTGTTGTTGTTAGTGCTATTATTGTTACAGTTATGCAAGGAGTTGCTTAGATTATTGTAATTATTGTTGTTGTTGTTGTTAAGGTTATGTGATGTTGTTGCAGCTGCTGCTGTTGTTGTTGTTATCGCCGTAGTGCTCGACAAACAGCTTCCAGTTTTAATGGGCAACGGTGTTGTGGACACTTGCACCACATTGTTGTTGTTTCGAAATGGCTGAGAACGAGCACGTGTATGCCGCAGATTGGTATCCACCTCACTAAGAATAAGAAGATACATTAAGTATAAGTACATATATAAATAGATTGGTACAATAAAGCAACACAAATTAGTACACGATCGAATTTTAACTTTTTACAAAAATTTCAAGCACAAGATCTAAAATTAAAAATTCGTTTCCACTTTTTTTAAGTACCATTAGATTAAAAACGCATGACTTAATATTCAAAATTAAAATAAAAATTATAAAATTGAATGCTAAATAATCGCAAAAGATATAACATTATCTTTGAAAACTAATGGATATTAGATAAAATATAGTCAATAACAATTAATACAAAAAAACAAACAAATTTTCTAATAGCCTCTTTCTATCAGTCTTAAGTCAATCTAACTATTTATGAACATAAATTTTTCTATATTTTATCTATCCATGATGATATGGAAAACTATTAATTTACATTTGAGAATGTACAAAAATAGTTTCGTTTTATAATGTGGAAAGCGGGTTTAAAGCAAAAATATAAATATGTACTCTAAGCACATCAGAAATAAAGCTTTTTATACAGGAGGGCCATAGAAATTGAAATCAACCGAAAATATTCCGAAACTCCATACATTTGTATCAATTTTAATAGAAATAAGAGGTTTTCTTAAATCGAAAAAAAACCACTTGGTTCTAATTTGTGTGCCTCTGCTGTATATATGTATATGTCTTAGCTCACCTATTGCTGTTGTTGGAACGCGAATGATTTCGCCGCAGCGCCTTGATCTGATTGAGTTTATCGCCCTGAGTCTGCGCCTGCTTCTTCTCCAGCGCCGTTTGGTTCATGCGCACGGAGGAAGCGATCGTATGTCGAGCTGCCTCAAAAACATTAGCACTTGGTTTGCGTAGCTTCTTTTCCGTGCAACTGCCCGCTGGTTCCAAGCTGGATATGGCACTGCTGCCGCTGCGAATGGAACCGGGATTGACCAGACGACGCAGTGAGCTGGCAATAACCGGTGGCTTGTTGGCGCTCGATGGTGACTTGCGGCGTCTCGTTGAGATTGTGTAGGTGGAGCTCAGCGGTTGATCAGCGGCAGCACTTGCCGTATCCGTATCATTATCGCTGACATTGCAATTGGTTTCATCCGTGGATTGATAGTGCAGTTCCTGATCCTGCAGTTCCAGCTGCTGCTCGGAAAGCTCCTCATCCGTCTGCTCGTTATAAGTTGCATCCAGCGTGTCCTGATCATGCAAATGCATTGTGTCCACGCGCTGTGAAATGCCTTTAACGCGCGTTAACAACAAATCTACATGGTCAAAGGGACTCGCTGTTGGCTGACGCTCTGGTTGTTGTTGTTGTTGCTGCTGTTGCTGAAGCTGAAGCTGCTCGTTCTCACTCAGCTTGGTCTTCAGATCCAAGCTATAGATGCCATACTTGTGCTGCAGCATCGGCAAACCGCTGCGTCGTCGCATTCGTTCTCCTTCAGACCACAGCCAGCTTTGTTTGCTGCAAGAATAACCACAGATTAGATATATTTTAAACAAATTAAAATAAAAATACTCTTTTCTTAATTTCAATTTTATTATTTGTATCTATGAATTTTGTTCATTAATTCAAGTTTAGCCATGTTGTAATTATTCCCATAATGTCTTTTGTACTTGTAGCAATAGGAATGTTCAAATTAAATAAATAAATTTATTATTTTAAGTTTCAATGGGATAAAAATTACTGCAGACATTTAGGCGCTCATGTTGCTTAACTAACTTTATATTTATGCGATTTTAATGGAAAGATTGGGAATAATTAAAGGGAATTTACCACATCAAGAAAATAGTTCTTACGTATTAATTGTGTGAGTTATGGAGTTTTTCCCGATTTGCGGGGACTGAACAACGATTATCAAAATTTTTAAAAACCCCTGGGGAGTTTTTAAGCCAAATTTCGAGTCTCTAGCTATTATGGTCGCTGAGACACAGGTTTTTATCCAATGGCAGAGACGAAAATTTAACCAAAATTTCTAAGCCACATTTAATGCCTCTAGCTCTTATAGTCTCTGAGATCTAGGAGTTCAAACATGGCTATATCGACTCGACAGTTGGTGATAATCAAGAATATATACACTTTATAGGGTATAGATGCCAGAGTCTGACTGTTACATACATTGCAGTGTATACAATATACCCTTATACCCTACAATTAACGAGTTTAATAACTAATCGATGACTTACTCCTCCATCCACTGCTGTTGATGTCCAATCACCGAGCCAGGTCGACACAAACGCAGCCAGGCAATGGCCTCCAGAGCACTAAAGCCATAATGCTTCATGATATAGGCACCTATAAGACTTCCCGTGCGTCCCAATCCGGCCTTGCAATGCACCGCAATGGCGCCTTTAGTCGTCTCGCAAATTGATAAAAACTTCTTGAGTATGGCATCGCTTGGTGTGCTGCCATCAATGAAGAACAAATCCTTGTGATCGAAGCCAGCATTCTCAAAGGACGAGGCATGATAGACTTTGGCATTCAAACGTATCACCGTCGTCACAAAATTATCCCGAAAGTAGCTAAAATAGCGTTCCGGCGCATGGCATGGATAACCGTTTGGTAGCGTCTTGGACTTTTGATGTGGCCCACAGAACGCGATAAACTTTTGCGGCACAATCCAATTGAAATCGCCGTTCTCGACACGCTCAAAATACTCGTACTCCTCTGCATCAAAGTCATTGAAATTGAGAAAGCCTGCCTGCAGGCCCTTGTGTATGGCATTGAGGCAGTCGAGCAGCGAGATCTTAAAGCTACTGGGACCATAGCTGGCATCACAGAAACGTGTATAAGCGGGTATATCCCCAGCAACAAGTAATTTATATGCCTCCTCTGGAGTCTTATTCAGGTATATTATCTGTAAAAATAGAGTTAAATTAGATATTTTTGTTGTTGTTGTTGTCAATAGTTGAATTGTTATATATACTTACTGCATACGAACCAATCAGATAGGCCGCATTTAGACGCTTGGCCGGATTCATGGAGGTGTAGTGCACGATTTTCTTGTTTGCGTGACTCTTGGCACTCAGTTTGGTGTTGAGCTTCATGCAGTAGCGATATAATATACATAGATTGAGTGGCCCAAAGTCGTTGTAAAAATTCTCATACACAAACTCCTCATCGATGTTGAAATAGTGTGTATTTGCCGTATTCTTTGGCTTGATGTTCTTCTTAAATACCACAAAGTACAAACGATCTAAAAATTATATCAATATTAATAAAGATTTATTTAATTAAATATAAATATAATATATATTTTACCCTGTTGCATCTCTGTGGCACAGACCAGCAGATCTGAGTTGTCATCGTCCAGCATCATGTTTAGTTTTAAAGACTGTTATGAATAAAATCAAAAAAGAACACAATTAAATATGTAGTTTATTAAAGAAACAAGTTACGAGTACAGTTAAGGCCCACACTTCTCCTCTAATACTTCTCTAAATTGCTTCCGCTTCTTTCCATAATAAATAACAATTTTTTTTACAGCTTGTTTTTTTCTTTCATCTCAAACTAATAAATTCGCCCACTCAACTGACTTTGCCTTTATTGGACAAAGTAAATGCTGTTTTCCGCAAAAGGTTTTTATATACATATATATTATATATACGTATATAGACACATATGTGAGTACGTGTGTACGTGCGACATAGTCATAAAATATAGTGAAAAACATGTGTTCAATATATGCGAATTGTCCTCCTTTTGCAGACAAGGAACAATTGAGAAGCACCCTATGCCGCATTTTCCTTAGTTGCTCCACTTTATAGGCTTATACATATACATATATACCATGTGTACTTATAGGTGCTGGCTATATTGATATGCATATAACTATGAAACCGTCAGTCCACACGTCAGGCAGTCATTTGCCGACATCCGCATCCTAATAAATAAGGCGAAAGACCATAAAAAGCACAACTATAAAGGTAAAACCAACTATTCAATACGCTTTTAGAAATAGAAACCATACGAGTAATAAATAAGAAAAGTTTAAAAGTTCCTTTTTAACTTAACAAGGAAGTTAAGGATTTTAAGTTCAAAACAGGAATAGAAGGTGCTATTGTTATCCCTACTCCAAAAAGATATGCTCTATCCTTTTGAAATTTCCAACCTGTCACATATGTATATTGAACCTCAAAAATAACTGGGTTCAATTCCCCGTCATGTTATTTCAGAATGTGTATTTAAGTTTCTTAGGAATGAAACGCAATACACAATACATAATTTAAAATAAAAACTACATTTCTTACTGAAAATTCAACATAGTATTTATGAAATATATTCCTCATTACAAATTCAACATAGTTCAGATAGTTTTCGTAAAAAGTATCTTTTTATCAACCAACACAACCTAAGACAAGTTTCGATACTCTGTAATGGTATTGTGTATCGATTTGACATAACTTTTTGACACAGAACTTGTAACTAGTTCTAAGGGGGCTTCTCTTCTAGCCTCTAAACACATTCTGATGGTTCTCACTAGTGTGTCGACCCAACCCTCGAAAAGTTTATGATGTTTGCCCTGTATGAAATGGATGGAATGTGTGTCGTTTACACACTTAAACACACACACATTGTATACATGAATGTATTGTCCATAGAGCCGTATTAAAATATTCGATTTTATACAAATTTTTAACCTTTTGGTTAGTCATAGCAAAGAGGCAGTTAGCGTGCTGTTAAGGGATTTCAGTTTAGGGAACTACGTTTCCTTTTCCGGATTTAAAGTTTAAAAGTCAAGAAAGACGGAGCGCACCTTCTTTTATGCCGGATTTGCATGTCAGAGGGCAAGAGCTAAAGCTAAAGCCAAAGCCAAAGCTAAAGATAGATTGCAATCAGCTTAAGATTACATATATTTATATAGACAAAAGTAGTACGAATACATGTACAAGAATGTTCGAGTATAATTGTGTGTAGAAATACGAAATTCAGTTCAAATGGGAAATGTCTGGGGAATGAATTACGGCGCAAATTAACCGTAATTATATTTAACCTATAATATTAACGCATAAATCTTCGGATAAATATGAAATATTGTCATAACTACTAGTTATTAACTAGAAATTTGATAATAATTTATTTTACTATTAAGTGAATTTAAATTGAATGTAGTATTATTTTAGAAGTCTCTATAGAACTTTGTATCAATTTTATATTCACACTAACTAATTTTGTTTAAATGTTATATCTAATAAATAAAATTATAAATTTTTTTATATAGATACTATTGACAGATTGTTTATGTATTGATACCAAAGATTCATATTTAAAGTCTCTATTATAAATGCTTATCAAGGACTTTAAACAAATAAATGTTTTATCTTTGTAAATATTTGATACTATTGACATGTTGTTTATTTACCAATAAAAAAATTTAATTTCTGGAGTTTCTATTGAATTATTTTTAATTTTTCTCTACACAGAACATTTTTAAAATTAAAAAATAAAGTGTATATTTCATATTTAAAATTTTTTTTTTTAATAAATGATTTTGACATATTGGTTATTTATTGATTAAAAATATATTATATTCGTAGTTTATTGCACTTTATATCAAATTTATCTCTATACTATTATAAATGTTTTTCAAGAACTTTAAACAAATAAATGTTGTATCCAAATATTTGAAATGTTTTATTTTTCAAATAGATACTATTGACAAATTGTTTATTTATTGATAAAAAGAATGTCATGGGCAGTTTGTGTCTGTATGAAAGACCTTAACCTCTACATAACCTATACATTTAAGAGTTCCCTTGGACAGGTAGAAAGCACTGCGAGTCGAAACGGAACAGATTGGAATACTATGTATATTATAAGTCAACATACATACATACATATGTACACACATACATACATATGTACATTGAAATTTCAGTTATACTTAGCTTATTGTGTCGGAAGTTTTGTTATTTGCTCTCGAGTAGATCGAAACGTTCTCTTCGACTCTTTGAATAAAGAGAAAATAAACTAATGCGAGCTTGTGATGAATGCAAAACTTACGTTTTATCTTTCCAATAAGAAAACAAGTACAACTGTAAATTCTAGATATGCAGTGTCAACGCGCCAAAATTACAAGAATATGTAATGCATGAATATGTAAGTAGATAAGTATGTGCATTCCACGTGACGACAACAAAACATACATATCTCCAATAACAATCGCACACAAACACACATACACATGCATACAGCGCTTATCGATACACACACTCACACACACACAACGCGAGTAAACATTGAAATGGGAGGCAAAAACAACAACAAATAACAACAGTGTCCAAGATGCATTGAAAGTTGAAGCTGAGATGGGCGCAGTAGAGCACAATAAAACAATAGATACATATGTATGTATTTAAAACAAGTTTTTAAATATAGCCCAAGCTAATGACGTCACCAAATTACAACAATAGCTAAGAACAACAAAATACACAAAAACAAACATACATATGTACGTATGTATATACATACATATGTATACATATATAAAGCCACTCTCTGTTGTCAACGTTAAATGAATGGCGATGTTCGAGTCCGCTTCAAAGTTAGTTGTCAGTTGTATTTTTAATGAACGTTGCGGCAACGCTGTTGTCGGTCGAAGCAGAGATTTTGCCGCGCGCATACCATAAAAAACAGAAAGCAATTCACAACTACAGCAGCAGCAACAGCTCCCCCCAACTGACCCCACCCGTTGACTTTGCCTTTATCCAGCACTGCGCATGCCTTTATTCTCACTCTCTCCGTCTCTCTCAATTTTAAAAGCTACGCTCTCGCGCTCTACCTTTCTCTCCACCATTTACACTTGTCCATATTCGAGTATCTGTAGATGTGTGTGTGAGTGTTTGTGTTGTATTAATAAAAGCAACCAACGCACTTTTCTTCAAATCCAACAAAATGAAACTGAAACGCGAAATGGTCGAAGACGACGTTGTTGGGTGCTATGTGTACTGCGTAATCAATTTTAGGGTATATGCATGAGGAATGGGAAGTGAAATGCTTGCTGGACTATTTTCGTTGTAATAGTTGGGTGGGGGGTGGGGATTGTAACAGTTGCACAGTTGGCAGGTTCGTACACACACACACGCACAGACATACTTAGTATAAGAATATGTGTACATATTTATTTATGTAGCTTGGACTCACCTAAATATTGTTGGATATTTGTGTATAGATATGCACAGCAGGATGGGGCAGCGGCAGCACTACTCGTACACACACCATGGAACTAGAAATTTAGCTATGACAAAAATTTGACTCTGCATAACACAGCACCACACAATTTGAATATTTTTTTTTTGTGTTTTTGTATGCGGTATACTACAAATTTAGATGACAAAATGTACACACAATGTTTAATACATGTTCTAAATAGTTAACAGCATTCTCTGTGTTAGCTTAATAGTTTGGAGCCGTTATGTTTTTGTTTTTGTAACTTTTTTTTATTATTTTCAAATATCGTAACGATCTCACAAAAAAATTCGTCCGTTCGAAATTAAAAACGATCGACTGCTCGGTAAGAGCTCCCAAAGTGAACTGACAACTCGTTGCGGCGTTGGCGCTTTTTCCGTTGCATTCCGTGCTCTCTTTCGTTTCGTTGTAGTGTGTGCGCTTATCCCCCATACATTGCCCCATACAACCGCAAAATTCATGTTGGCGCTATAAAATTCACCAATACTGAGATAACCGTTTCTATTACTCACTCTCTCTCTCATTCGCAGTGTTGCATAAAGACTAAAATCGCGTTGCCAACTCATTTAGAATACAGCGTTGCCAATCACATGGTCTATGTGCTGTCAATTGATTAGAATAAACGTTAAATTCAAATAAGGAAATTACAGAATCCGCAAAAATTAATTTGGTGTACGTCCTGTGAACGTAATTATCTTATTTAAGTTACTATTTTCAACCGTATTTTAAAAATATATGTACATTCATGTGTAACTAGCTTTTACAATTCATTTTGCATCCACATCATCCACAACTGCCTAAAAAGAAGTCCACAAAACATAACGGAACTACCGACCATGCAAGTCAGGTACACAACGCTCCTCCTCTCGCTCTCGCACATGCAGGAACTTGAGCTGAGCATTCACTTGTTGCTGATAATTAGTTCAAAAGAGAGGCCGGTTCTCTTTAAGCAGGTACTCTTAATATCTACGTGACTGGGCCGGGTTTCTGTTCATATACATTTGGTTTGAATTTGAAAAATAAAATGAAGAACAATTAATATTGTTTTTATTATATATTTTTTATTTAAATACAATATGTATATATGCAGAAAATTATATAACTAAAATTATATTTACATTTAGTTTTTAAATGTAGACCGCCGAACGTAATTTGAAATTCATCTTGCAATTATATCTTTAATAGCTCTACATTACTTACTCTTTCATCTCCGCTCTTCGGCTCTTGCTTAGAGTATCTGAAATACTTGGCGGGCCGAAGAAACAAATCGCTCGCGACGCTCAGTAACGAGTGTGGATCTTTGCCGAACGGACGAGTTTTCGGTTGTCCGGAGTTTTCTTTCGTCGTCTTCTGATTGTCTTGGAAAATATCTTCTGTGTTGTGTGCTTGTGTATGTGTGTACGTGTGTGTGTCTGCTCCCTTCAAGTTTAAAAAAAGAAGTCGAAAAGTGTTTGCTGCGGCAACATCACCAACAACAACAACAATAACACAAAACAGTGCAGTGTTGAGTGTTTGTTGTTTTTGTGTATAACAGAAAATGTTTTTTGGAAACTGCAGCAAGTAGAAGGAGTAGAATACGGCATGGTAAGTAAAAATATGCATATCAATTGCTCTTCACTTAGTTTAAGTTATTTTCTTCATTTAACATTAACTTCTTCAGACTGAAGTTTTACGCATTGACCGAATGCGCAGCTGTTGCCTCGCAGTCGACGTCGCAGTCGCAGTCGACGTTGTTGCTGCCTGCGTTTATCTGTTTTGTCCCGTTTGTTGTTACTGCTACTTCTATTTCTTTGCATCCGCTGTTTCTCTGTAGTTGTTGCTCTCCTTCTTCTTCTTGTTGTTGTTGTTGTTATGGTACTGCAACGCTTTTATCGCTTGATGTGACTTAAAAAAAATAAATGATTTCATTTTGTCACATTACAAAGTTTACAATTGTAAAGCACATGAGATTTTTTATATTTGAAATACATGTACAAACATAAATATATACATATGTACATATTTTCATATGTATGTATGTACATTGGACTTGTAACACGATACCTCCTACCCAAATCCATTTGAGAATGCCTTGCCTTGCATTTGCATTTATGTGTGTGCATTCATAACTACGAGGGCAGTTCCAAAAGTTTTCTTTAATAACTGCAATTCTTAATAATATTCCAGTTTTATTTAAGAAACAAAAACCGTTCAATCAGTACATATTAATTAATCAAAACATTATGACAAATTAAATTATTAAATTTAAGAAATCTTTCATAAAATTAATTGTATTATTTTTATATTGTACAAAAATCGTTTAGAGACTTTCTTTTAAAAACTACCTTACTAATTTATGCTTAAGTTTAAATTATGGGATTAACAATTTTGGCGAGATCAATTGTTAATATTTATATATTTATAATCCCATTTTTAAATTTTTTATTTAACTTTCAAGTTACAAGTTACAAGCACATAAATAATATAAAACTATATAATAAGATTTGAAAACTTAAGACAAAAGAAAAATTTAAATAATAATGAAAAGAATAAACTTAAAAACTATTTTATTATATTTTTTCAAATGTTTAAAAAATTGCTCTTATCAAATAATTCTGCAATTGCAGTTTCGAGAACTTGCTAAACTTCCACTGCGCTTCAGATACATAAGTATCTTTGTGTGTGTAGGTACATCACATCATTCAAGGAATAGAGTGCATTATGAATTGCATAGCTAAGCAAATTGTCACACAACGACATTACTAATTAAAATATGAGCCAAGCTTAACCCTGACATATTCTTTTAGAGATGCATCCAAAAGATACAGTTATTATGAGATACATCTAAGTATTTTATGTGTAGTTTTTAGTGCAGTTTTGTCGCTTGTGGGCAGGACTTAGTTCAAGTCTAATTATAGTTCTATTGCCGCATGCTGATCTCATTCAGCGGACGAGAGTTCCACACATGTTCTCCATAAGCTAAAAACGGTTCCAGCTGAGGATGTTTGGTCAATTGATAGAATTGAAAATATAAACATGGCAACGCTAAGAAAACATCTACAACATGAGCAATTTTATGAACTTGCCGAGAAGTACAAATGTACATATATGTATATAACTATATATATCAATATGTATAAGCACATGTCGGAATGAAGTCAAAATCGTAGCGTTTTGCCTTTTGCTCCACTGCTGCTTCAGTTTTATACCCTCTAAGCCAACAATACTACCGGGTTTATTAAGCAGTAGCTATCTTAACATAAAGATCGGTAGAGATTATAGAATAAACTGGTTTATTGCCAAGTTAGAAACATTAGATTTATTTAAATGCGTTTTGTTTCAACTTTAAAATTTTTTTTATTAAACCTATAAAAATATTTATTTTATATTCCCAAGAAATAAATGCTGAGTTCGCCCATAATTTTGATTAATAGTTGTAAGGCAAAGGAATACACAATTTTTGAATTCTCTGAATTTATTTTAATGTAAACTAAGCACAAAAAAATGGATTCATTTTTCCTTATTAAATTATAAATTATATTTTTTTATATTAAATTTTAGTTATAATATTATAAAACATGAGAATTAGTATATTTTTTAAATTTTACTTATTATTTGAGCTTAAATCACAATAATTTTTTGTACTTCCATATAAACTGATTGATAGTCAAGTTATTGATTAATACAATAGATCTCACACATTCAACTGATTAAAAAATGTAAATTATATTTATTAATTATCATTCTTTTATTTTAAAATTACCAAACTCTTCCTCTAGGGTATCTGCATCTCTCCCATCTAATTGCTTTGATTTCTCACTTGTTTACCCATACCAATTCATAAACAAACACAAACACATCTCGGCGTATCTTTTAGTGCCAATGTGTTTGTATGGTTGGTAAATTAACGTTTTGTTTAGTTCCTTGCTTATTTGTTTATTTGCCAGTCTGTTGTCTGTTGTGCTTTTTGTGCTCCCCAAACGAAAATGAAATTAACAAAGGCAGAAAGAAAAAAAATTAAAAAGAAAAAGCATAAAAAAGTCTGCAACAATTAGAACGAGTATGAAGCAGATACTTCTGGGTGCCGAGCAATAAATACCCTAATTAAATGATTTAAATAGGGCATGCAAAATAGGAAAAGGTTCTTAAGTTAAATCTCAGCATGATCTTATTGATAAACTTGATGATATTTAAACTCTTTTTCGTATATGATAGAAATAGTATATATCTTATTAATAAGATATATAAAAATAAGATTATTCTGTTATTAAACTGATTGTAAATCGGATTGTAACTATGACTACTATATTTTTATATATTTATTTTATATATCTTACTATCTCTTTTATATACATTTACTTATACTATATCTTTGTCTTTCTATTTGTATCTTTGTTAGTTTCTCATGAATTCAAAGATGTTTTGAATGAGTTACATTTTCAGTCACATAATGAACATACTCTCTGCAGAGTTATAAAACGTTCTAAAACACAAATACACTAATACGCACATATTTATATCTGTGTGTGCACACATATCTACACACATGTGTGTTGTGGGCACATAAGTCGCATCTGTGAATGAACTCTTATCGGGCCATGTCGCGCTCGAAATTACGAAATAGCTGAGAATTCTCCTCCTACTTCTACTGCTGCTGCATAGTTCCCAATTCCAAATTCACATCCTATCATTGACCACATCTTGAAGAACAATTCTTTTTTTTGTCTTTTTGACTTATGCTTATCACTTGCTCTCAGTTTGTAGCACAATTTTCATTTGACTTACTAAGTTGCGTGTCCTCTGGAACTGAACTGATAAGACGAAAAGACCCAGATTCAGATTGAGTATTCAGTACAGAATCCAAACTAAAACAAGCTAATGAAAATAAACTCGAATACCCTAGAAAATTTGAAAAACAAGTAAGAACTGTAATGACATTGTTGTTCTTAAGAGTATTGGGTTTTTCAAGAAGTCTTTATTAAATTTAAGTGGAAATTGTTTTCAAGCGAAACTTCTTGCATTAAATCTCACGTTACGATACCCTGTAGTTAAAGGATCTTAATGAGGTTATTGTAACTAGTATTTAAAATATTAATCAATTTCCCAGGAAAATTATTATGGTTTATCTAGATAGAAAGACTAGAAAATGTATCATAATTGATATGAATTTTAACATAAAATTTTAATATAAAAATTATTGGTTTTTCTGTAGGTTATGATACTCTGTAGTTAAATCGATTCCTTTTTAGAATCTCTTGGGAATATCAGTTAATTATCCTAAACTGTAACTTTAAGATAGAAATAAATCCTTTTCTTGGGATCATATTCTAATATTTGCATTATATTATAGATTAACAACTTATAAAGACTCTTTCAAGGAAAAATATGTTAAAAATTAAAATAGTTGCATTTATTATTAAAAAGATAAACATAAATTTCGTTCTTTTTTTTATCTACAAAGTCAAAACAAAATGTTTTTATTGACGGAAATATGTAAGTGCATACAATATAGAGTATGATCTCATCTGAATAGATATAGTCTAGTATACCCTTTGAAGTACTAATAACTCTTTTAATGTATGTTTTCTTATGTGAGACTTGATGCTGCGTCTAAAAATAATCAACGCGTCGAGCATTTCATTTAGTACTCGACTTAAAGCTGATAAACAACGCACCAAGCAACAACGGATTAAACATAATAAGTATATACACATAATTATTTACTTATTTATCGCCCTCAAGTCGAACTTATGTACAAATTTAATACGAGTATATATATGAGAGTATATGTGCATCTTCTTTACGGCCTACGATTCATTCAAAGAAACTTTGGAAGGCGCTCAGTTTGTGCGTAAGAATCGTTGGGTAAAGACGTTCCATGTTCCATAACGGAGCTTCCAAAAATAATTCATATAAATTAGTACTGTTGATAAGACTAAAATTGAATATAGAATTACTGAATAGAGTCAACTAACACAATATTCGAACTATTATCTTTACAGTTCCCAAGAGATTAGCCGCGACATGAGAGTTCGACTTTTGATTGGAGGAAAGTAAGGAAAAAAGTACGTATTCCGAAATAACTATTTTCTTTTTTGTCAATCTCTAAAGATCTAATGAAATTTTATGATTTTTTAGCATCTCCAGTTGAAGGAATCATATCCACGTGGTCAACGCATATTCCACATCTCTTTAAAAGGGAAATCAAAACGAGAAGCTGATTATAAATCGGAGCCGGAAGCGCTCTACTGGGACACGACCCCAACGACAGAGAGAGAGAGAGAGTAGAGAGAGTGAGAGAGAAAGATTAAGCGATGTCGCTTCGTTGCGACGTTATCGCGGTTTTCTTTGTGCTCGCCGTGCTGTGCAGCCAATTGGAGGCACAACGAACGCCACAAACGCAGCACGGACGACGCGATCGTCCCCGTAATCCCCCCCGTCAATATGTGAAGACCCATCCATGTGAACGCTCCTCATGCTATCCGGCGACAGGAAATCTTCTAATTGGACGCGAGAATCGTTTGACGGCCAGCTCAACATGTGGTCTACAATCACCGGAGAGATTCTGCATCTTATCACATTTGCAGGATAAGAAATGTTTCCTTTGCGATTCGAGGGATGATACACGCAATGATCCCTATAAGAATCATCGCATTGGACAGATTATTTATAAAACGAAACCGGGTACGAATATTCCCACCTGGTGGCAGTCGGAGAATGGCAAAGAGAATGCCACAATTCAACTGGATCTGGAGGCGGAATTCCATTTCACCCATTTGATCATTACGTTCACCACATTCCGTCCGGCGGCTATGTACATTGAGCGTAGTTTTGACTTTGGTGCAACGTGGCATGTGTATCGTTACTTTGCCTACGATTGCGAGGAATCCTTCCCCGGAGTGCCCACTGTACTCCACAACATTACGGATGTGATGTGCACGTCACGTTATTCGTATGTGGAACCCTCGCGAAATGGCGAAGTCATCTTCCGTGTGCTGCCTCCGAACATCAATGTATCCGATCCCTATGCGGAGCATGTCCAGAATCAACTAAAGATGACGAATCTGCGTATCCAGATGACAAAGTTGCATAAACTCGGGGATAATCTGTTGGACAATCGTCTGGAGAATGAGGAAAAGTATTATTATGGCATCTCCAACATGGTTGTACGTGGTTCCTGCTCCTGCTACGGTCACGCCTCCCAATGCCTGCCCCTGGATAATGTGATTACCCAAGATTACGAGATGGTACATGGACGTTGCGAGTGCACACACAATACCAAAGGTTTGAACTGTGAAACTTGCGAGGATTTCTACAATGATCTGCCATGGAAACCGGCATTTGGGAAGCAGACGAATGCGTGCAAGAAATGCGAGTGCAATGGACACGCCGTCAGTTGTCACTTTGATGAGGCGGTCTTTGTTGCCTCCGGACACGTGTCCGGCGGCTTCTGTGACAATTGCCTGCATAATACACAGGGTCAGCATTGCGAGGAGTGCATGCCATTCTTCTATCGTGATCCTGTGGAGCAACTGAGCAGTCCCTATGTCTGCAAACCCTGCGATTGTGATCCCAATGGTTCCCTTGATGATGGCATCTGTGATTCGGTCAATGATCCGGACAATGGCATCGTTGCCGGCGCTTGTCACTGCAAACCGTTTGTGAAGGGACGTCGTTGTGAGCAGTGCAAGGATGGCTACTGGCATCTCGATCCCGCGAATCCCGAGGGATGCGAAGCCTGCACCTGTAACACTCTCGGCACGGTGAACAACTCCGGCTGTAATATGAATACGGGAGAGTGTCGTTGCAAGCGTTTGGTCACCGGCAAGGATTGTAATCAATGTCAGCCGGAAACCTTTGGCCTCTCCGAATCCGAGGATGGTTGCACACTCTGTAATTGCGATGCCGGCGGCTCCTATGACAATTACTGCGATGTCTTGACGGGTCAGTGTCGTTGCCGTTCCCACATGACCGGACGCACTTGCTCGCAGCCGAAACAAAACTACTTCATACCCTATCTGCATGTGGTGCACGATGCGGAAGTTGCCGAGATGTGCATCTCATATGGTAACAATGGCAATTGCAGCATTGTCCCACAACCCACATCAAACACCCAGGATCCACAGTCACCCGATTTCACGGGCATTGGATTCGAGCGTGTTGGCGAGAATTCCGAGCTGGTGATCAAAGCAGATGATATACCTCGTTCCATGCCCTACGATGTGCTCATACGTTATCAGTCGACATCGCGAGGTGACTGGGAGGATGCCTACATCACCCTGGTGCGTCCAGATGAGATTGATCCCGAGGGTGAATGCGCTCAAGCGATGCAATCTCCCATTACGGAGGCTCGTGTGCCCTTCTCTTTGCCGGAACGAGATCGTCAAGTGGTTGCTCTACATGATGTCTGCCTGGAGGCGGGCAAGATCTACAAATTCCGGATCTTCTTTGAGCGGAAGCGACACAACGAGGATAATCCCACAGCAACCATATTGATAGACTCCTTAACTTTAATACCCCGCATCGAGGTGACGCCTATCTTCCATGGTTCTCCCATCGCGGATCTGCGACTGCGTGAATACATCAACAAGAATTGCAATCAATCTTTGTATGACATGCGCTACAAGGCACAAACTCCCGATATTTGTCGCGATCTGGAGCAGGATGTCAGCAAGTACATCTACGATGGCGCCAGCATGTGTAATTGCAATCCCACGGGATCCCTGAGCAAGGAATGCGATGCCAATGGCGGCTATTGTCAGTGTAAACCGAATGTTGTGGGTCGTCAGTGTGATCAATGTGCGCCAGGTACCTACGGATTTGGTCCCGAAGGATGCAAAGCCTGCGACTGCAACAGCATCGGCAGCAAGGATAACAACTGTGACCTGCTGACGGGACAATGTGCCTGCCATCCCAACACCTACGGCAGGGAGTGCAATCAGTGTCAACCCGGTTACTGGAACTTCCCACAGTGTCGGGTCTGTGAGTGCAATGGACACGCGGCTCTCTGTGATTCCTTGACGGGACAATGTCTCAATTGCCAGGACTCCACCACAGGCTTTGGCTGTGACTCCTGCCTGGACGGTTACTATGGTAATCCTCTGCTGGGCAGCGAGATCGGTTGTCGCGCCTGCCGTTGTCCGGATACGACGGCCAGTGGCATGTCCCATGCCGAGGGTTGTTCCTTGGATACACGCAACAACAATATGCTGTGCCATTGCCAGGAGGGTTATGCCGGCTCCCGCTGTGAGATCTGTGCGGATAACTACTTTGGTTCTCCCGAGGATGGAGGCAGTTGCAACAAATGCGATTGCAGCAACAACATCGATGCCTATGACACCGGAAATTGTGATCGACAGACGGGAGCATGTGTCAAGTGTCTGTACGACACGACGGGTGATCACTGTGAGCTCTGTCGCGATGGTTACTTCGGGGATGCACTGCAGCAGAATTGCCGGCAATGCGATTGCGATTTACTGGGCACCAATATGACAATAGCTCATTGTGATCGCTTCACCGGACAGTGTCCCTGTCTGCCCAATGTCCAGGGACTCCACTGTCATCAGTGTGCCTTGAATCACTGGAAGATTGCCACCGGCGAGGGATGTGAGGCGTGTAATTGCGATGCCATTGGCGCTGTGCAGGAACAGTGTCACACCTTTACCGGACAGTGCGAATGCAAGCCAGGATTTGGTGGACGAGCCTGTAATCAATGCCAGTCCCATTACTGGGGCAATCCCAACGAGAAGTGTCAGCCCTGTGAATGCGATCAGTTTGGCGCTGCCGATTTTCAATGTGACCGGGAGACGGGACAATGTATTTGCCACGATGGCATCGGTGGTTACAAGTGCAATGAGTGTGCTCGTGGTTATTTGGGACAGTTCCCCCATTGTGCTCCCTGCGGCGAGTGCTTCAACAACTGGGATTTGATACTGAATGCATTGGACGACTCCACGCAGGCGACCATCCAAAGGGCCAAGGAAATCAAACAGGTTGGCGCCACAGGTGCCTACACCGCCGAGTTCAGTGAACTGGACAAGAAGTTGCAGCACATACGGGATTTGCTCCAGAATACCTCGGTTAGTTTGAAGGATATTGATCAATTGGATGCGGCGGCCAATGGATTGAAGCAACAGCTCCAGCAGCAACATCAACGTTTGAGTGAAACCGAATTGAACCTGGATGACATCTACAATTCACTCAGTTTGTCGGCTGTGGAGCTGGAGGGTCTACAGAATCATTCGCGTCTCGTGCAGCAGTTGTCGAAGGAACTGAAGGAGAATGGCATCCAACTGCAGGAGTCCAACATCGAGGGTGCACTTAATCTCACCCGTCATGCCTATGAGAGAGTCAGCAGTCTGTCGGCTCTGAAGGATGAGGCCAAGGAACTCGCCTCCAACACGGATCGCAATTGCAAACGCGTCGAAACATTGTCCAACAAGATCAAGGATGAAACGGATGCCATAGCGAACAATGACAAGACCATTGCCGAGTATCGCTCCGAGTTGAGCATGTTGACCTCACAGATCCCCGAGCTGAACAATCAGGTGTGCGGCAAGCCGGGAGATCCATGTGATGCACTTTGTGGCGGCGCTGGTTGCGGCATGTGCGGCGGTTCCTTCTCCTGTGAGCATGGTGCACGTTCCCACTCCGGGGAGGCGTTGAAGGTGGCCAAGGATACGGAGGAGGCCATTACCAGCAAGAAGGATGAAGCTGATCAGATCATACGAGCTCTAACCCAAGCCAAAATGAATGCATCCGAGGCATATCAGAAGGCCAAGGAAGGATTTGAACGGTCCGAGCAATATTTGAACCAAACCGACGATGGCATCAAGTTGGCCAGCAAGTTGATCAATGCCGTCAACGATTTCCAGCTGAATAAGACGGCATTGCCCGAGGAAAGCAAGCAGCTGGCACAGGATACACTGCAACTCGATCTTACACTGGATCCCAAAGAGATTGAATCGCTGGGCGCTAAGATTAACGATGCCGTCTCCTCTCTCAAGAATGTCGAGTTGATCATCTACAATACTCGGCCCGATTTGGAGCGTGTCAACAGCCTGAAGAACAAGGCCAATGCGACCAAAGCCACGGCTAATAATATTCTGGAGATGGCCAATTCGGTGGTGCAAAATTTGGCATCGGCCAGTGAGTCGCAAAAGAAGGCACAGGATGCCATACAGCTGGCCAATGGCAACATTGAGTTGGCCGATAAGGATCTGGAGGAGATCGATGCGGAGACCAAGGAGGCTGAATCGCCGGCTCAGGGCACCGCCAAGCAGGTTGAGGATTTGGCCAATAAGGTGCAGCGTCTGCAAAAGAGCATATTGAAAAACGAACTGGTCGCCAAAGAGATTACCAAAGAGGCGAATCGTGTCAAGCTCGAGGCGGTCCGTGCCCGTGACGAGGCCAACAATCTGCAGTCATCCACAAGTGCCACAAATCAAACACTCACGGATCGCGCAAGTCGCTCGGAAAATGCTCGAGAACGGGCCAAGCTGTTGTTGCAACGTGCCTCCAAACTGACCGTGGACACCAACGAGAAGTTGGGTGAGCTTAATCTGCTGCAGGACACGTATCTGGAGAAGAATCAAAAGCTCGCCCAGCTCCAGAATGATATACAGCCCCTCAATGATGAGCTCAACATTTATCTGCGCAACATTCAGGAAAATGCCGATCGCTATCGACAGTGCACAATCTAAGAGAGAGGTTTGTCGAAAAATAGAAATAATTAAGAACGAATTAGTCGAGTGTGATGGACTTTCAGATACTCTGCAAACATTAAGATCACAAAAGTTTACAGCCCAGAAAAGTGGTTCATCTATTAGAACCAACAACTAAGCAGGAATTGGTAAAGTGTACTCGACTTTGAGATACTCTGCACACATTCTTTAAATACATTAAGATGTTTACAGCTTATTTCAACCTGTTTTTAATCAGCTATAACAACTAAACTAAAAGAGATTTCAAAATGATTTAAATTCAGTTTGTTAGCTTTTTTTTTAACATATCAAATACAATTTCATTTATTGTTTTCTGAATTAATTTAGTGTGATCGACTTTGAGATACTCTGCATAGCTGTTCATACATACATACATATATTAAATCACATTTAAACACATTTATTATTATTTAATTATAAAATTAATTAACTTTTAAAATAAAATTTAAAAAAATAACCTTTTTTAACATTACAAAAATTTACAAATAAATATTTACAATTTATAAAAATGTTTAAATTTAAGACAGAAAATACCGAGATACATACCTTCATCCTTCTGTTACATGCATTTGCACTTAGTTAGGACACCCTTTACTCATATTAAATTTAGTGCAGGGTATTAAAATACCTTTATTGTAATAAAATAATAGATGTTAATGCAATTTATAATTAAACTTTTGATTCTCTTTTGCAGCTGCCAGCCTGCCGCTGTGTGGACATCTCAACCCATTTGCCATATTTGATGAACAAATGCGAATAGCAAAGAACGAAAGAAGGAAAGAGCGAAAAGAATAAGGAAAAGGCGCAGTTATTTTCTATTTAACGATGTTAAGTGTAACCGTTACGTTTTGTACTCTAAGCAAAATCAATGTTAACTCTCTGCAATGTTCATTTTTTTCAATTTATGCCATTTTAAAATAGAGTGAACGAAGTTTGTAATTTCTACTTAAAACAAAAGCAATATTTTGCGTGTAATGCAACAAACTAAATACAAATACAATAAATATAATTAAAATACAATTTAAACTATGTATTTACATTCGTTTCATTACATTTCGTTGAGTGAGAGCGACAGACAATTTGGGAGACGTTTGTCTAACGAGCGAAAATGTCGCTTTCAAATTTTGTTTATTTAATTATCAAAATAAATAGAGTACATAACATTTGCATATGACGTGCAATGCAAAAACAAAATAAATAATACTATATATTTACATACGTACATACATATAGAAAATGCTGCTGCCAGTTGGCGGTTTGTCATTTCGTTTTGTTATAGTTCTTCGCAACGTCGCGTGCAGTTCTTGTTTTGATATTTTCGCTTAATTATTTTAAAGCATAAATATTGCTTTTCAGTATTATTTTATTTTGCAAACTACATAATGAAAATGGTATCAAATACGCTCAATTGTTAACCTTTAAAAATGGATAGACGCAATAAGCAATCAATGAAAAGCTCAGCAGGTAAAATTTAAATAGTTTACAAACCATTACATCTGTACATAAAAATGAAAAGAAGCCCACTCCAAAGCTGTGACCGTGTAAGATAAATAAGCATAGTACAATAATTACTGCTTTCAATTAACAATATTCCCAAAGTTACAAATCATATAATGCTACTTCAATTTAAAACTGAGTATTCAGAAAACAGTGCTACAAAATTCATATCTTCATAACACTGACATTCGAAATCATAAGGGTACTCCATAGCTTCATTTATTAATGATATACGATAATTTTATTCGAATGTTCTGAACAGCTTAACAGCTGATACAAATTTAATTGTATTGCAATTTTAGAGTGACCGTTCGCTCTGCACTTAAAAAATCATAACATTTTCAAATATTCAAAAATTTAATTCAGGATTTATGCAAATAAAAATTAATTAAAAGCATGGAATCCCCCTGTTGTGAATATGTTATTTATAAATAAAATTTATCGAAAGCGGCAAAACATCATTACAAAATCTGTGTTATCGATAGCAACGCGCATGCAGCACTGGCTTCAATGGCCATATGACATATGTATAATGGCGACGTGCGCACAGTTGTACCTCACTACAGCGAATACATTTGCGAAAGAAACGAAAGAAAATTAAAACGTTTGCAGCCAAAAAAACACAAATAAAGAGTAGGCATGGCGAGATTTATAATTAAAGTATACAAATTAAAGACATATCAGGATAACACAAATATAAACGCATATAAATATTTAAATTAAATAAATAGAATGCATTAGTGGATATCTACTGTGATAATACGAGCATTTGTATGTAAGTACATATGTATGTATTTACGCACAGCACGCACACACACAGATACGTATGTAAATAGACGGATGTTGTTCTTGTTTCTGTTTCATGCAAGCAACACAGAAGCTATTAATAAGAATATTCGGAAATAATATAATGCCACAAGAAGACGGGCGAATCTGCTGTGCAATAATACGTCAAATAATGGGAACGACACAAAGCAAAAGTCTATAAGGAAAATTAAAAAAATAGGGCAATAAAGAAAAGGGACGGTCGAGGCGAAAACAGTGCGCAAATTATAAATCGAAATTCCGATTTCGAATCAAGTGTTTTTTTGGCTCTGTTCACTGTGCAGTTGTTGTGTGCTTTTTATTCAATCAGAATTATAAAATCAGTTTCACGCAGTTGTTACATACACACACACACGCATACATACATACGTACCGAAATCCTGCTAAAAATACGAGTATAAGAGGCTCCTTCAATGGATGACGAATTGGAAGATAAAATCTTCTATCAAACATACGTGTCGCATATGAAAATCCTGTCCAAGTTTGCAGTGGGCTTCTCGTCCATCAACTCGCCACTGGCCTATTTATGGAAACTATGCCGCATCTACGTGCTCCGTCCCGAGGTCATATTCTGCGGCATCATTCTCTTTGTCTTGTTGATTTATTTACAAGCGGTTGATGTGTGGAGTCGCACAATATTGGGACGCATACAGGCGACATTGGGACGCCAAAAGGCAGCATCGCGTGTCATGGAAATGGCGGGCAATGCCGATCATCAATCCTGGGAGGAAGTGCGTCAACAGAGCGCCGCCTTTGCTGTCCTAGGACGCAGGCCACAAATGGAGGACAGGTGAGAATGAATGCCAATTGAGTTATGCCTTATTAACAATTGCCATTTTACAGATTCATCATCGAGGAGAACATCAACAACAACACGGCTGTTTCCTTCTTTGCTGTCTTTGATGGACATGGCGGCGAATTTGCTGCTGACTTTGCCAGAGATATCTTGGTCAAGAATATTTACAACAAAATCATAGAAGCCAACAAGTTGCTCCAGAACGAGGAGAAATCCGACTACAGTGGCTACGACAAGAGTCCGTATTTGGCGCGCAAGCAAAGCCGCAAGGATACGGCCAACAAAGAGAACGCCGAGCCAGTTGCACGACGGGACAGTCTGCGAAAGGCGCACAGCACCACAGTCGATTGCAGCGCCATCAAGCCAAAGACGACGGAGGCATCGATTGCCGACATTTATACAGCGCAGCTCAACAGCGCAATGCGTGCCGCAAATGGAGGCAATGCAGCCAAAGAATCATTTTTAAATAACAACAATAATGCTCAGAACGCTGGCAATGCGCCGCCACCAAGCTACGAGGCCAAATGTTATATAGAACATGGACGCATTAACTTTGGCAAGCTAATCACGGACGAGATTCTCTCAGCGGATCACAAGCTGGTTGAGCAGGCCAAGCTCGCGGTGAGTATATAGTCTATAGGATATATAAAACATAATACAAGTCCTAGAGCTGCCTCTAAGATATTATTTTATCATCTTAATTTATCAATATTATTTCTGGGGAATTAATTTTGTTACAATACTTTGTTTTACAGACGAACATAGCGGGAACGACAGCATTGATTGCTATTGTACAGGGTAGCAAGCTGATTGTGGCCAATGTGGGTGACTCCCGTGGCGTCATGTACGATGCCCGTGGCATTGCCATACCATTGTCCTTTGATCATAAGCCGCAACAGGTGCGGGAACGCAAACGAATACACGACGCTGGCGGATTTATTGCCTTTCGCGGGGTGTGGCGTGTGGCTGGGGTCTTGGCCACGTCACGAGCACTGGGCGATTATCCGCTAAAAGATAAGGTATGCCCGATCTCATATAGATGGCGTGACGAATTATTGTCTCTATCTATAAATAAGCTAATGCTAATCAACCTACACGTTTTTACTATCTATATAGAATCTTGTCATCGCCACACCAGACATTTTGACCTTCGAGCTGAATGATCACAAGTGAGTACAACTGTCCCCCCATTAATTCCCGACAAAGCTAATGAACTTTCCTCAATAACGTCAACAATCTCAATGTCTGGCAGGCCCCGTTTTCTGATACTCGCCTCGGATGGCCTGTGGGACACGTTCAGCAACGAAGAAGCCTGCAGCTTTGTCCAGGAGCATCTCAAAGAGCCAGACTTTGGCGCCAAGTCGTTGACCATGGAATCATATAAGCGTGGCTCGGTGGACAACATCACTGTGCTAATAATTGCCTTTAAGAACGAGGTTTTCCGCATTGCCAGCGCAACTGGCAAAGTGGGAGGCGATGCTTCCTTGGCCAAACCCCCGCCAGCTGCCGTTGTGGAGCGCTCAAATTCGATTAAAACAAAGTGACAGGTGTGGTGGTCCAACAGGTGTTTCCGATTTAAATAGCAACCCCGACAAAATACGAAGTGCCCAAGAATTTTTAAGCATTAGCCGCGATCGCCAGTTGTACGAAGTTTGTCAAATGTTCATTTGGATTCGATATAAGATTGTTTTTAGAAATTGTTGTTTTGTACAAAATTGTTTAGCATTATTACGCCAGCGCATGCATTATGTTTTCTCCCCCTCACTTCCTAAACACCATTCATTCATCAAGTTCATAAATACTATTTATTTAAATTATTTTGTTATGCACTTATATATTTGTAAAAGAAAAATACTTTTTCTAACTTATGAAACGCGTTTACAAATAAATACTCGAAAAAAGCCAGTATCGAAATTATTTGAACTATCAACTATTTGGAAATTAACCAAATTGGGAATAAATTTATATTTATACAAGAAAAACTATATTGTTAATTTGTGTAAGCGTCGCTTTATTTACGTTTTGGCATAAACAAATCAATTTGCGACCGATTTATACATGCTATGTCATACTAAAGAGAACTGCTATCCGCTTAGTGAGCTGATACAGACACTTGCCAGACGCGGATGGTGTTGTCAGAGTAGCCGGCGAACAGAGTCTGGCCATCGGTGGACCAGGCCAGGGACAGGCACTGTGGCTGCTCGGCCTTTGATGTGGGCGAGACGACCTCAGGGCGCAGTTCCTCGACGGTCTTCTTGCATGCCAGATCCCAGATCTTGATGGATGGACCGTAGGCAACGCACAGCCAGTAGCGGTTGGGCGAGAAGCACAGGGCATTGATGATGTCGTTGTGCTCCAGAGTGTACAGGTTCTTGCCGTCATTAAGATCCCACAGCAAAGCCTTGGAGTCCTTACCACCGGAGGTGCAGAGGGAACCATCAGGAGAGACGGTCACGGTGTTCAGATAACCGTTGTGGCCATGATGATTGTTCTTCAACTTGCAGTTAGCCAAGTTCCAGACCTTAACGGTACGATCCCAGCCGCAAGACACAATGATGGGGTTGGAGTGGTTTGGCGAGAAACGCACGCACGATACCCAATCGGTGTGGCCATCCTCCTGGATGGTGAACTTGCACTCAGCCAGAGTGTTCCACAGCTTGATGGTCTTGTCCCGAGAGCCCGAGACGATCTGACGGTTATCAGCCGAGAAGGCAACCGACAGCACATCCTGAAAACGAAAACCCAAAAAGTTATTAGTTGAGGAATCATTGAGTGGATAATAAAATTAAAAACAAAAGAGCAGCTGGAAGATCTTGTTGGCCTACTTACGGGAATGCTTCACGCAAAAGTACGTTAACTCAGACGTAGAACAGTTATAGATGTCAACCAGAAATTCTGCCTCGCATAGGCGCAATATTCAAATACATATGTATTATATACATATTAGCGGTATTGGTGCCTGTGCTAACTAAACCTAACATTACTTTATAGGTCAGTGTTGCACCAATACCATTTGGGGAATGGGTGTTTAAATGGCAAACAAAATTGTTGCCGCAATTCTAAGCCCTGTTCTAAAAACAATGTCAACCACTTGGAAACTTATCCCACCTTTGTGTGTCCCTCGAAGCGGCGAGTGGTCTTGCCGGCAGCCAAATCCCACAGGCGCAGAGTCTGATCCCAGGAACCGGACAGAGCGTAGTTGCCATCGGACGAGAGCACAACATCGCTGATGAAGTGGGAGTGTCCATAGAGACGCTTCTGGGGATAACCGTAGTTGGTATCCTCATCACGGGTCAGTTTCCACACAATCAAGGTCTTGTCTGCAAAATTAAAATCACATTATTTAGTAAATCAATTGATTTTGAAATACATTTGCAGGATGGCTGAGATATTGTCAGATTTAATTGACACTTTTTAACCTCAGCACAGCACAGGCTTAAAATACTTGCCACGAGATGCCGAGATGATGGTATCGGGATCCTTGGGGTTGGTGGCGATTTGGGTGACCCAGCCATTGTGGCCGATCAGCGTACCACGCAATTGCAATGTCTCAGACATGTTTAAATTAAATTATTAAATCGCAACGGGAGCGCTTCAGAGACACGTCCAAAGGCGCTGCAAGCTGGCAGAAAAAGAGGCGGAAGTGCCAGTGTTGTGTAGCAAAAACAATCGTTGAAATTATCGACAGAGCTGCCAACTCGTGAAAATATCGATGGATCGTCCGACCGCCACAATTTCTGATAATTTGCAGGTCGATCTTAATATGGGAATGGAGCTTTTATCGGGAACCAAGGTTGCCACATGTTTTTAAAATAAAGATTTTCAACAACCAAGAACCTTAGATGGAACATTAGCTCCGAGTAACAATTGTAAATACTGGACACAATTTAAAATTTCTCCACACACTCGAAATGAGCGTAGAACAGCAGCTTAATCCCCGGAATCCCCATGGTCTTGGTGAGACATGCAAGAATACAAATTGTGGGCAGCTAATCAACTCAGTTGTTGCCGGTTACAGGGGATCCAAATGACACATCGTTGCGCAATGTGGAGCGAGAAGTGTTGATACCCAAGATTATGAGGGATCGTGCCCGCGTCGAGTTCTGCTCCAAGGAAGTGGCTGACTTTGAGGAATGCTGCAAAGCGAGCAGCGTGCTTATGGTCGCCACCTGTCGCAAACAAAATTCCGCCCTTAGAGATTGTCTAACGCATTGGTATCAAAACGAAGCCTTCAAAGAGGAATGCAGGGCAATATATCTGCAGGAGCGATCGGAATACCGCAGCACAGGCATACCCAAAAAACATCGAGTGGAGAAAATGTAGTTTAGTCATATTATTGTTTTTGTTTACTTTGCACAAAAGATGCGTAGTTAAATCGACGTATTACAGTCTCTTCTATGTTGAGGGATTCAAGGGATTCGGGTGTGATGAGCATTATGTCAAAGTCGCTGGTCTGATTGACACGCAGGATGAGCACATCCTTGTCAGAGGTTTCAGCAACGCGTTGGACTCCTTTCAAATTCTTGGCTACATAATGGGAGTCTGGGTTTGTTGACGGCGCTTGAACGATGACCAGGAAACTGGCATGAAATTGACTTGGACCTTGCTTGTAGATGACTGCGGGGAAATTGACAAATTAAATGCTGTGCTGTGTAAAATGTAGCAAATTACTTACGAAAATCACCGCCGAATTTTATGCCGCTTTTAATGATCCAGTTTTTTGACTTTAAATATAAGTATGCAGCTAGTTTATAAACAAACTGTTTGTCGTATTCCCGTGCCGAACTTAAATATGCCTTCCAGCTGAGTATGTTGCCAGATAAGTCTCTAATCTCCAGTGCCTGTAGAAAGTAGGATAGCATACAAGCCTCCTCTAGACCAAGCAACAGAGTTTCAGATGCCATTCCAGACGCGGGTCCACCTCGCGACCTGCTTCCCTGGCCATAACATCCATTCTCGTAAAGCGTTCCAATTTGTGCCTCTTCGCTATCCTTTACCTCCACACAGAGTCCATTGAACACACCTTGGTAGGGCTTTCCATCCTGGCAAAGTGGAAATGGTGCTAATTTCAAATAACTTTGTGCACTTTTCCGCTTGCGTTTAAAATGCGGTGCGAATTCCATAATAAAGAGCACACTGTTTATAGTCGAATGACACTTTGTTGTTGTGTAGTATTAAAAATAAAAAGCACAAGCTTAAAAAATATTTCTGGCTGTAGCTTAAGCCACATTATTATGTTAATATATATGTGCATAATGCATGAATATTAACTCCATTTAAAATTGCTTGTACAACTTATTTTAATAGTTCGTCACTTTTTTCGCCGCAAAAATAGTGAGCAAGTGTCACTATCGCCTGATATTTGGCATTCACAGTAAAGTGCCAACACCTGACATATTGGAGCAAAGTGGCAACGCTGTGGCGCAGCGAACGCGGCGAATAAGTCACAAGACCAGTCAGCTGAATTTCGGTGCTGTCGCATTAGTGTGAAAAGACACTCGTAATTTGTAATATATTTTCTTTCCCTCTAGATATATTGCTTGATATTGTGTGCAAACGCGCACTATACATAAACTGCGTATACACTCGACACAACAATAAACAGCCATCAAAATGACAACCGCACTGTATCTGCCCGAGGAAAACATTGGTAAGAAACTGCGAACATCTGACCTCTGTGAAAAATCGAAGTGAAGTCAGTGGAGCACCCCCAGCCCCATTTTCATTGTCTGTATTGCTTTTATTAACTGTGTAATTGACATTTTGCTTTCGCAGATATGATTGCTGCCACTTCGGTGTTGCAGCAACAAGCGGCCGATATTCGCACCCGGACTATCAACTGGGCGTCCTACATGCAATCGCAGATGATAAGCCAGGAGGACTATCAATCTATTAGTGCATTGGATAAATCACGTGCCGCTTATCTGACTCAGAACTCCACACAGGTGGTGAAGACATTGCTGAATCTGGTGTCGCATCTGTCCAAGGACTCGACCATTCAGTATATACTTGTCCTGGTCGACGATTTACTGCAAGAGGATCGCTCTCGTGTTGATCTTTTCCACGAAACATCGGGCAA
Source organism: Drosophila kuntzei (assembly GCA_035042165.1). Lineage (NCBI taxonomy): Eukaryota > Metazoa > Arthropoda > Insecta > Diptera > Drosophilidae > Drosophila > Drosophila kuntzei. The sequence continues at coordinate 211,083 of JAWNLU010000472.1, read as the reverse complement.
GCTAAAGCAATGCGTCTGGGGTCCATTCCTCAACTTGCTTAATCGCCAGGATGGCTTCATTGTCAACATGTCGTCACGTATTTTGGCCAAGTTCGCCTGCTGGGGTCACGAGACCATGCCAAAGGCGGACCTCAACTTCTACTTGCAGTTCCTGAAGGATCAGTTGGCCACCAATGTAAGTACGGTAAATGCTTTCAAACCACTGCTAAAGACCAGATAAAAACAGCCAATCCCTCCCCAAAAAAAAAAAACAAATATGAAAATTCCAATTGCATGTTTATGTTGTAAATATACTCTCAGGTCAGGTACATATCGAGGATCTCTACGAATGTATATAGCATGCAGCATGACATTTCATTTCTTGAGTTAGACATGTTGATATTGCAACGATATATGATTAATCCAAATTAATTATAAATTATAATTACAGTCGTCAGATTATTATTGCAATATTAACATACGTGATTTATACCAAAATATCAAATGAAGAATTTAATGCATGATTTTTAAACATACTTTGTATATAGAATCGTGCATTGAAAAGTGCATATAGGTTTTGACAGAGCTTTTCTTGAAGTTAAAATCGTTAAAATGTTAATAAAAATAATTTAAGTTTTCATTAATAATCTTTTCAAAAGTTTCTGAAGTATTAAAATCTCTTAACTTTATCAAGATGATTTTTATCTTGTTACTAATTTATTGTTGATTTTTAACGTGATAATTTCTTTAAATTTAATTTAGTTCAAATTCCTCTAACCAGCACGCTTTTCTAGTTTTGCTTGCTTTCTACTTTGTACTCACAATTCTAACTGATCGAGATTATACTTATACCTATATGTATTCTATATTCAACCGTGAAAACTCTATAAATGAGCCGCAAGATAACTCTGGTTAAGACAGGCAAAAGTTAATTGTGATTGATTGAGAATGAAGAATGATTGAAAGATAGTTTTGTTTGCCTGTCTGCAGCCCTGGTTGAAGTCACGAAATTGTTGTCATTAAATCATAAATGAATTCAATTCGATTAATGATGTTCGTATGACCGTTACGAAAATTCCAAATTGTATAAATATGTATCGCCGCACCGCACCGCACCACCGCATTGTGAAACCACAACAAAAATCACAAACAGTATATAAATAAATAAATTTAAATAATCATTACGTTATCCGATTTGTGTTCTTCGTCAAAGTTCAAATGCAAATTGACCTGTTGCACATTATCTGAATTACATTTTAATGTACTTTTTAATTTAATGCAATTCAAATTTACAATCCAAATGTTAAAACACCAATTGTCGTATATATCGAACCAACCAATCAACCAACCAAACAAACACGATCGCGATCTCGATCTCTGCGGATGCTGACCCTTAACTACGCACTTGACCCTCAATTAGAGCACTTCCTATTTGCAAGAGATGGCCGCGATGGCCAAGCGGGCACAAACGATCATTGTGCATACGCATATGCAACATGGTAAAGATCATCATGGCAAAGATAATCATCAGTACAGTCCAAGTGTCGCACAGCAGTTGCAGCAACGCCACGATCTGGCCAATGAAAGTTACCGTGACGTTGGCTCATTCTCCTTCGATCAGCAGATGGATGGCAAATATGTTATACCGGTATTCCTTAATTCAGCCCCAAAAAGCTGACACTCTCTCACTCACCCCAAAACTCAACACACGCAAACAAAATAAGACTACTGCTATAATTACAACAAAATACTACACACACAAACACCTACAATCACACACACTCACACACACAAACAAGTGCGAGTTTTCTACGTTTATGCGATGAAATATCACGATCTTCCCATTTACCTAGATCGAGATATGTGTACATACCCTACACCAAACTTGTACCTTGTGTTTAAATGATCCTTACTAATACCTATCCATTAATTAAATATTAAAAGGTCCGTTTATTCATAGTCCGGTAAATTAATACTGAGAGACATTAATTTCAATATATTTTATGTAGTTCACTAGACATTGAAAAAATGGATCTTTAATAGTAGTTTTTGGGGAATAAATTCTAATAGCGATATAAAATATAGTGGTCCGATTTTTATGAAACTTCAGCATTAAGATAATTATCAAAAAAAAGTTTTATCAATATATTCTCAAGTCTAAGATGTGATACAATTCTGTTTCTTTTGAATTAATACTATGATATGTTATAGTAATCCCTACTGATCAGTTTAGATATTTATAATATCTATAAATAAATGAAATAGAATTTTATCAAGTGAGTATTTGTGTGTGTGTGTATGTGAGTGTTAATCAGTTGTTAACTTTTTACTAACCCCACTAAAAATATCATGAAATTGAACTGAAAGCAAGGAAGAATTTACGATTTATGTATGACATGATGTGGTAAAGGTAACGGTAATTCAATAACGGTGACGGTGTGAACGTAAATACGATTTTTAAAACAATCCTTACTATGGAGTTATACGATGCAGCAACTGCAACTGCGATTCTTGTCTATTTATCTTTATTTTTTTTTAAATTACTTAGAGCACACCTTATCCTCTGTATCTTTTTATCTTTTTCACTCTCTTTTAATGTAGTGTAGCTGTAGTAACTGTAACTGTTGTGTTGCTGTTGTTTGTAGCGCATAGACTCTACAACATTTGTTGTAAAATTAGAAAACCGAAAAAGAAAAACAAAAAACTGCAAAAAAAAAATATAAATTATACAAAAAAAACTGTCATAACTAACTCGCTACTAAAACATAAAGCTTTTCAACAGACTCAATGATGAGATAATACTAATAATATTGATTGTTTCCACAGAACAACGAGTATATCCAATCGGTGGCACGTTGCCTGCAGATGATGTTGCGCGTGGATGATTATCGATTTGCGTTTGTGAGCGTTGACGGCATCAGCACGTTGATTCGCATCCTTTCGACACGTGTCAACTTCCAGGTGAGTTTGAAATTGAAATGTGTAAATTGTTTGGTCCAATTTAAATTCGATTTCTTATTCATAGGTGCAATATCAATTGATCTTCTGCCTGTGGGTGCTCACCTTTAATCCCCTGCTGGCCGCCAAGATGAACAAGTTCAGCGTTATTCCCATTTTGGCCGATATCTTAAGCGATTGTGCCAAGGAGAAGGTCACACGCATCATTTTGGCCGTTTTCCGTAATCTGATTGAGAAGCCCGAGGATAAGTCGGTGGCCAAGGATCATTGCATTGCCATGGTTCAGTGCAAGGTGTTGAAACAATTGTCCATCTTGGAACAGCGTCGCTTTGACGACGAGGACATCACCGCCGATGTCGAATACCTTAGCGAGAAGCTGCAGAACTCCGTGCAGGATCTCAGCTCCTTTGACGAATATGCAACTGAAGTGCGCAGCGGACGTCTGGAATGGTCGCCAGTGCACAAATCGGCCAAATTCTGGCGTGAGAATGCTCAGCGTTTGAACGAAAAGAACTACGAACTGCTGCGCATTTTGGTTCATTTGCTGGAAACTTCCACGGATGCAATCATTCTGTCTGTCGCCTGTTTCGATATCGGAGAGTATGTGCGTCATTATCCCCGCGGCAAGCAGTAAGTTTTCAACACTATTTATTATTGTACCCATTTTTAATTCATGCATCTTTTGCAGCGTTCTCGAACAACTGGGCGGCAAACAGATTGTCATGCAACATTTGGGCCATGAGGATCCCAATGTGCGCTATGAGGCTCTTCTGGCCGTGCAAAAGCTGATGGTACACAATTGGTTAGTATAGTTATTATGGTTCACTTCTCACATTTGCCCAACTATGCTTAGGTGCCGCTCGATACGCATACCCGCCTTTATGGCAATCGCAATTCCATTTCTCAAGCCATCTAATTTCAAGTTATCAATCCAAATTTCAAATATTTCAACAAATTATTTGTGTTTGCTTATTTCTTTGTCTACTCAAAGGGAATATCTCGGCAAGCAGCTGGAGAAGGAGAACGAGAACCAAAAACAAGGCGCTGCACCGATTACTGGCAAGGCCTAATGCCAATAACACCGCCAAGCTACCATGTACAATCGTTAGCCAAGGTCGCCAGACGCCTAAAACTTAACTAACAATAAACAGTTGGGGACGTGTGTTCGTTAGTTCGTCTCTGCCTCCGTCTCCCACGCCCATTATTAACATTATCGTTTTATTCTTCTTGTTACCATTTAAGCGCATATGTTTTTTCCTAATATCTAAACTAAGTTCCGTAGAAAAAAAGAGTTGAAAGGTCGTCAAAAACTATCATATTCTTGCTCTTGGTTGGCATTCCGAACCAATAGAAAGATAAAAAGATACATAAAGAACCATAGAGAGAATTAAAAGAAAGAGCGATCGAAAGTTTATTAGCAAAATGAAAAAAAAATGAGAATACATAAAAAATTCTATATTATTGTCGTATGTTTTTGTTGTTATTATTATTGTTTATACATATATGTGCTATGCGCAGCTGTACAGAGTTTGTCTCACGATTTTTCCAAGTCAATAGAAAATTTGTATTATATTCGCATCGGCGCACATTTAAAAAACCTATCAAGTATTTCTTTTCTTTTACATAAAAAAATAAATGCAATATTATTAAATGTTATTAAGCGTGTGGAATCATTCAAGAAGAATCACATTAAATAATGCAATAAATTGTTATTAAAGTGTATAATACATTTTTGAACGTAAAAAATAAATATACATATATAAATAAATGTAAATGAAATAATAAATATTAGTATTATTTATTGTTTTTGAAACTGAAATGAATATGTTGTATGATTGTGGGAATACCCCTTATATAAGAAGTTTTAAAAGCTTGGAGCTTTGCTAATCTCTTGTTAAATTGTCCCCTTAAAGAAATAGAACATTTGAAATTGTTTTCTTGTTGTTGTTTTTATTATTTAATTTTTGTTGTTCATCTCGTGGTTGTTACAATACGTCGGCTTTAAATTAAATAGTTCCACTTTTAAAATTAAATAATGTAATTGTCCTATTTAAACTTTATAATTAACATAATTGTAGTTTTAAATAAGTTCTGTATTTTCATATTGTTTTATATGTAGGTTGTTGTTGTTGTTATTGTGACCGTTCCCATGATATCGACCATAATAGAGATTATCCAGTTACCAAAGGTGGTGCCTAGGTACTGTGGTGCAGATAGATAGCGTCCGTTTACTTGGTGGCCGATTTCAGGTAGGCAATCAGATCGCCACGCTCATTGGGCTTCTTCAGACCAGCGAAGATCATCTTGGTGCCGGGGATGTACTTCTTGGGGTTCTCCAGGTATTCGAAGAGTGTATCCTCATTCCAGGTGATACCCTTAGCCTTGTTGGCATCTGTGTATGCGAAGCCGGGCGCCTGGCCGGTCTTGCGACCGATCAGACCATGGAGATTGGGGCCAACCTTGTGCTTGCCACCGGCCTCAACGGTGTGGCACTGTGCGCAGCGCTGCACGAACAGCTTCTTGCCCTTCTCAACATCACCAGCTGGTACGCCCATTATAGCTTATATATGTGTGATGTGTTAACACCGACTCGACTGTGGAAGAAATAACAATAGCGAAAAATCAAACAATTTGTAGCAAAACGTTACATAAACAAATTGATAATATTTATAATTCGCCAACGTGAGCAATTTTGTTATCAATTTATCTATTTCCTAGTACTGATAACAGCACACGCAAGCAATAGTAATGCACCCACCTTGCTAAACGATTTTGTTATCTAACTAACGTTGAGCTTCCCGTTGTACTAAGTCTCCCCGCTCAGAGTTCATTCATCGCTTTTTTCAGACGAACAACGTCATCAGACACGAGCACACACACACACACGCACACACCTACACAATTTGGTCACATGTTGTTGGCGCTCTCGCTGCCGCACAGCAACAGGCAAAAAATTTCAAACTCGTCTCTCTTCCTCACACTCTCAGGGTCTTTGTCGCGGTCAGCATAAAAACGGCTGAGCGGCTTACGTCGCATTGTGACTAACTGTATTGCGTGCAATTATTCGAACTTGAATCATAAATTGCATGTGACGCTGTAATGGGTAAATCACTCCTGCACTCCTCTCTCGGTGTGGCGTTAGAGAGAGTGAGAGAAATTACATAAAAAGAGTGACAATGTTGTCAAGTTTGTGGCCTTGATGCGACCACTTTTCTTTCTACACGAAATGCATTGGAAGTGGGCCAACATCAGTGTGTACACATAGAAGAATGCGTGAGAGTAGAAGTGATGTGAAAATGTGGGCCAATGTTCTCGCGAAAGCTGAACTGCTTACATAACCGACCTGATTTTTTTTTTGTCTGCACACAGCAGATAACCAGAAAATTCGCATGGAAATTGCAACTTGTCTAACAACCACGTGGCGCGCAAGTTAAAGTTCTGCGAAATTCAAGTGATCTTTTTTTTCCATTTTTCAGCGCGTGTGCGAGAGAGGAAATGATTGTTCTTTTGTCGCTGGCTGCTCATCATGTAATCGTCAACTCGCGCTGTTTTTCAATGTCAATGTGTACATATATATTTTTTATGTCGATCATTAGATATTTTGTGTAATAACTAGCTAACAACTTTGGCACCTTTGCACACCATTTACATATATGCATAGATACACACACACACACTTGCAGCCACCGTCACACGTTTATGTAACGCAAACAACCCCCAAAAAAATATTTTGCACACGATAATTTGCATTCACACTCACAACAATGAGAATGATCTCATAATATAACAAACTTTCAAGGTATTTATAATACTATCTATACACTTTTTTAATACACTAGTTAATCAATAATTCAGGGATTTTGCACATAATATTTACGTCATTGCTAAACTCCCGCTACTTACATTGAACACAAACCGTCGTTTACTGCGAACAGTCAGATAGCGAATGAGACAAAAATCCCAAATGCCAGACCAACTGTTTTTTTTTTGAAGAGCTTGCCACCTAGCCGAAAAGAGTGGCGGTTTTCTTGAACGTTGCCAGACCTTTGGAACTCGTAATAGATACTTTTCCAAAATAATAATTCGAGAAGAAATACCTTTTGGCATTTTTAATGTACAGAGTTTTTGTAGGAATTTTGTCGAATTTTCGATTAATTGATTAAATCTTAAAAATGCGCGCGTAACATTTGAATGAAACCGGCGAAGCACCCTGTCTTTTGCCAGGAACGATAATCGATAATTATATCGATAATATATGCTGTCAAAGCTGAATGGGTGCTAAGCTTAATGCTACGACACTCCTAACTTATCTCTACTGTAATCGAATTGCGCGCTTAATTTAAACAGTCAATTCAAAATTGTGAGAGTGTTGTTATTTAATAATAGTAAAAATTGTAGATTAGGTATTTACATGATGTTACTGTGTTTTCCAAACGCAATTTTGTTATAAAATAAGTGCGAGGTTAGTCATATTTTTTTTGTTTGTTTGCTATTTTCAACTATTTTCCGCGCTTGAGAAAAGCGATCAAATCAGCGCGATCTTCTGCCTTCTTGAGTCCGGGGAAAACCATTTTAGTGCCCGGAATGTATTTCTTTGGATCCTTGAGGTATTCATCTAGATTGGCTTCGGTCCAGGTGACAGCTCGCCTGATATTGGCATCAGTATATTTGTAGCCAGCAGCAGATCCGCATTTGCGTCCAACAATTCCACCTAGGTTAGGACCCTGCTTGTGATTGCCACCAGCTTCATAGGTGTGGCATTGAGCGCATTTCTGAACAAAAATCTTCTTGCCATTATCCGCATCGGCACCCATGTTCTAGGAATATGTTTTGCCTTGAATGAGAAACAGAAAAGACATATAGTTAATTTACTATTTTTCAATAGTTGGCTGAAAACAAAGGCTCGTTTGGCCTTCAGCACACGCCTCAAGGACATTGATGACATGTGAGGGTAGTGGGTGGTTCGGTGGGTGGTTGGTTGGTCTCACTGATATCACGACATCGTCAGCGTGAGCCACGCAGTCTGCCAAGTTTAATTGCCTAGCTGGGAAGTGGGTGTGAATGTGGGTCGTTACGTGCGTGCCTAACAAATGTATAAAACGTGGCTAACTGCAGTTCATGTTGCTTACTCACATGCAAAGAATAGAAGCAGCTGTCATAACTAGAATCTAACACAAACTTACAATAGATATGCACATATACATATACACTTAGCCAAGAAAGTGTTTTGAATAAATAAAAATACACATATTTGTAATTTTGTAATTTAATGAAAGATATTCTTCTTCAGTAATTATAAAATAAATAAATTATATATATTTTTAGCAAGAGAATGTGTGTAAATTTATGATTCCGTCACAACACTTTCTTGACTAACTGTATGCATATTCAATATATTTTTAGCGTATTCTCTTTGTTTTGTTCTATTCATAGTCATCGTCTCTCACAGACAATTTAATTGCAGCCCAATAAATAACTGCGTGCGTGTGTGTGCAAATGTGTGTCCACTTAAATTAAATTAAATATGTATCGATGATGACAAACATGATGACAAATGCACGCGCTCTCTGTGTTTGCTGTCGCTCTCTCTTCATTTTTGTTTTTTTTTTGGCACTCTTCACTGCAATCCACGACTGCAAGAGACAGGGATGGCAATAGTACAGAAATTGGGTCAACCAAATGAAAATGGAATAAATAAAAACGCAAAACATGCCGCACGACGTCTAACGGCAAAAGTAAACTGCGGCCATAAAGTTAAAAAAGAAAAGTCCATACAGATGACGTACGTATACGTAATTCAATTAGCAGCCCTGCAGCCCCTTGAGCATGTGCTTTGAACATTTCCTTTCAATTAAAACGCATTTTACGCATGTCTCTTATTTTTTTTTGCTCCAGAAGAAAACAGATGCCGTCAAACAAACACAAGCACAAACAAAACAGGAAACAGTTAAAGCAGAGGGCAAAAAGCATACGTGTATGTGTGTGTATGTATGTATGTGTTTACACAATCGACTGGCATCAGGTGTTTTACCCCTACCCCACTTTTGTCGCTGTGTCCTGTTCTATTCTCTTCTGCTGCTTCTACTGTTGTTGTTGGTGCTGCTGACCTAACCCAATTTGTGCTAACCATAAATCTTCCACAGACTACTGGTGTTGTGGCTTGCGGTTGGCTCCTGACCGATGACCACTATAAATAAATGGCGCTTGGAATTGAATTACGCTTCAGCTAACATTTGTGGAACGTATAATAGACAGAGAGAGCGAAAAAGTTGATCACAAGGGGATGGAGTAATATTATTGTTTTGCGAGATGCATTGCTGCGGCAGTCAATAGAAGTCACATACAGTGTGTCAAGTAATTGTTTTGACAAAATGAAAAATTAAGAACATGTTTTTAAAAGTTGTTTTTATGTTAAATTCAAGGTAAATAATTTCTGTAGGTTTAAACTTGTTTCCAGAACAATAAATAGGAATTATAAAATAAGAAATAAAATAAAAGTTCAATTAAATCTTTTAACTTGTTAAAATAGTTACTTGACGAACTGTATGTATACCTAATGTGAATTCAGGTTGATTTGTCGTTATTTCAGTTTAATCAACTAGACAACCACAAAGAAAAAGAAAATATAAAAGAATAATACTTGAAAAAGAAAACAACATTTGAAATGCTCACGTGGCTATCACGGAGGTTTTGTTGCTGTTGCGCAATTTCATTTTGGCTTTGATGTCGCCCAACCACCCACAGAATCACCCGCTGTTATGGTCTGAATGTGTGTGTGTGTGGCTGCATAGAAAACCCTACATTTTTATTGTGTATGTTTCTGAATGTTTATTCTGTGTGTTGTTCCTGTGTGCTGCTTTGGTGCTGCCATTTTTCTAGAACGAGGTCGCTGACTGCCCTTCAACGTTGCCTGAGACATCGACTACGACTACAACGACGACGACGTCAAGTTACATAAGCAACAGCAGCAGCTAGCATCAACGTCGCACTGTGGCTCAATTCTGAAAAGTATGTGACAAAAATCTGTAACGTTTGAACTCGGTGAGATACTGGTTTTTAAACCGATATTTCAAAGGGTTCGAAAGTTACAAATTTTGGCTTCTAGCTACAGCCAAACCTTCCACAGTAAAGCATTCGATCGTTTCAAATAATTTGTTTCTGGGCATATGCTATGACTATGGCGTAACATAGAAAAATATCGTGGGTTAAGTTACTAAAAGCCGAAAATCTCCAATCGGGTAGAATTTTAGCAATCGATTTGAAAAATCAACCTTAAGATGGAAAAGTAACCAAAATTATAGGTTCATCAAACGTTTTTTCAACTATGAAAAGCTCCACAGTTTTAACAAAAATATAAAACCTTCTCCATAAATTACTAGAACCAATTCAATAATTTTTGTCAAACGGAACAAACTGAAAATTGATTTTAGCCACATACTTTAGCTAAATAAGCCATAGTGCGTCGTGAGTTGACTTTCTATGCTACTTTTGCCGAAATTTCCCCAATTCACATGCACAGTTGCCAGAGAGAAAGAGAGCAAGAGCAAGAGAGAGAAGGATATAGTGAGAGCATGCTTGACATTTGCCATGCAGCTGCAGCAGCAGCGTGGGAAACGTGAATGAAAAATTGCTAAAAATTTTTATCAAACGATATGCATCAATTTTTTCTCGAGCAACTCAACTAAGTGCACTCACACACACACACACATATATATTTACATTGCCCCACTGCATGCGAGTGCAGCGCGTGGGATGGAGCAACAATAACAACTCAAGACTTACCTGCTTCTTGTGACTCTCTGAGTATAAACGCCTGTGCTTGTTGCTCTGCCTCCCACTATTATTCTGATGAGCGCCAAACTTGCTCTCGCTCTTGCACTCTCACACACACTCTCTCTCGTGCTTTTCTGCTGCTTTTGCTGTTGCTTTTACGTTGAGGCTGCTGCTTGGAGTGTCGCTGCGTGCGTTTTCATTCAGTCAGCTGAGCTCGCGGCGCAAGGTTCTCGTTCGCTGTAAATTTCTGTGGCCTCTGCTGCTAATTCCCAAACAGTTTGTTGTTGCTGTGTGTTGCGAAGTAAATACGCGTCGTGTGAATTAGGAAATACAATTAATATATTGGTCAACGATTTTATTTTACTGAACGGAAAATTTGTTTAGCAGCAGTTAAGTCGAAAGCTAGCTGCTATTCTGTTCTCACTGATTTCATATCACACATTGACTGAAAATTAGGTGACATCTGTCAAAGGCCTACTTACAAGCCTATAGCAAACGTAGCGTCTAAAAAGTCGCTGCCAACTCGAAATTTACGGTAAGTCATTGTACAGTGTTCTATAACGTCGCTAATTCATTAGCACTCCTTGATACGAGTGTTGTGTAATGCGTTCTAAGCCTAATGCTAGAAGTCGTCACTTCATTTATATGTCCTTGGGCGGGCGCGTGTCCTTGAAATCGTAAAACCAAATGCTTGTCTTCTTTTCGTAGGTCTCAATGTGTGTGTGCGAGTGTGTGTGTGTGTGTGTGTGTGAGTGCTACGCAATTTACGTAATAAAGCCAACTTTATATTTTGCGTTTCACTCGACCGTAAATCTGAGCTCGTTTTTCATTTGTTTTTATGACCCTATTTGAAATTCACCCGCTTTTCCTTCCTTAATTCTAATATAAATTGTGCCAAAGAGCAGCTTTTTCAATTTCCAGTTAAGCGATAGCCTAAGTATTATGTGTATATTTTGGACGCTGTGGCTTAAAGAGTTTTTATAGTATTTAGTTTAGATATTCGGATTAATAAAGTCATTTATAAGACGAAAGATTATTTTTTATGGGATTTCTGAATTTATTATTATGTTTAACTGTTTTCTTGTCAGTTTTAAATCTATACATAAGTTTAATTTATAATTTTATCAAACATAAAAATAAAATATTATATGCATCATAATATAATTTTCAAACATCTCATTAATTAATTGTTTTTATAAGTGCTCAACAACTAACGATACCAGTATGTTTTCATCTTTTGAATCTTTTGAATTATGTACAATCATAACTTTCATAAGAGTTCCTAAAAGAATATTAATTTAATCTCATATAATCTCTGGCTCAATGAGTGTCAGGATTCACAAGAGTCCTTTCACTTTGCTTTTCCGGCTAAAAGGCATTATTTTCATTGTGCTCCATTGTTTGTAATGAATGTGTGTAAATATGTACGCATGTAGGCCAATGAGCATTATGGCCTCTTTGTGGCACGCCCATCGCCCCAGAGCAGCCATCAATTTTGCACAAATGCCGCAAAACAGTTGCAAGAGCTGTGGTTATCATTAAGTTAATAATTTGTTTTATATGCCAGCACTAAAAGTGCATAATTATTATTAATTAAGTGTGCTAGCCGCACTTACAATCACACTCACACTCACTCTTATTCATGAATGTGTGCTGACATTCACTCACATCGCATCACTCACATTGAATTCAATTTATTGGCATTTAACATTTAATTGAACGTTATTTGCAAACGCAAGACGAAAACAGTATATAAGAGAGTACATAAAAAAATTTATAAATACATATAATAGATAGATATATACCATTATATGCTTAGCCAGCAATGCTCGTATTTGGGTCAACTTCAATTCAGACCACATTGCCCAATCGTACATGTGTTCCGCACTTTTTTTTATCATATCGTTAAATGCACTTGGCTCCAAACTATTTCCGAAATATGTGCACATCGAGTACCCGATATATACTCATATGAATACTCATGCTTATCGTTGTGTTATCGCCTTTGGTTACATTTCAAGTCAAATGGGCAACCCAGGAAATCAATATTTGTGTCCCAAATAGGTCCAATAAAACAGCCCAACAAAACACAGAGAGAAACCCAAAAGAGCAACATTAAGCTGATTATATCGCTACGCTCAATGTGCGGCAGGGGGCGGTGCAGGGGGCGGTGCAGGGGGGCGTGTAACCACTTGCCCGATAAGACGTAGTTTCTTTATTCCCCAAAACATTATTTCTTATTATTATTGTTTTGGTTTGAAGATGCATTGGGGAATGTTATAACTCTGAGATACAGAGAAACAAAAAACAAACTTTAAAACAGATTTAAAAATTTGTCGGGCAATTCCTTAAAAAGTCCTATTTAATTTGTTTTAATCTCGCTACTTCAGGCCATATAAATGCACAAGGGAGAAAATTAAGAAATTACCAGAAAATTGTTTCAAAACGGTGTTTATTTAGGATTGTCTATTGTGACTATTCCCATGCTTCACTTAATAAGTTTTAGAAAGAGTTGTAAATATTTAATCAACAATTTAAGCGAAGGAAAGTAGAAAGTAATGTTCAAGGAAATGCAGCTTATACACTTGAAAAAATTAAGCAATTCGGTTGCTTAGATTTGACAAAATTATTAAGAAGATTATTAATTTAGATTGTCCGCATTTCATCTTTAAATTTTCAAACGATTGCGTAATAAAAACATCAGTGTAAATAGAATGTTTTATCAATAGTGTAGAAGTTAGGAAAAGTTTAAGCAGCTCTACTAAATTGTATTTGTTAGTGACTGCAATCGGTCAAAGAATATTAGAGATTAGAAATATCGTTAATTCTAATTGTACTACAAATTCAGCAGAATTTTGTAAAGAAGACTTATTATGGAAGTCTTATTAACTCAATTTGCGTTCTTACAAATGCTCTGGCGCACAATTGACTGATTGCGATTAGCTCAAAATAAATTACTTACACCAGCAGCAGCAGCAGCTGAAGCTCTTGAAGCTCTTGAAGCTGCCACCGAAACCTGACCCAACTCTAAGGAACCGAAAAATCCTTTCAAGCCGTACGTACACCCGCATAAATGAGTTGAAGATGAAGTTGAAGATGGGCAATGATGAAACGCATAAATTATGTGTGCAAAATTTACAGATTAAGCTAAAGAAACAAACAGATGAGATGGTGGTTGGAGTGATGGCTTTTTGTTTATACTACACTATATACATACATACATATATTTTACCACCCAGCGATGATGTGGGGAATGAAAAGACAATGGAAATAAATATGTGATGGTTGCCAAATGGCATTCCGTCTCTCTACAATTAAAATTACTTTGCAGACATTCGCTGGGTGGGTCTTCAAATTCTGCTGGCGTGACAAAAGAGATAATCATTTATCGTTAATCGTTAATCGATAATGAATCGCGTTTCAGTTGAAGCAAAGGTCAAACGTGAAAAGGGCATAGAGAGCTGAGAGTTGATCAAATATGCAAATGTGCTCGGGTCAGGTTCGAAGGTGTGGCTCAGGTGAGAGAGTGTGTGTGGTCTGATGAAGGCACAACAAACTGAAAGTCATCTCTATTTACAGTCCCTCTCTCACGTGGAAAAAACACTTGAGAAATGACAACTTGACCGTTCAAACTGTTCGCTTTTCCCGCTTTTTTTGATTTCAATTTAAATTTTTATTTGTTTTAACGTTAATTAATTTAAGGCACGTTTGTTTTCGTCGCCGTTTAACGAGCTTCAAATTATACTGAAAATTGTTTACAAAATGCCATCAATGAAGGCCATTAGTTGCGCTGCTCTAGCAATACTTCTTATCAGCCGCACCATAAACAGTTTCCCATCATTATGTAATCATCTTGACCCTCTGTCCCCCTCTCCCCTTTCCACATACTTCAAACTGTCCGTTAACGAGTGACCACCAAGCGATTGGGGGTCTTTCAGCTAATGAGCCGCGAGACCGTCGCAATTTCTTGTGGCCAACTTTGAACTTCAGGTTTTTCTTTTCGTCTTTTCTATTGCCTTTTTATTTTTTCTTTATTGATTTTCCTTCGTCATTATTTTTGTTTATTGTTGTAGCTGTTTTTGGCTTCGTTGCGCGTCCATTTTATGCGCAATAATGATTAAATATTTGCATTTGTAGTTTTCACGCGGCGTATGCGTAATATTTACAAAGCAGGAAATGGACAACGTCGTCCAAGTAATGGCTCTGGGATGTGGCTACAAATACTATATACATACATATATCTAACTATATATCTAAATGTGTGTTTCTTTGTCTGGGCTCTTCCATCGATTAACAAAAATATACAAACGGTCAGCGGATTCTAAATCGCATTCTTTTGGGTCATTCATTGTTTTTAAAGGGTAAACAAATTAATATCGAAATATAAGTAAAATATGATGTTGATGCGATTCTTTGTTCATAAATGTATTAAGTATTGAGTATGTCTTTTCCGGCTATTAAATCTTTTCAAATATAATTTATTTGTTTCTAAATATTTTCACAGTTTTCAACAAGTTTCTTTTCTAAAAAGATGAATAAATTTGGTTTTGGAAAAGATATAACAATATTATTCCCAAACTTATGAACTTTTAATATTTTTTCTACTTTTAGGCTTAAAATTTATAATGATTAGTAATTTTAAATTCATATTTTCTAATTTTATTTCCTATTTTGAATTTTTTTTATGTTTTTTTTTAGTTGAAATAAATATAAACTATTTAATGAATATAATAATATTATATTATCTATATGATACAATATCTCAGTTCAGATCTATGTCTCGTAGATTTGTATCTTATAAGCAGTATCTTTAGGTTTAAAAGGTATTCTACGGCAGAGTCATTAAATTTTTTAAAATAGCTTCAGTTAAAATGAAATTTTATGCCAATTTTCTTAGTTCTTTAGACTTGGCTTTAGTAGTTACTTCTTGGATTTCTTCATGTTGTAGCTTGTAGAACAGTGCATTGTCGCTGTCTGTCGCCAGTCTGCTCATTATGTTTGTATTTCTCAGGCTGGCGGTGTTCTTTCTGTTTGCTCTATCTATCTGTAAGATAGCTACAGCTATGTACATAGCATTTTTCGGTTAATTTACATGACAACACGTTTCGAAAGTCAGTCAGTCAACGACAACAACAACAACAACAACAGCAGCAACATAAAAGAAAACAACAACGAGAGAGAAAAAACGACAACAAGATACAGCTACACGGTATTGTAAGTAACTTGCAGATACATTCGTTCATTTGTACGCTACAAAGTTAACTAGACTGTTACAACTGTTGCTATCGTGGGCAGAAGGGAGAGGAGATGTGGAGTGCGGAGGGGAGAGGGACGGGTTACTGCCCCTTTAGGGCACTTGCTGCCTTGTGGTTTTTAGCCCTGTGCTGCGCTGCTTCAATGCAATTCTGGGCCAAAACAATGCGGCGCATCTGTCGGATACGTTTTGTAATTTTTTTCTTTTTTAAGTTTGATGTTTGCAGCTGTTGTGTGACTTTTCGCAGACACCGTCGTCGCTTACAGTTGCAACAACAATAGAAACAACAACAACAACAATGTGCACATATTGAAATTAGCATTGCTTTGAATATTAATGGGGGCTTTTCCCGCCCATTGCATCTTGTAGCTACTTAAAGTTGAAAATGTATCTTTTTTTTTTCGTTTGTATGTAAGTCTCGTGCAGTGTGATTATCGCTGTAAACTGTAAATATTTATAAGCTGCCAATTCAAGTTGAACTGGAAACTGGTCGCCAGCATTGTCGACTCTTTGGCGTCTCACTCTGATGTCATTGGTGAGCTCATGTCGCGCCCAAACAACAACGTTGATCACTTTGAGTTTTGCTTGATCAGCGAGCGTAGGGAGAGGGGAGAGGGGGGTGGGTGGATAGCTGGAAAAGCTTTTGTCAAGGCGTTCAAGTTCAACAGATTTGGTAGATGTTTGCCAATAGCGTGCGACACAATTACATAGATACATTTGTGGATAGTATCAGTTTGTTACAACTAAGGCCATACAAATATCAATTATATTGTTTGAAAATATTATGAACCTATGTATAGTACTTGCTTGTAAACTGAACAAATTGTAATTTGCTCCTTGATAAATTAATTGATTACAAATAGCTTAAATATTAAGATTGCAAATGTTTCGATGGTAATTTTCATGTTACTTTTCTAAAAACTGAACTAAACTGAAGTTTGTTATCTATGTATAATATATTATATAATTTGTTTTGCCATAAAACGTATGCTTCTTATTTACATTATTATATTATATAAAGCTGGCTTTATAAATGGCTCGATTCTTTTGTTTGTAAATTTCTTAACATTTTTGTCAATTGAAGTTTTTATATTACTTTTCTGAAAACTAAACTAAATCGTAGCCTTTTACCTTTATTAAATATTTTAATATAGCTGAAAATAATGCGTCCCTAAGATTTAAAAATCAATAATAATAATTATTTTTAATTAAAGAAATAATTTAATAACTAATTTATAGAACAAAAGTCTTTAAATAACCATTGAAAATGATTTGTACTTTAAAGTTCCTTAGAAATGAAATGCCATTCACTAATATACGTCACATTTAATAAAAAGTAAATAGAATTTTCACAATATGTTCGTAACTTTTGGAGTTCATATTCTGCAAACTGAATTAGCTTAAAGTTTGTTGCTTTTATTAATTAATCACATTACATTAGCTCTTTATTATGTTTGAAATCATTATAAATTACTAGGTAAATGGAATTATTTCTAAGTGTGTGCTATTTTTATGACCATAGCTGTATATGTTGAGCATGTGTTTATGTGTGTCAAGCAGCTGTTGTCTGTGTCTTGATCAGTTACAAGAGCAAATCTGTAGCAACGAGCTTTTGACAAGTGATATGGAAGCCACACCAAGACGGATGTCAACACAGCGTGAAGCAGATGAGCTGGTGAGAGAGTAAATTAGAAAAAAAGAGAGAGAGAGAGGGAGAATGATATGTTAGAGACGCGCTCAACTGGCACGCTTTTGATAAGAGCAGCCGCGTTTGAAATGCAATTGGAACAGATAGACAGACAGACAGACAGATACATAAATGCATACAAATAAATGTATATATTTATGCATATGAAGGTATATAGTTTGCCCTCAGGAGCATGTCAACCCGTTAGCTCTCACACTCTGTCTGTCTCTCTCACGCTCTTCTTCTTTCTCTGTCACTCGTTGCCATTTGAATGCAGTACACGTCGCTGGCAATTGCAACTGAAAGAAGAGAGAGAAAAGAGGCTGGCAAAATGAAATATGTGCGAGAATGAAAAGCGCAAATTGATAATTGAGTTTGGCACAGGCTCAAACTGCAAACTGCAAACTTGCCTGACTGCCAAGTGGGTCAATGTGAGACTCGACCATGTGACACGCTGTCAACAATAACAACAACACGTAATATGCCATAGGTTATATAAATATCTCTCCACAAATTAGACTCTGCCTGTGGATGCCTAATCATTGATGGTTATTGGAATTCGAGACAAAGGTTCTCATAAATTTCCGTTGAGTCTGGCGCCGTGTCATGTCCCCGGGGTGCGTTAAGTGTTAAGCATCTTTGAATCTTTCGTCTTCATCTCCATCTCCAACGTTGGCTCTTTTTAATTTAGCGGTAATAAAAACATCACGTATACGCCCCGCAGCTAACGGCAATGCAATAAAACAAATGCTGCTCGCCCCCGCTTGGCTGGAGCAGACACAAAAAAAAAAACTTTAATCATTTGTTTGCCACAGCGCCGACAAAGTGTCAACCCGACAGTTAAGACTCCAGCAGCTGGCGAGGATGAATGGCGTTGATAGCGTGGGCAGCAACAACAGCAGCAACAGCAGCAACAGCAACAACAGCTGCATAACTCGCATCAAATGATTAAAGCGCAACACGAAACCAACAAAATTCCCACTTTTCCATTTTCATTTTCCAAATATCTAATGCCAGATGAAGAAAACGAATGGAAATCGTTGTTGCGCAGCAACCAAGAAATATTTCAAGTGAATTGAAATGAATTGTATTTTATTTTATATCCTACAACGACTTGGGCATACACTTTCAGCATTGGCTTTCCATTTTCTATACTATACTATATGAAAACAAAAACAAATTTGTTAGTTACATGGTCAGAATTTCTCTTTTCTATCATTTTAAACCTTAGCGTATCTTTTGTCAGTGTAGGGTATCAAAAATGTGGGGGCGTTTATGCCGCTAGATTTTTAAAAACTTTAAATCTTTGTGCTGCACAACAACAACAACAAAAAAAACAAAAAACTGCTGTCTGTTACTAGTCGAAGTTTTAATACTCTAACTGTGTTATAACTATTCGATTTTTCTTTAAATTCATTTGTAAAATACTATGAAACTATGTAAATATTTTCAGATTAAGAAATTCTCTTTTTTTTTATAAAAAAAACTTTCTAACTGTTCCTCTGATAATGTAATTAGATTGAATTAATATTTTAAAATTAGTTAAATATATAGAATTGTTGGAAAATGTTGCATTGTAGATACAATTAATTAATTTATAATCTCCTATTCGTATGACAGCAATATGATATTAATTAAAATTAATTTTCTTATATAAACACGTTTTAACTCAGAATTGTTGAAATATTTGCTAAAAGAAAAATTTTAATTGAAAAATTATAAATTATTAATTCAACTTGTATGAAATGGACAATAAAAATAAAAATGTTTAATGTGTAAATTTTAGTTTAAGTTAAGAGACTTCCCTCAACGCGTTACGCAACTCTTAAAAAAATTACATTACTCAGTGAAGAGTATTTTTTTTTTCAATATGTAAAATGGTACATATAAAATAATTTTGTTTTTTATTTTTGTTGACTAGCTGAAAAATACTCGAACATAAATAAAATGTTGTCGCGTGTTCTCTACACATTCAGCTGTTGCATTTCTTGTGTTTGTTGTTGTCGTTCTAATTGTTGTTGTTGTTGCAGGATGACACATATATTTGTAGATTGTTGCTGTTGTTGTTGTCAGTTTGTCGACGTTTCTCAAAACAACAACAAAAAAGCGCTGAGATTGTAAAACTGAAATGAGAATTGAAATTAATTTGCTGCTGTGCGAGACACGACAGAGGCGTGGGCCGAAAAGAGGCGGAGGGGATAGTGACAAGGGGGAAAAGAGTGGGGTGAGGTGAGAAGAGAGAGAGAGAGGGGGGGGGGGGGTTATGTGTTTGTCGATTGCATTGCATAATTGCAAATGACGTAGAACGTCAGTCGAACAGGATTTCATTTAATTAAGCACATATTTGTATCTGTGTATCTGCAAGATACACAAGCACACACATAGATACATTCTCTCACACAGAGTGTGTGTATGTAACGAACCGTTAAGTTTGTCATTGAAGCGCTTTTTTCTGGCTAGCATTGGATGGTTTTGGATGGGCAATGGAAACTGGAGCACAACTGGAGGAGGCGGGGTAAACGGACAAGGTCGTCGTCAGTTAGATGGCATTTGACTCGTGACATGGGGCAGGTTTGGGTGGTGATAGGGAGGAGGAAAAGTGAAGAGTGTGTTGCGTAGGCGTAGCCAATAAAGCATTAACAAAGTTTTGCGTACACTGTCAGCATTTTCATCGATCTGTCGCAGTTGTAAGCTGGAGGTTTGTGGCAACTGCCGACAGCCGTTCAAATGTCACGCTCCATATAGCTTTCTACCTTCCCTCTATCCCGGGTACAGCTCGACCAAACACTCAACCACCATTGAGTGGCTTTTGTGCTGAAGCAGCTCTTGATAGGCCACTTGGAATACATCATTGGACTAATGCGGCACTGATAAAAATATTATATATTTGTGCATTGACTTTAAAAATTACCTAACTCGTATTAAAATCATCTATAAATCACTTTTTTTATCTAAAATCATTCTAAAAATGTCAAAAGTTATTATGAATATAGTAAAATCAATGGAAAATACACGTTCAATTACAAATGGCTTATTAAATTGAACTTTAAATCATATTTATCTTAAATGCGGCACTGATAAAAATATTATATATTTGTGCAGAGTTTAGCAATTATATAACTTATACTAAAATCTTCTATAAAACACTTTGTTTTAGCTAAAAACATTCTAAAAATGTCAAAAGTTAGTATGAATGTACACTTTAAATTAAAAATGGCTTATAAGGTTTAGCTTTAAATCACATTTAATTAAATTGTTTTCAAATTAAATGTGTTTCATATTATATTTTATTTTTTTGTTCAATTTAAGAACACAAATTTTTATAGTTGCTTTGAATATTCGCATAAATATTCGGTCTTGATGTTTATTCATTTTTAATTTATTTTTAATTTAAAAACCTCGAGCCCACCAATCAACTCAAATATAAATAATTAGAAAAGTCGCTTAACAATCCAATTTATTTGGTAAAATTTTAAATTCAAATGTTTTTCATATTTAATTTAGAATTCTCAATCGGTTTTCATCCTTACTGATGATTTGAATTGTTCTTTTTAGGCAGCGTGAGGTTTTAAATTTAAATATATGTATGTTTGTTAAGAATATTATTTATTTTGTAATTAAAAATGTTGTATTTGAATTGAAAATATTTTCTAAAATATTCAAAATATGCTTTTTAGTTAATTTAATAACAAATATAATAATAAATAAATTTAATATGATTTTTTAATATGATAATTTAATATTAAACCGAGATTTAATGCAGCCACTAGGGACAAAATTATTTGTATTAAAGTGCTAATATTTTTTAATTTACATTGCTTAGTTTTTCTCTTTGTAATCCCATTCTCATTTCACTTTCTCTTTCTTCTTTCTCTGCAGCTCGTGCGTTTGCTTTTTTCACGCTTGTGCCCCCCGTTGCCACGCCTTGTTGAGGCGTGCGCCCAGAAAGCCGTCAAGACGACTTACTCGATTATGAAGATGAGCTCGCCAAGGATCATGCAGCAGAAACGCAGTAGTAAATCCTCCAATTCGTCACGTGTCTCGATGACCACGTCGACGGCGGAGGAGAATCTCATCGAATCGAAGCTTTTCAGCTGGATGCGACTCTTTCGCTTTGCCTCGCTCCTCTGTCGCGCTGAGTAGAGAATCGAGAGTTCTCCCAGTTATTCTCTAGCTCTTAAGAGGCCAACACCCTAACCTAATAAAGATAATGGAAATGCATTAAAAATAATAAATAAATAAAAACTAAAAAGCAAAATCCGTGCTAGTTGCCGCTTTCGATTCAAGTTTTCCTATTATGATAAACAAAAAAAAAATAAAAAAAGAATACTAAAGAAAATTATTAAATAAATAAATAAAACACAAGAAAGAAATATCACTTTATAGATTCTGCAATGTAGAAGCATAAGAATTGGAATTTCATTATCGAATTAATCAGTTCAGTTTGATTTTCTTTATATCTTTCACAATTAAGTCAATTTTTAGTGTAAATTTCGCCAGATTTCTGTGCGAAATTTGTCGCGCCTTTCGTACCTTTTGTATTGTAATAAGAAAATATTTAATCATATAAAAAAAACGTATTATTGCGTTGTTTCTTCGGGATTAATGCTTAAGTTCAAAAAAACAACAACCAAAATAACCAAAAATCAGCAGCAACAACAACAACAACTACAACAACAACAGTAAACCACAACATAAACGAAATATATTTTTGTAATTTACAAAACTGTTTTTGCGTGTCACAAATGAATAGAAAAAATAAAAATGTGCAACAGAAATGTTAATGCAAGGCGAAATGTTGAAATTTAACTAAACTGCTAATAAGCTAAAATGCAATACTAACAATAATAATAATATTTTAAAAATATATATGTATACAAGTAGAGCAATATATTTACAGATTTGAACTCGATGCGAGCAAAATGCGCTTACCGAAAACTTCAGATACACACACACACACACACTCACACACACACTCACAAAATGAAACTGATTTAATTTCCCTCTCAGTAATTGTAAATTGCATTTAACCCAAAGATGTTGCCAATCAAGAATATATACTATATAGAGATTACTTAAATATCGCAAATAAATAGATATCAGAAACTGGCATATTGTTTAAACTTTAAACTGATTAAATACAACATATTTTAATTCCACAAAACCTCAAAGAAGCAATTAACAGTAACATGACAAACAACAAATATCATACATTTTCGAAACCTATTTTTAATTATTAATTAGTTAGTAAGCAATGTAATAAACATACAAACAACAACAATAACTACCACTGGCAAAACCAAACAAAATAAAACAAAACGAAAAACAATGCAAAACATTAGTAAAATGTTGACAAGATGAAATACAATGCAATAAATCGATATCGATAAATAAATAAAGTCTTTAAGCATGTTGTGTGTTCAATGCAAATAAAATACAAATTGCCTTTTATTTTCCATCTTAAGTAGTTTTATAAAAACGAAAATTAGCTTAATATATTGAAGTTTGAATTTAACGTTCACGCATGTCAGAAGTGAATTTCAACTATAGGTGGCGTTTTCTGTTTTATGTGCCATAAACTATGCTGGCTGACAAAAGCTGATTGGCATAGCAGCTCCTACCTTGTTCACTTGGCCACTTGCTCTTTTTTCGAGGTTCCGGCACGGAATTCAAATTTTAGCTCTAATTATCGACTTTTGGTGAATAGCGTTGCCAGACGGTTTCTTTTGCTGGGTGGCAACTCTGCAAATATCGCTCAGGTGGACATTTCACTCGTTCTTTTATCGAGGTTCCGTCGCGTAATTCAAATTTTAGCTAATCATTAGCTCTAATTTTGAAATAAATTAATAATATAATGAACATTTTTAATTCTAAATTAGAGAAAATGAAGGTGAACATTTTTATAAAAGATTGCAGTTCGTCACTGCTCGTGGGAAGAAGTTACACATTTAATTAAAAAAAAATATAATAAAATTGACAAAATTCCAACAAAAATATTGCAAAAATTTTCAAAATTCTAGCTTAAAAATTGAGAAAAATAAATGAAAAGACCCTTTTTTGGATAAAGCACTGAATATAAATTTTGGACTTTTGGTGAAAAGCGTTGCCAGACAGTTCTTTTTTGCTGGGTGGCAGCTCGGTAAGAAGATGCCGCGACGGATTTTCCTGTTACTTTTTTACTTAACTACAAAAATCATGGCGGAAACAAATAAGACAAGAAATATACCATACATTTTAAATGGTAAAATATTTAAGATCAAAACGCGAGCTGGCAATGCTGTTACCGTAGAATGTGCATATTGTCCGTCGACGCATTTACTTAACGACAACCTGAGAGTAATATTTATAAAACTACTTGTTGCGTGGTGGTGCCGCAAAAAATTTATAAAATCATGGCGGAAACAAATAAAACAAGAAAGAATGGTGAAATCTTTACTTCACGGCAACCTATGAGTAATATTTATAAAACTACTTATTACAGAACACAACTTGTTGTGAAGCTGTAATAATGATAAGTAAGTATTAGTATGATAACAGTTATTGATATTCTTTGATGGCTAGGATTAGGACACCGCCAATTTGATTTACCGTTTTGTCTGCACATTTATTGTTTTTGGAATTGGCGGCAACTTGATCGGCCGTTTGTCTTGCACAGTCGTTCTGTTTAGAAAACGATGTGTAAACAAAAGCAAGAGAAAACTTAAAATCTTCCCTTGGAGCATGCGCCCTAAGATTGCAATTTGCCGGTAAGGAAGAGAGTGCGAGATACTAATTGAAAAGTTCGGCGTCGGCGCCTGGCGCTCGGCATTTCCGAAGATAATTTCGTGTCTTTTTCCTCCATATTTTCCCCCAATTCCAATTTGCCTCAAGATCAGCCCGCAACAGTCACAGCAATTTGGCTCCTGATTCAGTTAGTGTTTCGTGCTCGTCGAGTGTTGTTCTCGGTTTTTCCTCAACAATATCGAAAGTTTTTCACAGCACAGTTTTAATTCTTTCTATATATATATCCACATATATATATATATCCGTCTATATATACAAGTGCTTATATAGAAATTGAAATAGAAATTGGAATTGTTCTAAAGTAAAATCAAAATCGAAATAATTCGTGTTGTGTATGTGTTTTTCCGATATAAATTAAATAACGGTTGGTTTAATTACTCAATTTTTCACCAATGAACACGCATTCAGAACGGATTACATAATCACAGCATTGTTTTTGAGTGAGCCAAAAGAAACAACGAATGAGAAAAAGAAAAAGAAAAACGTGGAAAAACACGTTTTCCACTTGAAAATTATTTGAAATCATGTGCTACTAAATACGAGTGCACTTCAAGCAATTATATTAAAACACCATTAAAATTGATGGCAATTAAGAGTGGGCCGCAGTCTTTAGTCGTGAGCAGAAGGGTGCAGGGGGAGGTGGAAAATAAAAGAAAAATCGACTCATGGTGCTGCTGCGAGAGTGCAGTGTAGTAGCATCACAGCATGATTTTTCCGACCAAAAGTTTAACGAACTGAGTTCATTTCTATTTTTGAATAATTCGAAAGCACAACCAACGCCACAAAAGTGAAAAGTCTGCATGGTTTTTCCTCAGCGGGTGCCGGGAGACACATGTGCCATAGACAACGCATACATATGTATGTATGTACATATATACAGATATGTGGACTGATCTATAACACGCCTACACTGTGCAAATTTTCATTTTCAACTGGACATTAAAAGAAAATTTAGTGCATATTGAAAACAGATGACGAAAGTAAAATACCCAAAAATAAAAAGTAAAATTAATGCGAAATTGCTACAGTAGTAATTGGCACAGTGTCTACACTTGCAATTAATTGATTTTAAAATAGTTTGAATATATTTCCAGCGGCATTTATCAGTTTTCAGAGATATGAGCTTAAAAAATATTTTAAAAATTTATTTCTACATATTTTTTTTCTGTTGTCTATATATATTTTTATATTTCCAACTTTTACTTTAGTTTCAAATAAGTTCTGCATAAATTTCCAAGGTTGTCAAAACATGTCAGCAAAAATATTTTTTTAAAATAATTTTTTGACAATTTGATGAAGTGTCATTTCTTTCATTAGTTTGCCATAACGAATGATTACTATATTTTAGTATTTGCTCATATTATGAAATTGATTTAGAATTTTTTGTTGGGCTAATTTCACTTTCGTATAAATCATATATATCAGTTTAATGTAGTCTAATCACTTGAAATGCATTTAAAATAGAATTTTTTTAAAAGTCATTCACTTAGGCGAAAGATTTCTAGTATTTGAAATAGTATTTTGACTTTTGTTTATTTTTAACGCTATGTTTATGAATGATATCAGTATCTTTAAGTTGTCCTTGTTAGCATCGAGTACTTTATGTGTTATATATTCTAAAAGTATTCTCTGTATTCACTTGAAATGCATTAAAAAAATATAATGTTTTGTGAAAGTCATTAAGTCAGACGAAAGTTTTCGAGTATTTCGACTTTTACTCATAATTTCGTACGCTATGTTTATGAATGATATCAGACTTTGTTATGTCCTTGTATAGAACACTCTATAAGTTATATATCATACTCATCTGCGTCTTCAGATAGAGACCTTCAAAATGTTGACAGGCAGCTAATCCGCATGGTATAGTCAGAGTCTTCTATGTTTGTTTGCTTCGAATCTAATATTTGCTCGACATTAATATTAATATGGATTGTAAATTATGTGCTTAATTTTTTCTCTAAATATTATATGTGACAACTAAAATAAATGTTAAAATTGGCAAACTTGAAAGCATCACTTCGCTACAAAATGCGGCCGAATGGCGTCAGCGCCAATTTTAAAAGTTGAAAAAAAAGTCTGAAAAGTCGAGTGCGAGGAAAAGTCGAATAAACATTTAGCCCACTTCCGTTTGAAAATAGCACAGAATTGATGCGTAAAGAGTCTTTCGATACAACAACAATTTGAGTAGACTGCGGACTCATTCTTTAGAATAGGTCATGATTTATTTGTGTTTGACATAATTGGGTTGCTTGTTCAGGTGGATCTTTGGCTAATAATTAGCAAATTGTGATTGATGTTTCGACCACATTCTACAAGGCTAGACAACTTACATATTTAGAGATCCTATTCAAGTGCTTTTATTTAAATTCAAATTATGTTTCTTTGTACTCGCAGTGTAATATGTTAAATTGAAGTGCCATCGTTATACGAAGCGTTTGTTCTGTTTTCCAAATCATAAATCAAATCAAATCGAAAGTAATATCTGTAAAAAAAAAACCATCTGCTGAAAGGCTGTGAAAAATGTCCGGGCAGCAACCGCCGTTGCCGCCGTTTGGCAATGGGCCACGTGGCTGGAATCCACGTGCACCAAATCCCGCCTCTCCGTCGCCCTCATCATTTCTGTACCGTCCCCCATCGCCGTGGACAACAGCGCCCAGTCCGCCGCCAATAATATCCGGACCACGTAGCTTTGGCCATGCCATGTCACCGGCACCGCAATTGCGTGGGCAGCGTCCGACTCTTGGCAACAATAATATTAACAACAACAATATGCCGCATCCGCGTCCTCAGTGGCCTGGTGGCAATCAATCGCCAGCTCCTTATCAGCCACCGCAGCAGCCCTTTGATCAGGGATTCTCATATGGCGCTGGATCGGGAGCACCACGTCAATTTCGTCCGGCGCCATTGCAGCAGCTGCAACATCAAAACTCATATGGAGCTCAGCCAACGAGCTCGTTTCAGTTGTCGCCAACGCCATCGCCGATTGTCTGCCAAACTCCAAGTTCGGATTTCACGTACAGCAATCGACAGACTCCATTGTCGCATCAACATCAACAACAACAACAACATCATCAACAACATCATCAACAACATCCACAATATCCTCAATCGGCACCGCCACCACAATATTTGCGCCAAATGGGCGCACCACCACTGCCACCACAACCGAGACAACAATACGCACAGGATCAGATTGATTTTGTTGGCGTGCCGTTGGAGCCACCGCAGCCCAAGTCCTATGTCATCTACGATGATGAAGAGGAATTTGGACCATCGACTGCTGAAATCATTGCGAATCAATCGCAAGATTACATCGATGAGAAACTTGCCGAATATCAAATGACGATATTGCAGTTGCAAGGTAAGTGACAATAAATAATTATCTAATAATTATTATTAAAAAAATTAGAATCTCTTTCCTATCCTCTATTTCTGTATCTGCTGTTGTTTCACTTGATATTCTCATCTTTAATCATAAATTTATAAATAAGTTGTTCAGTTAGTCAAGGAATTGTTTTGACAAAGAAAATATTCAAATATTTGTTTTTTATTTATTTAAATTTATGTTTATTTTGAAAAAGAGTTAAACTCGTTGGATCTATTTTTTTATTTACGTGATTTAACACCCATAGGCAACTATAACAATGATAAAAAGGGGGGAAAAACACAAATAACTAAGAAAAGGTTTTTATTGCAAATTAAAATGTGTAAATATTTGTTTGTGTTAAAAGATTCACTGTGTGTAAAAAATATACCCTGTATTATTACACCTTAAAGGATTTCCATAAAATTTGTAGAGAAATACTATAAATGGAAACTATTTTTAAACTTTTTAAATTGCAGTTCAGTTTTCAGTCTCATTTACTTGGGCTTTACAATTTCAATCATAGGATTCGACAATGAAATGCTATCGATGATATCTACAAGTTTTGCTACATCCTTAAGATTTGTCACCGTATCGGGGGAACCATTCAGTTGGACAAGTTTTCCCTCGATGTTGATAAAGATGTGCTGATTCTTAAAGATGATAATCCGATCAAAAGGCGCCATGCATTTGGTGTCGTTCTGCATAGATGTGTGTTCTCGTCGAAGGATAACACAGGATGGCTGATACTTTTGGCGATCCTTTTCGGGTATATTGTGTGCCTTGAGGTCTCCAGAGAATATAGTTAGTGTGTGACGCTTCAAGACTGCTGGCAATACCTTGTACAATGTCACCTTGCTGCTCCATTTGCTTGAGGGCAGTTTCATGTGTGTTAACGCATTTGCCAATTTGACCAATGGGAAGTCAAGGTATTGATGTTGATGACGTGTCTCACTTGGCCAGTTTTTGGGCTTGATGACATGCCAGGTATCGTAATAGATTAACTTCTGACCCTTCGGAGTCAGTATGGACTTCATAAGTTTGTTATTCCTATTGACTTCATTCTTTTCCATTACTTTATGCTTTCTGGCACGTCGAGGTTGTATTAATAGATTTATGGGCTTCACATTTTCCAACTCATTGTTGTCTTCCTCTTGCTCGGTCTCCGCGTCGGATGTCATCGGACAAAGCTCCTTATCCAAGGTCATGAGTGGCTGCATTTCTTTTATATTTTTACCAATTTCCTTATTAAGAATACGCTGCACCGGCTTGCTGCATAGATTTTCCGACTGCTCTTCCAATTCGTTGTCCTCCAATTGCAATCCGTCATTCTCGTCATTCATCTTGATGAATTCGTCGGCAAAAAATTCCTTTAGATTCTTGGCTTTTAAGCCAATTAAGTCGGCTTCTGAATTTGATTTCATATCAGTTAAATTCAATTTCGGGTTTTTAGCTGCTAGAGAATCTGCAGATTCGTCTTTTGAT
Source organism: Drosophila kuntzei (assembly GCA_035042165.1). Taxonomy (NCBI): domain Eukaryota; kingdom Metazoa; phylum Arthropoda; class Insecta; order Diptera; family Drosophilidae; genus Drosophila; species Drosophila kuntzei. Next base: position 181,800 of record JAWNLU010000472.1, on the reverse strand, counting down.
GCAGATGACAGACGGCATTTTAGTCTTGTCATCATTTCTAAAGGTGTTCTTTAATAACTTGGTCAATAAAAAACTCGTGTGCTCGCTCGGCTTTTCTACCAACAACAAAAATGACTCTGCAATTTGACACTTGTCAATTAAAAGTTATCGATATGTTCAGCTTTGATATCCATCACTAATATCGATATGTATATTTATTATAGATATTGACGATGGATAAACAGAATTCGTCTAATTGCGCATCCGAGATATTTTTCTCAAACTTGACGAAAATAACAAACAAAATTCCAGTTTTTTAAATAATACATTTTTTAAATTAATTTAAATGCACATCTTCTGAAAACACTTTCTTTCACTTTATTTTTAATCGAAATACTGAGAAAAAGTATCGATACCGCAAGTACTTTGTATTCTAAATTAGAAGACAATTAGAAAATATTTTTCAAGAATTATTAAACAATTTAAATAGTATTTAAAATGCATAAATATTTGAATGTGTGTATCTAATAGATACTATATATGTATAACATTTGTTTGTAAGTATTTAATTCTTGGCAAGTTCAGTGCACAATGTTGAATCAGCTTGGGGCCCGGCAAATGTGTCATCTGAACTTGACCCAGTCGCCCACGTCGATCAATGTGGCTGCTTTTTAGCGCCCAAATCCCAATGAGATATACAAAAAACTGTCTATTCTTTATTTCACATTTTACAACATTTTTATAGCATGACAAGATTGTCTATTTTGATATTCTGCGCAAATTGAAAATGTGCAATATAGGGTATTAAAAATCGTACTACAACTAAAAATGTAAAGATGTGAAAGTCAAAATAAAAATATCTCTCAGTTTAAATTTAACTGGACTATGAAAAACAAAACCCTAATCTATAGAATAGAACTTAAAACTAGCATAATTCAAAGTCTGAGACGGTCGATAACCACAAAACTGAGAACTTTATTTATGATAACAATAATTTGTTTTGCTGTTAACAATTTTTCGATTTTTCTTTTATAATAATAATATTTATGCTATGTAAATTACGGTGATTAGTTCTGTCATAGTTTAGTTATTCTTGGCTAAGGATAATGTGCTGGTCATGCTTACACAATCCGTAGCATTGCCATCCTCAACTTGATCTAAGGACTCCACAGACTGAGTGCGTTGTCCACTTGAATGCAGCTCCTGGTTGAGAGCAAACATGTTATAGCAAAGCACCAGACGAGTATTTAGACCATCAAAGATGCTGACCACGCTAGGCTTAAGGTTAAAGAATATAATCTTTTGCTGACGACGACGAAAGTCATCCACCATGGATGATATGACCTTGGCGGCGGTGAAATCAGCTGCATAAATGTAGGTGCAATCAATGACAACAGGCAAGGTGGATTTGCTACCAGATTTGAGCACCATGTTGCGCAAAAACTCCACAGAGGGAAAGATCAGACAACGATCGGGTGTAATCTTGACAAATCGTATACCCTGCTCCGTCTCCAGCTGCTCCAGCGTGACCTTGGGCCGGGCCGAGTGATAGAGTATAAATAATTGATTGGCTGCAATGGCCACCAGGATGCCAATCTCCAGTGGCAACACAAGGCACGTGATAAAAGCGAGAATGCCAGGCACCAGATCCGATCCTGTAGAGAAAATCAATTAAAGTCAAAGGGAGATGGCACAATTTTTTAATACCGATAAGGAGACCGAAGTTGTGTATTTATAAAATCTAAATTTGTTATATTGGACTTCAAGGTTTTGTATAAAAATCTTTGCAGTTTCTTAACATACGTGTATCTTAACAAAACTTATCAGTTCCCTACTTTAAAATATTCTATAAATCTTAAAAGATATCCCATATATTATTAAAATAGCGTCACAACATTTTAGTATATAGTGAAAAATTTAAAGCGTTTGAAAAACTGTTTTGTCTTAAACGACAACATAATTTAAATATCCTCCTATATTTTTTTTAAATTGGATTACGACATCATAAAGTTCTCGTAAGAACGTTCGCTGGATAATTGAATTTTGTTAAGAAATATTTCAACAAAATTAAAAAATTACATGTAATGCTAGATTTTTATATAAAATACGCGTAGTATTCAGTAAAGATATTTAATGTTTGCCCTGCTAAAAATAGCTTATCCTTTATGTTATGTTCATACTCACGTTTGCTCCTCCACATGGGCATAATTATCTGGTATTGCACCTGGAAAATGACCGCCGAAATAAGAATCGCAGCGAGCACAGCTTTGGGTATGAAGGAGAAGTATTCGGTGAGAAAGCTGAGAGCCAAGACAACGACTAGGCCAATGTAGAAGTTGGACATGCTGGTGCGACATCCGCTGGCATTGTTGATAGCAGAGCGAGCCAATCCACTGTTGCTTCGATAGCCACAAAACAGGGAGTTGGCAATGTTGGCCACACCTGTGGCAATCATCTCCTGGGTGATGTCGATTTGTTTGCCCTTGGCGAAGGCCTTGCAGACGGACACATTCTCCAGGAGCGCTATGAGAGGCACAATGATCAAACCGTAGCCCAAACTCTGGACCATCTCGACAAAGGTTTCTCCTTTTACGGCGGGAATGCCTGCTGTGGCATTTCCTGGCTGCGCTTCAATGGAGAAGGGTGGCAGTGCAAGGGATGGCAATCCAGGTGGTATATAACCAGTCAGTAAAAAGGGATTCCTGCCAGTCGTCTCTAATTGCATGGCCATCAACGTTGTGGCAATCACAACAGTTGCATTTCTTGAGATGCCTATAAACTTGATCAGATGATTGATTCCCTTTTGAAAACGGTTGCATTCTGAGCCATCTTTGGGTCCAATGCTCTGTCTGCCCAGATATCGCATGAGCAGCAATAGGATCACACAACCACAACCCAGACAACTATCCGCCAGTCGTATATTGCCAATATCCCGTATCATGCTGATCCATCTTTGAAGAAAGGACACTCCATCGCTGTTAACGCCCAGAATATATTTCATCTGCGAGGTGCAGACGATGAGAGCAACGGCACTTGTAAATCCAGCACTCACAGGTCCCGAAACGAACTCCACAAGGGATCCCAGTTTAAAGGCAGCCATTAATAGTTCTATAAAGCCAGTGATAAAGGTGAGGAGTACGGAGTGTTGCCAGGATCCCTTGGCAAACTGATATGTCATCAAGGAGGCAACAGCTGTGCTGCCAATGGTGCAATCCTTACAGGTGCCCAACAGCACATAGACAAAGCAACCCATAAATGAACCGTACAGACCGTACTGAAAATTGGAAACAGAAAATTGGAAAAAGATAAAAGATTGAGTAGGGGATTTAGGATAGGTTTAGGATATTAGGTCACTTATATTTTTGGGCCTTTCACTACATTAGATATTTCCATCTACACGTCTATCTTTTGATCTTTTTTTTTTTTTATTTATTTTTTTATTTCTTATAGATTACAACTTATCGCCATAGCATCAATAAGTTTTAAAGCTTACATGTTAAATTAACTACCTTTAAATTTTATTTAGAGGCATGAAATTTAGATGAACAGTTTTTTACGCTACTCTATGCAACTCCTAATTTACCTTTTATCCCAAAATACTGTAACTTTTCTTAAAAATTTTATTTCGGATAGAGGCATGAAAATCTGTTAGTATAGAAAATTCCAAGTGTGGAATTCTTTTGTAATTTCAAATATCATTTACTTGATCATTTAAGCTATAAATTCTATAATTTTTGTAAAAATTCCCTTATAGACATTAAAGTTGTTCAGCTACCTATACTTTTCTAACAATCGAATTAGAAACAATAAGACTATTCATAAAAGAGCATCAACAACTTCTTAGTTGTTTTGTTTATTTATTTTAGTATTTCAAAAATTCGGTTAATGTATGCTTAAATATTCTGCCTGTTCACGTTAACTTATTTCCTGAAGTTCTATATAATATATGTGTGTATACAAGTATCTGTATCTTTACAACTCAGATCAACACAACGCTTAATACTCTACTTACATCGTGAAACCTATAAAACCACAAAGATAAGTGTGATAATCTAACAAAAATTTTATTTAATTCTCTTACCTGAGCGGGCAATCCCACAACGCCCGAATAGGCAAGACCTTGGGGAATGACCGTAAGGCCTACAGTGAGGCCTGCTATAAGATCGCCAAGGGCATCGCTTCTGTTATATTTGGGTAACCAGCTAAGAATCGGCAGCCTCTTCTTCAATGTCTTCATGCGACAGATATTTTCGGCATAACGATTGCAACAGGAATCCGTAGAATCATTCTCCTGCTTGGCAGCTTCCAGTTGCTCTAGACTCTTGTACTTGGAGGTCCGATGATCGGTGATCAGTATAAACTCTGTGGATGAATTGTGAAATTGTGCCTCCAGATTGTGATTGAATTCCGTTTGACGGCGAAACGTTACTTCATTTTCCAGCGTGGACATTTTGAAGTGTTTCAAATGATAATTGTGATCTTGGACTGAGAATAAAATTAAGATGTGACTGATATAAATCTAGGTCCGTAGATTACTGATGCTGCTGCGCTGCTTCATCCGTCGCTACTGCGATACGCGATTCTGTTATCGGTAGACCCCGATTACCTATTTGTACAGCCAATGGCGTAGATGTGAGAGCGGGATATAGGTTGTATGTTTCAGTTCAGTTCAGTTTTCAGTTATCTTTGCGTGCAGCGATCATAATATCACACTTGACAATGACCAGCCCCCCATGGTTACGTTCCAATTGTGTTTGCCCAAGTGTCACAACGGTGTCAACGTTGCTCCAAAATTTTCCATTTATCAATCGGGCTCTGATTATATTTATACTTGTTTCTTATTAACTCTACAAATATTGAAATATACCGATTTCTATCGTTGTTGTCAAGTTCATATAACGATCATCAAAAAGATCATCAGCTATTTCACAATTATTCGAAAGTATTCAAAACACTTAAATGCCGACAATTTATGGAGGATGTACATGAAATGATGCTACTTGCCAAGTCGTTAAGAGTTGATATTAAAATAATTTTAGAAATGGATATAATTGAGTATATTTTTTAAGTTCGTTTAGATTTAAACAAAATTGGTTCATCTGGAAATCTCTGTTGGGCTGTTGCTTATAAATATTGTGTTTACTCACTCTGTAAACCTTTTCTGATGTTTGTATTTTCAATTTTCACAATTTTCTTTACTGTCCATTTATACTTTTTTTTACCTTCTTTGAACTTTTTCCATAGCTGAGGCATATGTATTTATTATTACTTATTTTTAAAATGTTTTTACTATAAATTTCCACATTATTTGAAGCTCTAAATATATATTTGATAATAGCGATAAAAAAAAGATTTCCTTTCTGTTAAAGCATGAAAAATAAAAGTTATGATAACCTTTATATTATTTACAATTAATAGTATTTACAAGTATTAATAGACGATTCGATATTTAGACATTTCTGAACGTCTGATTATATCTTTCAATTAAACGGGATGCTGCTCTGATACTTAAACAAGTTAATGATTGACCCAATTTGTTTTTAGTTTTCGTTTTTAAATATATAGTGTCATAGATGTTTTATTGTGCATTGTTCATTAAATACTAGGCACAAGTCTATTGTATAAGCCAAAACTAAATACAAAAGTGATCACACTTTGTGTTGACAAGGCTTACGAGTATTAAAGCCTTTTGTTGAGGCAATGAGATCACTTTTTATATTGAAACGTAGCTCGTCTTTGCCTCTATGTAGTACGTTCATGGGTAATTTGAAAAGTTGTTTATAGGTAGACAAAGGCATTGAGCGCAGTTGATGTTCAGATGCTGATGTCACGGGGGAAATGCCTTCATTTTGTTATTTATAAATTGCATTTTGGTTTTGTTCTTTTTATTGTTTCAGGGAATAAAATTGTTTGTGCTTTCTTTCCTAATTCACTTTCAGCTGATGTTTGTGTATTTTTATTTCATGTTTGGTATAAAGTGTCGCAAGAAAAACAGAGTCTATGACCAATTTTATTTTTAGAACCTTTTTGTCGCCCTGCTTTTCGTGCTGTTTTCAATTTTAGCCGCTTTTCACTTAGCTCGAACTTGTCTTGTCACGGGACGAAAGTGATTAAAAATAGAGTTTTCAGTTTTCTGAGTATTTTCTTCTCTGTTTTCTCTGGGTTTTCTCATTGCTTTTGTATAAACATACATAGATATTTACTTGTTTATTTTAGCATTATTTAGTCGGCTTTTTGTAGCTTATTCTTTATTTTGAGAATTAAAGCAGTTGGAAATATTTGATTAAAGCTTAAGAAAAGCATTGGGGGAAATTTTACGCATTTTAAAGTTTGAATTTTAATTAATTAAAATTATGATAAATGGTTTAAATCGAAATTAACTGATTCTATATATTACTATTAAATATATTAAAGTGCAACATATGGTTATTTATTTCGTCTTTGATTTGAAATTTGTCCTACCTTATCTGGCAATATTATATAATTTGTTTTTATACTCGTGTATCGATGTACGATAGGATTCAACTGTCTTTAAAATGTATATTTTTTAATCTGAATTGTTCACATAAATATTTTAATATTATTTAGTCTATTCCGACTATTCTATTGCTCTCAATATTCTTTAAATCGTTTTAATATCTTTCTAAAATGCCGAAAATATTGCTCAATTGAGAATTAAAATTTCGGTTGCACAATTATATGTATAGCATATCCAAAAATATATAAATATCTGACTGAAAAGGTACCATTTCAATTGCGCCCACTCATGCCACACCCACTGCACAAATAGCAGGCGAATGAAATACATTTCTATAAATAGGAGATTTCGAAACTAATTTTAATAATTTTTGCACGTAAAAATGGGGCAGCAATAATGATTTCTAGACATATGCAAATACCGCAAGTCGAACAAATCAAATTGTTGACAGTTCTCAGAAGAATTTTTAATTGCTTTTTTATGTGTTTATGCTTCCATATATATTTGTATATATATGGTTAATAGTTTTGTAATTTACATAGCTTAATTTCTGTGCAAATATTTTGGCCAATCTTTAAAAGAATCGAGTCCATTTGTTGGCAGTTGCTTTTAATTGACTTTGCATATCTTTCATTTTATTGATCTTACGAACACTTTGGGTGTATTCAGATCTGAAACTAGATGAATGTCTATATACAAAAGCGCTTTTAGCTAAAGTCAATATATGATAAATTAAACAAAAAGAAAGAAAAGGCAGAAAAACTGTTGCGTTTGTCTAACCATTAAAATGGGCAACTTTATGGCTAGGTGCGAAATAAATAGAATCGCATCCAATTTATTTTTAGGCAAGAAAAATATTGAAATGTGCTGAAAACCGAAATTTGCAGGAGGAAACAATTGTTTATGCAATTTTTTTTCAACTTATTGCTCAGCGGCAAACAAAAAGATCGTTGTAGATTGATGTACATAAATATAGTCCAGAGTCAAGGACGAAAATAGAAAGAACAGCGAGTATTATATTTATTTGTTTATAAACCAATAGTATACCTAGAATACTTTCATTAATTATGCCAAATATATTACTAAGGCTAATTAGTATATATTATAAAATTGTGCTAATATTAGTTAAATACAGCAGAGGGCATATCATTAGCATCAAAAGTTGAATCGATATAGTCATGTCCTATCAAAAACCTGTTCCGAATTGCGATTCCGTTCCAAATTTGCAAAATTGAAATTGTTTGATATTCACAATGCGGCAAATTGACGTAATTTGAGGTTTTTTGCTTAACTTATGCAACATTGAATGAATTTTTGATGAAATGAATTAAAAAGTTAGAGATGAGTATTCGGTAATATTTCAGCTGAAAACTATGCACATACATAAGTACTCTCAACTAGATTTATGTCAAAACAGAAGCTCCTCCAACACTTGAGACTGTTAATTGTGTGGTCTCTGTTATCATTAGAATTACATAGGCTATTTATAGCATCACCTCTGTTGGCCTGTCAAGTGTTTCCACTTAACATTTTACAGCCGAGAGAGGTTCACACAGTGGTAGCACTTCGTAAACAAAAATTGTGCCATAAAATTTACATGTACACCGAATTTTATTGTAGTTGTTTCTTTTGTTTTGGCGGTCGTCCAGATGTTATACCCACTATTGTTTACTTACCAATTAATTCATGTATTTTCGGTGTTTTAATGGGTTTAAGTGCTCATTTTTATAGGCTAATACGAGTACATGAAGATTTTTTGAAGTGCTGGGAATTTAAAATAGAGTGTCTGCAAATAAATGTTATTACCATCGCTTGTTAACAGATGTTGTCGTAACATAACAACGGATGACGGTTACATTAACATAGTCGATTATTTTAAATTTGAAAATAATAATCCCAACATTAGTCGGCGACCTTATGGACAAATGAATGTACTCATATTAAAATTAGAATATGTCTATGCATAACTAATTTGTCAAGTCATGTAAGGTCAACTTCTAACTTGAAAGCAACAGAAAGGTAACGCAATCACAAAAGCGTGACGTCATTAGTCTCACTCGATGTCTGTTTACAAACATAAATAAATAGATTCGAAAACTTGTTTGTCCCAATGATAAACACAAGCCGCGATTATGTAAGTCCAAAAATAAACATTTGTTTTGGGTTTGTGGCCTGTCGATGATCGCTTTTATGAATGACTTTCATTAAGTGCTGTAAGCTGAGCATTATTGTGCGTTGACCCATATTTTCCCATTTGCTGAAACTGAAACTTTATAATTGTATTATGAGTATACCATTCATCCAGTGGATTCTACCTAATGCCTGTAATTGGTATTTTCTCACGCTTATGATGTCACACACAGGGCGCAAGGGAACAACAATAACAATGTAAAGCGCAATAAGAAGTAAAAAGTGCTTTAGTGTCACACATACACATGCAGAAGTGCAGGGAGAGCACTAAATGATGAGAGAGAGAGAGTGAGCGGGAGTGGTGGAATGCCAGAGAGCGCGTGAGCATGAATGATTTATTACAATGAGCGTGAATGTAAGTGAGAGCGCATGTTACAGTTATCATTTAAAACTTTACCACCCAATATAAAAAAGCTTTTTTGCTTAACGGCATTTTTGAGATTTAAAACGCAGTAATGTAAGGGGCGTTGTAATTAAACGAAAGCAAATTCTTGGTCAAACATTTTTAATATGCAATTTTTAAATTTAAAATTGAACTGGTCTTAAAAAAATATCAGTAGTATTCTGCAAACCAGAGTCATTTCTTTATTAAAACCGCTAAATTTAACTGATTAGACAGTATAAAATTAATAAAATCCAGTTTAGATTTTTTATTATTTGTGCTAAACAGGTTTGTAATTATAAACATTTTATAATATCTGTTTAAACTGGTTCAATTGTCGCTGCTTGAAACAAGTTTAAAATGTATTAAAAAATATTTGCACCTATTGTAAAAACCGGCAACGGCGCCACTGTTATGATAACAAAAGCTGTTGGTTCAAAGGTAGTACGTGCTGCCGAAAGCACGGAGTGGGTAAACATCTATCGAAATGCGTAAATAGCAGACATACATACATAAATGTGCTCCTCTCTCAAACACAACTGCTCTCCGACTCTCACGCTTGAATTGCGCTCTCCCGCTCTGCTGCTCTCAGAGCTTGAGCTTTACTACGATTACTACACTAGAGTCCAGCGCTCTGCTGGGCTGCTGCCTCTGCTGTTGTTGCTGCTGCTGCGGGTCTCTGGACAAGGCGTAGCACATTGACGAATCAGTATCGAACCGGCTTTCTTCAACAACGGATTGGAATCGGAATAAATGAGTGACTTAAAGCTCGACTAAAATGTGATATGTCTGCCTGCCAAAGGCATGCCATATATATACGAGCATAAGAATAATTATATTGTGTGGAGAAGTGGAATCTTGAATTTGCCCAAAAACTAATTAGAATTTGTCCAAGGTTATTATTTTGGGCATACGAATAAATAAGTGAGAGAGAAATACTAACGACGTGTGTGAAGTGCGGGACAAAACTCGACGTCGTTGTGTGTGTTAGTGTGTGTATGTGTGATGTGCATAGTAGTTGTTGTTGTGTCATAAAAGACCGAAAAATCTAAAATCCAAAAAAGCTCTCACTGCGCCGGTGATTAAAAGTGTTGTGTAGGCTTTTAGTAAATTAAAGTTGAGTTACGAGCAAAGGGCCCAAAAGTGAAGGCCGCTCAAGGGTTGTTCTCAACTGCGGAAAACTCCACACCCCGTGGAAAAGTCAGCTTATAAAGCTGTTGTTGTTGTTGCGTGAGAAAAATCAATTTTGCATTTAAACTGCCAACGAGAAGCAGGACAAAAGGACAAGGCTGCGTTGTTGTGAGTCAATCGAACCCGATGACATTTTGGCATAAGGAGAATCAAATTAGAAAACCGATGCTATCATGGCTGATAGCACAGAACCAGGCAGGCATAAGGATCCAACCATAGATGCCGGCGGTAGTCAAAAGCCCTCGGCAGATGGTGGAATCCAAGGAGTTGGTGTCGGCATCGGCATCGACGTGCCCCCAATACCAGCTGTTCGACGTCGTCATGCGCATGAGCAAAAAACTGTTGAGAATGTCGAGGAAGGACAGGAAACCAAACAGCTGGAGACATCCACGGTGACGCGTACATACATGAAGACCATTACCACGTCACTGACCACCTCCAGTGAGCAACTGGAGACGCCACCGCAACGTCTACGACAAAAGGTTGCCCAATACGAGAAAGTCTGGTCCGATGGCGCCGGCAAACGTCCTGCCGAACAATGTGCCGATGAGCTGCGTCAGGAGCAGGCTGAAGATTATGATGAGGAGAATCCCTTTGATATTGATGTGCACGAGATCGAGCGACGGCTGCGTGAGGAGAGACAACGTGGTTTGGCCGAGGCAGAGGCAGCAAAGCTCGCTTTCCAGCAGGTTCATCTACGTCATACTCCGCAGACGACACCACGCCGTGTGGAAGTGACCAGCGAGCAGACACCAAGTCCCTTCAATGTGACACTGAAGACCACCAGCAAGCTGAGTCCCGGCGTGGAGCTGGGCAACGTTGAGGATCAACTATCGCCATTCAATGTAACACTACGCACCACACGACGCACCACCGTGAAGACCGACCGTCAAACGGAACTGGAGCGTTTTCTCGATGGAGAGCGTCTGGTGCGTGAGGTTCCAGCCGCCGATGGAGTGCGCACAATTATCACCTCATCCATGACCAGAGATGGTGGCTACACCGAGGAGAAGATTTATCGTCATGGCGAGGGTTATGTCTCACCAAGAGATTCCCCCTCCTGGTCACGTTCCAGTTTGTCCAGTGAACGTTCAAGTGTTACGTCTCCGCACAGCGTTGATATGACGGCTGGAGGAAGACGTATACTCATCAAGCTGGAGGATGATGTGGAAACGATGAGCAGTAGGTGTGAACATGAGCAACAACACGATGAAACTGATGGTTCAGTGCGCGCACGCATACGACAATTTGGTGGGCAGGACAATGATGATGCTATGGCAACGGCAACGGCAACGGGTAACATTGACATTACCGTGGGTAGCAACCCCCGCAGGCGGCGTTTGTACCAACAAACAACGTTGCAAGTGGGTGGCAACGAGACGCCACAACAACAGCAACAGCAACAACCACGACAGGAGCAGCAGCAACAACAACAACAGAAGCAACGTCCAAGCGAACTGTCATGGCAAACGGGTAAATCAACAACAAAGACATTGCTTACATCCACGCCGATTGGCACGAAGGAGCAACCGCAAACAGCAACGCCGGACGAAGTTGGATTCAGTCCAGCTGCAACGTGCCAATTGCGCGGTTCTTCAACGGAAGAATCCCGGAAAATTGTAAGCCACAAAACGATAACCACCAGCACAACGACAACATCCAAATCCGCAACCAAATCCCAAACGTCGCGTAAATCCGTCGGTTTCGGTTCGATTAATAATCCTTTACCCTCATCCGATATCTCGTTTACTGCAACGCGTATTTGTATTGTCGATGACAACGATAACGATAACGCGGACGTCATCGATAACGATTCGGATACGGAGGGTGTGCCGGCTAGCAGTCTTGTGATTGTATCGACACCAACGCGTTCCACAACACCCACAACAACACCCACAGCATCGCCCTGTACACCGCATGCATTAAGCGGCATTGGCACTTTTAGCAAGAGTCTGCGCCAGGATTATCAGACTCAAGCAGCACAAAGTAGCCGGGGCAACGAACACGAGCACGAATACCAGGAATTCCAATCCACAATGGCTTCGATCAATTTCCAACGAAGCAATTCCCAGTACGATAGCCACATCAAGGAGAAACGAGGTAAAAATCTAGAACCTTGTCGGAATCGAGTTTCGTTCGTGTAATCGATCATCTCGTGTCAATTAATGATTCCATGTTCCTCGATTTGCTTGATTAGCTTTCACTGCTCTCTCAATCTACTGTCATATCATATCATTTGGTTTTGCCTAGTATACCTTATCGCAGTTATATAATAATTCATTTGCGAAATTCTTTCCTTTTATTTTTTGCACGAAATTATTTTGGCAACTGATAAGATTTGCACATTGAATTACTAGGCGAGTATCACATGAGACAAATGTCATGTACTTTCTACTCGAAATTTATACACCTATCTTAACTCTAGATCTGATATGACGTCGTACAAATATAAACTCGAAAATTGAGGAAATGCGAATAGAATCATTTAATCTGGACTTGCAAAATATGTCTGTAATCATTATAAGCTAATTAATTGCTTAGGAACTTTTCGAAATGATAGATATTCTACATATACATATGAAATTTGGCTGATACATAAATAATGTCGGTCATTATTAAAGTTCAGTTTTCAGAAATTCTTTGCTCAAATTGTATAAAAAATTATGTCATTCATTAACAAAGAATGCTTCAGGTACTTTTTGAAATGATATGTAAACTTTCAAGATATTATTTATGATGTTTAGATGAAAAATTAAGTGTATTAACATCCTTTGTGTGTTTTTTACTATTGTTTAGAAAAATAATTTTTTGATGGTTGTTCTCGCAATTTAGCTGAAATAATATGCCTAACATTATCAAGTTTTACTTTTAAATTAAAGCATAGGTTGAAAAAAGTGATGTGCTCTTTCAAATTTTTTAAATTTATCATTTTTTGAGATGGCATAAATATTACAAGATCATATAATTGAATCTTGTGGCATATCTTTTATTCTTTATATTATTCTAAACTCTTATCATTGGGCTTGCCTTCTGTCTCGAATTAAGTGTCATTTTTGTGGTCTGTAGAATGAATGTCAAGGTCAATTTGACGGCACTTTGCGGTCAGTCTCAGTGAGTTTTTCATGCTCGCTTTTTGTATATTTAGTAAATTAATTATTGCAAAAGCGATCGATAAAATTGTGCCCAAAATGACATCATTTATTGCTGCTGCTGCTGCTCGATTTCAACTTCAACTTGTTTAGCAGTCGTTGTTTAGATTGTTGTAGTTGTTAAATACAAGTCGGTTTATTGGTCGCGTCGTGCTGAACTTTTAATTGGCAATTTATATTATTTATATATGCGCACAGTGCGTTTGTTATGTATTTACCCACAACTGTTGGCAAGCACCGCGCTCTGTTACCTCTTTTTCTTTTTTGTTGTTGCCTTGTATTTTATTGGCAGCCTAAAGCACTCGAAGCAACCACCCAAAAGAGCATGACGAGTGCGGATAGAGAAGGATAAGGATAGGGAAAGAAGAGAGAGAGAGGGGAATCATATTGAGTGACGCCTGCATCTTATTTGACTGTTCGGTTGTCTGTCTCTGTTATGTGACCTCCTCGCCTGTTATTATGTTAAATACAACAAACAATTAAGTGTCTGACTGTCTCACTTCTGTCCTCTCAATGTCTGGCGTCTGCACTTGATGCCCGTGTTACCCGCTCAGATACAAATGTATCTTTATCTCTGATTAGGTTTTGACATTCATGCGTATCTATTAATATATTCTATATACTTATGATTATGACACTTTTTGTGTTCTACTTTTTTGCGGGGTCGTCTTGTTGTTGTTTATGCAATTGATTTTTCTACTTTGCATCGATTGAAGGGCAGCTGTCATTCATTTATTAAACTGGTAATTAATAAAAGTTGAATTGAGTTAAACATGACTTGCAAAGTTACTTACTTCATTTATTTAAATCGATATTATTTAAATCCTGAAAATTTCGCAGCTATCATAAGTATCAGAGTTACTCCCATTTGAAATTTTCCAGCAACAGACTTGAAAATTTATTATATTAAACTCAGCTTGCAATATTATATATCTTAAAAAATTAATTATAATATTTTCTTATAAGTATTGTTAATATTATTTTATTTATAAAACTGAATTGGAAGTTAAATTATACTAATTGTTCAAGAAAAGATGTTTATATTTTTATTAATATTATTAATAAAGTATCTGCTAGTCGGCTACTAATAGTTTGTCAATCGTTTAGTTGGTTAGTCAATTTAATGTGACAATTAGTTGCCATAAATAGTGTTTGCGTGTATTGCTTCTGCTTTTCTTTATATCCTGTACTTTAAGCTGTTTTGTTTGTTGTTCTTCGTCTTCGTTATTCGTTGTTCGTTGTTAACATCAACAGTATCCTGCCAATATGCTTATATTGCGTGATTTGGCCACTTTTTTCAGGTTTTTTTTTGTTTTTGTTGCCATAAATTTGCTTAGAAATGTATTTATTTTGTATGGGCCTTCGAGCTGAGTGATTGAGTGTTATAGGCCAGATATTGGGTTGGTTATCGTGGGGCTCTTAACAAATTTATAAACTGAAACGTCATGGCATGTCATACGTATGCTAATTGACATGACTCTCGTCTTAAAGCTAAAGTAAAGTAAAGTAAAGTGAAGTATATATATAAAACTATTGATTAATTTCGGTTGCCTTTTGACTTTCTTTCGACAAGTTTATTTGCATGGGGATTGTGTTCATTTTCAGGTCAATTAAAAGACTGAAGAGTGCAGAGTTGGCCTAATGCAATTTTAATTGCTAATCAGTTTGCCAATTTAACGAATTTGTTGTGCCACATTTCAATGCCAAAAAAAAAATACAAACTTTCGTCATTTGAATACGCATGCGATTTGTATGTTGAAAGTGTGAGAGATATTCAATTCCAATTTCAATGCTACAATGAAAATAAAAATAAATAAACAAACAACATTTGAAATAACAACGACGTTATCTATCGCTTAAATCTGTCTGTCAAAAGTCCAGAATAGATCAGCAAAGCCCCCAAGCCGTACAAATGTCTCTCCACTGTGAGATCATCGTTGAATTATTTATTGATGCTGTTCATTGGATTGTTGCTGTTGCTTTTATTGTTGTGCCGATTGTCTGTTGCTGTCAGTATCAATATTTATTGTGTACGACTTTAGCGGCTTTTAATTGATGCCTAAAATGTGGTTACGACAACTTGAGCGAAGTTGGCGCCCCCTGTTGTCTGTTATTGAAATTTGAACTGTGATTTGTAAAATTAGAAGTGAAACAAGTTTATGAACGAATTTCAAGTGCACTTCTACCACAATTTGTGGCAAATACTTAACCCATAAAGCTTCAGTTCAAAAACAAAAACATGCTTCACCCACATGAAAAAAGGGGGCAGCTGTTGCGCATGTGGCTGAGAATCATCTATGGGAAATCTCATCATCTTTCATCTTACAGCTCGTGGGCAGTCTTTTCAATTCTTTTTATGGTTAGTTATGGTTCTTTATTCCCTTGAGGTTTTTGTGCGGTTTTTTATTTGGTCAACAAAAAGTGGCAAAAAGAGAAGATAAACAATTTTCAGTGGCGAGTGCTTAATCATTTATTTGTGTATTGCTATCGCTATCTGCTGCCTTAGTAAATATTATTAATAGCAAAAATAAATAAACTTAAATGCCATTTATTTAGCATACCAGATATGTACATTTCTATATATATTTTAAAGCCATGACGCAATCCCTAGGTTTACTCTATCTATTTATTTACATACAATATTTTCAAGTAGTTGCGAGATACTTACAATTTATGACATGACACTCAGCCATGTTGCGGGTGTGTGTGCCTAGAAACCTGTGCAACGCATTGAAGCGTTAAATTCACCATATATGAGTACGGTTGTATCTTTGTATCTTTATGCATACTTTCTTCAATTTGCCGATCATTTGTCACCTGCGGTCGCGGCAACAGGTGGACACACCTCAATGAACTCAAATGAATGTAAAGACAGCTGTAAACGAATTTAAACTGTTGATATTATAATTATGTCGAGAATTATTTGCGACGTTCCGTTGCACTTTAACTACACTGATAAAAAAAATAGTTTGGTTTTTGGGTCATTTTTAACCCTTAAATAAACCAAAATCTTAATCATAGACCTAAATTCATCAAAATATAGATACATCGTGATTGTAAAACCACGTAGATTTGTATTTTCCTCTTAAAGTTGTCTTATTCAAAAAAGAAATAAAATATTTAAAAAGAATATTCTTTATTTTAGAAACCACACTTTTTTTTTATCAGTGTACTGTTCTTATATAAGAAAAGCGATATCATCTCCGTAAACATTTAATAACCACGTGATTTACAATTTTAACAATAGAAATGTAGAAAAATGTTTGATATTAGATGAATGAGTCAAGGTCTACACATTAAGTTTTTCCACTTATTTTATCTAACTGAACTGCAGCTTTAAAAAGTCATTTCCTGACTCTACACTTCTTTATTTTTATAAAGTAGCTGATTTTCTCTTTTATTTTAATAATAAAAATGCAAAAGAAAATGATTTATCTATAATTTTAACGTAGTATTATCTGAGCTAGTCAAGGATATTATAATAAAGTTACCTTATAAGTTTTCACAATATATTTTGCTCTAGTCTTTATTATTCCTACATATGAATATAAAATACTTGAAAATCTTAATCGTGTAAACCTCAGCTTATAGGAAAAAGCAAAAAGAAGAATGTTGAAACGCTTAATCGATGATAATAACTTGTTAATTTAATGCGCAAGCTATTGCTACAAGGTCTGAGCTTATAATTCTCAACTGGCTTAAGCCGCTAAATTGACAGTAAGTAAGATAATGACTAAAAACTGTCATGCCATCTTTTAAAACTCTCTCAAAGTAATTTCCCATTTAAATTCATGCTTTTATTTAATGTATACATATTGACTATAGTCAGTTATGTCTGAAACTTCAAACTGAAGTTAATATTAATAACTTGGTTTTAGCATCTTTCGCACATACTTTAAAATCATTTGATTTCATTGTTACACACTCAACAACAATAAGTGCTTGCCACATTTCAGTTTTAAGCAAATAAACAATTTATTTATACTATTACGGAAATGCTACATAAGTACTCGTGCATATAAAACATTTCCGTTGTATCTGAGCCCAGCATATGGTTAATATCTTTCCCTATATAAGTATGTATATACCATATACATACTACATACAACTCGATGCCCTAGTCGACCCCTTGGGTTACGCCTCTTTACAGACAGTGTAAGATTTTCAATATGTGTGTTTGACTGCGTTTTGTTTATGCAAATGCGGAGAACATTCTGTTATCTTCTTTGGGCGTGTTTTTAGGGGGGAAATCCAAACATATAAATAAACTATTTTTACAGTACATTCCATACGCTCAGCTTGTAATATCTTTTCTATTTCCGTAAGTGCAACTAGGCCAACCCAGACACTGAGGAGACAACGATTCTCCTTTCAATAGTTTTACTTTCTTAACTTACAGTTTGTTAACTGCTTTTTATAATTTCTTAATAAAAACCCTTTTTCGCGCTCAATAAAATTTGTGAAAAATATGGAATTGAATGCACTTGAAGTATGTAGAGTTTTGATCATTAAAGAGCAAAATATACGTATATAATAATCACCAGCCGCATCATTATAATTATCATCATTAACTTACTGACTGACTGAACCATTCATAAAAAATGTATACAATTTTTTTTACATTTTGCTTCTTTCTTTTCGCTTGTTTATAATTTATGTTTGTTTGGTCTTTGGCTCTGCCCGAGGGTTTTTTATTTATTGTTGTTTTGGACTCTGTTCCCAGTTGGTTTTCTGAACATCATTATTGAAATTGAAATTTTAGTTGTTAACCAAAGTCATTCAACCTAAACGTTTTATTCAAACTACCTTTGAAATAGGGTCTGACCCGGTTCGCTCTGTTAATTGTTCTTCACATTTCTCTGCGCATTTTGTGAGGTTGATTTGTATGTGAAAATCTAGAATCTGTAAGCTTTTACTTTTTATTTTGGGTTTGTGAGAGTTTATAAATTCTTTAGTATTTAAAGATTAATTATTTTTTAATTATTTGTCTTTAATATCTGACAAGATCGATAGGTTAGTGAAAATCAGTTAACATATATAATTTTATAAATGGAAATTCTTATTTACAAGTGAGTTTTAGGTTCAGGGAAGTAGTTTTAAAGCGCAGGCCTTTCTTTGCTATTGACCTACATACTATTAGTAATTATAGATACTTTATTTGTATACTATAGTTAAGTTGATTATGTATTATCAATAAACAAATGCAATATTAAATGTGCATTTATTCTGACCTTTTATAGTCTGTGTATACATTTGTCTACATTTATATTTGGCGTTATCTAAAAAATTTTCAAGTGCATTTTCTCGCTTATCTTTGGAACAATTAGCGAAAGTATTTACTGATTATCAACACTTATGAAGTGTACAAATTTTATGGCTTCAAAGAAACTTATCAACACCTTCGCCTATGTCACAGGCATTTAACTCTATTTTTGTACAGCAAAATACAAATAAAGAATACTTGTTTATCTATATGTAGACATTATTGTTAACTAGTTTTCAGATTTAGCAAAATCAAACCTGTAAATACCAAAAACAGCAGCTGACTGTAATTTATTCCCGTTGCGTCGGTTTTCAGTTTGACAAAAAATCAGGTTTAATTAATTTGCAAGACGAGTTGACAGTGACCAAAATTTTTGGCCAAAACAACTTTATATTTGATTGAATGTTACCGACTTCCATACAAATACAAAGCTTTGTTTAAAATATACACAATGTTTGATATACGCTTGGCAAAATTACAAACGTTAAGTTATAGAATAATTTTTTGACTTCTTTGTTTTGGTTTCCTCTTTTATTATTGATTATGAAAAAATGTTGAAAATTATTATGCACCTAGAATATGACGCTCTTTATCAAATCTTAAAATATCATTACGATCGAATTAGAAACACGAAAGTTTTTCATGTGGCTATTCAAAGTTAGAATAACTGAGGATTTATTATTTTAGGGTATATTTAAGTAGAGCATTTTCGCCCACAACGTTCTGCTTTATTTAAATAAATAAACATAAAAACCAAACACTTTTGAATACATTAACAATGTATTTATTTATTATAGGGCTTAATACGTAACATATTTACAGGCCATTAGGGAACTTTTAAATTGTCACATAAAACTACATAAATTTGCAGACATTTTTGATGTTTTACCTTGTGCCAAGTTCATTTAATTGCTTAGAGACTTTTCTTAACAAAGATTTTTATGAATAAATTTATTTGAATTTCAAATACAATTTGAAATAATTTTGGCGTTTTTCTGTTGCTTGCAAATTGTGCGACCTTGAACTAATTTCTATTTAAATAATCTTTTCTTAAATTTCTGACAGAAAATTGCGTCATATTCGAAAACAAAATTAAAACATTTTTTTGAAAATTGTCAAGAAATAAAAATTAATTGTATTCAATTTACAATTATATTTGTCGGGGAATCGAATGTCTTGTAGCTTGTAAATTGTGCTAACAATTAGCTAGTTTCGTGACATTATTTATTTTGTGTAATATATTTTCCACACATTCTTACTTGACTATTTCAATAGTAGAAATTTTCCATTTTGAAAAATTTGGTATTTATTACGGGAAAAATGTCTATTTTTGATTCATATTAAAGGCATGCGTTTGGCATGCTGCCAGTTCAAAAAGACCACGCATTGTGCCATCTCTTTTGTCTCTCTGTCGAGGAGTAAAGGGGTAATTAGACAGCTGGTGCTTTAATGACAGCCCGAGAATCCATTCAACTGGCCATCAATGCTGCACTCACTCTTATTTACTATAATGAATCACAGCCGACAGTCAAATATGTCTTGCTTTCATTTTGATAATTATTTACAAAAAAACATTCAGCTTTTTTAACGCATTGTTTATTATTTTAATTTTCTGTATGCTGAAATTAAATGGAGGTAATCAAAAGGAAATCTGTTTAAATGAAGTAAATATTTATATGTACCAATTGACGTAAAGAAAAGATGAATGAGTTTTTGTTTTTTAGAAAATATTTTCAAAAAGAATTCTCTACAATTTTGAGTAGTACTCTAGCACATAGATAAGATACAAAAGCTTTGCAATAAGTGCAATTTGGCCAACATGATGTCATTGCGTTAATTTCATTTTATGTCCGACAACAAAACTGATAATTCAATTAATGCAAACATTAGATACATGCGTCGGCAGCTTTTGCTGGTGAAATACACGTATAGGTATCTGTTTACTCACAAATGTATCTTATCGTTTGTCTTTAACTAGTATCTTGTGCTGTGTATCTTTTGCAGCGTCATGTATCCGTTTGCCTTTTATGCCACCGTCTCGACAAACTTTTAGCATGTCTTACATTTAATTACAATTACAAACTATCTACCATTTTCTTATGTTTTCTTTCCGTTTTCTCTCTTTTTTCTTCACAGAGGAGCAAGAGCGTGTGCAGAAGAAGACATTCACTAATTGGATTAATTCATACCTATTGAAGGTGAGTTATTTGTCTTCTTTCAATGCTATCTATCGACGGGTTTAATCGATTCGACGTTGCAAAATTTATATCTTGATTTTGGTGACTTTGAAATTTGCATTTTGATTTGCATTAGTTTGAAAAGCACACGACTTGACTTGCAAATTGCAAGGAGAATTCAAATGCGTGAAATTTATAATTAACAATATTTATAATTGCAGTGAAATATAACATTTAGTTGATTTAGATTAGCAGTTGCCTTGGAGCTATACAAAAACTCGTACAATTGACGATCTGCCATTTGGCAGCATCATTTCAAATTACAGCTGACAAACAACTGTCTTCTAGACCCACTTTCACATTTGCTGTATCCTTTCTAATTTAAGCACCTCTAACAGTTTCAGTTTTGCTTTTTTTCCATCCATTCACTTTGATAATTGCGATACATTTCAGTTGACTTCAAACTGACAGTAGAAGTGCATTCAGCATGGTATCGAAGGTGGATCAAAGATAATATTAGAAATTTCAAGACATATATGGAATAGAAAATCTACTTTTTAGTATGGGTATTATTTAGTCATTCATTATTGCAAACTAAGGTCACGAGATAATATCCCTAGTTTTTTGATAAGATAAAAGATAAGTCAAAAATATTTTGTAATACACAAAATGTACAATAAAAATGTAGATAAATTTCTGAGCTATATTTTACAAGGCACTAAAACTATTCTAAAAATTTAAATAATTTTCTAAGAATTAATAAACTTGTATTGGTTATTATATAAACAAAGACATAAGACAGAAGATAAGTCAAAAATATTTTGTAATACACAAAATGTAAAAAATTTAAAAAATTAATATTTTTAGTCATTCATTTATTTAATGCTAAACAAATTGCAGGTCACGAGATAATATCTCTATAAGGGGGTACAGAAATCACACCCATAATACTCAGATTAAAGCGAGTCATCACGCCTTGCGGGGGGGAAAAATGTTGGCATGTGATGGAGGAGCTATTGTTATTATTGTTATTGTTGATATTCATGTTGGGTTGAGCGTACAAATTAGTTAATAAATTTTAATCAAATTCTGCGAACAATAAACAGCGCACAGCGAATAATCGGGTCACCGAAATTTGAATGAATGAATGAGTGAATGTCTGATTGAGTGAATTGAATGACGTAACTGGCTCACCTTGAACTGAAATAGTTATAAAAGCTGGAAGATACCAAATAAAAAATGTATCTTGGCGCCTCTCATTTTGTATTGAAATAGTTAAAAAAGCTGAAAGCCTCTTATTTATATGTAAATAGATAGAGTGAGAAGTGCAAGTATCTGTGAGATACATCGTTGGCATGTGAGGCGCAAATTGACAGGTCTAACAAATGGCCAATAAACAAATACAAATTAAATAAATTAGTTTTGATTAGCACGTTGTCCCGGCAACATTCTAGTACATAGTACATCCCATTTTATATATTACTTGTACTTTTTTCGTTTTCTTGACGAAAAATGTGCCAATGAAATGTTGTGCAATTGCAAAGTTCAACAAATAGCTACGTCATTCTGAGTCATTTGCATATTGCATAACTGACTTCATTTCAACTGAATAATGGCTTCAATCAACGAACTTATGAACTGCCCACGCCTTGAAATGTCTTGAAAGCCAGCCTGTATGTATCTGTATCTGCAAAATGCAACTCCTTTTATCGCCAGTCACTTTGTCAGTCGGAGTCGAGTTCTCAACGCATTGCATTGGCATTTCGAGCCTGTAAAACTGGTTTATTTCCTTATGGCCAACATGCAGACCGTCAGCCGGCCGGCAAAATTCAACGTACAAGAAATGCCGGCTCATGTCTACAGATTGAAGTTGTATTAAAAGATAACACATTAGATACAACAAAAACATACATATGCGGGAGAGAGAAAAGTGCATTAAATCAACGTTCAAGGTAAAAGTAAGTCAGTGGGCAGATTGCGTGGGTACTCTCCATGTGTGTGTGTGTGTGTGTGTGTGCGGGGGTTAATAGCAGCTGCAACTTAGTTTTAGCCAGGCCTAGACTCTTTTGGGCCACACATGAAACGGAACTGTTTCGCTGTCATTAATGCAGCATTGTTTTGCCTGACTTCGAGCACTCTTTATACTTTTTTTTATAGGCCAAGCAACGCATAGCTGGCTGATGAACTTGGCTAACAGCAGTTACAATTTTCATTCCATGTTTTAACTGCGCCATGCGGAATTTCTCGCACTGTCGTATTCCATGTGGACTTCTTGGTCTCGGTCTTGGGTGCACGTGCCCAACAATTGTCTTGTGTCTTGGAAGTTGAAGTTATTCTTAGAACCAACACAAACACACATCGCAGACATTTTCAAAGCGTTTAAGCAAATGTGTTTGCCCTAGAAGTACCATGTGAAGTCGAGACTGTAGCCAATGTTTGCTAACCGCCAATGGAATATTAAGTTGGAGTCTTTGCATTTGTGGCAAACTAAAACACGCAAATAATTCTTAGACTTTATGTGCCAGATATACACCAAACTTTTTTAATTCTTTAGCTACTGAGACTTGAGAGTTATAAAAATATTTAAAAGCAAGTTTTGAGTCAAATCATTGGACTCAAAGATTTCTGTAAACGCTTCTTGAATATTAATTATTCTCAAATCTTTCAGTTACGATAAAACAGTTTGTTTAGAATAGAGAAACATATTATATTTAAATCTGAATTCCAATATAAACTGAAAGTATTAGAATATTATTACTAGAATATTAGAATCTAATGCAAACAGTTTCTGAATTCAAATTATTAAAAATTATCCCAGATCTTTAAGTTGTCATAAAATATCTGTAGTACTGGACTATAATGGAATTCTTTTACTTTATCAAATAATAAACTCGAAGAAATAAGCCAAGAAAAAAATGAAAATGTTGCAAGACAAAAAGCAGTTAGAAAAGTTTGACACAATTGCCAGACAACACCATAAATTAAGTTGGCTCCAAGGGGTGTGTTAAAGGGGTGTGTCGGGGGGAGGGGTGTAACAGGAAATGCCGAAATTGATTTCGCATTGTAAGTAGCATAGTTTTCAGAAGTTGCATTAACACAACTTTTGCGACTCGAAACAGACAAAAACCGGCAGAAACTTTACCGTCATTTGCATGTCCGCAACAGTTGAGACAAAGTTTTTTCACAAACTATTTGCCTTGGTTTTGGCCCCGACTTTCTATTCCTTTCTCTCTTCAACTCCCACTCAGGAAAACACTGGTAAAGCTCAATTAAATGCTACACTCAATTTTATAATGCCTGGCTGACTGCACTTAATATCTTGGTTTTGTCGGTGCCACTTCCGATTTTCCGTCTACGAACTACCAACTAATGACATTAACTTAAATCGCAATCTTTTGCGGTAAAGTCAACCTAAATGGCAGCGCGTGTCATTGGCCAATTTGTCGTGTAAATGGCTGGAAAGCTAAAAAAAAACAAATTATCGCATAGCAAAGCATTTTAAACTATTTTAATTGATACTACATATACTCGTATATTTGGTGCGTTTTGTGCTGCGTTTTAATACCCTGTACAGCTGCATATTAGAGAGGGGGTTATTGTGTGCGAGTGAAAAGTGTATTGAGTAAATAATGGGAAGAATTTTGTAATTTAAAAGTACGATTTTTTACTTTTTACCAGTATCGCAAATCTGAAAATTGAATTCGTTTACGTTCGGAAATAATAAATGAATAAAAGTTACAAATTTTATAAGGCTGACTTGCACACATTAGAATTTTGGCAACAAAATTATGTCTTACAGAAAATACAAAATAAAATTGAAATTATTCTAAATGCGAGTCATTTTAGCTGGGTATAGAATTTATTTTCAAAAATATCTAACTTATTAGTTAATAGCTAACGTATAGTTAACAAAATCTGGTAGCAGGGTATCGCTTTGTCGATAACACTTTGCTAGCAATTAACACGTTTACAATTAATCGATAATTTGGTCAATATTCGCGCGAATTCAATTAATTAAACGCATTATTTAAATGGATATGTATATATATATTAGTATTTATGTATGTCTATAATGTGCATAACGTGTGCAATTTTTAGCCATCGTATTTATATTTATACATATGCACTATGCACATTTTTAATGGGCCCATAAAAATGACGTTAAAAGCTGCAGGCAAAAGGCACTTCAAAGTCGCTGTCGATTTCTGCTCATTTGGCTTTATTGTTCATTAAATGACTTGATAATACATATATTTAAGTACATAAGTATGTGCTGACCGATCTATATGTATATGGGTACTTACATCAAGAGTCTCACATTTCAACACTTTTCATTATATCTGTAGTTGGTTTTTCACTCTGCTTACAATTTAATTATTAAGCAAAGACTGAACAACTCGTAAATTAAATCTATTAAACTAAGTTTGTTTCCCTATATTTCGATTTGATTCGAATTTTTTGCTAACATTTTAAAATTTTCGTTTCAGTACTGAGAATTTTCGGTCAATAATTCTTAAAAATTTATAAAATGTATTGCATATTTAAAATTATTTATTTTTGTATGTTAGTCTTGCTATATAAATTAATTTTTTTAACTTCGAGTAAAATAAGTACACAAAAATATTTAATACTATAATTTATATTTTAAAAAAATATAAAATAAATACATAAAATTCTGTGTTTTTTTTATTTAAAAGTTAAAAAATACAATTCAAATATAGAAACAAATTTATTTGTTATGGAAATATTTATCTTAATATTTAATATTTACTTTCTTGGCCGGATCATCATTACGGCCCTTTTAAGTGAGTAATAGGGACCCCGAAAAGTGTTCCAAATGACGCCTTTGTTATGGGCATTGTCCATATATTTTCCCGCCAAGTTGCTGTAAAAGTTAAACTTTAAAAACAAAACTTAAATGGATAATATAAATCTTTTCATACCTGTCGTGACATTGTTTGTACCACCAGGCGCCTGTGTATATTTCGGCGCAATTTACCGAGTCACTATCATTATCAATATCAAAAGACGAAAATTTACTGCCATGATGAACTCGGAGTGAATCGCCAGCAGTTCCATGGGCTTTGCCCAGAGTATGTAAGACATAAAGTTCATCCTCGTCGCCGATTGCAAATTTCTCATAAGTCTCATACTTTTCCATTCCTTCAAAATCTTCGAGAATTACAAGCAACTCTTGGCTGTACAATGCCGTCAGTGCATGTATTTTATCCAAACCCAAGAAGAATTCGCCATCCAGATCTCCGAATCCCTTTTTATACACATTCCATTTCCGGTAAAAGTCCACACTTCCATCCATACGACTCAAAATGACAGTCCAACCACCTCCTTGAGTTTCCGCATCGCAAGTCACTCTAAAGGGATGCTTACTGTAGCTGGGAATGAGTATCTCGTAGATCCCACTAGACTTTGAATTGACAGTTGCTTCGGCACAATTTTTTCCGTAGGATCTCAAATGATGTGGTTCTGTTTTCTTGCCTGAATCACTTAGCAACTTTTCCTGTCTGTCTAACTCCGATCTGTAAAGAATATTAATTTGTGTTTAATTTTAATATGTATATTCCAAACATAGAAAACTCACCTCAATTCGCTTAACTGAGAGTTTAGCGAAAGAAATATATTAGTTTCATTTAACTCGGCAATCTGTATAGCATCAGAAAGTAATATATATGCATTTATTATAAATGTTATGCAAAGTATTTTCAACAACATTTTTGCGACTGTAACTAACTGAAATATTTCGAGGACTAAACTGACCAATTGTTTTTAGACCATGTATTTATACAAATTTTTATAGTAAGTGGAAAGGCTTCTTATCATTTATCAGCTTACGATAAACAAAATAATATACCTAGTAAGTTTTTATAATCTTTCCATATTATTCGCGTCTAATATATAACAAAGAGACTTGCTATTGTTTTTTATTGTTTGACATTCCTCCAAGATATCGAATTTTAAGTGCTTTCAAATTCTGAAAAGAAAATATGATATTTGGCACATATTTTAAAAATCCTTGGCTATAAAGAAAGAATTGTTTGCGAATATATTTAACTGTCAGTTCAGAAGAATGTGTCTATTTTAGAGGTTATACGAGTTGGATTTATAATATGTATATATTTATTTATTTATTTATTCACAACTAAAAAAAAATCGGCACAAGGAAAATTAAGTGTAAATAAAATTGAAATAAAAATTGTATTTAAAATTAACAATTAAAATAATAAAAAATTTAAATTAAAAACTGAAACGAAAGAAAGGTTAAGATACAAGATGTTAGGATATATTTAAATATACCTTACTCCTATCTAGTTGATGTTTATCGGGCAATATTATGTAATTTAATAAATTACAAATTTTCAATTTAATCTTCTTCAACTCTTAATAATTTATGGAATCTTTTCTTATTATTTACAGCGTGTTCCACCGCTTCGTATTGATGATTTAATCAACGATTTACGCGATGGCACGAAACTGATTGCATTGCTCGAAGTTTTGTCCGGTGAACGTTTGCCCGTGGAGAAGGGCCGTGTACTGAGACGTCCACATTTCCTTAGCAATGCCAATACGGCCTTACAATTTTTGGCCAGCAAACGAATCAAATTGGTCAATATTAATCCCGCAGATCTGGTGGATGGGAGACCACCAGTTGTGTTGGGTTTGATATGGACGATCATATTGTACTTCCAGGTGAGTTGCAATTTATAATTCAAATTAAATTGAATCCTTTCCCATACCCAACACTGTGCACAGTTTTGCCACAAATTGTTGCACTTGAAGAGCTCTAAATTGGTTGCTAGTTTTACACTTTAATGTCACCCAAGTTTAGACCACCAACATCTAAAAGCACCAAATAGTTAATCACAATATGTCAAAATATGATATTCTTTAACTCTAACTCTATATCTTTACTTTATTTATATTTACTCGTAATTAAATGAAAATTTAAAAAAACAAACACAAGCTTCGTAAAAAGAGGCGGAAAAACTTAGTTGTAGTAATAAATTATGCGCCACAGGTAGGTTAAAGTCGATGTAAACAATTGTTGGTGTTGTCATTCGTAAATCATATTTTATTCAGTTAGTTGAAATCTTCAGTTGGTAGTTCCAGTTTATAAAGCACCCAATATTATAATTTTCCCCATTACATATCAGTCCCTAACTTTATTTGAAGATATTAAACTAATGCATAATACTTTCACAGATCGAGGAGAATAGCCGCAACCTAGAATATTTGGGTCATGGTATTGGCGGTTCGGTTAGCTCACTCGACAGTGTTGGCAATCATAAGGCTGGTGGTGATTTAAGGGCTGAGAAATGGAAGCAAGGTGCCAAGAAAACGCTACTCAATTGGGTAACAAATGCCTTGCCAAAGTAAGTAACTTGAAATAATTATGAAAATTATTTTTATTAAATCACAATTTATTCATTGCAGAGACAGCGGTGTGGAGGTTAAAGATTTTGGCGCTAGCTGGAGAGATGGCGTCGCTTTCCTCGCACTTATTGATGCAATTAAAGCGAATCTGGTTAATTTAGCTGAGCTAAAGAAGACCAGCAATCGTCAGCGTTTGGAGACAGCTTTCGATGTGGCCGAAAGCAAATTGGGCATTGCCAAACTATTAGACGCTGAGGATGTGGACGTACCGAAACCGGATGAAAAGAGTATAATGACATATGTGGCACAATTTTTGCACAAGTATCCTGAACCAAAGGTGAGCTGGAATTATTTAAATAATTATTTAAAATTTATTTACTTACTAATATCTTGTTTTTTTGTAGGGTGCAACTCGCGACGAGTCGCATGTGCAACAAGAAGTGGACGAATTACGTCGTTTCCTCATGGAAAAGACCAATGAATATGAGCCAATGGTTAGAATGAATTCGTTTCCACGTGATTTTAGTGAATATCTTTTGGCACGCTCTGAAGTCGATGCACATTTGCCTGCTTACAACCGTCTGAAGCAATTGATTGAAACTCAGAGCGGTTTTCTGCAGGTCTCACGTCAATCGTGGGATGAGATTAATGAGCTGTGGCAGCGCCTTCAATACCAGATGATGTACTGGCTCTGGTTATTGGACGCCGAGCTGCCCGGTGAATTCGGCATTGTGGGCAAATGGTTGGCCGAAGCCGAAAAACTGCTCATGGATAATGATATACCCAATGCAATGAATGAAGAGACAGCTGCTGTGATCAGCAGAAAACTGGAGGAGCACAAACTCTTCTTTGCCGATCTGCCACGCATTTTGGCCATGTTTGATAATGCCAAACGTTCGCCGTTGGCCCAACAGTTGCCCTTGGAGCAGCTGCGCAACATGGAACGACGCCTGCAAGAGGTTGGACCAAAAGCCGCTGAACGTAGAATTCGTTTGAAGTTCCTTGAGCATAAATGCTGTCTGATTGCCTTCTTAAATCTGGTGGAGAATAAAATGCGTGGCTGGACCGGAAAGTATGGACAGGAGGAGAAGGTTGCCCAACAATTGGAGCAATACAAAAACTTTGTATCCCGCAACAAGATTTTCCAGGAGTTCCAGAAGGCTTTTGTTGATATGCAACAGGTTGTAGATGAATACAAGCGTGAGGGAAATGTTGCACGCAAGGACATCAATGAGATTGATCGCTTCATGTATGAAACTGAGGAGCGTTGGAAGCGTGTCTCCATGGAGCTGAAGTGCTGCCAAAATTCGCTCGAGGAAGTCGTCAATTGTTGGCGCAATTGGAATCAACTCGCACCTAATTGTGAGGAATGGTTGCTATTGGCCGAACAGAAGTTGAATCAAAGCGAAGACGATCGCTTGGAGTTCTTCCAAGATATCACCGTGTGGAAGGATAAATTCGATGCCTTGGGCAATGCTGCCAATTATCTAATTGCATCCTGTGAGGAACCTATTGCCCAACAATTACGTCAACGTCATGGCGCACTTGCTGAACGCTTTGAGCGTCTATTTGCCAATACAAAACAATATATGCATGCTGGAGACATTATCCGTTCGCGTCAGGAATACAAATCTGGCATTGAGAAGCTCTCCAAGTGGCTTCGAGGAGCTGAAAGTGTCCTGGATCAACGTCAGGTGTTGGGCAACAGCGAACAGATTCGTCATTATGGCGAACAATTGCAGCAATTGGCCAGCGAAATCGATGACAATGAGGAGCTCTTCAAGAACATCAGTCGCACCTTCCAGTCGCTTATACAGGACTTGTCCCGTGATGAGGTGGACAAGATGATGAAGCTTCTGAAGCAGGAGAAGGAATCGCTGGTGCGCATTCGTGCCCAGCTTCCAGCCAAGTTGCACTTGTTCCATCAGCTGCAGATACAACAGGAATCCCTTGAGGCTGGCCAGAAGGAGATCCATCAATGGTTGAGTGAAGCCGAGCAACTTTTGGGCACACACAATTTGTCTGGCGGTCGGGATGCTCTCAACGAGCAGCTGCATAAACATAAGACTTACTTCTCTCGAACTGTTTACTATCGTTCCATGCTGGAGAGCAAGAACAAGGTGTTCCAGAATCTTGTCAAGGCTGTGGCAGCTGATGATAAAATCGATACAGCTCCGGCTGCACAACAAATGCAGCAGCTAAATGAACGCTTCAATTATGTTATTCAGAATGCCGGCAAATGGGAGCAGAGATTAAGTGATGCTGCCGGAGGTTGGAGTAACTTCAAGGATAATGAACGTATCGTCACGGAATGGTTAACACAAGCCGAGTCCATGCTCGTGGAGAAGCACATTGAATCGAAGACAACAATTGAAACGCAGAAATACTTCTTTGATCAAGTCAATGATCGTTGGATGAACGATCTCGTGCAATCTGCACAACAATTGTTGACAACGCTTCCTGCCCAGGAACAACCAGCTGTGGTTCACAGCGTCGAACAGTTGCAATCTCGCTGGAAGAATGTTCTTTCCCAGGCGCCTCTACATCTTCTCAAACTAGAGTTCCGTTTGGATGAGAATGCATTCTATCAATCCCTGAAGGATGTCGAAAAGGAGCTGCAATTGGAGCAACAAGCTCTGAATCGCAATGAGGATGTCGATTCCATCCTGCAACGCAATCAACAATTCCTATTGCAACAGGATGCCGTGCCACGCTTGGAGCGTTGCCTGCAGAATATGCAGCGTCTCGCCCAGGCGCATAGACAACATCAACCAGGAGATATTAGCCTGGACCAATCCTACGATAATGCCAAGGCCCAGTGGGAGTTGATGTCAGGAAAATTGGGCGATATGAGACAGACTTTGCAACAAATTCCCGCCCAATGGCAGGGTTATCATCTGAAGTTCAATGAAATGATCAATTGGATGAACAGCGTGGATCAGAGCCTTAAGAATATTGTTAATGAGGTCAACACCATGGAGGAGTTTGAAAAGGAGAAGGTTGTTTTCCAGGTGAGTTGAGAACTAATGCAAAAATCTAATTTTAAACTAAAATTCCTTGCCAAAATCTATTTATGCTTGCATGCAGCTAAGGGAACTTGTGGTAACTAAACAGCTTTTGCTTAACTATTTTTATAAGATCAATAAATTTTTTTTGGAGCCCATAAAGTTCTAAATTTAAAGTATTTATTTTTATAATTAATTGGTTTAATTTTAATACATATTTTATTCTCGGTAGAAAGTATTAAAACTTTGTGGTAACGTTACGAGCAGATCAAGTTTATTTTTTACAGCGAAATTTGGAAAAACTAATTACAATAGAATTACAATAGAATATCTTGAAGGTCCTAAGGCGTATTGTAAAAATTTCATTACGATCACATAAACAATGCAAACTCATAACTTCATTAAAAATTAACCGATTTTTATGCGGAATGTCATTTTGATCATGATTTGGCCTCCAAACTGATAAAATGAACATTTAAATTTTGTTCATTTAAAAAGTTCAATTATTTTCGACTATCTGTCTTTATTTTAATACAAAACCCTTGACATTTTTTCAAAATCTTTGATCTCTCATAGCATCATCACAAATTAACCGATTTTCATCCGAAATGCCATTTTGATCATAATTTGGTCTCCAAATTGATTCTGCATATCCATTTAGTTTATTTAGAATTTGTTTTTTTTTTGACGATCATCCAGTTTTCTAGAAACCGATTTCTATATATTTTTGATTTTGATCTTTAGAAGATGAATATTTATTTTAAATATTCTTATTATTTTATTGCCTTATTTTTTTAAAATTTTATTTTATGAAAAGTATTTTATTTACTAAAGACTTAAAAATTTTTTAATTGGAAATAATTGTTACACTTTTTTTTTTGTTTTTTTTAAATTGTAATTTTTATAGTTTATTTAAAAGTGTTGTTTTTTATTCCTGTTATTTTTACGAGTTCCAATAAATAGATATCTTATTAATATTGGCATTTCTTGTTGTAGAAAATCTGCCAGGATGCAGATAACAAACGTGAGGACATGAAATGGCTGGTCAAAACGCTGGATTCCCTGCTCAGCTATGCAACCGAAGATGAGGCCAATTTGGAGCAAAAGAAACTGGAAAATTTGATTGCCCGCTATAAGAATCTGATACCCACAATTGAGATTACGATGGTGAAGACTGAAGTCTTCTCCAAGTGCTACACATATCGTCGTGAGGTGCACGAAGTTGTTTGCCTGTTGACCAAGGTTAAAGATCAGACAGCTAATATACCCGCTCCCGATAGTTTGGACAGGGTGAATCGCTTGATTGAGGAGCAACAATATGCCATCAATCAGCTCGATCATCAGCGGCCACACATCATGTCGATGCTACAACGTGGCCGTGATCTCAGCAAGGATGTCCATGCTCCTGCCTTTGTTAACACCGAAGTGAAGAACCTGGAGACGGGATGGAATCAGGCTTACACCGAGACCTCCGATAAACTGCAGGCACTGAAGGGAACTCAAGCGGTGTGGAGTGAGTTTGTTGATCAGAAAAACGACATTTTCTCCATGTTGCAAACCGCGGAGACGGAGCTGAGAGCCCTCACTCCACTCCAAACTGATCCCAAGAATGTTAGCCAAGATCTGAAATCCAAGCGGGATCTAAATGTGCAACTGCAACAGGCATCCCATCAATTGTTGCCCAAGTTGCATGCCTTGAAGTCGGAATTGGCGCCACTTGCCGCCGCCGACAAGCGTCCCATACTGGAGAAGGAAGTTACCGAAGTGGAGAAGATGTTCTTCAACACGATGGAGCATGTGAAGGATCGTGTGGGTTACTTGGAGGACTACAGTGCCAAGTGGAACAACTACAAGACACGTCTGGCCGAGCTGCAGGAATGGGCCAATAAAGTGGCGCCCAAAAATATTGAAGCCTTGCAGTCGGAGGATCTGACGCCGGAGGAGCGTGTGGTCAAGGTGCAATCCTTTAAGCGTGTGCTGGGCGAACGCATGAAGCAATTGGATTTGTTGGCCGCTGATGCATCGGAGTTGGCCCCGAAGGAGGGCAACGTTGCCGAAGCGAAGCGTTTGAAGGGTGAAATCTCGAAATTGCAAGAGGTTCTCAGTGCCATCAATCGGAATGTGGATCATCAGTCGCAGGCCGTGCAGGAGGATCTGGTGAATTGGCAACAATTCCAGGCTGGATTGCAACAGATCAAGCCGGCGGTGGAGCAAAGTGAAGTCAAGGTAAATAATATAGTTCCTAAGCCGATTACACTTGATGAAGCCGTTGCCATGCAACAAAATGCCAAACAATTTGAAACACAATGCCTGGAGCAATTGGACAAACTCCATGGCATATCAAACATCAGTCATAAAATGTTATGCAAAACCAATGCCCCCGATGAATTAGATGCCATGCACTCCCGTTGGACGGCAGTCCATGAAAATGCAAAGCAGTCGACCGCCAAACTCGAGAAATTGGTTGCCAATTGGCAATCATTTGATGCGGATACCGTCAAATTGGAGGATTGGATCAATCAGGGTGAAAAGTTGATGGGTAAGCGACCAGCTGTTCTAAATACACCGCACATTGATAAGCTCGAAAAGGAGCTGGTCAAGTTGAAGTCCTTCAACAATGAGATTTCCCAGCAGCAAGCAAAACTCGTTGCACTTGGCCAAAATGCCGATCAAATTAGTTTGCATTTGGCGCCAGAGGGCGCTGCAGCCGTTAAGGATCGCGTGAACGCAATGAAAGGAAAATTACAGAAACTTTCGGAGGCAACGCGTGGAAATATCAATGAAGTCTCCGATGCCATCATTTCTCGTCAAGATTTCAATGCCAAACTGGTGAACTTCTCCAATTGGATGGAACAGTTGCGTAACCAGGTGACTCAAGTGGAGGAAATCAATCCGGAACGCGTGGAGACAAGTCTCCATGTGATTCATGCTCTGCTCCAAGAACATGCCGATAAGAAGCCCAGTTTTAATGCCATCTACGATGAGGTGAAGCAACTTGCACTTGGTGCTACTCCAGAGGAATCGAATGCTCTCAATGATGCCTACACTGCTCTCGTGGTCAACTATCAGAATCTTGAGTCAAATATGCTGCAAAAGAAGGCCGCTCTTGAAAAGTGGACGGAGCTCTTGGGCTGGAAACATGACACTGAATCGCATTTGAACTATTTGAAGCATCAGCTGGATAAACCCGAGGGACCTGCAGTTGAGGAACTCAAGAAGGTTGTCGATGAAATCGATCATCTTGGTCAAGGACTCAGCTATTGGAAGGATCAAGCCAAACAGATTGATGAGAATCCAGCTATACAATTGAGAGATGCACTTTCACGTCGTCCCTTGATTGCCACACAGATTGTCAACGATGTGGAGAATAAGCTGGAGAATCTCAAGATGCGTTCACAGAATCAGCAACAACAATTGCAACAGATGACGGTGCGCAAGGATAAATTCCATGCCTTGGAGCACAATTTCGGACAGGCGCTACAGGAGAATCGTGCCAAGCTCGAGGAGATCTTGAAAAAACATCCAACTCTGAATAATATTGATCAGATTATTGCCGATCTTGTAGCTCTCAATGATGCCCTCAAGTATCAAGCGGATCTTAAGTATCGCATTCATGACGAGGGATCTCTGTTGATGAGGGAGGATATTGCCAGCATGCCGGCCATACAGGAGAGTCTTCTGATTCTCGACAAGAACTACGATTCTCTGCAAAATGAGATCGCCGATCGCATACAGAAATATAATCTCATTAGTCAGGCTTTGAGAGAGTATGCCGAGTCCAAGGACAAGTTCTCAAAGGAGCTGAAGAAGGCCGAGGATCTGTTTAATGCCATACCCCAACAACCTGGCGATGAAACCGAACTTCATCAGGCTTCCGAGAAGACACGCAAGACCATGGAACAATTGCGCAAGTCCAAGATGAATCTCGATGAGCTCGATCGTCGTGGCAACAACGTGTGCAAATTGTTTAGTGCGATTGGAGAGGCGGTGCCTCAAGAGGTGCCCCAAGAAGTTGCAACAGCGAAGCAACATTGGCAGGATCTACATGATAAGACCGCCAAAAATGCGCATGTCTATGAAACGGAAGCTGTCATCTGGTCACAGATTGAGGATGCCAAAAAGGATCTGCTGCCTTGGTTATCGGAAACGAATCAAGGACTCTGCGATGCTGCCGATAATTCAATTGAAATTGAATTCGGCCCAATGCGTTTGAGCAAATATCGCACCGAGCTGCCTTCTTATCAGGCACTTAAGGATACGATCACAGAGAAGACCAATGATCTGGTGAAGATCAACAATGGAGCGGAGATTCCAGCTCTATCTGCACTTAATCAACTGCTCTCTGAGCAATTTGCTGAGGTTAGCAATAATGCAGAGAGATTGAGTGCAGTTACGACTTCCTTCAACGATCAGGAGCAGGAGTTGAGAAGACGCACAAAGATCGCTGGGGAAAATGTGAGCAAACTACGTGAACAACTTATCAAATGTGACGACATGTCCGGCGATAATAACAAGATCATGGAACGTTTGCTTCAATGTCGTGCTCTGCGCGCCCAATTGGAGCACAGTGGCAATGAAATTGAAAATATCAAACAAAATGTTGATGAATTGCGTAATCTATATCCCACATTCAATGAGTCCATCATACCCAAGGAGTTGAATAATGTGCAAAAGCGCTACGAGGGCGTCGATCTCTATGCCAAGAAGATCGAGAGTTCCTTGTTGCAGTTCCTCAAGAAGTTCCATGCCGATAAGGTGGGCATGTTGAAGCGTCTCATTGCGACACAACGTGAAAAGGTGGCGTGGTGTCAACCTGAATCAACCAGTGATAAATACAACTTGGATGTGAAGAAATCATCGTTGCAGGAAGTCAGCAAGAGCATCGATGATTGCAAGGTGCGTCATGCGGAAACATTGAAATCTCTGGAAATGTTAAAGGCTGTGGAATCGCCACAAAGTCTTGCCGAGTTGACAAACGATGCTCAGTTGATGGACAAGGAAATGAAGGCGCTGCAGGAGAGCTTTGATCGCATTAAGGGTATCCTTGAGGAGAATGTTGATCTCTGGTCGCAATACGAGCAATCAAATGAGCAGATATCGAATTGGTTAAGAGATGTCGAAGGTCGTGTTAAGGCAGAGACAAGTGGTCAGGTGAATCTGCCAGAGGTGCCACAGAAGCTACAGGAATTAGCCGTACTCCAACAGGATGTGCTCTCCCACGAGCCCATCATCAACAGCTTGGAACAGACTTCCCAACAGTTGATTGAAAAGAATCCGGAGGCACGTATTGGCCAATTTGTTACACATCTCGTACAGCGTTATCAAACTGTTGCCAAGAGTCTGGCATCCCACATTGATAAAATCCGTGGCGCACAAATGTCGAATGCCAACTTTGGAAAGGCATCGAAGGACTTTAATGAATGGTTCGGGGATGCCAAGATTGAGTTCCAGGAACTGGCACGCATGGGATCTCCAGGTTCATCCTCGGCAACCGCACAGCAATTGCAGACCATTAAAAACTATCTCAAGACCTTTGATAATGGACAACTTTTGCTAAATAATGCTGTGGATATTGGAGAGGCTCTCTATCCTGTGGTTTCTCCCGAGAATCGTGAGAAAATACGCGCGGATTTGCGACAAATGAGGGAGAAATATGATTACTTAAGGGATGAGGCGAATGCATTGATGCAACAGGTTGAGGGAGTTCTCATCCAAAAGACATCCATCGAGGAGAGTTATACTCAAGTCTCCCATTATCTGAATGAATCCAAGGCCAAGGTGACAGCAGGAGATGAACTCTATCCCACTTTGGCAACCAAAAAGGCAGCTCTACAGAACTATAAAACTCAATTGCAGGAGATTAATCTTCACAAGAATGCGCTGAAACAATTACACGACAAGGCTGTAACCCTCTGCGATGATGAGTCGGAGCGTAAGACGGATGAATCAATTCAGGAGTACAATGCGCTCTCGAAGAAGATCTCCGATCGCATTCAAACTGTGAGCAATCATGTCGTCAAACATGAAGCCTATGATCAAGTATTGGAGAAGGCTCAGGATTGGTTAAACACCATCAAATCGGAAGCGATTGATATCTTGAATGAGACGACATTCGAGAAGGAAGGCGCCGAGGAGAAACTGATTGTTGTGGAGAATCTGTTGCAGCACAAACCAGAAGGAGATTCCATCTTCGAGACTTGCCACAAGCTGCTGGAAACGGTGCTCACACAAACCCATCCCAATGGTCATCCGGCATTGCTTAAAGGCTTCGAGGAGCCGAAGCAGGCGTGGGAGGAATTCATGTCCCTGTGCCAGGATTCATTGGTGAAACTCAAGCAACTCTGCTCGAAATGGGATGAATTCGATTCGATCATTGAGGAGCTCGACAATTGGATGAAGAACGTTGAAGCTGTGGTTAAGAATCAGAACCTAAAGAGCACAGCTGAAGCGAAGGGAGCTCATCTCAAGCAACTCCAGGAGAATGCCAAGGACATTGAGAGAAGAGGCGCCGCCATCAACGAACTCATGGATCAAGGACGTGAAATTGAAGGAGAAACCGATTTGAATCTGAAATTGTCACGTTTAAACACACGCTATCAGACCTTGAAGAATCTGTGCAAGGAATCGATTGCCAAGTACACCAACTACGTCAAGGATCACGACAGCTTTGACAATGACTATGAAAAGTTCAAGGAGAATCTACAAACCAGTGTCAATGAGTTGGCCAAGACCAATGAGATTGTCGGCGATCAGAATGTGTTGCAAGATCAACAGAATAAACTGCGAGAGATGTCGGACAAGAGAATTACGGATTCGACAGTCTTTGAAAGTCTCATTGATCGTGGTGAGAAGCTCTACGGACACACAAGTCCCGATGGCCGTGAGATCATAAGACAACAGCTGAGAACTCTGCGTACCATGTGGGATAATTACACAGATGATCTGAATTCGGCAACGCATAAGATCGATCAGTGTCTGTTGCAGTTCAATGAGTTTAGCATTGCCCAGGATCAGTTAACCAAATGGTTGAAGGATGTCGATAAGGCCATGCAGAGTCACACCGAACCGAAGACGACTCTACAGGAGAAACGAGCACAGTTGCAGAATCACAAGTTGCTCCATCAGGAAATAACCACACACAATGTCCTCGTTGATAATGTCTGCGATAAGGCTCAGATTTTGGTGGATCAAATCAAGGATAACTCGTTGAATGTCTATCTGCAATCGATCAAGCAATTGTTCCAGAATATCGTACAGAAATCCGATGAGATCCTTCACAATCTCGAGAACTGTGTGCAGAAACACAATGAACTGAATAATGCCCTCAATGGAGCCAAAACCTGGATATCAAATGAGAAGGCCAAGCTGCTGGAATGCGACGATGCTTATGGCGAGAAGGCAGATATCAAGAGGAAGATTGAAACCCTCGGACAGTTGGCCCAGAATAAACCGCAAGCCATGAACCTCATCGCCGAGATTCGCGCTCAGTTTGACAATGTGAAGCCGGCGACCTCGGAGAAGGGTATTGAGGTGCTCGAGAAGGAAATTGATGAACTGGAGACGACCATGAAGAGTCATTTCGATGACATCGAGGGCATCGAGGGTAAGCAAAAGGATGTGCTTGCACAGTGGGACAAATTCGAAAGTAATCTCGAGGAACTCACCAAATGGTGCCGCACTGCCGAGGCCGTTTTCCGAGATCAACAACTCAAGTCGACACTCCACGAAAAGGTCGAGCAGATGGACAAGTATAAGATTCAACGCGAGCTCATCCTACAAAAGGAGAAGGAGATCGATGCCTTTGGGGATATGGCCCATGCTCTGCTCAACAACTGTGGAGCCGACCGTCTAAAGACCTTGACAACACAGATCACAAATCGTTATCAACTGTTGCAGGTGTTGAGCAAGGAGGTTGTTAACCGTTGGTCTAATCTCGTCGATGATCATCAGTTCTATCAGGATAAATACAACGAGGTTGACTTGTGGTTGCAACCGATTGAAACGCAATTGGAGAAAGCTCTAAAGGATGAGCCCACACAGAGCTCGAATATCCTGCAAGTCCTGTTGTCCGAGAAGGAGCAGGCGGAGAGTTTGTTTGGCTCCTTGAATGCAGCTGGA
Source organism: Drosophila kuntzei (assembly GCA_035042165.1). Classification (NCBI taxonomy): domain Eukaryota; kingdom Metazoa; phylum Arthropoda; class Insecta; order Diptera; family Drosophilidae; genus Drosophila; species Drosophila kuntzei. Next base: position 142,479 of record JAWNLU010000472.1, on the reverse strand, counting down.
GAAAAAGCTTTGCCCGAGACTTCAACTCAGGGTCGAGAAAAAATACGCAAGGATCTGCGTGACATTCGCGATCGTTGGGACAAACTTGATGAGGGCATTCGCAATCTGGAGAAACGCCAGGAAGCCCAGACAGTTCAACTCTCCAGCTATCAGGATATTCTCGGACAAACCGTCAATTGGTTGGATCAGGTGGAAAAGTTGATTCACAATGAGAATCCCGCAAGTTGGACAAGCGCACAGGAGATTCGTTCCAAGTTGTACAAATATAAGGCGACCAATCAGGATATCAATTCACATAAAAGGATTGTCGAGGCAGTCAATGAGAAGGCGGCAACCCTGCTGACCAATGCAGCGCCTGCAAATGCCGATGAAATAGCCAAATCTGTAGTTGAAGTTAACAAACGCTATGAACAAGTTGGCCAAGATTGTGCCAAATTGGTAGCCGACTTGGATGCCGCTTTCGATGTCTATCAACAGTTTAGTGAACTGCAAAAGGCACAACAGGATTATCAGAAGAATCTCTGGGATCGTCTCACCGGTTACTCCGATTACTCCGGCAATAAGGCGGCTCTCCAAGCACGTCTGCAAAAAATTAATGAAATCCAGGATGCACTGCCCGAAGGTGTCGCCAAATTGAAAGCCCTCGAGGAACATATTGAGAGTCATGCCAGCAATATTCCCGCACGCTCCAAGGAAGCCATGACTAGAGATTTGGCCAATTTGCATGCGGATTTCGAAAAGTTCAGCGGTTCTTTGACGGATGTCAAGAGCGGACTGGAAAATCGTTTGCAGCAATGGAATGACTATGAAGTCGACTTGGATCGTTTGATTAATTGGCTGGGAGAAGCGGAGAATGCGCTCAAGAACTACAATCTGAAGTCATCTTTCGAGGAGAAGGAGGAACAACTAAATCGCTTCCAATCCTTGACACAAAATCTGCGTCAGAACGAGGCGGACTTTGAGAAAATGAAGGATGATACCTCAGAATTGGTTCAGAGTTCCGGAGAGACCAGAATCGCCGTCAATGTACAGCAAGTTTCCTCGCGTTTCCAATCGATACAAGCGACGGCCAAGGAGATTCTCAAGAAGTGTGAACAGGCTGTCCAGGATCATGGACATTTCAATGAGAAGTACAAACAATGCTCCGATTGGTTGGCCAATGCTCAGGCACGTTACGATGATTGCAGTGATCTATCCACGGTGGCATCCCGCGATGATCTTCTCAAGAAACAACTGGTTGTACAGGAACTGTTGGCCCAACAACCAACGGCAACTCAGCTATTGAACAGTACCGTCGAGCTGGGTGAAAAGTGTTATAGTTCCACGGCAACGGAAGGTCGCGATGCAATTCGCAGTCAATTGGATGATTTGACCTTTGATCAACTCTTTGACAACATTGCCAGCACAGCTCGTAAGATTCAGGATAAGATTGCCAGGTGGTCTGGCTTCGATGAAACCGCCGACAGTCTGAAGACTTGGTTGGACAGTGTAGAACTCGAATTGCCAGCGGATATTGAACTGAAGACAACGCTCGATGAGAAGCGCAACAAATTGCAGGTTTATCGTGATATTATCAACGATATCAACAACCATCAAGTTGAGGTGGGAAATCTGCAAGAGATTGCTGCCAATTTGCCGGAGAAAACGGAGCATGTTGATCGCATTCTTAAGGATATCACCGATCGCTTTGGCAAACTGCAAAAACGCGCCCAGGGCTACGTCGAACGCTACGAGGGCATCGTGAGTGCTCATCAGCAATATTCCAAGGCTGTCATGGATGCCCAGGAGTTCATCGATGCCACCATCAACACTGTGCATTATTGGGGAGACCTGGATTTGGAGCAGACATCTCTGCACACCAATCTCGATCGTCTGAAGAACTTGAAGGCAAGTCTGGCCGATGAATTTCCACGTGTGGATCAAGTTAGGGCGTTGGGAGAGAAGGTTATACCCGGCACTGTGGATGTGGGACAAGTGAATATCAAGTCCCAAATTGACACTACACAGCAGGAATGGGAAGGTCTCCTGGCTGCCATCAGTTCCACCATCGAAGCCATCGAGGCGCGTCTCCAACAATGGTCGGAATATGAACAATTGAGGGATCAATGCTTGGCTTGGATTCGTGATACGGATAACGATCTGCATGCCATCGATCTGAAGGAGGATCTGTCGAAGAAACGCGCCCAATTGGATGCCCTGAAGGCCCTGCAAGGTGATGTCCGTGCCAAGGAATTGGAAGTGGATAATGTCACTGAAAAGGCACAAACTCTTCTTAAGGGAGCCACAACAACGAGAGCATCGGGTCCTGAATTGGTTACCAAATATCAACAGATCTTCCACAAGGTCAAGGATTTGAACAATCGCTGGCAACAGTATGTGACCTCACACGAGGACTTTGATAACTCCATCTCCGAGTGTGCTTCGTGGATAAACAGCATTAAGGAGAAGTTGGATTACTGTTCCGACATGTCCTCGATGAGTCAAAAGGAACTGGACAAAAAGTTGGCCACCATTCAAGATGTTATTCTGCTCAAGGACGAAGGATCGGCTCGTGTGCTTAAGATCTTGGAGCAGGCACAACATGTGTTGGCAAATACAGCTCCTGGTGGTCACGAGGCCATCAACAAGGATCTGTCCGAGTTGCAGGATCTCTGGTCTGGCATTGCATTACGTATAATGGATGTGAAGGCGAATCTCGATGATTCCATTACACAATGGTCTGGCTTCTTGGATCAAGTGCAAAATGTGCGCAAATTCAACGAATGGTTGGATACTCTACTCAAGGAATTGGGTGAGCATCAAACTACGATGACGGAGAAACGTGCCCAGCTCGATCGCGTCAAGTCGACGGAGGAGAAGGTGCGTGTGGAGAAGATCGATGTGGATTCATTGAAGATTCAGGCAAAGGAAATGATTGCCAGTGGTCAACAGAGTCAGGCTGCGTTCCAGGCCCAAAAAGTGCTGGACAATTTTGATAACCTCTTTGGAAAGACACAGAAATTGCTGTCCGATCGTCAGGATCAGTACAGAGATCATCGCTTGTTCAAGGAAGCCTACGATGATCTTGTCAGCTGGATAAGTCGCGCTCGGGAGAAGTTCCCGGCTCTGAAACAGAGCAGTCTTAGCGATAAACTGGCCATTGAGAATGCCGTGCAGGCAACGGAGGCGTTGCTCAATAAACAGGCACAGGGTGAACTTCTGGTGGAGCATTTGGTGCACACGGGTGAAGTTGTTCTGGCAAGTACGTCGAATCAGGGCCAAGAGATCATACGCAATGATATACGCGCTTTGCGTGATAGCTTCGAAAGTTTGTTCCGCGAGATCAATCAGCAGAAGGAGAACTTGGAAGTTACCATGGTGCAATGGCGTGCATATAAGGAGGAGTATGAACGTCTCATGGAATGGCTGCAACAGATCGATATACTTGTCAAGAACCACAAACTCAACCTCTGTCCCAATCTGCCCGACAAGGAGAAACAAGTCGCCGATATGCGTGAGGTTATGTCGCGTCTGGTCAAAGGCAAAGATGACATTGATAAGTTTAATGCCTCTGCGGCGGGATTACTTAAATCCCATCTCGATAGCTATGTCAACAATCAGCTGAGACACTTGGGTTCCATGTACCAGGTGCAGGTTAATCTCGGCAAGGATGTACTCAAAAAGGTCGAAACGAATCGTGATCAGCATCGTGAATACGATGCCAACATGAAGTCGGCCAGAGAATGGATTGAGAATGCCAAGAAAACGATTCAATCAGCCGGAGAAGGAGCCGGTTCCAAGGAGGCACTACAACGTCGTCTGGAACAAATCCAGGACTTGATACGCAATCGTGAGCTAGGACAGAATCTAGTGCACACTGCCATCAACAACGGGGAGAAGATCATTAGGAATACACGCTCCGATGGACGCGATGCCATCAACAATGAGATGAAGGAACTGCAAACCGATTGGGATCGTTTGGTCAAGAAAATGTCAACAGCAAAGGTTCAACTCGAAACGAATCTGCTTCAATGGGCCGACTACAGTTCCAGTTACTCCCAACTCCAACAATGGATCACGGACAGAGAGGCGAAGCTTCAACAGGCCTGCGAACAGAAGATTATCAAGTCGCAACGTGGTCAACCTGGTCTTAGCAGCGGTCTCAGTGAACGCAAGGCAAATCTCCGACAGACCAACAACATGGTCCAAGACATTGTCTCCTTTGAACCGATGATACAGTCGGTTACATCGAAGGCATCAGACTTGCAACAAGGAGCACCTGCCACAGAAATCTCCGACAAGTATGAGAACCTAACGAAACAGGCCAAGGATCTGTATGCCAAGCAAAAGAATACAATTGATAGTTATCAGGCTTTGATCGATGCGGGCAATGATTTTGCCACCTGGCTGAGAAATGCCAAGGAGAGGTTGAGCAAGTGCTCTGAACCAACAGGAGATAAACAAGCGCTGGCGGAGAAAACACACCAGTTGAAGATTCTGCAAGGAGAAGTTCCCGAGGGAGCCATTAAACTCCAAAATGCCTTGGCTCAGGGAGAGATCGCTTGTCGCACTGCCGAACCGGAGGATTGTGCAATCATTGAAGAAGAGGTTGCTCTACTTCAAGAGGAATTCGATGCCTATGTGGAGGCTCTAAATAAGGCCAAGGATTATCTGGAAGTGGGCATTGTCAAGTGGTCGGACTACCAGGATCAATACACCGAAGCCCTCGAGTGGTTGACCAAGACTGAAGCCTTGGTACAATCCTACAACAAACTGCAGGATAGTCTAACCCAAAAGAAGGTGGTGTTGGAGCAATTCCAAGGACATCTGCAGACACTCTTCGATTGGCAAAAGACCTTGGATCATCTCAATATGAAAGCCCAAGTTTTGTTGGAAACCTGTTCCGATACGAGAATCAGCAATGCCATCATGCAGTTGACCACCAAATATAATGCTCTTCTGACTTTGGCTAAGGAGGTTATGAGACGTCTGGAACTGCATTACCAGGAGCATCAACAGCATCACACACTCTACGAGGAGTGCCAATCGTGGATCGAGAATACGAGGGAAAAACTCGCGGATTGTGAGCAGATACCCGGCACTTTGAACGAAGTCCAAATCAAACTCAACACTGTTAAGAATCTGCGTCAAGGTTTCGAAACTGGACAAAACAAACTACGCTATTTGCTGGAGCTCAAGGAGAAGGTCATCATGAATACGGAACAAAGTGGTGCGGCTAAAGTACAAGAGGATACGGAAGCCTTGAAACAGGACTTTGATAAACTTCTTGTGGATCTCAACGAGGTGCGTCAGAAGTTGGCCAATCGTTTAGCTCAGCTGGAAGAGATCTTCAAGCTGTATAAGATTTTGCTTGAATGGCTGGAGGATGTTGAACCCAGTGTCAAGGCAAGCGAAGAGTATCTGAATGATTTGAGCGAGAAGCGTGCGGCTTTAGAGAAGTTCCGTGTTACGCAACGCGACATCAACGGACACAACGATATTGTGGAGAAGATCAATGTCAGATTGCGTGAGGATAACAGCCTGAATAAGAATGATTTCCAGCCAGGATTAAGCAAGTTTGAAGATCTGCAGGCTCAGGTGAACAAGATCATAGAGTCGCTGGAGAATCAGGTGAACAATCATGAGAAGTACAAGCATGCGTATAATGAACTCCAGGATTGGTTGCGTCGCACACGCATCGAGGTGGAACAATGTGCCGATTGTCATGGCGAGAAGGATCAAGTTGAGGATCGTCTGAACCGCCTTGGAGATATCCAGGCAACTTCCATGCAAGGCAAATCTCTGCTTGATGCCTGCGAGGAACTCAGTCAGGCTGTGATTGCCACAAGCGGAAATGAAGGTCAAGATAATGTTGCCCAGGAGATCAAGCACTTGAATGGCGAATGGGAAACACTTCAAGCCCTATCTCGAGATGCACGCAGTGGTCTTGAGACGTGTCTGGCTGCTTGGCAGACATTCCTGCAGAAATTCAACAAGATTCATTTGTGGATTGAGACAATGAGCAAGCGCGTTGCCAAATCTCACGAAGGCGATAACAAAACCCCCGAAGATTTGGTCAATGCCAAGGTAAGCCACAAGTCTCTCTCATTCTCACTCTCACAAATGTCGCACGCAACGCTAACAAAAAAATAAAATAAATCAAATTACTAAAAATGAGAGTGCACCCAGTAGTTCACAATATACAAAATTGATAAATATATATAACTGATCCATATACTAAACTCCCACTAATCCAAATTGCTAATTCTTACAGCTAATTAGTCTTAATCACAATTGCAGCTAATCATTTTACACACAGTCTAATACGCTTTTATGTGCCTACTCAAATTTGAATCAATTGATTAATATGCAAATTTCCCTTAGAAACTGCTGGATGAGGTCCTTGCCGAAAAGGAGAATGTCGAGGATTTGAATGACAACTGTGAGCTATTGATGGAACAGAGCGCCTGCACTCGCATTCGCGATCAAACCATTGAGACTCAGGCCAATTATACCAAATTGTTGACTGCTGCTCAGGGTCTGGTTGCCAAGATCGAAAAGAATCTGTCGGATCACACCGAGTTCCTTAACTACAAGAAGGAAATGGATGCCTGGATCGAGAAGGCTCAGCAAGTGCTCCAGGATTGCAGCATCGATGGCAATGCCACGGTTATTGCCCAGAAATTGGAGACTGTCAATGTAAGTTGAGTTTAGAATTCTTCTATTTATTTTTAATATTATTGAAAACGGAATTTAAAATTTTTGAAAATATATCTTATTATTTGTGGAGATTAATAAGTTATAAATAGATTAGTTAGAGAGCGGTTCGGGCGGATATTTTTTAACAACCAGAGATTGAAATAAATAGGATCAAATATATTAATTAATAATAAACAAAAATATTTTAAGTTCCAAATTTATTTTAACAAATTTTTTGTTTAGAATAAATTCTGATTCCAAATCATGATTAACAATTCTTGGCACATGGAAAGCAGCTTAATTTTCTAAAAGTTGCTATACATTTTTTTGAACTATAGAAAAACTGAAAAATGATTAGAAAACAATACAAATTCCTGGGAGATATTTCATTTTATACAGATAGAGATTTATTCTTTAATTTATTTAAGTAATATCAGTTGATATTATGATTTTTTAAAAATATTTCTAACATATTTCCTCTCTTCTTGACAGTCTCTATCCTCACATCTGCCTGAGGGTCAACACTTACTTGCTATGGTTCAAGATGCCTACTCAAAGGCATCCAATATTACACCCGAGGACAAGCAGGAGAAACTGCGTGATCTGATGACCAAAGTGCGTGAGGATTGGGATGCCTTGGGTCTGGCAGTTAAGCAGAAGTTGAGCGACTTGAAACAAGCACAAAATCGTTGGAACGACTTTGCCCTCAATAAGGATAAACTTGATAAATGGCTCGTCGAAACGGAGAAGACCATGAAAACGGCGCCAGAGACCAAGGGAGAGTTGAGTGAGATGAAGACGCTCTTGGAACGCTACAAGACACTCTCCAATGAGCTCAAGCAGAAGGGCAACGATCTGGAGCAACTGATGTCGGAGGCACGTGATCTGGGTACCGAAGTGGATGCCGTGAATCGTCTACAGTCACGTTGTGACAAGCTGAAGAACGATTGTGCTGCATATATTAAGGATCTGGAACAGGAGATGCTTGATTATAATGCATACCATCAGAGTCTGCAGGATGTGGAGAAATGGTTATTGCAAATCTCCTTCCAACTGATGGCACACAATTCCCTCTTCATTTCAAATCGTGAACAGACCCAGGAGCAAATCAAACAGCATGAGGCTCTTCTCGGTGAAATCCAAAAGTATCAGACCAATTTGGATGATCTGAATGCCAAGGGACAGGCTCAAATTAAACGCTATGAGCCAACAACTCGTGAGATACGTCCAACTGTTGAGTCCCAGCTGAAGAACATACAGGACAGCTACAATTCTCTGCTGCAGACATCGGTTCAGATCAAGAATCGTCTATTGGAATCACTTGCCAAGTTCCAGGAGTACGAAGATACTCTGGACAACATCATGCGCAATCTGGAAGCCTACGAACCGATTATACAAACGGAACTCGATGCACCTGCCACCAGCTTAGAGTTGGCGCAGAATCAACTCAAGTGCGCTCAGGACATGCAACATAAGTTGAACAATGAAAAGTCTAGACTGGCAGCTGCAGTTCAGGCTTGTGAGGCAGCCACCGCGTCGATAAGTCGTCCCAGTTCTCCACTGGAGACGGCGATGCATGCGATACCCGAACGTGAACTGATGGTGCGCGCCAAGCTCGAAGATCTGCTGGATCAGGTAGGTCTTTCAATATTCAAGCGATAGTCTTATTGTAGTTTATTTGTAAACCTATCCAAAACATTAACTTAACTAGAAAGAGGTTGAAGTCTTTTGAATAAAACGTAAATGGCTTTTTTTCGAATTACACTTTTGACATCAGTTTATGAAATAACTAATCCGTTGTAAAATATATCAGTAGTTATCCTATACAAAATATTTACTTAGAATATCTTTAATTTTCTTTAATTTGAATTATATTTCAATTAATTTAATTTCTTTAACTTTAATTTTACCTCTAACCCCTCACAATCCCAACACCGCTCTAACTTTTGTTGATTTGCCGCACCATAACTGTTGTTAATCCGCACTACCACGCCCACTTTTTGCTCCTGCCTACCTGCCTGCCTGCCTGAAATGCCAAAAATGCCTGTGCTTAATTTATGGTTCACAAAAGCCAACGCCAAATACTCAGAGCTCAACGAAAAATGATGACATTGATGATGATGTCGATGACGTTGAGCTCAGTGAAGTGAACGAGGCGTTAATGGATCCAATTGCTCACGAGCGTATTTCCAACTATCGTCGCATAGTACGCTTAAATATTGCACACGTGAGCAAGCTGAATGCACTTGTCGCTAAGGTAAGAAGCCCCCAGATCAGTTAACAAATGGTGGTGGCTTTGGCTCTGACTTGCTGTAATTTGATGCTAACTATTTTATTATTGTAGCTGTCGTAATTCATATGATTAGTGTGATTTTTAATACCCCTCATTTTAAAATTGCATATTTATAAGCTTTATTAAAACGCTTAATTATTTTACTATTTGATTTGAAATGCATTTTGTTAAAAAATTTAGTTGATTTAATTATTATCTAAAGTTAGTTCGACTCAAGACATTAATTTAAGAATAACATTTTAAACGATAATACTTTAAATTTAAAATAAGGTAAAAAATTTAAATCAATCACTGCGGACGGCAGTCCGCGCTAGTGACGAAAGCAACACATAGTGTGCAAAAGGCGACTAGCATCACTGCGGACGGCAGTCCGCGCTAGTGACGAAAGCAACACATAGTGTGCAAAAGGCGACTAGCAATATATACACGCAGAATGGAAAATTTGCTATGACTGTCCGATCGGATTGAGTTATATACCGATCGAAAGGTATGACTTTACCTAACAAAAGTGCATACTAAGACTTTTGGTAACTCACCTGGTTCGTAAGATATGGGGGTGTAAGTGGGAGGGGCCAAATTTTAATGATTGCAGCTAGTGGGGCCGTTGGAGCCTTTTGGTAAAATTTTATAATTTTTAAAAATTTTTATTAAAAATACGCGTCGAAATGATACCTTGATCATTTCAATCCGACATTTGGTTCAAAAGATATATTAATTTGAAGTTTTTAAGGGCCTTCTCAAAATGAGATGAAAAGTTTGTTTGTCCATTTGTTTGTTTGTACGAAGGCGCTGAAAAAGCTAAATTTTTCTGATGAGGAATTGTTTCTTATCAGAAATCTAGAAATGTTTGTTCTACGACTTTAGCGGGAAATAGCTAGTTTAGCGGGAAAAAGCTAAAACGTGATAAATTTGAAACACCCATGGCTTCCAATCCAAGAAAGCTAGAGATGTGTTCTATATGTCGTTAGAAAGGTATATTAGAGGGCTTTCAGACGTGCCTTGAATATTTTTTTGCAAAGTGCTCAGGTAAAACGCTACAGGTGAAAAAAGAATTTTTAGCTTAAACTTTGGCGATTTATTAGAAAACGGTTCCGACGATTTTTATTAAATTTCAATATGTTGTAACATATAAAATTTCGCGTCTTTTGATATATGACACATGTGTCTCAGCCATAAGGTTTGGAAGATATTAACGGTAAACTGAATATATAATACATTTTACTATTTACTATATGGTACTAAATAGAAAATCAAGCTTTGGTACAAAAAACTTTTTTGTTTTTCAAGGTTTCTCAACCAATTTGACAAAGTATGCATTTAAGTAAGTCTTACACATTATGTCCAAATTTAGTTGAAATCGGTCCACTATATCATATAGCTGTCATAGGAACGATCGGTTAAAAATCAAGTTTTAGTATGAACAACTTTTTTGTTTTTTAAGGTTTCTCAACCAATTTGACAGAGTATGCATTTAAGTTAGTCTTACACATTATGTCCAAATTTAGTTCAAATCGGTCCACTATATCATATAGCTGTCATAGGAACGATCGGTTAAAAATCAAGTTTTAGTATAAAAAACTTTGTTGTTTTTTCAGATCTTGATCACACTGTCAACATACGCATCTGGGTTGGTTTTATACATCCTGACCAACATTGTATAAAATCGGTTTACTATATTATATAGCTGCCCTATTTATTTTTTATTTGAAGTAAGCATTTTGATAATTTTATAGCAAAATTACACTGTCAGAATCATATTAAATTAATTTCCAAAAATTTCTGATATCTTCCAAAAAAAACTTTTTAACAAAGTAAAAGTCTAGTGACGAAAGTCTTTCCTGCCCCAAAATTTCTGATATCCCATTTTGTGACGAACGATATTAAACTTAATATATAAATAATTATAAAATAAAAAGTTTGGCATTCGGCACTGCGCATTAAAATTATTTTTAGGTATACAGAATCAAGATCTTTATGCGCAATGTTCCGAATGCCAAACTTTTTATTTTATAATTATTTATATATTAAGTTTAATATCGTTCGTCACAAAATGGATATCAGAAATTTTGGGGCAGGGAAAGACTTTCGTCACTAGACTTTTACTTTGTTAAAAAGTTTTTTTTGTAGTAAATATACAAAAAATTCTATAAAGTAAAAAATTTATTACAGTTAAAATTAAACATTTTCGGAAATCAGAAAGTTCAAATATAAATTTAAAAATTAATATTTTATTAAATTTAAAAAATACAATTTCATTGAATTTAACATTTAAAAAAATACATTTTATTGTATTTTAAATTTTAAAAATTCAATGGAATGCATCGCTTTAAATGAGAAACTTTTCAAAAATATGGTATTTAAATAGTAATTTTATTAAATTTAAAAAACTACATTTTATTGAATTTAAAATTTGAAAAGTTTAATGAATATAAAACACTAGGGGGCTCCGCCCCCTGCTGATAAACACACCTCGGATAAACACACTTTCAGGTGGAATTTTACAAAACGCCGTCTTATTGCACGATGAAATTGTCTCAGCTATGTTGTGTGAAAATTTCAGCTCTTTACCTTTAGCCGTTTAGCCTACACGTTGATGTGTCAGTCAGTCAGTCAGGAAAAAGAATTTTATATGTATTATGTATAGATAAATTAAAGTAAATAAAATAAAATGTAAATATAGAACAACTTAAAAAAAATAATAATCATATATAAAAATATTACAACATTTTAATAACAAATTATAACAAAAATTGATTCATTTCATATTCGCAGGTGCAATCCCACTTGGGTGGTTTGACTGCATCCGTTAGCGAGCTGGAGCAACAGCAGAAACAGCGCGCCGAGCTGCAGGATTGGGTTAAGAAAACAACAGAGCTCCGTCTCCGATTGGTTAATGCGTCCTTGCAAATTGCGCTCGGAGGCCGCACAGCAGGAATTGGTGTCCATGAATGATTTACTCAATTCCATTGGAGACAAGCGATCCCAGCTGATGTTAGAGATGACAGGTTCATGTAAGTTAATTAGGAAACTCAAGAAATCCTCAACTAACACTTCTTTTTCGTTCAGTGGGTGATGAGGATACGGATCTGGATGACAACATTGATAAACTCGAATCGGAGCTGATGGACGCGATTGCCAAGAAACAGGCGGGTCAGAATGTCATCGATGGTTATCGCCAAGGCATGCAGGATGTGCAGAATTGGTTCGATACCTTGATTAAGCGCATGGATGTCCTTGATCGCGGTTCTGGCTTGAATTGTGCACAAAAGATGGCAGCAATTAATGAGATCAAGAATGAATACGAACTGCAGGGACATCCCAAGATACAGGAGCTCAAAGGAAAAGCAGCTCAGGTAGCTGAAGTGATTAGCAATCTGGATGGCCAACAGGTGGAGGAACAAATGAAGTCTTGGATCGTCGTTTTGCTGATCTCGGCAAGCGCATTGATCGCAAGGCACAACTGTTGGATGTGACCAACAAGGGAGTCGATGGAGCCAAGGGTGAAATCGAGCAACTCCAATTGTGGGTGAAGCAGCAAATTGATGAGCTGCAAGCACCTGCAGCACTTGGTTTCTCACCCAAAGATGCCGAGTCACGTCAGCAGAAGATCAAGAGCTTGATGAAAGATGCGGAGGCAAAACAATCGCTGGCTGATGTTCTGGAGAAACGCATTGCCAACATGCAACCCGAATTGGAGTCCGCAGAATACGCACAATTGGAGTCCGCATTGCGTAATCTTAACAGCGAGAATCGCAATTTATCTGGAGTCCTTAAAGCAGAATTGGACAGAGCTTTGGAGGCCAGCAAGGCACGTAAAGCCCTGGAGAACGATTTGGACAAGGCCCGTCAATGGCTGAAATCGAAGATTTCCGAAGTGCGCAAGTTGCCCGTTTATCATCCATTAACCTCCACGGAGATTGAGAAGAAAATCCAGGAGAATAAGAAATACGATGATGATGCCAAGCAATTCAATGATAGCGTTCTCAGTGATGTTCAACGCCAGGCAGCCAATATTATGAAGGATTGCGGAGATGCCGACAAGGCGGCATTGCAGAAAATATTGGATGAAATTGCAGCCGACTATCAGACGCTGAAGGATGAGAGCAGCAAACGTGGCAAGTCTTTAGATGATCTGCTACAGGGACGCAAAGCCTTTGAGGATTCTATGAAGAATATGGGCGATTGGTTGAATGAAATGGAAACCGCCACCGAAGGTGAATTACGTACCACAAGTCTTCCTGTTCTCGAGGAACAGTTGGCGCATTACAAGAAACTCCTGCAGGATGCTGATAATAAGGGAGGACTCATCAACGATGTCTCCGAGCAGGGCAAGAGCATCTTGCCCACTTTGAGCAATGCGGACAAGCTGAAGCTCAACGATGACATCAAGAACATGAAGGATCGTTATGGACGCATCAAGCAAACGATTAATGATCGTGCCAATACATTGGGTGATCACATCAAGAAATACAAGGATGCCAAGAATCGTTTGGCCGATTGCAGTCAATTCCTTGGCACAATCCAGCAACGTTTGCGCGAACTTAACCGTCCAATTGGCTCGAGGATTGAGGATGTGCAAGATCTGTTGGGATCGTATGAGGGCATTTTGAAGGAACTCAAGGATAGCAAGAATAAAATGGGTGACATGCAAATGGATGATCTGCCCGAATTGCAGAGCATCTTAATGCAACAGGATGACATGATCAAGATGATTGAGGATCAATTGGCGCATCTCCGACAGCTGCTGCTTCTGCGCGAACAATTCATTGCTCTAATCAATGAAATAATTGCGTTTATTATGAAGTACACTGATGTCATCATTGACATTGAGAACTCACCGGATAGCCTTGAGGATAAGATCAACAAATATGACAATGTGATTGTCAAGATTCAAGAATGCGAGGGACTTTTGGCTTCAGCTAATGATAAGGGTCAAAAGATTGCCTCTGAGGGAAATGCCGCGGATAAGAATAGCATCACTGAGCAATTGCAATCTTTAAAGAATCAATTGCAGAATCTTCGCAAGGCTGTGGAGTCACAACGACAGAAGCATCAATTGCAGCTCGAATCCCACAAGAAAATGGCCGCCGATTTGAGTGACATTCTCGATTGGTTGCACAACAATGAGGGAGCTGCCAAGTCGCGTCCTTTGCTGGATCGCGATCCCGAGTCTGTGGAGCGTGAGCTGCAGAAACATCATGCTCTCAGCCAGGACATTGATGCCCATTTGCAAAAGTTCAACAAAATCAACGACAGTGTCAAAACAGAACTTGGTATGCCAAGTTCATTGCTGGAAATGCTCTCCGAGGGTCGATCCCTGGTTGCCTCACTGCCCCACGAATTGGAGGAGCGCGAAAAGTATTTGAAGAACAATCGGGATTCACGTTTGGAGTACATGCAACTCGTGGCCAAGTTCAATGATTGGGTCCACGAGGCTGAGATTCGTTTGCAGAATAGCCAACATGGCATTGACTACGAGCATCTTGTGCACGATCTTGATGAGCACAAGATCTTCTTTAGCAACGAGGCACCAATCAGAAATTTGGTCCACAAACAAATCCAGGAAGCATCCGACAAGATTTGGTCCTCATTAAACAACTACGAGCAATCCGAATTGTCAACGGAGTTGGCACAGTTCCAAACGAAATTGGCCAACACTTTGGCCAATGCCAAGACCCAACAAAGTGAGCTTGAAAAGGAAGCGGAACGTTGGCGTGAATACCAACTGTCCATCGATCGCGTCAAGGCCACAATTGAACGTACCAAATTTAGCGATGAGCCTGTACAGAATTTGGCCGGTTTGCACTTTAATATTCAGAAGCTGTCGCATGCCATTGGAAATGTACAGGTGAGTTAACATGATACCTTAACAGATATAAATATGAAGATATGTAGATTTTATGCACCAAAAAAACTTATGTAAACCAAAGTATTTACAGTGGCTCCCAGCTTTTTTGACCCACTATTTTGAATATTACAAATTTTATATGATTTTATCTTTAAATGGGAAGGAAATATAAAGATACAGTGTGAGATACTGTATATAACTATTGTATACATAAGGAATATTTATTGAAAGTTGCAACTTATTTAAATATGTTAATATACGAGCAGTTAGATTAACTTATATTTAATTATTATATTATTCTCGCATATTAGGATATTATTTAAAATGTAAATTAATTATCTGTTTTTTAGCTAATTTTTAATGTTATATACGAATTTTCTTAAGCACTCCTATAACTCCGAATCTTTAGATTTTTAAATGAATTCAATCTTATTACTTTTACTCTCTGTCTCCGCCATATTAGAATGTTTTTTTTTTGCAAAATATGTTTAGCTTTTGCAAAGCTTATAATAAATTCAGATTCAATTTTTATCAAATGTAAATAAATCGATGAGTTGATAATCCAGTTTATTTATGAGAAACTAGTTTCTGAAGATAACTTCAGAAAAAGCCTCTTAAAATTTTCGTAACAAATTTTACGATTAAATTAAGATGATATAGATAAAAAGTATTTGCTTTAAATATTTCATTCAGCGGGTTTGAGTTGTTTAAGAGTTATTTTAAATTTTTTTAAATTTATATTTGAAAAACTGTAATTTACAGCCTACTTTTCTTTCAAATAGATTAAAAAGACATAGATAAATACTTTTTTTGCTTTACATATTTAAGTTTTAACTTTCTTTATATACATCTTCGTAGTCAGTAATTACAAAATGACTATTATACCATATAATTGTATCTATGTCTTGATTTTAGCTCAATACATTGGTTTTATTATCATTTTTATGCATATGTAAATATTTATATGCCCATATACTTCAGTATTTAAGTTCAAGTTTTGTGTATTGGAGAAGACCTGTTTTACTTAAGTGTGACACAGTCACTACTCTTGAAAAAACTGGAAAGCAAAGCGAGAAATATGTATCTGCAAGTTTTTATGAGAATGTATCTCCAGTCGTGATTACTTTTACCCAGAGTGCAATACAATTTGCCGGCCGGTAAAAGCAAAACTTAAATTTTAGCTGCATTGTTGACTCTTTAATACGTTCTCTTTAATCTCCTCTCTCTAGCTTTTTTGTTGACTCTCTCTCTCTCTCCGTCTCTCTCTTTGGATTGTGTTAACTCGACATAGTTGTTTACTTTCATATTTGTGCCTTCGGTTTTCACCTTGAAAACTAATTAATGAGTTCAACTATTAACCTGCACTTGACAGTCTTATCATCTACTGTTTTGACGGGCAAACATGAGTATCAGAATTTGATGCTTAATCTCAGCTGTTGTTGGTGTTGTTGTTGTCATTGAGTTAGGCCCATGACATCATCGCAGAACTAAAGAGTATAACCAGTTTACTGCTAGGGATGCGCAAACAAATTTACTATTCGAGTATTCACAGGAAATTTTTTATATTTTACATCACTTCAAATATTTAAAAAAATTTTTTTTAATGAGACAAACTTTGAAGAGTCTACTTTGTTATTAGATTTTTTTTTAACTATTGGTTATACTATCTTGAAGCTAAATGATTTAATTAATATTTATTAATGAGTTTAAAGCTGAAAATTTGTTAAATATATTTGTTAAGATAACAAGTTTCAAGATATTTATTTGATTTTATATTCAAGATTCTAATTACTTTCGATAATTGTACAAATTGAGCTTTAATATTTTAATATGTAATCAGAGCAGGATGTGTTTTCTTTTAAATGCCTGATATCACATTTTTCGAGTTTTATAAGTATGATAACCATTTCTAGACCTAAACAAATTGTTGTATTTAAATCTTAATTTTTCTTTCAATCTTCCGATGCTTTTACCATAGTTTCTTTTTAAATAACTAAATTCCATTGTTAATACAAATTTTTTCGCTGAAGTACAATAACTTTATCTTGAGATTTTAAGGTATTTTATGCCATCCCTAGACCCAAACATTATAACAGCAACAAACACATGTTTAGCAGCTTTTTTTTGGCAGAGTCGTCTGAGCGAGCTTTAAGAGCGAGCTTCGATTTGCACTCTCTCTGTATCTCTCTCTCTCTATCTGTGGACAGCTGTTTTGTTGTTGTTGCCGGTCATGCCGGCTTATGAAACAACCAATTGAGTTTTGTGACGGCGGTGGCGTATGCGTGATATTGCTCAAGTATTGGTGAGATGTGTGACGTTGTTAAAAGCAAAAAAATTACTGTTCTCTCGCTCTCTTTTTTTAGACTTCTGACTCTACTGCCCACGACTTTGCCTACGCCCACCCAACACACTGACCCCCCCGCCAACCGAAAAGTGTTACCATGTGGACACAAAAACGTGTTCATAGTACAACAATTCGAGCTCTTTGTTAGTTGCTGCTCTTAAGTAATTCACGCTCTCTCTCGCGTTTGCTCTCTTACTTGGTTCTAACTCATGCTTTGGGCATTGGCCGTGTGAGGCTTTCGTGAAATTCACTTCTAGTTGAGACGTTTATCTGTGCGGTTGCCAGTTTTTTTTGTGCATATTATGCGGTCTATATAGTGACGAAATCAGCGACAAAGCAAATAAGAAAATAAACTCGTGTTATATTTTTGTTGTTTTTTCCCGTGCGAGAAGCTTTGTTAAATTTGAATTACCCGTTTCGTTTGCCGTTTCAATACAATAAATCCAAAAAAAGCCATGTGCTTGAAAAGCGCAAATTGAAAAAAAAATAGTAGAAGAAGAAGCAGCAGAAACAGAAACCGAAACAGACAGCAACCGAATTTAAAGCTAACGTCATCAACAATAGAAATAGAAGAGCAGGAAATCTATTAAAGAAAAAATATCAACATATACATACGTGTATATATACAAATAAATAAGAAAGATACTTTTAAGTGCTACAATTAGCAAGTGAGATACATTCGGCAGTAACTGTGTGAGTGTGTATTTGTGAGTGTGTAATAGTGTGTGTGAGTTTCAACTTTAGGTGAGTCAAGTTGAACACGAAGGCAGCTTGTGGCAAGCTGTTTGGGCCACACGCATATGTCAAAGTTGAAAACAATAAAGTGAAATTTCAAGTGAAATTTAAATTAAAATTGAAGTGAAACGCAGACGGCGTTATCAAAATAACTCAAAATATTGAACAAAAACAACAACAACAACAAAAACAGAATACATATTACATTGGGAGTATTCTATACATACTCTATAGTCTATTTATATACTTAATTTATAATACATACATATATATATAACATATATATATATATATATAAACACGCACATGGTTTGTGCGAACAAATAAGTTACAAGTGCAGCAGTATTATTTATAGGCAAAAATTTAACGTTTATTTAATCGCTTGTTGTTTTGTCATTGTTGTAATTGTTGCAGAGCCAAAACAGTGACCTTTCACTAGTGAATCAGCAGGCGCAATCTTTGATCCGACAAGCCGACGCCCGCAATCGCCAATTGATTGAACAGGATAACGCAAATCTCAATCGCAGCTGGCAGGATTTGGTTCGTAGTCTGGAACAGCGACGTGACAATTTGCAACAGTTGGCCGAACATTGGGATACATTCGAGAACAGTTTGCACGGCTGGGAGAAGGCATTAGGACGTTTGGAAGATAAGTTCCGCAATGTCGACCCAACTGTAAGGTCCCGACGTCATTTGGAAGATACAAAGAATGCCATTCAGGTAAGTTTACAAAAACAACTCAATACCATACACAATTTACATAATTTTTTTTAAACAATATATTCATTTTACTACTTAAATTTAGGGCTTATGAGCTCATGGTCTGACTTAATTGATTTATTGTGGCTGTGTTGTTCATTTCATTCATTTAACAGTCGCATTCCCCTTGCCAACCCCTTTAAGCACAGCTTAATGTCAACCTATCTACATATGTATATATGTATCTGTACTCTATATATAAGCATAGTTACATATGTATCTGAATTATATATCAACAACACTACGCCGCCGTCAAGTTCATGGTCATCGGCAAGTTGACAGAGAGCTTCCGCTCTCTTCTGTAAGGCATGGTCTCGCTCTCTTTCTGCCTCTCCCTCTCTGTGTCTCTCTTTTGCAGCGAGCTTTAGCAGCTGTCCAAACTGCTGTTAATGATGCCTTGCTTAATGATTAGCAGAAATTCAAAAAAAAAAAGAAATATATAAACAAAAGTCGTCAAATTCTTAACTTTCAGTTTCACTAACTTTTGTTTTTAGGCTTCGTTTAAAATATTTCAACAATTTTAATTACAGTCTTTGAACTGTACACTATTTATATGCAAATTGTTGTTTATTGCTTTATTATACAACTGACAAAAATTAACAATTGACGGCTTTAGTTCAAGTTTTGTTTTTGTAATCAACAAGCAACTGATTTGTTGTCTTTACATACTTATTTACTGTCTTTGCATGACCTCATAGTTAGCGATAATTGTTGATTGTATTCCATTTGAGAAGCAATACAATACAGACTTATCAGTTTGGTTGCTAAAAATAGCGTCAAGTTATTAAAAGAATTAGTTTGTGTTGCAGCATAATTATTATATAAATAATTATAGCTTGTAATCATAAAAAAATTAGGTTAACAGTTGGGAATGTTAATTCCAATTCAGCAATAATAAATTACGAAGATGTAATTGCTTTTGTAATTTCAAATCGAAATCAATTTAAATAAATTCAAGTTCAGGCCTAGGCCTAGGCTTTTAAGGCCTGTTCAACTTCTATTAAATATTATTAAATATTAACAATGTTGTCAATGATGCCCATATAAAGATCTCAATAGTCAAACTAAACAACAAAATATCCTAGTTAAAAAATTCAGCATTCAATATTAGCCGATAAATTTATTTATAATTTTTAAATTCAACATTCAATATTTGCCGATATATTCATTTTTTTTTTTTTTAATTTTGTCTTAGTAGTTTTTTGTTTAGCGCAAATATTTAATGTTGTCTATAGGTTTTCCTCTTATAAACCCCATTCACAATGTTGCTTTAAAATCAAGTCAACGTTTTTGGTATTGACCTTCGTTTATTTCGAACGGCCCCAAAAAACAAAAACTGGAATTGAATTAAATATGTAGAGAAAACTTTACTTTGTTTGTTTTGTTTTTGTTTTTGAGTTTGTTTTTTTATTTAAGCTGTGATCGATGGGCAAAAGCAAAACGTGACTGACAAATCGTTGTAAATTTTTTAATTTTGTTTATTTTTAGGAACTGCGTGAGGAATCAAATGAACTTAAATCATCACATAAAGAAATCGAGGCGCTCTCAAAATCCATCCTCACATTCCTTGGGGAAGTACACAAACCCTCGGCGGAGGCCATACAGGCCAAAGTGGATAAGTTAGTTGAACAGCAATCAAAGTGAGTATCCCATAAAAAATACTATATATTATATACGTATATATGTACATTCTGAGGAAACTCAACAAGTGCTATTTATATATAACCCCTTCATATGAACAGTGTGATTAACTGTGCGTGACGTCTAGTTAAATTTATCGAAATAAATTTTGAACGCCGGAAATTGAATTCGCTACAAGTTCTATAATTGATTTGCATTTAATGGAAATTTATGTGGTTAAATTAACTAGTTTTTTTGTATTTACTTTTATTAAACGGGTTCCACTTGAGAATCCGAAATACAAATCATTTATTTGTTGCAACTTCTTGAACTGATATCACATGCTGAAAGTGTATTTGTGACATCAGTCAACACTTTGTAGCTCGGCTCGACTCGGCTGAACTCGGCTAAGCCCTCGAAATTCCATATCAAAACTCACGTCAAAAAACTGACGTCATTCCAACGGTTACGCTCCGGTTGGGCTTACATAAGCCAAGTTTTCCATGTATAGCTTTAAAGTGCGCAACATAAAAAAAAAAGAGTTGAAATTCTGAGAATGGTAAATCATTAAATTTAAAGACAGACAGTACACAATACTGCACTAACAGTTTGTAGTATAAGTTTTCCTACCTTTTATATATGTATACATACTTAGGCCATATCAACATCTGATATCGAGTCGGGGTATGCCCAATGTCTCTGGTAACTGTGCCAAATCGTTGGCCTTATCAGTCGGCTGCCTTTAAGACATATATGCGATAATAGACAACGTAGTTCACTCTATAAATGTATCACTTCTATGTATTTTTTGTTGTATATACTTTGTTGATAAGCGACAACAAAATGAATTCAAATCAATGTTGATTATTTTGTTATACATAGTACTTTTTTTTTTTGTTTTGCGGAAATTCTTTTGAATGGCGCTTGACGCAAAAACAACAAGCTAAACGTTGCCAATTTGCCAATTGGTTTTTAGCTTTTGACAAGCGTTTATACATTTGCCTTTTAAATTGGGCAGCATGTTCTTAGCAACATTGTTGCGGGCAACATTTCTAACAGCTCGTTAACAGCGTGATAAGCTCATTATGAAAGAAATTCACCACAGCTGACAGGTCTTGGGTGGTGGGAATGGGGCACGTCTGCCGGCGATCACGTAAACATTTCGTTGGAAAAAGGGAAAATAATAATGAAAAAACGAAAAGAAAATGGTTTAAATAAGAAGAAAAAAAATGTAATGAAATGAAATGAAAACATGCCGCGGCCTTTCTTAATGCAGCACTGACACAATTTTCACCCAAGACATGTGTTATAAGTATTTTCAGCATCAGCATCGTCAATTTGTATTTTATTTTTATACACATTTGTTTCATCCGGCTATTTGCTTGACAGCCGCGGTCTGACTTTGCTTGTCTGTCTGCTTGTTTATGAAAAACGAGACCAGCAGCTGTTATTTTCTTTCTTTTTATTTTCCCTCAACTGTCTATAGACAACGCGTCTTTTTTATTTTTTAAAAGTCTATCTGTAATATCTTGTGACGTCTTCAGCTGGGTTATATACAGGCAAATGTACAAAGATCACTTTTATTGTATTGGAGATTGCTAAATCTTTGTATTTATTTTGATACCGTATTGGATTACAATCTTAATAGCTTTTTAATAGAGTTTATCTCGGGTTAATTGAGAAGATTTAAATGAAACATGCGATTCAGTATTCGAAAATTGCAGATATATTGTACTTTACTTTTTATTGTACTCGGATATCGTATTGGATTATAATCTTAATAGCTTTTCAATAGAGTTAATCTCGGGTTAATTGAGGACATTTACTTTACTTTTATTGTTCTAGAAATTGCCAAATCTTTGTATTTATTTTAATATTTTTTGGATTATAATCTTAATAGATTTTTAATAGAGTTTATCTCGGATTAATTGAGTAGATTTAAACGAAACATGATTAGTTATTCACTATATTATATTTGTAACAATATTTATACCTACCAATAACTCTAACTGGCTTATAACTCAATTTTCTCCAGCTGTAACTTGCTTTTCAATTAACAGTAACGGTCATTTTATGACCGAATAAATAACAGCCCTTTAACGCTAGTCTGTTATGTAAAACAGCTGTAAGCAGTTAGCGTCACATCGTAACATTTTAATTCTTTTCCATTTAATTAGCAATCCCTTAAATGAAGCAATGCTCAATTTATCAAACTGTATTTATATAGATATCACTATTAGGATACCAAATTTCATTTTCATTCGTTCGAAAAAAAAAAGATATTGACAATGCCATCATCGAACCAAAAATGATCTAATACCCGAATGCTGTGTCATCGACAATTATACCCACAACTATATGCGAGTACATACAAATATTATAAGTATTATTCCTTCAACTGCGACGCAAAAATTTCAATGCAATTTATACTTGAGATTTACTTTTTGGTATGTCCAACATGCAAAAATCTAATCAACATTTGGTTCGCATTCGAAAAAATAAAATCACTTAAAATGTGTGTTGCGTAAGCCTTTTGCATTTAAAGAGTATTTCCATGTATTTGATGAGAATTAAATAATTTGTTTATAATATATAGATAACAATTAACTTCATTAGGCTCAATTTATTTCTTACTTTTTTCGCAATAATTTAAAAATAAACCAATACAAAATGTAGCAAGTGAGAATGTACAATGATCGACTTGAAGATACTCTGCTTATGATCCATTTAAAATTTTGGTTGAAGCTTTGATAGTTAATCTTCCCTAGCTATTTATGATTAAAGAGTATTAACAATGTTAACAAAGAGCCGACAATAATGTATAAAGTAAACAAAATAAATAAACTGAAAATCGCACTGCTGACTTCATTCACATTGTGCAAAATAAAAAGCGAATAATAATGTGCAAAAATGTGAGCAAGCTCAAATAAATTAATACGATATGCAGGGTATTAAGATAAGCAGCCAATGAATTTGTAAATACTTTATAATGATTTCAGCGCCTTGCATTATTTGGCCACAGAAACCACAACAAAAATCCAAATAAAACTGAAAATAAAGCTGATAGGCATCTGCAGTGACAATTTGTCATTTTGCATAAAAAATTCAAAAAAATAAAGAGAAAACAATCGAGAAACAACAGAAACACAACAACAACAACAGCAGCAACAACAACACAAATTAAAGCAAAAACTTTGCCCAAATGAGGTAATCGCGTAATTATAAATTTATTTTCGCCTTGACTGGCGCTCACACTGTTAAGCTGTTGCTGCTGCTGTTAACGCTTAACAGTGCGCTGTTAAATGAAGTGCTGTTGTTGTTCCAATGCCATTTCATTTCCAAAGCAAGAACTGTCGCTGTCGCTCTCTCACGTTTGAGTATGCTTATGTATGTGTGTATGTTATGTACAATACCGGCGTCTTGTGCGGCCCTCTTATCTAAACCGGCGAACTGAAATTGTTAAATTGTTGTTGTCTTTATCAGTCACTTTCCAAGCATGCAACATTTGCTTGTTGCGTGTAAAAGTGTTTGTCAATTGCAATGCGTCGTATACTCAATTTAATTTTTGGATTTTGATTTTATTTTGGGGATTTTTGCGGCATATTTAGCAGCTGAAGTCAGCGGCGAATTTGTGCTGTTAATGAGTAACGCAAACTTTGGCCAATTGCCTCATTTTCAATGCCAAGCGCATATGCAAACTTATAATAATAATAATTTTTAGTGTTTCGCCTGCGTTTGCCTTTCTCTTTCACTCTTAACCAAATTATTTTGTATGTATGTATGTTTGTGTGTGTGTGTGTGTGTATATCTGACTGTGTGGTGAGTTGCGGTAGCAGTTTCGTTCTTTTATTTCCGTCTCGCGTTCCTCTGTTAACGATCGCCGAACGAACGAAACGACACAGCGAGTAGTGAAACAGACTTTTTGGCAACTTTTTCGCGTTGAGAATAATTTAGTTTTTATTTAGAGTTAGTTGCAAGCGGACGTGTTTTTTATAACTGGATGGCTGGAAACTAAATACGAAGAAGAAGCGACCGCCCGCCCGAGCATTAAATACATATAGACGCATATTTTTAAATCAAATAATATAAATCTTAATTAAGAAGCAGTCAAAATCACACAAAAGCAGCCGAGACCCCAAAGAGAAGAACGGAAAAGTATTTAACTCAAATAACTGTGTGGTTGTTATAAAGAAATAACAAACTATGCGCTATTTTCTTTTAATGTATTTTCATGCGATTGGATGCACTTGAAAACGCCGCTTTGTGGATTACCAGGCGTATACGCAATAAAAGAAGTATAATTACATAGCTGCTGAATTTCGCAAGAAATTCAAGTTTTAAGCGAAAGAAAGATAGAAAGAAGACATAAAAAAAGAAGTTAACAATTGTTAAGCACACATCTGCCTCCCCAGTGAGGAGGTGCGACTGTTGTCGCTTACAATTTGGCCAGAAAAGACAGCAGCAGAAGAAAAGAGAAAGAAGCGAATGCTAATTGCTAACACGCACTCTCGAAACAACGTCGTCAAAAGCAAAAGGTGAATGTTTATAATCAAGACGACGACACTTTTTTTTTTAAAACTTTGAGTTGATTCCATTCCGTGTGGCATGATTAAGTCATCGTCGCAAGAGTCGCCGCCGTTTATGTTAAAATCAGCCTCAATCTTAAGTTGAGTCCCCTCCTCCGGCTGAAAGGGGTTGGGTCCGGGCCCCGGGTCCGGTCTTTAGCGAGGTCGTCAGGTGTTGTTGTCGCTTTTATTATTATTTTTATTTTATTTTTTTTTATTGAGAATGTTTGCGATTCGGCGCGTGTCTCTGTTTTAAAACGATGACGTCGTTGGCTGCTCAGCAAAAATAGCAAACAAAAAAATTTGAGAAAAACAAGCGGCTAAAAACAAAACTCAAAATTACTTATCGACAGAGAGACTTTGATTACAATAATTGATCAAACTATGACTGTCGGTTTGTTGTTATGGGCTTTAGTTTCCCTCTTTTTTTATTTTCATATACGACTAGTACATAAATAAATTTGTTATTTATAAATACGCGTGTGTATTTTGCTTTTGCTTTCGCTTTTCACATTGGCGCTCGCATTTTTCGCATAGTTTGCCATTTAAATCTAGCAAATGCACTAAATTTAATACGTTAATTTGAACATTAGCAAAATGGCAAACGACTCTGAAAATAGCAAAAGGCAAAATTTTATTCCGATTTATTTCTTTTTTTCTCTTGCTTTCTATCGTTTTGTTTTTGTTTTTTTTCTTAACGCTAAATATTAGTTTAGAGTTTTTTTCTTATACCCCTTAACCTTAATATGAGAAAGCGGGTATTATGAGCTTGAAATAAATTTTTGTGAAAGGCAGAAAAGATAAGTTTCATAAGGGAATAATTTTCAAGTGAAATCATTTATTTTGCAGCATATCTTTTAGTCGTTAACATTTTTAGTACATTTTCTTTTCCTATTTTTTTTTGTTGCTCTTGTTTTACAATTAATTCGGTAAAAACTTTTTTCGAAAATGTGTTTCAGCCTTAATTGGCCGGCCGCCAAATGTGTTGACTTGGCCTCATCATGGCACGTTGCTCTTCCGTTATTGTTCTTTATCTTCTACTTCTATTTTTTCATCATCTTCTACTTGTTCTTGTTGTTATTTTTGTTGTAAAGGGCGTCCTTCATAAAGTATATAGCCGACATGACTTTCGTGTTCCTGCGATATATTTTAATTGCGGCCTCAAGTGAGAAACACTTGTTGGCATTCAATTTCTAGCGCCCACATGGCGTATGAGCAATATTCGTATATGCGTCACAGACTGGAATTGAGAAGATATCTCTATGGATGTGAAAAGTAAATATCAAAGTCTTACAGAGACTGCGAGTTGAATCATTTCGAATGTTCAAATGTGCAGCATGCCCGATGACGTCAGCTGCATTTTTGTTCTCTTTGACTGCAAATAAATAAACATAAATACAAAATTTAATTATAAATTCAAGCATAAAAATAAACGCAGCCGTTAAGCAGGCCAGCGGACAACATAAATAATATTAGCAATAATATTAAGAGAAATAACAAAATTAAAAGACAGACAAAAGACCAACAAATTTGAAATATTTTCGAAAATCTCTCTCCCTCTCATACGCTGTCTCTCAAACAGTTCAAGGTGTTTGTAGAATTATGTAGATTCTCATATTGAAATTTGGATTTCGAATTTCAAATTCGAATTCGAATTATTCATGTGTCTGGTAGTGAAAAATTTTGGCTTTTGGCTCAGTCATTTAGAAAACTCTCTTGTAGCGAAACGGCAGCATTAATTTTCACGGAAATCTTCGCATCATCATCTTTTGACCATTTGGATATATAGAAAATTATTGAAAACTTCAACCATTTGCCTTTGTGCTTTCTTCAAATAACTTTTTGTCTAATATATGTATATTAGATATATGTATATACATATATCGATATATAAAGAAAAACTTTTGTGCAACACGCGTAGCTGAATTCTATTCTAGAGCAAAGACGACCGCGTGGTTTTCACACACTGTTTACATATTATATAGGCATATATTTTGCTTATAAAGATACGTCATTGACTAATACGCCCCGGGCAATATTTGCTTTCTCATTTTTCTTCAACAGATTGAACGATACGTTACGCGATAAGGACCAACAGGTTAGCAAGGATCTCGAGGAGATCGAGCAAGTGTTCCGCCGCATCTCGCAGCTGCAGGATAAGTTGAACGCATTGCACGATCAACTGCAATCCGTACACGTCTACGACGAGCATATTGTCCAAACGGAACAAGCCCTTATCACTCTCAATAGCCAGGTGAAACAGGCCGCGGAGGAAAGTCGTGCGCTTATTGCGCAAACTGAAGCGCTTTATCAAACCAAACAGAACTTGTTGCCCAGTGATATTGGCCAAGAGTTTACCGCCCTCGAATTGTTAGCGGAACGCGTCCAAGTGACCATGGAGACCAAAGAGAAGGATTTCAAGCGTGCGAAGACCGTTCGCACCGAATATCTTGCCGGTGTCGATGAGATTCAACGTTGGCTCATGCAGGCCGAGGTTCAGGTGCAGGAACGCACCTTGGAGCCGACACAGATGAAGGAGCTGCTGCAGCGTATTAATCATGAAATTGGCACCATCTACGAACGCTTCACCCTGGTCAAGACCAATGGCCAGCTGATCATTGAAAATAGTCGCAACAGCGAGGAGAAGACGCTGGTGCAGACAACAATTGATCAGTTGGCCGCTCAATTGGCCCAGGTGCGAGGCTGGTTGGATGAAAAGAAGCAGGCAGTGGGCGATAGCTTGGATGCCTGGACACGGTTCATGAATCTGTATCAGATTGTCATGTCCTGGGTGGCCGATAAACGTACGTTCATTGATCAAACGATTGAACTGCGCACTCTGCCCGAGGCACGCAACAAGTTGAATGATTATGCGGCGGCTGTGAAGAGTATTAAACCGATTGTGAAGCATTTGAGCGAAATGGACAAGGAACTGGAGCACATTGGTCAAGTGACAACTGTGGGCGATCTCAAGGACAAACTGCAGCAGGCCGAGGATGCGAAGATAGCCGTGGAAGCGGTGCTGCTGGAGAGGGTAAACTTTCAGATTGTCAAAGATCTATTTAAGGATCCATTTTTTTATTACTTTCCATTTTGTCAACTCTTTTAGAATTCGCTGCTGCAGGAAGCCTGCGAGGAGTGGGATCAATGTGAGCGCAAGATCAAGGATATACGGCAATGGCATGAAAAGACCAAGCAAACATTGGACTCCTCGCCACAGCTTAAGAAACCACTGCGCGATCAGCTGGGCTACTGTGAAAAGACTCTGGCCGATATTAACGTGCAAAAAACCAAACTACGATTATCTATTGAAAAACTGGAGGTAAGTGAAAGTCATATAGCTAATGGGGGAATCCTTTTCCATATTGTAACTCTTTCTAGGTACATTTCCGCAATGGCATGGGCGGTGATCCACGCCTTAGCGAGAATGTTGATGATTTGGTGCGACTGCTCGATGGACTTGGCGATGTGGTTAAGGCCAAATCGCAGAGTCTCGAGCAAACGTTGTCCCAAATCGATGTGTATCAACAACAAATGCAAACGCTACGCCAACGTATCATTCAAGAGGAGCAACAATTGCGCCTCGTCATGGCGCCCACGTACTTGCCACACGATCGTGAGCGCGCATTAGCCGAGCAACAGGTACGTAACTCTCTTCTTTTTTTTTAGTTTTGAACAGAATCTCGAGTTTATGTGTAGAGCAAACCCAGTTAGCAGTTAGCTAGAAGAAAACAGTTGAACAGAAAACAGTTTAGGATCTCATTTTATATATGTATATCTCTTAATCTCAATATCTTAATCGATGTCTCTTTTAGTAGCTCGTAAATAACAGCAACTGTAAGCTAAGTTCAGATCTCGATCCCCTATTGATAAAGTTGACCTACATCATTATCATGCTATATTGAACGATTCTTAATTATTTTTTTAATGCTATACAACAGTTGACAAAACAACCAGTTTGTTGGCCCAACAAAAATAAGTTATTAACCCTAAAGTAACCAATTTATAGACCACATGATATTCCATTTAAATAATACTTTAATTATTTTTAAAAAAGAACGTTCTGCAAGACTCTAAAAAATATGTGCGGATAGGTCCGAAAATAAAGTTGCACGGTGGCTGCGTAAATTAAATTAAATTATATTAAATTATTTTATATTAGATTTTTTATTTCAATTATCTATTTTGTTTTGCTTAAAATTTCGTTTCTCAAGTGCGCATTTTATTAAATCTCGTAGAATTTTCAGTTTTCTTTGATTTTGCTCAAAATTCTCTTACGTTTTTATTATTTTCGAATTCGATTTATGCCATTTTCATTTCATCAACTTACAATACACACAAATACATAACATTTGAATTCATCATTGTGCTTTTTGTTTTTGTTTTGTTTTGTTTTCATATTATTTTCATTTTTGCAAAAATATCATGTCATACCAACCGTGCAGCTCTCATTCCTCATCGAAAAACAAACCCAACTTGCCTCTCATATCATTGTTATGTCTCTGCCATACATTTGTTGTGTCTGTAAAAACCAATTCATTGTCACGTGCCAAATCATAAAAAAAAAACAACTTATATATAAGCAAGAGAATTTCAAATAAGTTCTTGTTGCCGGGGGTAGCCCATATAAAAGATTAAAATACAAAAAAATAGAAACTATAAATTCTCCAGTTCATTATTCAGAAAAGCTATTTTAAGCTCTGCCAGTTTTAACGCCTTCAACTATTTCACACAAACAATATGATCATCTAAATATGTATACAAATTTGCTATGTATAGCAGCAGGGCATAGTTTACTATATAGATTTAATTTTAACAACAATTTTTAAGTTTTAAGTTTACATTGCGAATTGCAATGTTGGCGGTAAGTGGCAATTTTAACAAAGTCCAAAATTTTAACAATTTTGTATAATTTTTTATTGAAATATTTGTTGTTAGTCAAGAAATTTTAGTAGTTGGGGCAACTCTTGCTATGAGAACTTATATTATTTTGATCTTGCCGAAACACACACACACACACGTACAGTCGAAGCATAATTACAATATGGCGGCACTCATTTAAAAAAAAAAAAAATACAGTCATCACTAAAAGATCACAACAAATCACAATCACTTGACATCACATTATTTATCACAGCTTTCGCTTAGACATTTCTCATTTATGATTTGAGTCTTTTGTTTTTTTAATTAAATTAGTTAGCTTTATGGCCGGGCAGACATACAATTTTCACCAAAAAGCCGCTCGATGTCACAGCTATTTCTCTCTTTCTATTATTCTGTCTCTCTTTACCGTAAAAGCGCTCTCAGTTATCTTTTAGTTACAAGTAATGGTTACGGTTTTCATTTGACTTATATATTTTATTTTTGACATTATGTATTTCTTTTTATCTTTTCTCTTCGTCAAAAACAAAATACAAACAAAATCTGGTGTCGTTGCGCTTTACAACATATATAAAATAATGATAAACAAATTTCCCCACACATAAATAATCATATATTACTAATATTTAAAATGATATATTTAACTTTTAACTGGATTCTTGGGCTTTTGCTCGCTTGCCTCTTGTGCTAATCTAATACTAAAACTAAAACATGTGACTAACTTCAAATCAATGCCTCTACTCAATGTAACTTTTGCCATAACTCACACACACACACACATACATATCACACACACGCACATGGGTATTGCGTACTTCTTCAAAATAAAACAAAAAAACCTGGTATATGGTTGCTTTATCTTATATGGCATAATTATGCTCGCTGCATTTAAATAAATTAATCATAAATGATTATTATGCTGACCTTTTTATATTTCTTCTCTATAAAATGCTCACGCCGAAACAAAATGCACCAAACGCATAAACAATATATACTCTCTATCTCCTCCTACCCTTCACTCAATTATATAAATATAAATATATATATCGATATAGGCATGTCGTGAACGTGTCAAAAATTTGCATTCGAAAATAACCGCACGTAATGAGCGCATCAAATTGTTAATACATCGCGGCACGCCGGACGATGCTAAGCTAGAGATCTAGAGATCTAGAGTTTTAGATGCCGCACACAGCCATGGCAAATTACAGTACATTTAAGTAATATTTATTACCTATATTTAGACTAGATCGAACCAAAGAAAAACAAAGCAGCCACCAAGCGGCATCTGGTTTTATTTTGTTGCTGCCACTGCAACAGTCTCCCAATTTGTGGCAGTGGCAGCGGCTAAAATCAGAGAGCCAGGCCTACTTATATTATATATTATATTACTGTCTTACATGACCCAATGCTTAAGAAAAAAAATCTACAAAAAAAAGAGAATTATTAACTATTAAAAAATATATTTTTAAAATGAAATCAAAGAGTATTAATTTTATTAGGTGACCCGTCCCCCCCAATTTGATAGGTAGTTTTGTTAGGCCCATTGAACTTTCGAAAACGAAACTGAAAGCTAACGTCTTTTTTGGCAAATCTTCCCCCAATCTCTCTCTCTCTCTCTCGCCCGCCCGCCCGCACTCGCTCAATCTGTCGGTCGGTCGCATAGGCAATGCGACAATCAATCGATGGCATGCAGCAAACATATGACGCAAGCGCCGCCCAATCCTATGCTCTGGATCCGCATTCAGTGGTAACAACTTCATCAACTGTCTCGTTGCTTATGAAGCCAACGGCAGTAGGTCTAACCTATGCTGAAGTGTTATCAGGACAATCGAGTCCGGTAAGCGGTAATGAAACGGCGACGTTACCCAGACAAGAAAAACGCGACACGACCACGACAATATCGACACAACAACAACAACAACAACCACAGCAAACGAACTCAAACCAACAGCAAACAATTATTACAACGACAACAACCACAATGACGACAACAACACGCACACTCGATGATGAATCAGAAGCATCTGAATCTAGCTCTCATTTACCAACTGTGGTTTATGAACGGAGACAGCAACAACACCACCAGCAACAACAACAACAACCCAGCAGCAAGATCGCTACCTCTGACTATGAAGAAACAAGCGATCCCATTGTCAGCAGCACACAAATTGTAACAACAACCACACAGATAGATCAACAAGTTCCTAGCAATCCCAGTACTCAGTTTATTGAAAACGAGCGACAATTGCAACAACGTTCAAATACGGGTAAGAAATTGCAGCCACCACGTGCCGAGCGTCGCGGACGTTCACCAAGACGCAGGCGAGAACCGCACGTGGAAGCCACACAAGTGGAGCAACAACAGCAACATCAACAGCTAATACATCAACAACATCAACAACATCAGCAACTCTTTGTGCCCCAAGAGGATCGTGCACGTTCGCGTAGTCCCATGTGGGTGCCAGGTTCAACCTCCTATGCGGAGGTGTTACGAGGTCTTGAATTGGAACGCTTGCAGGCCGAGGAGTTGGCCAGGCAGGCATCACAACCTCATGGGGATTTGACCATTCAAGATGTCATCGATGCCAGTTACGTGCCACAAGCTGAACAACATCAAACAGAGCAGCAACAAGAGTTGCAGCAGTTTATTAACCGAACCGAATCCGAGTTGAGTTATGTACAGCAACAACATCCACAACTGGAGCAGAAGCAACAACTGTCCAGTTATGAAGTTCCCATGACTGCGGAGGAGATTACAGCAACGTATTTGCAGCCCGATCCTCAACTTTATCAGACCATGTACGAGAATGTGGCCGATAGTGGACAGTGGGGTTATGTAACCACCGCAACAAGCAGCGAGCCACAACAGCAGCAACAGCAACAACAGCAGCAACAACAGCAGCAACAGAATTATTACGATCAAATTATGCAGATGCAATATCCTATACAATATCAGCCAGTAGCGGTACCTCCAACCAATACCCAATATCAACTTCTGACTGGGTATTATCAACCTGTTGCCCAGACGGAGACTTATCCCACAGTCTACACCACGGAGTCGCAGCAAATCTATTACACACAACAAACGACCCCCGAGTATACGGAGGAATATCAACAGCAGCAAACGGAACTCAATCCCGAAGTGGCTGCTTATCAGCCGGAAATTGTAGAACAATCCTATCTTCTAGAGCCTTATCGCAGTGAAGTCAATTTAGCTGGTGCATCAACAACAGGTAATAGCGTGCTCGATCGTGTGGTAACCACACTGGCATCCATGGTGCAACAAAGTGCGGAACCTTTGACAACGAGCACACAACAAATTCAACCAGCAGTTGTAACGCAACGACAAGAAATCGAGCAAGTAATTCCACAGCAACAACAACAACAGGTTTATATCGAGGAAACTGTGCAGATGCTTCGTCCTGTCGAACCACAAGAGTTCGAAATGAATGAACCACGTCCGGATATCACATTCGGTCAATTTGATGTAGATGCAATTGAGACAATTCCAGTGGAGATACCTCAACAACAAACTCAGCCACAACAACAACCTCAACAACAACCTCAGCCGCAACCTCAAGCACAATCCCAAACGACAGTGACTACAACGAGATTTGTGGCGGAAACAATTCTCTCTCAACAGATACAGCCAACTGTGATAGCACCAACGAGCCAAGAGATTGTGACAGCCCAAGAGTCTGTCATTGTGCGTCCTCAGGTGCAACAGCCCAACCAGCAACAGCAGCAGCAGCAACAACAATTAAGCCAAGATACAAGTGCTGGCAGCACGTATGCCGAAGTTCTATTTGGTCAACAACATAGAGCACAATATCCAGTTTTCCAGCCATCCAGTCAACAACAGATACCAGTACGTGTAGCTGCCCCAATGCCGCAAATTCGCAACGTTGAACATGCAACAACCACAAAATATACAACAATTAAAAATCAACACACT
Source organism: Drosophila kuntzei (assembly GCA_035042165.1). Taxonomy (NCBI): domain Eukaryota; kingdom Metazoa; phylum Arthropoda; class Insecta; order Diptera; family Drosophilidae; genus Drosophila; species Drosophila kuntzei. Next base: position 108,798 of record JAWNLU010000472.1, on the reverse strand, counting down.
AAGCGGCCCGAAAAGCCCGTTGAGATTGCTGAGCCTAAGATTACCAGGCCTAAAAGACAACGACATGAGCAACAACAGCCAGAGCCTTTGCCAATTAAGGTGAGCACCAGAAAGGACTCGAAAACAAGCCGAAAACACAAATCTCCTGAGACGAATGGTGCTCATGCTCATGTGGAGAGACAGACAATTGTGGAGGATGCACCTACAGAGGTCGTCTTGGTTGAGGAGCCAACGCACAAACAACCGGAACCTAAAAGTCGAAAATCGAAGAAAACAAAGAAGACAACGGAACATTTGGTTGAATCCACAACGGAGCCTGAAACAAAGATTTCAACAGAGAATATCGTTGAGTCAGAGAAACAGAAGAAACAATCTGTCAATGTTGTGGAAACGACAACAACCATCACAAAGACCACGACTAAACCAACTGTTGAAATTATCAAACAGAAGGAGGTTGTCACTGTGCCTGAGGAGCCTGTAGAGGCACCAAAAAAGAAGGATAGAAAGAAGCACACATCCCCTGTGGAGACTGTAACTGTCGTGAAGAAAACGATTGAGCCTGTTGTGGAGGTCGTTAAACAAACAGAAGTCGTTCCAGTTGTTGAGCCAACTGTAGAGCAAGTCTCAACTGTATCGAAGAAGGATAAGAAGAAGTCCAAGACTGTGGTTGAAACAACGACAACCACCAAGAAAACAGTTGAACCAGTTGTGGAGGTCATTCAACAGATTGAAACTGTATCTGTAGTTGAACCAATTGCTGATCCAGCTCCGATTCCCGCTCCAACTTTGAAGGAGAGAAAGAAGACAACTGTTGTGGAAACTACGACAATTACCAAGGATACAGTTAAAACTCCCGTTGAGGTTGTCAAGCAAGTCGAAATTGTACCCATTGTGGAATCAAAGAAGCCAGTTGAAGAAAAGAAAATTGAGGAACCAGTTTCTAATGGCAAAGCTCCATCGAAGAAGGATAACAAGAAGACAACAACGGTTGTAGAAGCCACGATTATCACAAAAGATACTGTTAAACCAGTTGCGATAATAGAACAAGAGGTAGTTGTACCTGTAGTGGAAGAACCAATTGCTGAACCAATTCCTGCGCCAGTACCATCTAAGAAGTCAAAGAAGACTACAACTGTTGTGGAAACCACGACTATCTCAAAGGACACAGTTGAAACTCCTGTTGAGGTCATAAAACAAATAGATGTTGTATCCATTGAGGAACCTAAAACAGTTGAAGCATCTATCGATGCTGTGAAAGAAAAGGAAATTGTAGACACTTCGAAACCAACAATTGAAACAGTTTTTAATAACAAAGCTTCATCGAAGAAAGATAAGAAGAAGCCTACAACTGTTGTGGAAACAACTACTGTAGAAGAACCAACGCTTGTGGTTACCACGACTATTACAAAGGATATAGTTGAAGCTCCTGTTGAGGTTATTGAATCTATTGTAGAATCGAGAACAGTTGAGCCAACTATCGAAGTCGGCTCTGATGAGACCCTGAAATACGAAGTTGAACCAGTTTCTAATAACAAGGCTACATCAAAGAAGGATAAGAAACGTGCAAAGGTTACAGAGAAGCAAACTCAAGAAATAGAAGTAACATCTGTTAAGAAAGAGCCAAAAGAAGTTGAAATTATTCAACAAATTTCATCTACTGAGTCAAATGTTAGTCAGCCTGTGCAGGAAATTGTTATTACTACAGACTCATCAGAAACAGTACCAGAGGTACCGGCAAATATTGAAGTCTCCACTTTGGTTATTGAGCCAACATCAACAATTGTGACAACAACCGAAGCTAATGAAACTTATCTGGAAAGCGAACCTACAGTTACCACATCAACAAATACGATTTCCACAGAAAGCGGCACTACAACAATCACCACCAGAACTATAACCAAACACATTACCAAGCGCATTGTCAAGCGTATTATTGATGGTAAAGAGGAGATTGTTGAAGAAGACGTCATCGATGATTTGCCAGAGGAAAATATTTCCGTGGAACAATTTGATTTGCCAGCAATTGAAACGACAACTGTAACTCTTCCCGTTTCTGGACTTACTTCCACTCAGGATACAACTGTTGTTCAAGGTGGATCCATTACGAAGACAACAATAACGAAGACGAAACGTATTCTGAAACGCATTACAGCCGATGGCGAAGAAATCGTTGAAGAGGTCTTTGAGGATGAACCAGAGGTGGAAAGAGATATTACTCTACTTCCAACTACAGTTCTCACTTCGACGACAACTGAAGAAAAACCGTTTGTAGCTCAAGAGGTAATTCGGGAAGCTGCTCAAAGTGCCATTGAGGAAATCGTTGTCAAGGCTGAGAAGATAATTGAACCGGAGCCACAGAAACCATCACGTGAGGACAAAAATAATACAGAAGTCAGTTCTATTGTGAAGGAAACTGTTGATTTTATCGCAGCTGAAGCTGAGCAGAAACCACAAAAGCCAAGCCGAAAGGATAAGAAGAAGCAGGCCAAATCGGAGAGTGAAGAAGTCAAAACTAATATAGATGCCATACCAAAAACAGAAAGTCCTATTATGCAAAACGTGGCCGAAATAACCGAGCCACAATTACCATTAGAAACCACAGAGCCCCTGAATACAACAAGTGCAATTCCAATTGATGATAATCAACCACAATCAACTGAATCAACTGTTATCAGCGATGATGGCAGCCTAATTAAGACAACCGTTATACGTACAACAAAGATCGTGAAAAAGATCAGCCAACAAGATGGTCAAGATATGTCAACATCAACATATTCGGATGTACCTTCAATGGATTCCTTTGAACTCGCCGAAGAAGCTGCAGAACAACCCAAAGTGGAGAAATCTGAAATGAACAGTCGTGAGATCAGCGATGAAGGTGTTGTTAAGACAACTAAAACAACAACTATTCGTACGATCAAAAATGCCAAAGCTGAAGATAAGGAAGTTCTCCTTGAACCTGTTAGTGATGTTGAGGTCATACCAGAACCGAAACCCACTGAAGACACTTTCCAAACTGAAGACGGCTCAGTGCTGAAGACAACAACAGTGCGCACAACAAGAATTGTCAAGAAAATCTCCCAAGATAGTGAGAATGTTAGCGATACTAGCAGCAGATCGGAGCCCATAGTTGAGAACATTATTCAGGATGCACCGGTTGTTGCTGAATCAGTTACCACCGAATCGAACAGTGAGGGTATTACCAAAACTATAACCACACGCACCACAAAGGCTGTCAACAAAACATCTGGTCAAATAGTTTTTGAACCTGAGCAGACTGTCGAAGAGCTGTTGATCAAACCTATAAGTACTACACAAGGTAGCAATATAAAGACAACTACGTTGGATTTCATAGCTTCCGAACAGGAAAATGTCGCACCAGTACCCGATAAGAAGTCCAGGAAGTCTAAAAAACAACCCAAGCAGAAGGAAGCTCCAGTTACAGAGAAGGCTAAGGAAGTTCCAGTAGCAGAGGAACCTAAGGAAATTCAAAAGATCCAAATTACCAAACCCAAGGATGTTGTTGCTCCACTTGCAAAGGTACAAGAGCCAGAGGTTGCTCCACTTGTAGAGGAACCAAAGCAAGAGCTCATAGTAACTGAGCCACTCTATGAAAATGCTAGTAACGATGTTGTTAAAACAACAATTGTGAGAACAACTAAGATTGTTAAGAAGATCTCACAAAATGTTGACAATCAAACCGTGAGTGAAGTTGTTACTACTCCGGAGTTGGACAACCAGAAACTTGAAGATCCAATTGCTGTTGTTGAGGAACCAATAAGTGAAGAAGCTGGTGGTGTAACCAAAACAACAACTGTGCGTACTACGAAAATTGTAAAGAAGCTGAACGAAGATGGCGAAACAACAACAGAGGAGAGCAGTACAATTAGTGAACCTATCACCGTGAGGGAAGGCTCTCCAACAATTTCGGAAGTACCGAGTGAAACTTCTACCACATCTAGTCAAATAGATGGTGCCATCATCAAGACAACCACAATTCGCACAATGCGAATTACAAAGCGTATTACAAATGACGGACGTATAGTTCTTACTGAAAGTGACACACCCAGTGATGTTGTTGTTACATCCAGTATTGAAATGCCCGACCAAAGACCTATTAGTCCAGTTATGACTTCAAGAACAACTTCTCCAGTTGTCACTTCAAGCAGCGAACAGAAATTAGAAAATGTTGGTGTCAATATTGAGCTGAGTCTTAGGGACACAACAAGCAAGTCAGGTGTTAAGGTCATTGGCATTGAAACAACTGAACTACCGACTGTATTCTCCGAGAAAACAACGTCGAATGGGGTTATAAACGAGACGGATACCATTGCCACTACTACAACAACTACCAAAAATACGATACTTACAACGACACAACGACGTAGCTTCGAAACCGAAGATGGCACAAATGTTCTTTTCGTGGGAGAAGGCATTGACGGAGCCTATCCACCAGGTACTGTTCAGAAAATTTCCCTCATTACTCATGAAGAGAAGTTGAAAACTCCAATCGTGAAAATGCATTTAGATTTTCCGGAGGTTAGTCTTCGTGTGACTGAGACTTTGACTGAAAACGTAGAGACCCTGCAGAGAACTGCCGAATCAAGGGAATCTTCCCTAATTGAGGTTGTCGATTCGGTTAAGTCAAATATCGTAGAGCCAGTTGATCACAGCACTTTTGTTACTAGCGTAGAATCATCTTTGAAACAAACACAGGAAGATCAAGAGGTTAAGATCGTTTCGATAGAACACATTGATAAGCCAATTGCAGCCGATAAGAAAGACAGTGAGCCCCCAACAGACTTGAGTCCAGAAGAGCAAAAGCTTTTCGAAGACATTCAAAAGAAACTGTCCAAGAAAGATAAGAAGAAACGGCCCGCAATTCCCGAAGAATTCATCAAGCAAGAAACAATTCAGGTCCTTGTAGAAGAAAGTAAAGGTAATGAAACAATTAGTGTACCTTCTGTAGATGAGAAACAAACTCTAATCGAAATTACTTCATCCATTGATAAACCAGTGCAATTAGTTCAAAACCTTTTACAAGATGTGCAATTGATTTCCAAAGCAAATACAATCGAGCATGCCAAAGCTGATATACTTTATCATGAAAAACTGCAAGAAACGCCAGAAATTCCTTCTTCTGAAACTCCAAAAGATACGCAATTAGAAATTCCATGTGATATTCAGTTACTCCCAGATCCTACTAATACCGCTAATCAAGTTGTTCCTGCAAAACCAAGCGCATTAATTGCTGAAGCATTTGTGGTTAACACGGTAAGCACTTTAAATACTACTAATATTATTCAAAATATTATCCCATATGAAAAAATTTATGAAATTCCCAAATACAATTTATCTCAATTTAATATTGCCGAGGGTAATTATCACATAATCAATTCTAAGACAAACTATGTTGAAACTCCTTCCCATGAACCACAACAAAATGTTGATGAGGTTACACCGATAGTAAGTTCGGTTGACTCTGTCATTACAAAGACTTCGGTGGAAACGTCGACCTTAGAAATTGTAGAAAAGGTTCCCAATAAAATTGAAAAGGTATATGAAATTCCCAAATACGACATACCTTCGTTTAACATAGCTGAGGGTAGTTATCACATAATCAATTCAAAATCTACTGAAAGTATTCATGCACCAATTGAAACAACACAACAAGATACGGTTGAATGTTCTGTGGATTCTTCAATGAAAAGTCCTTCGGAGGAAACTGTAGCGACAACTAAGATGGCAACTAAAACGTCTGACTCTATAAAGAGCGAAATAATTGATACCACAACATCTGTCAATAAAACTATCTCAACAACTGTGGATACTTTAAGTAAGTCTCAGGAAATGAAAGAAGATAACTTTGAGGTCCCGATACACAATATCAAAGAGCAAAAATATGCTGAAGATCTTTCCAAATCTGAGGCACCTAAGCAAACTGATCCTGAACCAATTGTAGAAGAAGCTCCAGTTGCTGAAGATGTCTTGCCTGCCCAATCTGAAACAATCATTCAAACAACAAAATCTGAAACTAATTCAAGCAGTAATATTATCACCACTACAACTACTACTGTGATTGAGACCGTCAGTGAATCTGTGCATTCCGAAGAACCAAAGACAACGAAACCTGAGGCGATAGAGAAATTAGAGCAACTAAAGGCAATTGATCCCGAAATCAAACCTGAAGAGCCCAAGAAACCAGCATATGCAGGCTTGCCCGTCGATGAGTCTAGCAGCTCCTGGATGGATGTTATGGATGAACCAATGGTATTCTCCGATGAGGAAGAAGAACCAGTTGTTCCTGAAAAGATTACCGAGACAGTCGTCGAAAAAGTAATCGTCAAACCGGAGACAGTCACCGAATCTTCAATTGCAGAAGACACCCAGACATCTGTGACGGTCACGACAACAACTGTGACTGAAACTGTCAGCGGATCTGCGGTTTTGGAAGAACCTAAGGCCGTCGAACCCGTGAAGATACCTGAGGAGCCTAAAAAACCAGCATATGCAGGCTTGCCCGTGGATAAGTCTAGCAGCTCCTGGATGGATGTTATGGATGAACCAATGGTATTCTCCGATGAGGAAGAAGAACCGGTCGTTCCTGAAAAGGTCATCGAGACAGTCGTCGAAAAAGTAATCGTCAAACCGGAGACAGTCACCGAATCTTCAATAGCAGAAGACACCCAGACATCTGTGACGGTCACGACAACAACTGTGACTGAAACTATCAGCGAATCTGCAGTTTTGGAAGAACCTAAGGCCGTCGAACCCGTGAAGATACCTGAGGAGCCTAAAAAACCAGCATATGCAGGCTTGCCCGTGGATGAGTCTAGCAGCTCCTGGATGGATGTTATGGATGAACCAATGGTATTCTCCGATGAGGAAGAAGAACCGGTCGTTCCTGAAAAGGTCATCGAGACAGTCGTCGAAAAAGTAATCGTCAAACCGGAGACAGTCACCGAATCTTCAATAGCAGAAGACACCCAGACATCTGTGACGGTCACGACAACAACTGTGACTGAAACTATCAGCGAATCTGCAGTTTTGGAAGAACCTAAGGCCGTCGAACCCGTGAAGATACCTGAGGAGCCTAAAAAACCAGCATATGCAGGCTTGCCCGTGGATGAGTCTAGCAGCTCCTGGATGGATGTTATGGATGAACCAATGGTATTCTCCGATGAGGAGGAAGAACCAGTTGTTCCTGGAAAGATTACTGAGACAGTCGTCGAAAAAGTAATCGTCAAACCGGAGACAGTCACCGAATCTTCAGTTGCAGAAGACACCCAGAGAACTGTGACTGTTAAGACAACAACTGTGACTGAGATAATCAACGAATCTGCGCTTACTGAAAAACCAAAGGCAGTAGAGCCCAAAAAGAAGATGGAAGAGCATGTTCAAGAATCCAAATCAGAAGTTCCAGTCGATGTGCCAACTGAGCCAAATGGTGACATATCGACAACATCTACAACAGTGACAAAAACAACTACTGTGACTGAAACGATCAACACATCATTTGAGGAGCAAAGTGAAATTGAGGACAAACCAGTTTATTCTGGCTTAACACTCGAAGGTCCAATTGATACTTGGTCTAGTGTTTTGGAGGAAACAACACCAAACTCAGGAAGCGTTGCTTTTACATCAACATTGTCGGCAGATGCTCCAGAGTTTACTCCATCTTATCTAAGGAATGTATATGCTGATCAAACAAATACATTCCTTGCCAATGAGAGAGTATACAATGAATTCATCCCACGAAATAGAGTAGACCAAACAATCACAATTCAAAAGAAACCAAAGAAAGTTAAGCCAGCAAAGCGACAAAAGAAACCAGTAGACGAACCTCAAGAAATTCCAATTATACCAGCAGAACGACCATTTGTCTTGGACACTGATCAGACAGTCGAGCACAGTGTCTGGGAAAACAATCGTGATGGCAAGTCTTATGCGGATGTCTTGTTTAGTTCAGGCTTAATTAATGAAGTTCAAGGCGTTGAATCTCCCATTGTTGAACAACAAAAACCAGTCATTGTCGTAGAGCCATTGGCTAAGATTGACAAGCCAAAGGAGCAGAAGACGCAGCGAAAGCAAGAAAAGCAGAAGCCTGTGAAACAAATGGAAGAAGATTCGAGCACTGAAAAGTCGAAGCCCACAACAGAAAGTTCTAAAGAACCATCGTCGGATGAGAAGGATGCTCCTAAAGCACCTGAAGTTAGTTGGTCAGCCTTGGTTCGAAGACCTGGCGAATGGTCTGATACAACAATAACCAAAAAGGAAATTATGCAGCCTCCAAGTAAAGCAGAAGAAAAGAAACCCAAAAAAGAAGACAAAGAGGAGCGAAAATCTACAAAAACGAAAAAAGCAAAGAAGTCAAAGAAACAGGTCGAGGAACCAATTTCAACAACTTCTGAGGATGAGAAACAGGATGTCAAACCGGAAACGAAAAAAGAAACAAAGCCAATTCAACCAACAGAGCCAGTAACAAAGCCAGTGAAAGAAGAGGAATCTGCGAGCACTGGCTTTTCATGGGCATCACTTGTGAAGAGGCCAGGAGAATGGGTTGATACAACTGTAACCCACATCAAAACTGCAATTACATCATCAGTTGACAAAGTGGAAATTGAACGCAAGGAACCGGAGAAGCCAAAGAAAACTCGTCAACAAAAGAAGACCGAACGTGTTGAAGCTAAGAAACGACAAGTTACAGAGAAAGAAGAAATAGTATCTGAGCCAACTATCAAGCAAGTAACTCCAGTCGAAAGTGAACCAGAAACAATAACAACTGAAGTTCAAGTTGAAAGCAATAGCAATGCGTTCTCTTGGGCTTCTTTAGTTAAAAAGCCAGGTGACTGGGTGGATGATATTGAATCTCGCAAGAAGCCAGTTGCAGCTCCAAGAACGGAGCCGAAACCAGAACCTAAGGCCCGCAAAGAACGTAAGGCTCCCAAGTCTTACACGGAGGACAAGAAACTGCTGGAGCCTAGGACTAAAAAGGTAGTAATAACTGAGGTCTCCTCAACATCAGATGATAGTGATATTCCCGTCTCGTCTTCGTCCCCCACTCGTGATGACAAGTTAGTAACTTGGGCCAAGATCGCCAGCCAAATAGATACAATGTCAGATCTACCACCAAAAGAAAGGAAGGAAGTTAAACAAATGAAACAAGAACCAATAAAACAACAGGTTAAAATAGATCGGTCCGAAAAGAAAAGAGAAACTGTAAAGGAAAACACTCGTTATCAGGATCCGCCAATCAACTCATGGGCATCAGTTGTAACTAAACAAACCATTGACTTTATAGAAACCGAAAAGGTGGCTCCAAAGGTAGTTCCAGTTAAGAAAATAGTACCATTAAAGCCCCAGGTAATTCATGGTTCTCCAGTAACCGATGCTTTGGATGACTTCAAATGGTCAAGTATTGTTGAGAAACCTGAAGAGAAATCACACAAATCCTGGGCAGAGATGATTGATGATGGTGGCGATGATATAGTTGTCGAGCACAAATCATGGAAGGAAATAATTGAAGATGAAGTTGAAATTCCTCTCCTTGCTGAAAATGGCGACGAAGCTAACATTAACAAGATAATCGAAACCATTCAAGAATTGAAAACTGATGATTCGTCCGAGGTAACTCCCAAGGAGAAGAAGCCCGTTCCTGAACAAACAACAACAATTACCGAGAGCTTAACAATTGAACCGGAAACAGTCAGAGAATCTTCAGTAAAGGAAAGCGTCAAGACCACTGGAAGCAAGCAAAATACTGTGACCGAAACTGTCATCGAATTTGTGGTTCCAGAACAACCAACAATAAACGAGATAGTTGAAAAACCAAAGGCCGTTGAACCTGAAAAGAAACCCGAAGAGCCTAAGAAACCAGCATATGCAGGCTTGCCCGTCGATGAGTCTAGCAGCTCTTGGATGGATGTTATGGATGAACCAATGGCATTCTCCGATGAGGAAGAAGATCCAGTTGTTCCTGAAAAGATTACCGAGACAGTCGTCGAAAAAGTAATCGTCAAACCGGAGACCGTCACTGAATCTTCAATAGCAGAAGACACCCAGACAACTGTGACTGTCACGACAACAACTGTGACTGAAACTGTCAGCGAATCTGCGGTTTTGGAAGAACCTAAGGCAGTCGAACCCGTGAAGATACCCGAGGAGCCAAAGAAACCAGCATATGCAGGCTTGCCCGTAGATGAGTCTAGCAGCTCATGGATGGATGTTATGGATGAACCAATGGTATTCTCCGATGAGGAAGAAGAACCAGTTGTTCCTGAAAAGGTTACCGAGACAGTCGTCGAAAAAGTAATCGTCAAACCGGAGACAGTCACTGAATCTTCAATAGCAGAAGACACCCAGACAACTGTGACTGTCACGACAACAACTGTGACTGAAACTGTCAGCGAATCTGCGGTTTTGGAAGAACCTAAGGCAGTCGAACCCGTGAAGATACCCGAGGAGCCAAAGAAACCAGCATATGCAGGCTTGCCCGTAGATGAGTCTAGCAGCTCATGGATGGATGTTATGGATGAACCAATGGTATTCTCCGATGAGGAAGAAGAACCAGTTGTTCCTGAAAAGATTACCGAGACAGTCGTCGAAAGAGTAATCGTCAAACCGGAGACAGTCACTGAATCTTCAATAGCAGAAGACACCCAGTCAACTGTGACTGTCACGACAACAACTGTGACTGAAACTGTCAGCGAATCTGCGGTTTTGGAAGAACCTAAGGCAGTCGAACCCGTGAAGATACCCGAGGAGCCAAAGAAACCAGCATATGCAGGCTTGCCCGTAGATGAGTCTAGCAGCTCATGGATGGATGTTATGGATGAACCAATGGTATTCTCCGATGAGGAAGAAGAACCAGTTGTTCCTGAAAAGGTTACCGAGACAGTCGTCGAAAAAGTAATCGTCAAACCGGAGACAGTCACCGAATCTTCAATTGCAGAAGACACTCAGACATCTGTGACCGTCACAACAACCACTGTGACTGAAACTGTCAGCGAATCTGCGGTTTTGGAAAAACCAAACGCAGTCGAACCTGTGAAGATACCTGAGGAGCCAAAAAAACCAGCATATGCAGGCTTGCCCGTAGATGAGTCTAGCAGCTCCTGGATGGATGTTATGGATGAACCAATGGTATTCTCCGATGAGGAAGAAGAACCAGTTGTTCCTGAAAAGGTTACCGAGACAGTCGTCGAAAAAGTAATCGTCAAACCGGAGACAGTGACCGAATCTTCAATTGCAGAAGACACTCAGACAACTGTGACCGTCACGACAACCACTGTGACTGAAACTGTCAGCGAATCTGCGGTTTTGGAAGAACCTAAGGCAGTCGAACCTGTGAAGATACCTGAGGAGCCAAAGAAACCAGCATATGCAGGCTTGCCCGTAGATGAGTCTTGCAGCTCCTGGATGGATGTTATCAATGAACCAATGGTATTCTCCGATGAGGAAGAAGAACCAGTTGTTCCTGAAAAGATTACCGAGACAGTCGTCGAAAAAGTAATCGTCAAACCGGAGACAGTGACCGAATCTTCAATTGCAGAAGACACTCAGACAACTGTGACCGTCACGACAACCACTGTGACTGAAACTGTCAGCGAATCTGCGGTTTTGGAAGAACCTAAGGCAGTCGAACCCGTGAAGATACCCGAGGAGCCAAAGAAACCAGCATATGCAGGCTTGCCCGTAGATGAGTCTAGCAGCTCTTGGATGGATGTTATGGATGAACCAATGGTATTCTCCGATGAGGAAGAAGAACCAGTTGTTCCTGAAAAGGTTACCAAGACAGTCGTCGAAAAAGTAATCGTCAAACCGGAGACCGTCACTGAATCTTCAATTGCAGAAGACACCCAGACAACTGTGAATATCACGACAACAACTGTGACTGAAACTATCAGCGAATCTGCGGTTTTGGAAGAGCCTAAGCCAGTCGAAGCCGTGAAGATACCCGAGGAGTCAAAGAAACCGGCATATGCAGGCTTGCCCGTGGATGAGTCTAGCAGCTCTTGGATGGATGTTATGGATGAACCAATGGTATTCTCCGATGATGAAGAAAAACCTGTTGTTTCTGAAAAGGTTACCGAAACGGTCGTCGAAAAAGTAATCGTCAAACCGGAGACCGTCACTGAATCTTCAATTGCAGAAGACACCCAGACAACTGTGACTGTCACGACAACAACTGTGACTGAAACTATCAGTGAATCTGCGGTTCTGGAAGAACCTAAGGCAGTCGAACCCGTGAGGATACCCGAGGAGCCCAAGAAACCAGCATATGCAGGCTTGCCCGTAGATGAGTCTAGCAGCTCTTGGATGGATGTTATGGATGAACCAATGGTATTCTCCGATGATGAAGAAAAACCTGTTGTTTCTGAAAAGGTTACCGAAACGGTCGTCGAAAAAGTAATCGTCAAACCGGAGACCGTCACTGAATCTTCAATTGCAGAAGACACCCAGACAACTGTGACTGTCACGACAAGAACTGTGACTGAAACTATCAGTGAACCTGCGGTTCTGGAAGAACCTAAGGCAGTCGAACCCGTGAAGATACCCGAGGAGCCTAAGAAACCAGCATATGCAGGCTTGCCCGTCGATGATTCTAGCAGCTCCTGGATGGATGTTATGGATGAACCAATGGTATTCTCCGATGAGGAAGAAGAACCAGTTCCCGAAAAGATAACTGAGACTGTCGTCGAGAAAGTGATCATCAAACCTGAGACCATCACCAAATCTTCAATTGCGGAAGACACCCAGACTCAGACAACTGTCACGACAACTACTGTGACTGAAACTGTCAGCGAATCTTCAGTTGCAGACAAACAAAAGCCAGCTAAAGAGATTCGGGAAGAAGGCAAGAAATATGAAAAGTCAAAGGTAGCAGAACCCAAACAGTATACCAAAGTGCCGAAAAAATCTGAAGTCATTGTGAAACAACTTATCCATCCCGAAGAACCTCAAGACAGTAAGACAACGGTTGTTACTTCGACCACGGCAACTGAAACTGTTGACGATTTCGTTCATCCAAAGCAAGAAAAGGAACAGGAAAGGCAAACTAACGTATGGGAACTGAATTCGTCGTATGCAGACGTACTGAAGCACACGATGAACTTTATTGATGGTGAAAAGAAAAACGTTGAGAAAATTATAGAAATCAGCAAAACCCAGCTCAGTCCAGATATTCAAGCAACAGAAGTTGTTGAGACTGTTTCCAAAAAATCCAAAACAAAGAAAGACAAAAAGCAGAAAAGGGTAGATTTTGAAAATGAAGCTAAGACTGAAAAAGAAATAATTGTAAAACCTACCAAAGAGGAAGTTTCAACGGTTATTGAAGAAACTACTTCTACTGTGGACTTAATTCAAGGACAAAAATGGTCGGAAATGGTTGACGACGAAAGATCAAGGTTTGTTGAACAACCACAACCAGGAAGTCTGACTTCATGGTCATCAATAGTTCGACAAGGAGCTGACGAACCATTTACAAAGATTACTCAGCGAGACACCGTAGAACTTGAGGTTATTGATTCACCACCAACGACAAGTCAAGCCTTCCATCCTGAAACTGACAAGCATACTAAACAAATAACAAAGAAGTCAAAGAAATCGAAGAATGACCAGGAGCCGAAAATTATTGATGAACCTGTCACTCTTGAAGCACTTTCACCTGCTTCAGTTAATCAAGACATTCCTGTTGAAGACCTTTCATCTCATACTCAGTCGTGGTCATCTATTGTATCTAAAACTGTGGTTCATGAACCTAAAGTAATTGCACCTCCAACTCAGGAAACAAACGACAACGAGCAGCATATCTCAGCCGAAAAGACAAAGAAGCTTTCTAAAAAGGAAAAACAGATTGCTAAGGCTAAGCACGATCCAGAGCCAGCTGAAGAAGTTGTTAAGATTGCCGAAATTCTTCCTGAACAAATAGAAACGGAACCATCTGCTCAAATATCAACTCCCCAAACTCAATCATGGTCATCAATTGTATCACAAGCTATTGAAGTTACTCCATTATCGACGGAAACACATCTGTCTGACTATACAACTACAGCCGTTTCCTCCACTCATGATATTCAGGACTTTATTCACAAGGAGCAGAACTTTTCAACCATTGTGAACGAAAAATCCAAGAAGCAAAAGACTAAGAAGGAGAGGAAATTGCAGAATGTTGTTGAGGAGCCGAAACAACATAAGCAAAAGTCTAAGAAGGAAAATGAATTGCCAGAGATCAAAGCAGAAACGGTTGTCGAACAACCGATAGTCGTGATCGAACGGAAAGTTCCGGAAATTGTGAATACACAGTCTTCAACACAATCGTGGTCCTCAATTGTTTCGCAGACATCTGATAATTCAGCAGCTAACGACGTGCCCTCCACACAGGACTTCATTCGCGGAGAACAGAACTTCTCAACCATTGTAAACGATAGACCCAAAAAGCAAAAAGCAAAGAAGGATAAGAAATTGTACCTGGAACCAGAATCAGTTGTTGAGAAACCAAACATTGTTGAAGAGCTAAAGGATGTGATCGAAATGAAGGTTCCAGAAATAATCCCTACGCAATCTTCAACTCCGTCGTGGTCGTCAATTGTATCTCAAACCACTACAATTGAAACTGTCACCGAGAAGACACCTTTAGCTCCATTCAAACCAACTGAGGAGTCCATTCCTATTGCTGCAATTGAAATTGAGGAGAAATTGTCAAAGATTGAACCAGTTGTTGAGAAGCCGAAAGAAGTAATTGAACCTAAGAAAAAGTCTAAGAAGGAGAAGAAATTACCTAAGGTTCAACAGGAACCAGAACCAGTTGTTGAAGAGACGATTGTCGTTGAAGAGCCAAAGGAAGTGATAGAATCGAAGGTTCCAGAAATTGACGATACACAATCTTCAACTCAATCGTGGTCGTCAATTGTATCTCAAACAACTACAATTGAAACTGTCACCGAGAAGACACCTTTGGCTCCATTCAAACCAACTGAGGAGTCCATTCCTATTGCTGCAATTGAAATTGAGGAGAAATTTTCGAAGGTTGAACCAGTTGAGGAGCCGAAAGAAGTGATTGAACCTAAGAAAAAGTCCAAGAAGGAGAAGAAATTGCCTAAGGTTCAACAGGAACCAGAACCAGTTGTTGAAGAGACGATTGTCGTTGAAGAGCCAAAGGAAGTAATAGAATCGAAGGTTCCAGAAATTGATGATACACAATCTTCAACTCAATCGTGGTCGTCAATTGTATCTCAAACAACTACAACTGAAACTGTCACCGAGAAGACACCTTTAGCTCCATTCAAACCAACTGAGGAGTCCATTCCTATTGCTGCAATTGAAATTGAGGAGAAATTGTCGAAGGTTGAACCAGTTGAGGAGCCGAAAGAAGTGATTGAACCTAAGAAAAAGTCCAAGAAGGAGAAGAAATTGCCTAAGGTTCAACAGGAACCAGAACCAGTTGTTGAAGAGACGATTGTCGTTGAAGAGCCAAAGGAAGTGATAGAATCGAAGGTTCCAGAAATTGACGATACACAATCTTCAACTCAATCGTGGTCGTCAATTGTATCTCAAACAACTACAATTGAAACTGTCACCGAGAAGACACCTTTAGCTCCATTCAAACCAACTGAGGAGTCCATTCCTATTGCTGCAATTGAAATTGAGGAGAAATTGTCGAAGGTTGAACCAGTTGAGGAGCCGAAAGAAGTGATTGAACCTAAGAAAAAGTCCAAGAAGGAGAAGAAATTGCCTAAGGTTCAACAGGAACCAGAACCAGTTGTTGAAGAGACGATTGTCGTTGAAGAGCCAAAGGAAGTGATAGAATCGAAGGTTCCAGAAATTGACGATACACAATCTTCAACTCAATCGTGGTCGTCAATTGTATCTCAAACAACTACAATTGAAACTGTCACCGAGAAGACACCTTTAGCTCCATTCAAACCAACTGAGGAGTCCATTCCTATTGCTGCAATTGAAATTGAGGAGAAATTGTCGAAGGTTGAACCAGTTGAGGAGCCGAAAGAAGTGATTGAACCTAAGAAAAAGTCCAAGAAGGAGAAGAAATTGCCTAAGGTTCAACAGGAACCAGAACCAGTTGTTGAAGAGACGATTGTCGTTGAAGAGCCAAAGGAAGTGATAGAATCGAAGGTTCCAGAAATTGACGATACACAATCTTCAACTCAATCGTGGTCGTCAATTGTATCTCAAACAACTACAATTGAAACTGTCACCGAGAAGACACCTTTAGCTCCATTCAAACCAACTGAGGAGTCCATTCCTATTGCTGCAATTGAAATTGAGGAGAAATTGTCGAAGGTTGAACCAGTTGAGGAGCCGAAAGAAGTGATTGAACCTAAGAAAAAGTCCAAGAAGGAGAAGAAATTGCCTAAGGTTCAACAGGAACCAGAACCAGTTGTTGAAGAGACGATTGTCGTTGAAGAGCCAAAGGAAGTGATAGAATCGAAGGTTCCAGAAATTGACGATACACAATCTTCAACTCAATCGTGGTCGTCAATTGTATCTCAAACAACTACAATTGAAACTGTCACCGAGAAGACACCTTTAGCTCCATTCAAACCAACTGAGGTGTCCATTCCTATTGCTGCAATTGAAATTGAGGAGAAATTGTCGAAGGTTGAACCAGTTGAGGAGCCGAAAGAAGTGATTGAACCTAAGAAAAAGTCCAAGAAGGAGAAGAAATTGCCTAAGGTTCAACAGGAACCAGAACCAGTTGTTGAAGAGACGATTGTCGTTGAAGAGCCAAAGGAAGTGATAGAATCGAAGGTTCCAGAAATTGACGATACACAATCTTCAACTCAATCGTGGTCGTCAATTGTATCTCAAACAACTACAATTGAAACTGTCACCGAGAAGACACCTTTAGCTCCATTCAAACCAACTGAGGAGTCCATTCCTATTGCTGCAATTGAAATTGAGGAGAAATTGTCGAAGGTTGAACCAGTTGAGGAGCCGAAAGAAGTGATTGAACCTAAGAAAAAGTCCAAGAAGGAGAAGAAATTGCCTAATGTTCAACAGGAACCAGAACCAGTTGTGGAAGCGGCAATTGTCGTCGAAGAGCCAAAGGAAGTGATTGAATCGAATGTTCCAGAAATTGACGATACACAATCTTCAACTCAATCGTGGTCGTCAATTGTATCTCAAACTACTACAATTGAAACTGTCACCGAGAAGACACCTTTAGCTCCATTCAAACCAACTGAGGAGTCCATTCCTATTGCTGCAATTGAAATTGAGGAGAAATTGTCGAAGGTTGAACCAGTTGAGGAGTCGAAAGAAGTGATTGAACCTAAGAAAAAGTCCAAGAAGGAGAAAAAATTGCCTAAGGTTCAACAGGAACCAGAACCAGTTGTTGAAGAGACGATTGTCGTTGAAGAGCCAAAGGAAGTGATAGAATCGAAGGTTCCAGAAATTGACGATACACAATCTTCAACTCAATCGTGGTCGTCAATTGTATCTCAAACAACTACAATTGAAACTGTCACCGAGAAGACACCTTTAGCTCCATTCAAACCAACTGAGGAGTCCATTCCTATTGCTGCAATTGAAATTGAGGAGAAATTGTCGAAGGTTGAACCAGTTGAGGAGCCGAAAGAAGTGATTGAACCTAAGAAAAAGTCCAAGAAGGAGAAGAAATTGCCTAATGTTCAACAGGAACCAGAACCAGTTGTGGAAGCGGCAATTGTCGTCGAAGAGCCAAAGGAAGTGATTGAATCGAAGGTTCCAGAAATTGACGATACACAATCTTCAACTCAATCGTGGTCGTCAATTGTATCTCAAACAACTTCCATTGAAACTGTCACCGAGAAGACACCTTTATCTCCATTCAAACCAACTGAGGAGTCCATTTCTATTTCTGCAATTGAAACTGAGGAGAAACTCTCAAAGGTTGAACCAGTTGTTGAGGAGCCGAAAGAAGTGATTGAACCTAAGAAAAAGTCCAAGAAGGAGAAAAAATTGCCTAAGGTTCAACAGGAACCAGAACCAGTTGTGGAAGCGGCAATTGTCGTCGAAGAGCCAAAGGAAGTGATTGAATCGAAGGTTCCAGAAATTGACGATACACAATCTTCAAATCAATCGTGGTCGTCAATTGTATCTCAAACAACTACAATTGAAACTGTCACCGAGAAGACACCTTTAGCTCCATTCAAACCAACTGAGGAGTCCATTTCTATTTCTGCAATTGCAACTGAGGAGAAACTCTCAAATGTTGAACCAGTTGTTGAGGAGCCGAAAGAAGTGATTGAACCTAAGAAAAAGTCCAAGAAGGAGAAGAAATTGCCTAAGGTTCAACAGGAACCAGAACCAGTTGTGGAAGCGGCAATTGTCGTCGAAGAGCCAAAGGAAGTTATTGAATCGAAGGTTCCAGAAATTGATGATACACAATCTTCAACTCAATCGTGGTCGTCAATTGTATCTCAAACAACTACAATTGAAACTGTCACCGAGAAGACACCTTTAGCTCCATTCAAACCAACTGAGGAGTCCATTTCTATTTCTGCAATTGCAACTGAGGAGAAACTCTCAAAGGTTGATCCAGTTGTTGAGGAGCCGAAAGAAGTGATTGAACCTATGAAAAAGGCCAAGAAGGAGAAGAAATTGCCTAAGGTTCAACAGGAACCAAAACCAGTTGTGGAAGCGGCAATTATCGTCGAAGAGCCAAAGGAAGTGATTGAATCGAAGGTTCCAGAAATTGACGATACACAATCTTCAACTCAATCGTGGTCGTCAATTGTATCTCAAACAACTACAATTGAAACTGTTACCGAGAAGACACCTTTAGCTCCATTCAAACCAACTGAGGAGTCCATTTCTATTTCTTCAATTTCAACTGAGGAGAAATTGTCGAAGGTTGAACCAGTTGAGGAGCCGAAAGTGATTGAACCTAAGAAAAAGACCAAGAAGGAGAAGAAATTGCCTAAGGTTCAAGAGGAACCAGAACCAGTTGTGGAAGCGGCAATTATCGTCGAAGAGCCAAAGGAAGTGATTGAATCGAAGGTTCCAGAAATTGACGATACACAATCTTCAACTCAATCGTGGTCGTCAATTGTTTCGCAAACAATTCAAGCGGAACCCTCCTCTAATGACATACAGGACTTCATTCAGAAAGAACAGAACTTCTCAACCATTGTGAACGACAATCCTAAGAAACAAAAAACAAAGAAGGAGAAAAAATTAAAGCAGGTAGAATTTGTGGAGGATATTACTGTTGTTGTGGATCCGAAAGAACATAAGCATAAGTCCAAGAAGGAAAAGGAATTGACAGAGATCAAACATGAACCAGTACCAGTTGTTGAAAAGCCAATAGTTGTGGAAGAGCCAAGAGAAGTGATCGAACCTAAGGTTGCTGGAGCTTCTACATCGCAATCTTCAATTCACTCCTGGTCTTCAATTGTGTCTCAAGCAATTGAAGTCGCTCCATCAATTGCCGAAACACATCAATCTGAGGTGGTAACGGAAATAGTTTCCAGTGCTCCTGAAGTAGAGAAACCCACTGAAAAACCTAAAAAACCAAGGTCGAGAAAGGAACACAAACCATCCAAACCTGAACCTGTTTCAGAAGTAGTCGTTTCCAAATTGATCGACAGAGTCGAAGAACCGGAAGTGGAGGAAAAACCGCAATCTACCGAATCGAAAGATCTGTCTCCTAAGCCCATGTCTTGGTCGTCGATAGTTTCACAATCTGTTGAAGTATCTCAAATTGCTTCACAAGCACACACAATACGGGAATTCATCTCGCAGGAACAAATATTGTTGCCCGAAAAGACCTCAAAGACAAAATCCAAGGTAGAGGATGAGACGAAACCAGTGGTTAGGCATGTTCAAGAAGTAGTTAAGACGGAAACTACTGAGATTGTTGATCAAAAGAAGGAAGAAAACATTGTGGAGGAAAAACCGAAAAAGCAAAAGCCCAAAAAGGAAAAGAAGTCTGTCAAGGTAGAGCACATTCAAAAACCAGTGATTATACCTGAATTGGCACCAGAATCTACATTTGTTGTTGAGCCCACTCCATCTGACTTCAGTATTCAATTGCCAAAACCGAAACCGTCCGTTTGGTCTCAATCCGAGACTTATGCCGAAGTCGTTAAAAAGTCGGGTTTCACAGACAACACAAATATCCGATATCAGGACTCGGAACCCGATTCTCCCATCAGCATTGACTACACAGAAAATAAACCAATTTCCAGAGTCATAGAACGACCCCAAAGTTCAACTGTTGTTGTAGTTACCGAATTCCCAGATCCAATCATTCCTCCGACAGTCAGGACACCGGACGTTGAACCTGTTGAGTTAAGTGAATATCCTGAAAAGTCATTCACATTGTCTTGGAAGGAAATGATGGATGAAGAATTTAGTCCAACGGATGTAGACTTACCATCTTGGTCTTCAATTGCTCAACCCTGGGAAGCAAAGGAAGAACCTATTGAGAGAACTTCACGCACAATCAGTCGACCGATTATAGAAGTCACTGAAGTAACTAAGATCGAAGAACAGATGCAGCCGCAAGAAGAACACGGTTTCCTCGAAATAACTTCAAAGAAACGCAATCGTTCTCGGTCTCGTTCTCAGCAATCTCAAAATTCAAATGTCGAAGAAAAGCCGAAGAAGAAGAAATCAAGAAAGCCAAAAGACACCAACCAATCTAAGCCTTCAAAACCTTTCGCTGAACCAGCTTTTTCAATGGAACCTGCCAAGGATGACAACATTCAATCTTCAGCATTAATTGATAACAAAACTGAATTCACTCCCGCTCCAATACCCATAACATCGGGAATGTCGTGGGCTGCCATCGCTGCACATAATGTTCCAGAACCAGCTCAACAAATTCGTCAACTTCAAATCGAAACCAAAGAAATTGTTCTAGAAGACATTAGGAAACCAGCAATAGACAAGAAAGTAATAATACCACTTAAATTGGAAACGGATCCCAAGCCCAAGAAGACAAAGCAGAAGTCTAAGAAGAAACCTTCAAATGATATTGTTGATTTCATAAATGCTGAAAAGGAAGGCAT
The DNA here is from genome assembly GCA_035042165.1 of Drosophila kuntzei. Classification (NCBI taxonomy): domain Eukaryota; kingdom Metazoa; phylum Arthropoda; class Insecta; order Diptera; family Drosophilidae; genus Drosophila; species Drosophila kuntzei. The sequence goes on along the minus strand of JAWNLU010000472.1, from coordinate 87,784 downwards.
TCACAAATCAAAAACAACCGAACATGTTCATTTTGAAACCACCAAGCCAGTCGAGACATTGGAAGCAAGTATAACAGAACTCATTTTCAATGCTGTTGAAATTGTTGCCGAACAAGTTCCTGTTAAGCAACCAGAAACAACACTTCCATCTGAGACAATAATCGATGTGGAACCAACACCTTTAGCTCCTTTCAAAACTACTGAAGAACTAAACGCAAAGGAAATTATTTCTATTGCACAAATTGAAACTGAGGAGAAATTGCAGGAGGTTGTACCAGTAGCTGAAGAATTGACTACTGTCGAAGACCTAAAGGACGTAATCGAATCGAATGTCCCGGAAATTGTCGATACACAATCTTCAAGTCAGTCATGGTCGTCCATTGTTTCGCAAACATCATCGAATGTCGTGCCATCTCAGAACTTCATTCGCGAAGAACAGAACTTCTCAGTCATTGTGAACGATAAGCCCAAGAAGCAAAAGACAAAGAATGAGAAGAAGTTGCAACAGGTTGTACCTATTGTTGAGAAGCCCACTTTTGTTGAAGAGCCCAAAGAGTTGATCGAACCAAAGCCTTCCGAAATTGATGATACACAAACTGCAAATCAATCGTGGTCAACAATTGTATCTCAAACAACTACAACTGAAACTGTCACCGAGAAGACACCTTTAGCTCCATTCAAACCAACTGAGGAGTCCATTCCTATTGCTGCAATTGAAACTGACGAGAAACTCTCAAAGGTTGAACCAGTTGTTGAGGAGCCGAAAGAAGTGATTGAACCTAAGAAAAAGTCCAAGAAGGAGAAGAAATTACCTAAGGTTCAACAGGAACCAGAACCAGTTGTGGAAGAGGCAATTGTCGTCGAAGAGCCAAAGGAAGTGATTGAATCGAAGGTTCCAGAAATTGACGATACACAATCTTCAACTCAATCGTGGTCGTCAATTGTATCTCAAACAACTACAACTGAAACTGTCACCGAGAAGACACCTTTAGCTCCATTCAAACCAACTGAGGAGTCCATTCCTATTGCTGCAATTGAAACTGACGAGAAACTCTCAAAGGTTGAACCAGTTGTTGAGGAGCCGAAAGAAGTGATTGAACCTAAGAAAAAGTCCAAGAAGGAGAAGAAATTACCTAAGGTTCAACAGGAACCAGAACCAGTTGTGGAAGAGGCAATTGTCGTCGAAGAGCCAAAGGAAGTGATTGATTCGAAGATTCCAGAAATTGACGATACACAATCTTCAACTCAATCGTGGTCGTCAATTGTATCTCAAACCACTACAATTGAAACAGTTACCGAGAAGACACCTTTAGCCCCACTCAATCCAACTGAAGAACCAACTAAACCGGTCGAGACTGTTAAAGAAAGTGTTTCGGAACCAACCTCTGATCCCGAACCATCGATAAAGGAAACAGTTTCTGTAACACCTTTGGCTCCATTCAAAACTGATGAAATCAATATCCCTGCTTATGATTCGCAAAGTACAGCCGAAGCAGATGCATTTATATGCGAAACATCGTACTGGTCTGCTACATTGAAACCCAGTCAAAAATCAATCACAGATACTGTTGAAAAGGAAGTAATCGTTGAAGTGGAAACCAAGGAGGATGCTCCAATTACTATTGATATACCAATAGATAATAACGTTCCGGAAGTTGCAGTACAATCGCCAACCGATCAACCAACAACGTGGTCGGCAATTGTACAGACTGAAACTAAAGTATTCCCCGCTCCAGTAACTAAAGGTAATGATGAAGATGAATCTGACTTACCAGCGTGGTCCACAGTTATTGTAAGCAAAACCACAGATTTTCAAGAGCCTAAGCAACAGGTTGATCTTGAAGATGGACAAACAACAAAGACAACAACAACGACAACAACCTATGTAACAACAACCGTAACAACACACAAAGATGTAAAAACTACAGATGCGGTTGAAAACATCATTGATGAAGAACCAACATCTTATGTGTCTACTGTAGTCACATCCCATTCCAACGAACTGACAATTGAACCTGAAACCACGGAAATTGAAAGTAAACCCGCAGAGAAAGACAGTTCCAGTAAATTGGAAAATTTGGTGAGAAACCTACAACTTGAAATAACTCAACTACGTCCCAAATATGAATTGATTGAAACACAGTATCAATTATTAATGGCAAATGAACCAAAGGTAATTGAACAACCAATCCTTGAATCGCCAAATGATGAGACATTTATGGATGATTATGTGATAATTGAACCCGAAGCTGTGCCAGAGCTTAACTCTGAGATTCTTGCTTTCAATTTACATCTTGATAGGCAAACATTATTGCGTTCCATACCAGATAATGCTATTGATGAAGGTATTAATCAGTTGCATTTAGTCAAAAAGTCCCTTGAACCCGAATTAGAAACAATAATTATAGTTGAAGAAGAAAGAAATGTTGAGGAAATTGTAGAAGAGATTGAACAGGTAGAAGTAGAAAAACCCAAGACAGTAACTGAAGAGAAAACAATACTCGTTGAGAAGTCTGAACCGACAACCTCGACAACACTTGTAGAGCAGATATGCTTGCCCCAAACATTGACAGTGGAGCCCAGAAAGCCAAGTGAATTACTGTGGCATCTCAGTCAAGACGACTTCTTGAAGTTAATCAATCATCATAGACAAACGGCAGATAACGCTTATGCGTTATACAAAACTATAACGACGACAGACTTATCTAAGACGGATACGGATAGAAAAACTCAGGAAACCCAAGACGATAAGCATAAGACTGACATCATTACGGAAACTGTAGTGAAAACGACTACGATTACAGAATCAAGTAAATTGATAACTGATAACGTTGTAGATAAGACTGAACCAGAAGCATCGTCAATTGTAAACATTCCTAGCGTTGAGGTGACACCAACAACAACACCGCTTAGCAACATCGATCAGTTGCGTTTAAATCTGTACATGGATGACTGGCAAACGTCTGGCATCGATGTGGATTTATTCGATAACAGTGTCGATAGACTGAAGCGTGATGATGACGGTGTTGTCGATACAAAACTTGACAAAGACAAGAAACCCGATGATGTGAAACCAGACAATGACAATGACAAGAAGGACAAAGACGATAATGACGATGACGACGACGATGATGATGATGACGATGATGATGGGGATAAACTGACAGTGCCTGAAATTCGTAAGCCGCATGACGATGATGACAAATCAAACGACCGCGATCCTGGTAGTGGTAGCAGTGGCAATGCAACACCGACACCCGAGACAGATACAAATCAGTACGATCAGAATCGCAGTTGTTCATCGGAATATATGTCAACCGATTTGCCAGGCGGTGTAGGTCATTGGAGGGACCAAAGTACTTACTTGGCTTTAGAAGCCGAACCTCAGGTTAAAATTGAATTGGCACCAACAGTCGAGAGTAAGGAAATTGTAACAAAAACGATTGAGTTGACACCCTCAGTGTCACTTGATCAACAAAAAATGCCCTCCCCTGAAACATGTCCCCCTGTTCTATCCACAACTAACGTTGCAAATGCACTAATCCAATTGGCGAGCGCCACAACTCACACTTTGAACGCTGCTGCCAATGCGGCAGCAACGGCAACACAAGCGACAACTTTGGCGGCAACCAGCGCCATTTTGCCCGTGGCAACAGCCGTAATTAATAAGTTTGCGGCATCAACACCAACGCCGACAACACCACCAACAACACCGGAGGAGACGACACCAGTTCCGCAAGCGTTCACAGCAACAGTTGCTGTTGAGACGCCTGCAGCAACAATCACCGAAACGAAAACAACAACAACGAGCAGCGACAACGACAACAACGACTCGGTGGCGCCACAAGTTGACAACTTGTCAAATGTGATAAAACGCACAGTTGTGACAACAACAACGGTAACGACAACAACAACAACTGAAGCAGCAGGAGAGCCAGCAACAACCAGCAACAGCAATAGCACCTCAACAACTACTAAGACAACAACAACAGCTGCTGGCAATGATTTGCTAGAGCAGCAACAACAACGCCAGAAGGTGAAAATCACATTGAGCCTTCGTTTATTCATAATTCTAATATTTGCAGCTTTTGTGTGTGGTTTTGGTATTTGTTCATGGCTTTTATACGGCAATTGCTGCTCCTCCTCCACCTCCTGTTGTTGTTGTTGCGGCGCTTCAGCCCCATGTTGCCACTTAATGCCATCAGCAACAGCAAACCCTGATAATGGCCTACAATAAGGTCGAAACAAGGCGATTGCTGATTGTTGGTGGCCCTTTTGGCAGTTGCGCCGAAGCAATAACAATTAAAAAATAAAAATATTATAATTAATACTAACTTTAACCAATTGTTAATTTTTATATCTTAACTTATCTTTTGATTTTGATTAATGTTTTCTTAAAAATTATCTTTTTATGTTTTGTTACCTTAAATTGCATCCGATTCTATATTTTATGACATAAGTGTAACCGTAATAATGATTTGAGTTTATATTCTATCTACTTAGTTTTAATACTCGTTAGTTTGATTACATTGCTTATGTTCCTTACTAATTGATCTTAACCATTGTAAAACCAGAAAAAGCTACTAATAGTAGTAGATTTAACTATTACATTTACAAATAATTCAGTAAATCTAAACTAAATAAAATAAAATATTAACCAATTTGCACGTTTTAATATTTGATATCTATTTTAAATACTTTATTTGCACAGTTTTTATTTTCGAATAGGCAAAACACGCAGACATTCCCGCACACACACACAAGCACACAGGCATTCGCACTTGCACTTGCACATACATACACAAAAACGCACACACACAGATAGGAGCACAGTGCTACTCAAAAGTGTGCACCCAACACAGTTTTCAAGCAGAATATGCCCATTTGAAATTAAACAAATAGTATGTACTTATGAGTTCATTGCCTTCTGCATTGCCGCCCTGCAGATCTCGCCAAATGTTTTTTTTTCTTTTTTTTTTATTTTTGCGGCATTTTCCCTCTTTGCTATAAATAAAATTCAGCATCCATCTATATAGAGATCCATGCAATGCAGCCCCGATTTACTTACTCAAAAATATCTCAGTGCGCCAGTAAATTTTTAGTTTTAGTCTAGACCGTGAGTTCAATGCGGAATGTAATACTTTTCACATTTACAATAGTTTTGTTAAATTCAAATAAATTAAATACGAAAATCTGTGTTCAAAACAATACAACAATATTTGTGCATAGTAAGTGTGTGTATTTTGCATTCAAGTGTGAAAATTATAGAAAGAGTCAAAGTAAGAAATTCTTCAATTGAAAAAGTTTTTAGTTTTGTGTACACTGTACCCCAAAAATACACAATGAAAAATAATTTTTTTAATTCTGAAAAATATAAATAGGAAGTAGATATCATTGTTCATAAAAATAAATATATGCAATATATAGGTAACATAAGATATATGTTTATCTGACCTTTCAGAGATTTTTCAGCTTTGTAGCTGAAATAATAGATATGTATTTTTACTAAAGTTATATTAAAATATTATACTTAATTTTTTATTTAGAAACTTTATTCTTATGTGATATATGCAATTTATAAAGAGGTCAGCCGAACTAGATAAATTTATGCTTTTAAACGCTTCATTCTTTCAGTATTGTATCTTTAACATTTTTATAATGATTGCATATGAAATCCTGAAGCTTCTTTTGTCTTAAATATTTTATTTAGGCAGTATCTTAAAAACAGAAGTGTCCTATCAGAATAGTTCAACAATAATTAAGAATACAGGTGTATGTTTGTGTATTAATGTGCGTAATCATGTGAGTACAAATATGTAAGCATATGTACATATTTGCTGCATAAAAAAATTATAGTTCGCTATATGTCTCAGTGAGAATACTATTCAAATTATTTTTATAAAGTTTTTGCTCCGATTTGAAGCTTGAGTTGTGCAAGCTATTAAATTATATTAATTTATTATACATTTTTAAGTTTCTTATTTTTATAGTTTATTTAAATATTTTTTTTTATAGTTTATCTAAATATATTAGGATGCTAACTTTTATCGCTAGGGACTTTCGCATTTGGTGCTTTTGTCTATCTGCTGTCTTTTCGCCAAATTCATTTATATGCCGCCCATATAATAACTAAGATATATATGTTTTATATATGTTTACTTTAAAATATATATATGCGCATGTGTTAAAGCAGTTAATTAAATTAATTTTAAGCTAAGTTATTTTCAATTATGCATTGCCTATCCTAATATATGGCTGACTGCATTGCATCCCAATTTAAAATGAAATATGTTATACACTTTGTTCGATGTGTAAATATGCTGTAACTGTATAGAAGCCGGCAACAAATATTTACAGAAAAAATAGAAAAAAAAATGAGCAATGTTTACTTTTATTAACAAATTATTAATATTCCTTCCCCCACCAAAAAAAAAAAATAAACACTTGTGTTGCACAATGCAATATTATAGGAATTAATTACACAAGAACTCGACGAACTGCTACAATCGCTCTCAACCGTCGAGGATGGCATTGGAAATATGAACTACAGTAGCTTGGAGGGCATGCTACAGGGATTGAAGGTAATAATCCAATGATTAAGATACTTTTATAAAGAATTGTATAGCAATCTAACAAAAGAATTGTTTGGATGCACGTGTTCAGCAATCTTTTAACAACAATATTTAGTAGATACTTGTATTATTTATTGACTTGTACTCACACTGTAAATATAGTTAATTAATTGATTTTTGAAACGATTAATGGATGCTGGCGTGTGTCACATAAATTAAATAACACAATCGCATCATTCCATAAAACAATCGTACATTTCTTATAGATTTCGATCTCGAATTATCTATAGATAGAATAGAATACATAGTTGAGTATTAGAATTTGTAGTATTTACAAGTGGTCGAACCTTTTACTGTCTCACAAAAATTATTTTTTATTAAAGGCTAAACAACATTTTGAAAATATCAGTTTTTGTTTTTGTCAAGTTTTGACAAAGTTTGTGTTAAATGAATCGTTTTTTGCCCGATGCACAGCTAATCCAAGACAATCTGGAAGTACATGAGAAGGAAGCACGCAACCTCAAGGAACAAGCAAAGGCTTTGCCCACAGATCCTGGAACAGAGCGTCTGTTAAACGAGACTGCAGATCGCATTGATCTTCTGTTGAGGCGGACACAGCAAGGCATCACCATGATAGCCGTAAGTTAAGAGATTCCTCATCATTTTTATCAGTTCAATTATAAAATGAAATCTTATTTTTAGAACGCTATGCATGGCCAGAAGAAGCGGGAGCAGGAGATTGATGAATATCAGCAGCATTTGTTGGAGTTGGAGCGCTGGATCAACGATGTCTCCGCCGAGTTGGCCTCGTTTGAGACCACAACAGAGAGCAGCACCGATGAACAGATCTTGAAGTCCCAAGTTGAACGCAGTCAACAATTGTTGCGCACTTTGAAGGAACGGCAACAGTCCATGGATGATTTGGTTGAGCAGACACGTCAGCTGCAAAGTCAACCCGATGTGGCACCCCTCGCAGATACCCTAATGGAGCAACTGCAGAGCATCATCATCATATTGCGGGAACAGATCACAGTGGCCACCACACGCATCTTTACGATCGAGAAACGCATCGTGGAGTTGCGCAAAGCAAAGATCGATGATGCACAGCGTCAACGTGTGCTCGAGGATGCCAAAATTCAACCGCCAATCAGCACAACTGCAGCTCCAGAATCGATAGAATCCAATGAGAATACAATTGACTCCAGTTCCATGCCAGAGGAGGAGATTAAACCAACTGGCATTTATGTGGAGACGCAGACATCCTTCAGCTTGCAGCAGCCAGAGATTCCAGTCCAGACTCAACCGCAGATAACCACAAGCAATGTGGAGGCACAGACAAGCTTCCGGGAAGCGTTGCCCGTTGAAACCGCTGAAGTGGCACTGCAAACATTGAAGGAGCGTCAACCAACTGAGAATATAATGGTTACGCAGACACTGCAACATGGACAGGAGACAATACAGATTGACACCACGTTGAACAAGAATGTCGATGATCCACCAGAGGATGTGGAAATCGAGGCACGTTACCATCAGCAGCCCAGAGGAGATGTAGATCGGGCCACCGAATTAATATTGAAGAATGTGCCTCAAGCATTTGAGACGACATTCGTGGAACCAGATGAAACGACAACCGAGGTGGTTGTTGGACCTGATGGCACCAAGCATATTCTGGTGAAGAAGATCACAACTCGAACACGTCAACAAATTGTGCAACAACAGCAAATAAGCTCGATTGAAACTGTCAGCGATGCCGATGGCAATATTGAGGTGACTTCAACTGGCCAAATCAATCTGGAGAATGTGCAGCACACGGATACCGTAGCTGATCCAAAGGAGAGCAGTTATCGCACCGTGGTGACGCAACAAACGAGGGGAACAATCTTGGACGGCTCTCAGCCGGAAACGGTGATCGTCAGTGAATTCGAAACGGAACCGATTGTTGAACAATACGAGCAACTCCTTAGTCCCGATGTGGATGGTAAATTGCAACCATTCCGTGCCGCAGCTGGACAGTCGGATGTGGAGACACATGGCAGCATACGCACCGTAATGCAACAGACGACCCGTAAAGTTATACGCAAGACCCGTAAGATAATCAAACATGTTGTGATTATCAATGGCAAGGAGCACATAACCGAGGAGATTGTCGAGGAGCCCGAGGAGATTGAGATAACCGAAGAGGAGACATCGCCACATGTGAATATCAACATTGTGCGCACGGTGAATGGTAAAGAGGTGAGCGAGGAGGAGTTCCAAAGGATGATGCAGGAGCCGGGTGTCCTCATCGAAGAAGTTGCAACGGACCTGTCCCAATCCGAGACAGTCGAGCCGCAGCAACAGGTATTTGATATTGAGTCTATCAACATCAGCACCACAACAACAACTACACCACAACAACAACCAGAACAACAACAACAACAACTAGAACAACAACTCGATACAGCACCTACAACAACAACAACAACAAAAGTAACAACAACAACAACATCTGAAACGATTAAAGAAGCACCTGTAGAATTGACAGCACCTCAAGTAGACATTGAAGAAATCGTAGAAGTTGCAACTACCAGTCCCGTTCATGTTACAGCAGCGACAGTAACAACAACAACTACAACAACAGCAACAACAATCACAGCAACAACAATACCTACTCAAATAACAACAACAACAGAGACGGAGATTGAACCTTTGGTAGAAGATATCAATGAAATTTGGCCCTTGGAACATCATCTGCAATCCACAAACATTGATTTCTCGCAGCATGAAACAACAACTCCCATACGACAAGCAGCTGGAGCATCTCCCAGAGATGCATCCATGCCTGTAGATACCATTTGGCCAACAAGTCCAGAAACTGGCAACTCCGTCTCACTTGAGTCCTATGAATTTGAGCCAACATCTCCGAGAGCCGAGACTGAAGAACCTAGAACTGAGACTGCACCTTCTGTCACAAAGGAACCAACTAAAACTGAAGCCTTCCTTGAAGCGGAAAAAGCACAAGCTGAGCCTGCAAAGGAACAGCAACAAGCTGTGAAGGAAGAACCTCAGACATCTCAAGTAATTGAAGTCGTCGAGGAACAGCCTCAGACATCGCAAGCAAAATCCCAAATAGAGCCTGCAATTGTTGACCAGAAGTTGCCACAATCGGATCTCCGGGTTGCCACACAACTGTTCATCTCTGGCGAGGCAGCTGACTCGGAATCTCCCCGCAAAACCTATCAGATTACAGCCCCATCCGTGGAAGCCCCCGGAGTGGGAGTACTCAAGGTGGCGATGGGAGCGACATCGGATGTAGCTGAAGCTGCCAGTCAACTGCCTGGTAAGGTCACCATGTCCATTGTAGAGACTGTAACTCGTGACGATGATGCGACCACGAAGCGAAGTCGAAAGAAAAAGAAGAGAAGAGATGCAGAGCCGATTGAAGAGCAAACACAAAACAAGACTGAAACTAAAGTGGAGACAGTTCCCGAACCCGAATCCGTAGCTGAACCCGAACCTGAACCGATTGCCGTTTCCGATATCGAAGCGCAGTCTGTACATGAAACTGGCTACGAGGCAGAAGAGAAGACGCTGGCCGATGATAATGATAATGATGACTCCTCTGATTCCAAGAAGAAGCGCCGCAAGAAGAAGAAGCAAAAGGAAAAGGCCGAGGAGGAGGATTCACATGCTCCCATCTCATCCGATAATTCGCCACGTGATAACAGCGCCAGCATCGAATCCGAGGGTAAAGTGCGACACGAATCGATTGTGGAGATCAGCGCTGAGAGTGACTTGTCCAGCATGGATATTGATACGTCCGTCAAGGTGATTGAGGATGCGGTTATCAGCTCACCCTCGGAATCACCACGGAATCCCATCACTGAGCTGGTTATTCCCACTGAAGTTGTTGAACTCGCTTTGGTTGAAGATGTGGAACAGCAGACGACACCACGTGCTCCCACTCCCAGTGCTGTTGAGGTTGAGCACGAGATTAAATCCTCACAGACTTCACCACAGCATCAACCCCAACTGGATGAGACGGCGGTGCAAACGAGTCTCGATATCCATCCGGATAATCAGGAGAATGAATCGCAAACTCTCATTGTGGAAATCAGCGAGACCGAAGCTCAGACAACGCCACGTGCCCAAGATGAGCAGCCTGAGCCCGTCCAGATGTCCACCACAGAGATTCAAACCGATGTCAGTGGTCAACCCCGGGAAACTGTGGAGATTTCCAGTCAAACCATTGTGACGACCACCATTGAAAAGGAGCTGCAAACAACGCCCAGAGAATCTCCGAGAGAAACTGAACCCAAGAGTGATGAAGTCGTTCCAGCTCTCGTCACGGATCTAGTCAAGGATATGACCATTGATTTGCCAGTTCCCACAGCGGAGCAATCGACATTCACGGAAGTAACCTCGACAACTGAGACACAGATGCAGACAATGACACCGGAGCCGCCAATGGAGTTGATTGCCAACACTGTGGAACCAGTTGAAGTGAGTGATGTTGTGGTGCAAACCACCCCAAGGGAGGAAGCACAGCCAGTGTCCCTTGAAGACAGTTCCCTGACCACGACTTCCATTTCGGAACCCTACGAGTTGGAGGTGAGAACCACAGTGGCCATACCCGCGGATTCAGATGCATCCTTGGTGGAGCCTACGCTCTACGAATACACACAGACCATGGAGCTGCCCAAGCCGGAAAAGCCAAGCAGAAAGGGCAAGAAGAAAGCAAAGGGTCTCCCCGAACCCAAAACCACTTCCGAGGTGGATCCACAAATCAGCGTAACCGTTGAAATTGCACCTGAACTGCTTTCCGAATCTGGCATTGTGGTGTCAACCAATCAGGAAATTGAAGAGGTGCCTCAAACGGAAGATCCCTTGAAGCCTCAACGTGTCCAGCTGCAAATCACAAAGACAACTGTCTACGATGAGTATCCAGATCTTCCGGTGCACATCGTCGAGCAGAACAAGGTGAGCATCGAGCAACAAAGCGGAGGAGGAGGAAAGTCACGCACTGGACCCACTTCATCAGTGACCATTGAGGAGGTTTCTTCACCCACCGAGGAGCTCATTGTGCCCATTACACCTGGACCCGATGTCAACCAACAACAGATCTGGGTTAGTCCCACAAGCAGTGTGAATGTGGAGAAATCTCCGACTCCGATGGGTGCTTCTCAAGCGTTGATCGTGAGCGAGAGTCTGCAGCTTTATCCGGGTAAACCGCAAGTCCTCTGGACAGAGACAAAGGAAGCTATCGACAATCGCATTCGGCACCTGAAGCAAGCGACGCCCCAGCAACAAACGCCTTTGAGTGATGTACTCCATTTGGCAACGCTCTCTGAGCAGATTAAACAGGTGCCAACGGAACAACGGCTGGAGGAGGTCAACGACGGGCTGAGATCCTTGGATGACGCCATACGCAGTGGGCATAAAACCATAATACACACCACTGTCATTACGGTCATTGAGAAGGTCTCGACCTGGCTGGAAACCATTGAGTATCGTGTCTATTTGATACGTCAAAACTCCAATGAAGGCCCCTCCGATGAGAAGTTGAACAATTACACATTGTTGAATGAGGAATTGGACACCATTAAGGAAAATTTGAATACCATGGAGGATATGTTGACGGCAGTCGATAAATCGACATCTGAGGAGCTGTTCCAATGCGTGGACACGCTCAAGGAGCACGTGGATGCAGTGAAGCAAGTGACACAGCAGAATCAGGCTCAGGATAGCAAGGATCTCGACAAGTGGCATAACTTTGAGTTGCTCTATCGGGAAGTCACCATCATGTTGGAGCAGCTACAGATTCGCTATGAGCAGGCTACAAATCAGGAGCATCCGCTCTCGGTGAAGCTAGCGATGCTCAATGAGCTGGAGCAACAACATGCGGGATCCCAACAACAACTGGGAGAGCTCCTGCAGAGTGCACGCTTCTTCCAGCGCGATTTTCCGGGCAAGAAAATGCCCCAGGATATTCACAGTGTCTACGAGACGAGCATGAATATTGGGAACAACATCGAAGCGGAGCGGGATCGTCTGCTCCAGCTGCAATCCCTGGCCGAGGAGTACGAGCAGACACTGAAGGAGTTCACCAACATTACAGTACTAGCCGACAAGATGGTGGAGAGTCCAATTGTGTCCAGTTCGCTGGAACTGCTGAACAACGAGGTGCAAAAGCAGCGCAAGTTCTTTGTCAATCTGAGTCATTGTCGGGCCATGCTCGAGTCCCTGGAGGAGAACATTGACAGTGAGACGCGGGAGAAGCACTCGGAACTGCACAAGGAACTCTACCAGAGAGCGACCCAATTGTTGGAGCGCGCCTCGGAGCGATCCTCGAAGCTGGTGCAGGCTGCTTCCCGCTGGACAGTGCTCGAGAAGGGAATGCGGGATGAGTTGCAATGGTTGCAGGTGGCACAACAACGTGTCCCGGATCTCTCGGCGGTTACCTCAGCCGATTATGATCAATATGCGACACTCTATCAATCCCTGAGCAATGACATCTCCCATCATTACGTGAAAATGACGCAAATCTCGGGAATAGCCAATAAACTGCAACAACTCGTGCAGGCTCCCAATCTCGTGGAGGAAACGAACGAGGCATTGATTGTGCTTCTCAAGCTGCGCGAGGAGGTTGCTCTCTATCTGCATCGCCTGCTGATCTTCAAGGAGATCTGGGTGCAGTACGAACAGCAGACGGACAAAATGGAGGCATTTGTGAGGGAGGCGGAACACGAATTGCGACAGATTCAAATCCCATCGAAGCCCACGGAGGAGCCCATACCACATATCCGACAATTCTGGGAGATTAAGGCACGCTTCGAGCTCCACAACAACATACGCAATGATGCGGGACACAGTCTGGAGAAATCCCTGCAGGTAATCCCACTGGCCGATGAGATGCTGCAGCGTCAGTTCCATGCCCAGCTGGAGGATCGCTGGCAAGCCGTTGCCCAGGCCATTGAGCTCATCCAGCATAATATCGTGGAGTGTCTGTCCTCGGAGGATATGCCACCCGACGAGAAACTGAAGCTGGTCGAACGGGAGTTGCAGGAGATCTATCTGACCATGACCAGCATGAAGGGAGTCATCAAGAACGAGGAGGAGCTCAGTCTTTATATCGAGCGAGTTCAAGTGCTCCGCACACGCGTTGGCTTCATTGGCAACGAACTGGGCCGGATTGGACTCCAGGAGCCTGCGATTGAGCCCGAAAAGGTTGGCGAACTCTTCGCTCTCTCCCACAAGATAACGACACAAATTGCCGAGGAACTGGAGTTCGCTTCCGTGCTACGGGATCAACTCCAGGCCATCCACGAGGGCATCAGCAATCAACGCAAGCATCAGGCCAAAATCTCAGTTATCCTCGATGAATGCGAATCCGCAGAGCGTCAAGGAGCCGATGTCATTGAAAAAGCCGTCGCCGATTGTCAGGCGGCGGGTGAGGAACTCGTTGCCAGCTGGCAGGAAATAATGCGTATACGCCAGATGCTCCACACGCTGCCGATGCGTCTCAAGATGTCCGTGTCTCCCGTGAAGCTGGAACGTGACATTTCCCAGCTGCAAGATGATCATGCCTTCCTCGAGAGCAAGTGCACCAACATTATGGCCATCTTACGTAACCGATTGGCAATGTGGCTACGCTACGAACGTCAATTGGAACTGGTTCATGGCTCCGTGCAGGAAACGGACTTCATGATGGAACTGATTCGTGTCCATGGCCAGGTTGACTATGAACGCCTGCGCAAGGCCACCGAGAGATTGGAGGTAAGTTCTCAGATACATTTATGATATATGTACATATTTTTGAATAGGTCAAAACACCTGACTACCTGCTCAGCATACAGAGATATGCGCATGAACAGACGTGTTCGCAATAATATGAACAACCCTCGTAAAAAAGACTTAAAAAAGAGCAAGAAAAAACATTATATTATTTTTTTTACGCATAGAAATTCATTTATTTTATTATTATTATATTTATCCATTTTACATTTTTAATGTTTATTTCGTAATATTAAAATTAAAATTTTTATTCAAAGTTTTCAAAATATTCCTTATTTAAAAATAAATTATTTCGGGTATTCTGTTTTATTGCTTACAAAAAATTCCATAAACCAAAGTTTAACTTAAAACTTAAATGTTATATTTTAAAATATTTGTTTTTCATTATTATTTCGAAAAGTTTTCTATGTTTATCGTCTTATCTGCGCTGCTGTCTGAAAAACGCTATAAAAACCGCACGCGTTTTCTGCCTGCGCTCAGTTAAACGCGCGCCTTCAAATCTTTCACAACACATCTGTTGTCGTTAGCGAAAAATAAATAAAACAACTTCAGCATGAATCTGTATTATTTATATTAATTATTTTATGCTGATCTCAGTTCTGTGTTGTTTTAAAAACGCTACAAAACCGCACGCGTTTTTCATTTTGTTTTTAAACGCGCGCAGTTCAACGCCAAGCCGTTATTTTAAAAGTAAATAAAGAAGAAAAATACAAAAAGCTTTTCGAGCAGCTGCAAAGTTTAGTAAATGTAGGAAAGCTTTGACGCAAAGCTTTCTCACACGTTGCGTTACGTTTCGTTTTGTGTTGCGGGCTCAGTTGACGTTAGCTTCGAAACGCGCGCATATCGTCGCGATAATAGTCGCTCCAAACAAAATATTTAATTAATCTCGGGCGCTCTCTCACTCTCTTTATCTTCCACTCTCTCTGTCTCTTGCTGTCGCAGGGTTTGGCTGGCGATCTGCATAATCGAGAGCAATTACTCGATGAGCTAAAAGGCGCCGCGAAACCGTTAATCGAAAGCTGTGATGTTCAGATAGTTGAACAAATTGAATCGGCCGTACAGGATGCGGTAGTTGCCTGGAATGATACCACCGATAATCTGCAACAGCTTTGCACACGCTATCAGCGAGCCGTTGAGCTTTGGGATAAATATCGTAACGCCTCGGCGGCGGTCACGAGCTGCATTGAACAGCAAATGGATAGCGTCAAGTCGCTGGAGCAGCCCTTGGATTCCATGCAACAACATGCCAAGGTGAGTACACAGAAAGAAATATTATTCGAAAATTCAAGATTGCATTTTTTGAAAATAGCAATTTTTTTTTTTAATTATGTATTTAAAATATAAATAAATTAAAATATTTGATTCAAGTCAAAAAATATTATCAAAATAATTATTCGAAAATTCAAGTTTAAATTTGTTGATTTTAGCAAATATTTTTTTTAGTTTGAATATAAATTTTTAGTTATATATAAATAAATTAAAATATTTGATTGAAGTAAAAAAATTAGCTTATCAAAATTATTATTCGCAAATTCACGTTTAAATTTTTGGATTTAAGAATGTATTTTTTAAGTATATATTTAAAATATAATTATATTAAAATTGTTGATTGAAGTAAATTCTTTAATCAAAATATTTGCTTGTACGTCAAACAAATATTTCCCACTCAATTTAAGAAACTCCAAAATCACCGAACTTTTTTTATTCTGTGTAACGATTGCTATTATGGAGTGGGAGGGATGTTTGTTCTACTTCCATTAATCACCATTTGATTTTGGCGGCAAAAAGAAAGGAAATCAAAACAAAAGTGTAGAAGTAGAAGTAACGACAGCGTTTAATTACCATCCTTTTGACCGACAATAGCAGGCAGTAATTACATTGATTTTCAGGCGTAACACTCGGCCCAATCAATTTTGGGCGCGTCACTGTAATCGCTGGTAATAGCCACCATGTGGAGTAACTTGGCTGTAAATACATACATACATATGTACATACAAATGTCCATGTACATATGTATGTGCCTTGTTTGTGTCATAAATTATTTTGTTTGACACAAATAGACAGATAGTTGAGGGTAAAGCGGGGGGAACATTTTCGAGTTCGTTTCGATTTTATGGTTTTTATTTGCTTTAAAAATTAACGCATAGTTTTGTTATTTATATTTATTGATCATTAGGGTCATTATAAGAGGCCAGCAACAACAAAAAAAAACAAGCATACATTGTAATAATTATTTTTCCAACTGTCGCTTCACACGACGAAGTTTATCAACCCGGGAGAGTCGTAAGCTCCATATTTATATAGCTGCTTTATCTCTCGCCACAGTCGAAAATATAAACAAAACAAAAAATAATGCCTAAAAATTACTTATATAGGAATATCACATACATTAACACATTCCTGCCCTAAGCCTGTCCGAACTAAAGATAAATGTAAAATGTATTTCTTCATTTTTGGTCTCTTAAATTTTGAAGGTCATCGCTAAGCGTTTGTTTGCTTACTCTACTATTTGTAGTTGTTGTTGTTGTGATAAAGCATGAATATTTTACAGATGATATCATAGGGCATTATTCAACATGCGTCGAGTTGCCCTTTCAGATCTGATTATGTATATGCACTGAGCTCGTTATTTAAATAGATCTTTTCTAGCTGCGGGCGACCTGTTTTCTAAATTGAATACGTAAATGAAAATGAAAATGAAAGTGCACTCGTCGTGCTAATTACGTATTGAAATGGGAACGACGAGAACAAGAGTAGAGGCAATTGATAAGACCCATTACGGGGGGACTGACTGACCCGACCGGCTTAAGCTAAATATAAATATAAATGACATTTGCTATTCGCTCTAAAGCATCGACATGTCTTTAAATCTTAAAAGAATAACTAAATGTTGTTCTTACAGATAGTTCCTTAAGCTATATCATAGATAAATAAAGAGATAGTAGTAGTTTTTTTAGATATAACTTTATCAAAATCTAGCACAATAAAATGGAAATAGTGGATATAAGTACATATATTTATATTAGAGTAATTCTAATTTAAATCATTATTTTAATTGAATTTAAAATTGTATAAAAAAAACATTTTATATTAACTTATTTCAATTTCAAATTCTAATATATGATTAAATATTATATATTGATACAATTTTAATAAATTCAGTAAATACCAATAATTCTTTAACATGAATTTAGAAAAACGAAAAATTCTATTAATCGAATTGACAATTTTATAATAATTTTTTAATATTAAAAAAAACAACTTTTTTAATTTTAAATGCTGATAAATGCTTAAATATTCTATATTGATACAATTTAAATAAATTTTGTAAATACCAAAAATTATATAAATGATATATATGGAAACTTAATCTAACTAACTAACTTTCTTTTAACCAGGTCTGTCAAGACAATCTCACCACCCAGAATGACCGGCTGTTGGAGCTGCGCGATATTGTGGCCAAAATAGCCAGCGATGTTGGCCTAGATGCGTCATCATTGATGCAAGGCGAATTGGATGCGTTGGGTCAGCGTTTGGCCGAGTGTAAGGATGCGATAACAACGCTGGCGAATGTGGCCGAGACACAAGATAAAGAACGGAAGCAGCTCGATAAGGAGGTGACACAGGCCAAGGTTTACTTCAACAATGTGCAGCAGGTGAGTGCAACCAACTGACTGAACTACGAGAGAGAGACACATGTAAATATGTATGTCTATTCCATGACATCTATCGATTAGAAAGTCCGACTGATTTGCATATGTTAGGGGGTTAGCGTGTGGAAATTCCCATACGGGTGACAACAACAGCAATAGTAACAACAACAACAACAACAAATGTGGAAACAACAATGAAAAACAAAAAAAAAAGGAACCGGCAACTGTATGTTAATCCAAAACGAAGGACATGCTATTTTAAGTGGGTTAAAAGTGGAAAAACTTTCGCTCCTCAAACGTGTTAGAACCCCAAACACCTTAACATGAGCCACATTGGTTCTTGCATGTACATATGTATATAGCTTCATTATGGTCATTATTGATTGACGAGAATCGTGAATATATAATATATATATTGTGGGAGCTTCTTGTGTGCAGGCATATTAAATTTCCATTGACAAAGCCGGGACCAAATGAATATTTAATAAAGTACGCCGTTATATAGACATTCATTCAGTCAGTCAGTCTGACAATGTGTCAATCTGTCGCTCTGTCAATCGTATGTACGAGAATGTGCACTCACATGTTCCAAATTGTTTAAAAATTTATGATTGAATATATTTGTAGCTACGTTAACAAATAATACTCAACAGTATATGGGTTAATCAATCGGTTGTGTAGTCAATCAATCAATCAGTCTTAGCTAAAAAATATTCTTACTGAAAGAAGCAGTTGGTCAATCAGACTCTTAACTATGCTAACTTTCAGATAACATTTTTCAAGCTAAAAGTAGAGTCACTCCTTAGTCAATCAATCTGCCCATCAGTCAATTATTGAATCAGTCAATCAAATATGCACACACGTTTTAAACTTTTCAACTCTGCGTTGAATGTCAATGTTAATTTTTACTCAAGTAAAATTCATAGTGGAATAAGTACTCGGTCTACCTGTCAATCAGCCTGTCAATCAATCTGCCAGTGTGCTAATGATTGAAATAGCCTTTTGACTAAATTAATTTCTTGACAAATATTGTTCAAACTGAACTAATGACTGAATATTATTTTATAAATTTTTACATCTATTAGTATAAATAGTTTTTATATTGAATGAATCGGTCAATCAGTCAAATAACGCATGATTGAATACTTAATATGTATTTATTTATTCACTAAAAATAGTCGGCAAAAGGAAAATTAAGTGTTAAGAAAATTGAATTAAAATTTAACTAAAAATTATTTTAAAAATTAAATTAATAATTCATTTATTTAATTGATCATTTTAATTGATCCAACATTTGTTGCAAGGATTGAGAAAAAACCTAGAAAACTTAAATAATACGCAAGTTAAAATTAAAATGTTGGCATAGAAATTCTTTGTTAACAACTCTCTTTAAAGTTTACTTTTGGGATTTGTAATTGTTTGACTTTCTCGCGCATGCTTGCCCCACTGTGCGCGCATTTGAAATTCACATTGCTAACCAGTCGTCCCCTCTTTGCCCCTTCTCCCTGCTGGGTGGCCAGACAGTTGAACAGTTGAACAACGAGCTGCGTTTGTGTTGTTTGCATGAGGTCATTGCCAGCTGGCGGAAAGAGTTGCAGTTGCAAGGTTGTTGTTGTTGTGCGTTGTTGTCGTGTTGTTGTTGTTGGCACATTGTGGAAGCCATGCAGTGGTAACTGGAGACTTTATGGTTATTAGGGTCATGCTAATTAGCCAAGCACAAAACGTGGCCACCTGTCTGACAAACTTGTCGCTAACAAATCTGTCA
The DNA here is from genome assembly GCA_035042165.1 of Drosophila kuntzei. Lineage (NCBI taxonomy): Eukaryota > Metazoa > Arthropoda > Insecta > Diptera > Drosophilidae > Drosophila > Drosophila kuntzei. The sequence continues at coordinate 68,021 of JAWNLU010000472.1, read as the reverse complement.
ATATTCGCATTGCGTTTCAATTGCAGGACATTTCACGTGGTGAACCGCAGACGCCCAAGGAGAGCGAGGAGCAATTGGCGGCATTGCGTGCCCATTTGCAGACTCTTGCCCGCACCGAGGAGCAACTGCGTCAGCTGCGTGAGCGGCAGCAGAACAACAATCATGTCTTGGCACCGTCGGATGCGAATGCCGCTGATGATAGCATCTTGGAAGTGCTGGCCATGTGGCAGAAGATATTCCAGGATACGTTCCAGGAGTATCATCGCTTGTCCACTCGCCTCGCAAGGACACAAAACAGCTCGGAGGCATTGCGCTTGTGGCGTCAATATCTACAGCATGTGCAATCCTTCCTGGCCTGTGCAATACCCGAGGATTACAGCAGTCTCCGGGAGCAGCAGCAACTGTGTGCCATTCACCAGAATCTGTTGATCTCACAGCAGAGTGTGCTCTCCGAGACGCCACTGGAATCGGAGCTGTCCGAGCAGTACAAAGCGTTGACGAATCTCCATAACGAAACGCTCTCGAGGATCATGCAACGCAATGATGAACTGGAGCGTCGAGTGAGCGGTTGGAACACCTATCGCCAGCAGTTGGCATCCCTGCTCGACTGGCTGCGTCAACGGGAGGCGGAAAGGAACGCACTCCAATTGCGCTACATTCATCTGAAGCGAGTGCCACATCTGAAGGCGCGTCTGGATGCACTGCTCCTGCAACTGTCGAGGGGAGAGCAACAAAGTGCTGCTCTGAAGGCACAGCAGCAACAGTTGCTGATGTACTGTGATGATGCACTGGCCACTGCCATGCGTATGGAACAGGCGAGCATCAATCAGAGGATTAGCAATCTCCGTGCTGCACTCGAGACGTGGCAGAATTTCCTGAAGCGCATCAAACAACTGTCGGAGTCGTATGAGCAGCGTGTCCAGCAACTGCAGATGGAGTTTGAGAAGGTTCAGCAATTGCTGGACATTGATACACTGCCCACACAGCCGGCGGAGATTGAGCAGCGTCTGGGGGCATTGCGAGCACAGCGCGTCCAATTGGCAGCTCAAGCTCCGGCGCTGGAGAGTCTCACCGTCAGCCAGGAGGAGCTGAAGGAGTGCATCAGTCCGCACGACATGAAGGCCATCCGGCAGCGAAGTTTCCTGCTCTGGCAACAGCACGCGGATCTCGATTATCAACTCTCGGTGCTCATCAATTCGATTGAGGAGCGTCTCTCACTGCTGTCCAATTACCAGACACGTTATGCCCGCATCTCCCAATGGCTGCGCACCCTCGAGGATCGTGTGGAACGGGATGCCGATGTGGCCGCCATGTCCAATCCCGAACAGGCAGCCAAGCAGCTGGAGCAACAGGTCAATGGTGAACTTCAATTGCGGGACAAGGAGCGGGAATGGTTGCTGTCGACGAGTCGGGAACTCCTAGCGCTCTATGCGGATGCAACGCCCCAATCCCAGGAGGTTCGTTCCCAGGTGCAGCAACAAAGTGACGCCCTCATCGATCGTTGGAATCGCTTGAGGTTCCTCTGCAAGCAGCGTGCCACAAAGATTGGCGAACTGAAGCAGACACTGTTGCGTCTGGAGGAGCGCATTGCCCTGATCCGTGCCTGGCTCTTTGAGGTGGAATCCCAGCTGGACAAACCGTTGAGCTTCGAGAGCTACACGCCGAATGTGATCGAAGCGAAGCTGCATGAACACGAGCAAATCCAGAGATCGATTGAGCATCATAGCAGCAATGTTGGTGAGGTACTCAACCTGGTCGAGATGCTGCTCAATGATGCGGACAGTTGGCGCACCCAGGTCAACACAACGGGTCTCGCATCATCTGCCCAAAATCTCGAGCAACGCTGGAAGAACGTGTGCAGTCAATCCGCGGATCGCAAACAGCGCATACTTACCACATGGAATCTGCTCCAGGAGCTGATCAAACAGACCACGGAGCAAAAGTCGTGGCTGGCAAAGCAGGAGGCTCAACTCTCCAGCTACGAGCGGGATCAGAAGTATGTCAACAAACAGAAGCTGGAGGAACGTCAACAGGCATTGCGTGCCAAGCTCGAGGAACTGGACATTGAATCCGTGAATCTTCGCCAGCTGGAACAGACCTATGCCAAACTGACGAGTAGTCCAGGTGTGGAGCCAGAGAACATACAGAAGTTGACGCTGCCCACCAAGGTGATGGTCAGCAAGTGGCGACAATTGACGCCACGTTTCCAAACTCTGCTCGATGCCATCGACAAGGATGCCAAGCTGATGAGGGACTTTAACAGTGCCCAACTGGAGCTAACGAAATCCCTGACGAGCATACAAAAGGCGCTGGAACAGGTGCCTAGTGCGGAGGATGAGGCGGGCAGCATGGAACCCCAAGCGGTGTTGCAACGTCTCGAGGGATTGGAACGCAAGATGCAACAAGTCGAGCAACAGGTGCAACAAGCCGATGCCCTGGGCAAGGAGGCGGAGGTGAGAACGAAACAGCAGCCGGCACAGCTGAAGCAGCTGCTCAGGCTCATCACGGAATACACCACACTATGGCAGTTGGTCCAAACGAAGCTGGTGACTGTGAAGACCACTTGGATGGCCCGTGCCGCCAAGCAATTGACCGGAGTCGGAGCCGGAGTCAATGAGACACACGCCAGTGTCCAGGTGAATACGTTATCCCAGCGTAAGTTGAGGCAAGCTCAGCTGCAGCGGGAGACGTCCATAACGGCGAAGGATGCGTACATCATGGAACTGCAGACGGCGATTGCCGAGTGTCAGAGTAATCTGGATGAACTGCAGCGCACAATTGCCGACAAGACGAGGAAACCGGGTCCCCAGAAGATTGCCAAACTCCTAAGCAATGCTCAATCCTCCACAGAGCTGGTCAAGCATCTGAGCCACTTGCTCCTCACCGAATGCCATGCGGATCCTCAAGCTGCGCAGGTGGACAACGTGTCAGAGCTGACGCTGCGCTTCGAGACGCTGCAGTCGCAGTGGAAGGCGCGTCAACAACACGATCAAAATGCAAGGTACGTCTTAACTTGGCCAAAACCCCCCTCTTAATTACTATACCATATACGTATCTATTGAGCTACTAATTAAATATTGAAATACTTGCAAGCTATAATTCATTGATATCAATCATATTAACATCATAAACATTCAATCTTCTTAGATATCAATTAAATTAAATCAAATAATATTTTAATCCGAAATTCTTTTACGAAATAATGATTGATAAGAATCTTACATACATCATCTTGATACAATCGATAGTGCTTAATTAAAATCCATCAAAAATTTATATAAGCCGTGAGATAGAATGAAATATAATATATATATTTGATTGATATCAATCAAAAATACATAATTTAAATCATTCTACATTACACTTTATATAAATTACTGCTTGATTTTAATTACACATAAACAAAATTAGATGAAATAATGATTGAAATCAAGCGAACATACATCATTCTAAGACAATCGATAGTGCTTAATTAAAATACATCAATAATTTAGTATATAAGCGTAAGGTAGAATGAGATAAATTATGTATATTTGATTGAAATCAATTATAATTTGTTTTTAATTGAATATATACTATTTTTTCTTTTTTTTAACGCATATTATAATTAATATCAATCAAAAATGCATTATTCATCTCATTCCTCCTTACACTTTTTATAAATTATTACTTGATTTTAATTACACATAAACGAAATCAGATGAAATAATGATTGATATCAAGTTAATAAAATTTTTTTTTTTAAATATTCAATGAAAACAATTTAAATTCTCAATAAAATTATTATTGACGATAAATTTCAAATGTAGGTATTTCATAATTATTATTACTTAAACTTTATATTCAATCAATCAATCATTTAATTATGTATGTACACTTTCGTTATAGTTTTAAAAATAGTGATTGAATTCACGCAATTATATTTATTTTTGTCTATCATCTATTATGAATAGCCATATATTTTTGATTTCTATTATGATTGATATCAATCAGGCTTGCAAGTATTTCCCTCCAATATCAGCTTTCCTTAAAATGTATTTGGTGTTTTGGGCTAACAAAAAATGTTTTATTGCTTTATGTCTCGCTCTCGCTCTTGCTCACACACACACACACACATGTGCAAATCCACACACACACACAAACACACACTCGATACTCACACATTATCAAATGCTTCAATCGAACGTGCGCATTCATGATGCTGCGTGCAGGTGCCTGTTACCTTCCGCCTACAAATACACATGCATACAGTAAGTAAGAGATTGTAACTCTCTATCTCTCTCTCTCTTTCACTCTGTTTTACCCTCTCCCTCTATCTTTACCTGCAATTTAACACAATAATAATCCAGGCAAGTTCCAAAATTTGTTCTCCTCTCTGTTATTTGTTCTTTGTTCTGTGTGTTTATCCACCAGACAAAAGCTGACAGCTATGACACTCTCGACTGTCAGACTCCAGAGTGGAGCATACAAAGCACTTGGAGCTTGCCTTGGGCTGTAACCTGATTAAAGGTCAATTCATAGACTTTAATTGGGCAGCTGAAGCTAACAAGAAGAAATGTAATGTCTACCTAGAGTGAACTTTTATTAATAATTATACTCTTTCTTTTACTTTGATGAATCATAGTGAGGTCGGCCGATTAACGTGTCCGCTCTGCACGCAACGCAACTGGCAGCAGATTGACAATGATCTGTGGCGTTTGGAGCAGTGGCTGCAATTTGCCGAGAGCACTCAGAAATCGCAGACAGCGCCGCCCTCGAACATTGAACTGTTGGAGGATGTGACGCAGGATCATCGCGAGTTTCTGCTGGATCTGGAGAGTCACAAATCGATCATATCATCGTTGAATGTGGTGGGTGATCACCTGGCCACGCACACCATGGACACGGAGAAGGCTCGACAATTGCGGGCTCGCCTCGAGGCCGACAATGAGCGATGGAATAATGTGTGCATCAATGCCACCAAATGGCAGGGATTGCTCCAAACGGCGCTCATGGGCAACAGCGAGTTCCATCAGACCATCGATGAGCTCGTCGATTGGTTGCAGCGCACAGAGAAGAACATCAAGGCATCGGAGCCGGTGGATCTCACCGAGGAGCGATCCGTACTCGAGAGCAAGTTCAACAAGTTCAAGGATCTGCGTGCGGAACTGGAACGTTGTGAACCTCGCGTTGTCAGCCTACAGGATGCAGCTGATCAGCTGCTCCGCTCCGTCGAGGGATCCGAGGAGCAGTCCCAGCATACCTATGAAAGGTAGGTGTACCCGGCGCCAGTGCCGAGGGCGGAACGAAATAGATTTGTGTTTCCTGGCTATAGGAGGGTGATATCAAAGGGAAAGGGCGGGGCGTTTATACTTTCAATTCGATTATTATTGTAGTGTATTTTGTGTAGAGTATATGATATTCGTCTACATTTTACATCTATCGTATTTCTACAAACTTTTCCTTTATCTACAATAATTTATTTAAACTTTGCTTGCCATTATTTCAAATCTACATTTATTCCCACACAAAATTGTACTAAAAATGTTTCTCGGAACATCCTATTTTTGGCATTCAACAATTTTACTTTTTCTTCTACACCCAACGTAGCTTGTGATCTTCTTTGATCTGATCTTTATAGTCAGTACACTCTATAATTTAGCTAGAAAACTTGTTATGCTTATTTTACATAAAAAAAAATTTAGAAACTTTTTCGAATTTTACTTTGTCAACAAATTCGATCTGAAAAGTATGTTATATATTTTTTTGATTGTTTTTGATTTGTAAGTGATATTCGTAAATTGTTCTATTTTTATACTATTTATTTTTCAACATTTTCGCTTGAATATTTTTGTATACTTTGCTGTTTATTTTTTTTTTTTTGTTGCGTATTTATGATTTGTGTTTTTTTGGTACTCAAAATTTGTTCGTCCGCCCATTCTAACACTTCATCAAAACTGACAACGCCAAGAGCCGCCAGCAAATGTTTTAAATATTCTAGAACACTTTCCAGATTAACCGATCTCCGTCTCCGTCTGCAATCCCTGCGTCGTCTCTCCGGCATCTACATTGTCAAACTGGGCGCCGTTCTCGGCTATGAGGGCGACAATCTGGGCGTACCGCTCCACATGTTGTCAAGTGAGGTAAGTACTATCCAAATTTAGTTCTTTCAATTAAAAAAGAGAATTTGTCCTATACCAAAAAAATATGATTTTTAATTATTTGTGATCGCACCGAAGTAAGTGAAACTTGATGAAAATTGGCTGTAAAAATATTCATAATAATTATTGAAAATTGAAAGCAAAAACTTATTTATTTATTTTGAATTTAATTTATTTATTTTGATTTTTATTTTCCTGCCATTTATCTAGCTTTTGGATAATACTACATTATCAACCTCTTCTATGCAGGCCGCCGCACCCAACACAGAAAATGCAAAGTAAATATTCATAGAAATTTGTTTAATTTGTAATTATACTAGTTAAACGAACGTAGTTAATGTAGACTTTAGTTTATGATTTTTGAAAAGCAAATGCAAATTGCACAATTGTAAAATCTCTAATTGGCACCTTGATTTATTTAATCAACTGCCTGTTGCATGAACTCTAAACTATCTATCTTAACTGTATACAGTATATATTAAATCGAATACTAATCTATAATTTAAAACGATTTCACAGTCACAACACCAACACCGATGGCGATGCTGCCGATGGCGATGTCATCAATACCACGGTACTGGCACGAGGTGCTCGATTCCTAGGACGCGTTGCACGTGCCTCACTGCCCATACAGGCGTTAATGTTGCTGCTTTTAGGTGTGGCAACACTGGTGCCCCACGGTGAGGATTACACCTGCATGTTCTCCAACACATTCGCCCGTAGCCTGGAGCCAATGTTGTCGTATCCCCATGGACCGCCACCAACATAATAACAAGAATAATAACAATAATAATAATAGGGCTGTCAGGTTGCCATTGGATTAGTGCAATAAATTCACAGTCAAAACAGAAACGGATAATAACAGATAACACCAACGAAAATGTAACAAATGTATAAGAACAGAATCCAACACGAATATGCCTTTAACAAGATAATATGATATGATATATGATACGATATAAACCCAGTATGCATATTGCAGTATGTTAACAAAATTCTTGTACAAGTTGTAAGACGTAAACTACATATGTACATATGTATGTAAATTTGCGTCCAGAGTAATGTAATGTCATGTAAATTTTTGTAATTTTCCACATTATTGAAAAGTTGTATTTTTATTTTTGTTGGGTAGCTAGAGACATACTTACAATCAATACTGTGTACATAAAGAACTCGACGAGATGAAACACTAAGAAACACACCACAAAATCAAATCAAATTGAAACAAAATGAAACTAACGACAAGTAACGAAAGAAACACTTTTACAAATACTTATATATATATATATTAACGAGATATATACATTATACATATATATTTGCACAGCAAACATTTAAAATTTATATAACTATATAAAATATCCTTATGCCCAAACAAAAAGAAAGTATAGATAAAAGCCCAACATTTTGTATATAATATCTAAGCTGACAGACAAAACGAAATACGCACACACGAAATTTTTATACTCAGTTTTCGCACGTTCTTCTAACAATTGGAGAGTCCTGAGATTCTAGCCAAATTTCGTGGAACATTTTTGGATAGAACTCTCTCGCCTCAAGCTCGAGTTAGCTGACTAGCCATAAGACAAACCATGACCCACATAGACCAATTGCCTGGTTAACAATTCAAAAGTACAATTGCTCGTTGGGGAGCTGTACGTTCATCTCCCAAATTCAGGACGTTGCATCATCTCCAGCGAGATTGGACTTTTGAATTGCTCACCTGGCGTTAGACTGTCAATGTTGCTAGAGAGTGAGAGTTACTCTGACATAAGCCAAGCTCTCTCCCACGGCTTATGCAACAGTAGTTTCTCTTAATATACACCAGCCACAGGTGACTCTCGTCCAACAACCATTTGCAGCATTGACTTTCACACCTTTAAGCATTCCTGAACTCATTTCCAAAATTCGTACCATAGACAAAAAACTAAAACTATAGTTAGCTAACGATTGAGCTATAACCATTGCTGAAGAATGTGCGGAACGGGAGGATTGAACAAAAAAACGAAGCAAGTGTCCTATGCCGGTGCTAAACCAAAACTATAAAAATCGATTTTCCTAATTAAGAAAATTGTCGAGTTGCGTAAAAGAAAAAAGTTGGAAAAAAAAATCGCAAAATATTGCAAACGAGTAAAATGTTGAAAAATTTGCATATAGAAATGGAACAAAGTTATCCATCCAGTTATAAAAAAAAAAATGAAAAGAACTATAAACTAAACTTTTGTTGTTAATATTTTTTGATAATCCTTATTCTATTTGCCTTATAAAATATATTTTTTATTATTTAATGCCATCGAGCAATTATTGAGAAAATACATAAATATTTATTTATTAAGTTTACACGATATACTATACTTTAATTAAGTTGAATTAAATGTTAAACTTTTGTGTGTTTTGCTGCTTCTGTACTTTATAAGATTTCCTTTCTTGTGAACAACTGTACCTTTATGCATATATTAAAGAAATATTTAAAAATAAAAACCCGCAAAATGTCTTTTCTTTTTGAAATCATACATTATCTTGCCCTGCTGTGGCTTAAAGAAACTAAAGAGCTCCATAACTCGGCCATATCCTTGCGTATTTTGACAGGACCCGGTGCGTTGAGTTCACAAGGACGAACTCTATCGATCTGCATCAAAACATTATGGGGTCATCTAAGGATCCAACACTTGGAAAATTTCAGTCTCAAGTCCTCAGAAAACATGCTGAAAACCGAAAATCCTTGATTTCTCGGAAACTACGAGGACGATTCGAATGTCCTTTTGCCAGTTGGTAGCCCTAGGTAAAAGAATTTGTTTGACCCTACTTTGAACCATGTCCTTCGAAGGACTCCGGAGTTAGAGCTACTTTTGTGTACAGCATAAAAGTCCTTTTATCTCGGCTGTTTGAAGGACGATCAAGGATTTGAGCATGGTTTCTGAATCCTTATAGCGATCTTCATCGTTGGCCAAAAGGACATCTCGCTCGTCCTTAAAATGGCCGAGATATGACGTGTTTTATGTTTTTTAGCCACTTTTTGCATGCCTCCCCCTTGTAAAAATATAAGAACATTTTTTTGTTAAAATCCTGGAATCCTTGAATGACAATCGAAAGTCCTGTCAATTCTGAGCACAAAATGGCTTTTCTTTTTTAAATCCTTTATTATCCTGCCGAGTTTTGACTATTTTAAAGAAATATACTTTTATAGAAAATTAGCGATAACTCGGCCATATCCTTGCGTATTTTGACAGGACCCAGTGCGTTGAGTTCACAAGGACGAACTCTATCGATCTGCATCAAAACATTATGGGGTCATCTAAGGATCCAACACTTGGAAAATTTCAGTCTCAAGTCCTCAGAAAACATGCTGAAAACCGAAAATCCTTGATTTCTCGGAAACTACGAGGACGATTCGAATGTCCTTTTGCCAGTTGGTAGCCCTAGGTAAAAGAATTTGTTTGACCCTACTTTGAACCATGTCCTTCGAAGGACTCCGGAGTTAGAGCTACTTTTGTGTGCAGCATAAAAGTCCTTTTATCTCGGCTGTTTGAAGGACGATCAAGGATTTGAGCATGGTTTCTGAATCCTTATAGCGATCTTCATCGTTGGCCAAAAGGACATCTCGCTCGTCCTTAAAATGGCCGAGATATGACGTATTTTATGTTTTTTAGCCACTTTTTGCATGCCTCCCCCTTGTAAAAATAAAAGAACATTTTTTTGTTAAAATCCTGGAATCCTTGAATGCCAATCGAGAGTCCTGTCAATTCTGAGCACAAAATTGCTTTTCTTTTTCAAATCCATCATTATCCTGCCGAGTTTTGACTATTTTAAAGAAATATCCTTTTTTAGAAAATTAGCTATAACCTTGCGTATTTTGACGGGACTCGGTGCATTAGGTTCGCAAGGACGAATTCTACCGATCTCTGACGTTATATATTATCAGTATTGATCGGTACATTTACATTTTCGAATATATATGTACATATTAATAATTGAAGATTATACCAAAATATATATGTATTACAATTTTAAGATTGGTTCATCCATCCCTCTATGATGGCCGCCTCCCTACGACGAGCATCCGTCACGGATGCCGGATCCGACGGATTGCTTGAGCGCAAGTCCAAATGATGGGCACCCTCTGGCAAAATGATGACATGAACTTGATTGTTTGGTGCCTGGAGAACACCGCCACCGCTCCAGGGATCAAGTAGGCCATTGCTAAAGATGATGTTGCTCACTGATTCCAGATTATTGCCACCATAGCGCAATATAATGTCATAGGGCTTTGGTGTAATATGGAACTTCTTGTAGCAATTATCGGAATACTCCCTCAAATTCCACATTTTGGTGCGATACATGGTGTCGCTGCTGTTGGAGCAGAATGGCATGACCATTTGGTTACACGACTGAATCTCCCAGCCTTTGTTGTCCAGCGTGGTGCTGGAAGTAGAGTACTTGTAGTCCACGCACTTTGCGGTGCCCGTATAGTTCATATAGACCGCAAGGGCGCTGGCCATGCTGTGGATCAGATCCGTGTCGTTCTGATGCAGATCCTTCAGGTAGAAGCAAAGCTGACGCACCGGATATGCCGACACCGGAGCCAAGAAGGTGTTGTTGTAGGGATAGTTCGACATAGCCAGATTTCCGTAAACATCCTCTAGGTAATCCATAAATTGATTCAAGTCCTCAGCATTCTTGATGGGATCACACAAGCGAAAGATGTCGCCCAGCTGCTTCTTTCCCGCATCATTGGCGGCTAATGTCTCAAACGCTTTCCATGATTTGCCAATATTAACACTGCAGTTGGCATTATACGCAGTCTGATAGATCGATGTTGTTATCTTGTTAAAAATATCACATGGCGTCAGTCCGGGGAATTGTAAAATGGGTGCCGAGGCAGCCAGAGCGCCAATTACAATATGTGGATACTTCATGCGGAACCAGGCTGAGAGCATGCCACCATAGGAGCCTCCAAATGCCACAACTGGAAGGTCTCGTTCATTGCGCAGGTAGGTGATCAACAAGGCGTAATCCTCCAGTGTCTGTTCCACGGTGAAGTAAGCAAGATGATCCGGTTTGCTCGCGTTGAATGTGTCGCTTCCAAATGGCAGAGATTTTCCATAGTAACGATGCTCGGCAAAGACAACGACAGCTCGAAGTTTCGCCGCCAGCTCCCACATGAATCCCGTGTTCTGCGCAAACCACTCGATGTCGCCTTCGTTGCCCGTGTAAAAGAAAATCGGACTCTCCACATTCGATTTGTCAGCGTATGAATCATTGTACAGATACCGTATTTTAAAGCTTTCATTGCTCTGAAAACTAAAATGATCCAACGGCACCTCAAACTCTTTAATTGCGTATTGGAATTTCTCTTCGCAAAGTGCACCTGGCTTAAAAGCCAGAAGCAATAAAGCTCCACAAAGAAATGCAAGCATTTTTGAGCTCTGACAAATGACAAAGCACACAGATGATAACTAAAACTGATCTTTGGTTTCTCGTTCAGTTTTCCAGCTGCCTTTGTTTTTCTCTGTTTGCTCTTATCTCTTCCAAGCCGGCTTTAACATGACTGACCTACAAATGTGTGAAGACGGTCGAAAAACGGGGTGGCAAGCTTGGGCCCAAAAAACGGTGTGGCAGCCTTGGTCATCGAAGAAAGACTGCGCGCGGACACTGTTGCCAACTTATCTATTTTAAAGTTAATCATTTTTAAAGTTCGATTGCTATAAACATTTGAAAATAGCTATCCGGAAATATGGCTATTTTTTCATTAAAAAAGTTGAATTTTAGTTCAGTTTGCTGAATAAGTTCAAGTGTTCGTTCATTTAGTTCAATTATTGAGTTGGTCAGTTGGCGATGAATAGTTTTCTCAAAAAAGTTGGCAACAGTGTTAGTTTTTCTGCCGCTCATTGCAATTTCAAATTTTTGTCATACATTACGAGTTTATATATCCACATCTTGAATATTTTGAAAAGTGTTCGTTAATTTTTCTGTGCCCTTTTTATTAAACGTCATTCCAAATGAAATTCGAATTTCGATATTTTGCCATACATTGCTATCAAAAGATACTAGAAAACCAATTCTTTAAGCCGCATCTGATAAAGATGACCAAATGCGCCAACCTTTTCGCAAAGCCTCTGTATATATTGCACTCCTGCTAATATTTGAGGCCGTCACAGGTCTGCTGATTATAATCATAACTGCTATTTATCAGTGGATTTTGGCCAGTTATTTGGATGAGATAGAATTTGGCTTGTTATTCAGTTATCTGTTCAACGTATACATCTTTGGAGCCCAACTTGTGGTCACATTCCTGTGCAGTATTTCGTTGTGGAATCGTTTGTGGAAAAGACGCTGCACACCAAACGTTCGATTGATGTTATCCATTTGGTTATTTTATTCCTGCGTTATTATAGCGTCAGGATTTGGAACCGTGTGGAATCTATACTATAACATTGATGTTCTGGAAAGTTCGGCGGAAAATGCTCTTTTTCGCGGCATTGATGACTATTATTCGAACCCGGAGTGGAAACTTCTATGGGACGGTTTGCAGTTGCGAAAACATTGCTGTGGTGTTCATGGTTACAAGGACTGGATGAAGGCGGATTGGATGCCAAGACAGGTGGGAAACTGTTCTGGGAAATCTGTTTTGGCGCCTATTGCCTGTTCCAAGAAAACTCACGAAAATAGCATATTAAATTATATGCTGAGTTCTGAAGACTCTGAAGGCAGACGGGAACCTTTTCCATCCCTAACACTTGATTCAATTAATACGAATGGATGCCTACCTGTTTTTACGGACGTTGTATGGCGTTACTTCTACATTCTGCTTTTATTCACACTGTTGGCTTTGAAGTTTTTGGTAAGCACCCCGTTAAAAATTAATATAAAACTTGGTTAACAACAAAATTTTCAGATTTTTATATGTTGTTTCACCAAATATATACTCCAAAGACAGAATGTGGGTGACGGTTGTGATAATGCAGGTCTTACGGACGAGGATGGGCGACCTCTAGTAATGGTGAAGTATCCACGGAATGTACGATGTGTTATTGTAGGTGAGGATGATCTGGCGTCTGATATAGCGCCGGATGTCGCCTATTGCAATTGCGATGATGCTGGAGGCGAACAGTGCGATTACTGTGAAGATTAAAACAAAGTGTCTTATATATTTTCTTATTACTATAAATCTAATTTAAGCTTTACATTTAATATCAGATAAAATTTTAACCACAATTTAATAAATCTAAAAAATAAATGTATTTCGTAAATAATTAATGCATTAAAATGCCGAAAAGCATTAACTTTAAAGAGGATGCCATTTGCTGCCAGTGAGAACGCAATGAAAGCGGCTATACATTTTCCAACACTGTTTAAGCGACGACCTGCAACACTTGTGACTGATTGCTTTAAAATAACGCTTAGTTAGAAGTTTGACATTTCACGCAGCATCAAGGAAAATTGCGAAATATAAGCAATAATAATGTGAGTTAAAATACTAAAGGTGTTAATTGTTATATTTTTCAACATAATTAATGAAATACAGGCCATTTATACCAAGTGTACCACACATTGTTGGTGACGACGACGAATTGAACGATGCAGATGATGAAAATCAAATGACAACTGGGTACATAATTACATACATACAGTTAGTCGAGAAATTGTTTTAACAAAATAAAAAATTCACTTTTTTGGAACAAATTAATAAAAAAGAGAAATTTAAGATCAATTGGTTGTGAATACATATACATATGAATTTTTTTATTATGTCAAAATAACAATTTGACTAACTGTTTAATTAATTAAATTTAAATTTGTGACAATCCTTAATGTTTATGTCTATTTTTTTTTGGCAGAAGTGAAAATGATAGAGCATCAGGTTCCTTAACGTCCTATGACCTCACCGAGTAAGATTTAAAGATATATTTAATGCATAAATCTTGTAGTTGATTATTCAGTACCTACAGCGATGAGGAGTATAATGAAAGTAGCCAGGAGGAAGAGGATTGGTCAAACAACATCTCGTATATTGTGCGCACTCCGTAAGTTAAATTATTTTTTAGCTGCAACTTCAAATAACTCAATCTCTTGCACCCTCAAGGGAACGTGTGACAGATCGGGAGGAGACACCATCGACTGAACCCGTAGTTGACGTTGATTTAACAGAAGAAACTAATGATGTTATGGAGTATGAGGAGGAGAATCAATCAAAGTCTCATGTGGAGCAGAAGATCCCCAATGAAACTGGTTCTCCCGTGGTACCCAGTGAACCTGGCTCCCCATTGGCCTTCCCTGAACCTGGCTCTCCCGTGGCCCTCAAAGAATCTGACTCTCCCAACGAGCCGGACTCTCCGATGGGCCCCTATGATCTTGTCTCACCTGTGGTCCCTAATGAAGCTGCATCTCCGGTGGCAGATGAGCCTATGCATTCTTCACCAACCCTACCGGAAAATAATTCCGAAGTAGGATCTCTTGACATGCACGCAGAAGACGCTAAAACAGATGACATAATTCCAAAAGAGGATGAGGCACCGACTCTCAGTAATGCAACATCAATCGAGCCAATGGAGGAGTCACGTCGACTGTCATTACGTTCAGCATATCGTGCAAACCAAACGAAATCCGAGGTGCCATCGACTAAAATTATACGAGGTCGCTCACGTCAGTTAAAGTCCAAGTCCAAGAACGAAAATGAAAAGTCAACAACTCCACCGAAATCAATTGGAGCAGGTAACGCCAAACGTTCCAGACAGATCGTCATAAACAACAGCTCGCCGGTTGTTGGGAATAAGTCGGCCGAGAAGTTGGCAAAACCAGTTGAAGTGACCGAGTATTTTACCAGGATTTCGGCCATCCTCGTTAGCCATCGCGTCAGTTCGCTGCCATTTCTGGACATGCGACAGCGGATTGACTGCCTGGTTGGGGAGGCGATTGCCAAGACAAAGTCGACTTAACAGCCAAATCACGCCTATATACAGTAGCTTCCAGCTTATTTGACCTACTACATATTGCAAACTTGAAATGTGTTTATTTTGTAATCCTTAAGCTTGAGCAAAACAATAATGTATCTTAATTAAGCAAGAAAAACCAAAAATTATGAAAAATGTAATGGGTCAAATAAGTTGTTAGCCACTGTAGGAGTTTGCCCAAGTCCAAGTTGGTGTCTGCACGCAAACTATCTTAATCTGTAAGTCAATATGTCATTGTCTACATTAAATAACTTACCTATACTATACTTTTATACTGATTCTATTTTATTCCCTTCTTTTAATTCAACAGGGTAAATCATGCAAGAGGATTCCAGCTTCTTGGATTCCAGCTACTTATTTGACAGCTCTTCATTAAGATTCTGCTACTGTAATAATAAAGAAATAAAAGCCAACTAATTCACAATTGCCAAGACACCATACATACATATGTATAAAACGGACTTTTGCTTACATTTTCGATTTAATCAAGGCACAGCCTTGTTACTGAGTGCATTTACAGGTTACGATATATATTAAACCTTAATAATATTAAGGACTGCTCTGATTGTGATCTGAGAACTCAGAGACAGCTGCGCTGCTTGTGCTGATTAAGAGCCGACTGGGCACTTCCCCAATCGATGGTATGGTGCTGTGCTCGCTAATGCTGGAGAGCGTTCCAATCTCATCGTTGCAACTAACTCCAGAATCGGCGCTATTTAATGATACGGGTTCGGCACTCGACTGGGATTGTCTCTCAATAACTTCGCTGCTTTGTCTGCGTTTTGGGCTCGTTGTGCAGGCGTTGTCGCTAGCTTGCCGCTTGGGTGGACGAATAGCGCTGGTTGGACTCCAGTTAAGCTCATGGTGCACCACAGCATGGACTTCAAAATGAACGGGATTACCTTGGGGACTCTCACAATCCCGATCAAAATCTGCACCGTTGAAAGCTCCCATAGAATCCGATGAGGATGTCGATGTCGGTGCTGGTTCAACAATCATTGTTGAATTGACCAACAATTGAAAATCGATCTCACTTTCCTAGACACACAGTTGCTTAGTTTTGTTGTTCAGTTGTTCAAATTTAATGTTCACAAATTCCAATTGTTCACATACCAAAAGTGCGCGCTCCAGATCCAAGCCCTCGGCGGCATCGTTTGATTCGGCCGATAATTCCATGGCCATCGCCACTTGACGCATTTCATCTATTTCCATGTCATCTTCATACACCCCGGCGGCCTTTAGCATTTTAATTAATTGTTTATTTTGACTACGCATTTCCATTTCGCCGTCTTAAAATTTTCCACACAAAAACCCCGTTATTTGAACGTCACTACATACGAATTTTTAGTGTTGGGCAGCGCAATTTCGTTCGTTCAGAATAACCTCAAGAGAACGGTTGTTTCATATTACGACTCAATTTATTCATGTTCATTTCGTTCGTGCAGAAGAACGATTCGATAAGCCCCGGTTCCGGTACGTAAAATGGCCTCACGCGCGCAATTTAAATGTGAATTTATTTTTAGTTTTATTAGAAATAATTTAGCACTAATTAATTTATAGATCAAAATTGGATTAATCGAAGGAGATCATTTTTATCAACAACATAATTTTAATATAATTTGATTCTAGATTAAAAATCTGAATTTCAATTTGTTTTTAAAATGAAGCTTTTATTGGCGCAAGGTAGCGTTTGCACAGCTCTGAACTATTGTCAGTTAGCAAAGAATACCAACCGCTTTTGATTTCTAGTGCGAAGGTTTTGAGCTCCACTTGCGAATAGCTTTCACAGCATATTTTATCACACACTCTCAGGATCGACTAAAAAATAAATAAAAGTTCAATGGAAACTAAGCTTTTCGCTCTTTTTACTGCCTAAAAGTATACATCGCGTTAAATTACTAGATGCTAAGTTTTAATTCAACTCGTAAATAGCTTCCAATGTAAATAGTATCACATACTTTTTGGATCTCATGAAATGGCTGCAGAGCAGATTTAAGCTTTATTTTTATTTAGCACCTAGAAGTATGCAATACACATTTCCCTGCAGTTATTTTAAATTTAAATGAAACCACACCAAATTTAAAATAACAAATAGACGATTCCTTTAATTGTTATTTATCTATCATTTTATCTAGAAAATTAATGACGCGGAAACAAAACGAATCAAAAGAAAAATTGACTATATATTATTTATTAATCTTTATCCACATAAATAATTGAATAATATAATTTGAATTAATAAATAAATATTCCCTACCGCCATTCGAAAGTATATGTATATGTACAAAGCCACTCTCCCCTTCTCTCTCTCTCCTTCTCTCACTCTTTCTCTGTTGACATTCGACATGTACCTAATACCACTCTGTGCGCTGGTCAAGCTGTTCATCGTGCGTGTTGCATGTTTCTTTGCATGCTTGTGGTCCATGTTGCACCCAACTATAGTTGCAAGTAAACATTGCCCCTTGCTCCATTATAAGCTTAACACATTTTATTAAAACATTTAGTTGCTAAAATACGAGTATAAAAAAACTAACTAAGCTTAAAAAAGTAAAAGAAAGATGATAAAAAAAAGTTTACTTTGCACAAATATTTGCATAGTTTTTGTTTCAGTTTTTTTGGTCTCAGCTTTTTTTTTCTTTTTTACTTAATCCTTATGCTGGCGTATATTGTACATGGTATAAATTTGCTATGGCAATTTACGGGCAAACATTAAAAAAAAGCAATGTTGCCACCCGCTTTGGTGGTAAAAATTATGCTATATTTCAAAAACAGCGCCAACACACACACACACACAAATGCATGCACATACATAGGCGTCGTTCATTAGCAGAAAATCTACACATTAATTTGATATATACATATGTATGTATATGTGTGTGTCTCTTTGTGTGTGTGTGTGTTTGTGTGATTGTTCTGCTAATCTTGAGGGAGTGAAAAAGCATGTGTGTGTCTGTGTCTCTGACTCTGTGTGTGTGTGTGTGTGTGTATGTATGTTAGTGTTTGCTTTTGTCACCATAAAGGATATAAGCCATGTTTTTACTGCTTCGTATGTGTGAGTGCATGTGTGTGTGTGTAGGTGTGAGCAACTGTATGTGGCGACATTGCTGCAGAAAAAAAGTGCAAGCTTTTCTTTCCTTTTGACGTCCTTTTGCTTTGCCTTAGTCGCCGCTCAGCTAAGCAAGAGGAAAGGAGAAGCGACAAGCCAACCAGGCCAATTTCAGTTTCGGTGATAAATTTCGTATAATAAAGAAGACATTAAGCAAACCCAGGCGAGAACGACAGCGACAACGACAACGACAAGGACGTGGATGAGGATGAGCTTAAGGACAACGGCAACAAGGATCGCCCGCTGCTTTCTGTCCATATACATAAGCTACACCAGTTTACACCTTGATGCAGGAGATAGCACTAAAAAATAATATTATGCTTGCTTTTAAAAAATACACACATATGTATGTATATTTTTGTGTGTAAGCGTCTGACATTTTTTAGTTTTGATGGCGTCATCTAGCGGCCAGTAGATCCTTGAATATCATTTAAAGCGCATTAAATAATAACCCCATTATGGAATAACCTTAAATTGCACTAAATCGCAATGCGATGAAAAGTAAATGGCATTTAAAATTTATGCAGATATATTATTGATTATGATTATCAGCGGTCAGCGTTCTTAAATGCAGCTGCAAAATTGCCTGAAGGGTCAAAACAGAGCTCATTGTAAATCAACTTAAAATATAAGCGCAGTTTTTCTGACTTACAATTTCTCTAAAATAACGCTTAATTACATAACTTATTAATTAAATGGTTCTATATTAATATTATTATTATTTTAGTGAGATTATCTAGCAAATGTAATTTATAGCCAGACGATAAACCTCGATTTGTAGTGCAACATTTTTGTTTCATTTCAATTTTCGACATTGGTTTGAATAATTTCAAGTGCAAACTTTATAATTACTTATTTAAACATTGCATTCGATTTTATAATTCATTATTGAATATCAATTTTTGTTTGCATTTTGTAAATTGCCAGATTAAATGGGGGCAAACAACAGCTTTATGTATTTATAAAGTGGGCAGCAATAATCGAACTTTCATGTTAAAATGATAAATACAACAAAATTAATTTACATTATGTTACAGTGATAACTTTCATTAAGATATTTTCTATCTGCTTTTATAGTAGACAGTTTACTTTATATGTTATTTAGATTAATTTACATATGTAAAAAATCGATTGCAGAAATAATATAAATTTGAACTTAAAGAAAAGCTTCTAGACGATCATTAATATTCTAATAAGCAAATCAGCTTTGATATTTTCTTGTAAACATATAGCATATACGTGTGAATTAAGCACAATTTATGTACAAATACAAGTACCACCCCTCATGTTGTGGGTACTTGTAGAAAGGCAGCAATGTAAAAAACAAAGCACAAAGCTGAAACAAAATAACTGACAGCTCACAGCTGGACATGCACAAAAAACGCAATGGCAAACTGTACTACCTGTTTCTACCTGTTCTGGCCTAGAAGGTTTCCCCGTTGGCTGCCACCTTCTAGTACTTGCAACTAGCAAGCACTTGTGTGTGGCAACGGAGGGACAGGCAATCAAAGTGCATAGAGACGGAGACAGAAACAGAGACTTGAAAGTGGCATCCACATAAAGGCAACAAACTAACAACACGCCCTGACAGCAGGAAGCGAAAGAATCAAGCAACAGGGTAGTTCTACTGGTAGAGTTAGGAGGGAGGGGTATGCGGCTTAGGGACTGGTCAACGTCAAGTATGGGGCATGCAACAACCACAAGCCAAACAAGCGGCAAAACGGCAAAAAGAAATTACAAGCAACATGGACAAGACAACAAAGTTGTCTACATTAGTTTGAAAATTTCCATTTCTGGAGCGGCTCCTTAACTGGATATGGTGACTGTTGGACGGACGAACTGTTGCTGCTCCTGCTCCTTGCATACATTGCCTGGATAACAGTTTGTGGTCACCACATTTCATCTACCTTCCCCAACCGACACACTGTCAAACCCAACAAATATTAGCTGCTAAACAAGCTGTGGCACATTTTGTTGCATGCTTTTTATACCCTGTAATCAACGGTACAAAGATACGCTCAGTTTTCAGTACATATACAAATTATGTATAAATTAAAGTGCTCAAAATTGAAATAAATAAATACATTTTTAAATATCCACCGCCAAAAAGGGATAAATTCAAATAAAATTCGCACAAAAGAGGGAGCAATTTAAATAAATTACTAAATTTTGAAAAAACCAACATTCATAAATGGGTAAACTCAAAATAATATTTAAAGAAAGAAAAATTAATATGATGGAAAAATCCCACATACCACATCCCCACAAAATAGGGAAAATTAAAATTTTAAAAATAAATAAGATTTAATGGTGCTAAATTCCAGTTTTAAAATATAACAAATTAATAGCTTATGCAAAATTCCACCTTCAAAAGCTAAAAAGTGAACCAAACAAATAATTGTTGAAAAATGTCACATTCAATGCTGGAAAAACTCAAATAAATACTACAAAATCCTACATCCAATGAATAAGTAAATAAATGTTGAACTATTCCACATTCAATAAAGAAAAATGTTAATAACTTAATAAATATTGAAAATTTCTACAATTTCCATTCCGTTCTTCTTCTACTCGGACTCTGTCTTCTAGATTCCCGAGTGGGTATTGTGACACTTAATACCTGGTTACAGGGTATCTACCAAGTCTGGTTCTTTGAGTATTGCACGCTCACTTGAGTTTTTTTGTGTGTGGCACACACAAAATTTACAATTACATATGCAATGCCAAACAAAAGACAAAAACGACGCGCGTTGAGAATTAAGCAAAATAAGAGAGAGCAGAAAGAGAAAGAGAGAGAGTGACAGAGATAAATAGAAAAAAAAATTGGCATAAAATGCAGAAATGAAATGCAACAAGCAAAAAAAGATTTCGCTTCGTTAAGTTTTTAGCGTGCATGTGAAAACATGAACAACAACAACAACAATAATGTGTTAATGCGCACACACACAAGCTTACTCACACACTGCCATTGCAATGGCAAATACTCAGACACACACATGTACACACACTCATACAAACGCATGTGTAAACGCAACCACAGAAAATGCAAAACACATGCGACGAAAGAAAGATGGAGAGAAGGAGAATGAGGCGAGAATTTTGTCGAAGCAACATTTCAACATGAAGCAAAATAAGGAGTAGCTGAAAGAAAGAGTGGAGCAGAGACAGAGACAGAGAGAGAGAGAGGGAGAGAGAGAGGGGGAAAAGGAATCTCGAATGCAAATGCAATAAAATAAAATAAGAAATTCGCTACCAGGAAAATGTATGCGAAAGTGAATGCATGTGTGTGTATGTGAATATGAATACGAATACGAATACGAATATGTGGTAAATTTAATGTGAATGCTGGCGCCACATGAAAGGGAGGGAACTGGGGAGGGGGGTGGAGTGAAATGTGGATTCAATGCATTCAGCATACAGGTTAAATTGTACAGATTCCTGGGTTACAGTTCTGCTTTTGATTACGATAAGGTGCAGTTCTTTGAACTGTGATACACTTGTCGATTCTATGAATGCACAGGCGACGATTTATCTTAACTATTTATTTTCTTTGATACTCGTAAACGATATTTGTTCTTTGTATATTTTGACTGTCTATGGTTAGAGTCGCCGACCTGCCGAAAAATATCTAATTTTTTCAATTCGAAAACTGCGTTCGATTTAAATTAAGAAGAACTAAACGAATATTAACTTTCCCGTCAAATTAATAAAAAAATATATAGTACATAGTATTAAATTCTATGCAGTTTTTAATTTTTAAATTGAATATTCTTGAATCAAGTCACCTTTCCAATTAATTCATAATTTCTGCATTTTTGTAATTATATTAGACATATAAAAAAATAAGTTCCCCAACTTTAAATGCTTTTAAATCGCACGCTTTATAGGCTAATTAACATTTTCTTGCTGAGGGAAAAAATGAGCTTAATCAACACATAACTTAATTCCCAAATGTGGCGCTACAGGCAACAAAATCTACACGAATCCATGTTGCATACAAATTTGCGTGTACATACAGGCTACAAATACACTTACTTATATGTACATATATGTACATGCATATATACATATGTGCCGCAAGCGTTGATACAAACTTAGATATTTACTTATATTATAAGCATGTATGCATGTGCACAAATGCACACATTCTTATAGTACAAACACATACACTTCCATCATTTGCGGAGGTTTTATTTCTTCCCGCTTCCCATTTTTTATACTTGTTCACTTTTCACTGTTAGTTATGTCTGCTTGCGGGCGGTTACTTGCATCTTATTTATGTATTTTTGTTCTCCTTTTTATGCATATACATATTTTTTTATTAAGCATAAAAAATAAAAAATATATAAAATGTAAAATGTAAAACTAACAACAAATTCATGTATTTTTTGTGCGCATGCACAAAGCAATTTCAGGATTTGCGTTAAGTTTAGCATACTTTTAAGCGCCTCGGGTTACGTGTGTGTGTGTTTTTTTTTTTATGTGTGGATGGTTAATTAGTAAACAAATGTACATAATGGGCTGTATTCGAAAAGAAGCCCAATTAAGGCACATTATGAGTTCTTTGAACTCGTTTAATGAATTGAAATCTTAATTAAATTTTTTCAATAGCAATTGCAATTGTTACTCCAGGATTAATCAACATTTAGAGAGGAAACGAGATTCAGTATGTATTGAATGAAATTATACTTGGGTTTCGTTCTGTTAAAGTCAGAAAATCTATAAATAATCTTCTTATTTCCTTTGATTCTCCTTTTAAAACCTCGAAGGTACATTAAATCTGTACAATTTAATTGGCACTTGAAAGTTTTATAGTTTTTCTTTTGCAACATTTGCATAGAAATGCTAATTCTATACTCGTTAGCATGTGTAAGTTGCATTTTAAGCTGGAGCTATTAGTTCTTTGGAGGAATTACGGTTAGTTAAGCTGCTTAGGTTGCGACCGACCACCAATTAAATTGTTTAATGCGAGAGATACTTAATAATAAGCCATCAAATGTTGTAGAAATCCAGAAGCCTTTTAAAGCACTTGACTTATTTAATTACGAGGGTTGAACGTGAATTGCTGCCTTGAGATAACTTGCATATTTGTGGTAGGCCTTCTTCTCAGATTTTTAACTATCATAACTTTTTAAAAATTATATTAAGATCCATACTGATTGGCTTCTACATATGATTTCATGTCAGGATTGATTCCGCATTATAAGATTACTCTGGTTAATAGCAAAACATTTGCTTCTTAATTGGGGTTATTTCTTCTTGACTTGTTAGACAACCCTCGTATATAACTACAAGTAGTCTTAACTTCAAAGCACTCTTCAATTTAAAGTGCAGTCAAGTGTTGCCAACAAAAAGTTTTAGCCACATGCGTAAAATTTGCAGTCAGTTTTGAATATTTTTTAAGAATCCAAAAATCTGTTTGGTCATTTGCATAAACAACGAGGAGAACAACAAATGTTATAAATTATGCATAAATATTGTATTTTAACAAAATGATTATACATATATTGGAGTCGGGGGAACAATGAGCATAAAAGGCCTTTAGAAGCTTCCACTCAGGACAATCAGTTAGGCAGCCACTGAGGCAACACAAAAGAAGCTAAAGCCAAAACTCCACTAAGGGAGTCAACAGCTGTGTATTGCAACAACAACAATAAGGAGAACAACAACCAGAACAACAACAACAAACACAATGACAACAAGCTTTTCTACACTTTACGTTGAGATGCAGTAAAATATTTTTCCTTTGCATGTTTTCCAATGCGCCACTCCATCTGCACAATTTTCTATCCGTGTTGTGTTATTTATTTGCATTTCCCATTTGTATGGGTCTCTCTCATACTGTCACACTCTCTATTTCTCCATTTTTCTCTACGTATTGGTGTGTTGTACATATGTATGTGTTAGAATGTGTCCCTTAGTCATGTTTGATTCGCAATTTCGCACAATCAATGGTGAAGCACAGTCGGCAAATCCCCAAAATTGCCAATAAATTTGTCCTATTGACTGTCTCTGACTACAAATTTGCTGTTGTTGCGCTTACTTTACTTACTCTGTTCGAAAACAAAACCTAACATTCAACAAACAAGTCAAAAAAAAAAAAATTGCTCAAATTCATTTGCCAATTTTTCGCAAGAAAATGAAAGACTTTTGCCTGGTATTTCTATTAGCCAGGCCAGAGGAAAATAAGTAGTTATTATGCTATTTCGTGAATTTTCCAGTGCACACAATGAAGCCCCATTCAATATTCAGCTTTCATTTGATTAGTGAATTGCGAACCGCCCTCAATTTGCTAATGTAATGTTGCTTGCTTCTGGCCACGTTTTATGTTTTCATCGACGGTAAAGGATTTGCCATTAAATTTGCTTGCCAGCTTTCCGCCACATTAGGCACCTATTATTTGGCTAATTTTGCATCTTTTGGTAATATAATTTACACAAAATAACACACGACTGCACAAACACACACAGACACGCACACAGTCACACACACCGACACATTGGCCAATAAAAGTGCCTACAGACGAGTCGAGTTGGGCTTCCATGCAATTGTAGCAGCTGTCATTTTGACTGCCTGGCTGACTACATTTTCGCGTAGCACTCATACGCCGTGTTGTACTCTGCAAAGTTGCCAACGTTACTGAATGCTGCCTAATCAATGATTTGGAAATACCTTACGCAACATTAATTTCACGCTACATTTTTTTCGCTCTTTCTTCTTGCACATATATTTCTAAGACTTCAAATGGGTTTGAGTTTTGTGACTCAACTGAATGCATTTCTAATTAACGATCTAGAATTGAAGGATTGAAATTGTGGCTTACGTGAATCGACAGTTAATTATTTATAAAAAAAAGTTTCTTAACTGGAAATTAATTTGTGATAATATCTGACAGAGATATAACTTATAATTTTAAATAGAAAATTTATTTTTACAGCTTCTATTAAATGACTTAATATAATGGAAGGCAAAAGATAAGTAATATAAATATGTATGTAAAATAAAGTATACCTACATATACTCATATTTTTAATTCATTTTATTTTTATTGAATAAAGGAAAAGGATTATCGTGAAATTTATACTCTTATAAACCAGAAAAGATTTTTGGAGTTAAAAAAAAAAAATGGATAAACCATTATAAAATGTAAAATTGCATTTAAAAATCATTTTCAGTGAAAAAGCCTGATATTTATCGAATACTCCAATATGCAATACAAATATATTTGAATGTGAATTTAAGGTAGAACTCACAATCGAATAGTTTAATTTTGATATGCAGTTTCAATCAATTTATTTTTACCACAACAACTCAAAGAAAGAATGATGTTGCAATGTTGTCGCTCAAAGCGGACACAAGAGACAGACACACAACGAAGCTCAAAGTAAACGCAATTTGCCTAAAGAGCCCAAAAGGGCTTCCAACGGTTTTCTGCAGATAAGCAAAACGTCAGGCAGCTGTTGTTGGTCGCCGAGTTCAACTGAACTGAACTGAGCTGAGCTCAGCTGAGGGGATGTGAGGTGTGCGGTGGTGTGAATATTTAACTTTGCGCCGCTTCACATTGGCCAAAGGCGGTGACTACAAAAGTAACAAAAGCAACAACAGCAACGCATCTGACAGCAAGGATGCACAAGCTGCTCCTGGGACAATTGCAGCCATCATTTGCGATCTTTTCTTTTCGCTTTCCATAGTTTTTTTTATTCACCTGCCACGCGCGACTTTTGTACGCATGTTGCTGTTTTTTTAGTGCTCGCTGGCCCAAATTGAATTTGCATGCCTGAAGGCTAAGACCAGATGCAGCCGGATAAGGAATTGGAGTCAGAGACGACAATTGTCGTTCAACGTTCAACGTTTAAATGCTATTGCGTTTTTCGTGTGTTTTCTTTTACTTTTGCTCTTGTCACCCGTTAACATAATGAAAATGCATTGCACTTTTGTATGCAACAACGTTGAAGTCCGCTGTCGAGCTCCGTGTACCTCCGTGTGCTTTTCGGCAACTTTAGCTACAATGCATGTGCTGCAATTACTTTCGCATTTTGAGGCAATTAAGCGAATCAGTTTCTTCTGGCCACAGGTGTGGCATACCGAGCAGAGACCACAACTAAACTGAGCATTGAGATAAGCTTGCTTGCAGCTTGCAGTTGCCATCTGCCAGCTGGTAAATGCATTGTTAACCTTTTGGCCATCCCCTGCGCTATCTAAGTGCAAATAAATTGCGGCTATCCCGTCTCGTTGGCCTCTCTCTCTAGAATGTAAATGACATGCAACAAAAGGCAACAGCAGATGTTACATAAAAGCACTGAAAGTTGAGGCACCAAAGAGTGAAAAAGGAAGAGAAACTGAAGCCGGAGCTGAAGCTGAAGCAGAAGCTGAAGCTAAAGCAGAAGCAGAAGCTCTGCTGACAAGCGGCGCGATAAACCGACACAACCATGTCAAAGAAAACATTTCAGTTGGTTAGTTTTCAACTGAACTGCAACGATGATGATGAGTTCCACTGCAAGCCTCAAAATCACAGTATTTAGCGGTGACTGTCACTTAAGTGATTTTTTGAGAGGATATCAAATCACTGATATGACCAATTTCAGTGAGAGTATATAAGATGTGATCCAAAATGGGCAGTATTTATTTTTGAGTTGTTTCTACATTAAATGATTTACTATAAAGTTGCGAAGTGGTTAAAATTTGATATAAGGAGTTTAAATAAAGTTAATCTAGATACCATATAATATAAATTTTAATCGCAAGCTAAAAGATCGACCCTTTCTAAAAGTTATACTAATATTATATTATTTATTATTATATATTTGGAAATATCAATAAATAATTTTTAAAAAAAAAAAAAAACAAATTCAATAAATTCTAGAAAAAATACATTCATCAATATTAAAATAGTCTTAAATTGGGTTTAAGGTATGACAATATATTCTACAAAACTTTAAACTGGGATTTTTAATTCATCTAGCTGTTTCAGATCCATATACCGAATTTTATAAATAAATGTCATAAGTTTAACAATCTTTAACTTGCCACCTACAATAGTTCTGACCAGGGATTAAAACCGAAACGAATATCGGTTTCAGTTACGGTTTCGGTTATGCGAAAGAAAATTTCGATTATTTAGATTTTTCTGATTTTCAATAACTTCGAATTGCCATAACTTTGTCAAAACTCAATGAATTATCATGCGCCATGTAAATTTGAGCATGATTTTACCTCTACATTCGTTCTGCATTTAAATTTTGTTGATTTTGAAAATTCGAATTTTTTCGGAAAAATCAAAAAAGACAAAGGGGTAACACTGTAAAATTTCAAAAAAATTCGATTTTCAAAAATTTTTGAAACTGAACAAAATTTAAATGCAGAACGAATTTAAAGAAAAAATCATGCTCAAATTTACATTGCGCATGAAAATTGATTGAGTTTTGACCAAGTTATGGCAGTTCAAATTTATCAAAGAGTTTCGGTTTGTGGGTTTCGGTACAGCGGGAAAAATTATTTTCGGTTACGGTTTCAGTTACGGTTACAAATTTCAATCGGTTTTCACCGGTTAAAGGTTACTGTTTCGGTTAAGGTTTTAATACCTTGTTCTGACCCAAGCCAATGTCAAATATTTGCATAAAAATTCTGCTCATCTCTAGCTGGGAATGAGCGGATCACTTGAGTGGCTAACTGGCCAAATCCCCTGTGGTGGGACAGGACAGTAAGCCAGCCAAGCAAACGACTTGACGCTTCGCTTAACTTAAGCGATTTTTTATGTGCTCTTCGTTCAAAAAGAACTAGAGAGAGAGACACACCGATAGAGGAAGAGCTAGATAGTAGTATAGTTAGAAAGAGACAGATGAAAAAATATGCCATTCAATTTGTGTTCTTGTTGCAACTATTGCTGAGCTTTTGAGCGAATCTGCTTGCAGCTAATTAGCTGGGTCCAGAGTGGCAAATGTCGACATCGTGTATACGCCCCGTAACATGCGCCAAGAAAATTGCAGTCGCTCTACGTAAAACAGGAAAGTCAGGCAGATTTTTTTTGTGAGTTTTTCTTTTGCTTTTTACAATTTGCTGGCCGACGACCCACAAAGCACAAAGTAAGAATATTTTTACCGTGAGAAGTTGCATTGAGCCAAGCACCTAGCACCTCCCATTTTTAAGATTCGGAAAAAGGAAAATTGCATTAAGCTCCATTGAAAGTAAACTGCGTGCTGGTTTTTCTTGGCCAACAAAAGAGGAAGAGGAGAACGAACAACAACAACAAGAACAACTACAACTCCTGAAATGGCACAACTTTCCAATTTGCCAGTGCATTTTCTTTCGCTAAATTTATGTGCGCACTTCGACGCACCCACACAAATGCAAACACACTTACTTACACGGAAGACTAATGAAATATTATCGATATATATTATGGGACTTACATGTGGCACAATGTGTTTGCCAAGTTGCAACATATGGGGGCCATCATACAGGCACTCCAGGGTCCTCTTTGTCGTCTTTTGCCGGCTTTGCTTTCAAGCCATTTATGTACTCTGGGAATTTAAGGACATACATTTTTGTCATTAAATTGTCTTTACCGCATGGGAATTTATAGGATATTTGTTTTTAAAATGGAATTTAGGATAAAGAATAAAATATAATAATAATAATGATGGATAATAAAGCTATTTTTAACAGAGAAGATCTCAATTATGTGTAGGATACTTAAGAAATATTCTTCGATTTATTACAATTGAAAGTTTAACTTGGAATGTAAATTTCGATTATAATGAACAATAATATTAGTAAATATTCAATTTCTATATATTTAAAAATGTTTTATTATTTGTTTTCAGTTACATATATAAAATCACAAAATCAGCTTATTCTATAAATGTAACTTACTTTCTATTGATGATTTAATTGCTTTCGCTTTTATGTGCTAGTTGTAAACGAAAGAAGGCACTTTAAGTAGAGATTCTGTTTAATTGCCCGCTCAGCTGTAAATTCATTGGACTGCATCAAAGATTTACAACTTGACTGGGAAACTGAATCGTGTTGGAATTGGAATTGCCTGTTTCGTTGGGTTGTGGGGCAGATGTTTTGGTCCATGCAAGCGGTTTGCATTTGGCATTTATTGCCGCAATGTTATGGTAGCACAACACCAAGTCCAGCATCAGTATCTGGAGCAGAACCACGACCAGGACTAGTAGCTGAAACTAAAACTGGAACTGGAACTGAAACTGAACCTGGACTGGCGCCTGTTTACTTTGGTGTATTGAGCAGCTGCACTTGGCTTTTGTATTGTTTGTTATGTTGTTCGAAGCTCTCTCTAAGCCGACAAATTCGAATGGCACTGGGTGAGTCATGGCCAGACTGTCGTGGCCATAAGCGAGCGCCTATTGCCTGCAACGGTTGCAAGTTTTCAATTAAATAAAGCACCAGAAAAGTCGCTTCAAACACTGATGCAACATGCATAGATATCCGATGGACGCTTTCTCGCTTATATGGCTGCCACACACATTCAGGTGGGGCATTCGTTCAACTGTAAATTTGTATTCAATTAAAAATAATTTCTTTGTCAATTATTCATTCATTGTGAATAGTTATTTATTTTATTTTCCTTATTTCTTGCTGTTCGCCAGCGCCATTGAGTCGCGCAGGCAGCAAGTCAGCCAGACAACGTGCAGTCAGCCATTCATAAAATTTATGAAAAATAATAATAATAACAAAAATCAATTTTATTTTATTTTATTTACACTGATACAACACACAATTTTCAACCTGCTGCGGCTATCACATATTTATTATATTCATTTTGTTTTCCCAATTTTTTCTCCCTGTTTTGGCACACGTTTTCCGAATTTTATTCACGAGTATGCGTAATTTTTTCCATGCGAGCAAATTTCATAAATCAAAATAGTTGTTAATCAATACAAACGAGTGTGTTCACAACCAAAAAATTAAAAAGCACAACAACTTTTGAGTGCCTGTCAATAAATTCGAGTATGTACAGATTCATGTTGGTTTTTAAAGCACAATACACAACATTCATATACAGTGATAACTCTGATGATGAACAGCTGCTGTTAACAGAAAAAATATCTCTGAATTCATCGTTGATTTTTGGTTTTACATATGTATATTACAAATAAACAGAACAGCAAAAATAAAGGAAAACAATTTTGAAAATCGATCATTCCCGCAAGGGATGCAAATTCGCTTAAAAATACAGTGACAGACAGATTGCTCGCTATAGGCAGGCTTCGCTGTGAATTTAAATTTGTATTTTTTTTTTTGGTTGAGCAGATTAAAATGCCAAAAAAGTTTATTTATTTGGAAGCATATGAAAATAAGTGAATCTTGTTATTAAAAAAAAGTAAACAGAATGGTCAAATATCGAAATTATTAGCTTAATTAATTAAAAGGTTTTTGTTCAGAATTAAATATAAAAAAACTATAGAAATTAATGAGCCAATTTGTGGTGCACTCAAAGCACACATTTCTTGCCACTCCTGAGCTATAAGTGCAACACTAGAGTCAAGTGTTGTAAAAACCCAAACAACTTTTGCTATTTGTCCTGGCAAGCATTTGTGGAACTGTAAGAAAAAACCCGAAGACTTCAATAAATAATTGATAAAGCATTGCTAACAAAATGTGTGTGGGCAAAGAGCTGACCCGGGAGCAAGATATTCAGTCAGAGGGAGACAGAGAGAGGGAGAGAGGCAGAGGGAGAGATGAAGAACAGGAAGCCGCACACAATGTTGGCTAATTACTCAACGGTGCTCATTAAGAGCGCTGCATTTTCACTTTTCAACGCTTTGCACCTCGCACAGCGCTAATGAAGATTTATGAAGGTCCTGGGGCTGCTTAGGGGTAAGCAAGGGGCAAAAGGGAATCGTCGTCGTTGTCCTTAAGGTTGAAGTTAACTGACTGGCGACTGGAGAAACTGTTAGAAATTTTTGCTTCTGTTGAAAGTTTAATGCGTTTTTTCGGATTTGCTTTTTTCTTTTTTTTTGTTGTTTTTCTTGTTGTAGCAAGACTAATTATATGGCAAAACTGCAATGAATTATGCATCTGACAGCAGCTGGCATTGTCTTCATACAACTGCAAACTTTAATCAAGTTCTGCATATCGAAATGAAGCTCGAAGGAATAACAAGAGACAAGGCAAAACAAACATTCTTAATTCAGCATAATTCACATTCAAATACGCCAAAAACGTTTCAAAAAGAAACGAAACAAAAGACAGACAGACCGAAATAAAAGAAAAGGAAAATGAAAAGAAATGTGTACTAACAAGAATGGCAGACCAATCGTCGACCGTTCCTCCCTCGGCATCAAACATTGTGTTACAATTTTATTTAATTTTGCTATCTGGCAGGCAGCTTGAAGCAACTGGAACTGGAACTGAAACTGGCTTTGTGTGCTGCCTGATAAAAAATGCGCAAGCAAAAGCAATTTGAAAGCTGCGCTGAATACGTAAAAACAATACGAGTAACTGAACAACTGAAGAACTGAACCACTGAACAACTCAACCACCCAGTCAACAGTCCACCTTCGACTCGACTCGACTCGACTCGGACTTGGCTAAGAAGATATTTTGAAAAATGAACTGAAAAGAAAACTCAGCGATCCGTTCACTGCCTTGTGGGTGTGTCTGTGTGTGTGTGTGTAGTTGTGGCAGCTAATTTTCATTATTCTTTCAAAATGCAATCAAGAAATGTTGCTGTTGCTTTCCCTTTTACTATTATTATTGTTGCCTCGTTCCGGCTGCAGTAAAGCGGTTATGGCCAGCGGCCCAGGTGGCCCAGACCTGACCAGTCAAGACCAAACCAGCTAGGGACTAAAGGGAGATGTGTAGCCCTGGCTACTGAATTGGACAACGCGCTTAAAAGTAAATGAGCAGTTTACAAAATGAGTGGCAACGTGGTTAACGTGCCAACAACAATGTGCAACCTAATGGATTGCATTTAAATTGAGCAAATGGAAATGACTATGAATTAAAGAACTTCGCAGAAAACGGAATTGTATGCAACATTGAAACAAACGCAATCAGCAGTTAAAGTAAATAAGGATTATAATTGTTTAAATTACTATTTATCTCGCTGTGCTTAAAAAATTTCTTATTTTTCTGGAAAAATCAAATAAAATCAACGTGATTTGTTTTTATTATTTTCTGCTGAAACCGGTTATATTTAATAATTTTGCAGGCATCAAAGAAACATTTTGACATTTCAATAAAGAGAATTTGAAAATTATTTGCTATATTGGCCTTTACATATTTTTATAATATTACTACATAGATATTCTCACATGCAGTCGCACTCCTTTAAGTTTATCTAAGTATCTCAACTTGATTTTCTAATTTTAATTTAAATAATATTTATTAGTTATACTATTGTAATTTAATCAGAAGTCACATTCACTTCATATTCTTATTGCACAAAGCAGCGTTAAACTGAAGCTCAAAAGGTAAATTCAATTAGACATCACATGATCCGCTTGTCTATTCAATACATTCAAAATGCAGCCAACTGCGAACAATTGAGTTTTTACAAGCCATTCACTTGATAACTCAATTTGACAGTCAATCAAGCGTAGAAGAACACGTGTGTACATATGTTTATATATTCATAACCTGCCCTAACTTTAACTTTACTTTACTACACGTGGCAAACAATGCGGTAAACGCAACAAAAGGACCAAAAACCAGCAGCTGCTGCACTTCATTTATATTTATAAGAAGCGGAATGGATACACTCTATATGTACGTGCCACGCCCACGATAAGAACATACAATGAGTTAACGTAGGCAAACATGAAATGTTATTAAATGCAAAGCAGGCAGACAAACAAGCTATGACCAAAAGTTTCGATGGCCAAAACTTACGAAGCTAACAAAGAAATGGCATCAAGAACTTTGAATACTCTTTCAATAAAGATATTATTTCAATATGAGAATATTGTTATTTTTTTTAAATAAACATATATCAAATTTTTTGAAGAAAGATTTAATTTTGAGCATGTTTAAAAATTAAAAGAAAATATCTAATTTTGCAAATTAAATTTTAGTTTTATAATGTATTATACTTCTTGATAATGTACATATTTTTTTAAAATTAAATATGACTTTTCTATTGATGAAAACTGCAAGTATTATTAAATCTAACTTTATTAATTAAAAAATTTATAATTTTTATAGTGCCGTAAACTAATTAAAAATATCAAATTTTATATATTTAATTTGAGTTTTAAAATTTACTATATTTCTCGAAAATAAACATTTTTTAAAAATTGAATATGACTTTTCGATAGATGAAAACTGCAAATAATTTGTATGGAGTCGTTAACTAATTGATGGTAAATAATATTTATTAAATCTAACTTTATTTACTGAAATAGTAATAATTTGTATATGGCAGTTAACTAATTAAAAATATTTAATTTTATATATTAAATTTAAATTTTAAGACTTATTATATTTAGTGAAATAAATATGACCTTTCGATAGATGAAAGCTGTAGATAATTTATGTAGATTCGTTATATAATTGATGCTAAATAATTTTTATTAAATTTTACAATATTCAATGAAATAGTTATACCCGATTTCTTTATGTGCATAAGGGTATAACTAATTTGATAGATGAAAATCACGACAGCCACATCAACAATGGCAACCGCAACGTCTCGCTAACTTGAGGCTTCACTAGTCGAACGTGAATCTTGAGTGTGTATATAGGAGGTTGTGAAGAGGGCAGGAGAGAGGTACAAAACCTGGCTAACAAGAGCAGCGACAAGAAACGTGAATTGTGTCAGTCACACACATATACATACATATACATACACACACTCTCTCACATTGTTAGCCCCAAAAAGCTAACTAATTTAAATGGGACCATTGTGCGCTATAACCCAAGAACAATGGTGCCAAACGGAAGTGAATGTCCAACGTCCGTCTGTCCGTCCGTCCGTCCGTCCGTCCGACCGACATCCATGAGGGAACAGTCGCGGCAATGATAGCGATAAAGACACCAACATTGCTGTTAGTTGGTCGTGTCTGGATCTATGCAAGTGGTTCCTGTGCATCTGAAATTCAACGAATTAATGCCACTTCAAAGTTCTTGCCAACATGTCTATATATGTAAGTTTACATGTGTGTGTATGTGTGTGCATGTGGAGTGTGTGTGCACTTTTGAATTACCAAAATTTACAACAATGCGAACCCGAAACGAAGGGAATTGAAGTGAGCAGAGAACGGAAGCTCTGCAGTTTGCTATCAGCAGCCACTCGCATTGAAATATGGCCAAAAGCGAAGGAAAAGTACCTGCGGGCATTTTATAGATAATAGACATTTGGGCCACATCCATGTGCTTGTAAAAACTTGCAAGAAAATACAACGTAGACACCTCTTCTGAAAGGCAGCCAATTTTCAAACATCGCGCATATTGTAGAAAGTGGCAAGGCATATGCTTCCCAACAAAACAATGGCCAAGATGTGGGTAAAGCAGGAGGAGAAGAAGGTACCAAAGAGTTGCCTTTCGGTACGGTCCTCGTTGCATTTGTCTGATTTGCATAGTTTTGGGAACGGCGGTTGCCACTTTGCTTGTTTTGTTGCATTCATAATGTTGCAACATAAAAAATGCAGTACGCATGCATTTTTGAGGTGAACGTTGTACAAACATCGCTTGGGATATGGATGCGAATAGAAAAGCGTATGCAACAAGGACTACACCCCACACCCACTCTCTCTCCCACTCACTCTTTCCCACTCTCTATCTCTTTCGTCACACTTTTCGCTCTCTTGTTGCATTTTAAGCAGTTGGCTGGCAAGGCTAACAAATATTCCGCTATTCGCGTTGACAGCAGTTACATGCATTTCACATACGCACACACACACACATTTATACACTACACCTACACATAAATACAACTTAGAGATGGCTGAGAAAAAAAGGCTGTTACTGAAAATGGCTGTTTTTATACTAAAATGCCAATAAGCCTGTAGTCTTTAATGATTTTCGAATCTGTCTTATTGTGATTATTGCCTTAAATAATAATTATAATTCTACTTGTAGCATTAGGAAGTGATTTAAGAAAAATATTAAAAATAACTCCATTTTGAATAATCAAAAACATTTATAATTTCAAATAAGTCGATTTTCCAGCTAATTCTATTTATTTATTAATTTATCTTATTTCCAAGTGCTACAAGGATATCCTTGTAAATTATAACTATAATTTAACTCTTATCTAAATTAAAATCAGGGATTAAAACCTTAACCGAAACCGAAACCTTTAACCAGTGAAAACTGATTGAAATTTGTAACCAAAACTGAAACCGTAGCCGAAAATATTTTTTCCGCTGTACCGAAACCCATAAGCCGCAACTCATTAAACCAAAATAACCGTTAATAACCGATTCATTTACAAGGGTTAATTTCGGTTCTGGCCGTCGCAGCTACTGACCAACTTTGATAACTTTGAACTGCCATAACTTTGTCAAAACTCCATCAATTTCCATGCGAATTGTAAATTTCTGCATGATTTTACCTCTTAATTCGTTCTGCATTTAAATTTTGTTTATTTTAAAAATTCGAATTTTTCGAAATTTTTTGAAAAATGATAAGGGGTAACACTGTAAAATTTCTAAAAAATTCGAAATTTTCAAAATCTTTTAATCGAACAAAATTTAAATGCAGAACGAATTTAGAAGTAAAATCATGCTCAAATTTACATTTCGCATGGAAATTGATTAAGTTTTGACAAAGTTATGACAGTTCGAAGTTATTAAATATCAGTTAAATGAAAATAATCGAGATTTTCAACCCAAATGAACCAAATTAGTATGAGGTCAAATTATAATAAAATCAACATTAAGCTGGGCCATTCCACTAATTGGATAACATTATTTTTCAGGCTAATAAGAGCTAATAACGCTTCATATTTTGGTCAACCGAAAACCTTAATACCGATAGTTTTAAACCGATAACCGTTACGAAAGCGATACTTCAAGATTTTGCATAACCGATAATCGAAAATCTTAATTCGAGAATAACCAAAACCGTAACTGAAACCGATAATCCCGATATTCCTGATTAAAACCTTATTGTACTTATAGTATTTGTATTAGTTTACTACTGTTATGTTAATATTAATACAATCTTAGTTTATGAATATAGTAATTTTTGAAATGAAAAATGTATTCCAATTTGATATTGCTTATAATTGGTTTCATGTAATAAAAGGGCAAAAAAAATAAAATGTTAACTATAAACTAAATTTTTAAGTTCAATTGTTTACTCAATTTAATATAGCTAGTTTAGCTGGAAAAAAGCCAGATGCAATCAGAGCGATTTAATGTCATGTCTCAGACTTTTGACGTGTTTGGCATGCGTGTGGTGGGTGTAAACAGTATTTCGCGTGGGAGGCACTGTGTGTGCTGTTTGCTTAGCATGCAAAGCTTCAGGAAAGTGCCAAAAGTAACGAAGATTAAGGATGGGCAAGTGGCACGTGCTGACCTCAAGCGAAGAGCGAGAGACAGAGAGAGAGAGAGAGAAAAATAGAAATAGTGAAGGATGAGAGGGAGAAAGTTGTGAAATATTTTACGTGCTGGCCATTGGCTGACCATTGATTTATGCCACTTGAGTGGAGCTTCAAAGTGTCAATAGCGTTTCTTGGCCATCTAAGTTGCATTTTAGCCAAATTGCTTTGTATATGGTAGCCGGTGTTTCCGGTATTGTTAAGTGCGCACATCGCTGGCACTTAAGTAAAAATATAATAGCCCAAGCTCAAGTAAACTTTGTAACTAAATACGAGCAGCCTCCAACTTTCCGTGCTTATACTCGTATATAAAACTGTAATTCCATTAAAGTCCATTACATGAAATGCTCTCGCTTTGCGCGCACTCACACTCACACTCAAACTCACACACAGACATAGAGAATGGGCAATCTTGCAACTGCTACTTGCTGCAAGTGCAACAGCAATTGCAAGAAAATGTTGCTTGTTCACTTCTTCAACAGAATCCTTGTGTCCTTGGCAGGAGCATAGCATTTCAGTACTGAAAATAATAACTTAAGTAATGTCATTAAAGCCGAAAATGAATTAGATCTTTGGCTGTAAGCAATCCGCAGGCATTTCAACCATTGGCAGTAAAGTGGCAGATGCAACTTATTTAAATTGGAATTTTCAACGCTACTCATGAAGAAAAAGGGCTGTCAGGGAAATATCTTCTGTCTTAGAAAATATATAAAAGAGATATTGAAGTACTACTTAGTAATTGGTAATTCCATCCAAATACTGCAAAAAACCAAACCAAGTCAAGGATCAATTAAAATACGAAATATATCATCTGTTTAAGAATAAAAAAATATTTGCAAGGCTTTCGCGTTGTCCGAAGAGTAGTTGGGAATATTATTGAGAATGACTCAGTTTTAACATACTTACATATATAAGAAGATACTGCCTTTTTAAATCTTTATAATTGAAATATATCCATAAATTTAAGAATAAATAAATATTGTATTTAAGCTGGCTCTTAAGCAAATATGAACTCTGATGGCAAAATACAATTAAGCAAAGAAGATATTTAAGAAAGAATTCTTCTCATGCTCATACTATTTTCATTTGATTTTACTATGTGATTAGATAAATATATATTGAAGTAATTGAAAACACTGTGTAGGGTAACTCAAAGTCTAGATCGCTTCACTTAACGCAGCAATTTTATTTGCTCTATTATATTATTGCAATTTTTTGCATAGCAAGAAATGAATGCATGCTTATCTACTGGTTATCAATGAGAGGAAATTCGTTACACTAATTAGAGGATGAAAATAAGTACACTTGCCTCAGGCAGATACAGTATTGAGTACACTTCGATTGCCACTCATTTTGTAGTTCAATGTAAAAGCAATTGAATGATTATTGAAAAAACTACACAAGTGCATCCATATATGATCCTGATGTTGCCAGCAACGATTAGACTCTATCTCTCTCTCTCTCCCACTCCTTCAATCTTTTCATCTCTATTTCTCTGAATATACCTGAAAAAATACGTGTAGCACTGTAAAACAACTACAATAACAAGAGATAAAATGAATCCTACCAAAATGGAATGCACTCTCGAAGCCGCATCGATGAACTTGTTGTAGATGTGTGTGTGGTGTGGTGTGGGTGTGTGTCAGCTGGTTTATTTGGGTGGTTTTGGGTGGTTGGTTTTACTGGGTGTGGGGTTGTTTGGTGGGGCTCTCAGCGATGGCTTGGGGTTTTGTGGTTTCGTCGTTATCGATGTTGAGTTTTTAATGAATAGCCGCTGGGTTGCACTTTGTTATTGCGTAAAAAGCCTGTTGCTGACATCGACAACCTCACACACACACTCACACGCACACACTCACACGCACACACTCTCACACACACGCACATGAAAAGACCGTGACTGATTCAGAAATTTGTAGCATACTTTTCAGCGCACTCATAAGTTAAGCGTGACGATTATATGATGAATGACACCACATCTCCCCCTCTCTCTCTCCATCTGTCTGTCTCTGTCTCTTTCTGTAAGAGTGTGAGTATATCAATCATTTGGGACTAGTTGTTGATTGTCTTGGAAATAGCGTATCCAAACTGTCATTTGGTTAGTTCTGTGTCCCTCACAACTTCGACAGCCACTCAAATCAAGAGTCGATTTTTATTATGAGTATGCAGCCAGCATGTGTGCGAGGGTTGCAATAAAAATTTTGATTAATTATATTGCCTCTGAAAACTAGCTTAAAATTAAGTAAATTATATTGTTGCTTTCGAATAATATAAATAAACGAGTCGATCTTAGAGTTAGTTTCTTTTGTATAAATTTATCATAAAGTTCTAGAGGCCTCTGTATATAAATACATGCATACATACCTATAAATTTGACAGCATGTCAATCTGAAAAATAAAGTATTTTATTATAAGTATTCTTATTTTTCTTGATTACAGCACATATAAAAAAATGACACCGGGTCAAAAAAATATCTTTATTTTAAAATGATGACAGTAAGCTCCCCATACTATCTAAAATTTAAATTTTATTGTAAATTTTTGAAGTTTAATATTAAAACTTAAATTGCCATTTTTTAAAACTCAAATTTATTTAAATTTTAAATAACCTTTTGTCTTAATAATTTAACATGTTAAGTCAGTCGTTTAAATAAATTTAATTTAATTTAACTATGAATCTCAATAGCAATATGATATAATATTGTTTATAAAGATACATTTTAAGAAATCAACTGTTGCATTTATAACAATAAATTTGATAGTATTCCTAGTCGACAACTTTTATAATGTAGATACGTTGAGCTTTGCTCTTGTAGAGAGTTAATCTCAATATAAAACTTTCTTTGAAGGTGAGTTAAACTCACACCCACAACACTTGCCAAGTAATAAATTGAGGTACATTAAAAACTTTGAAAAATTTGTTGTGAAGTTGTGACATGAATTTGCTAAGGAAATTATGTCTTGGCGTAATTTTTAATATACCCACTAACGATTTATTTTGTTGTGGCAGCCCTCGTTTTTATTACGATTATGATATGGCTATGTAGAGGTCCGTGAGTAACACTTGTTTACAATTCTTGCAGCTGTTTGTGCCGTTCCTCGGCTGACTGGCTGGCGTGCTTAAAAACTTGACGCTGTCAGTGACATTGGATTGTTATGCGCATCGCCGCCAAATGTAGCACAATCTTATGAAATATTTCACGCCATGTGCGACGTCACTCACATTTTACGACATGCCAATGATGCCGCCATAAAAAAGTGAGAGAGAAGTGAGAGAGATACACACAAAGATGTCGACAGGCGACGAGACGCACAAGAAAAGTTGTAAATCAGCCACAACGGCAGATGGAGTCTATACACCTCCTTGCTGTGTGTGTCCTTGTTCACTTTTATATAGCTAATTGGCTTCACTGCAAAATGCCGCAATCTCTCGGCACTTGAAAGGCTTAAGCTTGCTTGAGTTTCTTTTTGGAGGAACTAAAGTGAAAAATATGGCTGCTGGACATTTATGCTTATGCCGGAAGCTGTCACGCGGCGCAAAAATGGCGCAACTTCCGCATGAGCATGTCGCCAATGTCAACTCAACAGCGCAACAGACTGAATGGCAGACAGACAGACCGACAGACAGGCAGACAGACAGACAGACAGACAGACAGACAAGTTGCTGAGCATTGTGAAGGGTAAAGAAATAAGAAGTGGATGTGGAGTGAGAGAGGATGAATGGACGACTGGCCGCCTGATTTATTGCACTTTAAATTTGGCGACATTTTTTGCATGTCGTTTATCTTCATTGCGTATGCCAAGAACTAAAGCAAAGTGCACCGGCACCGGCTATAAATAAAACAAGCAAATATATTCCAAAAAATATGCATACAAACATATAGAAATATATGGATGTTGAAATGTACTCGTACTAAAACCAGACATCGGCCACACCAAACACTTGACTTGTAATTTTCTAAAAGCTTACTTCACATTTCTGCATATTTTTGGCATGCAAAGTGCAATGGCAAGTGCGCAGTTTTGTCCTTTGTGTGCGTAGTCCTTGCTTTTTGATATGCCAGCTTCTGAAGCAAGGATTGTGTTGAACTGCTCAAGTGCCCTGCAATTGGGGAACTTTTGGTAAACTCCATTGAACATGGAAATCATGTTGAGTGGTAAGAAATCTTATAGAATATCTTATAGAATAAGTTAACAATAATCACTGCGGACGGCAGTCCGCGCTAGTGACGAAAGCAACACGTAGTGTGCAAAAGGCGACTAGCAATATATACACGCAGAATGGAAAATTTGCTATGACTGTCCGATCGGATTGAGTTATATACCGATCGAAAGGTATGACTTTACCTAACAAAAGTGCATACTAAGACTTTTGGTAACTCACCTGGTTCGTAAGATATGGGGGTGTAAGTGGGAGGGGCCAAATCTTAATGATTGCAGCTAGTGGGGCCGTTGGAGCCTTTTGGTAAAATTTTATAATTTTTAAAAATTCTTATTAAAAATACGCGTCGAATGATACCTTGATCATTTCAATCCGACATTTGGTTCAAAAGATTATATTAATTTGAAGTTTTTAAGGGCCTTCTCAAAATGAGATGAAAAGTTTGTTTGTCCATTTGTTTGTTTGTACGAAGGCGCTGAAAAAGCTAAATTTTTCTGATGAGGAATTGTTTCTTATCAAAAATCTAGAAATGTTTGTTCTACGACTTTAGCGGGAAATAGCTAGTTTAGCGGGAAAAAGCTAAAACGTGATAAATTTTAAACACCCATTGCTTCCAATCCAAGAAAGCTAGAGATGTGTTCTATATGTCGTTAGAAAGGTATATTAGAGGGCTTTCAGACGTGCCTTGAATATTTTTTTGCAAAGTGCTCAGGTAAAACGCTACAGGTGAAAAAAGGATTTTTAGCTTAAACTTTGGCGATTTATTAGAAAACGGTTCCGACGATTTTTATTAAATTTCAATATGTTGTAACACGTAAAATTTCGCGTCTTTTGATATATGACACATGTCTCTCAGCCGCAAGGTGTGGAAGATATGACCGGTTAACTGAATATATACATTTTACTATTTACTATATGGTACTAATTAGAAAATCAAGCTTTGGTACAAAAAACTTTTTGTTTTTCAAGGTTTCTCAACCAATTTGACAAAGTATGCATTTAAGTAAGTCTTACACATTATGTCCAAATTTAGTTGAAATCGGTCCACTATATCATATAGCTGTCATAGGAACGATCGGTTAAAAATCAAGTTTTAGTATGAACAACTTTTTGTTTTTTAAGGTTTCTCAACCAATTTGACAGAGTATGCATTTAAGTTAGTCTTACACATTATGTCCAAATTTAGTTCAAATCGGTCCACTATATCATATAGCTGCCATATGAACGATCGGTCCAAAATAAGGTTTCAGTACGAAAATCTTTTATATTTCTCAAGATATCTGAACCAATTTGACACAGTATGCATTTAAGTTGGTCTTATACATTATGTCCAAATTTAGTTCAAATCGGTATACTATATCATATAGCTGCCATATGAACAATCGGTATAAAATCAAGTTTTAGTACGAAAAACTTTGTTGTTTTTTAGATATCTTGATCACACTGTCAACATACGCATCTGGGTTGGTTTTATACATCCATGTAAACGACATGTTAATAGGTGTCTCTTATATGCTGCCCATTTTTTTTTATTTGAAGTAAGCATTTTGATAATTTTATAGCAAAATTACACTGTCAGAATCATATAAAATTCCAAAAATTTCTGATATCTTCCAAAAAAACTTTTTAACAAAGTAAAAGTCTAGTGACGAAAGTCTTTCCCTGCCCCAAAATTTCTGATATCCCATTTTGTGACGAACGATATTAAACTTAATATATAAATAATTATAAAATAAAAAGTTTGGCATTCGGCACTGCGCATTAAAATTATTTTTAGGTATAAAGAATCAAGATCTTTATGCGCAATGTTCCGAATGCCAAACTTTTTATTTTATAATTATTTATATATTAAGTTTAATATCGTTCGTCACAAAATGGGATATCAGAAATTTTGGGGCAGGGAAAGACTTTCGTCACTAGACTTTTACTTTGTTAAAAAGTTTTTTAACAATTATCTGGAAATTTTCTTAAGACTTATATATTTTAGGATAACTTTGGCAATTAATAAACTGAAGGCAAATTAAAATATTAAACTGATAATTGCGTGTACTTTTTACTTCGCTGTTATTTTAACACATATTTGAAATCAGAAAGAGCTTGTACTAAGTTTTATGTATACTACGAACATTTTCTTAGATTTTGCCAGAGCAACAAACTATTTTGAACTTTTGCCTTAAGCTTGCACTGAATTTTATGGCTACCATAAAGAAAATTTAATTAAGTTCCACACAAATTTAGGAAGAAAAGCAATGTGCAATAAAATAAATTATATTCGAAATTTGTATTTGATAAGATATGAATTAGTAAATGTGTCATTGAGACCAAGCCTAATTCTAATCAATTTGAAAATGTTTAGAAAGCTATGCATTAGCTAAATTAAACAAATGACCAATAGTTAATATAAAATATTGCTAATGACGGCATAAATTTAATGAGCGATGGCCATGCAACTTTTGGGATTGTCTAATCTAACTAACAATTTTGGACTCATAATTTGTATATGCATTTGGCTAAGTGCATTTCAGTCTTGTCTTATGGCCCAGACATGGGCAAGTCACCGAGTAAAAAGATTACTCATACGCCCCGTCAACCCGATGGCGAAACCTTTTTCTTAAGAAGCTGTCACACCTTTTTGGAGAAATAACGAAGCGCGAAAAATGCCACCAAATCGTGCACACCAATAATTCAATAATTTTACGCTTAAATCATAGCAAATTAACCCATTTCCGGTGTAGACAGCGCCACATAAATTATGACAGCGACGTGGTCGCGACAGGTGGCAGGGAAGGCAGGCAGCGAACCGGAACCGGAGCCAGCCGAAGTTGTTGGCCAACAACAACAGACGCCTCAGTGTCAGAGGTCTTTCTTTTCCGTTTTCCTTATACCCTTGCAGTGGGTATTATAGTTTTGTCACGAAGTGTGTGGCGTATTAGAGGAGAAGTGGGTAACACAAGAATATTTAACTATCTGTTATATAATATGTGGAAAATCATCCATAAATATGAGAAACTTTCTTGTTTTTTGCGGTATTTCAATCAATCAAACATTAGATGTTGTCTATACCATACCATGACATGGCTTAAATCGGTCTACTATAATTTATAGCTATTTTATACAGAAACGATTAGTTGAAAATTCAGACAAAGTATGAAAGTCATTGTTTATCTTTAGATATATAAACAAAAATAAAAAAAGTCTAGTGACGAAAGACGCTCCATATCCAAAAAATTCTCCTATATACTTTTGTGACGAACGATATTTAATTTAATATATGAATTCTTCCAACAAAGAAATATTTTGCCTCGGAAAGTCATAATTTTCCATTTTTCCTAGACTTCGTGCTACTTTCGTCACTAGCGCG
This sequence comes from Drosophila kuntzei, assembly GCA_035042165.1. Classification (NCBI taxonomy): domain Eukaryota; kingdom Metazoa; phylum Arthropoda; class Insecta; order Diptera; family Drosophilidae; genus Drosophila; species Drosophila kuntzei. Next base: position 23,793 of record JAWNLU010000472.1, on the reverse strand, counting down.
GAGTGCCGTCCGCAGTGATAAAATCTAAATTTGGCCAAAATCAGACTACTATATCTAAAAGCTATCAAAGGAACAATCAGTCGCAAACTGAATACAGTTGTCTGTAAGAGTATTAAATCTTCGGAGTGTCGAAGACAACATTTCTTTTTTATTTCCCTCTTCTTTTGCGATGGTAAAAAATTCAAAACGTCTTTTTGCTTGGCGTCTTGTGCTTATCTTCGGGGCGGGCAATGCCAGGTGTGAGTCACTTGATAGTTGGCCGTAAAAGTTACTTTGCGCATTCGCGTTAGCGTGAAAATGGTTTTTCGTGATTCTACAGACACCAATTCTGTTTGTCCCCCATCCAGGTCATACGCCATAGAGTTTGCCTGGAGGCGGGATTGGGGGACAAATGTGGGAATTGAGTTTTGGGGTTTGGGGCGTTGGGGCGTTGGCTTTGTTGCGCTTCGACGAAGACAAGCTGACAAATGCTGAAACGTATCGTATGCCATCTATCATCGTGCATTAGAGACAGCGGACGTCGGTCAGTCGGTCAGTCGGGGTTTCTCTTTGGTTTCTGGTCAGCTTTGGTTATTGTTGTTGGCCTGTACTTGGCAGCAAGTTAAGTGCCCGTTCAATGGCCAGTTTTATGTTACAATGTTAATTTCCTCTTTCGTCTCGGTTGAGGCTTTTACTCGAAAACTGATTGCTGGCTGATGTTTTATGTGTGTGTGTGTGTGTGTGTGTGAGTGTGTACTTGTACTTGTACTTGGTGTATGCTTAGAGATTTATGCGCCCGTGGCTCAATCATGTGGAATGCATGTTAATTACTGCAGCCTAGTGAGGCGCACTGAGAGCAACGAGCCACCCACCTGGTGGCTTAGTTACCTGAGAGCGACTGTGATGTTGTTGCAAATCAATTTGATGTTATTAGTTAATAATTACGACACCGCAGTCACAGTTACGTCGCACTTAACCAGCCAGCGTCTGCCTGGGGTTAATGCATGCGACGTGTTTGAACTGTAAATGAGGTGGAAATGTCAGGACAGGGCGTTGCCACCAGCTAACAGTTACCAGCCACCAGCTACCAGTTACCAGTTACCAGATACTTGCTACCTGCCACCAACAGCAGCAGCTGTAAATATGTAGATACTTTAAACCATCGTCTGACTTTATTTATGAGTGTTGGCTACAAATAGAAAATGAGTGCAAATGATGTCACTTAATGAATAACTCAACAACAGCAACAACGACTGCCAATTACAACATATAATGTAGTATAATAATTTGACAACGCACGTGCCTAGCCAACCTGTCGGTCTATATCGGATCCAAACTGTGAACCGATTCAGGACAAACTCAAACTCAAACCCAACTCAATCCTCCCCTCACGTACTCAATTGCCCGGAAATGTTGCTGCGGCATAATTTGTCAATTGTGCGTGTTGATTTCTGAATTAGCTAATTTGGATTTTAGTTATTAGATGCTGATTACGCACTCTCTATTTCTATATGCTATTAAAAATAGTTTCAGCCCACACACATTTTGTCAGCTAATGAGCTTTGATATTAGTTTTTAAACCCTGCCATTTTCTCAACCACATTGAGCTGCTTATTTTGTTGCTGCGGTTTGCTATTTTGTTAAATACAATTGAAATTTATTGTATTTTTCGCAATATGTCCGCACATTTTTGGCATATAATTTTTAAGTTTTGTAGTTTGTGGTGGAATGTTTTAAACCATCGTGATTCCCATGTTATATTCTTGTTTGTATTATAATACCTTTTTTTTCATTTTCGATTGTGTGGCTTTTTTTTTATCAGTTAACATTTATTACATTTTGTAAATACTAAATTTATGTTCAAGCGCTTTGACATTTTCTGTAATTAATGGTAAATTTATTTAAAAATAAAATAGAATCATGGAATTTCAATAAAAATCTTGGAGCTATTTGCTAATAAAATATCTTAAATTCGATATAAATTATTTAATTACATCTGGAATGAGGGTGTTATCATTTGCGATTGTAATTAGTCATTGTGCCTTTTTTTCCCTCCCGCTCAATTACTTTATCGGACAACTCAAACTATTTAAAGAGTATAACTTCTTCGGTGCCTTAAAGTTGACTTTTCCTTTTCAATACTTTATTTGGTATTTAGTTTGTTAGCACGTCACAATCATGTGTGTGTGTGTGTCGCAAAGCTAATTAAGTACACATTTGCATTTGTTTATAATATAAATTGCCACTCCCTGTGGGCCATTCAGAATATTTTAATTTAAATTACAATTTAGCTATTGAAAATGAGAGTTTTAATGTGTGCATACTATAGGACTCATCGATTGCACTGTTTGCATTTTTAGTATCAAATGTTATTCTGCATATAATTATTTATGTGGTCAATTAAAGCCGAGTGAGGGAAACAATAAATATTAGATGTAGCTTAAGTGATAGAAGTTCCATAAATTACTGAAACACAATTAGTTATAAGTGGCATTAAATATATGTATTTCAGACCAATTAGCTGCATATTAATTAAATTGTTTAGTTAATTTTATGCAATATTTATATTTTCTAAAGAGTTCGAATAAAATCAGGAATATATTATATATACTTTAGTAAAATTGGTTAGCAGTTTCTTAACACTTACTGGACTTTAAATATATATCAAACTCTTCCGTATTTTTATTGCCACAATGCCAACTGTTCCCACTTTAGTTGATTTTCTGATTGTCTCCCACACTTATGCTCTCTTTCGCCATGTTGTCTCTTATACTTGCTCCAAAAGCTTTCTCTCTAAAAATGCCTCGTTTACACCAACTTTTCAATATTATACAATATTTTGTGCCTGAAAGCTCTCGTTGAAAAGCTTTGCTTTGATGTGCTCAACCGCCCACTCGGGAATCCGTGTTGTCAATAAGCTTCAGCTGTTAGCTAGCAAAAGATGCCTAGAGAACCAAGTCAATTCAATAATTATTGAGAATTATGTGTTTTGAAAACGTTTCGAATAGGCGTTTAAGTATGGAAAGAGGATTTCATGAGTAATGTCAAGTATTTCCAAGAATAACAACTGTTAAATTTCTGTGGATTTGACATGCCGACATCAGCCTCAGTGAATTTCAGGAATTCTGACGCATATTGATGTATTATTAAGGTATATTTATTTAATTCCAATGATATGACATAATATGCAGACTTATTGTTATACATTTCTGTATGACTTTCATGGAATATTTTAAAGCAGACTTTTTTATGGGAAAATAGACAAAGCTATCCATTCAATGTAACTTAATTCTAGTTCAACAAAGTTTCTTAAAGTACAAATAATTTATGAGCTACCAGACATCTGATCAGAGTTGGTTAAAGGCAGTGCATGTCCTTAATCAACTTGTAGTAAGTTGGGATATTAGGTTAGTAGTATAGAGACGCATGTCTTTGATGTCCTTGCATCACATACCATGTGCGTAAAGGATACTTTGATGATAGCTGCCAACAATAACTTAATTTTACCAGACATTTGCTACGGCTACGCACATTATTCTGATGCATCTTCTTCCATTACTTGACGAACTTAAACAGATGATTTTAAAATGAATTTGTTAGGCAGGCAACATTTGTAATTTTATTTACGTATTTCAATAAATTATTATATAAAATAATCACCAGTAAAAGGCTAGTTTGAATTTTATTATTTTATGAAATTGATAAAGATAATTTAAGTAAACATAATCTGCTGGCATATCTGGCGTATGCTTATTCAGTTTGTTGGACAGACTCCTTGATAACAGATTAACTCTCTGAATATCGTTCCTTTTATTTAATAATAGCCAAAAAATATTTGGTTTATTGTTTTTTTGTTAAAATATGAATTGCAGCGTTGGCATTTCGTGCACATTTGTTTTTTTTTTTAAATACAATGTACTACATATGCGATATGTGCATGTTCAGAGGCGTCTGCATTGAAATGCCTTGAACAACAACAATAAAAACAGTCGCACTTGCAACAGCAACAACGACATAAAGAACAACAACAAATGATCCAACAAGAGCTAAATAAAATGGTATGGTGGCAGCGCATTTAAGTGCGCTTGCGAGCGCATTATTGGCTTTAAGAGATAAGATGAAAATAAACTACTTTTACAACTACATAGCGTCACACACACAGACAATCACACACACAGAAATATACATACAACACCGACCGCAAATTGACTAAAACCATTGGGAGAGGGAGAATGGATGCAGCCGCATCGTTCTCGGTGTGATCCGGCGCCGCTTCTGTAGTTTTCACTGTCTGTCACAAGACAATTTGTGCGCGCAAAACACAAAATAGTACACACAAACAATAACACTTATACATACATACAAACACACACAACACACACAGTCGTCACACACACACCACTAAGCATATGCATGGCACAATTGTACAGCTGCTGCCTAGGCTGCCTCTGGGTCTCTTGGTTTCTGTGTTACAACGCGTATACGTAATGCCAACTACCAACTACAACTACAATACATACGCTACATAAATACACACATATGTACATACATATATATATATACATGCAGTTGATGCACTGTAGAGATTTCAAGTGAATAACTTGTGCGGGTAAACATTTTAGATTTTGATAAATTGCAACTTATACGTTTTCTGTATAAATAAAAGATTTACGTAAATCGCCTGGTAAATGGCTGTAAAGAAAATGTGCTACGTACTCGCGGCAGCTACAATTCCCCCTGTTTCCCCTGTTCCCTTATCTCCCTACCCACAATCTCTCTTCTCGCTGTCTCTGTAAAGCAGACGAGGCCAACGACTCGCTGCTTGCTCTTGTTGTTGATTTTTATATACGAGTGTGTGTGGGTGTGTGTGTGTGTGGTGTGCGGTGTGTGGCATGTGCATAACAAATGCTTAGTGACTTGGCCGCTGCTTCAACCGGCGACTGGCAACTATAGCTGCCTGGCAGCTGGCAGCTGCTAACTGAGCCTTGGACAGCTTACATCAGAAAAGGTAAACCATATCATGAATTCGGGCTATGCATTTCCTTTGATTAACTTATGGTAGTTTTTCTTTCCTTCAAAAGCCGAAAAGTAACCATCATTGTGAGTGTGATTGAAAGAGATATACATATAGAGAAAGAGAGAGAGAGAGAGAGGATGTTCGAGTATTTCGAGCTTACGCTTGAAATTATTCAAGTGGCTGAAACGATACCTGACCAAAGCTTGTGGACGCCCACAATTTTGGCTTAAAGCATTAGTCAAGGTATTTGTTATAAGCTTATTAAGGGTATTTAAGTTGAGTTTCCTTTGCGCATATAACAAATCTCTGGAGAATTTGAAGAGAATTGCTTTTAAAAACAACCGTTCCTTAAAAGTCCGAAATTTTAGTTTTTTCGAATATTTTTTAGAATACACAAAAATCGACTGATTAAAAATATTTTTTTTGGGTTCGATTCTCCATCATATTATTTTAACATGTATTTTTAAGTCCCTTCGGAATAAAAAGAAAGTTATGGCAGTTCAAAGTTATCAAAGTTGCCTTATAAATGATTCGGTTACTAAACGGTTATTTCGGCTTAAAGAGTTTCGGTTTATGGGTTTCGGTACAGCGTAAAAATTTTTTTTCATCGGTTACAAATTTCAATCGGTTTTTATCGGTTAGAGGTTACGGTTAAGGTTTTAATCCCTGCTTGTAAGTATTTGAGTGAAAATTCTACGTATGTTAAAATCAGAACATGTTATTAAATTTATTTATACTTTCTTGCAATTGAATTAAATATATATTTTTTTGGTTGTTTGTTTATTGAGCTTACTGTAGCTGCATCCTTAAGTAGTTGCAATTTTTTGTGCATTTAGTTTCAATTTATTTGAAAGCTATTTAGCCAAGAGAGAGAGAGTTTTTCTGCTGCCTTCTTGTCATCAGCATCAGGATCAGGATCAGCCTTAGTGCTATGGGTTTTGGGGCTTTGGTGCGTGATGCCACGCACAAACGTTGTGTTTGCTACTGATGATGTTGCAAGTGCACATGCAACTTCAACTTCCAACTCCCAACTCCCAACTCCCAGTTCCCCACTCCCTGTTGCATGTGGAGTGGCAGATTGTGGAAATTTGTGTGTGTGCGACAGGCTCTGTTCCCTGTATGTGTGACCTCGTAGCCATTTAATCAACATTAGTGGCTGTTGTGGCGCGACTGAAATAGATACTGAGCTTGCTGCACACAAAAAGGGACTATCACAAACACTCGCACACCTCCCTCTCTCCCCACACACACACATACACACCAAATGGCATATTAATTGCAATCAGTGTGTGCCAGTTTTTAGCTGCTAAAGAAAAAGTGCAGCAAATGAACTTGAAAGCAATCTAATGTGTTTTTAAATGATGCGTTTTTGTTATGCATCAGATACATATTGATGAGGGGAAAAAATCGCTTTTATTATTGTTACTAAAATGCATTAATGGATTAAATATGTTAGCTAGCATATAGATTACTTAATTACAGGATTAAATTATATTCACTGTAAGTAAATTATGCACATATAAAATTATTTTAACTCACTCACTATTAACCTTGCTGAACTTTCACAACTGGCAACAACTATTTAATAAAATGTTGTGCTGCACTTTCTTCCAATTTGCACCTGTAAATCTATTTGGCTCATTTCAGATCTCATAACTCGCAAATGCCACAACTTTGCGTCCATTTAGCGCTAAATGTCATTATTTTCAGTTTTATATCGTGTGCAAGGTCAAAAATCCACTACAACTGCAAAAGCGTTAGAAACTACGCCAAAATGTTATTTACTACACATAAATTACACGGGGATTCAAAGGGGGAAGACGGTCTGCAGAGGGTGCAAAACAACAACAACAACAACTACGACGACGACAACGACAACATGAACACCAACAACATCATCGAAAAAGCACCGAGAAAAACTATCAAAAAACTTTTCTTTTTTTTCACAGCACACCGCAAAACGTTTGTTGATGGTCATGGACAGAGGTAGTGACGGGAAAAAGGGGTTGAAGGGTGTAGCGATAAGGGCATGATCCAGTTTTAGGTCAGATATGCACATGCTACATTTGACCACAAAGTAAAACGGTTTTCAGTTCAGCAAAACGCTCAGCAGCAATTTCAAATTGAAGTTGCAATAAGTGCGAATGAATGAACATCGGTGGCATTTGAAAGCAGCTCAAGGTTGCAACACACACACACAGACACACACACAAACACACATGCAACATATAATGTTGAATTAAGATTGTAGCTGAATAGCTGAATACACCTCAATACGTTTTGTGTACACTGAAAATCAGATCAAATCAGATAGGGAAATGTGAAAAAGTTTTCTGTTTGTTCACGCTCGTTAGTTACTTTTATTTTTACTGTAGCTCTGAACAGTTTTCAATGCTAAATTTTCCTAAAGAATCAATTGCACAGCAATATTTTCTGTACTTTTTTCATGCCAAATGAAATTAATAAACATTTAATTTTATCTCTTTCCTTTTGAAGCGGAGAAATTGGTTGAAAAAATGTTTCATTCAATCAGCTTTACATAAACATATTTATTTCGAAAGACAAGAAGTTCAAAAAAATGATTTCCAAATCATTTCACTTTAATGTCAGTTGAAAATCAAGGTAATATATTTTCAGAAAATAGTCAAAAACATAAATGAAAAGCTTATCAATATGCTGGGTTTTTGGGGTTTGATTGTAAAATATAAAGTTAATTTCATGCTTTTTACCTATATATTGCAAATGGCAGCTGAAAAGTTGGCAGAACTATGCAAAGAATACTCGTAAATAAGTTCGACGACATTTTTAATTACATTTATAGTAAAGTTTTTTTTTACGTTTATATTTCTAAGGGTGGAGGAGCCATTAAAAGATCGATCGATACGCAATGCTGGTCATAAATAACTAATGCCAAAAGCAACAACTACAACTACAACTACAACAAACAACTAGAAGGAAAAACTTAATTTCAAAATAATTTCAACAGTTGAGGATGCTTTCAAGTTTGTGCTTAGCTTTTGCCCAAAGTGCAAGCAAAGTTTGTCTGTCTAAGTTGGAGCTGAAGCCGCTGATGATGGCGCTGCTGCCTCTGAAGCTGCTGCTGTTTATGTTTTGTTTATAGTTTTGAGCATACTAAATATTAATAGTTTGATGTTGTTAAGAACGCTAATGAAATGCACTCGCTAAGAAGTTTTGGACGTTGCGATAAAGTGGCAACTTTCTCATGCTACAAGTATATATGTACATAAAATGCCCATCGTTTGTAAGTTGGCTGTAACCTGACCAAAAAGCCCCTCCCAAAATGAGGACACGTCTGAAAAGTGCTTGCCACAATCATTTTTTGGTTGTCTTGTTATTGTTGCGGAAGCATGCGTGCATGCAAGGACGACAAACTGCAGAATTCTGCAGCGTTACGTGGTCCGTGCTTCTGAGTCCTGTTTTCCTGCCCCGACGAGTGGCATTAGATTTTTCAACAAGAATTTGCAGCGTTTGTGTATTTTTGTTTTCCGAAATACTCTGTATTTAGCCCAACCAAATGGGGTATATTATTTCAACGTGTGTTATAAATAAATAATTTTAAATCACAACAATTAAAAATGCAGAGAAATTCACAAAGGATATAATCGAAATATCTCCCATAATTTGTTTAGATGATTTTCGGTTGATCTCGCTTTCTGTGAGACTGTGAGATTTTTGTACCTTTTTATAGAGCATCTTCTAGTTAAACAACTCATATCGTGTCTCTAGCTTTATTTTTTGTAATGTCTCTTCGTTTCATTCAGTTCTGTGGGTGTTTTCTATTGCGTTTTTCGAACAAATTCAATTGCAGCACGTGTCGTCGCCCATGTACATAGGGATATGTGAGTATGTGAGCCTCTCTGTTTCTCTCTCTCTCTCTCGCTCATTCACTCATTCTCTCACTCTCTCACTATCTATGTTTATTGATAGTATTGTTGTTGTTGTTGCTGGTATGTTAAAAGCAACTGACGCCAGCAGTTTTGTCGCTGGTACCGCCCCCACTTTATCGGGTTTATATTTGTGCAAAAGAAATGTCGCATGAGTGCAAAAAAATGCATGGTACAACAAACTTGTTTGCCAATGCCACACGAGTAACCAGTGTGATAAGGTGAGGGGGGGACAGTGGGATTTAGTGGTGCTCACGTAGTTGTCTATGGCCACGAAAAAGTTGCATAAAGTCAACAACTTTCAGTGGTTTACTGATGTGAAAGTTGCTAAGCTCCTTCCCTGCTCCTTTAGCTCCTTCAGCTTAAGCTTCAGTTTCTGCTTCAGCATTTGCTTCACTGTCTCTGCTTCCGGCGGAGCTTTTATCGATGGCTCTAGAAGGTCAATTACACGTGATCTTGAGTTAAAAGGCGTAAAAATTCACGTCGTACAAATGTCATCTTACAATTTAATGTATAAAAGACTTAATACTTAAGTTTTTGCTCAATAAAATTCACGATAGATTTGATATTTACTCAGTGGATATTCCTAGAATAAATTTTGGTAAGAAATATAAGAAGGTTAATCTATATTGAATCAGCCCATGAAAAGTATGATTTTCCTAAATATGCCACAAAATTGTTTAAGTACAAAATTGTTTAAGTACTAATTTCAACCCTCAACATTTGTGTGAAATTCAGTTGAACTAAAGTGGTAACAATGTTGCAACTGTTTCTATTTTGTGCCTGTGCATAAAATTTCTGGCTAATATCAATCAAAATGAGCGCTCGTTGTAGGCCATAAAATTGCTGCAATATAAAAGGAAAAGAAAGCTACTATAAAATCAAATACAAAGTACAGAACTAGAACGTCAAGCAAATTAGCGCAATTTGTGTTGCACTTGCATGGGTAGAGTTGCAATTTATCGAAATACGGCGGAATGTGCAACCATCAGCAGAGGCAGCTAACAATGTACAAGCAACAGCAACAACAACAATAACAACAACAATAACAACAACAATAACAACAACGGCAATTGCGAAAACTCAAACCATAGCATACTTATATGGGCGCACAATTTTGAGTGAGTAAAATAAAATTTAATGCCATCAACAGGCACAGGAAATGGACGGATGGACGGAGAGGGAAGGGGCGACTGGTGGCCAAGGGGTAACCCCAGGCATGTGGTGAAAATGTTTGCGGCGCATAAACAAAAATTTGTTGCCACAGAGTAGAGAAACACGCTAAACCATTAACTAAACAGCAACAAATAAAACAAAACAACATCGTAAATTTTTACAAGAAAGACACCGACATACACAGACGCTTTCTCAACAATTTATTCAATAATTATTTGCTCAAAGTGTGAGCCAAATAATAGTGTGCAATTCCTTAACAATATAACTAAAAAAAAAATCAGAAATAATTATTCATTATTTATTTATTTATTTTTTTATTTATTTATTTATTTACTTATTCCTCGAGCAACAAGGATTTTCTTAAATTAATTTCCTAGCAATATAACTCACTCAAAAGAAATCATAAATAATTATTTGTTTAGTTATTCATTTATTTATTTTTTTATTTATTTATTTATTTTTATATTTATTTATTTATTTTTATATTTATTTATTTATTTACTTATTCAACGCAACACTGATTTCTTTAATGCACTAGTCACTAATATTATTTCAGCATTTTTTAATTTATTTATGTGCTTTAATTAATATTTGTAGTTAATTTAATTTAATTTGGTAAATTTAAATATGTACTACAGTTTATAAATTTTTTATTTATATATTATTTAGCATTTATTAATAATTAGTTTTAAATAGTATTTTTGTTGTAAGTTCATGAAGTTTCATGTCGTAAAATGAATTAGTTTAACACCCCTGTTATACCCTTAGGCAACCCCATGCCATGTGCAGGGGTTGTAAAAATAGCTGTAACCCAAAAATAGCGGCACTTAATGAAATAAACGTGTGGCATACACCCCGACCCCGCCCCCACCCTCAGCTTCCACCGTCGCCCCCGTTTGCCATGAGTGCGAGCGACCCACATGTTGTCAATGCATAAAACAATTTGCAACGGAAATTGCAATAATTAACTTTAGTACCTGCTTGAGTGACATTGTGGCATTTGGCTGGTTGTTTGTTTGCCTCTGTTGGTGTGTGTGAGTGTGTGGGCGTGGGCGTGGCAGGAGATGCGAGTGTGTGTGTGTTTTTCTAATTCAATTAAAATTGGCAGCCTGCTGTTGCAATGACAACGCAGCGGCGCCGACTCATTATAATGTCTGCATATGCATCTCCCTCTGCCTGACCCCTCATTATACCCCCCTCCCCCTCCCCATCCCCCTGCACCATCTCCATGTGCATTAGTTCCATGTAAGCATCTGTTTACGCTTGTATTGGTGTTAATGTTAACTGTCACTACATTTGCCTGCACACAGCTCCGATTGCTTCCCTTTTGCTGCCAACGATTTTACTACCATTTGGGACATTTTCTGTTGCTGAGTTGTTGTTTTAGTTTATCATGTAACTGTAAAAACATGCCTCTCGCTGTGTGTGTATTTGCGAGTCCCGTTGCGTGGCTGTTGTTGTAGATTTAGGCCATGTTATAGTTGCTGGCCAGCTAGCGTGCCTTGTAAATAATTAAATAACAATGCCTGCAATTTTTCCACATCATGGGGCACCAAGAGCTTGTTTTATTTTCGGAAATTAGATCCCTTTCGATATAGCGCATTAGGGTCCACAATGGTTTAAGATATGGCCAAACAACTACATTTAATTTTAAATTACATAATGTATGTAGTAATAAAAAGCTTTTAGTTTAATGATAATTTATGGCTTTAAACGCATTTATTTGCCAAAATTGTTAGTGCAACTCACATAAAATTTATGTTTTTAATGCCAAATCCTAACACTCTCTCTGAAGATTATACTTTTTAAAAGTGCTTGATTGAATTTATGACTTTTATATGATTTACAGATTTTAAATAAACTGCCAAAGATAATTTAATGCTAAAAAATGTTACTTTCTGGCAATTACGATATGCGTAAACATATATTCTAATTAAATTGAGAGTCCATTTGTTTAGTCTATTAACAATTGCAATCTATCTGTTGTTGTTCCTCTATGTGCACATTAAATTTTAGATTTATGCACAGCGCTGGTTTTTAAATAGACAAACCAGAGTTGCATCTCTGTGTGACAATATCAATATTATACACTCTAATGTGCTATTGCAATTTTTAATTAATGCATTTAAGCTGATTTCAGTTGATGTCGCTCCTCAGTCGCATCCCGATTCAATTCGGCATTTTGTGCGCATTTAGAATACGGAATTATTTAAAATTATACATTTTGCAATCGGTAATAGAACAAATCATTTCATGGAAGTGTCATTAGTGGCAGTTTGCGAACCATCTATACATATCCAAAATCAATTTTAAAATGAATATTCGCTTCGGCTTTCTGTGTCCGTGTACACGCAACACTGCGTATGCGTGATTTCGGATCTTATTTATTTTAAATCATTGTACGCTCGATTATAGCAACCACAACCAAATCCTACAAATATTTAGAAAATTTACACTAAATTGCAAGGGTTAAGTGAATAAAAATTTGAAATATCTGGAATAAATTGAGCATGAAAGCATTATACATAAACATGCTCATATTTCATGAAATGTGAAACTTATGAAACTTAATTATAAATCTGAAGTGGCTCAATGTATGCTAATCTCATGTTACAAAGCGCTCAGTAAATATTTACTTATTTACAGGTTGGAAATGCGTACATAGGTAATCGAGATAAAAGTAACTCAAAGCATAAATGACTGAGCAAAGCAAATTGACACAGCTTATACATAAATGTATGTGGATATGTAATTTTCGAATTAGGCACATATTTGTGACTATAAATTATAGCCAAAATTTATTCAAGCATTCATAATATACTAAATGCTTTAGGCACAAGCAAACACACACATAGATTTATATAAAGTTGATGTTGATATGCTTGAGTTGATATTCATGCAAATTATAGTTTAGGTTGGAAATTTCATTTGAATCATGGCCCAAAATTATGACAAAGACACATCAGCATCAGACACAGACACAAATAGTTACACATGCAGACATGTTAATAGATTTGTGCGTGAGTTCTTGAACAAAGTGATTAATTACGGGTTAATATAGAGGAAAATCGTTAACACCGACTGAAGATGTGGTTTTTATGTGTGTTTTTGGAAAAGACAGTTTGAAGTGCTTGTTAGCTGACAGTTTATGTGCTTGAGTTAATTTGCTGTGCACTTTGTATCTAATGAATAGGTTTAATCAGAAAATTATGGTACATTTGATGGTGACAATCATTATACTTAATTAAATTATTAGAAATTTCTTGTTAATAGGCAGTCAGGCTGAACTTCTCATTTTCACTCATGTAATTAGTTTATAAATACTTTTTAAATTATGTATCTCTCTTTTTCTTTTAAATTTGACAAGAGTTTCAAATATCTTTCAGTTAATTAATAAAAATCTTGATTGAAATTGACCTAAATGAAAACTAATGTCTGTAGAAATTTCACTTTTGTTGCAATCCATTATTTTATTAATGTAATTTATTTTAGGTGTGAAATATATCCAAAAAAACTTTTAACAAAGTAAAAGTCTAGTGACAAAGTCTCCCACCCCAAAATTTCTGATATCCCATTTTGTGACGAACGATATTAAACTTAATATATAAATAATTATAAAATAAAAAGTTTGGCATTCGGAACATTGCGCATAAAGATCTTGATTCTTTATACCTAAAAATAATTTTAATGCGCAGTGCCGAATGCCAAACTTTTTATTTTATAATTATTTATATATTAAGTTTAATATCGTTCGTCACAAAATGGGATATCAGAAATTTTGGGGCAGGGAAAGACTTTCGTCACTAGACTTTTACTTTGTTAAAAAGTTTTTTTTGGAAGATATCAGAAATTTTTGGAATTTTATATGATTCTGACAGTGTAATTTTGCTATAAAATTATCAAAATGCTTACTTCAAATAAAAAATAAATAGGGCAGCTATATAATATAGTAAACCGATTTTAACCAATTTTGTTTAGGATGTATAAAACCAACCCAGATGCGTATGTTGACAGTGTGATCAAGATATCTAAAAAACAACAAAGTTTTTCATACTAAAACTTGATTTTATACCGATTGTTCATATGGCAGCTATATGATATAGTATACCGATTTGAACTAAATTTGGACATAATGTATAAGACCAACTTAAATGCATACTGTGTCAAATTGGTTCAGATATCTTGAGAAATATAAAAGATTTTCGTACTGAAACCTTATTTTGGACCGATCGTTCATATGGCAGCTATATGATATAGTGGACCGATTTGAACTAAATTTGGACATAATGTGTAAGACTAACTTAAATGCATACTCTGTCAAATTGGTTGAGAAACCTTAAAAAACAAAAAGTTGTTCATACTAAAACTTGATTTTTAACCGATCGTTCCTATGACAGCTATATGATATAGTGGACCGATTTCAACTAAATTTGGACATAATGTGTAAGACTTACTTAAATGCATACTTTGTCAAATTGGTTGAGAAACCTTGAAAAACAAAAAAGTTTTTTGTACCAAAGCTTGATTTTCTAATTAGTACCATATAGTAAATAGTAAAATGTATATATTCAGTTAACCGGTCATATCTTCCACACCTTGCGGCTGAGAGACATGTGTCATATATCAAAAGACGCGAAATTTTACGTGTTACAACATATTGAAATTTAATAAAAATCGTCGGAACCGTTTTCTAATAAATCGCCAAAGTTTAAGCTAAAAATCCTTTTTTCACCTGTAGCGTTTTACCTGAGCACTTTGCAAAAAAATATTCAAGGCACGTCTGAAAGCCCTCTAATATACCTTTCTAACGACATATAGAACACATCTCTAGCTTTCTTGGATTGGAAGCAATGGGTGTTTCAAATTTATCACGTTTTAGCTTTTTACCGCTAAACTAGCTATTTCCCGCTAAAGTCGTAGAACAAACATTTCTAGATTTCTGATAAGAAACAATTCCTCATCAGAAAAATTTAGCTTTTTCAGCGCCTTCGTACAAACAAACAAACAGACAAACAGACAAACAGACAAACAAACTTTTCATCTCATTTTGAGAAGGCCCTTAAAAACTTCAAATTAATATATCTTTTGAACCAAATGTCGGATTGAAATGATCAAGGTATCATTCGACGCGTATTTTTAATAAGAATTTTTAAAAATTATAAAATTTTACCAAAAGGCTCCAACGGCCCCACTAGCTGCAATCATTAAAATTTGGCCCCTCCCACTTACACCCCCATATCTTACGAACCAGGTGAGTTACCAAAAGTCTTAGTATGCACTTTTGTTAGGTAAAGTCATACCTTTCGATCGGTATATAACTCAATCCGATCGGACAGTCATAGCAAATTTTCCATTCTGCGTGTATATATTGCTAGTCGCCTTTTGCACACTACGTGTTGCTTTCGTCACTAGCGCGGACTGCCGTCCGCAGTGATAACAAATCAAAGGAATACTCATAAATTTAGTTTACATTTGTGAATAGAATATTCAATTACTTCTAACAATGAGTTGACTTTGCAACACGTCACG
Source organism: Drosophila kuntzei (assembly GCA_035042165.1). Taxonomy (NCBI): domain Eukaryota; kingdom Metazoa; phylum Arthropoda; class Insecta; order Diptera; family Drosophilidae; genus Drosophila; species Drosophila kuntzei. The sequence continues at coordinate 8,187 of JAWNLU010000472.1, read as the reverse complement.
ATTCAAGCGACCAATCAAAAATGTATCTCAAATTATGACAAGAAATATAATTTATCTAGTAAGCGTTTTTAATAAAATTTCTTCATGTCCAATTATTCTGCACGCCCGAGCAACACGCCCCCCTTTTTTTTTGTTTTTTTTTTTTGCCGCTTTGAAGGAAGCAGCCAAGCAAGCAATACACAGGGAGCATATAATTGAAATATCGTGACTTGGCGCTACTGTGTGGCACGGCACATAAAATTTTATTAAACGCACAGCAGCAAGAACAAGGAGTACAATGGGAAAACTAGACTCACCGACCATTATAACTTTAGACATAATTTATGATAGCACTTGCGGCGTTTTCTCTTAAAATATATATATATCTATGTACATGTTATACATACATACGTACTTACATAATTTTTGGTCTTTTTTTTTGTTTTTGTATTCATTTTGAACTTTGCGTGTCAGCAATAATAAATACAAAACACGAAAATGCCGCTGCCTGGCAATGTTTCTAAATTTGCCAAATGCCCAAATTGCCCAATTGCCAGCAGATAGAATAGATACAGATACAAATGCAGATACCACAGATACTTTGCTCCGCACTTTGTGCTGTAATTGTAAGTCAACTTTGCATGTGCGACACGCACATTGCCACAGCTGCCACAATGTGCCCTAGTGTGTGTGTGTGTAGTGTGTGAGTGTGTGTGTGTATCGCGTGTGCTTTTAAATAACGATACACTTGTGTATCTGATGACGACCCTGAGATGCTGATGCTCTTATCGCGATACGTAAATCACAGAAATACAATGTAACAGTTTGTCAAAAAGTTGGCAGTTGCACACACACACCAACACACACACACACACATTCATTGGCAACAGATAAATTATATATCTTAATGATTTTCAGCAACAAAAGGCACTGAGTTTTATTTATTGTTCGCACTTTTCCCTCATAAAATACTTGGATTTGTAAATAGTCTCAATAGCGAATTAAATTCAATGAACAATGGAAGACAATTTGAGAAAACAAGTTTCAATTAAATTAAATTAAATTATTTACTATTATTTATGAATTATTTATTATTATTATTTATTATTATTATTTATGCTTGGAATATTGAATATCGCAATTGAAAATCAAGTTTATTTGCGCGATCGAAGAGAGTTGCTTTGAAAATATTGTCTTAAAGAAATAAGGGTATTTATTAGTCGAATAATTATTTTTTCTTCAAAGTTACTTATTTAATTTTGTTATTTTTTCGTGATTAAAATTTGTTTCGCACAATTTAGTCGATCAGTTCCATCTTCGCTACATGGCTAATAGTAGCTTTTAGCTGGGTTAAGAAATGGATATTTTGGGTAAATAAATATTTTCCTAAAAGAAAAGAATTAGTAAGAGCTTGTGGAATCTTTAATAATTTATTTTTTAAATATCTTATTAATATTTAATAAATTAAGTATCTGCATATGTACAAATCGAAGTATCTTCCTATTGAACTCTAAGACATCAACTCTACAAGACATCATATTGGTGTGTCTAATTAGCATAAAATCTAATCATTTGCTATGTATAAAATTGAACAAGTTGTTTAAAGTTTTCATTAGTAAGTATGAAGTTCTGGGGAGTTTTCGCAGTGTTGTTTCTGCTGGCTTCTTCATCAGCTGCTTTAAGTGCATATTGTATAAGTGAGTTAAATATTTAAGACATTATAAATCCAATTAATTTGCCATTTTAGAGACGTGTAAGCGCAATTTGCAATATTCCTTATGTACTCGAAATTCTTGGGGTTTCAATGAAATCCGGCAAACATGTTATTATATTTCGGCACATTCGGCGCCATGTGGACCATTCCTAGGCAAAAAAGGATGTACTGATCTCTGCTTGACAAATAAATGTAATTGGAATATTTACATTTGACAATCATAGATAATTAATTGTATTTTACAAATTATAACTATTGCAGATTGCAGTTGGAATAATAAACGCGTGATCAAAAGCGATAATTGAAATGAAAATTTTTAAAGGATCTTTCCGAGAAATTAAACGTGATTGATATATTCCCCAAAGAATTCTTTTAAAACTGACACTAATTGCATTGAATTTTCTATATTTATTTACAAAACTAAATAAAACTGAGAGTTGATCCATTGGTGATTCACTTTAAAAGTAAATTTAAGATTTCATTTTATTAGAAAATATAATACTCTGAGATAATCTTGTAATTTTGCCATTACATTTCTATTAAGTAGTCTATTTTTAATATTATGAGGAATAATCTTATAAATTTATTTAGAGATTGAGCTTAAGATTGTCGAGATAGAGAACGACTTAAATTTAACAATGAATTAAAGGGTAAACAATGGAGTACTTTCTTTCCCAAGTTCAGTACTCGCAACTAAACTTTAACTAATTTTAAGAGCAAAAGAAAAAGAGTTTGTCAATAGCAAGGCAAAAGTTGGTAACTTCTTTGAGGACAGAGTTGAAGTGGGAGTATGCTGAAAGTCGAGTATATTTTGGTATTTCAATGGCAGTGTCATTGGCAGTTGATTGTCTGTCTGTTGTTTGTTGTCTGGTTTGTCGCTGTCGCTTGCGCTAATGAAACATACTTCTAGTACTTTATTTCATTTGTTATCCTTCATCTACAGCTGGCTGATTGCCTCGACAGCATTTAGCTCATTCTCGCTCGGCTTTCCTTGCTGTCTTGTGTCCTCTATTTTATTAGATTTTATTTGCTTAGCCTTTATTTGTCTTTTGCCGTCATCCTCGTTTCAGCTCCTCTAAGTATCCAATTTTAGTTGGCTGCCATTTTTTTTTCTTCTGCCATTTAACAAAAGGGTGTGATAATTTTCGCATACTCTGTAATTGAATTACAGTCGGGTATGCCAAGTAAGTTATCGACATATTGTGAAGTGAGATTTCATAAATTCTGAGAAATCTGTTTCTAAAAAGTTATTTGAAATGAAATATTTTATTCGTGTGATATTTTGTTTACAGGGTATCTGTTAAGTGTTTGCGCTTGTGTTTGTTGTTGCTTTTGTGCTCGTCTTTCGCTAGTTCCAGCACAATTCTTGTATCCGCATTCCTTTTGTGTGCTTCTGCTTTACGTTACTTTTATTTACTTTGGTCTTTTGTTTGTTAGTTTTGTATGGAAAAGTTTTGCTTGCCCAATGCTCAGGCTGAGACCGACCGACCGACCATCCAACCGACCGACCATCCAACCGTCCAACCGGCTGGCCACATATGCCATGTAGCTTTACCTCGTTCTTGGCCCATTTCCCATGCACGGTTAATATTTATTCTGGGCCTTGCCTTTTTTTCTAAGCATACATATATAGTGTGTGTGTGTAAATTCGTCAAGTTTGTAAACACAAATTATGACAATTAAGTTGACTGTTGGCTTGTTTGAGTTTGCTTGGCGTCTGTAAACTTTGCTTGCAATTTAAGCTGAAATTGCATTAAATTCTCTTCTTCAGCTTAATGCACATTACGTATACGCGCCATGTGATGATGGCAAATTCGATTAAAAATTTTCCTTTGACACTAGCAGCTGACTTCTTTTTGGCCTGAATTTTTAATTTTCATACATTTGTGTGTGTCAAAAGTTGAAAGCTGCCAATTGCAGTTGGCCTCAGGACCCCAGGATCCCAGAATCCAAAGACCCCAAGACCCCAGGATGCCAGTATCCCAGCAGGACCCAGAACTCGGAAAGTGTTAAAGGTGCGGCATTCACAATTGTTCATTAGATTAGCAAGTTGGTAAAGTTTGTCGAGCTTAAATGCCACTTTCACGGCTGCTGACACACTCGAGTTGAATCCGATTGGATTTCTCTCAGCTCGCATTTTGATTTTTTTTTTGGTTCGCCCTTCTTATTCTAATTCCAAGTATTTTATGAATTTTCTTATCAATGCACGCGGCAAGTGGCAAGGACGAAGACGACAAAAATTTACGTGCAAAGTGGCAAGTTGTGACAACGATGGTGAAGAATAAGAGGAAGTCGAAGTGTCAAGAAGTGGCATGAGGAGTGAGACCAAATGTGTGGCAACTTTTTCTTTTCTTCATACTCACTCGTTCTCTCTTCCTCTCTCTCTCTCTCTCTCTCTTGGCCTTCTCACTGCCATTCGCAATTTGTCATTGAAGTTGCTGCTGGGGCAGACGATAAGAAACTTTGACTTGATATAAGCAAAATGTGGCTATTGATGCTAAATGTTGCCAGTTAGTCTCTTGAGCATTTTCTGCTTGAATTCATACGTATGAATTTCGTTTTTAACAGCTTATCGAATTGTATTTGTTTACACTCAAATCGAATAGAATAACAAAATTCAATTATTTTCCCTTGAAAGCCATTTAAGAAATACTTGAAATTAAGAAATCCTTTTAAAAAAGATTTGCATTATGCTTGAAATGCAATTTAAGTGCAATGAAGTGAAAATGTAATGGACTTAATATTTTTAATTAGATTATCCACAATAATATTTGTAAATTTGTAAAACTAATACTATATTTAAAATAAATCTGCTTTAATTTACCATTTTGAAAATAATATAAATAGAAATGATTAAATATATAAATATTTAAATCCATTTATAGATTATATCTATGCATTTACAATTTGATTTGATTGAAGAGGAATGTAATAGATTCTTTCAGTTCACATCTCGTCTATCAATCAAATGTGGCTTTCTTTCTATCCAGACTTTGCATTACTTAATTAGAATGTGAATCGAACAGCGCACAACCCTTTAATAGCTAATATTGATGGATTGTATTTTCTGAAAACCACGAAAAAGTGTTGACTTGATGCAGTTGCCAGTTACACCGCAACACTTGCAACTCTTTTGGGGATAAGTTGGCCTACAAAGCTGTACACATGGGTACAACAGCAGCTGTTACTCTGGCTTAACCGGCAAACAGAAATACAAATACAAATACAAACACAAACACAAATACAAACATAAATACAAACATTCAAAAAGCAATAGTGAAAAGGGCAAGGTTAGAAGTTAGAAGTTAGAAGTAGGAACACTCGAAACGCTTTTGGGCTTGTCTATATGCGTTGTTCGCTGGCTGGCAACCTGCAAACTTGTTAAATGGCGCGAAATTCTTTTCAATTTCAATTTCGAGCTGTAGGCTTCGAACATTTGTTAGTTGTTGTTTCTGTTGTTTTTGTTGTTGTTGTGGGTGATGCTGATGTAGATGTTGCCAGTTGTTGTCTACGTTGTGCCAGTTGCCAAATATTTGCATTCGAACTCAATTGGTTGCGTTTTGTGTTTATTGCCTTTTGCTGTCAGCTGGCAAAATTGAACGCGTTTTCCCAACCTTTTTTCCCCCTACTTGTTTTTCTACAATATTTCTGTCAGCTAGAGCTGGGGACTGTCAAATGGTCAAACGGTCAGCTGGGTGAGAGCTGGTCAGGTGAAATGCGTCTTTCATTCCTAGAAAATATACACGCAATGCAAAATGGAAATTCAAACGAACTGGTAACATTTTGAACCCGTATGTCTAACTCGCATTCACAATTGGCAAAATTGGAAGAAAACTGGGCGTGGTTGGCGGTTTAGTTGCTGTTTTTGTTTTTGTTTTTGTTTTGCCTCGCGGCAAAATTTAGCCGTGTTTGTACAGCTGACATTTTGGTCAAGTTTGAGTTGCGTAAAAAAAAATAAATGAAGAAGAAAAAGAAAATCATTGACACAAATGTGCAAATATCCAAACGATCAGCATAAAAAAATATACGTGAAAAATACATTGAACAAATATAAACACACATATGTATGTATAGATATACCCATATATTATGGGCGTTGGCCTAATGCATTTGGCCTCGTATTAATCAATGTGTCTTCCGTTCATGTCTGCATTTTTTTATGGCCAACAAATTCGTCCCTCTTGTTGTTGTTTTTGTTGCGGCTGCATTTGTTGTAATTTATTTGCTCATCGCAATTATTTGCATTTTATTTTGGTCATTTAAATGTGAGCGTATTTTTTATATACTAACATTTTGCTGGATTTTGCAAATGCATAAACATAAATCAAATTGCTTTTGTTGTCGGGACAGCACATCGATGATTTGCATTGGGGATTTGTTTATAAATCCCCAAATGCAACGAACGATGCTCTAAATAATAGTTTAGCGAATTTATATTGCTTTTTAATTGTTGCTCCGGCCAGACAATTGTTGTTGTTGTTTTGGTAACTCACCTTCTTTAATTTTTATAGTTTGGCTAACATATGCAGCCGTACGGGCCTTTAATTGCATAGGATTGTTATATATATTTTTATTCGAATATTAAAGTTTATCTATAGCAATTTAAGAAAAATGAATTTAATTGCAGTCGCTATTTTTTATTGCTTTTTTTAAAATGTTCATCGAAGTCTAAAGTGCATTTTATAAAATTGAAAATAAAAAAAAGTAAATTAAGCTGCCGAGTTTAACAGTATATGTATAATTTAATTTGACTAAAATAAGTGTAGCATACTTTAAGGTGCAAAATATAAATACCAGGTAAATGTATGTATTTTATTTTTTTTTACTTTCTGATATTATAAAAAGTGTAATTAGAATTATTTATTAATATTACTTTGATATGTGCAACGAATGTTGACGCTTTCACAAAAGCAAAATTTAAAATAATTCTTAAAGAATTTGTAATCCGGACATAATCGCACAACAATTTAGAAAGTTACCCAAATTATCATGAACTTTTTCACCGCATTTTACTATCACTTTTAAATGTGGGTTGGACCACCCAAAAATGTGCGATTACAAGAAGATTTCAATGTAATTCAAATAATTTAACGACAGTTTTCAGTCGTTTTGGGGAAAAGCTTCTAAATCAAATGCAGATAATTTTCCCACACACAATTCAAGGGCCGAGTGGAAGAGAGGGAGGAAAGGAACCTTGACACACCTATACTGAGATGCTAACTACAGCACTCATAGAATATAATTGTTCAGTGAAAACCACAAATTATAACAATTTTATGGCACTTTCTTTGTCAGTTCAGTCGTGGGCAGTAAATTTACATACTTCATGACGAGCTGCCTGCAGGGAACTTTACTTTATTTATGCCGAAATTCAAAGGACATCCCTCCATCTCCCTACCACACACACACACACTTTCATACATTCTCTTTGATAGAGGCGGAATAAAAATAAAGGAGGTAGGAGGGAAATCTGTGAAAGTGGGCTGTGCGTGTAGATGAACACAATTGCGCGTCATAAATTTGAATTATTGTGCTTTTTGCATTTGACAACGACTTAAAAGCACTTGCAGCGATTTTGGCCAGTCAGGCAGTCAGCCACGAACACGTCCTTGAGACAGACATCAGCGTGTGCAAGTGCGAGAGAGTGCGAAGACATATGATTGAGAGAGACAGAAACACAGGCAGAGGCAGAGATGATAGCAGAGCTTTGCTTTTGCTTTTGCTTGTGCTATAAAATGCGCCTTTTGTGCTCTGCTTGGCTGCACAACGCCCACAAGGCACACGCTTGGACAACGACAACACTAAAAACAACAACAACAACAACAACAACAACAACAACGATGACAACGGCCACACAGACATTTTTAGTGGACATTTATTTAATGCTTCAAACGCATTGAAATTTTCGCCCCAGGCGGCGCCTTTTGCTGATGAAGTCGGTCAGCAGCTTTGGCATTGTCTGTCCTAAGCTTTATCTCAGCATAAATAACGTATACGTACAGTGTCGCTTTAAGTGCCAAGTGGCAGCCAACTGCATTAGCCGCCGTCACTTGGCCAAAACAAAACTACAGCATCCTTGAACTCTAATTAGTCATTGAAAATGCAAGCTCCGAGCTCTGGGATTTCTAACAGACAATTGAGGGGCTTAATTAATCAAACTGATTGGCGTTGACAGTTCAAATTGCTTGAAAATGCTCAGGCCAAACAGAAGTAAATACTTTAACAGAAATTTCAATTCTTGGAAGCGAGCTTTGCTGCCCTTTCATGTTAACAATAAACAATTGACCATATAACATGACAGGCAACGAAAAAGTTGCAAAAATCCGCCTTTGGATAGCAATAAAAATATCAAAAGCCCAAACCAGAAACATGGATACACCTACGCATGGTATTGTGTGCTTTACTTGCTTGTTCAATTGCATAGCAATTTTATTTGTACTTTTTCATTCAATGTGACAATTCTGCACAAATGTTGCATAGCAATTGCTTTGTGT